>OY744482.1:172425230-173750142 GCA_963556165.1 Tipula helvola
TTAGAATACATTTTGAAAAATATTGAAACAACCGATGATATTTACTCACTAGCAGTTACCGCTTATGCTTTACAATTGGCACAACATTCAAGTAAGGCATCTGTACTAGAAAAGCTTCAATCCAAATCGAAAAATGAGAATGGATTAATCTGGTGGGAGAAACCAAAAACATCAGAAACTGAAAAGAAAAATCCGTACTATGGTGAACCAAGCTCGGTAAATGTGGAATTAACCGCTTATGCATTATTGACTTATCTAGAAGCTAGTCTAATAAGGGAAAGTATTCCAATTTTAAAATGGCTAATTTCACAACGTAATGAAGAAGGTGGTTTTGCATCTACCCAAGATACAGTTGTTGGAATAGGAGCTTTGGCAAAGATTGGCGCCAAATTATCATCCCCCGAAAATAATGTTAAGGTTACAGCTAAATATAACGATGAGAAATCGGACTTAAATATTGATGCCGAAAATGCGGGTGTACTTCAATCGCGTGAGATTCCATCTTCTGTAAGTAAAGTAACACTAAAGGCAACCGGTCGCGGAGTTGGCATGGCTCAAGTATCTTACAAATATAACGTTAATGTCACTGGAGCTTTTCCACGTTTTAAACTCGAAACGAAAGTAAATCCAACTCCAAATCCTGATTCCCTTAGCCTAACAATTTGTACAAGTTATATTTCAAATGCCGAAGAAAACGATTTAGTTTCAAACATGGCAGTTATGGAAGTTAAATTTATCAGTGGTTTTACAGCCGATTTGGAGACACTTCGAGAATTAGAACGATCTTTCGGTATACAAAAAGTTGAGACCAAAGAGGACGATACCGTTGTGGTAATGTACTTCAATAATCTTGATAGTACCGAAATTTGCCCAACTGTTATTGGTATCAGAACCCATAAAGTAGCCAACCAAAAACCAGCTCCAGTCATCATTTATGATTACTATGATAACAGTAAGTATATTTTAAAATGATTCACGATAATAATTTTACATAATTTTTTTTTTTTATAACTATAATCAGCTCGCCGTGCACTGCAATTCTACAATGAGCCGGAATCAACACATTTGTGAAAGTGATGATTGCATTGATAAATGTCCTCCAAAACCTGAATTAGCCAAATGAATTACTTATCTAACATAATAGCTGTTAACATTTGCAACAGTTTCATTTGCAATTCTTGAACTTATCTTTTGTTAGTTTAGATAGCTAACAGCTGTATGATTTGCACCAGTTTAATTAATAAATATAAAAATTATTAAGTATTGTTTGTTTGTTCTTAAAAGCAAGAAACACAATAGCTGGATCCGAATTCTTAATCCAGTTATCCTGTGAAGTTGCGTCTTTTATACGTTGAAAGCCACTTGTAGGTTTCGCATAAAGTGCTGAAAGTTTTTGTTCGATCAATGCCTTCTACCCATTTAAAACCAATCTTAAGTCAGGTGTGAGTTCCATCACATTTGGTAAGTTCTACTTGGCCTTGTTTATGTTTGGGGAAAATAGTAAAATTTTGATTGGTTAAACCCCGAACTTTATTTAATTTTTGAGTTGACCATATTTCGTAAGAAGGAAGCCTGCGACGTAAATCAAAGCAATCTTGATTATACAAGCCATAATGTAAAAAACGAAGCTTTTATAAGGGAATTAGAAACGAGGAAAAAACCAAAATTTCCATAGTAAAACACTTAAAACATAATTATAGGAATTTCGAAAGTGGATCTACATTTTGATTTAACTGTAATGAATGAATTAATTCAAAGAGATGACTGGGTCGTTATGCATGAGTGACTGGTAACAATCGAAAGCAAATCTTCAATTAAGTTTATCAGGAATAAATAAATCCAAAATGACGCTGATTGGCTAGTAAATGATCGAAAGTGGATTTATAATTGAATGTTTGTAATGAATAAATTCAAAGAGATAACTGACTTGCTAATTGTGACTGAATAACTTGTAAACGATTGAAAGTGAATCCATCGTTGAATTGTTCAGTAATAAATTAATTCAAAGAGATGACTGACAGGCTCATTATGACTGATTGGCTGGTAAACGATCGTATTTACATCAACTGTTGCATTTATTTGTAATAAATAAATTGAAAAAATGATCGACTAGAGGTAAACGATCGAAAGTGGATCACATTTGAATTTATTTCCTACGAGAAAGAAGTGTGGCTGAATTACTATTATTATTACTGTAAGGCCAAGTGGCTGAATTGACATCGTTTGTATTTGATTGCGTTGATTTATTATTTCATAATGTGAATTTGTTGTCAATTGATGACTTTACGAGGATTGTTCTGGTTCGCGTTATTGGTTTAATCGGGAGGGCGAGTTTATGTTTAAACATTTAATTTGGTTAAACTAGTCAAATATAGTTCTCCATTGTCTTTTATTTGTTCGTGTTTTCGTTTTATTTAATTTGTCTTGTTTGACTTGCCACTTACAATTCTTTTTGATTAGTATAATTATCATTAAATTTAGTAAAGCCACACGTTGATTGTTCAAACATTGGCTCGGTTTGGATTTGAGTTCAGTTAGGGTGGCTCAATTTCTTATGTTCGTGGTGAACAGTCGCTTTGATCTCGTGTAATAAATTTCTGTAAAAATAATAAACTGTAGTATAAGACGATTTTTATGTAATTGTATCGCCATCTGTTGGTCAACTCAAATAAATATTGAAATGTAAAATAGTGTTGACTAACGTACAATGTTGTATGAATTAAAATAAAGAAATGAGTTTTAGGGAATTTACCGAAGAAAACGGTCAAACATTTTGTGTGTGCAATATACCTATAAAGAAAAAAGTAAAAAGTAGTTCAAGTGTTGGTTTTATAAAAGAAGAACGTAGTAACGTAAAATACTACATATCAGAAATGGGATAAATAAATAAATAAATATTTAAAAAAAAAAAAAAAAGTAGACGCAATTTAGCTGCGCTATCATTAAATGCGAACACTGAATACATGTGTTCGTCAAATAATGAACTCGATCAGAAAGATGTTCCGTTAGCTGCTCACACTGGAGGACGGTATGCGAATGCAAGTAATTATTTGTTGCAGCGACACCAGTCATGTGGTAATTTAGAGTCTAGCGGCCGGTCACATCATCAAATTGAAGTTATGTCGAATCTCATGGAGATACAGAAGAATCGCCCCACAACATGTAATGTGTCATCACAGTCGAGGTGCAATAGTTTCGAACATATTTATAATTCGAATCAGCGTGAAATGTAACTGAAGAGGAGAGAGAGAGAACTCATCGAGAGGGAAAGATTTTTAACCTCTAAATCAATTAGGAAACCAATCGGTACATTTTTACATCCAAGTGAAATTAGTAGTCTGTTACCGGAACATAATCCGACCGAGCGACGATAAACCGGTTCAGGGCAACCATAACATTACTTTATCCAGAATTCGATGCTACAACTGTAACATGCTTGGACATCGAGCATCAGATTGTCCTAAACCACCAAAGAAAAAATGTAAGATCTGCGACAAAGCGGGTCACGATGAATCTAAATGTTTTCGGTGACAATGGCATCGGATTGTGTACTGTATTGAAGTAGTAGTATTGAACGTGATGTTGTAACCATCGTCGTTGGTCGCGCCAACGTGTGATGATGCACTTCATATGCCTGGATACCCTCTTCCGGATTGGTGGGTTCACAAAAATCATCACAGAAGAAATCCGATGTACAAAAATAAATGTTGAAGTGCCAAACCAAAAACGAGCGGACGGACAAGATCATTTGGGCCTCACACCAATAATTTGGCTTTTCTCACAAATTAAATTAACAAAACCATGATTACTATCACCAAATTTATATAATTAAATAATTAAAATCAAAAAAAAATATATTAAATCTAATAACTATTTTTTTTTTTTTATTTATATAATGTATAAATATGTTAGGAATATACCGGTATATCGACGAGGCAGTAGCGCTTCGATGGAGCTGGAACAGCTGTAAAGTATCCTTTCACTTATATGATGAGTCCACCTTCCAATTGACTGGTAATAATTATATTCCTTCGATTTTTTTTTATTTTAAGAGTTGTGATTATTAATAATAATTTAACTATCGTTTTGATTGGTATTCAAGTTATTTCTATTAATTGAATTAAAATTCAATACTTTTAAAATCTCGTAATAATTAACAATATTCTCTATTAATCGTTTTTATAAAAAAAAATTTCTCCGTATCTTCCAATTTATTGTTCCGCCATCATCAGTGAATTTTTTTTCTTTATTTTTTTTTTTTTTTTTTTTTTTTTTTGTTTACCATTTATTGGTCCAAACAAAATAATCGTCAACTTTTTCAATATTACGTTATTTCACAATACAATTGTTATTGTTAACAATTTAAACAAAAAAAATTATCATTAGATCTTAAGATATCCTATCTTAAATAGTTTATCCTACACAATTTGTTTTTCTTCAAAAAAAATAATTTAGTTGATCCTCAAAGCTAAATTTTTCTTGAGCTCTTTTAATTACAACTACCAACAACTGACTGACTCTTTCTCCTCCTCGCATCGTCTATCAACATTTTTTCTCCACTCCTCACTAACACTCTACCTACTTTTAGTAACGCGAACTAATTTTGTTTAGACAGGTAACACATAAGGTGTCTTCCTTTGATACAGTTCAACAACAAATATCGTTTCGTTACAGGGCAGATACATAGATAATTTTTTTTTTATTTTTTTAAAAAAAAAATTTCTATGGATCTGAATACTGTGCCTTTATCAAAAAAATTTTTTTTTTCTTTTCATCGGCTAAGCTTTAAGATCTTTGGCGTGGAAAGTACCTAATAAATTCCCCGAATCATCTTTTAGAATATAATTTACGGTCCCGATTTTAGCATGAACAATGGCTTTTTTATATGGATGGGCAAATTTTCCGCAATAGTTTTTCGTCGCGTCGCTCAATGGATGCTGTTTGGCATAAACTATTTGTCCAATATTGTACATTATAGGTCGAGTCCTCAGGTTGTAGTGAGCTGAATATTTTTCGTACGCAGTCTTAAGATTCTTATTCACAATGTCATGTATCAACGCTAATTTATCCGATGTTGGAATTATATCAACATTTTCGTTCAATGAGTCTATTTCCCGTAAAAGATTGTAAGAATTGCCACTAGTTATCATGTTATACCCAAACATCAAAAAGTAGGGAGTGAACCGAGTTGATTGATGAATCGCAGTTCGCAACGCACAACTCACTTCGGGAAGATAAATATCCCAAGATTTATGGTCGTTTTTGACATAGGCTCTAATAGCTGCTAATAGTGACCGATTTACCCTTTCCGACGCGTTCGCCTGGGGAGAGTAAATGGCGGTCTTCATGTGTTTAACTCCAAATTCGTTTAATAACTCGTGAAACCGTCTTGATACAAATTGAGAGCCATTATCTGTTATTATATATTCGGGTATACCAAAAACTAAAAACACTTCGTTTCTAAGATATCCGATTATTTTGTTAGTCGTGCTGGTCGATAGAGGTTTTAACAGAACAAATTTGGTTAGTTGGTCTAAAATTACCAATATAAAAGTATTACCGCTCTTCGATCTAGGGTAGGGTCCCATTAGGTCGACATAAACACGTTCCCACGGTCGCTGAGCTATTATAGTTTTTCCTAAAGTAGGCGTAGTTACTTTATTGGAGTTTTTTGTTAATTTACATATTTCGCAATTGGTCACGAAGCTGTAAACTTGTTTACGCATTCCAGGCCAATAAAAATGGGTACGTAATCGTTCGAGAGTTTTTATGATACCACCATGAGCACCAAGTGGGTGGTTATGAGCCTTCGTTATTAGTGACGTCGTCATGCTAGTGGGAATCCACAGTTTCCAGGAAGAACTATCGGACAACAATGGATCAGTGTTAGATTTAATTTGTATATATACTCTGTTATCAACAATTTTGAAAGCGGGATAACTTTGAGAATTAGTTAATATCTTTTCGCGGAAACTCTTATACTCCAAGTCTTCAAAAGAAACAGCAGAAAAATCTATCTCAGCAAGTGTCAATGAATCAACTGTGCTACCGAACATTCGAGATAACGTATCCGGGACAATGTTTTGGCTACCTCGCTGATGTCTGATTTCAAAATCATAAGATTGTAATTTGAGGCTCCACCGAGCAAGCCTGCCATTTAGATCCGTTTGAGACATCAACCACTTGAGACTAGAGTGATCTGTAATTATTGTGAAATGATATCCTTCTATGTAGGGACGATATTTTTTCACGCTGAGAACAGCGGCCAGACACTCTAGCTCAGTGGTTGAGTAGTTCGACTGTGCCTTATTCAATTTCTTCGACATATAAGAAATCGGACGCTCATTGTTTTCTTCGTCGAGTTGATAAAAGACGCTTCCCACCCCAGTTTTGCAAGCATCGCACCTGATAAAAAAAGGTTTCCCATAATTGGGATTTATTAGCACGGGAGAAGTAGTGAGCAAGTACTTTAGTTGCTCGAAAGCCAATTGCGCGTCGTTTGTCCAAATGAACTTCGTATTTTTTTTCAAAAGATTCGTTATCGGGGTAGTTACCTCGGCATAATGTGGGATAAATCGATGATACCATCCCGTCATTCCCAATAATCTTCTCGTTTGTTTCACCGAAGTTGGGGACGGAAAGTTTCGAATAGCCGCTACTTTATCCGGATCAGTTTTTAATCCACCCTCTCCAACAATAAATCCCAGGTACTTTAACTGCCTCATGAAAAATTTGCATTTTGAGAGATTTATCGTCAATCCGGCGTCTTTTAATCTTCCGGCAATTAATTGTAGCATTTTAAAATGCTCTTCCAAACTAGGGGACGTAACCAAAAGGTCATCAAGATACACAAAGATATGCTGATGCAGTTGATGCGGCACGACCTTATCCATCAATCGTGACATTGTCTTTGGCGAGTTACACAAGCCAAAAGGCATTACTTTAAAATGATATAGAGGCCGGCCTGGCACTGTGAACGCAGTTTTCTCTCGTGAGTCTGGGTCAAGGGGTATCTGCCAGAAGGCATCCTTAAGGTCAATGCTGGAAATGACTGTGGTATTAGTTAACCGTCCGAGAAGTCCGTCTATCAGGGGTACCGGATACGCGTCCTTCTTGGTCACAGCATTCACCTTCCTTGAGTCCAAACACAGTCGCACTTTATTAGGTTTACGTACTAAAACAATAGGGGACGACCAAGCGCTGGCACTCTCTTCGATGACATCTAAAGCTAGCATCCGGTCTAGTTCCAAATAAATTAGCTCACGAATTGCCGGAGAGACAGCGTAATGACGCTGCTTTATTGGTAAGGTATCTCCGACGTCAATGTGATGTTCAACTAAGGTGGTGCGCCCCAGACCATTTTCCTCAAATGATGGAAAAAGGGTGAGTAATGTGTTAAACTGCTCAGTTTGTTTTGGTGTAAGTTTATACCGGTCGACCTCATCTTGTTCTTCAAGAGAACCTTGAAGTGAACTTACGACTTGCGGTATTATTTTGAAGATATTCCAAAAATTTATTCCGAAATAAACTCGACCTTGCAAGGATGGAACTAGATAAAATCGAACTTTCTCCGTTTGATTATTGAACTTTACCGGTAGATCCACATAGCCCACTATCTTATTTTTTGATCCGTCAGCGGTAAATACTTCGGATGTAATGATTTTATATTTAACCCCTATAGTTTCTAAAAATTCGATCGAGTCTTTGCCTAAAATGCTCAATGAAGCACCACTATCCAATAGTCCAGGTACCTTATTTCCATTAATATCTACTGTTATATGAGGACGAATATCTAGTTGATTGGTCACCACGGTTTCTGCGCACGAGCGAGTAAAATTTCGTCGTTCACGCCAATATGTTATGTTTCTTAATTTTTTTAATTTAAGCGGCGGATTAGTAGATATTATTGGAGTTGACGCGTCGCGTAAATTTGAGTTATTTGAATTGTGCTTAAGCTGAGTGGTATTCAAATTGGTTAAGGGTGAAACAGTTTTTTCGAAGTAAATTACTTCATCGGTTGTTGGTTGGTTGGTTGTGGTCGGGTTGCAATTCTTACCGGTTGTGAGGTCCCCGATCTGTTCACTCCCGATGATAAGTTTCCCGAATTATTTTGGCAACTGGGACACTGTGGTTTAATAATGTTTGGTGCACCGCACCCATAACAATATATTCTTTGTGGTGCCAAATTACAACTCTGATTTGTATGTCCTGGACCATGACAATTCCAGCAAATTAGTGTCTGTTTGGGGGGTTTCATCCCGATTTCCGGTGGTTTAGATTGGACCGGTGGGTGTTGTGACAATGCATCTAAATAGTTTTTATTACTTCCCTCCGCTGATAATTTTTCCACATTTAGTTCGGGATATTGTGAAATAAATTGGTTAGTATTATTATTAGGTAAATCAATTGAACTTACAACTCTAGATCTACGTTCTTGCGGAGGGGATTTATCTCGACGTCTTTTTTCCCACAGTCGTTCGTATCGGTGGCAAATTAACCGTAATTCTTCAATGGATGCCAGGGGTAACTGTAGAGTTACTTGCTGTAAATCAAAAGACAAATTCTCCCGAATTATGTCCAATAACTCTCTTTCGGGAAATGGCCGATTAAGTCGATTATTTAAACTCTCAATCTCCAGAATAAATTCACCTACTGACTCAGTGCCTCGTTGTTTCCGCGTTTCAATAAACCTTCTAGTGGCTCTGTCTGATTCAGTACTGCTAAAACGCTGAAGTAATGCCTGCTTCAACTGCTCATAAGTTGCATCGGGGTATTTTTGGGTAAACACCCAGTACCATTTCTCGGCAATATCTTTGAGAAACTTTGGCATGATCGCGTATAACCTATTCATTGGCATCTGTTCGCGCCAAGCAAAGGATTCCAATCTGAATATAAAATCGTGTATATCTAATCCGTTTGGCGTACCAGAAAAAGAAATATTCCATTTAGGATCATATTTAATTGGATACTGTAAATTTTGCGGAATTGCTATACTGGGGATTAGCGGTCGATTTAAGTTCCTAAACTCTTGTGGCGGATGCAAGTTGGGAATAGTTGAATAATTGTGATATATAGGTTGGCTTGGTTGTACATTGGAGTATACAGAACTGGGAATTGGCGGTCGATTCAACTTACTAAACTCTTGTGGCGGATGCAAGTTGGGAATAGTTGAATAATTGTGATATATAGGTTGGCTTGGTTGTACATTGGAGTAAAAAGAAAGGGTTTGTGGTACCGGAAATTGATACGTATCGGACTTTGGTAATTTGCTCCAGGTCACATTAGTTACCTCCTTTGAGAAAACGTTAGTTGAAATCGCGTCGCTTCGGGTATATACTGGACTTGCGAAAGAGACATATGTTGCGGTTGCGCAAGACAATGGCAAATAGACAGATTGAAACTCAAAATTCAAACCTGTCACCGGTTCTGAGGTAGGTTCTATCAGATTTGGCTGGTCATCTTGAGATATTTTCTCTAATGGATCTTTAAGATCATCCATACGACGCTCATATAGTTGCTGTATTCTTCTCCAAGAATTTATTAGTCGATCTACCTCATTGTCTTGGTGCAAACAATCTTTCAATCTATACGTTCGGTCTCTCCAATGACGGATTCTGATTTTTAAATCTTGAATACTATCTGACTTGATAATTCGCTCATCTTCTAATAACTTACTAATCACCTTGGATTGTGTCGTAAACGTCTGCAATTCTTCTTTGTAGTTCTTGGTATGCGGTCTAGTAGGGATTGTCGAAGAAGCCCGTGATTCACTTTCTAAAATCTCGAGTAATGTTTCCTCCCAGTCAGTATGAGTCATGTCAATTTCCCTAACAAGACATTCGACAGTAATTTCATCTTGGGTTAAGCCCTTAAGTGGGTTAGACGTAATCTCACTATCGCTCATGTTGATGCCAAACAAAAATATATTGTAAATATAAAAACTGATCTTAAAACACCACCACCAATTAAGAAAAAAAAAACTTAACAATTAAATATTGAATCGAAAAATTCGAACCTGCGATTTTTTTATATAATTCAATTAAGTATACTACTTGGTAATGCAAAAAAAATGTTGGTACTGCGAATTGTTGACGTGAATACTTCAAATTTACTATACTAATGCTCCAAAACTCAATATTTAAGGATCAACAGAATTGTACAAAATCTAGTATAAATATAATTGGTTAAATTATTCAATGTATAATATAATAAAAAAAATTAACAAATGCTTTCTTTAATAATTATTATGGTGTGAGTGACCAAATGACCTTGCCGCAAAATAACAAAAACAAACTAAACTTGCAATAAAATAAATCCTAAACAAAATTGGAATGATTGGCTTTAAGAAAAATGCGTGAATATATCGCGACAGCTAGATTTAACTATAGATTCAATCGATATTGTTCAAGCACCAATTCAATTAAAGCCTAAAATTAATTATACTATAAAAATGCATAATCTGCAGCAAATGTGATAAAAGTTGCACACAGCAAGTACTAGTACAGCAATTCAATTGCTGCGGAACTTAACGGAAAAAAAAAAATTTAATTTATTGATTATTGCAAGTTTCTGAAAAAAAAAAAAAACTACTAGGAAAATTATAAATGAAAATCAGTTGAAATTAATCGAAACACGTGCTAAAATGGTTTTGATTCTCGTATGTTCATCTGTTCCGAAATGTGAAAAATGCTTCTAATATTTTCGTAAATAATATTAAGATTACCGAAATAATTTATGATTAAAATTCTGCACGTGTTTTCGATTACTCTTACATGTGAACCTCATTCAGGTCCCTGTTTCGGCGCCATTTTGTAACCATCGTCGTTGGTCGCGCCAACGTGTGATGATGCACTTCATATGCCTGGATACCCTCTTCCGGATTGGTGGGTTCACAAAAATCATCACAGAAGAAATCCGATGTACAAAAATAAATGTTGAAGTGCCAAACCAAAAACGAGCGGACGGACAAGATCATTTGGGCCTCACACCAATAATTTGGCTTTTCTCACAAATTAAATTAACAAAACCATGATTACTATCACCAAATTTATATAATTAAATAATTAAAATCAAAAAAAAATATATTAAATCTAATAACTATTTTTTTTTTTTTATTTATATAATGTATAAATATGTTAGGAATATACCGGTATATCGACGAGGCAGTAGCGCTTCGATGGAGCTGGAACAGCTGTAAAGTATCCTTTCACTTATATGATGAGTCCACCTTCCAATTGACTGGTAATAATTATATTCCTTCGATTTTTTTTTATTTTAAGAGTTGTGATTATTAATAATAATTTAACTATCGTTTTGATTGGTATTCAAGTTATTTCTATTAATTGAATTAAAATTCAATACTTTTAAAATCTCGTAATAATTAACAATATTCTCTATTAATCGTTTTTATAAAAAAAAATTTCTCCGTATCTTCCAATTTATTGTTCCGCCATCATCAGTGAATTTTTTTTCTTTATTTTTTTGTTTTTTTGTTTTTTTTTTTGTTTACCATTTATTGGTCCAAACAAAATAATCGTCAACTTTTTCAATATTACGTTATTTCACAATACAATTGTTATTGTTAACAATTTAAACAAAAAAAATTATCATTAGATCTTAAGATATCCTATCTTAAATAGTTTATCCTACACAATTTGTTTTTCTTCAAAAAAAATAATTTAGTTGATCCTCAAAGCTAAATTTTTCTTGAGCTCTTTTAATTACAACTACCAACAACTGACTGACTCTTTCTCCTCCTCGCATCGTCTATCAACATTTTTTCTCCACTCCTCACTAACACTCTACCTACTTTTAGTAACGCGAACTAATTTTGTTTAGACAGGTAACACATAAGGTGTCTTCCTTTGATACAGTTCAACAACAAATATCGTTTCGTTACAATGTGAGTAGGGTTTCTGGTGCACCGCCATTTAGTGACTTCCCCAGTAAGGAAATTCTAATCAATCCAAATCAGAGTGAGTCTCAAAAACCAATTACAAGATTGTTGATTGCTCCTGTTTCTGTCGATTCTAGTTCAGTTTTACCGTCATTTCAGGAGTATATTTCTAATGAAGTTAATGTTGTTAAGGCTGGAACGGTAATACTGGATGCCGATGTAGATTCGAATATCGGTGGTTCGAATATAGTTAGTATGTTCAACGAAATTTTAGGTCAGGATTTTTTGATAGATAGAGATGAAAAGTCCACAGTTGAGATTAATTATTATAATGAGGTAACTCCTGATTTTCAATTGGGGAAAAAGGTAGATGAGCTTTTAAGTAAATATGAAACTTTACCAAAACGGAATGAGCCGGAGGTCGTATGTAAGATGTATTTAAA
Organism: Tipula helvola; assembly: GCA_963556165.1. Classification (NCBI taxonomy): domain Eukaryota; kingdom Metazoa; phylum Arthropoda; class Insecta; order Diptera; family Tipulidae; genus Tipula; species Tipula helvola. The sequence goes on from OY744482.1 coordinate 172,437,570, forward strand.
TTTGTCAACTAATAAAGTCATTTATGTTCCGCCTCGAAGATTATCCATTAAGGATCGAGAAATAGTGCGAAATATCGTAAGTGATTTGTTGTTAAAAGGTGTAGTAAGGCATAGCAATAGTGACTTCGCTAGTCCGGTGGTCTTAGTGACAAAGAGAAATGATACGCACAGATTGTATGTGGATTATAGGAATCTAAATAAAATTACCATTAAGGATAGGTTTCCGTTACCTTTAATAGACGATTGCCTGGATCGCCTTAGCCATAAAAAGGTATTTACATTGATAGACTTAAAAAATGGGTTTCATCAGATACCAGTTGATGATGATTCAATACGGTACACAGCATTTGTTACTCCAGACGGACATTTTGAATATATCAGAATGCCTTATGACTTGGCTAACGCCCCAGCGGTTTTTCAGTTATTTATTTCGAAGATTTTCCAGGAATTGATTGACTTGGGCGATGTTACTGTATATATTGATGATATATTGATCGCGACGAGAACTTTGGAACAACATTTTGAGGTTGCGGACAAGGTCTTAAAGTTAATTCACCTTAACTGCATGGAAATCCAGATGCCGAAATGTGAGTTTTTCCATTATAGTATAGACTACTTAGGCTATGAAGTAGATGGTAAGGGAATTAGACCCAGTATTAGGCATATAGATGCTGTGGGTAGTTATCCGTTACCAAAAAATGCAATTGAAGTACACCGGTTCCTGGGTTTGACCAGTTATTTCAGAAAGTTTGTGTTAAATTACGCCATTATAGCTCAACCGTTGTTCTCTTTAATTAAGAAAAATGCTAAATTTGAGATAGGTAGAAAGGAATTAGAAGCATTCGAGATGTTGAAGTCTCCACTTGTCAATAAGCCAGTTTTGAAAATATTTGATCCAGGTCTCATTAGTGAATTGCATACGGATGCGAGTCAGATTGGTTTTGGAGCTGTATTACTGCAGACGCAGAAAGATGGTTGATTGCATCCGGTATTCTATTTTAGTAGACGTGCAACCGAGGCCGAGTCCAGATATCACTCTTTCGAGCTCGAGGCATTAACCATTGTTTATGATTTTAAAATAAAAGCATTTTAAAATAATTACGGACTGCAACTCCTTAAAGCAAACTCTGGAGAAAAAAGATTCCAACAATAGGGTACTTGGGTGGTCCTTGTTGTTAGAGCAGTTTGATTATGAAATTGTTCACCGGCCTGAAAAAGGTATACAGCATGTGGATGCACTCAGCCGTACTGTAACTGGGACGCGGTATTCTAGCTGGCTAGGCTTTAGGGTTAAGGCGTGGAAATCTCCCAAGCATGATGAGAGCTTGTCTAACCGCGTACGAAGAAAAAAATCTAATAAATCTACAGTAAAGAAATTGAACGCATTGTATACGGTTTTCCAACAGCACTATTGGAGTGAGCTCCGAATATCATCCCAGTCACAGCATCACCCCATACAACTCTCTAACACTCCATCATTAAAAATTCACAAGTCTCAAAATAATATCAAAAAACTAAACACAGCAGAAAATTAATTGAAAAAAAAAAAATTTAAAGAAAACTTTATGAAAACTTATCATTCCCTTTCACAAGAATATCAGTTGACGAAATGAACGAAGAGAGAGAGCTGAAAAGGAATATTTATATACTAAAAAAACAAGCAAAAAAAACTTGGTATGAGCCTACGCGTGTGCAAAAGTATTAAAGGAAAATGATAAACAAGAAAAACCAGAATTATGAATGAAAATAAATTTACAAAAAAAAATCATTTTGATAGAAACAATTAAATTTATCAAAAGATGCAAAAAGAAAATTAATTAAGATAGTAAAATTAAAGAAATCAATGAAATCAATTACAAAACAAAATTAATTAAGAAATTAGAATTCAAGAAATTAATTACAAAACAAAATTAATTAGGAAAATATTTAGAATCAAAGAAATTAATGCAATTATTGACGGTTACCGAAATAAAATTAATTATATAAACAACAATAAAAAAAAATATGTGAAATAATTATAAATGATCTTTACTGCTAACTGCACCCGGTTGCTACAAATGACCCTCAAATTTATGTTAACTGCACCAACAATCACTCAATATATCAGCTCACTAAGTACTGTTCATAGCACATAATTTGGTACTAAGTGATGACATGAAAATAGGCAACAAACGGCTTTCAAAACTAGCATTGCCTTGATGTACCGTAGACAAAAATTTGCTCGAACATTCTCGAAAAATATAAAGTATAAAATAGTCGGGAGAAAAGTACGTTTTTGCAATTATAACTAAATTCTCGAACATATACTGCAAATAATCACGGAACCATCTCCCATGTGAGAATTATTCAACTCAATTCCAAAATACAGCCTCGCACGCAATACGGACCAACAGACAAGATTTTGCCCAGCCCTGCACTTTTAGGTTTATAATAAAAAACAATCACTCAATGTTTAAACTTTTTCCATTCACCAAATTAAATATAATTTTATTTATAACAATAACCAATAACAAAGTTTATTCTTATGAATTGACGAAATAATATCCACAAGGATTTTTTTTTGTATATTTGAATTACAGATAATCAGTTTTTTTCATTACAATTTTTTTTTTTCACATCTTGCAGACATTAACGTTTTATTTTTTCTTATTATTAATTTTCATACAACCAAATATTATTTTTTTATTCATTAAAAGATTATAAACAATTATTTGATTTTAACAAATTAACTCCACATTACATTATTATTATTTTCTTCAAAATAACGTTTTATTCATCGTTTATATTTTCACTTTTTCTTGTTTAATTCTCTTGCCACTTTTTCTTTTTAAAATATCCCAACTATGGGCTTACACAAAATGACTCTTCGTCATCATACCAAAAATAAAATAAAAACAAATTCAAACATCTCGAGTCGAGACTTTAAAATAAAAAAATCAACCGTACACCGTGGAGATAAAACTTGACTCCCAAACAATATTCTTATCACGAATCGATAACAAAAAATTATCGATGCTCCACAATAACAAGTAATCAAAATTACCAAAATTTCATTTTCCCTCTCTCTCTTCGTTCAGTTGCCCGCCAAACAGGGCTGCGCACCGGAGTGATTTTGTGAGCAGGGACGAAGTAAGTATGCATTCTCATTGTCGCTCGGTGCTTTGCAGAATAAGGATGAAAGTATCCAAGAAATAAAGAATAAGATAAAAACCGATTGTGATAGCGATTTTCCGTAATAGTTTGCCGTACAGAAAAAATAAAGATAAACATATGTTTTATGTCCCAGAATGTTTGGAACATAGCATCATTCTAAAGATGCATGAAATTGGTCCCGTGGGAATCAGTAAAACCACAGAGTTAATCCAAAGGTCCTATTGGTTTCCCAAAATGCAGGATAAAGTAAATGAGTATATCAGGCGATGTTTAAAATGCATAATGTTTCAGCCAAAAGATGGAAAAAGGAAGAATTGCTATATTTTGTGGATAAGTTCGATCGTCCATTTTATACAATCCCCATTGACCATGTAGGTCCATTCGAACAGACATCTCGAAAATACAAATATATCTTGGTAATAATAGATGCGTTTACGAAATTTTGTAAATTCTTCCCGGCTAAGTCAGTAAACTCGGCGGAGGTAATAAATACATAGTTTAAAGAGTTATTTCCTTTATTACAGTGTACCTCTTCGTATTATTAGTGATAGGGGAACATGTTTCACATCCTCTCAGTTTAAAACGTTTTTGAACGGATTGAATATTATTCAGGTTCTGAACGCAACCGTTTCTCCTCATACGAACGGAGAGGTAGAGCGCGTGAACAGGGGCTTAGTTCCGATGTTAGATAAGTTGTCTGAGGATCCCAATAAATGGGATAAGCATTTGCCCGATGCAGAATATGCGTTCAATAATACTTTAAATCGTTCCATGAAAGAAACTCCTTCAATGGTTTTGTTTGGTGTTAACCAAAATTCTGAGAACGATAATGTCTTCGAATTGTTGGGATCTGCTGATAGAGATTTGGATAACGTACGGGACCGAGTTGTGAAAGAGGTGCAGAAGTCTCAGTTGAAGAATAAGGACAGTTTCGATGCAAAGCGAAAAGATTCCTATAAGCTCCACGTTTTTCGTTTTAAATTTTCCAAATATTCTCATAGTTGCTGATAACTTACAATCGTAAATTCTCAGAATTTTCTGTACTGTACAGGGCAAGGAAAAATTATTTTCTTCTTTTTAGTCCATTTTAAAAACGTTATATATTAAAAAGTTTTTTTTATTTAATTTATTTTCTGCGTTTTTAGTGTTGCCAGCAAGGGTGCTGATGTATTTTCTAGTACTCGGTTGTTTTGTATTCATGTATTCGGATACTTGAATATTTTATGATTATGTATTCGGTTACTTGGAGGATAACAAACTTAGAACCAACTTTTGTTCCGCAACCTATCGAACCTGTCGCCAAATAATTAATATTTAATCTAACTTAGACGCTCCAAGTTAAGGTGCTATTCCTCTTGACTGAATTGACTGATAGTAAAAAAAGAGGTTAAGAGAAAAAAGTTCAAAACTTTATGTAATCGACAAAGGCAACGTTTTTTTGTATTTTTTTATTTTATAGCAAAATTTTAAGGAGAAATTTTGACAGCACACAAGCGTAACCAAAAATTATTAAAAAAAATTAAATATTATTATTAATTCGGTTAATTTTGTATCTCAAAAGTATCTAAAAAATTAAATATTATTAATACTCATATCAGAATTGTATTTTTTAGTATATTTCCCGTAAAAATTAAAAAAATCTCTACCAAAAAAACGTCATGTTTTTTTTTTATTTTTACGTTTTTATAGCAAAATTTTAAGGAGAAACGTTTACAGCAATTGCAACATACCCTCTATGCACGATTCCGAGTCAATTTTGTGAACGCAAATTGAATCAAAACTGACACCATAATTTTTAAATGAAAACACAATATTTTCATACACATACATATATTTGGAAATTCAAGATGTGAATTGTTTTTCATTTCTTTTCATTGTTTATTTATTCTGTGACAGCACGTCCAGTCTTTCTAAATCATTTAATTAAGATTCCATGTACTACAGCGGACGAGTTTGAAGAACAGGAGCAGCTCATTAAAAGCTATGTCAGCGCCAGTTAACAATTTTAAAATGTTCTTGGTTAATGTTCCTTTACTTTAAAATATGTGCACGTGCGATGTCCATATTGCAATAAAAATAAATTTTACAAAAAAAAGTTTTTTTTATTTTGACTCTGTAATGAATTAATTTTTATATGTACATATAGTATTCCGCCTCGCTATAATATCGCAACTGGGTCTCAAAATGAATTCACCTTTTAGAATTTAAAATGAGATAAAAATAAGTATCAAATTAGAATTACAATTGTGTGTCAAAACTATTTTTTTTTTGCGAAGTAAAATGGAAACAACATTTTGCTTCGGAAATTTTTCTAATATTCTCACACCAGTTGTCTCTAAAACGATAAAAAACTTACACACAAGCTTGATTCAAATTTGAACTCGCCATATATTAGATAGTTATTTTTAGAGTTAATTTTGTTTCACCTTGGCTTGTCTAGAGGGTAGCCTCTAAAACATCATATATTTTTCTGTCTGAAATTTTTATCTGACTCATCTGTTGTGAAGTTTGTACATTGTTGCGAATTACCATAAAAATTAAAGTGAAAATGATTGATAACGTTAACCTACAAGTGTTGGATCCAATGAACATTATTTTTAGCAGTGAAGACGAAAATAAAGTCCAAGAAATTACAACGCAACAAAATAAGCGTAAAAAAAGACAATTTTGGGTTCGTCCGTACTATTTGGAACGAAACCGCTCTGGCGCTTTTAATATTTTTTTAAACGAACTTCGACAAGACCCAAAATTCAATTTGATGAATTGCTCTCGATGGTTGAGCCGTTAATTCAAAAATCAAGTGTGTTGAGAGAACCGTTGAGTCCTGGTTTAAGATTGGCCGTAACGTTACGGTACGTATTATTTATTAGAAGTTGAAAGTGAGTTAAATAAATAATTTAAAACTGTTGATGTTTGGATTTTAATGCTTTAGGTATCTTGCCACGGGTGAATCCCAAACCAGCATTGGCCTGGCTTATAAATGCTCACAAACAGGCATTCATCGTATTGTGAGCGAAACAACAAAATGTATAACATCTGTACTTCAAGGCAAAGTATTCCCAAAAATATCCACGGAATATTTCAAAACCGTGGCATGTGGTTATGAGGAAAGGTGGAATTTCCCTCACTGTGTCGGAGCCATCGATGGAAAACACGTAACAATTCAAGTAAGACAAATAAGAATTTTAAAATTGAAATAGGTATTTTATATTCTATTTTAGGCCCCCAAAAAATCTGGATCCGAATTTTTTAACTATAAGAAAACCTCATCCATTGTATTAATGGCAATATGTGATTACAAATACAATTTTATTTGGTGCGATATTGGGGCCGCAGGACGCCAAAGTGATGGAGGTATTTTTAGAGCGAGTAATTTCGGCAAGCGATTCTATGCTAAAACTCTCCCGTAAGTAAATATATGAATGTGAATTTGCACAGAATTCAACAATTCTGCAATTTTATCGGCTTTGATATTTTATTTTAATAATTTATTTTTTAGGCTACCAGAACCAAGCAATGTGACTGATCAATTTGCCTCTGTACCTTATGTTTTCGTAGCTGACGATGCCTTTACGATGACCGAAAACATGCTGAAGCCCTTTATCACTATCCAGAATGATAAACACCGCATTTTTAATTATCGGCTTAGTCGGGCTCGCCGAATGATCGAAAATTGTTTCGGCATTCTCTCAGCCAAATGGCGAATATTTCGTACGACTATAATAGCGGATGTTACTTTGGTGGAGGACATCATACAGACATGCGTATGCTTACACAATTGGCTAAACCAAAGCAACGCAAATTTTATAACTCCAGATCTTATAGATCATGACCTAAGGGGAGGTGTTATTCCAGGTAAACATTTAAATTCAATTACAATAAGCGTAAAATTTATTAAAAAACAATTCCATTGTATGTTACATAAATGTTTTAAGGCACATGGAAGAATAATACCACGAACTTCGTACCACTTCAGTCGATGAACAGAAACTCTACTAATTCGGCAAAATTTACTCGGGAGAGATTTGCCGAATACTTTTCTGAAGAAGGGCAAGTAGAGTGGCAGCTGGCCAAAATATAAAAATCTGTCCATACAATGTTACTTCTCCGGTCAGGGTTTTTCTGTAGTTTTTCTTAGTCACAATCCATTGACTAATCTTGTTTGTTCGTATTGTTTCATTTTCGAGTAGAATTTTAACAAAAACAATTTTAGTATCAATCCTATACAGGAATTTGAGAAAATTATTTGAAATCGGCTACAGACATGAAGAATGTTATATACATATGTATATTGCAAATATCTCCTTTCTCTTTCATATAACACTGAATTGAATAAAAACATTTTAATTATTAAATATTAATAATACTTCAGCATTTTATTGCATATAAATAAATAATAGTCTGTAACATTTCAGTATTTCAGGTACATAAAAATCAATAAAAATTAAATTATAAATAAAAAATAAAAATTGTTGTTTAAAATTTGGCTTCCTGCAAAAACAAAAATAATAAATAAGTAAATAATTATAAATTTAAACAAATTGTATATTATTATTCACTTGGATTTTCCATGCGTCGCTAACGCTTTTCAAAATGTTTTGCTGCGCTTCCATCCACAGCAACACGCTTAAACCTTTCAAATGTGGTTTTAAGGATTTCAAAAACCCATCGACTTCAGCATCTGTTGGGCCAGAATTAGGCGAATTTGAGGTACATGTTGACGGGATTTCCGACCCGCCAATTTTTTCGACCGCTTCGACGTACCGCCGCTTTAATTTGAGGGATTCCTCCTGGTACAGGTTTAGTTGTGGTGGCGCCGTTCCTAATAAAAAATTAATAACTAAATATTATACATAACAGACGACCTAATCGGACTAGTAATGTAGAAATTTTTTTGTTCAAGCTATTGTCCCCTATCATCTCACAAATTATTGGCACTGGAAACTGAATCCTTTTACATATAAAATGTATTTATGTATTTCTACTTACTCTTTCTACTGGTTGTGGTTGGTGCGGCATCGAAATAAGCACCGTAATCTACAGAGCCGCTGGATTATTCGTCACCAGATACTACCCCACCTAGTTCTATTGATCTAGCACAAGAGAAAAAAAATCGTTAAAATAGTAAGGATCGTGTAATTTTAGTCTACGTACCTTCTTGGCTCCGCAGTGTCGTCTAAAAAGGAGAGTACTTTACTGTACTTATACTCCTTTTTTACACCACCCTTTTTACCACTTTTCCCCCTTTTATTGGAGCGGAGATATGTCGCCTTCACGGTATCCCACTGCTTTCTTACGAAGGCAATATTAGCCTGGTTGACTTCAAGATCTGAAACATAAATAAATTTATAGAGTTCAAAACCTTAATTTTAAAATTAAAAAAAATTATTACTAGATTCACTTGTAACCTCTCCCCAGAATCGTGTTCTAATTATTTTATTTTTAAATGCGTTATCCAGGATATTCCATAATGCCGGTCTGACCCTAACACATTCAATGATTAGTTCTGAAATGTAAAATTGTATAATGAATAAAAGGTCAACGTATTTAAAGTAGTAATAATACTGCATATGGGCTCATCATTAACGACCGACGTAAAAGGGGGTGTGGGCGAATTTGAGGAGCAGCTCACATCAAAATCATCTTCGTTAAAATTACTAAAATATTGCTGTATACTGTCATCACCACAACTCCCGCTGTTATCGTAATTGTCCACCCGTACATCGGAAATGATTGTAATTTTTTAGTTACCTAAAATTATTATATTATGGAGTAAATGATTGTCACATATAATAAAAATGTATATAAACCCACCATAATCCATTGTATAATCACGTACAGGCGTAGAGATATAATTAATAATAAATCTTAATGAATTTCATTCCTTCCACAATTGGAATTTGTTTTGCGGCTTATGAAATCAAAAATGACACTTCGCAATAAAAACAAAGTAACCATAAAATTATTAGTGTGCGAGAAATATTTCTCATCACATACTAATTTTACTCATGGACAATTGGGTAAAATGACTTATGCTCAAGTAACGATGAGTAACGGAAATCCAGGGAAAACTGGTCAAAATGACGAAATAAGTCAAACACTTAAATTAATTTTAAGCAGGCTCAATACATTTGATGAGCGATTACAGAAATTAGAATACAGCACTAAGGGAGCCATCCCAAAACAGAAAAATGGCAGGTGATCTTAGAATCTTATGTTGGAATGCCAATGGACTTATGCAACATCAACAAGAATTGCAAGTGGTCCTGGACACAGAAAAAATCGATGTATGTCTCATCACGGAAACACATTTCACTAGACAAACAATCATTAAATTTAAAAATTATCATATATATCATACCATTCATCCGGAAAACACTGCTAAAGGAGGTAGTGCGGTTATAATCAGAAATAGTATCCACCACTATGAAGAGTTAAAATATGAAACAGAAGAAATACAAGCAACTGCTGTTAACGTCAAAACCAAAAATGGTTCTATTTGTATTGCTGGTGTGTGCTGCCCACCGAAGCACTCGTTGAAAGAAAAGGATTATCTCGAGTTCCTCAGTAAATTAGGAAAACGGTTTATACTTGGAGGAGACTTTAATGCCAAAAATGTCCACTGGGGCTCCAGATTAACAACAACTAAGGGTAAAGAACTCCTAAAAGCCATTAGGAAATGCAGTTGTGAAGCTCTCTCAACTGGAAAACCAACTTACTGGCCTACTGATCCAAATAAAGTACCAGATCTGATTGATTTCTTTATAATAAAGAAGATATCTGTAAATTATATACAAGTAGATGAAAGCCACAACCTAAACTCTGATCATTCACCGATACTTTTAACGTTAAGTGAAAAAATTATTCAGAAAGAAAGGAACCCTTTTCTAGTAAATAATCACACCAATTGGGAATGCTTTAGACTATCGCTAGAAGAAAAAATTAACTTAATGGTTCCATTAAAGACCGAGGAGCAATTAGACAAAGAAGTTCACAAATTTGTAGACGATATACAGCAATCAGCTTGGGAAAATACCCCTGAGGTTAAAAAGAAAATCAAGGGAAACAACTACCCTTTGGAAATTAGGGAACTCCTAGCAGAAAAAAGAAAAGCGAGAAGAGTATGGCAACAAACAAGGGCCCCCCAAGATAAAACTAATTTGAACAATCTCACTCAACAATTAAGAAGAGAGATCCAAGAATTGAAAAATGAATCAATTAGCAACTATTTAAGAAAATTAACTAATGATAGCAGTACTGATTATTCTCTTTGGAAAGCAACCAAAAGAATTAAAAGACCAATAATACAGAACCCACCAATAAGAGTAGCAGGTGATAAATGGGCTAGGAATAATGAAGACAAAGCTCGAGAATTTGCTGAACATCTTGAAAAAATATTCCAGCCACATCAAGATGAAACATTAGAAGCCGAGATAATATCTGAACAAGCTGTGCAAGAAAGTAAAGAAATCCTACCGACAACACCAAAAGAAGTCGCGTGTGAGATAAAAACTAATATGAATATGAAAAAAGCTCCTGGCTACGATCTTATTACAGCAGAAATCTTAAAAGAACTGCCAAGGAAAGCTCTGGTGAAGCTCACCAATCTTATAAATGCAGCATTTAGAATCAAATATGTACCAAGCTTGTGGAAAATTGCAGAAGTAATCATGATCCCAAAACCTGGGAAACCACCACACATAACCTCATCTTATAGGCCAATTTCGCTATTGCCAGTCATGTCCAAACTCTTTGAGAAGCTTCTGGTAAAAAGGTTAAATCCGATAATCGAGAGTAAAAACTTAATCCCAAATCATCAGTTCGGTTTTCGTAACCAACACTCAACAATTGATCAAGTTCACCGAATAACCAGTATAATTGAGAAAGCACTAGAGGAGAAAAAAATCTGTTCAGCAATATTTCTAGACGTTGCCCAAGCATTTGATAGAGTGTGGCATGAAGGACTTAACCATAAATTAAGAAATCTTCTACCAATCCAATTTGCTAATATACTGGAATCTTACTTAAAAGATAGATTCTTCAGGATTAAGTTAGATGATACTTTCTCTGAATTGAAAGAAATCAACGCAGGAGTTCCACAGGGCAGTGTATTAGGGCCGGTTTTATACCTAATATATACTTATGATCTTCCTGTATTAGAAAACAATACAGTGGCGACTTTTGCAGATGACACGGCGATCTTAGCTGTTGGCACAAGCAACGAAGAGTCAACACAAAAGTTACAAACAGCAATAACTAAAATTTATAAATGGACAAAAAGTTGGCGAATAAAACTAAATGAAACTAAATCAGTTCACATCAACTTTACAAACAGGCGATTCGAACATATCCCGATTACCATAAATCAAGAAATAGTACCGTATGCGAACACAGCTAAGTATCTCGGCATGACCCTGGATGCTAAACTGCGATGGAAAGCACATGTCAAGAAGAAAAGTGAAGAACTAAGAATTAAATACAGAAAGATGTATTGGCTGATGGGAAGGAACTCTTCTTTATCAACATACAACAAGCTGCTACTTTATAAGCAAATATTGAAACCCGTTTGGACGTATGGTATTCAACTTTGGGGTTGTACCAAACAGAGCAACGTAAATATCATCCAAAGATTTCAGAATATGTTATTAAGGAACATCGTTGATGCACTTTGGTATGTCAGGAACAATGATCTCCATAGGGACCTTAAAGTGAACCTCATCGTAAATGAAATTCAGGAGAAAGCGCGGAGACATGAAGAGAGGCTCCGGCATCATGTGAACATTGAGGCAACTCAGCTTCTAAGCAACACGAATTTAATACGTAGACTTAAAAGAACCAAACCTTTTGAGTTGGTGTAATTGTTAGCTTAAACAGCATTGTGCTGTGTAAAGCCCACTACAAAGATGTGGTTTAATTCAATTTACCAGACTCTATGGAACGCCAATGGGAAGAAGCCATAGATTAATATTAAGTTAGTAAATTAAGTCAGAAACAAATTGCTCATTAGTCCAGGAGACTAGATTGTAATAACATTAAATAAATAAATAAAATTTATTTTAACAAAAAAAAAAAAAAAAAAAACATACTAATTTTTTATGCAAGTGTGTTAGTGTGACTGCTATAAAATGTTCTCAATTTGATACTTTTTATTGCAGTCACATTACTACAGACACAAATATTTCTTGACTGAGAAGGATTTTTGTTTCATTCGCCCATCCAGCAAATGTATATTTTTATCTTCCTTTAATTTTACTATCAGTCAATTCAGTCAAGTGGAATAGCACCTTTATTGATCGAATTGTTTTCTTCTGAATTTTTATCAGGTCTTCATTGAAATACACTTTACATTTTTCCAAACTATAATTTTGTATGCATAAAAAATCAGCATACTATATGACGTCGGTTTATTGTCACGATCTCGAAAAACGTAATTTACAGCACCACCTGGGGTCGAAGTAATATCGCAAACTATTGAGTATTGCATTATCATCCAGTTCTGAGCTATGTTTAAAGTTTCAAGTCTTTAGCTCATCGGGAAGTTAGTTTAAAATCGATTGCAAAATTTGTACCGAACAGACAAACAGACAGACAAGAAAGCAAGTTAATAAAAACGTTATAATATGTATAATGTAAAAAGAAGAACGTAGTAACGTAAAATACTACAAAACATTAAAAGTAATTTAAAAAGAAAAATACACGGGAAGTTTTTCCTAAAAAACAAAACAAATATTTTAGGATTTTTTTTAGGAAAAACTTCACGCGTGTATGGAGATATGTGAAGTATTTCCTATTCCTAGATAAATATGAAAGTGTTAGTGTAAATAATACATAAAATTCATATTAAACAGAAATTTAATTTTTTTATTCGTTTATTACGTTTCTTGCTGTAAAAAAATATTACTTATAAAACAATAATACGATATATTAGGTGTGCAAGTAGAAACTTGGCTTTTTTTGGTCAAATTCAACTTTATTGAAAATATACTTGTTATACACAAAGGTTAATTATCAAAATATTCACCATTGCTATCTATGACACTTTGGCATCTATTGGGTAGTTGATGGATGCCCTCGTGATAGAAAATTGGTTGTTTGGAGTTTATTTTACTGCACCTGGACGTGGATCGTCCTCAAGACTAAAATTGCCGCCACGAAATCTTGCAAACCACTTTTTACTGTTGAATGACTAACAGAATGTTCACTTAAAATTCGCATTAATCAATTCCATAGCTTTAGCAGAATTTTTTTTCCATTTGAAAACAGAATGAAATGTAATGACGTAAATGCTGCTATCGACACTATCATCTCTTAAAATTGATGCTCAAAGAACGACAGCTTGTAAATGACTCAAACTTTTGTTTTTGTCTCAAGAACTGTAACAGAAAATATAATTTTTTTAAATTCTATGGTACCAGCTGCTATGTATTTGACGATTTTTGAATATTCTATAGAGAATTATCGTATATCGAGTTTCCCGGAATTTTCCTGGAGTTCCTAAACACCGGCCATTCTAAGGGAACCCTTTTTTTGAGAAGGTCATGATCTGCTCTAACAGAAAATAAATGAATTTTAAAAAAATCTGTAGTCCCAGGCACTTAGGATTGACGATTTTTAAATATTCTGTAGAGAATTATCGTATATCGAATTTCCCGGAATTTTCCTGGAGTTCCTGAGCACCGGCCATTCTAAGGGAACCTTATTTTAAGTAGGTAATGATCTGCTCTAACAGAAAATAAATCAATTTTAAAAAAATCTGTGGTCCCATTCTGCAGAGAATTATCGTATATCGAATTTCCCGGAATTTTCCTGGAGTTCCTAAACACCGGCCATTCTAAGGGAAATTAATTTTGAGTAGGTCACTAACTGCTCTAACAGAAAATAAATCAATTTTAGAAAAATCTGTGGTCCCAGGCAATTAGGATTGACGATTTTTTAATATTCTGTAGAGAATTATCGTATATCGAATTTCCCGGAATTTTCCTAGAGTTCCTGAGCACCGGCCATTCTAAGGGAAACCTATTTTGAGTAGGTCATGATCTGTTCTAACAGAAAATAAATGAATTTTAAAAAAATCTGTGGTCCCAGGCACTTAGGATTGACGATATTTGAATATTCTGTAGAGAATTATCGTATATCGAATTTCCCGGAATTTTCCTGGAGTTCCTGAGCACCGGCCATTCTAAGGGAAACTTATTTTGAGTAGGTCATGATCTGCTCTAACAGAAAATAAATCAATTTTAAAAAAATCTGTGGTCCCAGGCACTTAGGATTGACGATTTTTGAATATTCTATAGAGAATTATCGTATATCGAGTTTCTCGGAATTTTCCTGGAGTTCCTAAACAACGGCCATTGTAAGAGAAACCTATTTTGAGTAGGTCATGATCTGTTCTAACAGAAAATAAATGAATTTTAAAAAATTCTGTGGTCCCAGGCACCTAGTATTGACGATTTTTGAATATTCTGTAGAGAATTATCGTATATCGAATTTCCCGGAATTTTCCTGGAGTTCCTGAGCACCGGCCATTCTAAGGGAAACTTATTTTGAGTAGGTCATGATCTGCTCTAACAGAAAATAGATCAATTTTAAAAAAATCTGTGGTCCCAGGCACTTAGGATTGACGATTTTTGAATATTCTGTAGAGAATTATCGTATATCGAATTTCCCGGAATTTTCCTAGAGTTCCTGAGCACCGGCCATTCTAACGGAAACCTATTTTGAGTAGGTCATGATCTGCCCTAACAGAAAATAAATGAATTTTAAAAAAATCTGTGGTCCCAGGCACTTAGGATTGACGATTTTTGAATATTCTGTAGAGAATTATCGTATATCGAATTTCTCGGAATTTTCCTGGAGTTCCTAAACACCGGCCATTCTCAGAGAAACCTATTTTGAGTAGGTAATGATCTGCTCTAACAGAAAATAGATCAATTTTAAAAAAATCTGTGGTCCCAGGCACTTAGGATTGACGATTTTTGAATATTCTGTAGAGAATTATCGTATATCGAATTTCCCGGAATTTTCCTATAGTTCCTGAGCACCGGCCATTCTAAGGGAAACCTCTTTTGAGTAGGTCATGATCTGCTCTAACAGAAAATAAATCAATTTTAAAAAAATCTGTAGTCCCAGGCACTTAGGATTGACGATTTTTGAATATTCTGTAGAGAATTATCGTATATCGAATTTCTCGGAATTTTCCTGGAGTTCCTAAACACCGGCCATTCTAAGATAAACCTATTTTGAGTAGGTCATGATCTGCTCTAACAGAAAATAGATCAATTTTAAAAAAATCTGTGGTCCCAGGCACTTAAGATTGACGATTTTTGAATATTCTGTAGAGAATTATCGTATATCGAATTTCCCGGAATTTTCCTGGAGTTCCTGAGGACCGGCCATTCTAAGGGAAACCTATTTTGAGTAGGTCATGATCTGCTCTAACAGAAAATAAATCAATTTTAAAAATATCTGTGGTCCCAGGCACTTAGGATTGACGATTTTTGAATATTCTGTAGAGAATTATCGTATATCGAATTTCTCGGAATTTTCCTGGAGTTCCTAAACACCGGCCATTCTAAGAGAAACCTATTTTGAGTAGGTCATGATCTGCTCTAACAGAAAATAGATCAATTTTAAAAAAATCTGTGGTCCCAGGCACTTAGGATTGACGATTTTTGAATATTCTGTAGAGAATTATAGTATATCGAATTTCCCGGAATTTTCCTGGAGTTCCTGAGCACCGGCCATTCTAAGGGAAACCTATTTTGAGTAGGTCATGATCTGCTCTAACAGAAAATAAATCAATTTTAAAAATATCTGTGGTCCCAGGCACTTAGGATTGACGATTTTTGAATATTCTGTAGAGAATTATCGTATATCGAATTTCTCGGAATTTTCCTGGAGTTCCTAAACACCGGCCATTCTAAGAGAAACCTATTTTGAGTAGGTCATGATCTGCTCTAACAGAAAATAGATCAATTTTAAAAAAATCTGTGGTCCCAGGCACTTAGGATTGACGATTTTTGAATATTCTGTAGAGAATTATCGTATATCGAATTTCCCGGAATTTTCCTATAGTTCCTGAGCACCGGCCATTCTAAGGGAAACTTCTTTTGAGTAGGTCATGATCTGCTCTAACAGAAAATAAATCAATTTTAAAAAAATCTGTAGTCCCAGGCACTTAGGATTGACGATTTTTGAATATTCTGTAGAGAATTATCGTATATCGAATTTCTCGGAATTTTCCTGGAGTTCCTAAACACCGGCCATTCTAAGAGAAACCTATTTTGAGTAGGTCATGATCTGCTCTAACAGAAAATAGATCAATTTTAAAAAAATCTGTGGTCCCAGGCACTTAGGATTGACGATTTTTGAATATTCTGTAGAGAATTATAGTATATCGAATTTCCCGGAATTTTCCTGGAGTTCCTGAGCACCGGCCATTCTAAGGGAAACCTCTTTTGAGTAGGTCATGATCTGCTCTAACAGAAAATAGATCAATTTTAAAAAAATCTGTGGTCCCAGGCACTTAGGATTGACGATTTTTGAATATTCTGTAGAGAATTATCGTATATCGAATTTCCCGGAATTTTCCTATAGTTCCTGAGCACCGGCCATTCTAAGGGAAACCTCTTTTGAGTAGGTCATGATCTGCTCTAACAGAAAATAAATCAATTTTAAAAAAATCTGTAGTCCCAGGCACTTAGGATTGACGATTTTTGAATATTCTGTAGAGAATTATCGTATATCGAATTTCTCGGAATTTTCCTGGAGTTCCTAAACACCGGCCATTCTAAGATAAACCTATTTTGAGTAGGTCATGATCTGCTCTAACAGAAAATAGATCAATTTTAAAAAAATCTGTGGTCCCAGGCACTTAAGATTGACGATTTTTGAATATTCTGTAGAGAATTATCGTATATCGAATTTCCCGGAATTTTCCTGGAGTTCCTGAGGACCGGCCATTCTAAGGGAAACCTCTTTTGAGTAGGTCATGATCTGCTCTAACAGAAAATAAATCAATTTTAAAAATATCTGTGGTCCCAGGCACTTAGGATTGACGATTTTTGAATATTCTGTAGAGAATTATCGTATATCGAATTTCTCGGAATTTTCCTGGAGTTCCTAAACACCGGCCATTCTAAGAGAAACCTATTTTGAGTAGGTCATGATCTGCTCTAACAGAAAATAGATCAATTTTAAAAAAATCTGTGGTCCCAGGCACTTAGGATTGACGATTTTTGAATATTCTGTAGAGAATTATAGTATATCGAATTTCCCGGAATTTTCCTGGAGTTCCTGAGCACCGGCCATTCTAAGGGAAACCTCTTTTGAGTAGGTCATGATCTGCTCTAACAGAAAATAAATCAATTTTAAAAATATCTGTGGTCCCAGGCACTTAGGATTGACGATTTTTGAATATTCTGTAGAGAATTATCGTATATCGAATTTCTCGGAATTTTCCTGGAGTTCCTAAACACCGGCCATTCTAAGAGAAACCTATTTTGAGTAGGTCATGATCTGCTCTAACAGAAAATAGATCAATTTTAAAAAAATCTGTGGTCCCAGGCACTTAGGATTGACGATTTTTGAATATTCTGTAGAGAATTATCGTATATCGAATTTCCCGGAATTTTCCTATAGTTCCTGAGCACCGGCCATTCTAAGGGAAACCTCTTTTGAGTAGGTCATGATCTGCTCTAACAGAAAATAAATCAATTTTAAAAAAATCTGTAGTCCCAGGCACTTAGGATTGACGATTTTTGAATATTCTGTAGAGAATTATCGTATATCGAATTTCTCGGAATTTTCCTGGAGTTCCTAAACACCGGCCATTCTAAGAGAAACCTATTTTGAGTAGGTCATGATCTGCTCTAACAGAAAATAGATCAATTTTAAAAAAATCTGTGGTCCCAGGCACTTAGGATTGACGATTTTTGAATATTCTGTAGAGAATTATAGTATATCGAATTTCCCGGAATTTTCCTGGAGTTCCTGAGCACCGGCCATTCTAAGGGAAACCTCTTTTGAGTAGGTCATGATCTGCTCTAACAGAAAATAAATCAATTTTAAAAATATCTGTGGTCCCAGGCACTTAGGATTGACGATTTTTGAATATTCTGTAGAGAATTATCGTATATCGAATTTCTCGGAATTTTCCTGGAGTTCCTAAACACCGGCCATTCTAAGAGAAACCTATTTTGAGTAGGTCATGATCTGCTCTAACAGAAAATAGATCAATTTTAAAAAAATCTGTGGTCCCAGGCACTTAGGATTGACGATTTTTGAATATTCTGTAGAGAATTATAGTATATCGAATTTCCCGGAATTTTCCTGGAGTTCCTGAGCACCGGCCATTCTAAGGGAAACCTCTTTTGAGTAGGTCATGATCTGCTCTAACAGAAAATAAATCAATTTTAAAAATATCTGTGGTCCCAGGCACTTAGGATTGACGATTTTTGAATATTCTGTAGAGAATTATCGTATATCGAATTTCTCGGAATTTTCCTGGAGTTCCTAAACACCGGCCATTCTAAGAGAAACCTATTTTGAGTAGGTCATGATCTGCTCTAACAGAAAATAGATCAATTTTAAAAAAATCTGTGGTCCCAGGCACTTAGGATTGACGATTTTTGAATATTCTGTAGAGAATTATCGTATATCGAATTTCCCGGAATTTTCCTATAGTTCCTGAGCACCGGCCATTCTAAGGGAAACCTCTTTTGAGTAGGTCATGATCTGCTCTAACAGAAAATAAATCAATTTTAAAAAAATCTGTAGTCCCAGGCACTTAGGATTGACGATTTTTGAATATTCTGTAGAGAATTATCGTATATCGAATTTCTCGGAATTTTCCTGGAGTTCCTAAACACCGGCCATTCTAAGAGAAACCTATTTTGAGTAGGTCATGATCTGCTCTAACAGAAAATAGATCAATTTTAAAAAAATCTGTGGTCCCAGGCACTTAGGATTGACGATTTTTGAATATTCTGTAGAGAATTATAGTATATCGAATTTCCCGGAATTTTCCTGGAGTTCCTGAGCACCGGCCATTCTAAGGGAAACCTCTTTTGAGTAGGTCATGATCTGCTCTAACAGAAAATAAATCAATTTTAAAAATATCTGTGGTCCCAGGCACTTAGGATTGACGATTTTTGAATATTCTGTAGAGAATTATCGTATATCGAATTTCTCGGAATTTTCCTGGAGTTCCTAAACACCGGCCATTCTAAGAGAAACCTATTTTGAGTAGGTCATGATCTGCTCTAACAGAAAATAGATCAATTTTAAAAAAATCTGTGGTCCCAGGCACTTAGGATTGACGATTTTTGAATATTCTGTAGAGAATTATCGTATATCGAGTTTCTCGGAATTTTCGGAAAAATCATAAAATACGAATAATATGAAGAGAGTTCCATTAAAAAACAGGCGACGGGTTAGACCGTAACTACACCAACTCAGGGGTGAGAGGGAAAGAGTTGTTCAAAAGTCTGCGTGTTTGGTTGGAAATTAATTGTAATATACAAATTTATTTTCAATAAATCAGTCTTAAATTATATATGTACAGCGCATATTTTGACGACATACTTTTTTGCTTTATACATCAATTTGGCCAGTATTCATTTACTGGAAAAAAGCTGAAATTTTCGATATATGGCACTAGAACAAAATGTATATCAATTTTAGTGAAGTAACGCATACTTTGAAACTATACTTTTAAAAAATATAATAAGTACATATACATATTCGCGACTGTCGTTAATCTATGCGTTTAATACACATATACATACTCGTTCAAGACGTAATTTGGGGAACCAGTTGAACTTGCCTGTTTCTTAATCGATTATGATCAAATTCGAATTGTACGATCGAAAAAGGATTTTAAAATGATTTCTAGAGTTAGTTTTAGAATATGGTCAATAGGGATGGAACTTGACTGTTTCTTAACCGATTATAGTGAATACACACATTTTAAAACTTTTTAAAAACACTCGTTAAATATTTCGCAAAATATTTAACAATATCTAGTATTTAATAAGTGTTTTTAAAAAATTTAAAAATGTGTGTATTAAGTGTGTTTCGCCAAGTGCCTACGGCAGAAACAGTAAAAAGGATTATAGTGAAATTAGAGATTTAGGATGAAAATGAGATTTTAAAATGATTTTTAGTTGAATTTGCGGAATATCGCCAATAAGGATGGAACTTGCATTTTTCTTAACCGATTATGATGAAACTCGACTTGTACAATCGATATGAGGTTCTCAAATGATTTGTACAAGGATTTCTAAAATATGGCCAATTAGGATGGAATTTGGTAGTTTCTTAAACGATTAAGAACAAATTCGACATGTGGGACGAAAATGGAATTTTAAAATGTTTTGTAGATGAAGTTTTGGAATATGGCCAATTAGGGTGGAACGTTAGAATCCAAACCAAATACCCATATTCGCGATTTTAGAAGGTAGTATCAACATATTACAGGCAATGTGAGTGTAATCCAACTATATGCTTAGAAGTTTTCAATAAAAGAGATTAACGTGTGACCTACGGTTGGGTCACGTGGCAGCCAATATGTTAAGGGTTCTTGTAACTCTACTTGTGACGTGAGTTAATTTTTTAAGTAAACGTAACATTTGTTTTTAACCCTAATCCAACCAAGGTGTGCCTTTTTTGTCACATTTAATTTTTAAAATGTTACGATTTATAAAATATTGTTTTATTATAAGATACTTAGTACGCTTTGCAAAAAGTAATATTTTTGATTTAAATTTTAATTTACCGATGTAACAAAAAATAGGTTAGCTGGATTAGAGTTAAATGAATTATAATGAATTATTTTAAAGGGATTATATCGCTCGTACCACTTATACTGATAGTTCCACTTTGATCATAAATGTTTCAAGTTCTGTTTTGGTTAACTTAATTCGTTGGGTTATTATAGCAGCAACGAATATATTGGAGCGAATTGCGAATTTGTGTTAAATTGAAAAATGTTTCGTCAGCCTTGCGGGTACAGAATACATCCAGAGATTAAAACAAACAAAAAAAATGAATAACCGAAGCATCAGGAAAAAAAATTAGGAAAGTTTTACAATCTTGAAAATAAAAGAAAGAAATATTCAGACAGATCGCATATTACATTTGTACAATATTATTTATTATACAAAACAATTCATGATTGCAAATGTTTCAGTAATAATATTGGTATTGGTATGCGAAATCATAGAATGTTAGCCTAGTTTAGCTAAGGAACGTTTTGAATCTTCATTTGATAGAAAAAGGCAACAAATATGAGACCTAAGCAGTAAGCAGTATCATCATGAAAAGTGAACGACCGTTCCACTTATGACATGACAGAAAATAAAATTCGTATATGTATGTACATCAAGATATACAGAAAAAAGAGGTAGTATATTCCCGTGTCTCATTTTCGTCTTTCTTTGCGCATCACGTCACTTGAAGACAAAAAAGCAGACATTTATATGAAATTTGGCGGTTTTTTGATTAATTTTTTAAATAAATCAAGAATAATCGTAATTTTTTTTAACAAACGGTATTTACAATTGATAATGATAGTTTACCGAGACCCTTTTTATGCTTTATATTTTTTTTATGGTCCAAATATTTGAGAAATAATTCTTTCGGGTGTATAATGTCTAAGATAAATGGAAAAAAAGGTAAACAAAATTATGAATACATAGCATAAAACAATTAAATTATTAAATGTTTTTGGTCATTTATGTACCAATTATTAAAAGTTTTATTTTTTTACGTTATGTACTCAAATTTTTGCCATCTATTTTCGTTTGGCTTCAAATTATTGGTATCCACGTACCTATTCAAATATTATGTTCATATTCAACGTTAAATATAAATGGAAAAATAATAATAAAAATTCAGTTCACAAATTATTAAACGCCCAGTTAATAGAAAATATAAATTGTAAAAAAATGGAAATTAAATAAAACTATAAATTAAAATTAAATCTCTGGCTTATTTCATTTATTGTCTTATGGTTTTCGCTACAACTAAATCAAAACACCCATTCACTGTTTAGTGTTCTATATGTGTTCTTATCAGAAATATGAACAATTGGTAGTTTTGTTGCAATATGAATTATTCAAATTTAATATATTTAAAATCGAACACCCCCAAATTTTTGAATTAAATAATTAAAATCAAATCGTTCTCTGCATTTAACAGAAAAATTATACTCATAAATTCCAAAACTTGTTATGTAATGTGCTCAAACAGTCTGCTCTAGACACGAATATTAAAACATGCCTCTTTTCGCGATTTAATTCCGAAAGTATTGCAGTATATAACTAAAATCAAAATTGAAATGTTTAAATTTAACATAAAGTCGAAAAATAATTAATGGCAAAAATAAAAAAAAATTCATTTATTTTCCATTTATTTAAAAAATTAATAAAAATATCACGAAACTCCATATAAATATCAGCATTTTTGTCTTCACGTGACGTCAAATTGTGAAAAAAGGATAGCAACAGCATGCGCAATATTATACCTTATTTTCTGTATATCTTGTATGTACATACATATATTGTTTACTTTTTCACCTTTATCGAAACCTGCGAGAATTCTCTTTTGAATTTTATAGAGAGAATTTTCGTTAACAAGCACGTGTTCAACGTGAGATAAAGGTAAATTAAAACCGAAATTGTCATTGTATTTCTTCTATGACTTCTAGAATACCCATAACATGTATATCCTGTAGGATACCTAACATTTATTTATAATAAATAATTAATCATTGTTATTAACAATTCAATAACCAAACTTCATCGAGACTAGATTGTAGTTGACTATAATAAATGTAAAATTTCCCGTAAATGAGTTAACCTATTTTTAAATGTTTGTTATATATACCGACCTAAGTATGTTTATCTCATAACAAATAATTAAAAATTTCTAATAAAGAAATATAGGCCGTTTACAGGTCGCGGTTTAGTAATTCTAACTTAGCAATCTAATCTAAAGATATCTGTTTGGCGATTTTGCGAAATTTAGTAGAAAATAACAGACCAAATTTGTACCTCTTATTTTACACCTTCACTGAGAAATTTAAAAAACTTTTGTTGAATTAATTTATAGTTTTAACTTTAGCATACATTTTTCGAACTAAGCATGAGCAGACTAGCTATATTGATTAAATTAAATGAGTTCTTGACGAGTTTTGCAAAATTAGATTTATTAACCCGATAAGTTAACTAGATTTGACAGAGGAAGATCTTGCGGAACATTTATATATACATAATTAAAAAATAATATTTTTGATATAACATTTAAGTTTTACTTGCTTACTACAGTTATAATTTAAAATATTTCACATACCTTTTACAATAATATTCAAATAACAGTTATCTCATTTACCACTTGTCGTTTTTCACAATCAACTATAGGGTTTCCAATAGGAATGATACTATTTAAAATGGTTATATTGGCAAATCTGCGTAATATTTTTTGACATTTCTTATGTCATTTGTGTTCAGTAGGTTATGCCATTTAATCATCGAAAGATACACGCTTCAACAACGTTTAGAAATTGTTAAATTGTTTTATCAAAATCAGTGAATCAAAATGATGAACATTTTTATCGACAAATTTTATTCAGTGATGAAGCTTATTTTTGTTAAATGGTTATGTAAACAAACAGAATTGCAGAATTTGGAGTGATGAAAATCTGTTGAGAGTTATTGGTCCATATGTCTTTGAAGAAAATGGTCGAAGAGTAACAGTCAATGGAGAACGATACAGAACAATGTTAGATGATTATTTTTTTCCTTCTGTTGTTGAGAATAATCTGGAAGATATGTGGTTTCAACAAGACGGTGCCTCCTGCCACACAGCCACCTTAACAATCGATTTATTGAAAACAAAATTTGGTAATAAAATTATCTCAAGATTTGGTCCAGTTAATTATCCTCCCAGGTCGTGTGATTTGACACCTTGTGATTTCTTTCTTTGGGGATATGTTAAGTCACTTGTTTATGTTGATAATCCAACAACAATTGAGCAATTAAAAATCAACATTGAAGAAATACAGCCAAACTTATGTGAAAAAGTGATGATAAATTGGGTTGACAGAATGCAGTACGTACGGAGAAGTCGTGGTGGTCATTTGTATGATGTTATTTTCCATACATAATGGCATAATGTAACCTTTCAAATAAAAATAAAAATTTAGACTTACTGAATAATTTATGTGTTTTTTTTAAATTTTAAAATTGTATCATTCCTATTGGAAAACCCTATATAATGGTTTCACACTATTTAGATTTGAATTATGGAAACAATAATGAGAATTTCAAATAACAATGATTTTAAAGCAACTATTCAAAACAAACCAATATTCTTTTTATACTTTTTTTTTATACTATTTAGAAGTCGCTGATAACGGTTATTTTAATATTTTATTTAATTATTATATTTATTGATAAACGATAATTCTCTATAGAAAATTCAAAAATCGTCAATACTAAGTGCCTGGGACCACAGAATGTTCTAAAATTGATTTATTTTCTGTTAGGGCAGATCATGACCTACGGTGCTCAGGAAATCTAGGAAAATTCCGGGAAATTCGATATACGATAATTCTCTACAGAATATTCAAAAGTCGTCAATCCTAAGTGCCTGGGACCACAGATTTTTTTAAAATTGATTTCTTTTCTGTTAGAACAGATCATGACCTACTCAAAATAGGTTTCCCTTAGAATGGCCGGTGTTTAGGAACTCGAGGAAAATTCCAGGAAACTCGATATACGATAATTCTCTATAGAATATTCAAAAATCGTCAATACTAAGTGCCTGGGACCACAGAATTTTCTAAAATTGATTTATTTTCTGTTAGGGCAGATCATGACCTACTCAAAATAGGTTTCCCTTAGAATGGCCGGTGCTCAGGAAATCTAGGAAAATTCCGGGAAATTCGATATACGATAATTCTCTACAGAATATTCAAAAGTCGTCAATCCTAAGTGCCTGGGACCACAGATTTTTTTAAAATTGATTTCTTTTCTGTTAGAACAGATCATGAACTACTCAAAATAGGTTTCTCTTAGAATGGCCGATGTTTAGGAACTCCAGGAAAATTCCGGGAAACTCGATATACGATAATTCTCTATAGAATATTCAAAAATCGTCAATACTAAGTGCCTGGGACCACAGAATTTTCTAAAATTGATTTATTTTCTGTTAGGGCAGATCATGACCTACTCAAAATAGGTTTCCCTTAGAATGGCCGGTGCTCAGGAAATCTAGGAAAATTCCGGGAAATTCGATATACGATAATTCTCTACAGAATATTCAAAAGTCGTCAATCCTAAGTGCCTGGGACCACAGATTTTTTTAAAATTGATTTCTTTTCTGTTAGAACAGATCATGACCTACTCAAAATAGGTTTCCCTTAGAATGGCCGGTGTTTAGGAACTCGAGGAAAATTCCGGGAAACTCGATATACGATAATTCTCTATAGAATATTCAAAAATCGTCAATACTAAGTGCCTGGGACCACAGAATTTTCTAAAATTGATTTATTTTCTGTTAGGGCAGATCATGACCTACTCAAAATAGGTTTCCCTTAGAATGGCCGGTGCTCAGGAAATCTAGGAAAATTCCGGGAAATTCGATATACGATAATTCTCTACAGAATATTCAAAATTCGTCAATACTAAGTGCCTGGGACCACAGAATTTTCTAAAATTGATTTATTTTCTGTTAGGGCAGATCATGACCTACTCAAAATAGGTTTCCCTTAGAATGGCCGGTGCTCAGGAAATCTAGGAAAATTGCGGGAAATTCGATATACGATAATTCTCTACAGAATATTCAAAAGTCGTCAATCCTAAGTGCCTGGGACCACAGATTTTTTTAAAATTGATTTCTTTTCTGTTAGAACAGATCATGACCTACTCAAAATAGGTTTCCCTTAGAATGGCCGGTGTTTAGGAACTCGAGGAAAATTCCGGGAAATTCGATATACGATAATTCTCTATAGAATATTCAAAAATCGTCAATACTAAGTGCCTGGGACCACAGAATTTTCTAAAATTGATTTATTTTCTGTTAGGGCAGATCATGACCTACTCAAAATAGGTTTCCCTTAGAATTACCGGTGCTCAGGAAATCTAGGAAAATTCCGGGAAATTCGATATACGATAATTCTCTACAGAATATTCAAAAATCGTCAATCCTAAGTGCCTGGGACCACAGATTTTTTTAAAATTCATTTATTTTCTGTTAAAAGAGATCATGACCTACTCAAAATAGGTTTCCCTTAGAATGGCCGATGTGTAGGAACTCCAGGAAAATTCCGGGAAATTCGATATACGATAATTCTCTACAGAATATTCAAAAATCGTCAATACTAAGTGCCTGGGACCATAGATTTTTTTAAAATTGATTTATTTTCTGTTAGAGCAGATCATGACCTACTCAAAATAGGTTTCCGTTAGAATGGCCGGTGCTCAGGAACTCTAGGAAAATTCCGGGAAATTCGATATACGATAATTCTCTACAGAATATTCAAAATCGTCAATCCTAAGTGCCTGGGACCACAGATTTTTTTAAAATTGATTTATTTTCTGTTAGAGCAGATCATGACCTACTCAAAATAGGTTTCTCTTAGAATGGCCGGTGCTCAGGAAATCTAGGAAAATTCCGGGAAATTCGATATACGATAATTCTCTACAGAATATTCAAATATCGTCAATCCTAAGTGCCTGGGACCACAGAATTTTTTTAAAATTGATTTAATTTCTGTTAGGGCAGATCATGACCTACTCAAAATAGGTTTCCCTTAGAATGGCCGGTGCTCAGGAACTCTAGGAAAATTCCGGGAAATTCGATATACTATAATTCTCTACAGAATATTCAAAAATCGTCAATCCTAAGAGCCTGGGACCACAGATTTTTTAAAAATTCATTTATTTTCTGTTAGAACAGATCATGACCTACTCAAAATAGGTTTCCCTTAGAATGGCCGGTGTTTAGGAACTCCAGGAAAATTCCGGGAAACTCGATATACGATAATTCTCTATAGAATATTCAAAAATCGTCAATACTAAGTGCCTGGGACCACAGAATTTTCTAAAATTGATTTATTTTCTGTTAGGGCAGATCATGACCTACTCAAAATAGGTTTCCCTTAGAATGGCCGGTGCTCAGGAACTCTAGGAAAATTCCGGGAAATTCGATATACGATAATTCTCTACAGAATATTCAAAAATCGTCAATCCTAAGTGCCTGGGACCACAGTTTTTTTTAAAATTGATTTATTTTCTGTTAGAACAGATCATGACCTACTCAAAATAGGTTTCCCTTAGAATGGCCGGTGTTTAGGAACTCGAGGAAAATTCCGGGAAATTCGATATACGATAATTCTCTATAGAATATTCAAAAATCGTCAATACTAAGTGCCTGGGACCACAGAATTTTCTAAAATTGATTTATTTTCTGTTAGGGCAGATCATGACCTACTCAAAATAGGTTTCCCTTAGAATGGCCGGTGCTCAGGAACTATAGGTAAATTCCGGGAAATTCGATATACGATAATTCTCTACAGAATATTCAAAAATCGTCAATCCTAAGTGCCTGGGACCACAGATTTTTTTAAAATTGATTTATTTTCTGTTAGAACAGATCATGACCTACTCAAAATAGGTTTCCCTTAGAATGGCCGGTGTTTAGGAACTCCAGGAAAATTCCGGGAAACTCGATATACGATAATTCCCTATAGAATATTCAAAAATCGTCAATACTAAGTGCCTGGGACCACATTATTTTCTAAAATTGATTTATTTTCTGTTAGGGCAGATCATGACCTACTCAAAATAGGTTTCCCTTAGAATGGCCGGTGCTCAGGAAATCTTGGAAAATTCCGGGAAATTCGATATACGATAATTCTCTACAGAATATTCAAAAGTCGTCAATCCTAAGTGCCTGGGACCACAGATTTTTTTAAAATTGATTTAATTTCTGTTAGAACAGATCATGACCTACTCAAAATAGGTTTCCCTTAGAATGGCCGGTGCTTAGGAACTCCAGGAAAATTCCGGGAAACTCGATATACGATAATTCTCTATAGAATATTCAAAAATCGTCAATACTAAGTGCCTGGGACCACAGAATTTTCTAAAATTGATTTATTTTCTGTTAGGGCAGATCATGACCTACTCAAAATAGGTTTCCCTTAGAATGGCCGGTGCTCAGGAAATCTTGGAAAATTCCGGGAAATTCGATATACGATAATTCTCTACAGAATATTCAAAATTCGTCAATCCTAAGTGCCTGGGACCACAGATTTTTTTAAAATTGATTTCTTTTCTGTTAGAACAGATCATGACCTACTCAAAATAGGTTTGCCTTAGAATGGCCGGTGTTTAGGAACTCCAGGAAAATTCCGGGAAACTCGATATACGATAATTCTCTATAGAATATTCAAAAATCGTCAATACTAAGTGCCTGGGACCACAGAATTTTCTAAAATTGATTTATTTTCTGTTAGGGCAGATCATGACCTACTCAAAATAGGTTTCCCTTAGAATGGCCGGTGCTCAGGAACTCCAGGAAAATTCCGGGAAATTCGATATACGATAATTCTCTACAGAATATTCAAAAATCGTCAATCCTAAGTGCCTGGGACCACAGATTTTTTTAAAATTGATTTATTTTCTGTTAGAACAGATCATTACCTACTCAAAATAGGTTTCCCTTAGAATGGCCGGTGTTTAGGAACTCCAGGAAAATTCCGGGAAACTCGATATGATAATTCTCTATAGAATATTCAAAAATCGTCAATACTAAGTGCCTGGGACCACAGAATTTTCTAAAATTGATTTATTTTCTGTTAGGGCAGATCATGACCTACTCAAAATAGGTTTCCCTTAGAATGGCCGGTGCTCAGGAAATCTTGGAAAATTCCGGGAAATTCGATATTCGATAATTCTCTACAGAATATTCAAAAGTCGTCAATACTAAGTGCCTGGGACCACAGAATTTTCTAAAATTGATTTATTTTCTGTTAGAACAGATCATGACCTACTCAAAATAGGTTTCCCTTAGAATGGCCGGTGCTTAGGAACTCCAGGAAAATTCCGGGAAACTCGATATACGATAATTCTCTACAGAATATTCAAAAATCGTCAATACTAAGTGCCTGGGACCACAGAATTTTCTAAAATTGATTTATTTTCTGTTAGGGCAGATCATTACCTACTCAAAATAGGTTTCCCTTAGAATGGCCGGTGCTCAGGAACTCTAGGAAAATTCCGGGAAATTCGATATACGATAATTCTCTACAGAATATTCAAAAATCGTCAATCCTAAGTGCCTGGGACCACAGATTTTTTTAAAATTGATTTATTTTCTGTTAGAACAGATCATGACCTACTCAAAATAGGTTTCCCTTAGAATGGCCGGTGTTTAGGAACTCCAGGAAAATTCCGGGAAATTCGATATAAGATAATTCTCTACAGAATATTCAAAAATCGTCAATCCTAAGTGCCTGGGACCACAGATATTTTTAAAATTGATTTATTTTCTGTTAGAGCAGATCATGACCTACTCAAAATAGGTTTCCCTTAGAATGGCCGGTGCTCAGGAACTCTAGGAAAACTCCGGGAAACTCGATATACGATAATTCTCTACAGAATATTCAAAAATCGTCAATCCTAAGTGCCTGGGACCACAGATTTTTTTAAAATTGATCTATTTTCTGTTAGAGCAGATCATGACCTACTCAAAATAGGTTTCTCTTAGAATGGCCGGTGTTTAGGAACTCCAGGAAAATTCCGAGAAATTCGATATACGATAATTCTCTACAGAATATTCAAAAATCGTCAATCCTAAGTGCCTGGGACCACAGATATTTTTAAAATTGATTTATTTTCTGTTAGAGCAGATCATGACCTACTCAAAATAGGTTTCCCTTAGAATGGCCGGTGCTCAGGAAATCTTGGAAAATTCCGGGAAATTCGATATTCGATAATTCTCTACAGAATATTCAAAAGTCGTCAATACTAAGTGCCTGGGACCACAGAATTTTCTAAAATTGATTTATTTTCTGTTAGAACAGATCATGACCTACTCAAAATAGGTTTCCCTTAGAATGGCCGGTGCTTAGGAACTCCAGGAAAATTCCGGGAAACTCGATATACGATAATTCTCTACAGAATATTCAAAAATCGTCAATACTAAGTGCCTGGGACCACAGAATTTTCTAAAATTGATTTATTTTCTGTTAGGGCAGATCATGACCTACTCAAAATAGGTTTCCCTTAGAATGGCCGGTGCTCAGGAACTCTAGGAAAACTCCGGGAATCTCGATATACTATAATTCTCTACAGAATATTCAAAAATCGTCAATCCTAAGTGCCTGGGACCACAGATTTTTTTAAAATTCATTTATTTTCTGTTAAAAGAGATCATGACCTACTCAGAATAGGTTTCCCTTAGAATGGCCGGTGTGTAGGAACTCCAGGAAAATTCCGGGAAACTCGATATACGATAATTCTCTTGTGTTTATTTTTTACTTATAATTCTACTTCAGCTTACAAATGGCAAAGAATAAAATAAAATTTATGATTTCTTATTGCGTAGTTTGGAATTTATTCGCTAGTTCGCAGTTTTACTAATACTCTGAAATTTTTAGTTGTTGTTGTTGTTTTTTAGGAATATCTCGGAGTTTTAGGAAAATCTTCACAATCGTAAAGAAAAGTGAAAGTTCTTTTATTATACAAAATCTCTATTTTTGGAACTAGAAGAAGTAAAGAAATACAGTCCACTCCTGCAACTGAAAATTCAGCCTAAATATCAAACATAAATTTGGTCCTTCGAGCCGGATGAGTAAGTTACAAAATCCATTTTGTGGCGCTTTCAACAATTCCAACGAGGAATTAAGTTCATCAAAATTCATTTTGTGGCGTTTTCAATAATTTCAACGTGGAATTAAATTTAAACAAAAAGCTGTTTTGTGGCATACTCAACAATTTCATCAATCATCAAGCACATTGCCAAGTTTGAGGTTATAATCATCATACACGTTGGTAAAATTTACAGTACGCATCATTATTCAGCAGTAATAATACCTCGGGGTTACTGGATAACATATGGAAACTACATAATTTAAACCAGGTTCAATTACTAAAATTTTATAACATTTTCATTATATATGTAATTAGGATTAAGTTTTATTTTTGTTTTTAAATTGAATTTAATCTTGGTTGTTTCCTATTCAAAATGTCTGTTGAAGGAGTCTAATGTCGAAATTTGATTACCAGTATAATTAACCGTGTAAAGTATTACAGTGATTGTTGAGTTGGTATGTCCTCTATTGACGATTGTAAAAGTAGAGAAAGCGCCTCTCGAGGAAAAATGTTAAAATGATGCACCTGATAAAATGACATTTGTTACAAATACGACGAAAGAAAATTTAGCAATGCGGTAATTGAAAATTGTTGTTATAGTCCAAAATTGGAATTATTTACAATTATTAGCAATCCGGTAAGTAAAAATTGTGTTTACAGTACAAAATTGGAATTGTTTACAATAATTTCGAACATCAAATTATCAGGTAGCTCAGTTTAAAAATTTTCCACTAGGTGGAATCCGTGATGCTCCAATCGTCAATATATTATGTATCCTAAAATGAAATAACAAAATAACATTTGTAAATTAAAAATTAACTCACCTAATAAACTTGTATTATATCCATTTTGTTGATGTGCTGACCCAAATTGTTATTTATAATATTTGCATTTCACAGCCGATTTGTATTGTAAAACAAGTTCATTCAATAGATCATGTTTTCCGAAAGAGGCAGCACGATTATTGAAAAAGTACAGAGAGTTTTCCGAAAGAGGCAGCACGGTCAAAAAAGAAGTACAGAGCGTTTGCCACTACATGTCACTACACAATCAAAAAATATTTGACATTTTTCAAATGAAAATAGTCAAAATCAATTTAATTATCATGTATTAATAATAATCACTTTTATTACACGAAAATATTTTTGTTTATGTTTACAAAATTCACACATAGAAATGTCATACAATTTTTGACAGCAAATATTTAGTGACACATGGTGGCATTATGTGGAAGTTGCTTGTGTTTTCGGAGTTTTCCGAAAGATGGTAGCTCTTGCGATTGTAGAAAATTTGACATTTAAACATGGTCTATTGTCGATTGTTAAAGTAGAGAAAGCGCCTCTCGAGGAAAAAAGTTATAATGATGCACCTGATAAAATGACATTTGTCACAAATGCGAAGAAAGAAAATTTAGCAATGCGGAAATTAAAAATAGTTTTTATAGTCCAGAATTAGAATTATTTGCAATTATTAGCAATCCGGTAAGTAAAAATTGTGTTTACAGTTCAAAATTGGAATTGTTTACAATATTTTCGAACATCAAATTATAGCTCAGTTGAAAAATTTTCTAAATTATATTAAATACTTATCTTGTTATGTAAATTAATTGTTAGCTCACAAATTCCATTGAATATTCTAAAATATTAAAATAAGTAAATTAATCAATTAAAATTAAAATTAAGAAAATTATGTAAAATCAATCGCTTACCAATATTATTGTATCCAATATTTTGAAGTTACCGTTGTGACGTTTTTATGAATTAACTTAATATTTGTATCTATTTCATTCAGCCAACATTCAGGCTAAATATGTTTACATGTACTTATATTTAATTAAAGGTGTTTAAGCTCTTAATTTAGATGTCGCGATTGTATACTTAATTTTAGTTAATTTTATAGCAAAATAGATGTCTCAAACGATAGGTAACAACTATAACTAGTTTTTCAAAATTTGCATATTATTATTACGATTGTAAAACTCCAAGTGAAAACATAAAAAATCAAAAATTATAAAAATTTGCATTTATTATATTTAAAATAAAATTCTAATTGTATTTAATTCCGTCTTTGTTTATTTGGAGCAAAAATTTCATCGTTTTCTAAATATACATACAGTCCACTAATCAATATTATAACGTGGAACAAATGCACTGAAGTGTTCGACCAAGCTTTAAGCAAGATCTCCCGGATTTACTAATGGACCTCACCGAACACCTTATTACATAAAACATAAAGGGAATGGATAGGTTTAGTTAGTATGAAAGAAATTGGTCCGGTTACAGACACACTATGGCCAATAGTTAGTAACACAATGACGACACATTTCTAAACTATTTCTATGTTTATTAAAATTAAAATTAAAACTGTACTCTGAAATACATTTATTAGTTTGCTGGATCAGATTCCTGGGCCCTTCTGAAAGTCGAGATCATAATAAATTTAAAATTGGCTTAACGCTAATAAATATCACCGAAATTAGCTGTTTATTTACATGATTTCTTTCATACTGGTTCCTGTCGCTACTTATAACTACAATTTAGTTCAAACTAAAGATTCAGCTGAATCTGCCTCTAAAATTCTAGGAGTTTGATCTGTAATGGGCGCTATTCTGTAATGAATTATTGTTAATGTTACCAGTAACCAAGATTAAAATTATTAGACGCTAATTAGTTCCTAAGGTATGAAGTCCGCGTTGAAGTGCTGTAAATTAAAAAAGACCAAAATCTAGACAACACAATATCAACTACATATTCGTTGGATACTTGAAATTTCTGGAAGCTGAGTCAAATTTCGCGGAAAATTCTAAAATAAAATCAACATTAACCCATTCTCCTTAAATAGTTGCTACTCCATTAATAGGATTTAAAGTTATTTCTTAAAAAGTAATCATCATTTATTTAAATTCAAAATTCCATTCAAAACTAATAGTATACAGTAGTTCAGGGACGACCTAATTTAATAAATTCAATTAGTATCGGTCACCTATTTTAATGATCTCCTAGGCCTACATAACTCCACCTCGTGATGGAAGTGTAAAAGAATGTGATAAAACAAATAAAATAAAATCAACAATAATTAAATGAAAATTAAGATAAAAATAACGCACATTATATGTTTACTGCAGTAATTCCATGATTCGACTTAAGCTATTTCATGCCAGCCACAGTTTTAAACTGTGAAACTATCAAACCAAAATCAATCTAAATATAAGCCGTTTTACTTTTGTAATTTAAAATAGTAAATTGCCTAAACATAAAATATTTGAATCCAGAATAATTTTACTACAACTATTTCCATGCCCGTTTCAATATTAAAGTGTAATACTACGAAAACAAACCCAATATAATGTATATGCCGACTTACTTTGGAAACTGGAGTAACAATTGTTATAAGAATAAAAATGTAATTTATGCGCAAGATAAGACCAAAAGTAATTTCTTCTTACTTTTCTCAGTTGGCATTAAAAATTGAATAAAGAAAAAAAAAATCTCAAAATTATTGCCCGAAGCATTCTATCCTAACAAGCTTGTTTTAAACTAGTCCAAACGGCATGAAAATAAACGGCAATGTTGTTGTAAAATCCCAAAGTAAGACTACAATAGATTAACAAATATCAGAATTTCAGCTAACTCCTTCATCACAACAAATCAGTCCAATAATTTCCCATTTGTACCCATATAAACATGCCTTAAAAATTCAGACGGTAAAACATGCAAAACTTAGAAAGGTGCCAATTAACAGTTAAACTTACTAGGGTATAAATAATTAATTAAATGCATCATCATGTTCTTTAATATCACTGAAAATTCAAATCAATTAATCAGTTTATTATGTTCCTATTACCACGTTTAAAAAATATTTTTATATTGTGCATCCTCGCTTATCGAATAATTAAGTCTAACTGATTTTATTTCAAAATTACAAACCGCTACAACACACAATTACCGTAAAAAAATATTTCACTTAGAAGGCTATGATTTTTTTCTTGTATCTTGTATGTTTTTTCTTGTTCATTTCCTTATAAGTATGTATGTAGGTTTATTAAATAAAATTGTTTGAATGTAATACAATTTTATTGCAATACAAACATAAAAAATGCCAATTCCTACATTTTTCAAATTTCTCTGTAGTACCTAAACAGAATTGGCAGTTTTGTGTTTTGTTACATTTTTTGGGTCGGCTTTTTTGGTCGTTTGCTTTTTCTTTAGAAACCCTAGTGCCAATATTGACGATTGGAGCATGACGGATTCCACCTAGTGGAACATTTTTAAACTGAATTACCTGATAATTTGACGTTCGAAATTGTTGTAAATAATTCCAATTTTGATCTGTAAACACAATTTTTACTTATCGGATTGCTAATAATTGTAAATAATTCCAATTTTGGACTGTAAAAACAATTTTTAATTACCGCATTGCTAAATTTTCTTTCGTCGCATTTGTGTAAATGTCATTTTATCAGGTGCATCATTTTAACTATTGTCCTCGAGAGGCGCTTTCTCTACTTTTACAATCGTCAATAAACGTTTTCAACGTTAAAAAAAAAATTGACATTTTTAGTTTTTGCATCCATATTAATGTGATTGCGTAAACTGCGCAGCCTAACTTTATTTGCTGCATTTTAATCCGACGGAATGCGCAGCATTAGCAGCAAATCTTAATTTTTGACCGACTTGCTGCATAAACTGCGCAGCGGCTGAATTCTTGACCGTACCCTTATTGTTACATGTGGCACTATTTTGGTTTTCCCGGGGAATTGCAAATTGGAAATTGATTTATTGTCAGTTTTTAGTGTATTTTGGTTTTCTTTTTTCCAAAACATACTGAGCGATTGGTTTTTTTTCATGTTTTGGGAAAAAATAATTTCCAGCCAAATTTTTAGGGAAAAATAAACAAAATTATTATGAAATGGAGCTATTTTTCCCCAAAATTTAGTATGCTTTGGAAACAAGTAAACCAAAATACACTAAAAACTGGCAATAAATCAATTCCCAATTCGAAATTCTCCGGGAAAACCAGAATAGTGCCAATGTAAACTTATAACGTTAACTATGCTAGTCGACCAGAGATGGCACTATTTAATTTTAATTGAAAGTTTCTGTTGCGGTTTACTATAAATGAATTTGCATAGATGTCAATCTAAGGCAACAACTTACAATTTATAGGCCTTTTTCCTTCAAAAATTTTGACAGTAAATTCATCTAAGCCGTAGGGCAATAAACTAAGAATTACCGCTGTAGATCAAATAAATAAGAATTATCGTTTATGAAAACAACTTCAAATCAATATAAAAACGTTTATAAGGTTAAATCTACCGTAAACATTTAATTTTTGGCTTAAAACACAGAAAACAAGAAATCAAGATGAAGCTTTTCCTACGCCTTCGGCAATAAATTTACATCATTTGACGTTTGAGGAAAAAGGTCAATTGGCGGTTCGGAACAAGTTTTTTAGAAAAATAAATTGGCATCATAACAAAGCGAATAATCATAGAGAGTGCAAGCACATTAGAAAACAAAATAAAATCATTGTAAATTATATTGATAAATTTTTATAAAGTAATTTGAAATAAAAATATAAAGGGCTGAAACCTCACGAGGTGATCAGAACTTCGGTCTTTGGTTTTTTCAATGAGGATTGCATTCACCTGTCACCTGTGTTATAAAGTTGGTGTGAAAGTTTTGACAGTACTGATTTCTATTTTAACTAACATATATTTACTTATACATACAACAACAGCCAAACAGGTCAAAAGCTTTAGTAGCAGGAGTACAGGAATCCAATATAACACTAAAAATCGTATTTTAGAACTTTATACCGAAAGTAGTATACAAAATTATACTGATATTTCTAACCGTGTAACTGACCATATTTTAGAACTTTAACCAAAAATCATTTGAAAATCCCATATACAACGCACATGTCAAATTTCATCATAATAGGGTAAGGAATAACTAAGTTCCATCCTACTTGGCCTTATTCCAGAGCTTTATCAACAAATTATTTTAGAATTCCATTCCCAACACACATCTCAAGTTTGATGATACCCCATTAAGGAATTGCCAAGTACCATCCTACTCCAGAATTTCATCCAAAACTCATTTTAGAATCCCATTTCCAACACACATGTCGAATTTCATCAAAATCGGTTGAGAAATGGGCAAGTTCCATCATACTTGACCATATTCCAGAACTTCATCCAAAATTCGTTTCAGAATCCCATTTCTGACACACATGTCGAATTTCATCTTAATCGGTTCAGATATGGGCAAGTTCCATCATGCTTGGCCATATTCCAGAACTTCATCCAAAATTCGTTTCAGAATCCCATTTCTGACACACATGTAAAATTTCATCATAATCGGTTGAGAAATGCGTAAGTGCCACCTACTTGGCCATTTTCCAGAACTTCATCCAAAAAACATTTTAGAATCCCATTTCCAATACACATGTCAAATTTCATCAAAATCGGTTGAGAAATAGCCAAGTTCCATCATACTTGGCCATATTCCAGAACTTCATCCAAAACAATTTTAGAATCCCATTTTCAACGCACATGTGATGAGAAATAGTCAAGTTCCATCATACTTGGCCATATTCCTAAACTTCATCCAAAAATCATTTTAGAATCACATTTCCAACGCACGTATCTGATTTCATTTAAATCGGTTGAAATATAGGCAACTTCCATCATACTTGGCCATATTCCAGAACTTTACCCAAAAATCATTTTAGATTCCCATTTCCGACACACATGTCAAATTTCATAATAATCGGTTGATAAATAGGAAAGCGCAAGTTCCATCATATAAAAAATTTGATAACTACTTACTCACTACATCCTAATGCAACCCCAGCTCAACTCCAACTCAACTTCAACTCATCCTCAAATTTACCCCTAACTTAACCTTCAAATCAATTCCCAATTCAATGCCCAATTCAATAATAATCAAACCAGCATACATAAAAAAATCGTAAATATTTATAAAACCAGGTATTTTGGGTCAATTCGTATGGCAGGTACCCCACCCTCTTGACGTACAGTCTCCAAAAGCTTTTCAAATCTCCGCCTTGACCATAGAAACAGATTGGCGAAAAAAAATTCAAAATCGGGCAAGCCGTTCTCGAGATACCATGGGTCCAGACACACAGACATCCAGACATCCAGACAGACGGACGGACATTTTTTTTTTTTGCATTTTCAGACTCAGGGACTTTCAAAACGTCGAGAAAAGTGGTTTTGGACCAACCAAATTTTTCGTCATTTTTGACAGGATTTCAATACTTTGGTCTTTTTAGACCGAAGTAATTGTTTACGTAAATTTGTTTAATTTACTACGATTGAAAAAGTGGGAAAGGAGAAAAAGTGGATAAGGAGACAGGCAAAAACATAATTTTATCCAGAAAAAACAGTGATCAATTGGGTTCAGATGAGTCAGAAAAGGGTGAACTTGAGTCTGTGTTGGGGCTTTATATTTAAAATTCGATGATGCTTATTTCAAGCTTCAAGAGACTGATAAACCAACAGATTTGGATATCACAACTCGTGACAATTTTGAGACAAGTTGTAGACTTGTTGAATCTCGTATACGGAATGGTTTGGATAATTTAAATAGTAAAAGTATGAAGTCCGCCAATCTTATGTCCGTAAGCCATATCGATAATTTTAAATGTTGTTCTTTACCTTTGCTTGACATACCTCTTCCAAAGTTCGACGGAACTTTTTTATAATGGGTCGGGTTTCGCCAAACACTTGTACAACGGGTACATAGCGAAATCAGAGTTGATATAAATCTCAAATTTTCTTACTTGTAGAGTTGCTTCAGAGGAGGTTCAGCTTACCATTTTATTGAATCAATCCCAAATTCCGATGCGAACTATGAACAAGTTTGGAATTCACTTTTCAAACACTATAAAATTCATTCAAGAATAAAAACATTGCATAAGCAATCATTGTTCAATTTAGAACCAGTTCGAAAAGAAAATAGTGCAAAGGATTGTAACGAGTAGTTCGTTACTTCAGTACTGGCGTTGCAGTCATATCCCATATTATCGTTGGGTAATGTTTTTTTTGTAGTGTGATCGACGCGCAATAATTTGCTTATTGTGTGTCTCTAGTATAGATGTTAATTAGTAGATGTCGGTGCTAAAGTATTTCATGTTTTGATCGTGCAGGTTTTTTTTGGTGTGTAAGTCGGGGAGAGGAGATTATGTCATGGGATGACACGGCGAAAAAGAAATAACTCGGTCACTTTTGGCGAGGCTTTCAATGAAGCTAAACTGATTATCTTAAAGGAAAAAAAACAAAACAAACAACTTGGTAAGAACACATACAAAACAAAATAAAAGTTACGAAAAAAAAAAACCTCGAAAAAAAAAAAACAATTCAGTGAAATAGCGGTGAAATAGGAAAACCGGGATTCAACGTGCGGCTTAATCTGAAAAATCTACCAGACAAGGAAAATTCCAGAAATCAAACCATCAAACCGACCCGTAAAACTTACAAACAAAGAAGGAGTTTGAATTGGGCAAATTTTATATTCCGGAGTGGTAACAATCAGCGGTTTAACTGGAGAGTTAAGAAAATCGTGTATCAGCTTCAAACAGTGATATCATCAAAACGTAGCATATAAGCGTAAACCGTGAATTTGATTTTGGACGTCCACCATTTTGGCATCGTCGCTGACATTATCTCTTGTGGGGAGGTATGAAGTATCGTATTCTCATTTAACAAGCCAAACAAACATCAAACAATAATCATATGTGCCATTAGTGTAATTGTTTGTTTCTTTATTATAAATTCATTGTTTTTGTTTTTTTTCTTTATTACAATGTCGCTCCTAATTAAATCGTAATATTTTTGTTGTGATAATTAGCAGAACGAAACAATTTTTATTTAATTCTTTTTGAGTGATTGATAATTTTTTTTTGTTATTGTTATCATAGTACTAATATTGGTGCGCCGTAAGGCGATATTTTTTTTCTCTTTATCCTATCATTACAGATTTTTCTTCGGTGTGAAACGGTGAGCTCAGCGGGTCCACGAGGAACAATTTTCGATCATCTGGGTTTTTTTTTATCACGGATATAGTGCTGTGATAGTGATACGCTATTAGTTTTTTTTGCTCTTTGATATTTTGTTTCATTCAGGCTAATTACGGTACACTTGCGTAATTTAATTTATTTTATTGTTTAATCTTTGTGTTAATTATTTGGGTTATATAAAATCAATCGTATCTATATAGTACAAATCATTAAGTAATGTAATTATAATAGTGTATATATAAATTATGTTCAAATTTACATATGTTTCTAGTGTTGTTTATTTCTAAAATGATGGTAAATTAATTCTGTTTTCAGGAGATGACTACGTAAGGTAGTGAGTGTGGCAATGTGGTGTGTGTGATGTGTCTAAAGTTAGTTTTTTTTGTGAGGTAATGCAGCTCTACAAGCATTCGGATGGGCCCCTCTAATAATCCCACACCTCGACTGAGTTCTAGCTGGCCATAGCTGCAAGAGGGGACTCCGGATGAATTCTGTGCACGGTAAATTAACGGGAAGTACGAAGTTTGGTTTTTTTTTTATCAGCTTTGGTGGCGAAGTCATATGATACTCGCTTACGATACATGTTAGTTTCGTAACGCGTCTTGAATCTTCAGTTCAACCAGGTGCCTTTAATTATCCCGTTAGTGATCCGTAACAGGATTTACAGATGTTCATAGATTCATTCTGGAAACAATATAATGCTTTAAAATCGCTAAAATTTCCCATAGACCAGTGGGATTTTGTATTTGGTGTTTCACGTTTCTCAATTGGTGGACATCAGTATCATGTCATCAAATTGAAATAAAGAAACCGATCAACAGAGATTTCACCATACAAGAAGTCATGGAGATTCTAGCACAATTCGCTCGTGTACTAGAAGCAATATCTTCTACTGGTTGTAAGGCATCAAATATAGAATCCATTGTCAAAAATTCTTTAAAAACAAAGTATTCAATGGTGGTTACCGAACCAAGAAACACGATCGCGTGTCACTATTATAAGTCTGAACATTTGACCTACAAATGTGAACGGTTTAAGTCAATGCCATGGGAGGACAAAATTCAATGGCTGAAAGATAAAAAATTGTGTCACAATTGCCTTGGTGCGCATTATATATAAACAATCAGTTCATATTCCAGTCAAGGGAATCAATTCAAATATATCGGAAATTAAGTATAAGGTTAATTTGTCGATTAAGTCTCGTATTCAAAACTTTAAACAAAGTTTGGAATTTTTAGTTCTCCCAAAGATAACCGGCAAATTGCCACTGAACCCAGTTCATTTTGGCTTGCACATGTTACCAAAGAATTTGGAATTGGCTGATCCAAATTTTTATGTGCGTTTTATGTGATGTTCTGATTGGCGCAGAAATCCTCAGTTATAAAGGATTCATGTATGTTAAGAACTTCCACAATTCCAACAATCGGTATTTGGGTATGTACTTTGTGGAAAAGTAACTTGTTCCACGCCGTCAGTATCTGTGTCATTATTTTGTTGTGACGTCGATATGTTGCGCAAAGAAGTTCAGAAATTTTATGAAATCGAAGACGTGATGACTATAAAAACAATTTCTCAATGGAAGAGAAAGCGTGTGAAGCCAGTTATACCAAAAGCGTTAAACGTGATTCCAATGGAAGATATAGTGTTGCTCTTCCAATGGAAACAAATATTTCAAATTTGTCTAGTAACAAAAATAATGAATTGAGACAGTTTTATAATCTTGAGAACAAATTGAACGCAAATCCTGAATTAAGACAGTTATATTCTCAATTCACGGAAGAATATATTTCACTGAATCACATGCAACTAGCAAAGTCGCCCGATGCTGACTTGTCATATTTTCTCCCACATCACGCAGTGTATAAAGAAAGCTTATCTACAACAAAATTACGGGTTGTATTCAATGGTTCTTCCAAGTCATCATCTGTCCTATCATTAAATGACACCCTCTCAGTATTGATATTAAAAAATGTATCGGTAAATAAATGTTCATCCAGAGCATCGTACGCTTCAACAGATTTGGTGGCATGGTTCTCAGGAAGAGTCTCTGAACATTTATCAATTGAATACCGTCATCTACGGCACCACGAGTGCACCATTATTAGCCGTCAGAACTTTAAAACAATTGGCCAGTGATATGAGCATCAAAACCACATGAGTGTTTCTTAGCATTTGTTGGAAAATTTCTATGTTGACGACTATTTGGGTGGGGCAGGTACTGTCAAAGAAGCTTATATTCTCAGGGCCTAACTAACGGTATTGCTTGCTAAAGGTGGGTTCTATCTGACGAAATGGTCTTCTAACATTAGGAATGTTGTCCCTGATCAGGGCCATTCAATTGACGAGGTAGTTAGTACTCTGGTTATCATTTAGAATACTCAGTTCCGAATCTAGCATGGGACTGCGAATTGCCGGAACCTTATCGATCTGAGTGGATTCATTATGCCAATCAATTTAATGTACCGTGATCTATTAAGATCCCTAGATGTATCATAAAATCAAGGAAATATGATCGAATAGAGCTCCATGGTTTCGGAGACGCATCTCAAGTTGGATATGGATGTTGTATATATATTCGAACGTTGTATCCAAATGGCAGTTACTCTGTGCTAAATCAAGAGTGGCTCCACTCAAAACACAAACCATATCATGTCTTGAGCTGTGTGCTTCGCTCTTATTGGCACAGCTTGTTGACAAAGTTCGTCAATCAATTCAAATTGAATTTGATAAGGTAAAATTGTGGTCTGACCCAGAGATAACACTTTTCCGAATCAATTCCTCCCCGTCAAAGTACGCAACGGTTGTTGCAAATATTCTTCTACTCTTTGGTCGAATATTACCTCTGAATTAAATCCAGCAGATTGTCTATCACGTGGGTTGATGCCGTCTCAGTTGATTGATAAAACGATGTGGTGGAGAGGTCCATCATTTTATGATGTACTAATATTACTATAATAGTACTAATATAGTCGCAAGATATTATTAGTACAAAGTAAGGATCCAATCCATCAGAATATATGTACATTAAGTCGGAAAGTATTCACTACTAAGTCTAAATCAGATTGTTCACTTCAATTATATTTGAAACCGAAATGGAGATAAGCGATTAAATGAGTGAATCGCTACAACTTTCTTCCATTTCTTGTTATTATCGGATTTAGAGTTTTTGTTTGTCAATGTTTTCATAAATGGTCGTAAAAACTTTTTCGGTCTATACTCTTCAAAAACTAGTAAGAGGCCGTATGCCCAATTTCGATACCAATGTAGATTTAGAAAGTTTGTTTAGTTATTTCTATTATAGCTTCGATGAAACGTATATCAGGTGACTTTAATTTCGATATACTCCAAAATTGCGCCTTCAATATAGGATCATTTGAATCTTTTAAATAGTCTTAACTTATCCGTACACAACGCTGTGACACTAATGTTTTGTTTTCCAACTGCTAGCGGTGCCTCTTCTTGCCTAATTGATATCATCTCTTTTACTAATAACACTATTTGGTTTTTCATTCAGTTGTCTCTGGATATGACATCCTATCATGATCTTTTACTTTTTTCTGTCAACTGTTAGTTTCTCCCTAAACCTAGTAGTTTTAGCTTTACAGATTTTTCTAATACAGATTCTTCTCTTTTGGGAGGATATTTTTTGCCTTAGTTCTGCAACTAGCCGAATAGAATTTTCCATTCGTTTCGTTACGCTTTAAAATGTTACTTCCAAAGCGAAATCTCCGCCTTGGTTGTCATAGGAATCGAATGCCATTAGTATTAGAGTTAGGAAATCGGATTGCTAAACGTAACTTTTTCAAGGACAAGCTAAACTCCTTCTTTCCTCCCAAGGTTTTCTGGTGTAGTATTCGGTATTTAGGCCCAAGTAGATGCAATAGTAATTCTAGTAGGGTTTTCAAACCCAATGACATCAATAGTTATTTTTGCTCTAGTTTGAACTCAGGCAGTAGTACCATCGATTTGTTCTCCAACGCGTCCTCTAATTCGTTTCCGTTTTCAATTATTTCCCTAGAGGTTTTACAAAGCTATGTAGAAGATTAAATCGGAATCTTCTAGTCTGGATAACGTCAATTTAAAATTCTTTAAGCGAGTTCTCCCTTTCTTCTCAAAATACTTCTTACATACTGTTACGGTTTGGCCAGAAGGTGGACGGAAGACGACGACTAATCACCGCTCCTCAGTACCTCTGCCGCAACTGAAATTAATTGATTGTTGAATGAGAGCCTCCATGACGGTCATCTATGCACGGCTAGAGCTCAGGAACCTTGTTAGACCGTAACAACTAATTAAGAAAATAGGGAAATGGTCATAATAGGAGCAAACGGAGAATACTCACCGTACCGCAGACTATACCGATCACAAATTCCGATAACTTAAAAGGTTACTGCATATTATAACATTTTCTCATTAACAGACACTAAACCATGCCAAAAAAAATTAAGTCAAAAATTCTCGCGATCAGTCAAACATTTTCCATTTTATAGCTAATGCCAAATCGCCACTTTTAAGATTTGAGGGGAAAATAGACTTAGTTGCTCAATTATTGCCAATATTACCACATTTAAAATTTATACACTGTACAGATCGTGGGGACGACCTACCCCTGAGATGAGTCTTACAGCCGGGCATTTCAGTTCTACCGAACTCAAGTGATTTAGTAATTTATGTCTTAATGTCCTTAAGGTGGTAAACGCCCAAGGACTTACCTTGAGGATCCGAAACTTCATAAGCGACTCGTCCGACCGAACGCACTACTTTCGCGGGAAAATAT
This sequence comes from Tipula helvola, assembly GCA_963556165.1. Classification (NCBI taxonomy): domain Eukaryota; kingdom Metazoa; phylum Arthropoda; class Insecta; order Diptera; family Tipulidae; genus Tipula; species Tipula helvola. Next base: position 172,482,426 of record OY744482.1, read on the forward strand.
TTAGGAGCGAGTTTAGCAGCATAGTTTTCAGATGCTTTACTCTGCGTAAAATTCCTGACATAGACTTCCTGACCAATGGTCAACGAAACTTGTCTGGGTCTAAAGTTAATAGCAGTATTATACTTCTTAGATGCATCTTCTAGATGTTTTTTTACGGATTCGTGTACTTTACGGTATGTTTGGGATCGATTATCTAAACTAAACTCATTCCCCGTGAATTGGAATATATTCTGGAGAAGTTTGTAGGTAGACCCATGCAGAATAGCATGCTGTCCAAAAACAACATCACATGGCAAGTATCCAGCGGTATAATGAACGCAGTTTCGAAGAGCCAGAGTAACCGCATTTAAATTTTTGTCCCATAGCCTCTGATCCTCTTTAATATAACTGCGTAATCCTGCCAATAGTGTCCGATTTACACGTTCCGACGCATTGCTCTGTGGCGAATACTTCGGGGTGAATATGTGTTTGACACCGTATTTGTCACAAATATGATGTACCATTCGCGACTCGAGCTGTCGTCCATTATCGGTTACAATTACTTCGGGCACCCCAAACATTAGGAAGATCTGGAATTCAAGGAACTTAGCGACGTCATCACCAGTGGCTTGACGAACTGGTATCGTTAAAGCAAATTTAGAGAAATGATCGACAGCTATAAGGATATAGGTGTTACCATCACGAGTACGAGGATAGGGTCCAAGGAAATCCAGATAAACCCTCTGCCAGGGCCGAAAGGTAACAGAAAAAAGAACTAAGAAGAGGGTGGCTGGAAGTGTATCATAGCCTTTTGCGCTTGCAATTATCACAACCCTTGATACAATTTTCGACATCTGATGTTAATGCAGGCCAATAATAATACCTCTGCAGTGCCTCAGTGGTTTTTCGTATTCACAAATGCGCGGAAGAAGGTGCGCAATGAGCTGACTCGATTAATGCCGCTCGTAATGGCTCAGGGACAATTAACTTCCAGACCGATAAATCACCCAACATAGAGGAGTCCGCATTTGGTTTTACATTTAAGTAAGCTTTACCTTCAGTGAGTTTGACATTAATAGTTTTTCGGTAATTTTCGATGAGTTTAGTCAATTCAATATATTCGGGAGTTCCAAAAGCCGGGAAATCCAAATCAATGTTCATCGAAGTAGGCACATGATCTAAGGCATCCATATTTACACGTGACAGAGCGTCTGGTACAGCATTAAGAGATCCTTTCCGATACTCTATGTTGAAGTCAAACCCTTGTAACTTCAGGCTTCATCTGCATCTGGCCAGGCGGCCAGTTATGTCTTTTGAGGACATTAAGCAAGTGAGGGTGGCATGGTCAGTTATAACCGTGAAAGGCAGACGTTCGACAAAGGATCGGAACTTCTTAATAACTTGCACCGCAGCCAGACATTCGAGCTCTGTCACACTATAATTCCTCTGCGCGTCGTTCAGTTTCTGTGACATGTAAGCAATTGGTCGGTCTTCCCCTTCCTCATCCTTCTGAAAAAGCACAGCTCCTATTCCAGTGGAACTAGCGTCGCATTGCATGAAGAATCGCTTCGAGTAGTCAGGCGTAGCTAAAACAGGGGAACGAGCACGCGGATTTTAACGACTCGAAAGATTTTTGCGCTTCTTCAGTCCACTGGAATCGCTTGTCCTTCTTCAGAATTCAATGAAGGAACCACCAAAATATTTAAGACGGCCGATTTTCCGCTATATTGAATTTTGGCTTTCAGTTTTCTTCTTTCTTTCTTACAGTTCCTTTGCCTAATGCATTTACACTTGCTCCGCTATCAAGGAGTTGTCCACCCCTCCTAGATTCACGGTAGTATATGGTCGTTGATCATGCATTGTGGTAACTTCGCCAATTAGTTTAGTTGTAGCAATACGATGGAAGAGTTTTCGTTTTTCACGGAAATATTTTATCGACCTACGCTTTCGAGATGACAATTTTTTTGATGAAATATGATTAGTGTAGGGATAATTATTTAATTGATAATTAGCGTGGCTTATTCGGCTACTTGTTACCTCTGTTCGAGGCTCGCAACCGCTTCGTTCGGGTTGGGTCTTGGTAGCGGAACGGTCCGAGATTGGAAATGTTGAGACCCAGTTGCTCTTATTTCCATTGGCCGGTTTTCCGATCTACGATTGCAACGTAGGCAATGTGGTAATTTAACTTCAGGCTCGCCACATCCATTACAAAATGTTTTGGTTGGTAGATCGCAGTGCGTGTAATAATGTCCAGGCTGATTACAATTCCAGCAAAGTGGGATTCGTAACCCATTATTGTCATTTTTGCGCTGTACCGGCATACGATTGGGTTGCTGGTAATTTATATATAAATTATATTGTTCCTCTGACAAGACCATTGGAGAAGGCCCTATTGTAGGTGCGAAAGTGACTTCACGAATTTGAGGATTCCTGTGGTGTATATTGAGTTCAGGGGTATAATTTATATTTTTCCATGCGTCTTCTGTGACAATGTAGGTACGTATGCGCACAAATGCGCTTTGAGACCTGCTCTCATGTTTTACCGCAAAACTTCGATCATCTCACTTTCAGAAGGAGAGATTTTTAGGGGAACTGTCAAACTGAGAATTTCGTACTAGAAATCTATGAATGCTTCTCGAGGCTTTTGCCTTCGGTAGTCGTTTAGTTATCGAATATCACTATCAGTCCGCCTATCCTGAAAGCGATGCTTAAATAAATTTTGAAGCTCAACCCATGAGCAATGGGGGTTCCGTTCCAATGACAGCCAATAATGTTCTTTGGCGGCGCCGCCGAGAAGAAAATTAGCATCATTTATAAGTTGATTATGACTTATCTGATTGGTTTCAGCCAAGAATTCAACACGAAATATGAACTTTTCTACCGGCATCCCATCGGGCGATCCATCAAAGATTAAATTCCACTTATGGATGGGAGTTCCACTGAGTAAACCACCAGGCCTTCTGGATGGTTCGCTAATCGGTTGTGGTAGACCTGAATTCAAATCTGTGATTAACTTTGGTTGATTGGTTGGAAGTGTGTTGAAAGTGGACGGTCCAGGAAAAACCGCATTCCCAGAGAATTGAGAATTTGGGACTGTAGGCATCTGGGGAACCGTGAATGCTAATGCGTTATTTCCTCCATGATTGGGTACTAAATACGCCGGTAGAGACTGCGGAAATAAAACGTTATTCGGGGCCGATTCCGATGCATGCTCAAGTAGATTGACTGATTGCGCTATCGTTGCAGGCATCTTTACTTGGGTTGGATCCGGGGGTAATACAGGCTGTTTGGTGCCGGCAATTATTTCCCTCGGTGGAATGGCATGGCCTGATCTCTGAGAACGTGCAGGCTCAGTATCGCTCGATGCCTCACGAACAGAATGTTTTGATTGAGTGCTCTTAGGAGTAGATACATTGTCCGAAAGTTGGTTTGGTTTGTCTACGAAGTCGAATGAAAATAATTCTACCATGGTACTGGTTTCAACTTCCACTCCATTAAGCTCAACTAAAGATTCGTTCTTATTACTGTAACAATACCTCCAGTTCTATTCTCTCGTCCTCCTTCTATCCGGATCACTGGAATCTAAATAGAATAATCCCCACCCTTCAGAACTATCCCATTTTCGACCAATTAGAATTTTAAGTTCTCTCTCTCTAAAGCTTTCGAGATAGTTGTCAAAAATGAAATTCAATCGCATCTAAGTAGTAATAGTGTGCCAAATAAAATTATAAAATTATATAAATAAATAAATACACAGCGCGTAGTTTAATTAGTTTCTTCCAATCTGAGTTTACAAAATTTGAAGAAATTCCCCTTTGATTAGAATCCTCTATTCACCATTGTTTTTTTCATATTTTCGCTGATGGCGTCCAAATTTATAGAAATAGTCGTTTAGATCAGGATTCTATTGTTAGGAAAATTTCTCTGGTAAATGAAGACTTAAGTAATATCGTTAGTTGGTCGGTTTCTAATAGGCTCGTTTTAAATGCAAATAAATCTCAGTCGATTATAATTTTTTAAAAAATCGTTAGATACCTCGTCCTTTTCTGGTATTTTTCTGCAGGGTTCGCTAATGAGGTATTCAAATACTGTTAGAGATTTAGTCTTAGTTATTAATAAAACTCTTTCTTGGAGTGATCATTTAGTTAGTATATTAAGAGGGTGTTTGGCATGCTTCGTTGTTTGTATAAAGTAGTAGGATTCTCTGATAGTCAATTTAGGAAAAAATTGTTTTCGTATTATCTTCTTCCTCATTTTATTTACCGTGACATACTTTTATTCGGTATGCTTCACTCTAGCCTTGTTTTAGGATGTAGCTTATTTTTTTTTTTTAATCTCCTAAAAGCTAATGAGCCTTGTTATCTTTATAGGAACTTGCTGCTTATGGTAGTAGGTTTCATTGCTCTAACTTCCGTTAGGGGAGTTTCCCAGCATTTTACACGAAAACTACAAGTGGCTTTCTACGTATAAAACACATCTGTTTCACAGGATAATGGGATAAAGAATTTGGATCCAGTTCTCGGGTTTCTGGCTTTTAAGAACAAACACACAATACTCAATAATTTTTATATTTATTAATTAAACTGATGCAACTGATACAGCTGTTAGCTATCTAAACTAACAAAAGATAAGTTGAAGAACTGCAAATGAAACTGTTGCAAATGTTAACAGCTATTATGGTAGATAATTAATTCATTTGGCTGGTTCAGCTTTTGGAGGACATTTTTCAATGCAATCATCACTTTCACAAATGTCGCATAATGTTGATTCTGGTCCATGGTAGAATTGACGTGCCCGGCGAGCTGATTATAGTTATAAACAAAAAAAAAATGAATGTAAAATTATTATCGTGAATCATTTTAAAATACACTTACTGTTATCATAGTAATCATAAATGATGACTGGAGCTGGTTTTTGGTTGGCTACTTTATGGGTTCTGATACCAATAACAGTTGGGCAAATTTCGGTACTATCAAGATTATTGAAGTACATTACCACAACGGTATCGTCCTCTTTGGTCTCGACTTTTTGTATACCGAAAGATCGTTCTAATTCTGGAAGTGTCTCCAAATCGGCTGTATAACCACTGATAAATTTAACTTCCATAACTGCCATGTTTGAAACTAAATCGTTTTCTTCGGTATTTGGAACATAACTTGTACAAATTGTTAGGTTAAGTGAATCAGGACTTGGAGTTGGATTTACTTTCGTTTCGAGTTTAAAACGTGGAAAAGCTCCAGTGACATTAACATTATATTTATAAGATACTTGAGCCATGCCAACTCCGCGACCGGTTGCCTTTAGTGTTACTTTACTTACAGAAGATGGAATCTCACGCGATTGAAGTACACCCGCATTTTCCGCATCAATATTTAAGTCCGATTCCTCTTCGTTATATTTAGCTGTAACCTTAACATTAGTTTCGGGGGATGATAATTTGGCGCCAATCTTTGCCAAAGCTCCTATTCCAACAACGGTATCTTGGGTAGATGCAAAACCACCTTCTTCATTACGTTGTGAAATTAGCCATTTTAAAATTGGGATACTTTCACTTACTTGACCAGCTTCTAGATAAGCAAATAATGCATAAGCGGTTAATTCCACATTTACCGAGCTTGGTTCACCATAGTACGGATTTTTCTTTTCAGTTTCTGATGTTTTTGGTTTCTCCCACCAGATTAATCCATTCTCATTTTTCGATTTGGATTGGAGCTTTTCTAGTACAGATACCTTACTTGAATGTTGTGCCAATTGTAAAGCATAAGCGGTAACTGCTAGTGAGTAAATATCATCGGTTGTTTCAATATTTTTCAAAATGTATTCTAATGCTTTGGTGATTGTGTCCTGGTAAGTAGTCTTATCTTCCTTTGTTTGTAAGAAAGCAATGAGTACATAAGCAGTTAAAGCTAATCCACTACCACCACCGCCTTGCATACCCTTATGGAATACAGTTCCAACTTCTGGGAAGCTACCATTTGAAGCTTGGTTATTAGATAACCAGTCTAGGGATTTTTTGACAATTTCTTCATCGATTTCGATATGATCAGCAGCTTGACGGAAAGATTTGGCAACAAATGCCGTTAACCAGGTACTTCCACGTGCGCCACCGTATTTTGATCCAAATGCGCTGAACGATCCATCAGGATGTTTATAGCTCAACTCACCTTGATAACCTTTTTCCATATATTTAATGGATTTCGATTTTATTGCGTCAGTTAGCTGATTTGTGCTCTTTAAATACTCTAAAATTACAATATTTGGCACAAAGTTCAACATGTTTTGTTCACCGCAACCATAAGGTAGTTTTATCAGTTTATCTAAATTCCTAACTGTTGGTCCAAGAATATCACCAATAACGCTAAATTGGATTTTAGTTGAGTCTGGCACAATGTTTTCTGGAAGTTTAATGTCAATTTCGGTTTCAAATTCATTGGCCTCGCGTAAATCAATTAAGAATCCTTTATTAACATAATTAGTAATCCCTTCGGGTTCCACGAGCAATTGACGTTCAACTCCGTCACCGGCTAATGGTGATGTTGCGATTACTTTGATTGTGATATATCCAGTTTTTTTCGGTCTTATCATAAAGGCGACCGATGCTCCATTATTTGATGTAACTGCAACACTTCTTTTTCGTTGTAATTCAACTTCTATAATTTTGAAAAACATTTAAATTTAATTTCATAAATTAATTTATAAAATTTAAAACTTACCGGGTTTTAATTCATTTGGTGTTTCATCTACATCAGCAAATTCGAATTCCATCAACGAATTGTCTATTGTGACTTCTGCTTGTACGTCTTCATTCATATAATTAAATATTACGATTGGAATTGATACAACTTCACCACGTTTAATCGAATATGGTAGATTTGTTGAAACGAAGAATGGTTGAAAAACTTCCAATTTTCGTGGATTCTGTGTCATGCCAAATCCTGTGATTGGATCAATTGCAAATCCAGTAACGATCCATGATGTGATTGTGTCTGGCACTTTTTTATTTATTATGATTTCTCCATCGGCGCTAAATATAAAATTCAATTAGTTTCAGCCTTTGAAGTACTTATGTATTTAAAGAAAAACTAATGCTTGTTATATCGGTATTACTTAGAGATAAGCATTAGTCCGCAATATTTTAAAATTACTGATTTTTAATATTTGTTTTAAACAATAAAAAATTAAATAAAAGCATTTTACAAGCGATACAATTATGTGTAAATTATGAAACCATCATGCGATATACTGCTTAAATAATACTTTTAGTTTCTGAATATTAATAAAATTAAAAACTAATTAATTTAATATTTAAACATGCAATAATTATTAAATTAGTACCTAAAATAACCATGTGTCGCTTACATATCGCACATGACATAGAAAAGTGACACAACTCAAAAAGTTGAGTTTTTGAGATAATTTGTCAAAAAGATGCGCAATTATCGATTTCATAACCTGACATTTGAACATTTGAAATTTTGAGTGGTGTCACTATCCCTTGTCACGTGAGATATGTATGTCATGAATTAAAAATACCTTTGGACGATAACGAAATGGTTTTGGTATACGACTGTAAGCATATGGGCAAGCTAATTTATATGTTCCATAATGAATCAGAATGTGATGCTTTTGGTGCATTAAAAAATGTAAACAAATTTTACTTATAAATATTAATCGCTGTATGATTCAGCCATTAATGTCACAAGTTCTAAACAGGCTAAACTTGAAACTTATAATGAGAACATCGGAGTATGCTGCACTTATGTCAATGAATGTTAAAATTCGAAACAACATCTATTTAAGAATTCTAACTTTTTCGAATTCAACATCCAAAATTTAATAATTTTAATAAAATTTTGTCCAGATTTTGCATAAATTTAATTTTTTTCTCAATTTAAACATGAACATCTTCTAGATTTGTAAATATTTAAAAAAAACATCTTACTCCATTCCATTTTTGATCCATATCGACGATTCTTCCAACAACTATCGTTTCGGTTCAAAATGGTACTGGCAACTTTATTAAATGTAGAGCGTTGCTGGATTCTGGAAGCCAGTCAAATTTCATGAGTGAAAATTTGGTTAAAACATTAAATTGTATTTCACCGAGACAATAATAATTATAACGGTTAAGGGTATAAAAGGTTCAAAGTAAACAATTTCGCACAGTTTCACTACGGTCGTTCAATCGAATTACAAGCATTTTCATGTTAAGTTGGACTTGGCAATAACTAATAAAATTTCTGACCGGCTAGCGTCAAATACGTTCGATGTTTCGCGTTATCAACTGCCAAAAACCATTAGATTAGCTGATCCGTTCTTTAACGTAGCAGCGCCGGTTGATATACTAAATGATGTTGAGATGTTCCCAACAGGAATCAATGTTCGAGTGGGTTGTTAAGTGCGAACAAAAAATTGAGATTACTAATCATAATAATAATTGAGATTACTCAGCTTGTTGAAACTGTCAGAAAATTCTGGGCAGTAGAAAACATTCCTGTCAAAAAATTTCTTTCCGATGAGGAAAAGATGTGCGAGCCTCACTTAATCCAAATTCATAAGAGAAAAAGATGTACGAGTCTTACTTCATCGATTTCACCTCCACTCGATGTTAGGCGGCTCATAGCTTATTGCAAACGCTATGGGCTGAAGTTCCTGATAGGACACGATGCAAACGCGTACTACACGGTGTGGGCCAGCAGAGACATTAATATCAGGGATTAGTACCTTTTTGAATTTATGATCTCAAATAATGTAAACATTGTCAATAGGGGAAGCAAACCTACTTTTATAAATGCGATTAGGCAAGAAGCCCTAGATTTGACATTTGCTAGCCTGCATTTCAGCGACTTAGTTAAAAGCTGGCATGTGTCTGAAGATTCAATTTGGCGGCCGGGCCGAGACCATGCTGCAGGAAATCAGAATTCCAAAAATTGACCGACTAAGACTCTTATAGAGTTTCACTGGAATCAGAAATTCCCTCGGTTGTGGAAAATATAAAATCTCCAGAGGGTTTGGAGTTCTGTTCAAACCAGCTGCATAATTCTATACGCTTGGCTTAAGAGATCAGCTGCCAGGTTAAGCGAATAGAATCCACAAAGATGGTCCCTTTCAAGCCAAGGAAAAAGTCGAGAAGATTATTCAACATGGCTAAACGCACCGGTGAATGGGGCGAGTATAAGGTGGCTTTGACGGAGTATAATCTTGAATTAAGAAGATCCAGAAGGGCTACCTGGAGAAATTTCTGTGAGGGAATCAATAAATTGCCCTTTGCAGTTCATCTCCAAATGGTTTAGGACTTCTTTAGTCGTGGCAGGAGCCTAAGGGAACTCGCATAGCCCTGCCTATGCGCCTCCCAGTAGGATTTGGAGTCTCTCTGGGAAAATTTCCACACCCAGCAATGGAAAAAAATCCTGGATTATCAAATAAAAGGTGGGATCCTTGAAAAAAATCCGTGGCATCGAGACTAGTTTGCCTATCAAACTGGTAAATCCACTGTGATGGCCCTTATGGCGGTTTAGACACCAGGATTGAAAAAGCGGTGGCATATAAAGAAATTGCCCTTTGTGCCTCTGTGGACATTGAGGAGGCGTTTCATAATACCTCCTGTGGATCGATAGAGAGAGCAGCAATGGAAAATGGGGTTCCGCTTTCTACTATTAGGTGGATCCGCTCCATGCTGGAACATCGTAAGATTACGGCCGGGCTAGGTGGCGAGTTAGTAACCATCAGGGCAGTGAAGGGCTGTTCCCTAGGAGGCATACTGTCTCCTCTTTTATGGTCATTGATTATTAACAGACTACTGTTCCTTCTGAGTAGCCATGATTTTGATGCCCAGGGCTATACGGATGATGTAGCTATCATAATCAGAGGCAAGTTTGATGAGGTTATCGCTGATCGTATAAAATAAAAGAGAAATGATACACAAACACATATACACCCTTTTGCAAGTTTTATAAAGTTTCCCTTTTGTGTTTTCCAGTGAAATATACTTTATGGATTTGTTTTTTTTGGATTGTGCTAAAAATATTTTCGTGATTACGTCTTGACTTGTGACGTATGTATAGTTGTATGTGTAAAAATGTGCATAAATAATTTTTATGTAAGAATTTGTTAATTAATGTACAATTGGTAGAATAATTTAAAAAAAATTAACGTAATTCCTTTGTCTTAACAAGTTGTTGTAAGCAAATACATTAAGTAGCTAGCTACGCACTAATATACGTACATACACACATACACAGACTCACACACTTATGAAACAGACATAATAGTAGCCTTACGCTATGTTCAACTTCTAAGGGCTCTATCTCAAAAACATGAATTTTTAGGACTTAGTGACCATTGAGACTTTTGATCAACAGGTCAAATGCTACCAGAATCCAAAGTTTCAGAGAGTTTGACCGAGGGCCATTTTCCATATAAAAAGTGCGGGGTCCTTTTACATCTAAATTCAATACCAGATTGTATCGTATTCGGTGTATGTTTCGGTGCAAACCTTGTAACGAAAATCGACGCAAAATTTCTAAGTGAGATGGTTACATCAACTCAGTTAAATTAACAGGACTAATAAAATTAGAATACTGATTTATTAAATCAGTAAAATATAAAATCCTGTTGAATTTAACTTCAATCAAATCCCAATTCACAACCAATTTGCGCTTCTGATGAAGAAAATAGTTTGCTTGACTAATAACCTACGAGATCTACTCCAGAATTAAAAAAAGAAAGCTTTTATCGTACGAATAATCCGATGTATTGTTTGTATAAATTATACGAGTATTTCTACATACCCAACGTCATCGTTTGCTTTCCATAACCAGGTTTCAGGAAATGTTTTGCGTATAACAACTTCTGCCGGTGCACTTGCAGCGGGTCGCGCACTATTAAAAGTTGTATATAACATTGGACGACTTGTTGTAGAAATGATTATTCCCTGCGTCCGATGATAGGTAGTTGTGTCTTAAAGTTAAAGGAAAAAATTGTTCTAATTAATTATTGCAGGGAAATTTATTCCATTTATTTATTATTATAATCCAACCGGATTATTTTTAAACTCGCTCCTCGACCCGAATAGAAGTTATTAAGGCACTACGCAATCCAATCCCAAAATAAAGTTTGTGGGGAAATTAATTTCATATTAAACAAATTTGTATATTATAATTCAGTATTAATATTCCTATCATTGTTTGTGATTTCGTCATCCTGGGTCCTCAAATGTTTAAAGAATTTTAAGATTTGAAAACGTATTGTCTTTGTTTGTTCATGATTAAAATTAGTCACTAAACAAAAATTTCAAAATTATTGCCTTATTTTATCCAAAAACTTTCTGGTACTTGACCGAATGAGCTTTATGCTATGTTAAAAAAGACGATAATCCCACCTTAAGGATATATTTCAAGAACATGAATTTTTATGACTTAGTGACCATTGAGACTTTTAATCAACAGATCAAGTGCTACCAGAATCCAAAGTTTCAGAGAGTTTGACCTAGGGCCATTTTCCATACAAAAAATGCGGCGTCCTTTTACATTTAAATTTAATACCAGATTGTAAAGCATTCGGTGTATATTTCGGTGCAAACTTTGTAACGAAAATCGACGCGAAATTTCTAAGTGAGATGGTTACATCAAATCAGTTAAATTTAAAGGACTAATGAAATTAGAATACTAATTTATTAAATCAGTAAAATATAAAAACCTCTTGAATTTAATTTCTATCAAATTTGTTTCAATTTACAACCAATTTGCGCTAATTTAGCAAATTCCCTAAAGTACTATTTCTATTTTGTGATGTTAAGAAAATATGCTTGACTAATAAACTACGAGTTGAAAACTCCAGAATTAAAAATAGAAAGCTTTTATCGTAAGAGTAATCCGATGTATTGTTTGTATAAATTATATTTGTCCACGACTAACGTGTAATATGTTTATTATACGTTTGTTTCATCACTTATAATGATATCCATTATTCACTGCTAGTTTATCTAGTAGTCCCTTCATTCATTATTCAATACTTTCATTCGTAATACAACTAGTGCTCAATTATTATCGATAATTTTTTACGAGTTAAAACCGCGCTGAAAATTCAACGAGTGCGCAGCACGAGTTGAATTATCTGCGTCGGTTTTAACGAGTAAAAAATTATCGATTATTAATTACAGCACGTGTTGTATTTAGTAAGAGAATACAACTTTCCCGTCAGCGATTGAATCACAATTCATCCATTTATGTTATGTTGTATGCAAATTATTTGACAAACTTTTGTTTGCATGGCTTTTCCTTTTATGGGTGTATAAAAAATTCTATCATAATAAAAAAAATTGAAATACAATTACAAATTTAGAGATAATTGTTTAGGATTTTCTTCTTGCTATGGTAAAATTTGTAAAATTATCGCGTTGATATGGTGAAAATTGTAAAACTATCGCGTTGCTATGGTGAAAATCGTAAAACTACCGCTATAATAACGTGGTTGTTTGTATTTTGCATGGCAATCTAAATACTATTGCTGTAATAATCGCTTTTTTGTAAAATTTCCCATGGCATATTTTGTAAAAGTTGTATTCTCAAATAAATTATTTGATTTTTGAAATTTTATCTAGTAGTCTTTTGCCATTTTCATTATTATTAAACTATGACGTCAAAATATGGACGAAAATTATTTGAAGAGTATTTAAAGAATTTGATTACAAAACATAATGATATTTGTCGGTTGTGGACAAAGTATCGTATTCTACTCGCATATAATGGCTGTTATCCACTCAGATGATTTACGACACTCGCCTATCGGCTCGTGTCGGTAAACTTCATCTTCTTAAATAACAGCTATCATTATATGCTCGATGAATAATATACTATTTTACATACCCAACGTCATCGATTGCTTTCCATAACCAGGTTTCAGGAAATGTTTTGCGTATAACAACTTCTGCCGGTGCACTTGCAGCGGGTCGTGCACTATTAAAAGTTGCATGTAACATTGGACGATTTGTAGTAACGATTATTCCTTGCGTCCGATGATAGATAATTGAGTCTTAAAGTTAAAGGAAAAAATTGTTCTAATTAATTACTGCAGGGAAATTTATTCCATTTATTTTAATGAACGAAATTAATTTCGAATTAAACAAATTTGTATATTATATTTCAGTATTTTATATTTCTATCATTGTTTGTGATTTCGTCATCCTGGTTCCTCAAATGTTTAAAGAATTTTAAGATTTGAAAATGTATTGTCTTTGTTCATGATTAAAATTAGTCATTGAACAAAAATTTCAAAATTATTGCCTTATTTTATCCAAAAACTTTTTGGTACTTGACCGAATGCACCCTATAATACTACTTACAATTACAATTCAAAATATCCCAAAAAAAATTTAATTGAGTTAGAAAATTGTATTTCAATTTTTTTCGTCTGAAGTCTCGAGTACGAAGTTTTATTGGATGAGTATAGGAAAAAAAACAGAAGCCTGCGAGTGCAGTAAAATGCCTTAACGATATACCAACAAGTCAAGTTTTTTTTAATTATAACCAATTTTTTTTAGAAGACTGATAAACGATATTTGATGATAAACATGGAACTGTACTGCAACAACTCATTTACCGCAGAATGGACCTGTAAATTTTTATTTTCGAACTGATAAATCATACTGAAAACGCTTAATTTCTCGACCGTTGCATAAAAAAATGATTTTGAACAGAAAAATAGTAGATTGTTCCACAAGTAAAGAAAAGTGATAGTTTTCCAGTGAGTAAAATTGTTTAATTTACGAGCAAGCGCTAGCGAGCGAGTGGATTAACAATTTACGAGCATGGAAAACCACTTTTCTTACGTGTCGGACATGCTATTTTTTCGTGTATTTGATGACAAATCAGGTAAAAATAAAAAAGGTAGAACCAGTTTGGATCAAAGTATGTATGCATATAGCGTGTACATAACAATCGCAGTAAGCAAATAAATAAAAGTCAAAAATTCAAAAAATCATTTGGAAAACGTTTCTATGAAGAAAAGTGCTTATAGTGAAGAAATGTGTTGCTAAGGAGAAAAATAGCAGTTTTCTTTACTGTTTTCAGCCAAGAAATGACACTCTTTGCCATTAAGGACACGAAAAATAAAATTTCCATTTTCTCAGTGTACTTTGAAGTTAATTAAATTTAATTTATCAATAATTAGAACATAAAACTTAAATTTAGATGAATATTATATACTTAAGTGAAGCTTAATTACTTTTGTATTCTTAAAAACTGATTTATCTTATTTTAACCCCTGTTGGCAATTGTCACTTACCTCTCATTTATAATTCATGACATACACACAAAAAAATTACCAAAAATGAGAAAATTGTGTCCGCCATGTTCTTCTGTTATGTTCGTTCTTATTGGGGCTTGAATATTTAAAACCGATAATATTATGTGTACCGAATGAAATTTGTGATTTGTACATGAAGAATTAAAACTAAACGGCAATATATAATCATTATTTTTCTGTACTTGTTCTATTGCACATATTGTACAGTTTTTAAATAATCGTATTCATTCAAACTTTTTGTTCATTTTACGGCGAACATTCACCTTTTCATAATCCCATTTATTATGTATGGATGTGATCTTAAGCCGCATTGGCAAACTGCTTGCCAAACCATATGTTTTATTGCCAAATTTTTCAACAGCTATGGTAGTAATTGCTCCGTCCAGTTCTTTACCTTTCTTTTTGATGTAATATTGGGGACCTGGAAGTGTCGAGAAATCCATTTTGACGTAGGTCTCGTCGTTCATTACGAAACAAGAATCTTTTCTTTCGTTCAACCATTTGTTGTGTTTCTTTGCTCGATCGATCCCTCTATTAAATAGTTCAACACTTCTTTTGGGGATTTTTGACTTCTTGTATGTCCGTAGATTATTTCTGGTTTTAGCTCGTTCCACAATCGATTTGGTTGTTTTGGTATTTCTGGCCAAATCTCGCACAGACATCGAGGGATGTTTCGAAATGACTCTTACAATTTTCTGATCCAACATTTTATTTGGAGCACCTGATTTTTCTCCGGATCCGGGCTTGAGTGATACAGAAAGATTGATTTGACATTTTTTTTTACATTTGTTACCGTATTATTGGAAACACCGGCCAATTTACCAATTTTTTTATTGGTATACTCGGGATGATCATTGCACAATCTAATTATTAAATCACATTTTTCTCCTTATGATGCGTCCATTTCGAAACAAATAAAACAAATGCCCAATTTGACGTTTATTCGTTTTTTTAAATTGTTTTAATACAAAATAACGGTACCAGTTTTTTTCTTTTGCGTAGTAACCTATGAGATAATATAAATTTGGGAATCACAAATTTCATTCGGTACACATAATATTACAAATTTTGTTTAAAAAGAGTGGACCATATTTGTCAATTTATCATAATCATTTAACCCATTTAGGATTGGAAGGTTATTTATTAAATTTCACACCACTAATATTCTTAGATACATTTCTCAACATTGTGTAATGTATGCCAAATCCATGTTTCAGGGAACTCTTTACGAATATTTATAGTTTTTTCCACGGTGACACTAAACTGTCCAGCACCACTAATTCATGATGTAACAGCTTGTTGACTAAAACGATTTTTAAATCCACCGCATGAATCTGTTAATTTAAAATTTATTTATTCGCGCGGTAATAAAAACAATTCGTGTTGGTCACTTTGTTACGAAAATGCTGGGAATTTTTACTTTAGTTGAATAAAAGTAAATAGGTTTAATTGGTGCAAGTATGGCATCGAGGCTCTAATTATAGTAACAGTTACTATAATTAGAGCCTGTAGGCTAGCAGTTCAGCAAGAAGCAGAGGTGAATTTGTAAGAGAAAGCTAAATAATAATTATAAGTTCTTATATAGATTTAAGAATGTTCTGTTTGATTATAGAGAAAAAATTTCAGTCAATCGAACGTAGCAGTTTCTTTTCGTATACCATTTCACATGAATAAACAGTTTAAATTAGTTTAGGAATGAAATTTGAATTAATAATACCAAAACTTTAATATAAAATCTCAGAATAATTTTATATCAGTACCACAGGAACCTAGTACCTACCTATCTTCCAATGATTTCCAAAGCCATGTTTCTGGAAATTCTTTACGTATTTGTATTTCGAGAGACTGTGCCGGCTTAGCGAAATACCCTGGTGCCATAGGTGGTCCACTAAGCGAAACCGGGCTATCATAAGCAATACCTGGTTGACCCGCAAGGCCATATTGTGGGTATGGTCCTATATAAATTGTGAATTTTAAATGGTGAGAAATTATTGTATCGTTAAAATTTCTAGATGATTAATTTAATTTATTTGTTTTGATGTGAAAACATCTTTAGCGGGGGTAAGTACAAAATTCATATTAAAAATGGAACGGAAATTTTGGTAAGAAATAAGAACGAAACCGAAAATCGCATACGCTCAACACGAACATAAATTATGAATGTATATAATGTTGTGTAACTGCAAAACCAACAAAAATGTTTATACAAGCCGTGACGTTCGGTCTTTACAACGATCCTCTCTCAGAAATTGTCCTCTGGGGGTTGGTATTTGTGTATCGGTATGTAAACAATATTTTAGGCATTTGTGTTAGTTTTGTATATTTTCTGATTTATTTTATACATTACTAATACTAAGCCATATACAGGACAATTTTTATAGCTTAAGTGCAAGAATGATATATTACAAGATTGTCCAACTCTTATGGAGAGTAAACATGCTGGTCCCTAGCCCTACGCTTTATTTTCTCTTTGGATTTTTATTTTCTCATTTGATTTTATATACTATACAGCAGTGATATTAAATATTGCACTGAAACGCATCGATTTGCTTTCATCACACTATGAGCAAAACGTTTATTTTGATTTTGACTGTAGAACAAACAAAACTAAAATAAATTTAATAATCGTTCTGTGTGAGTGCTACAAATATTTAATACTATGGAAAGTAAAAGAAAGATATATATATATAATAGCACGTGCATTTGTATTGATCATACGTTATTGATTTTGCATCTCATTCATTCATTCAATCAAGCCGATTAAAATAAATGAAATGATAGATGAACCAGCTATGAGTGAAATAAAATTACATTACGATACGAAAAAAAAAGAAAGATATAGAGACGGGTCCCTACGCGCTTTATTAAATGCGAAAAAAAGAGAGTAACGTTTTTGGAGTTGAATAATCTTGTAATATATCATTCTTGGCTTAAGTGTTTATTCCGCACGGCTTGTATAAACATTTTTGTTGGGTTTGGCAATGCCTACTAGATATACAAGCCTATGACTACAAGCAATATTTACAAATTGAAACACATTAAGTCTCTCCGCTACGCGGCAGTATAATAAAGAAAAGATATTGTTTTGTTTTTGTTTTGTCCAAAAAAATTTTAATATTGATTTAGTTTTTTTAGTGCAGCATACTGCTTCAAAGAAGGAAGACATGCACTTTCTGATCAAAGAGGAATACCATGTGAATTTTATTTATTCATGTAAATTAAATTTTTTTAGATAAATGTAGTGTATTATGTATTTTAATAATGAAATATTAGAAATATTATTGAAAATAAATTAAATCAAATAAAAATTAATTTATGTACTCGATTTGAAAAATAAATCAAAGCGTAAAATAAACGCGTAACATCTCCCTTTGACGTAATATAATGCACTAAATCAAAAAACAAACTCAGCGAACAAATTTAAAATTTATCATTTCAATTTTATGTTTATTTTTCGCTTCTCTCCTTTGTTTAGTTGTTTCTTGTTTATAAATAAATTTTTGTTTCCTCTCTTTAGAAAAGAAATAAATCGATCGTTATCGCTATTTCATTCCCTTTCCCTTCCCTTCCCTTTGTTTTTTATATGAGGAGAGAAAGAGATATTTTATTTTGAATTTCGTTCTCCAAATAAAATACATTTTTTTTGTTTCCTTCCGCAGAGAGAGATTAAAGAAGGGGACAAAAAATGAATTTTTAAAATGAAAGATGAAACAAAACAATACACAAAACAAAAAAAAAATCTTTACTTTACTACACTGCCACATAGCGGCGAAGGCTTAGTGTGTCGCCACTGTTTGTAGTCATAGGCCTGTATATTCAAGACGGCATCGGGTTTGGTAACTGACTCAAAAAAATGAAATGGAAATACATTTGAAACAAATAAAAAATACACACATACTTTTAAATATTGAATATTTCAAAACTTAGCGAGCTGTGAAAATGGCGCATTTACTCATACATTGCGTACGAGTTCACCTTCGAGAATTAATATATATGGAGAGAACATAAAATTCAAAATGTATGAAAGAGAGTAAGACAAAGCGTTAGTCTACTTCTGTCATTTTTTCTCGTAATTTTATTTTGTTTTCATTTCTGTTTTGGTTTTAACAAATTATTTAATAGAAAATATTAAGTGAAACATATAAAACTTTAAGAAAAATGCCACATTTAATGAAATGTTGTGTTTCCAGTTGCTCTAATTTCATTAGAGTAACGAATATTAAGAACCATCGCAGTCCAGGTTCAACAAGTTATTTTAGGTAAGTTTTAGTGAAATTTGTTTTGCCCATAAAATTGAATGGCATGTAAGAATATTAAAGTAATGTGTATTATAATCAAGAATATTATAAGTATTTAGAGGGCCCATACTATTTACAGTGATCAAATTTAATTTTTATTCAAAAAAATCAAAAGTTAATATTTTTCATTTGAAAAATAGTTTTTTTATGTAGTTGTGTGCTTGTGAGTAAAATGCCCAGTGTCGGGGAAATATATTTTTTTTCTTTACTTTGTTAAACGAATATTTTTTGTATGTGTCGTAATAAATGTTTTTTTATAGAAATCATATTTTGTTATTATTTATTAAAAAATTGATTTGTTGTAGATATAAATCATAACAGTGTTTAGTAAAATAAATCTGTTTGGAATAATTCTGATAAAGTTTGTTGTAATTGAAGTATATTCTGCTATTATGAAACCATATTTATCAAGCATAAATTTTTAATATATAATACGTTTTCCAAAGCAGATTACCCAGAAACTTGCGAATGAGGAAAATATGGCAAAAAATATTAATTACAAAAAAATTTGGCCGTAACGATCGAATTTGTTCTGATGGGGAACGTGCAAAAGATTATGCCTAAATGCCATTCCGACCATATTCGCTTCTTCGTCGAATATATCGCGAGACCCTTTAATTGTGTTGGATGAAAATTTGTCGGTTGAACGCATTCAAGCTATTGCGATTATGGACTCTGTCAGTTCATCTGATAAAATTATTTCTGATACTGAAGAGTATGATGAATATAGAGACGTTAAACCGATGTCAACTGAAATGAGTTCCGAAGATGGATCAACAGCCATAGAAAATATGGACGTGAGCGGTTCAGAAAATATTAAGACGTGCTTAAAAAAAGTGAAGGTATTGTTTTCAATATTTTGTAATGATTGATTCCTTATGCTGATAGAACGTGTTCTTTATAGCCTTTAAAAAAAGTAACACTTAAAAGATCACTTAAGACATTATCGTCCGAGGAATCATCGTCACCCAAGAAAAATATTCGACGTAAAATCAAATTGAACGTTCTAAGAAAATCGTATCGCGAGCTAACGAAAAGACATCATCGCTTAGAACAAACCATTTCTCGCCGCAATTCCAAAATAAATAGTTTAGAGGCGGTTTTAGAAGATCTTAAAAGTCAAAACTTGCTGCAAGAAGAGCACTTTGTTAACTTGGTATCAATGTCAGAACCGGTTGAAAATGAATGTTCGGCTTGCTACTCAAGCCTTAAGTACTTCTGTTGCGGATGCTCTCGAGTTTTGTAGAAATCAGCTAAATCTACCGCAATTCGAAGGATGCCTAGCGATGTTCTAAATTCCCGAAATATGTCTCAAAGAGGAATCAAACAACCTTGTTGTGCGGCGAAAATAGAGCAAATTCTGATATTTGTTAATTCCGCTATAAACATTTTAGGATCGCTTAAGATTATGTCACCAAGTAATTATCAGCCTGTTGTTATGTCACCCCAGAAAACTGGCTTTGTTGGTATGATTTTAACGTTAAAAAGTGTTAATTTTATATTTGAAAAATTCATTAAAACTAAACTTCTTTTTTAGGCGTCAGAAGATAATTGACGACTTGCACCGTGCGTCTAGCGGAAGGAATTGAATACGCAATTTCGAAAAGGGCACATCTTAACAATTATCACAAAACCGTTTTTTAATCCACCCGCACCTATTTGGTTTGAAATAGGCACATTTTTTGTGTTAATACTTCCACCAGTGTCGGTTTGTATAACGATAATTTCGAAAAGGTTACAATTCTTGGAGATGTGCCCTTTTCGAATTTAATGCATTTTATTAATCGGCGACGGCGATATATCTCTATCTGTCGCTGAAGTGATTTTGATACTTATGCTAACAGTTTCATAAAGTTTATACGTTGTGTTTTTAATTAGATTTACTTTATATTTTATGAATTTCGAAAAGGGCACATCTCGTATGCATATAATACATAAAAAATATAAAGATTTATATTTAATATTTATATAATTTTCAATTACTTTTTGACCCACATGTAACCTTAAAATAAATTGTATAAATTTATATACTACTTAATAGTTAGTTTTCTTTAACTTCTGAAAAATTAAATTTTTCAGACATGTGCCCTTTTCGAAATTGCATATTCAATTGTAACCGAGAAATTGATGTAATCGAATTTTTGCAGTAGTAGTTATATGGAAATATTATTCAAATAATTTTAATTTTATTAATTAAAATTGTAAAGAACTCAACACAAAGTGCTACCCATATATAACATAAAGTACGGTTTTTCTATTTTTGATTGATTTAGTTCAATTTTAGTATTAAAAGTACCATAAAATAGTCTCCAAATTAGCATAAATTTGATAATAAGTTAGCGCCATTCATCGTTATTTTAGTTTTGTTACACTAAATATATTTAGCACTATAATTACATCTTATTTATTACAAGATAACAGCGAATCAAACTGCAAAATTTTATATTATATTGTAGTCAATGGCGCTAAATTAATATCAAATTTATGCAATTTTGAACATTGTTTTTGGCACTTTTAATATTAAAATTGAATTAAATCAATCAAATACAGTAAAACAATACTTTTCATTATGTATGGGTAACATTTTGAGTCGAATTCTTTGCAATTTTAATTAATTAAAATTCAGATTATTCGAATAATAGTCCCATATAACTGCTACTGCGAAAATTTGTTTACATCAATTTCAAACTTATAAACCTGCTACTAGAGGCGCTTTTGGTCAATTGGAACGAAAAATCATTACCGGTTTATATGGAAGTTACTGTAAATAGAAAAAAGTTCAAAATAGAAGTAGACATAGGAGCATTTTGGTTTTATGAAGCCGTGTGGAATGAGTCTGTCGATTACAGGTCATTTAATGGAAGCAGTAGTTGTATCTCAAGTGGCAGTTGGTATCGGAGGAATGAATTATCGCCTAAACATAGTCGTGGTTAATCCGAAGAAAAATTTTGTTCCGTTAATTGAACGTGGCTGGTTAGACATCATTGTCCATCAATATCGTAAGTTTTTTCAGAGAGTAAATGATAAAATTAAAGTGTAGTTTGTGGCGCTGCCAAACAATGTTGAAGATTCTTCTTTTGTAAGGATTCAACTATCGATACCGAAATCATAAATCCCAAGTCAATCAGTTGCAGAAAGAAGTCATCAATTTTAGTTAACCAGTTTGTAGAAACGTTAAAATTCAAGTCCGATAGTGTCTTTAATAAAAGTGAAAGAAGTCCAATAAAGTACTTTAGAGTAGAAAATGATGTCATTCAGTCAGTAGCACCAATATTTTGTAAGTCGTACAAAGTTCCGTTTCCTTTAGAAGAAAAAGTTACTCAGGAAATAAATCGCTTAGTGGAGTCAGAAGTCACTGCTCCTGTCTGTGCTGCAAAGTCAATCGTAACAAAATGACCAACCATTTAGTTTAATAAAAATAAATACGTTTAATTGGTGCAAGTACGGCATCGAACCTCTGATTATAGTAACATTCAAATATATATTTTGCGGCAGGCCACTAACTGTGCTTGTCTTTATTTCAGGAGGACTACCAGTCCAGCCCCGGTGGCACAGTGGTTAGCATGCTTGCTTTAAGCTCCGGAGGTCCCGGGTTCGATTCCCGGCGGGTGATGAAAAAATCACGGCTGGTTAATGTTGGATCAATGAATTAATCACTCATTATCTGTTAAAAAAAAAGATTACGAAACTTCAAATGAAGCGGCCAAATCCCTCTATGAGATGTAGCGCCAGCGAAAAAAAAACCAGTCCAGCGAGAAGCAGAGGTGAATTTGTAAGAGAAAGCTAAATAATAATTATAAATTGTTAGATTTAGGAATATTCTGTTTGATTATAGAGAGACAACCTTCCGCAATCGAAGGTAGCAGTTTCTTTTTGTATACCATTTCACATGAATAAACAGTTTAAATTAGTTTAGAAAACAAATTTGAATTAGTAATACCAAAACCTTAATATAAAATCCCGGAATAGTTTTATCAGTACCCTAGGAACCTAGTACCTACCTATCTTCCAATGATTTCCAAAGCCATGTTTCTGGAAATTCTTTACGTATTTGTATTTCGAGAGACTGTGCCGGGGCCGGCTTAACAAAATACCCTGGTGCCGCAGGTGGTCCACTAAGCGAAACCGGGCTATATGAAGGAACACCTGGTCGAGCCCCAAGGGAATGTATTGGGAATGGTCCTATATAAATTGTGAATTTTAAATGGAGAGAAATTATTGTATCGTTAAATTTTGTAGATGATTAATTTAATTAATTTTTTTGATGTGAAAACATCTTTAGCGAGGAGGTTAGTTAAAAAATTATGGAACAGAAATTCCGGTAAGAAATTAAGAAAGAAAACGAAAATCGCATACGCTCTAAACGAACATAAATTATGAATGTATAGTGTTGTGTACCTGAAACCACGATATTTCAATTACAAAAGGTATGATGGAATCGATTTGCATTTCTATCGCTATCTCTTTCTTTAAAAAAATAACCTAACCTGGTGGCAAAATATGATTTTATTTATTTAAATAATTTAAATTATCATTTAAAAACTGAAATATTTATAATTATTAACCTGGTGTTGTGTGTAGAACATTCCAATAATCAATATTATAAAAAAAATTGAACGCAAAATGTCGTACTAATCAAAATAAAAGTTTTTTTTACTATTTGCATTTAGTGAAAACTGGACGTAATGGAATGGTTTCTGGCATTAAAAGACTCGCAGTTGGACTACTTGACAATCCAACATCACCCCAGAATGATACATTAAATCGAAATGTCGATCATTTAAGCAATTTAATTTATAGTATTCATTCTATGCTAGTGACAAAAGCAATGTTGCCATATATTATTTCTTAGTATGGATAATTTACATACATATGTATATGTTTTATTATTGTTTGTTGTATAAAATCGAATATATTGTGAATGGTAACAGTAACCTAAAATATTGAATATTCTAATTTGGTTGTTTTAATTGTGAATATTTTATTTGATATTTTTATATGAAAAATGTCTTTAAAGTTCAATTATTTTCTGTAGTAGAAAATTACTACACGACTACTACGATCTTATATTCACAATATAATCGATTTTATACAAAAAAAAAACAACAATTAAAACCAAAAACA
Source organism: Tipula helvola (assembly GCA_963556165.1). Classification (NCBI taxonomy): domain Eukaryota; kingdom Metazoa; phylum Arthropoda; class Insecta; order Diptera; family Tipulidae; genus Tipula; species Tipula helvola. The sequence continues at coordinate 172,506,131 of OY744482.1, forward strand.
TCCATATGTAAATTTTCCGTATCAATAAATTATATATTGCAACATTGCTGTTGTCACCAGCGTAGAATGAATACGAAATGTAAATCGCTATCCATGATACCTCTTATATGGCTATTGAAAAAAATGTACACTGCACCGCACTGTGCGAATTATCAAACAGACCCATAGTGAAAGCATAGACAATCATAATAGATTTCTCATTTGACTAAAAACACAAGAAAACAAATTTTCCATTCAAATGTTATCGGTGTATTGTATATACGTTTTATATTTGCAACGCATTCTAAAATCATTGCCTTATAAAATACACAACACAATGATAACATTAGAAATATCAAAAGTTTTGTTTTGTTCCTTTAGTTATAATGAAATGAGAAATCTAGTATGAATGTCTATGGTTAAAGTACCATAATTTGAAACAAATAAGAAATACACGCTACTTTTAAAATATTTTAAAACTTAGCGAGCTGTGAAAATGATATATACTCGTACATTTGATACATAATAAAATCATGATAAACCAATTTAAGAGGTATGATTAATCGCGTATATTGCTCTCTCTTTCACTAAAAAATTTCGTCATTCGGTGATTTTTCCTATACTTTTTTTTTTTATAAACACTAGTTCATAGCAAACAAAAACAAATCGAATTGTTTTGCGGTGATAGTTTTTGTGAAAATTTTATGAAAACAACGAAGCCTGGTTATTTTATCGCACCGAATGACAACATGCGCAAGAAAAGACGAATTTGAAACAGTTGTCAATCATACCTTTCAATTGGTTTATCATGTAATAAAATAATAATTTTGAAATTAATTAATTGACAGTTTTTGTTTAGTACTGCTCTTGCAGTTGCTGAGTTTGGTTATGCGGCGTTGCTAGAACATCAAAATATAAAAATGTTAAGCAGATTCGGATAAAATTTGTTAGTGATGCGCGGAAGGAAAAAATCTCAGGGAGACGCCCAACCCTCGTCTAATAAAATCGCTCTGTTACATTTAGTTCAAACTGATCGATGGTGACAAACCAACGCCGTTTTGCTTTAGTCAGCGGGATTGTCTTATCCATTCACAACAGTCTAAAGATTAGAAGAAAAGAACTGTATTTTATATCGATTGTACTATTTCTCGATGCCGATTTCTCGATGCTCGAACCATAACCCCTACTGGCAATCGTCTCTATCATTTATGACATACATACAAAAAAATTACCAAAAATTAGAAAATTGTGTCCGTCAAGTTCTTCTGTTGCGAAATTAAGCATAAGATTAAAACTGTAGCCTGGCAACACGTACATTGTTATAATCGTAACACAATGCCCAATTTTAATACCCAGTAATAGTATTAAAACATTAAAACAAGCTACATCTTAAAACGTTTGCATCCAAATATTAAATCATTTTTATTGGGTTCTGAATATTTAAAACCGATTATATTAAAAATTTTGTTTAAAAAAGTGGACCATATTCGTCATCGTCAATTTACCATAATCATGGAGAATTTTATTTATTAAATTCCACACCACCTATGTATATTCTTAGATACATACCCAACATTGTGTAAAGTATGCCAAAGCCAGGTTTCAGGGAACTCTTTACGAATATTTATAGTTTTTTCCGCGGTCATACTCAACTGTCCAGCACCACCAATCAATGATGAAAGAACATTTTGACTAATACGGTTTTTAACTCCACCAAAAGAATCTGTTAATTGAAAATTTATTTATTCGCGCGGTAATACAAAAAAAAATGGTGTTGTTCATTATACCTTGTTAAGAAAATGTTGGGAATTTTTACTTTAGTTGAAAAAAAATAAATACTTCTAATTGGTGCAAGTAGATCTAATGAATTTGTATCGATCCTCTAATTATAGTTTTTCTCAACGAAGTCTTTTTGCGGCAGGCCACTAACAGTGCTTGCCTTTATTTCAGGAAGACCAGCAGACTAGCGGAAAGCAGAGGTGAATTTGTAAAAGGAAACTAAATAATAATTATAAATTTTCAGATTTGTTCTGTTTGATTGTAGATGGAAAGCTTCCCTCATTCAAAGGTAGGCGCTACTTTTCGTATACCATTTCACATGAATAAACAGTTTAAATTAGTTTGGTAAATACATTTGAATTAGTAATACTAAAACGTTTAAAACCCCAGAATATCTTTATCAGTATTTTAGGATCTAGTACCTACCTATCTTCCAATGATTTCCAAAGCCATGTTTCTGGGAATTCTTTACGTATTTGTACCTCGAGAGATTGTGCTGGCTTTTGAAAATATCCTGCTGCCGGACTTGGTGCATTAAATGACGCAACCTTGCTAGCGAAAGGAATACCTGGTCCTATATATAGATTATTAATTTAGAATGGGGAGAATTATTGTACTGTTAACATTTCTAGATGATTAATTTAATTTATCTCTTTGGGTCGATCGTTGACGTTCAAAGAGGATAGACGTGTTTTGTCATTGTCTTTGAAAATTGAATTTTATTTTATTTTTGTAGAAATTTGTAGAAATTATAATTAAAATTATAATTAATTAGTGTTGTGTAAAGCTAAATAAATGGAATAGTTTGCATTTATCAGGCAATATTTTATATTTATAGCGAAAAAAATCAAATTTCTTGATTTCTCGTTTAAGTAAGTGCATGATTTTAATGTTTGTGTGGTTATATGCATATAGAATTTAAATGCAAAATCTCATATTTAGATCGAATTAAAATTAAAATCGACGCAATTTTATATACGCAGTTAATTTTCATATCTTATTTTAGTTTTACACATACTTGAACACATTTTCGTATTTTTATTTTGTGTATAATTAAAACCAACAAAAATGTTTATACAAGCCATGACGTTCGCTCTTTACCCAGATCCTATCAAAGAAATCTCCTCTATATTGTTGTTGTAATTTTAACAGAAAACTTACATACACGTAAAATATTGTAAACAATATTATAGACATTTGTGTATATATACTTACTAACACTAAGCCTTATAGTGTACATCTTTATAGCTTAAGTGTTGTATACAATTTTTTTGTTGGGCTGCTGCTACGCACTAGAAAATTATATGAACACATTTATTTTCTCTATGTGTGTTGGTGGCTTTAGTATTGTATTGTAATACGATTTTATTATCTTTATTTGGCGTTGTTTTTACTCTATGTGTAGGTATACATGAGATAACTATAGTGCTCTTTATATACCAAAAGCTACACAACGCAATATTTTTATGTATTCAATTCAAATGGGATTCTTATACTTTGTATAATCGAGTAAATTTGAATCGAATCAAAAACTTTCATATTTAATATAGTGATGACTCTTTATAGCGAATACCGATTTAAGGAAATTGAAATTTCGCAATGAAATTTTTGTTCGCAAAAGTGTAAATTGTTTTCTGTGGAAATGTACTAATATATGACTAAATAAAATAAATAAATACATTTCTCCGATCCTTTTGGTTTCGCTGTAATGAGATTTCGCTGTACATATAAAATTGTTTATTTAAACATGATTAATTTTAATACGGGGTATTATAAATAGCATTCAATTTTATAAATTATATTAAATTAATTTAAATTAAATTTAAAGATTAAAAATTTCAATAAATTATATAAATAAAATACTAGTATAAAATATTAGTTTTTGTATGTAAAATTTGGACCCTAGAATGGGAACAACTTTGAATTATACAGGGTGTAAAATATGTACCGGGACGGTCGAATATTTTGAATGGTACACCGCATCAAAAAACAAAATAATACGTATTTAATACTTTTGAAAAGCTATTCAACTACACTAAACTCGACCCCCACCCCCACCCACTGTGGGTGGGGGTGGGGCAACTTTGATATCTTAGATGGAAACCTCCCTTTTTTTATTACATATTCGAATTCTACGTCAAAAAATACGTAAATTTTGTCTGATATATTTTTTTGTGTTCGGTGCAGATGGCGTTGTAATTGCTGTTCGAAAAGAGACAAACAATTTGTAATGTGCACAAATTTTTTGCATGTTACAACACACAAATTGTTGCAGAAACATTATTTCTATTCTAAATAAATTTGTTTTAACGGGAAACAATAAAAAACGGGAAACAATAGCGTTCGTTTTTTTTAGGATTAACTCTTTTTTAAGGACTTTTTCCAACATCAATTACAGCGCCATCTGTAGCGAACACAAAAAAATATTTCAAACAAAACTTACGTATTTTTTCGAATCTATAATAAAAAATGGGGGTTTTCATTTAAGATATCAAAGTTGCCCCCACCCCCACCCACAGGGGGTATTATATTGTTTTTCAATGCGGTGTGTACTATTCAAAATAATCAACCATCCCGGTACATATTTTACACCCTATATAACGAAAAGTGCGAGATGCTAATTGTATTAATTTAATTAACTTAATTGATTTTATGGTGTTTAGATTGTGGTTCTCACACATAAACGACAATATTATTTATATGGTATTTAGGGTACAACTTTTTCGGAAAATGTGGAAATTTGTATTCGCAGGGAATACCCCGGGTATTATATATTTTTGGTGGAAATGAAGTAAAATAAAAAATCAGTTTTTGATTAAGTTAATATTCGTTTTTCGGAACTCTCGATATTGGGTAAAATCCGAAAAAGCTGTGCCCTAGGTATAATGATGAAATTTGTAAGACTACAATTTTTCAATTTCCTTTTAGTTAGTTTTTATTTATTGACTGTATAGCGAGTGAATGAAATCAGGTTCTTGATTTCTCGATTAATTGTATGAATTGATGGTTGTGTGATTGTACGTGGAATTACGCAAGGGTTCCGTATTTGGATCCAATTAAAATTGGGATTGACTCAGTTGGATGTGCTCAGTTGGTTTCATGTCTTATTTTATTTTTACTAATACTTGAAAATACTATTGCATTTTATTTTATGTATAATCGACACAAATGTATTCCTTAACCCTTGTGTGTATACCCGAAAAATTTTACGCTAGTACACACCCGACCCACCCGGGTAGCCAAGTGTATTTTTTCGGGTTTTTCAACCGATTTTTTGTCGGTTCCGCTATGTTGTTGCATTTATGTTATAAATTTAGTATTTTATTGAATAAAAACGAGAAAAATATATATGTATATAGGGAATTCCCCATAATGAAAGTGGAAAACGAGAAACGAAAAACACAAATGAGGAGAAAATTATTACTATACTGCCCGTCATACTAATAGGTTTTGGTTGTTCAGATATATAAAACATTCCTTGCACGTTTAAAAATTGGCCTGGCACGCCAAAAAATTTTAGAGTAGGTACTCCACAATCGTAGTAATTTTTCCAAAAAAGAGAGAAAGCTTTTAGAATTTTGATAAAGCTAAACTATTGAAATGCTGGAGTACGAGGAAAACATGAAATCAATTTGGTCGTACAACCACCTTTGAAATGAATGTCAAGTATTTTCGACAAATACGGAAGGTTTGCAAGTGCAACATTTGAAACTATTTTTGTTAGGTACCGATATGTTTCAAATGGGTGAGTTTAGCGATGTTTTATTCGTAAGCTTGTAATTTTAGTTCAGAGTTTATTTAGTACTACAAATTACGAGAATTAAAAAGCACTTTTGCGATATTATTGAATGAAAAAATGTTAATAATTCGAATTTAAATATCAATTAATTAAAAAGGAATTGAACCAAAAGTTTTAATCAAAATTCCAAAGAAATACGATTAGCAGAAAGGTTAAGTTTCACGCGTAAAGATTTGAAACTGGAAATTCGTAAGAAGATCTAAAATTCTGAATCGTTTTTCTTCATCTATTTAAACCTACTTGACTATTTAGTTGACGATGCCAGATCATCGCGTAACAGAATTTTAACACACCATTTCATAATACATATTGTAGTTGAAATAGATAGATCAAAAATGTTTGCTCCAAATATCGTTGTGGGTTCGTATTTTTATAGGTGAACATGTTGAAAAGAATTAGGAATAGAACGGCCTAAGGCAATTGTTTTGGGTTAAGACTTTGAGCCCGATTTTTGGGATAATTAAATGCATCTTAAAATAAAACTTTGGTGATCCTTAATATTATATTTAAATATCATATTTTGATTTGGCACGCAGAAAATCAGTCATTTAAAAAAATAATTGTATTGGCACGGTAATAACCAACTATTTGCAAATATGTACTGGTATAAAATTACAGTGGCGGATCGCAATAGGGATATACAATTTAAAATAAATTAAAATAAAACTTAGTCTTTTCCTTATATTTTGTTTTGGCTACCCGGGTGGCCGGGTGTGCGTTATAAGGGTAAAGAAAATTATTCACACATAACTCCATCAAAAAATAATTTTTATCCAATTTCTATACAAAAATCGAAAACTAATAGTCAATTCTTGGATGTCAAGAAGCTAGAAACGTGTAACTTCAAAATTGCAGTCCCCACAAATATTTAAAGTTGAAATGGCTACCCGGGTAGCCGGGTGCGTACACAAGGGTTAATTTTGGTGCAAAGATCAGGTATGATTTTTAGTACATACAATTTTAATAAATTTATTTCCTACACTTTAAGTGGCAGGCTCACGAAAATGCTTCATTTGAATCCGGCATATCCGGGAATCTTGCTAAGGCTTGGTCGTATACCCGAATCAATCAATCAATGATTAATTTAATTAATCTCAGCATGTAGTACCGTTGTCTAATAGAATCGCTCTATTGCATTTAGTTCTAACTGATCAATGGTAACAAAGTAACGAAGCTTTGGTTTAATCACCTTAATTATTTTGACCATTCACAACAGTCTAAAGATGGAATTTTCGGCAGGGTTATATGATTAAAACAGAACTGTATTTTGTATCGCTTGTATTTCTCGATGCCACCAAATTCTCGAAATTATGAATTTCAATTTTTTAGTTTACCATTAATGTCAAATGTTTGCAAAAATGCAACTTAATTTAAATACTGAGCGATCACCAACTCCTGCCAACAGTGGTTTATCAGGCTCATCGGAGTGGGTTCTTTGTTGTGTTTTATATAAAGTTTTCACTGAAGAATTGAAGCAAAAATCATAATTTGACGTAAAATAATTTTAATTTTCAATATGTACCAATAAATAGCACGTAAAATGTAAATATAGATGTATCAGGCGCAAATAGCATTGAGCATTGTAGTGATATATCACTTTTTTGAGAAAGATTTTTATTTTTATACATATTATTTTTGTATTCTTAAAAACAGATTTATCTAATTTTAATACATGACCCCGTGAACCATACTGGCAATCGTGATAACCTATCTCACATTTATAATTCATGACAGACATATTATACATACCCTATATCGTTGAATGAACTCCATAACCAGGTTTCAGGAAACTCCTTACGTACGTGTATAGTACGTGAAGTTAGTGGATCATTGCGATGTAAAGTTACAATAGCCGAATGATATTCAAGTTGCTCTGGTGGTCCTTTAATTTAAAATAAAATTTAAGCGGAAGAACTAAAAAAATACCTGTAACAAATGAAGGCGATTTCAAATTCTTTGTTGGGACAATATTGTTCATTTACCGAACAAAAGTATTAGCTGCGAGGTTTAAAATAAAACTTACTAAAGTAAATCCAATTGGCTAGAATAAACTTATGTCAAATTCTTTCTGCTTCTTACACTTTCTGCCGTAGGCACTTGGCGAAACACATTAAGTGTGTCTGTGACAGTTTAGTAGATACTCCTGATGATGGCCTAATAAGCCGAAATCGATCGAGTGATTTTTTAAACCTTTTGTAATTTTGCGAAATATTTAAGAAGTGTTTTTAAAAAATTTTAAAAATGTGTGTAAATTCTTTCTGGCCAAACAATTGATTTGTAATCAATTTAATATCAAAAATATGTTCCTTCGGGAAATACAATCAATTTTTTTTGATGTACATCAACGTAAGTTTTGAAAAATTTCGATTTTTGGAGCACTTTTACTCAAACTTATAAATATTTAAATATCACAGTCAAATATACATGAACAATACCAGACATTTTCAAAATTCTGATTTGGATTTCTATTCGCCATACTATTGCAACAAATCAAATTTTTCTTCCGGTTCTTCAGTGTACAAACGATTTCATAAGAATATTAAGGATTACAAGTGATACTTTGTTTGTCGACCAGTTATATTTACATACGAGGCTAAGTGCAGTATAACATATACTATTTATGCTCCAACGAAGAAAGATTCATTATTAACTAATTATAAGTACAAATTACATCCTTTATAGTCTAAGAGCTGGTAGACAATTTTGAGTAGGTATTTGAGGCAGCATGAAAATTTGTGTGACGCTTCTTTAGCAATGTCTAAACACAAAATCAAAGACCTGGCTGAAGGATAGCGGGGCATTGTCAACCTTTGATTTTTTTAAGGGGGGAACCTCCTCCAGATATTAATTTTTTTGCATTTTTTTTTTTTACTTTAAAAATTCATTTAGTATCTGAAGAATATATTTCCAAAGTTTCAAGCCCAACAGAAAGTCCTAAAGGGCCCTAGGAAGTCACCGAAGTGATGCGAAGTAATGCGTTCTCTTCAAGAACGAAAACTTCAATCGAGTTTTTCTTGAAACGTGTTTTTTTGCGCGCCGTGGAATGTAACTCAAAAAGTAATGAACCAATCAACTTGAAATTTTGTACACATATTCTTTAGCTCATCAGCCTTTGCACAAACCTAAAATTTCGTATAAATTGTTTAAACAAATATTGGTTTTAACGAATTGTTTATAAAAAAACGTGTTTTTTTTTACTTTTTGACCTCAAATTTTCAATTTTTTTTTTCAACTTTTAGGTTCATGCAAAGCGGAATGAATTATTTTAATAAAACAAATTTGTTTCGTTGATTTTAGTTAACTACAAGGACCTGGGCGTTCCACGGCGCAAACTCTAGTAGCCTAGTTCGAGCACCTCTAGCGCCGCCATTTTGTTTTTTTTGCTTATAAAAAATTTGTTTGTATTCATTTAAACGTCAATATTATTATGCAATTATGAAAAACCAGTTGGCTGGAGAAGGTTCCCCCCTTAAGTTGCGAAATTTTTTTTGCAAAAAATGTATTTGAGGCATTCTGAAATTTGAATACCTTTAGTAGTAGTTTAGTATTTAATAAAATATAAAATAAAAAAGCCAGATCATTTAGTCGGGTCTAAAATGTTGCCAGGCGGCTTCAAAGTTGAATTTCGTAGACTTCTAAAAAATATATTTGAGGCAAGCTAAGACTTAGACAGATATACTGTTACAAAAAGGCGATTTTCCAACTTTCTATTAAAACTAAAATAAGAACATATTTAGGTAGTTTTGAAAATTAAATGAAAATATGCCAAATCGGTTGAATACTCCTGAAATTATTAAAATTCATAATGAATTCGCGGCGAATTTAATGATGAGCCAGTTTAAAAATTTTTAATTGTTTTATTACTCGAGATGAATTATCTTAAACAACGGTTGTGTTGTACCCAAATACGACATCAAGGTAGAATCGATCATTCTTGTGTGACCATTGTAGCAGTAGACTACAAAATTAAAATTAAATCATCACAGTTTAAAAGTTTGTGTTAACAAAAAAAACTAAAGATAACAGTGAAGCAAATTTTGCACTCAATTTGCGGTAGATACTTATATATCTCGTAAATTACCAAAATAATAACCCATTGTTCACAGCAAGCAACGGAAGAGCTCTACCGGATGCAGACTATGAGTTTGGTGAGTAATTAAATATTTTTTTTTTATGTAAAGTTTTCGCGAAAGAAAATTCCAAAGTTTTCGCGAAAGAAAATTCCGTAATAATTTTCGAATATGTGCAAGTTTTGTTTCACCTAAATATATTCCGTTAAGTTTCGCTTCATAAATTTTCTATTCAGCATATTTAATTATCATATAGCATAGTACGAATTTGAACTATTCCTTAATAATTAATTCTGTAAACGCTTAATATAAATATTAAATAAATTCGCATTTTCATGTTAAAAAAAAAAGTAAAATGCACTCTTTAAATTTTATAATGTGGTAAATGTTCTTCTTATGGTGAGGTGAAGTGCTACGTGTGATGCGGTCTTGAAATTTATAACAAGCCTAGAGTGTAATTCATTTTTTTTGTTGTTGTGAGTTTTTTTTTTATAATTAAAGTAAATTTTGCACATCAATTAATTTTGAACTGAAATCATTGTCAATAGCAGCTTAAATTGAACCCCCATTTTTCGCTGATCGCTATCCACGCTTCTAGGATGTGCTGCCGCTATAGTTCCGTTACAATACCTAAAAAAACATAACTTCAAAACGACAGGTCATTTTGGTGGGGCTTTCTACCTGCCAGGTGGTCGGGAATGTTGTACATGAGTGCGAGTAGTGACGCTATGGGTAGGTTGAATTGTGAAAGAGAGGGGGTATATCGCCGATCGGTGGAGTACGAAGCGTACTGCAGTGCGATTGGCTCATGCAAGACCACGGGATATAGTAGTCGTGCAGCTATTTTGTAAAATATTTTTGGAGTAGTTGAAAGATTCTCTTCGTAGTAATTTTTTTTTAGAATTTTTATATATTTACGATGTATAATCGGACCACCTGGCAGGTAGAAAGCCCCATCAAAATGACCTGTCTTTTTGTAGTTATGTTTTTTTAGGTATATACATTATATTTATCTATCTAAGTCTTAGCTTGCCTCAAATATATTTTTTAGAAGTCTACGAAATTCAACTTTGAAGCCGCCTGGCAACATTTTAGACCCGACTAAATGATCTGGCTTTTTTATTTTATATTTTATTAAATACTAAACTAAAAGGTATTAAAATTTCAGAATGCCTCAAATACATTTTTTGCAAAAAAAATTTCGCAACTTAAGGGGGGAACCTTCTCCAGGCAACTGGTTTTTCATAATTGCATAATAATATTGACGTTTAAATGAATACAAACAAATTTTTTATAAGCAAAAAAAACAAAATGGCGGCGCTAGAGGTTCTCGAACTAGGCTACTAGAGTTTGCGCCGTGGAACGCCCAGGTCTTTGTAGTTAACTAAAATCAACGAAAACATTTTTTTTTATTAAAATAATTCATTCCGCTTTGCATGAACCTAAAAGTTGAAAAAAAAAAAAAATTGAAAATTTGAGGTCAAAAAGTAAAAAAAAACACGTTTTTTTATAAACAATTCGTTAAAACCAATATTTGTTTAAACAATTTATACGAAATTTTAGGTTTGTGCAAAGGCTGATAAGCTAAAGAATATGTGTACAAAATTTCAAGTTGATTGGTCCATTACTTTTTGAGTTACATTCCACGGCGCGCAAAAAAACACGTTTCAAGAAAAACTCGATTGAAGTTTTCGTTCTTGAAGATAACGCATTACTTCGCATCACTTCGGTGACTTCCTAGGGCCCTTTAGGACTTTCTGTTGGGCTTGAAACTTTGGAAATATATTCTTCAGATACTAAATGAATTTTTAAAGTAAAAAAAAAATGCAAAAAAATTAATATCTGGAGGAGGTTCCCCCCTTAAAAAAATCAAAGGTTGACAATGCCCCGCTAACCTTCAGCCAGGTCTTTGATTTTGTGTTTAGACATTGCTAAAGAAGCGTCACACAAATTTTCTTGCTGCCTTAAATACCTACTCAAAATTGTCTACCAGCTCTCCATCTATTATAGTTACGAAGGTCTTTAGGTCAATCAAGCTTTGACGAGTTCATTACTTTTAATATGGAAAACAGTATTAAAGTTACGTTTACGTCTAGAATTAAAACTGTAGTGCATTAAAAGTACCTGTTCACGTCTAGCAGTAATTGTACTTTGATATTCAATGGGCCCCCAAAAATTGTATTAATAGATATCAGATATCCTACGCGCTTACCAGTTGTACTTCATATCTGTATTTTGCAATTTTAAAAATGTTCTACCAACCCAAAATATTCCTTCATCTTCATGCGATTTGTAGGACTTTACGCAAAAATTGAGCTATTCCAAAAAATTATTAAACATTTTGAAAAACTTGAAAAGATTCGGCATAAGCAACTATTGAAAATTACAAGCTTCTGTAAAAACTCCTGTACTAAATATTTTAACTAGACATATGAGTGGAGCATTTTTGAGCTGACTATTTTAGCGTCAAATGGTTTTTACGTAGGTATTTAAGACCAAATTTGGATTTAATCCTTCTGAATTATTGAAATATGAAAATTCTGGAAATACTTGACATTAAAAAAAATGGAGATGTTCCTAGTAAATATTTTTTCAATTAAATCATTCTTAAGGCATTCGAAAATTACCGAACTGTTGAATTAGCGGTTTTCGGTAATTTTTTAATTGTAACAATCGTAATTAAACAAAAAATTGACTTTTCTAGAAAAAAAGGGAAGAATATTTCCTTCCCTAATAAATTCTAGTCTATTTATCAGAATTTTTCCATTATTTGTAAAAAAAAACGAAACTCGCCATTGTATAGAAAATGATACCTCAGTAGATGATAATAGTTCAGTTTTTTTAATTAGATCAGTTTTTTGGTCCCAAAGAACTATAGTGAACCGAAAATTACTGAACTTTTGAATTACCGTTTTCGGTAATTTTTTAATTATAATATCCGTAATTTAAAATTGATTTTGCTATAAAAACAGTTAAGAATATTCCCCTTTCCCTTATAAATTCTAAAGCCCTAGGCAGACTATGGTTTAATAAATCCGATTTAGTGAATTTTCGAGATTAGCTGTAGTTAGATTTACGGTATTTTTGCTTTATTTTCAGTTTAGTGCAATATTATGAAAACCATACCAGTTTACGTGTATTAACCGTGATTTAAAACGAGTTTAGTTAAATCGGATTTAATAAATCGCAGTCTGTCAAGGGTATAAGTGAACGCATAATTTGCCAGAATTGAAAGTAATTTTTTTCATTGTTTGTATTAGTAATTTGATGCATAAATTTTGGTTCTTCATTTTCCGAAAATTGACCGACCTCATTATTTTAATTATGTCTTCATTTGCCAGAAATAAAAAACATTTAATTTAAATTTTTCATATGGTCGTTTTAAATCTCAAATAAAACTTATCAATAGTTAGTGCAGTTGTGTGTAAAATTGCCCCACGACCGAAAAACACTTTCAATGGTATTTGAATTTTTAAATTAAATTAAAGTACGAGATATTATATACTAAATACGTACATTTTCAATATCTAAATTTTCATAGACCTAAGTTCCTATAGTTTTTACTTTAATTCATAAAAGGCCTCAATTTTAACCATGATTTTTTTGTCCCGCAGATCGAGGTTTTCGATCTGAAATTCTGTTCATGCTCATTGTCGAATAAGAATTTGCCTATCAAAATCCTTGTGATTGTGGAATTCATATATACATCAGATATCTTACAAAACCCATTAACCATAAATCAGATTCATAAATTTGTGTGCAGGGAAATTGTGCGGTTTAATAGAGATATTAAGGCGAGGTTTTCAGGCTCCCTAGCAATATCTTCACGGGTCCCTACTGGAGCGCGGCCCACAATTTGAGAAGCACTCCTCTAAAGTATGTCATAATGTGTTGGGGAACTCTACGAATATTTATAGTAAACGCAATTCCGTTCACAAATATGCTAAACTGATTTCCACCATATTTCAATGATGAGATGCTATTTAAAGTTTTACTACTTAATTAAGCTTTCGGTAACCAGTAAAATAATAAAAATTTATAAAAGTACTTTTCGAATTAATATTTGTTAACCGACATCAATAGCGGGGATATAAGGCATCTCTCTCCCTCTAGCGTTTTGCTTGCGTTGAGATGCATAAAAAGCTACTTTTAAGACGTTTGGAGAAAAATTATATATTTTGCATAAAAATATTGCATCGTTTTTATTGGGTCTTAATCATTTAAAACCGATATTAACCGATTACTAACATTTTGTTTAGAAAGCGTGGACCATATTCGTCATCGTCAATGTATTTTAATCATTTAACCCAGTTAGAAATAGAAGCTTATTTATTAAATTTCACACCAATTGTATTCTTAGATCCATACCCAACATCCTCTAAATTATGCCAATACTTTGTTTCATCGAACGCTTTATGAATAGTTATAGCTTTTGCCGTAATAAAAAAAAATTGGTGTTAGTCGTTATTTTAGGAGAGCTAGCCTTCCAGCGGGAACCAGGGGTAAATTTGTAAAATTATAAATTACTGCTACTACATTTAGGAATGTTCTGTTTGATTGTAGAGGGAAACCTCCCTCAATCGAACTTAGCCGTTTCTTTTCGTATACCATTTCACATGAATAGAAATTTTAAATTAGTTTAGGAAAGAAATTTTAATTAGTAATACCAAAACCTTAATATAAAATCCCGGAATAATTTTATCATTATAATAGGAACCTAGTACCTACCAATCTTCCAATGATTTCCAAAGCCATGTTTCTGGAAATTCTTTACGTACTTGTATTTCGAGAGTCTGTGCCGGCTTATCAAAATACCCTGGTGTCGTAGGTGGTCCAAATGCGCCAACCGGGCTAGGTAAAGGACCACCTGCTTGACTCGCAAAAGCATATTGTGGGAATGATTCTATAACTATATAAATTGTTAATTTGAAATAGGGAGAAAATATTGTACCTTTAATATTTGTAGATGATTAATTTAATTTATTTTTTTGATGTGAAACATCGTTATGAAAAAAATTCATATTAAAGCCTATAGTACGCTGTTCAAGTGAAATGAAATTTTCACTGGTCTCCAAAAATAGGAAGACGATGACTGACGTGAAGATTTAGTTTGATGAGTTCCGTAAATATTTTAGTTGCCTCTGACAACATATTTTAGACAAAAAATTCACTTCGATAGTTGATTATCCTCAAAACGCAAAACAAATGAAATTGTCAAAATTTATCTTCACATTTATCGCCCGCGAAGATAAAAATGAAGTGAAAAATGTGTAGAGATAAAATAGAGACATTTGTATTCGAATAGGCAAACTCCCATTTCGCTAGCTAAACTGCGTACTGCAAAGTGAAATTCAGCAGCGAAATTTTCATTTTCGTTTTCGCTCAAGAGGCTTCCAATATTTCATTAGATACATACACAAACAAGTTTTCACGTAAATCTTTTGCGAGTTGAGCGTGAATGTTTTTGTTGTTTTTAATGTGAAAACTTCTTTAGCGGCAGGACTAAGTAAAAAATAAAAGCTAAACAAAAAATATTGCATATATGTATGTGTGAATGTCAACAAGAACAAAATATAAATAAAATGTGAAACAATGCAAAATCTACGCATACACATGCAATATATCACATCATCCGGCATTTCAAAAACATCGTGACCCGAATACAAAAAAAAAAAGTTTAAAAAAACGCCTACTTTAATTTATTTTGTTGTGAAAATATCTACTATATATGGCCGCAGAGGCAAGTGTTTTTGAAAATGAAAATTACACACGAGCAAAATGACCACAAATTATGCGAAGAGTATAGTAAGTGCGTTTTTTTATTCGCTATCCGGAGCTGCTATCGAGAGCCGTCATATGAAAATAGCTCCGGATAGCGGCTCCATATAAATAGGTAGAGCTAAATATTTTTTATTTCACGTTTTCACATATGAATTAAATTAAAAATTATATTTTGAGGTTAAATAACTGTAATTTACCAATAAATAGCACGTCAAATTTAAATTTGGGTGTAGAAAATTGACTGCTCCGCATAGCAGCTATCGGGAGCGAATAAAAAAACGCAGCTAGTGTTGCCATATGTTTTAAAAATAAAAACTTCATTTCAGAAAAAAACTTCATTTTTTATTATAAAGAGGGAAAATAAAAAAACAACATTATTTAACGAACCTCCTGTGGGTGGCACTATTCTAGTTTTCCCGGGGAATTGCGAATTGGGAACCGATCCACTGTGAGTTTTCAGTGTATTGTGGTTTTCTTCCTTCCAAAGCATACTAAATTTTGAGGAAGAATTGTTCCATTTTGCCATTTTGCAGTATGCTTTGGAAAAAAAAATTAAACACACCTAAAACCTACAACAAATCAATTCCCAATTCGCAATTCCCCGGGAAAACCAGAATAGCACCACTGGGCTCTTTGTAATTGTTAAATAAAGGATATCAGTAGCTAAAATATTACCTGTTGACATTTTAGATATGTTGCACAAAATATAAACCCATATAACTCGAAAAATCGAAACCAACAATTTAAAAAAGCAAATTCAAATCACATACATTTCGCAATAAATACACGGCTAAGATTGTTCATCTAACGTCAGAAGAACCTCTTTTTTGTGTACGTTTCCCAGTAAACCAAAAAATATATACATAAATCAACAGCAAAATCCCCAAAAATACGAAAAGCAAATTGGTTTAATTTTCCTTTTCGATTTTTTGTTCTTACAGTACTCAAAGGTCGTTTATGGTAAAAAACATGTAATAGGTAGGTAAGTAAATTATCCACAAACACTTCTTTTGTTGAGAAAAAACATCAAATCTTTTTTCGGGGTAAGAAAATCTTCAAAATGAAGATAAAACTTCACAAATGGCAACTTGTGTAAGTGACTCAAAACAATTAAATGGAAATAGCGAGCTGCAAAAATTGCACATTTACATTGATTCATAAAAAAATAATAATTTTAAAATTGTTTAATCGGTATGCTTTCTAATTACTTTATTAGTATTACTCATGCTGTTAACGAGTTTGGTTATGGAGGGTTTCGCGCTCCTGTATTTTCAATTGCAATGATTTTACGGTCAACATTGCGCCCAAATAGAACCGCTCTATTTAATTTATTTTAAAGTGATCAGTGACAAAGCGAAACGATTTTGCTTTGTTCAGCGAGTTTACCGTGACCATTTAATACTATGGAATCTTGAACAAGATTGCTGTGTATGAGTAATGGTATATTTTAAAGCGTACATGGCTGGTTTAGGTGATTAACTTAGCAGAACTGTACTTTGCTCATGCCTAATTAATGTTAGTAAGGTTCGTCCTACAAATCCAAACTAGAATAACTTATTGATTTTATTAACCTACAATGTAACTTAGATTAAATACTGAGCGAACAACAGGCGTCTTTATGCAGGGGTTCCTCAGCCTTATCGAAATGGCTTCAATGATTTAATAGATATTTATATTTACATACAAGTTTTCACATAAATCTTTTGCGAGTTAACCGTGAACTTCTTTGTTGTATTTTATATAAAGTTTTCACCGAAGAATTGAAGCAAAAATCATAATTTGACGTAAAATAATTTTAATTTAGAATACCAATAAATACCACGTCAAATTTAAATTTAGATGTAGAATATTGACATATGTAGTATCTGTCAGGCGCAAAAAGCACTGAGCATTGTAATGATATATCTTACTTTGTTGAGGAAGATTTTTATTTTTATATTATATACTAGCTGTGAAGCTTTTTTACTTTTGTATTCTTAAAAACAGATTTATGTAATTTTAATACATGACCCAGCAAACCATTACCGCTATTGCCAATCGTAACCCACCTCTCATTTATAATTCATGACATACACATATACATACCCTATATCGGTGAATGAATTCCATAACCAGGTTTCAGGAAACTCCGTACGTACGTGAACAGTTAGTGGGTCACCGTGATGTAAAGTTGCATTACCCGAATGAAATGCAAGTTGCACTAGTGGTCCTTTAATTTAAAATAAAATTTAGGCGGAAGAACTAAAAAATACTATTGCTGGACAATTTTTAATTTATCGGGCAAAAGTATTAGCTGCTGTGTTTATATGTACTTTAATGTAAAACTACATACATATATGAATGCTAAAGTAAATTCATTTCTTTCTGGCGAAACAATTTGAAATCACACATCTTAATCCGATCGAAAATTGTTGAAATAAAGTAAAATTCGCTATTAACAATGAGACCACAAAAATAAACAAAAAATTTTGAAATTCAAATTTGCCGAATTTGGAATTAATGACCATTCACAAATGCCAGGGGCTGGTGGACTCTAGGAATAAGCCGATGCACGACCAATACTAATCAATAAAAACACATATTAGGATTAATCATGCAAGATTAAAAATGAATTTTGAAATTAACTGTGATATTATTTTGTACAGCTTGTTTGTAAAATAAAAAGTTTAATTATTATTTTTTAATATTCCTTTTGTGAATTAAATATGATTATTTATATTTAATTGTAAGCTTAAATTTATTCTATGTAAATTAAAAAAAAAATTAAAAAATCACCGAGCACCACTGTTTATATGAATCGTCCGGATGCAAACCTTGGCATCCTTAAAAATTTTTGGGTTTTAGATTTTGGTATCCCTGGATTCTTCTCGGCTTCAGCTATCAGAATATTAATAAATTAGGATGCAAAACCCATTTTAATTAACATTAGATTTGAAGAACTCAGTCGAGTGCGAACGCAGCTATATTTCTGGTAAGCTTAAGGCTAGGCAATGAGTCGGAGCTTACTTTAAGCTGTGACTGTCAAAAAACCTTGTACAGACGAAGGTGCCGGACCTCGCTGCTTATTATTCTAGGCATAATTTTTCAAAGGATCCAACGAAATAGCGTCAGCATTTTACTACAGACTGCAGAACTCAGGAATGGGTGAAAATGAAAAAGTTAGATTGCTCTCAGATTGGTGTGGGGGTAAAATAAAAATAAGGATTAATAACCATGCTTTGCCACTGGTTTCTGCGTGAATGTCCTCTTAACGTCGATCAAATTGAGGAATACTTTCCCATAGTTGGTGTTTCTTTTACACGCCCGAACACTTGTTTGAAAATTTGGAGAGACAATCCAGTAACCCAACTATATACGATATACGTTCGCAAAAGAAATTACAAAAAACCCTGGGCAGTGGCACTTCAAATTTCAAAAGTCAAATTTTAAATTTTGAACTTTTTGATGATGTGGAAGTAGAACCTCATTAAACTTTTTTTTTTTAAATTTTAATATTTTTTAATGATATCAGTTAAAACATTTTTTTGACCTAACTTAAGTAATTAGGTAATCTTAGAAACTTTTTTAAATACATCTTTCGTGTTTTTTTTATAATAATTTTATTTGGTACCTATTATTTTAATTTACAATAAAATGTATTATTACCACTTTTTAATAATGAAATAGCTTCTTGAAAGGCTGCCGATGATATCCTTCGCTGAACACAATTTTATGCGTTGCAGTGAAAACTAATACAATCTCACACAGCAAGAAGATATTTTTTCAAAATTTTATTCTCAATTCATTTTATGTATTACTTGCGGATAGACATATTAACTTGGAATTTGTTTAGTGATTTTTTTTTTGCTAGACAACTAATATGAATCATTCTTCGGCAAATGTCATTACAATCCGAAATAAAATTACAATTATTTCCATAAAATTGCAGTCCGTTTCAACGTTTTCAATCCTCTGCATTATGGTGGGAAACTATTAGATTAAATTTTATACGAATCAACCAGCAATCTCTTCGTGTGAAATCTTACAAACATTTTTTAGATATTTTCAATCACTTTGCTCAAAATAGAAATCTTAGTATAGGTAATGTGTATATACTACATTCTTTAGGTATTTATTGGCGGCCCACGGTTTATGACAAAACTATATCAAGATAATACGGCAATGGTTCGCAAATTTGGTCCTCCTGATTTATTTACTGCATTCACGTGTAATCGCGGACGGAAATTAAAGAAGAACTTAAAACTTTTCAAAATGGTTCAGACCGCCCTGATATTGTTATTCGCGCCTTCAATTTAAAGCTAAAAGAATTTATAGACGATATTATGAAAAGGCAGATATTTGGAACTGTTGCTTCGTTCGCTTATAGAATTGAATATCAAAAACGTAGGTTACATTGTTTATTAACCTTTAAGAATGAGGATAAAATTGGAACAGACGATGATATTAACAACATAATTTGCTCTGAAATTCTTGATCAATCTGAATATCCACGACTTTATGAAATAATTATTAAACTACCTATTCATGGGCCTTGTGGTGAAAAATATAAAGCAATACCTGAATTGTCGATAGATTAGTTCGCAGGAAGTTGCCTGGCATATCTAGGTTATGGCCAATCCCATAGTGTTGTTACACTATTTGTTCATTTACAAGACGGTCAGTCAATATTTTTCACTGAAGCTAATATTGAAAATGCTTTAAGAAGAGAGTCTGCTAAGGCCATAACTTTAACCGCCCTCTTTGAATTAAATTCTACAGACGTTGTTGCCCATAACTTTTTATATCAGGATATTCCGATGGCAAAAATCCTCTGAGGCTACATCTTTCAATACCCTAAAAACTTTTAATAATTGAGCACGAGATCTAATTAACGATAGCGTTGAGTGGCATAATTGTTTATCAGAGGCTAGCACTCATATTTAGCCAAAATCAGTGCAAGCATTATTCGTTACTATATCCTGTGCTATTGCAATCCTTCAGATGTTATATAACTTTTTAACAATTTTAGGAACAATCTTCAAGAAGATTTTATTCATCAAGGTATGACTGAAAATGAAGCTTTGACTCATTGCGTGTTTCAGTTAAAAAAACAGTATGAGCAAGCAGGATATGATTTTTTATTATTTCTACCTAATGCAGCAGAAATCTTAAATCGAAATTTAAATTTTGCTCCTAATATAAGAACAACTGAACCTAATCTGTTGGAATTACTCAACAGTGATCAGTATGATGCAGCTTCCATGATATTTTCGTCCTTACATAATAGGATTTCTCAAAAGTGTTTTTATTTAGAAGGACCTGGTGGTCAGGGCATTGGAGCTGGCTCCGGACTGGAGCCGGAGCTGCCCGGAGCTAGTGTTTTTACTTGGAGCGGAGCGGAGCTGGAGCGAAATATTTGCTGACATATTTGGCTCCAGCTCCATAGCAAATTTTGTATTTCAACTACGAATGTTATTATGTGCTCTTTAAATTAATTTCTCTTTTGATTCTCTTTAACAGTACAAAAAATTACCACCAAAAATTGGACACAAAATTACATTATAAAAATGAAAGAAGGAGAAATAAGAAGGATAAATTCTTATCCAAATTCTATTTTTTCTCGATAATTTTTTTCTGATCCTGCCCATGCACATTTCTCCAACAGTTGTAAATGGCAAAAAAATAATGCCATCTCATATTTAGAATAGGTTTGACCAACATAAAATTAATTTCACCGTCACAAGTAAAGATTCTTTTAACCAAAGTTTCATAGATGCCTGTAAAGTAATGGATGAAAAGACGCTTAAAAATCAAATCAGGTTTCGAAGGAATTGAACAGTACCCAAAAAATATTCAAGAGGCGTGCAGAATAGTCATTTGTTTGACAGTTTAGCAACCAAGCATAGAGAGACTATTTTCTGCACTTAAGTGTATAGCAAGCGATTTGCGTTCTTCGCTTAAACCAGATAATTGGAAAATATTTTATTTTTGAGGATGAATCAATTTGCTGATTAATAAAGTTATACCAGCTTTATTATACTTAATTAAGTTATTTTCCTTTAAATATAATAACAAATGTTTTACTATGTTATATGTACATAGTACATTTATTTTGATTTGTTTTATTATTCGGAGCCGCTCCGGAGTCGGAGCTGGAGCCGGAGCCGGAAATTTTAATGGAGCCGGAGCTTGGAGTCGGAGCCAAATTTTAAACTGCTGCTCCAATGCCCTGCTGGTGGTAGTGGAAAAACATTTTTGTACCCAGTGTTAATTCAAAAGATCGATGCAGAAAATAGGAATGTATTATGTGTTGTATGGACAGGAATAGCAACTCTTTTACCCAAAGTGTCATTCTACGATTTTACTGCCTCACAATATGGAGGGCGTGAAATTTCCACAACTTTCTCGCCAAAAACGCAAGTTTCTAAAATCTATTGATTGTGTTAAGTATATGGGATGAAGCTCTATTGAAAACAGTATTGACGAACTTAATTTTATACAAGATTTGACAGCGATCAAAAATTGTGTCTTACAATAGACTTTCACTATAATTCTGATAGGTGGCAGGTTACCTAGTGCACCACCTACATTTATATAATCGTAACAAAATGGCCTACTTTAATATCCAGTAATAGTATTAAAAAAGCTACTTTGGAGAAAAATTATATATTTTGTATAAAAATATTGCATCGTTTTTATTGAGTCTTAAACATTTAAAACCGATTATAATATTAAACATTTTGTTTAAAAAGGGTGGACCATATTCGTCATCGCCAATTTATCATAATCATTTAACCCATTTAGAAATAGAAGGTTATTTAATAAACAAACTACTTGTATTCAAACTACTTTTTCAAACTACTTGTATTCTTAGATACATACCCAATATCCTCTAAAGTCTGCCAAAGCCATGTTTCAGGGAACTCTTTACGAATATTTATAGTTTTTTCCGCGGCCACGCTTAACTGTCCAGCACCACCAACTAATGATGAAACGGCTTGTGGAGTAAAACGGTTGTCTAATATACCAAGTTCATCTGCTAATTGAAAATTTATTTATTCGCACGATAATAAAAAAATTGGTGTTGGTCTTTCTCATTACACTTTGTTAAGGAAATGTTGAGAATTTTTACTTTAGTTGAAAAAAAATAGTTACGTCTAATTGGTGCAAGTATAACTAATGGATTCACATCGAGCCTCTAATTATAGTAACTCTCAACGATATATTTTTTCGGCGGGCCACTAACTGTGCTTGCTTTTATTTCAGGAGGACCACCAGTCCAGCGGGAAATAGAGGTGAATTTGCAAAAGAAAGTTAAATAATAAAGGAACGTCCTTTAATGATCTCACGCAACTTTTAACAATTTTTAACCCCCCCCCCCGCTCCCCCTATGTCACAGTTCGTCACATTTTACTAACCCCCCCCCCCTTTAGTCACGTCATGACTCGAAAAAATACAAACATAAATATTTACTAAAGGAGACACTGGGCAATGCGTGACACCCCAAAAAGCGTTACATTTTGACTATATTATACAGTTTGACTATAGAAGGGAAACCAGCGAAATATTCCTCAATCGAAGGTAGCCCTTACTTTTCGTATACTATTTCAAATGAATAAACAGTTTAAATTACTAGGGAAGATCGTGCAAATGGCATCCGAGTGGAAACACGTATATTTTGGTGTATGAATATAATTTAATTTTAAACTAGCATCATTGTAGTTATAAACTAATAATTATAAAAAATTAAGTATTGAAGTAATTTTATTAATTATGAACAATTGGGGCTGTGATGTCTAACTGAAATGTGCTAGAAATGACCATCTTTATATTTTTTTGTTTTTTACTGCTATTATTATTTTTTGAGCTCTAATTTGACATTTTTGTTTTTTAGATTAGTGGAAACATTTAAACTTAATGATAATGGATATGCATGAATTCTTGAAGAATAATATCGTTGTCAAATATTTTCTAAATGTGCAGAACAAGTGAAGTTAGCCCAGACTTTCATCCCAGAAAAAAAAAAAATACTATCAGGCAACACTCTAGCCCAGAAAATAATTTTTGTTTTATTTTATAACATATTTTATTACAGAAAATCGCACAAATTAAAATCGTATATTAAGCTCAGTATGCGCAGCTCGAGCGAAGAGAAATTTTCCATACAAATTTGACGTAAAATTTAGCTAGCTAGCTAAATAAAATTTTTTTTTTTAGCTGACAATTTCGCTGAGATGCACCTTCGCGTGAACAAATTTGAAAAAATATTAGTTGTTTCATTCAAATCTAGATTGCGCCACGATAAATTCTCCAAACATTTTAGCCGCAATTTATCTCACAAGGACAATAATTTGAAGAAAAATTTTGACGGTTTTGAATTTTGATCGAAGTAGGCACGAAGTAAAATTAATTTATTTTTATATGAAGAAGATAGAAGACAATTAGAAGTATCACAAACAATAAACTAGAAGAAACTTCATTAAAAAACAAACGAATAAAAGTCAAACAAAATCAACAAAATTTATCTCTACACAAATTTTTAGCTTGAGACTTGTGGATACCGCGATTCGATTCGGCATTGATTTAACTCCATAAATAATATCAAGATCATTTGCATGTTGAGATTGGCGCTGTAGTTATTTAAATTAGCATAATACTGAAATTTTATACAAATGGAAGCGATTTGGCCCTGGGATGACCGGGATGTTTCTTTCGGCAACCATCGGTAAGCTATTCGATTTGGCATTATTTTCTGGGCTAGAGTAAATTATATCGTATGAAATAATGTTGGGCTGGGATAACGTTGTAATTTTAGTGTTGCCAGAGGTTTTTTTTTCTGGGATGAAAATCTGGGCTAATTTCACATACATAAACAATCAAATTGTTTCATCTTTAAGAATCGCTTATATCAACCCGAGAAGAAATAAGTTTAAACAAGTGGAACTAACGTTGAGTAAATACTCAAAAGCTGCTGACGTTATTGTAATTGGTGATTCATGGATATATCAGAATGAGACGAAACTATCTAATTTCAATAATTACATATCTTTTCATTATTTACGCCAAGATAATAAGATCAGTGATGGTGTAATCATTTTTGTGAGTAATATACATATCTAGCTGAGCAACAGTTTAATACCTTGTATTGATAAATCTTTTTTTTGACGTGATAACGTTTTACACCGTTTTTGCCGCCCTGGTGGCACAGTGGTTAGCATGCTTGCTTTAAGCTCCGGAGGTTCCGGGCTCGATTCCCGGCGGGTGATGAAAAAATCACGCCTGCTTAATGTTGGATCAATGAATTAATCACTCATTATCCGTTAAAAAAAATGATTACGAAACTTCAAATGAAGCGGCCAAATCCCTCTATGGGATGTAGCGCCAGCGAAAAAAAAAAAAAAAAAAAAAAAAAACGTTTTACACCGCATGTTCAGAAAATTGATCAGAAATTTAGCCCTTGGTTGTGGCAATTACTCATCAACTATAAGCATTACCTTTAATTTAAAGATATAATTGATTAGGTTAGCCCTTCGGTTTTATGCCTCACTCATAATATTACCTCAATGACGTCATCAGGCGGCAAAGGAACCCGTGCCACGAACCTCTGATTTCGACCGATTTAAATGCTTGAACCAGTGTAGCGAGAGAATGGCTCATCCGACCGGAGATCCGATGGTGTCAATTTTTGCGTAAAAAACCAGTGGTGGCTAATTTATTTTAAATTAAATTAATTAATCTCCACATAAATTTTAATTAAAATTACAAACTACAAAATAGTGATTTACAATGCTTGAGATCACTGTAGCGAGAGAGCCCCTCATCTGATCGGAGGAATCCTAGTGTTGATTTGTGCATAAAGAAACTGTGACAGATAAGTTATTGTAAATTAAAATTCCCGTGTGGACTCCGATATACCTTTTGTCGATGTAATCGCTAGACCCGAAACCCCTTCGACCTAGACTGCGTCTCCAACACACTAGCCTCGACAACTTTCGGAGGCACTTGTCTGGATCTCACATTCGTCAGGCACATCACCTGCGCTTCGTATCGTATTTCTCATACCATCGCCCAGTACTTAATCGTTTGCAAACAATCGCACTGTACTCTCATTTCATGATGCTAATAATATTGAAATATACAACAAAACCTCCTACTTTGGACACATCTCTATTTTGGAAACTCCTCTATTTTGGACACTTTCACTCAGTCCCTTGAAAAATGCTCCTTTTCCTCTATATATTGGGCAACCTTTATATATTGAAAATTGGACAACAAAAGTAATCAGACAGCGAAAATGTTGAATTAACAATGGTATTAATCTGAATTCAAAATAAAAATGTTGATGTGCACGTCATTAATCTTTTATTAAAAAAAGAATTTTTTTTCCTTATATTGGACACCTCCATAAATTGGACAGTCCCTTCGCTGTCCAATATATAGAGGTTTCACTGTATTTTAACAAACACATACATCGTGCCATTTCTCGCACCGCTTATAAACGTTATCACGAAAAATACGTACGGCCATGTAGAAGACACAGCCTATCCAGAATTTTTTATTTATTAAATGAAATCAGCCCAATTTACACGTGATAGGGATTTACAGATCAGGGTGGGCATCCATTGATATTCTAATGGAAACTTTGGATAATTTATTAAGCAAATATTCAAATACAGTCATTTTAGGAGATTTAAATTATCACTGATTCCATTGATAAATAATTTTCACTTGGCTTATATGACGTATATTATTCCGATCATTGAATGATTTTCTTAGATCTATCTATCTCTAGTGTAATCAGAACCAAAACATTTTTGCCTCCAAAAAGCTAATTAAATTATTAAGCAAATTAATATTGTCAATTATCAAGAAATATACAGACTTATTTCAACAAATGATCAATTTGACCAAAGCGGTAATGATAGCTAATACAACAAAAGTCAATTCAAGGGCTACAACCGAAAAGCCTTGATTTAATTAAGAAATTTTAGACCTAATAAAATATCGCGATACGTTATTCGTACTATACAAGAAACATCTGCATAATGAACTTCTTGTAAAATAGTTTAAACGACTTAGAAATAAATGTTTCTCAATGGTAAAAACATTGAAAGTAAATTTCTACTCAAATCGTCTAATTAAGAACGAAGTTTTATTTAATTTCCGCCATTTAAATCCTGGTAGTTAAGTTGAAAATTTTAAAGAATTGAAATTAATCGTAAAAGACATCCCTTTCCATGCTATTGCCATGTCAGAAAACCTGGTTAAAATCTAAACACTACAGTAAACATTTTGATATTGATAATTTCACTTTGTTTCGTAAAGATCGTGCGGGGCAACGCTCGGTGTTGGAATTTATGTTAAGAAATTTCTAATTCTAAGAATTATATACGCAAAAAATTCTTTATTCGACATAATTTTCATTGAAAACAGAAATCAACTTAATATGAAATTGGTTCTGGATGTAATCTACAATCCGTAAAATTGGAATCATTGAAATTAGAGTTCCTTAAAGATCTTGAAACTGTCTTGATTGATCTTATGGCACGATAAACGGTTGAAATCATTAATATATCATCCTTTGGGTTTGGATTGATCTCAAAGGTAGCGACTAACTTCGTGGATGATTCTGGAACTTTAATTGATTTGGCATTTGCCAATCATACTAACAACTTTAAAACTTTTACTCAAATCTCTATACCTGGCATTGCAACCACTCATGATATGATTTATGGTTTATATGCTTTCCCTGTTGACAATAATAGTTTATGTTAACGATTTTTGGAATGTCGATAGGGACGCAATACGGGTGGCCACTAGTTCTTTAAATTGGGCACTATTATATTAGGGGTACCCATAAGTAATCAATTATTTCAATAGGAAAATTCCCATTCAGTGTCATTTTATTCGCTGCGCAGTTAAGACGTGTTTTATTGTAGCATATGACAAATTATATTGTGGACTTATTATTTTCAACAATAACAAAAATTACAGTTTGGAAAAAGAAAATGGCGGCTAATGAACCTTTAACAACAGCAACAATAAATATTTGTGATATCTACGGTGATGTTTTGAAGGTCAATAAGTGTCAGCGTTGGTTTAAGAAATTCGCTAATGGTGATTTTGACCTATTGGACAATGTTTGAAGTGTGGGACACCTTCTAAATTTGATAATGATGCATTGCGATCATTGATTGAATCGGATCCAAAACTGAGCATACAAGAAATAGCCGACACACTTCGGGTCACCTGGTCGACAGTGCAAAGACAGCTCCATGTAATTGGAAAAGTATCCCGAACAAGGTATTTGAGTTCCACTTCAATTGTCGACTTCAAACAAAGACCAGCGGCGAACGATTTGCACATCGTTATTAACTAGGCAACAAAGGGATCAATTTCTTAACAGAATTGTGACCGGTGATGAGAAATGGGTGCTGTATAGCAATTTGAAACGCTTCAATCAGTGGCTTTCTCCAAAACAACGAGCTGTACCTACACCTAAACCGGATTTGCCACTGAAAGGTGTTATTTAGCGTTTGGTACTAAAACCGGGCAAAAGAGTTACAGCTGATATTTATTGCCAACAATTAAAACATCTACGTAATAAATTAGTGAAAAAACGGCTGGCTTTTGTCAAAAGAAAACATGTGACTTTGCAACACGATAATGCCAGACCTCATGCAGCTAAACAAACACAAAATAAAATTAAACAGTTTGACTGGGAAGTTTTGCCGCATCCGCCATATTCGCCTGACATCGTGCCATCGGGGTATATTTTAGTAATAATATCATAATGCATCGTAACGTCCGCGATTTTCTCTATGAAAACTGGAGAAAGCATAAGACTCAGTAATCTATTCATTACAATACGTCAGGCCAAATGCCAGCTTTTTAATGATCGCTTCAGAAATAAAACTTCGAGTAAATTGTTTTGAAAGAACTTCAACTCATATGTAAATCCGTCCATTGCGGAGTGAAAATGCGATATTACTCCTGATGAGTTCAATACCTATTTCGGTTCAGTATTCAACCCTAATGATGTAAATTTTTTTATGGATACAATTCCATTTATCACCAATGAAAATGTTTTTTGTTTCAATATTGTCTCTGGACAATCATTTATTGACAAACACAGAATTGATTTTTTTTTGACGAGGTTAGAAGTTTGGGGTTAATCATAGATACTGAGTTAAATTGGAGTGTTCATGTCTTATGATATCTTAAGTAAATAAGCTGTGGAGCACGGCAAAATTTATTGCAAGTGATGTGAAATATCATATTATTTGTACTCTTGTGGGACCTTTACTTTCATATTGTTCTTCGATATATTCGCAATGTTCCAAAAGTTCCCTTGAAAAGTTAAACGTTGCTTTTAATTCTTGTGCTAGATACATGTTTTTGAAACGAATGAGTGATCCGATTTCACATCTATCTGAGCAGATATTTCGTGTAAGTCTGAACCGATTTCTGGAATTGTCGGCGTTGAATGTAATGTTTGATTTGACAAAAAAGAAAGAACCGAAGTATCTTTATGATAAACTGAAATTCTCTAAATCACAGAGGACATTTAATCTAAATCGGCCTAAATTTTGTAAAACTAAACCAAGACAACGTGCTTTCGTTATTCATGGAGTGAATCTCTGGAACAATCATGCATCATGCATCTGTCAAAACCGCGTTTGATTTGTGTAATTTCAAAATGCTGTATCTACTTACTTTGTACATACTTTGATGCACATAGGAATATATCCCTAGTGATATTGCAAAAGGGCTATGCCTTAATTGTGTATGAAATAAATAAATAAATAGTAAAAAAGTTTCTTCCACTTGCATAAAAAAAATAGATATATACAAATTGTAATAATAAAATTATATATGTATGTATATGTTATATGAAATAAAAAAAAAAAAATTAAATTAGCAATACCAAAAGCATAACAAAAATCCAAGAATAGTTTTATCAGTACCATAGGAACCTAGTACCTACCTATCTTCCAATGATTTCCAAAGCCATGTTTCCGGAAATTCTTTACGTATTTGTATTTCGAGAGGCTGTGCCGGCTTATGAAAATATCCTGCTGCCCCAGGTGGTCCATTAAATGACACCGGGCTAGCTAAAGGAATCGGTTCTCTCGAAAAGGCATATTCTAGCATAGGTCCTATATAAATTGTTAATTTTAAATAGGGAAAAGTTATTATACCGTTAATATTTGTAGATGATTAATTTAATTTACTTTTTTGATGTGAAAACATCGCTCATTAGTTCATATTAAAAATGGAATGGCAATTCAGGTAAAAAATTCCGGGATGGCCTTCAGAGCGCGTAGCGATTCAAATTTTATATTTTCTATCGTCTCAAAACGATTTCCCCGCAGTGGTCTTTTGAGTTTTGGGAATAGCCAGATGTCAGACGGTGCTAAATCAGACGAATACAGAGGTTGTGGAACGATATGGATTGAATTTTTGGGCGAAAAAGTCACAAAGAACGAGTGCAGTGTGACCCACAATTCTGGCCTCTTTTTGCGAATAGCTTCACGCAAACGACGCATAACACTCAAATAATACTGCTTGTACACGGTTTGGCCGGGTGGAAGGAATTCTGAATGGGCAACACCACGATAATCGATGAAAACTGTCAACATGACCTTCAACACTTTCACGACATTCTTTGAAATGGTCCTTCTTTGAAATGGTCGCCGAATGCTTTCTGCAACATCCTAACCGTTTCTTCAACCGAAATTTCATTACACAAACACAATTTAATGTAGCTTCTTTGCTTAATAAAACTAGAAATTGTAAAAATCGCCGAATGCACTTTTAGCGTTGTACAAAACCAAGCCTAAAACAAAAACTAATGAATGTTTTGAAATAAAATTTGTCACAAATATGTATCACAATGCTGGCAACTCAGAAGAAAAATATTTATGATGTGCGGTGTATCCGCGCGATTTAAATTGAAAACTGGCTATGTTTTGGACACAGGATGGTATTCTTTGGATGGTATTCTCGTTCTATGAAAAAATGTAATGAAAAAATAATTCTGTGTAAACCAAGCTCCAATTTGAATTATTATTTTTTTTGGTTAAACGACAAATAAATATTCGTTTACACAAGACACTTATAGATCGTGTTTAAATGTCAAATTTTCATTAACCGTAAGAGCTACCATCTTTCGTTAAGCTCCGAAAGCATGAGCAACTTTCACATTATGCCACTAGGTGTCACTAAATATTTGCTGTCAAAAATTGTATGACATTTTTATGTGTGCATTTTGTAAACATAAACAAAAATATTTTCGTGCTATAAAAGTGATTATTATTAATAAGTGATATTAAATTGATTTTATCTGTCCCCTTTTGAAAATATATTTACATTAATTCAACAAAAATGGATAAAACCACACGGGATAATATCCCACTCGGCTATCGCCTCGTGGGACAAACTTATCCCTCATGGATAATATCTCGTTTTGCTCACTACTTAGTACCATAAATAACTATTACTACATCGAAATTCGAATGTTTAAATGCAGTTGCTTCGAAAAACTATTTGTATAATGACATAATTTTGAAATCCTAGATTCAATAAGATACTCTACATTTACAGATTTTTAAAGTAGGAGTAGAAATCAGGTGCTTGAATTTAGAATTAAAGAAGCTTAGGGAATTACAAAACTTGCAAATTAAGACTAAAAAGGGCTATTTTGGAAATTTAGGAATTAGGTAAGTCGATTTTAATAATTCAAGAAATTTACAATAAGAAATTTGAGTCTTATTTATAGAGATATTTCAAAACTAAAACCATTTTACACAATAATGTAAATTAAAAAATTTTACAATATACATTTGAAATAGTTTGGAATTTTGGAAAATGAACAAAAATTATTTCCGTTTTTCAATATTTTCATAAACTATCAAAACTACCAAGTTTGCTTGCTCTAATATACTACAAATAGTTAAAGTAGGATCAGTTGGTTTGGGACACAACTTTTGGTATATCGATACATTTAATACACATTTTATTGATTTTCTCACCACCAAAATACTCAATGAATAAATTCTTTTCATATGAGAATATTTTGATGAAACTAATCAAGTATTCATAAAAAACACTTTCGAATTATGGTTTTTTCCATTGACACTAGGTAACCTGTCAGCTGCCACCTATCAGAATTATGGTGTAAGTCTATTGTAAGACACAATTTTTTTTCGCTGACAAATCTTATTTAAAATTAAAGAATGTCATAACTGAATTTATAATTTATTGTTATTGGTTTGTGTCTTGACTACTAATAAACTCTTTATGTATGTAGATGTCACTATAGACACGAAAAGTAATAAAAAAAAGAAATAGAAAAGTAGTCAGGTAAAACAAAAAAAGGATTCAAGAGCTGTATCGTAATAAAGAAAGAACGAAAAATAAATTTTATCTGCGAGTAATTGTTAGCCCAAAGAGGGCTGACAATTATCAGAAGTGGGATTTGAGCTGAAAAATAACAAAATTACTAGGATTATAACCGGAATAATTAGTTTGTTGATTAGTTATTTGCTTGGGTACAATTTTGGAGAATCGTACAGCAGCGTGGTTTTAACCAAAAAAAAAAAAGTTCAACGAATTATTGTTACGATGCCTGATAACAGTAAGCGTAAGTACGATGATGACGTGGAAGAAAGTGGAAATGCAGAAAAAAATTGAACAACCGGAATAAAGTCACTGCGTGTGAGGAAACTAAATCAAGGGTGTCGAATGAATCGGAAGAGGAAAGTGAGGTTAGTTTTCGTCGTAAGGTACAACGTGTGCCGTGCAAAAGCTATTCACAGATTGTGGATGTGTTACCATCATTTGACGGACTCGACCCAATGCAAAGTGTGGACGAATGGATTGAAAAAATAGAGGAATTCGGGTTAATGTACGACTGGGATGATGTTACCATCCGACATTATGGCCTCCTAAAGATAACTGATGTGGCGAAAGAATGGCGTAACAGTATAAAAAATGTAAATAGAACGTGGGAACAATGGAAATTTTTCATCGAGTGATAGAAAGTGTGGTTCATGGATATTCAGCGATACTATTTCAAAAAATTAGCGTTATATAATAAAGTTAAGATGGAGAATGAGGAAATATGTAGTTGAGTTAATTGTCGACGGATTAGGTGATCTACGGATTAATAACTTCTTCGGTCCATTACGGAAGTACGAAACTCCTGCACAGTTACTAGTAAATTTACGAGAAGCAGATCGCGTGGGCGAAGCTTATAAGATACCGGAAACAAAAATCAGTATCCTGTACAAAGCAATGGAAATTAAGGCAAATTCGAATGGCGAAGTAATGCGCATGGTAAAGCGGGTGAAATCAAAGGGAGTGATAAAAATGAAAATTCTTTTGGATCAAAAGTGGCAAACGGGGTGACATGTTTCATGTGCAAGGAACGCGGGCATTTTGCGAGACAATGCCCTAACAGAAAAAAACCGGATGTACTTAAGACGTCAACAGAAAAAAATTCCAATACACATGCCAAGTATTTTAAAATGGCATATATTTGTGACAAACCAATTCAATGTTAACCACTGTGCCGCCCCGGTGGCACAGTGGTTAGCATGCTTGCTTTACGCTCCGGAGGTCCCGAGTTCGATTCCCGGCGGGTGATGAAAAAATCACGGCTGGTTTAAGGGTAGGATCAATGAATTAATCACTCATTATCCGTTAACAAAATGATTACGAAACTTCAAAATGAAGCGGCCAAATCCCTCCATGGGATGTAGCGCCAGCGAAAAAAAAAAAAAAAAAAATTCAATGTTTTGTTGATTTGGGAAGTAGTGTCACATTGATCCGTGAACGTGATGCTAAGGAGTTAAATATTACTTATTTTGAAAATTTGTTTCCACCTGTATTGGGTTACGGTGGTGGAAAGGTACTACCAGTTGGAATATTTACGTGCGAATTACAAATAGATGGAGTCGAGGCAAAGTGCCAGGTGAAAGTTGTTCCGGACGAATCTCAAGGGTTTCCGTTATTAGTGGGGCATCAATTCACAGAACAGCCACACATAAAGAGCATTAGTGATAATCGGGGTCTTTACATATGTAAAGTCGAAAATGAAACAAATAAGAAGTTAGTATAGGGCCAGAGGAGGAATATGGTAGACGTGACATTCGGATTTTGGAAGATGTGCTAATTCCTAAAAATATGGTCATGTATGTAAAAGTGCAAGCTGACGCAATCAATACTGAGTAGTTAATTGAGGGTGGCATTAGAGATAAAGACGAGGCGATACCTCGATGCATAGTAAAAAACGATGACAAAGGGCAAGCAATCGTGCCATATGTAAATTTAGCGGAGACGGATGTAATAACAAAAAAGAATTAGCGGTTAACAAGAGCCGAGAAATGTCAGGAAGCAGTATCAATCGAGTGTGAGGGTCAAATTAATGAAGATGAGGAGACCAACCAAACACGGAAGACAATGATCAGAGCAGTAACAACCGAATTAGATGGTAGGAATTTTAATGAATTATCTGAATTTTTGTACAAGTATAGAGATCGAATCACTACAGAATTGGGAAATATTGGAATGACGGGTCAAGCGGAAATGACGGTTAGAATGTCAGATGACATACCGGTTTATTTTCGACCGTTTTTACGGTATTACTTTAAACACAGATTGGGTCGCTGCATTACAGCGTACTGATGAAAGAATCATGACAGCGTACTGATGAAAGAATCATGATTGGATCGCTGCATTACAGCGTACTGATGAAAGAATCATGACAGTCTTCTAGAGCTCAGTGATGAAAAAACATTTGAAAAATTCATAATGTACAAGTCGACGGTGTACCGAACCACCAAGAATATATGGCGATTATATGCCCCTCAGGATTTGGTCTATGATGTGGTTCGAGATGCACATGAGGCAGTCGCGCACCGAGGCATTGATAAAACGATGGAAAATTTGAAAATATCTTTTTATTTGGAAGCCGGGATACCTTCATCCTTTGGAAAGGGTAAAGCACCCTTTGTCACGATTCATTACGCTGTGTTTCGTGAGTCAATAATTCATTGATAATCCCAAAAGATTGATTGTATAATTTTATAGAGCATTTACAATGAAAAAACTTTTTACTTTTGCCTTACAGGTTTGGATGAACATCCAACATAACGAGCAAACATTTTTGTTCGTCAAGTTGAAAATTCATACAAACCTGTAAGTAAAAGGTAAAATGTTTTTGCATTGTGAATGTGTGTAACTCTTCTTTCTCATTTCTAGTTGGCCGTATTCCAGAACTTCATCTAATTCAGTCTTTCAGCTAATTTTATTCGTCTTATGAGCGAGTGTTATAAAAAAGCCTTCGACCGTGAAGGGGTAATTTTACCATTAAAACCCAAAATAGAGATCTTTTTGTTTTTTAAATTGTGCGAGAAGGAAGAGAGAAACGTGAGAACCGATTGCGCTGCGTATACCGACCTCAGTACCCTCATTATACTCAAAACAATTTATAAGATTATGTACATAGTGTATGCTTAGTTGTTTAGCTCACAATAAATGGTATGTTAGGAGAACTGCTATTGAACCTTTTCTAATGAAAATTGTTAGTTTTTTAGTTGAGACCAAAACACCTATAAATTTGCTAAGGGCTCAGTTAAAAATTATACCTACTCTAAATCATCTAAACTTTTCCACAACCATGTTTCCGGAAATTCTTTGCGTACTTGAATTTGTAAAGACTCAAGCTTTTGAATTGAGCCCGGTTTAGAAAATACTGTTGCACTTGAAATGCCCGATAATCCAACTGCTGCTGCACTATTTGACGGTTTAAGAAAGTATTGTGGTCGGTCTAAATAGAAAATTTCAAATACATAGAATATATTTACATAAGTATACAAAATCTGAAAATTATAGCTTGTTTAGAATTTCAGTTGAACCGAATATTTTGTTTTAAAACTTATTGCAATGTAGGTGTGGATAGCCTTAACATTTCACTTGCCATTACGGAATAATGGTAGCCCTGATCTTGGCCTCATCACGCGATACTTTTAGCTCAAAATGTTCATTTACTATTTTTGTATAGACAAAATGAATTGAAATGAAATATTTAATGATATTCATGCCATTATTTGAATAAAACTGAAACATTAATATTGAACTTTTGTGCATTTTTGTTTAATGCAGAATTATGTATAGTAGTGCTAATGAGTCTATTAAATATAATGATATGTTTTTAGTAAATAAGCTCATCTGGTTCCTTGTCATGGATGATTTGTACTATTTCCTTAAAAACATGATATTTGGTTGGTTAGGAATATAAGCAATCTGGGTTTGAAACGTGGGTTAAACGTCTGTTCTCTTTGTATTAATTCATCAATCTGCACCAAATAAACCTTTTTTTTTTTGTTTTTGTATTTTCTTCACCTCAGATGCGACAATTTTTTTCCACCCAGTTCAAAATTTGCTTTGTTCGTTAAGATGACTTTATTGAAAAAAATCGCATTTTTACATTTTGTATGGCCTAATTAACGAATTGCGACGTAATCTAAAGTCTGATGGCTTTATTTTTTGAGTTGTCTGAATCTCGAATGCCTTTTAATGTACAGTCGTTGGCCAAAAAACTTGCGCGCCTATTGAAACCACATAAATATTTGTTTTAAAAGTCGATTACACTGTTTAAAATTAAAAAAAATATGTGCAGTTTTCTGGCTAGAGTAGTATAAGATTGTGGCCCAGTTTCAATGACAGCGGTTGCGGCAGATTTTACTTTGTCGCTGATGTCCTTTCCACCCATATTTTCAAAAACATAGAATTTGGTAATGTTATACATAATTTCACTTTAACACCACTGTACGTAAGATAAAATTTTTAAATTGACCTCAAAATATGACGAAATATCACGTAAACAAAACATAAAGAAAACGAATTTTTATTGTTGACCACACACTTACAATCGTGAGCCAAAAATTTTGCGCGACTCCATCATTTCAACGTTTTTAAATAAAATTACATTTTGTTTTCCCTTCTTCTTTAAGTTTGCTTCAACTTTTCTTTATGCTATCTTCGTACTCTTTTTTATACGTGTGTTAAATGCCCGATTGCTTGAGCGTGTCTACACGTGATTTTTTTTACAGAGATCGGGGTATGACTCGTTGTTATTTAAAAGTGTAGAGAATAAATGTGAACCTTTAAAAATCTGTTTATATAAAAAAAATCGTTTTTTTTTTGTGTTTTGTTTACGTGATAATTCGTCATATTTTGAGGTAAGTTTAAAATTTGTATCTTACGTACATTGGTGTTAAATTGAAATTGTGTATAACATTACCAAATTCTATGTTTTTGAAAAAATGGGTGGAAAGAAAGTCAGCGACAAAGCAAAATCTGCCGCAACCGCTGTCATTGAAACTGGGCAACAATCTTATACTACTCTAGCCAGAAAACTGCACATATTTTTTTTAATTTTAAACAGTGTAATCGACTTTTAAAACAAATATTTATGTGGT
Source organism: Tipula helvola (assembly GCA_963556165.1). NCBI lineage: Eukaryota > Metazoa > Arthropoda > Insecta > Diptera > Tipulidae > Tipula > Tipula helvola. The sequence continues at coordinate 172,543,006 of OY744482.1, forward strand.
TTCAATAGGCGCGCAAGTTTTTTGGCCAACGACTGTAAATTGATGATGACGAATTGATGTTTTGGACTGGATTGATGACAAATTGATGTTTTAGGACTCTTATTAAAACTAGTATTAAAACTAGTCTACTTGTCATCTGCCAAATAATATATTGCACTCTAGTAAAAAATATAAATGGGGCAAATATAAAAATTAATCTCAAATTAGAACACCCTTTACTTTGCTATTGTACTATCTATGGTGTAAAATCAGTATTAATGATGTTTAGAACAGGATTTCGAATGATTTATTACCTTATAATGGAAGTTAAATTGCGGTTTGATTATAAAAAATTGATCAACCATGCAATTGTTAAATAAATACAAAATATCCCTTCATTATTAAATAATAAGCCTACCTTCCATCTTCTATTGTTTTCCATAACCATGTTTCAGGAAATTCTTTACGTACTACTATGTCAACAACTTGTAATGTTTCATCGGTTAATTTCACCATTGGTGAACCTTTTTTTTTCATAACCTTTCTTTTTACTGACTCTTTTAAATAAAATAAACAAGTGTAACATTTTTTATTAAAAATATGTATAATGCTGTTAAATATATTTCGCCTGAATGTTGATTTTGAAACCAAACAAATGATATGTTTACATTTAAAATACCAAAATTATATGTCAAGTAAAAAAAAAAAAATTTCATTGCATCAAAAAAATCCGGTTATTTTATTAAAGTGAAGGCTAGGGTAAACCTCGGCCTACTGTATAAAGAGCATCGACCGTATTTAAGCTTAAAACTAGGTATGTATATTTTTTTCTTTACTATGAAACTTTATAGGAAAACGATTATCTAAAAGATTATGAGCTCTCGTTTATTTTTTTACGAAAATGTTAATAAACCATGGCCCTTTTCAACTTGAAACAATTGTCGTACAACTATCAGCCGAAGCGATACGAGCGATACAATTCCGTTAATCTGTGCCTGCGAGGTTGACGCAGCAGTATCCAAATTAACACAAATTCGGTATTCGCTCTAATACAATCGTCGATACTATATACTAACCCAATGAATTAAGTTGGCTCAACTAGAAGCATTTTTGGTGGAAGTGGAACTATCAGTAGAAGCGATACGAGGGATATAATTTCTTTAAAATAAATCGTTATAATTCATTTCTAAACAAATTTTACCTTTACGTCAAAATTTAACTCACAAGTAGAACAAAAGAAAAACTTTAAAAAAAGAGAGTCTATAAATCTAAATAAAAATGAATGAGCGAGAATGTGAGAGCAAACAAAATTAAACACATTAACATTTTTTTTCAATAATATTTGTTATTTCGCTCATTTGCTACAAGAATGACTCAACTCAAACACTTTTAATACTGTTGAATTGTAATAATTTTCGACAGTAATTTTAAAATGACTTGGTCCAATTTGAAACACGATATTTTAAAATGCGATACATATTTCAAAACGTGACACGGTACAAAACGCGATATGGTACAAAATGCGATATTTCAAAACGCGATATTGTACAAAACTCGATATAGTACAAGACACGATATTTCAAAACACGATTTCTCAAAATGCGATGTGGTACAAAACGCGATAATTTTTTAAATTTTTTTGACAAATTTCTAGAATTTGGCCGATTGGGATGAAACTTGTTTATTTCTTAACCGATTATGAAGAAATTCCTCATGTGCGGTGAAATTGCCATTTTAAAATTGATTTTTTGACTATGTTCTGGAACATAGCCAGATATAGTAGGATATAAATTGGCCATATCTTAATCGATTAAGATTTAAACGGCATATGGTACACTACGGTATAAGGAACACTGTGGCATATTTCAAAATGGCATATTTTAAAACCTGACCATTTGTTAACCGATTAAGATGAAATCCGACAAGCATTTTGAAAAAGGGATCCTAAAATAAGTTTGTTGAATTAAAATTGTAAACTTACAAAAAATAAAAGTATTTTCTTTTTGAAATATTATTACGAATTTTATTTCATATCTATTGTTTTTTTTACGTTTACTGAATTATTATGGCTTCAAATTCCTCTATTTAATAATTGAGTAATTTTACACCTTTCATTCATAATTGAATAAAGTTCAGAATCAAACTACATTCTTTTTTAGAAATTTATAAGATTTGCGCCAATTTTCGTTTATATTTGCCTTATACTTGCCATGAAAATCCCAACATTAGAAATTCACGATTGATTTTATTTCTAAAATAATACACAGGTAATAAATACATTTTACTTTCAGTGGGTTTCTGAAAAACAAATTGTTTCTGTTGTACTTCGACAGTTGTTTTTTTTTAAATAACCACAAAACTGGAAAGCGGTTACTAACTGAAAATATAAGTGCAATAAAACATCTGCTATACTGTAGTTCGGTTAGAAAAACGACAAAAATTAAAATTAAAATCTGGATTTTTCAACATATCTTCGTAAAAAAAATAATCCGTAAAGAAGGAAATAAAAACAATCATTACTTATACAAATATAAAATCAAATATCGGCGAATTATTAAGCGAATTAGTTAATTACGATGCTATTGTAATTGTTGATGTTCGTAGAAAATTTGTTCCATCTATTAGCAAATAATTTTATACCAAAAGATAAATTTAATTAAAATTAGATTTACATAGAAATTGATGTCCATTAGAAGAATAAATTTAATAAATTCTGTTAAGCGAAAGAAAAGGGTTGGGTACTAAATCTTACTTGACATATTCTTACTTTTCAAAATTTTACTTTTTGACGAATCTTACTTTCTTCAAAAATGGGGATTTACTTGGGGGAAATGAAGGGTCACCCCTTTTGGTAAAGGAGAATTTTAATTTAAAGTACAATAAAATTCAAAACCGGGATACGGGAATTGGGAGCGTATCGAAATCTTAGATTTCAAGAAAGTAATATTCGTCAAAAAAAAAAATTTTGATAAAAGTAAGATTTTTAGAATTAAGATTTTGATACGTTTACGAAGGAAATTTCTGATAACTGAAGAAAAATTTCAATTGGTGAAGGAAAATTTAAGTAAATTAAAGATAATTCTACTAATTGGAGGAAAATTCTGTTAGGTAAAGGTTTGAAGGAAAATCAACAAACAAAACAAGAATTAAAAAAAAAAATTACGCTTCCAGAATTTTTCTAACAGGAGTATTATTTTTTAGTTCACCAAAAATAGACTAATCAGTTAATCACTTTCCACATGTCCACATTCCAAAATGTTATCAAAAATAATTTTAAAATTGCATTCGCTTACACATCGCATTTTGAGTTATCGCGTAGTGAAATATTGCGTTTTGAAATGTCGCGTTTTGTACAATATCGCGTTTTGTACCATATCGCGATTTGAAATATCGCGTTTTGTACCACCTCGCGTTTTGTACCGAATCGCATTTTGAAACATCGCGTTTTGAAATATCGTATTTTTTACCATATCACGTTTTGAAATATCGCGTTTAGTGCGGACCCTAATTTAGAATGGAGAAATTTGTTGTTAGAAACAATGCGTTATAGTACCTCTAATAACGCATGTGTGGGGCTATAACTCAAACACAACCCAAAAATTTGCATTTTGAGTTATGTCACTCTTGCAGCAAATAAGCGATGTCTTCTGTGAGTTAATTTTTGAAGTAGCGTCATTTTTTCAATATATATTATAATTATGCTATTGAATTATTGTCAATAAAGCGCTACTTTTGTAGATACATTTCTAATTAATTCAGCATACCGCTTCTAAATGAATCAAAACAGATTTTGTTAATTAACCAGCCTCAAAATGTGCTGCACTTTGTTTAAATTATTGTATAATTGGTTTTAAATTAACCCTCAATCCATGAACCACGGTTGTTTTCGTCCTGGTCAAAACTACTTTTTGTAATTTTGCTCGCACATGGGACTCTAGCGCCATCTAGATAGTTTTTTTCCGGGTAAAAAACTATTGTTTCTTGAATAATCCATGAAATATTTAAGATTTTTTTATTTGATTTGAGTTGATTTTATAGCGCAAAGACGAAAACGACCCTGGTTCATGGAATTAAGTGCCTAAAATAACTTCATGGATTCAGGGTTAAAAATGGTGCGTGTCAGCTCCGAAGCGCGACTGGAGTTTATTCCTTAAGGGCTATATAAATAATTAGCAAACAAATAGACAAAAAAATAAAATAAAATTGGAAAGACGAAATCCAAAAGATTTAGGCAGAATCGAACCCTAAACTTCTGTTATTTCAAAACATAACGAGTTTACTTTTTGTTAACACTCGATTTTGCTTCCCATCTAACTTGTGTATCGCGCGCTATATGAAAATCGATTCTTAAGGAGTAAACTCCAATAAATTCCAATTAATAAAATAAGGTAAACTTAATTTAAATAATGAGCGAACAACAGCTGTCTGTCAGAATGGGTTTTTTACTCTATTCACTAGGTACAAACAAGTTTTCACATATATCTTTTGCGAGTTGAGCGTGAACTCGCTCGTTGTTTTTTTTTAAATAATAATGGTATGTAGTTCTATTTGAGCCCTAATCCAACCAAGGTGTGACTTTTTGGGACATTTGATTTTTCAAATGCTATAATTTTCAAAATAACGTTAAGTTAGTTAGGTTTTGCATGTATTTTACATATTTTAAAGCATTTCCATACGTTAAAGCGTACTTGGTATTCTTTGCAAACATTTAGTAATATTATTTCACTAAAATTTTAATTTACTAACGTAATACAAATACGTCGGTTGAATTGGGGTTAATTTGAAAGATTCAGAAAATTCTTTATGAACGTTCAGATTCTACCAACTAATGAATTGCCTAAAACATCAGAGCCGCTGTGATACGATTCTACGTGATTATAAAAGGAATTTATTGGAACGTAATAAGTTCACTAATTCCTAAATTTGTTTTAAACTATATCGTGGGTTGTAAAGTCAAGTAAAGGTGGCACATTTTTTTTTGTTTTTTAAATTGTACCTCAGTACCCTCATTATACTCAAAATATTGAAAACTATTTATAAGATTATGCACATATGTGTATGTTTACAATTAGTTGTTTAGCTCACAATAAATTGTATGAAGAAATGCTATTGAACCTTTTCTAATGAAAATGGTTAGTTATTTAGTTGAGACCAGAACACCTATAAATTTGCTAAGCGCCCAGATAAAAAGTATACATACCCTAAATAATCTAAACTTTTCCACAACCATGTTTCCGGAAATTTTTTGCGCACTTGAATTTGAAAAAAGTCAAGCTTTTGAATTGAACCTGGTTTAGCAAAAACTGCTGTACCTGAAATGCCCGATAATCCAAATGCTGATACATTATTTGACGGTGTAAAAAAGTATTGCGGTCGGTCTGAACAGAAAATTTAAATTGGAATATATTTACATTAGTATTTAAAATCTGATAATGCTGGCTTATTTAGAATTTCAAATTAACCGAATATTTTAATATAAAAATATTTAATCGATGAAGTTCCAGATGTACCGTCCGTCACATTTAAATACAAAGTACAAAACTTTGGTAATCGCCTAAATTTAGGCAAGATTTGGTAAAGATTCCTTGGCCTATGTTTTTCTATTGCTTTACGTATTATTATAGGCAAATACATAAAATATTAAAATGTTAATGTATTTTTGTATAATATTTAAGCGTGATTTCCATTACGATACATTTACCGACAGTCTTTTTTACTGAATAAAAACATAAAATTCGAAACTTCCATTAAAGTGACAGAGACCATTTTTTGTTTTTAATTTTTTTAGTACACAATTTGTATACAAATATTCCAGTATGAAATAAAATATGTGTACTTCGCTTCTTATTATTTTAATTAAATTTTATCAGTACCTATAAGGCTAGTACCACAGATAAGAATATCAGATGAACCAAGCCTGAATGATTTTGCGGTTTTTTGAACTGGAACCCAATATTAAATGTGTCTGTATTATTTATCATGGACTCAAAATAATTCAAAAATGATTCAAGTAACACCATCTATCTTAAATAAATATAAATATTTTTGAACTAATATTGACTTTTATTGCACATTTTTATTTGTTAAATTATATTTTAAAGTTAAATTATTAAAGCAAAAATTGTAGTTATAATTTTTTACAACAAAAATAGGCAAAATTACCTAAAAAATAATTAGCTTATCGAAATGTGTCTCTACTAACTGTCTTTCTTCTATTAAAGGTTAGATGGAACCTCAGTAAAAATAATTTAAATTGGTTTGAATTTCAGGTTTTGGGTTCCAGAATGAATTGCCAAAAATTTGTTCGGCTTGAAACATCTGATATTCTTATCTGTGCTAGTACTCAGATCGATTTCGCGCGAAATTTTCATACGATTTTACCGAAGTTTCAAAGATTTTACGAAAACTTTCGTTTCTGTTTCGTTTGGGTAGTATTCAGTTCCACAGTGATAAAAACAAGGTTATTTCAATGTATCAGAGATGGCGCGCCTAAAGTCTCCAATTATTTTCAAACGAAATTAATGCAGCAATCCATTATTTTTACGTGAAATTTTGACATTTGTGTTTTTATATCGAGAGTTTATTTTATAAAGCTGTCATCAAGTGTTTTTTTGTGTTCTCGATTTTTTTTGGTGTGATTAAAAGTATAAAAATACTTTTAATCACATTAAAAAAACTCGAGGACACAAAAAAAAACTGATGAACACTTGAACAGCTTCATAAAATAAACTAAAATTATGTCAAAAAAAAAAAAAATCTCCAAAAAAAATTTAATTTCTATTTCGCACGAAAATATACAGATTTTTGGAGACCGCGTTAAAATTTCGTTTCGTTTTGATCTGAGAACTAGCCTTATGCTATAATAATTTTTTTTCACTACTACATAGTCGTAGAAGGCATCATTATTATGTGTTTTAGTAGCCTGAGAAACAAAATTTCTCGGCTAGTGGTTAATAATATTTTATTATTGACCACTAGTTAATAATGAAAAATGAACACTAGATGTAATGCGATTTTATTAACACTTTTATTATTACACCAAATTTTAAATTGTTCATATGTTTTTATATAAATATCCCTCGATTTTTCGGGCAGCAGCTGGTCTGTTATATTTTCGACTATCTCACATATTTCAGGTGGCGTGCCGATTAAATCATCATTCTCCATTTTTTTTTTTAGTTGAATGCCAATTTGACTCAACAAAATTAAAACTTCAAATAACAAAACAAAATGCAGATTCATTTAAAATTTACGCTTACTACAATTCAGTAAAAAATTCGGGCTCCTTCGGCATAGTTAATATTATTAAAGAGCAAGTGTTTCCATTATCGAATTAATTTTCTTATCAACAAAAAACCTTAATGGTTGGTGTGCCTTCTACGAGTAGTAGTGGAAAAAATAGTATATACACCACATAAACTCCGCGTCTCGGGTTATAAACTCACTCACTTCTCAACCTTGGTGTATAATATACTATTTCAGTACTGTAAAACTGAAATTTTTTTTTCTCTCGCACATCACGCGAATATATATTTTTATCCCATTTTGTTTATACTTTCAGCAAATGTTTCATATACCATGTTTCCATGAACGAGTTAGGTTGGATTGAAATTAGGTTTACGTTAAATTTCAAAATGGCATCGATCGTTTGCATGAAAGTGAGTTATGTTGAGTTGTAAGTTTTTGTTTAACAGCATATTATATACATTTAGAATTTTTTTATTGCATCCTTAATGTTTTATCAATATTTTGACGTGATAATGTTTGACACCGCATGTTTAGAAAATTGACCCGAAATTTAGCCCTTGGTCGTAAGCAATTACTCATCAACTATAAGCATTACCTTTAAATTAACGATATGATTGCTTAGATTGGTCCTTCGGCTTTATGCCTCACGCATAATATTATCGCATTGGCGTCATCAGGCAGCAAAGGAACTCGCGCCGCGAACCTCTGATTTCGATCGATTAATTGCTTGAACCAGTGTAGTGAGAGAATGGCTTATCCGGATATCAATTGTTGCGTAAAAAACCAGTGGTGGTTAATTTATTTTAAATTAAATTAATTAATCTCCACATAAATTTTAATTAAAAATTCAGACTACAAAATAGCGATATACAGAGAACGAAGGCACTATAATTCGGGTATTAATTTGTGCTTAAAAATACTGTGGCAATACTGTTCTCAAGATTTACAAAGCTTGAGAACACTGTAATGGGAGATTGCATCATCTGATCGAAGCCCTTCTAGCGTCAATTTGTGCGTAAAGAACTTGTGGTAGATAATTTATTTTAAATTATTGTAGATTTACAAGGTGGCGATTTAAAATGCTAGAGAGCACTGTAAATAGAAAATGCCTCATCGAGTTTAGTAATGACATTGATGTTGAAATCGCAACATTGATGTTGAAATTTATAAGTGACAAAAAATAAACACATAAAAGAAAAATGGGTATACACTAATACAACTCACATAAAAAGAAGTGAAATTCGTATTCTTTAGGTTTAATATTGTCCCGTTTGATTTTTTTATGTGGTTATTTTTGTTAAAATTAAGTTATTTTCAAACATTTTAAGAAAGTTTCATATAAACTGCTGTTTGTTTTCCTTAACACTAAAAAAAAATTGAAATATTTTGGCTGTCAAATTATCGATCTATTGTGTTTTTTCTATTTACATTTTAAAATTCTAATAAATTCTAAATCTCTATTATTTTAAAATTAAATCTCCCGCCAATCTGAAATAAAACGCAAATAGAAAAATAGGTTGCCCACTAACATATCAACATTTTTCAAATAATATTACGTTCCGGTTATTTACTCCCATGTACACAACAAAATCGCAGTACAGGCTTTATTATACATACTACCAAAAATCTATTTTTATTGTTTTAAATTTCTAAAGGTCAAAGGGCCTGGAATTATTTAAAAGAAAATCAAATTTTTTGGTTTCAATGATTATCGGAAAATTTTAAAAAATATTTTCAGAACATTTCATTACATTTGAGTAGAAATTATGCAACGAAGTGTTATTTGTATTATTTGTGCTTTTTATTAGAAATCTAATTTTTTGAAATATTCTTATCGATTGTTAGGGGGTTTAAACTTCGATATGAAGGAATTGTAGAAGGTTTTCTGCATGTAAAAGTACGAATTGGAATAAACGGAATACATTTTCAGCCCTCAGGCATGGTTGAATTACCCCACTTTTTACAAATTTGGCGTAAAGAGCCATTCCAACTGTGATAGTTTCTTAAAAGAATCTAACCTATACTGACTAAACAAGAGACGTGGAAAATAATGGTCATGAATTCTTACCGGATAATGGCGCGACTAACCAGCTTATTGTATTCCCAATCTGTGGGCTAATGCGGTAATTTCGCTCACATGTTAGTATTTTAAACATTTTAATGGTTTATTAAAATAATTGAAATAACATATAATGTTTTGTTTAAGTCCTAATTTGGTTAGTTCCGGCAATTTTGTTAAACCTTTTTGCATTAATAATTTTAAATCGAAATACGAGAGAATCATGTTTTTTATTTCTCTTTACCGCTTTGTTTGTAGCTACATTTTTTAAAGTTAGTAAAATTTTTATATTTTTTCTACCACTTATTTGTTACACTTTATTTTAGTGTCAAACTACACTTTAAATTAATACTAGAAACTTCCCTTCGGTATAGAACTATAGTTATTTATAACTAAACCATGTCTTTTTGATTTTCAAAAAAAAAAATGTTATACAAAGATTTGTTTTAGAAATTCTACCTAATACCAAAAAACCAAACCCCGAAACCCACTTTAATTTTCTATACTAAGCTACTATAGGTATATATTTACATACCCAATGTCTTGAATTGAGCTCCATAACCAAGTTTCTGGAAAATCTTTACGTATATTGACCGATACTTCTGCAAGAGTGTTCAATATTTCAACTCTGTCAGTATCAGGTGAGCTAAATGGAACTGCAGCCTCTAGGGCAAAATGAGCTCCTTCCTCATCATCATTAATTTCCCACTTTTCAATAGCTACCATGTCAAATATAATAAAGATAATTAATTTTTAGAATTTCTTTCTTTAATAATAAACCTATTCGGGGTACAAAAAAATAACCTTAATAAAATTAACAAGAGTGCAAAAATATCAAGTAAATTCAAGCTGCATTTTTTTATAGATTGCGTAACAGCGTCACGAATTTTGTTGGCTTGACCAATAATCAGCTAAAAAGGGCATTAAAAAGTTAAATAGCTGACTTCAACGACTCCAACCACCTGCATCATCCCATTTTGATGGGTTATGGGTATCTAGTGTCAAATCAGTTAGGACCCACCTAAAAAGATCATAGGTCTTGATTTACACGCTGCCTAACAACATATCTAAGTTCTTGTCGCATACGGGCATCTACTTTGACAAAATTGGCCAAAGCAGTTTGATCAATCGCGAATGAAAACTAATAACACACTTTAATGTAACAACATATTGCACTCCAATTTCATCCCAAATGTGGAACTTCTACATTGACTTGAAATGAAGGAGCACGGCAAAAAAGATCACCGTTTGACTTCGTTGATACAATAGCCAATGCGCTATTTGGCGAACTTGATCAACGTGCCGGAAGTTTCTTTAAGGAAAGCATAGCAAATCTTAATCTTAACCAACAACATCACCAGGAGCTTTTGCAGAAACAGGTATCTATAATAGAATCGACAGTGCACATTATGAAAAAATAATGACAGACCTCATATTTCACAAAGAATTCATTGAAATTGCTCTTCAAACAACGTTGGATGTGATGAAACTCTGCACATTCCAATCGATAGTAATTAATACGATAACAGAAGTGCACTAAAGCTAACTTAGTCCACTCATCTTGACACCACACCAACTTCAGCAGCTAACTAACTAGACAGAAAGTCGATAATCTTAAACCAAACAAAGACATACCATAAAATTACCACCGTCATAAAAATTAAAGAAACTGTACGTGTACATAATTTTCAAGGAAAAATTTTATTGGTACAGAGGATCCGATACACCTTATACGTATATATTTAGCCGTCTTCAAGTTATTTGATGGTACACAACAAGGCATCAGGATTAATACAAGCCACACTCTACTCATGAATTTAACGCTTGCGTTTATCTAAATGGAGAATACCTCTGTAACATACGTCAGCCACAGTATGATTACAGCTCCAATGAAAGCAGATGTGAAATTCAGTTACTCAAGTGGATTGGCTTAATACCAACAAGCTGCAGATATTTCAGAGGACAATTACCAATAATTGGATTCCATTGCGCAGATACACCGCATGGATCTTTATAACAAGCTCAAAAACAACTTATAATGTAATTTGCGAGTATGAAATCGATGCCACATTTGAAACCATAACTAATTTCCATAACTTCCATCTTCAAAGGTCTTACATTTACAGTGTCAGGAATTCAGGATACAAGACATTCAGCAGCGAGTTTAAACTTTCCTTACTTCCGTCGTTCAACTTGAGCGAGATGATAAATATTACGGACATCATGAGCCAGGAATCAACTTCGATATTTCCAGAAATCGTGGGCATTTAGGTCTTCAATCAAGACTAGTACATTATTCAAATCCCACCAGCTGGGTAATTTAGTTAGTTGGTTCGCCATTCTCGCGATCTAATTCTACTGCCAATGCTCGCATTAAATCAACATTACAGGCAACATTTGCTCTCTCACGCATTCTATACTGATTAGCAGTATCAACATCATAAAAGTATTGTATAATTGTGCATAGCACGGTTGACGACCATATTCAGATGTTAAAGCCCCAGCTAGATGATAACAAATATTATCATATTAATCTTAAAATGGTTCAAAAGAGTATTATAGCATTGACACACTGCGATTTAATAAATCGGATTTAGTGAATTTTTCGAGTTTAGCCAAAGTATGTCAACCCTAATTTTTTCTAATCGTGTTTTGTTTCATAGAGTACCTGAACCAGTTTAGCTAAATCGGATTTATTAATCCGCAGTCTGGCAATGCTATTAGACATTTTAGCTTTAGTACTAACCATTGCAAATGCTGAATTATAGGAGCGAATATAAACGACGTTTGATCGAATTATTCTTAGAAAAAAGTTCATCGCATAGATTTTTAAATAATGAATTCTGACCAAGAGGAGGTAAATCAATTTTACCTTTATGACAACATAAGGTAAACGACTGTGTGTTTCGCAAAGTGATTTCTGCCTGAAAATGTTTGGCACTACAAAATGCACAACGCAAACTTATTGAACCATCTAAATTATATATAGGATTATTATTTGTACCATTGTCGTTTAATGCACTTTTTTGTAATCTCTTACGGATGCTGTCACCACGCCGCTCCACTCTACTAGTAATAGCAGCAAGGCAAGGCATTTTTAAATTTTAAAAAAACTTACTGCCATACAGAAGAAAAACAATTGATCACAATTTAATATAAACTCACCCACTCCCGACCACTTTCAAAACTAAAAGCGTAATTTAAATACACAATTCCAAAAGAATTTGGAAAATAAAAGCTTAGTTAGCAACCGAAAAACACAGCTTCTCTCTTTCTATTTAAACAAAATGTTAATGCATTTCTCTATAAGCTTCTTTTTTTTAGATGTAATATCATCAAAACAATGAAAGAGCTGACAATATAAAAATCAAAACGGATTTAATATGATCCCTATTAATATGATTCCTATTTGATTTGATTCATATATGAAAATATACAAATGTTGTTGTTGTAATATGTTATTTTTAAACCGTTATAACTCAGACATCTGATATCCGATTTATTTAAGACACAGATTGTGCACACCTACAAAATAATACCTTTCGAATGGTATAATTTTTATGAGAATCGGTTGAATAGTTTCGGCGTAAAAGGAAGGACAAAATTCATGTTTGTCTATTAATACATATAATGATGATGATACGAAGCACCATAAAAAACTCTAAGCTCTCTAGTATTCTCTGTTTTTGAGGCCCGTGAAAATGTATTCTACTGAAAAATTGAAGTAAATTAGTTGTTACCTTTTATATCTACACCTAAGTATTCATCCCAGCGTTTAACACAAGAAAATATATCGGAAAAAATAACTTTGATCTACATAGTTTCCAGTTTGAATAACATCTGGATTCTGGATTGGGCAAAAATTTGAAATATCGAAAGTGAGGAAAAATTGTTTGGACCCATTAAATGGTTTCGAGATGTTATAAAATGTTGTTTCTTATGGTTATACAATTACAAATTACAAGACATTTTGCATAAAACAGAGGAAGATATAAAATCTTAAAAGATTGGACTACTGATATAAAGCAAAATGTATGTAAAATAAAAGTGATTTTAAATAACTTCAAAATAAAAAACTATTGTGTATATACGCAAAAAAGTGATTGGTAACTTCCCTTAAAAATACAAAACTGATTACGTAAACTGCAGCATGTAATTCAAAAATAACTAAACCCTGTCTATTCGATCTTCAACAAAAAAATAGTTATAGAAATAGAGTAAGAATACACCATGCCATGCCATGTTAAAAATTTGTTTTAACCATTAATTTGATTGAAATATATAATAGTTAAATGTAAGCAATGTGCCACCTGCGCATAACAAATTCCGAAACCCACTTTAATTTTCTATACTAAGCTACTATATATTTACATACCCAATGTCTTGAATTGAGTTCCATAACCAAGTTTCTGGAAAATCTTTACGTATATTGACCGATAATTCTGCAGGAGTGTTCAATATTCCATCGCCGTCAGCATCAGGAGAGTTAAATTCAAGTGCATCCTCTAGAGCAAAATGAGCTCCTTCCTCACCATCTTTAACTCCCCACCCATCACTAGCTACCATGTCAAATACAATAAAGATAATTAATTTTTAGAATTTCTTTCTTTAATAATAAATAAGAGTGCAAAAATATCAAATAAATTCATTCTAATCAGTTACAAAACCCTTTAATTGTCTTGTAATATTCCAAAGACAACTTTTATTTAACTTGCCTCGTGGTTTATTTGTGACGATCAAATTTTGGAATCTATATTTCATCCACTTCCCGATAACCAAAATTTTACACACAGCTAGAAGATTTATGTGGTAAGTGGGGTGTCATTATAACAGCTTGTTCGCTGGTTCTAAGTAAGATTTTAGCACGCTTATTTTAACGAAGATAACGGATCACCTATTTCTCCACAACCTCCTTGACATTGTGTATCAAATGACAAGGTTTAACGAGAAGAATACGATAAGTTAAATTATGTCGGTCTCCATATATTCCTTACCACCTCCATAACATGGGTTCAAATGAAAGGGTTTACCATACCAAGCACAATACGTGACTTCATTCTTAATTTAATATGGCAGATGCCTCAAGATGGCGGACGCACTAAGATGGCGGACCAAATTTCATTTACCATCCTCTTGACACGGGTATCAAATGAAAGAATTTGACGAGCAGAATAATTTATAACAAATTTGATTTCTCACGTATTTTTCTTATGTACAATAATATACGCTTATGAAAATTGCCCAATGTATCAAGTTTAGATGGATAATTCACACGCAATAGACAAGCCGTTAACCAAAACCGTCGCAATTACAACCAAGGAAAATACAATAGAGGAAATTAAGGAAACTCTTAAGAAATTTTGGGAAATAACCACCAAGAAAACTTCCTACTGATAAAGAAGAATATGAACAACATTTTCCGCATTCCCACAAAAGGTAATCAGACTGCAGATAAATGCTTAAAATTCCATTCCAATAGCATTAGGATATTCCAAAAAGATGGTAACATCAAAATTATACTCCAATTAGAAAAGCAACTAACGAAGAACGATGAACTAGCCACACAACACAAATAATTCATGCGAGAATATGAATATCTCGGATATATGGTGAAAATTCATCCAACAAAATTGAACAACATCAAGTATTACAACCAATTTAAGAGTAGTGTTTGACGCGTCCGCCAAAACAACCAACGGCCAGTAATTAAAAAAATGTAATACAAGTTGGTCCAAAAATGAAACAAGACCTATGGCATATCGTAGTCAGATGGCGAAAGCACAAGTACGTTTTCACGACTTTAAACAACTTCAAAATATAAATCGATTTTGTATACACGCAAAAGAAGTGATTGGTAACTTCCCTTAAAAATACAAAATTGATTTCGTAAACTGCAGCATGTAATTAAAAAATAACTAAACCCTGTCTTTTCGATCTTCAACTAACAAAAGTTATAGAAATAAAGTAAGAATATGCCATGCCATGCCTTGTCACGTCATGCCTATTTGACAGATCCGTCAAATCTGTGACCTTTATTATATTTAATAATACTCTTTACAAGCTTTATATATCTGTTATAAATTTGTTTTAACCATTAATTTGATAGCAATATATAATAGTTAAATGTAAGCAATGTGCCACCTGCGTATAACAAATACCGAAACCCACTTAGATTTTCTATACTAAGCTACTATATATGTATTTACATACCCAATGTCTTGAATTGAGTTCCATAACCAAGTTTCTGGAAAATCTTTACGTATATTGACCGATAATTCTGTAGGAGTGTTCAATATTCCATCGCTGTCAGCATCAGGAGAGCTAAATTGAACTGCATCCTCTAGAGCAAAATGAGCTCCTTCATCATCATAATTAACTTCCCACCTATCACTAGCTACCATGTTAAATACAATAAAGATACTTAATTTTTAGAAATTCTTTCTTTAATAATAAATAAGAGTGCAAAAATATCAAATAAATTAATTCTAATCAGTGTAACAATTACAAAACCCTTTAATTGTATTGTAATATTTCAAAGACAACTTTTATTTGCCTCGTGGTTTGTTGGTGACGGTCAAATTTTGGAATCTATATTTCATCCACTTCCCGATAACCAAAATTTTACACACAGTCAGGGTCGGACAATGCAATTATGGATTTTTTTTTTATTTGACATTCTAGTTAAGTCACATTATAGAAAATATTTATTGAAAAAAGATTTATGTGGCAAGTGGGGCGTTATTATAACAGCTTGTTAGCTGGTTCTAAGTAAGGTTTTACCACGCTTATTTTAACTTCACCTGTTTGCTGGTTTAATGTTTGTGTGAGCAAAATTTTATAATCGATATTTATCCCACTTCCCAATGTTTAATTGATCTGAAATTTTGCACATACCTTTGGTTCTGGTGACAATACAATATAGTGTATATTGAGTGAATATTGAGTAATAATGAATTATTTAAAAAATGGCCGCCGCTCCAAGATGGCGGATTACCCTTTTTTTACCGACCCTTGATATGGGTATCAAATGAAAGAGCTGGTCGAGTAGAAAACGATAAGGTGAGTGACGTTATAATAAATCCAATATGGCGGCTGCCCCAAGATAACGGATCACCTATTTCTCTACAATCTCCTTGACATAGGTATCAAATGAAGGGTTTGACGAGCACAATACGTGACTACATTCCTAATTTAATATGGCAGATGCCTCAAGATGGCGGACGCGCCAAGATGGCGGACTTAATGTCTTTAATCATCCTCTTGACACGGGTATCAAATGAAAGAATTTGACGAGCAGAATAATTTATAATAAATTTGATTTATCACGTATTTTTCCTATGTAACATGCATAAAGATACGCTTATGAAAATTTTACTAAACTGGTTGATAAATCACCTGCAGTCTTTGACGCGTCCGCCAAAACAACCAACGGCCAGTAATTAAAAAAATGTAATACAAGTTGGTCCAAAAATGAAACAGACCTATGGCATATCGTAATTAGAAGGCGAAAGCACATGTACGTTTTCACAGCCAACATGGAGACAATTTTTCCGCATATATTTATACAAACAAGGAAGATAAAGACTTTCAAAGAATTTTCTGGTGAAACTCGTTTTCATAAAAAAATAAAGATCATCAACCAAACACAGTAACCTACGGAACAGCAGCTGTCACTTACTTTGCTGTAAAAACCTTGTGCTACAAACAGACTTCTACTACTCTTCTGCGACCCAATCAAAGAAACATCAACAATTCAAATCCAACTAAGTGAACTACTTCAAAAAGGAGGCTTTAATTTAAGAAAATGGGCAAACAATCAAACACTGCTCTTAATCTACGTAACCGATAGAGAACTAATAGACTCACATAAAATTGAAATCGATCAAAGCATAAAAGCCCTTTAACTATTTTGGAAGGCTAAAGCGGAGTGTAATATAAACGTACCAGTTCCTAGTGGTTAGCTGACGAAGCAAAACATTCTTTCCAGGACAGCTAAGCTGTTTTATCCGTTAGGATGTCTAGCACCGTAATAATAATGCCAAAGATAATGTTACAAAAGATGTGGCTCATGGGCCTCAATTGGGATGATCCAGTTCCTGAAACCTTAGGTCAACAATGGTTCAACTTTTAAGACAAATTAAAACTTCTCGTTAAGATATGTAACGAATAAATAAAGTGAAGTGAACATCACCATTATAGCAGAAAAAAAAAGAAAGTAGACTCGACGAAATCAAAAGTAACATTGTCAAGACTTTAACTAAATGGCACTCTTCTATTGGCTAAATTACCTAAACAAGTAAAACAAGCATTAGAATTACAGCAAGCACCAACTATAGTGGTATGATGGAGACAAGGAGATATTCAGAAATGTAAAGCTTAAGTTGCCAACAGAGTATCGGAGATTAGAAATCTTACCGAACCAAAACAATTTATACAAGAGAAAAGTCTACAAATTTGACTTGAATTTATAACAATATTGAACAGGGTAGAATAAATTAAATTAAATATAAAAAAGAATTAAAACTGACATAAAAATATTTTCAGGTTGGAGCAAAATGTTGCTTCAACCTTCGTTTAAAACTGCCTCTGCTTAAGTAAAAGTCAAACAGATGGTCGATTTTATTAAACCATTTTATTAAACAGATGGTCGATCAATCATGAGCTCTGGTAGCCAGGGCATCATTGGCTCAAAAACAAGCACGATAACTCGTCAGACATACAAAACTGCTTTGAACCAGAAGAATAACAAACAACAGAATTAAAAATTATCAATTTAACTACCATCACAGAGGAGGATGATGACAGAATAGTTCATTTCATTTTTTCAAAAAAATTATCCAGTGTAGTGAAACTAAAGAGGATTGTTAGCTTGGTAACAAGGTGTAGAAAAATCAAGGTGAACAAATTTGATTTAAAGGAGGCTGATAAAATCATCGTGAAGCACACACAACGAAATTGTTACAACACGGAAATAACCCAGCTAATGAAAAATAATTCAATAGATAAAAAATGCAAGTTATTGTCATTAAATCCATTTCTGGATCCATGGTAATTCTACGAGTAGGGGCAGACTGAAAAAAATCATTTTTAAGCTACGCTCAAAATATTTGATTATAAGAGGCAGAACTACAGCTAAAATGCATTGTATGTCACAGATTCAAAATCAAGTCAGGGAGTAACGAATTGATCAGAAACCTACCATACGCACGAGATCAGCCAACAAGAACATTTACACGCATACCGGAGTGGATTATGCCGGTCCCGTGAAAGTAAAAACAACCAAAGGCAGAAGAAGTAAAACTTAGATGCAGTAACGGATCTTTCCACAGAAGCAATTATTGCGACCCTTAAAAGATTCACATCAATGCGTGGATTATATGTACGCTACTGAAATTATTTGTTACCTTTTATATCTGTACCTAAGAATTAATCCCAGCATTTATTATTTTTATTTATTAATGAGTTACCAAAAGAAAAAATAACAATTTGATCTACATAGTTGTCAGTTTGAATAAAATCTGGGTTGGGCAAAATCTGGAAAATTTGAAATATCCGAAGAAAGAAAAAATTGTCTGGAGCCATTATGTAAATGGTTTCGAGATTTTATGAATTGTTTTTAATGGTTTTACAATTACAAATTACAAGACATATTGCATAAAACAGAGGAAGAAATGAAATCTTAAAAGATGTGGGACTACTGTTATAAAGCAAAATGTATGTGAAAGAAAAGTGATTTTAAATGACTTCAAAATAAAAAACTATTTTGTATATACGCAAAAGAAGTGATTGGTAACTTCCCTGAAAAATACAAAATTGATTACGTAAACTGCAGCATGTAATTAAAAAATAAGTAAACCCTACCTTTTAGATCTTCAACAAAAAAATAGTTATAGAAATAAAGTAAGAATATACCATGCCATGCCATGTTATGTCATACCTATTTGACAGATCCGTCAAATCTGTGACCTTTATTATATTTAATAATACTCTTTACAAGCTTTATATATCTGTTATAAATTTGTTTTAACCATTAATTTGTTTGAAATATATAATAGTTAAATGTAAGCAATGTGCCAGCTGCGTATAACAAACACCGAAACCCACTTAGATTTTCTATACTAAGCTACTATATATGTATTTACATACCCAATGTCTTGAATTGAGTTCCATAACCAAGTTTCTGGAAAATCTTTACGTATATTGACCGATAATTCTGCAGGAGCTGCAGGAGCGTTAAAACTTGCAACTTTGTCAGCGAAGCTAAATGACACTGGATCATTTTGAACTAAATGAATTCCTCCCCCATAACTAGCTAACGAGTCTAATACAATAAGTATAATTGCTTTTTAGAATTTATTTCTTTAATAATATGTAATCCTAAATCCTCTACATGTCGTTAATTATAGATATTTTTTCAGGCTTTTAAATAACTTAATAAAATTAACAAGATTGGAAAAATATCGTGTAAATTCAGTGTAATCAGTGTAACAATTACAAAACAGTTTACTTGTATTTTAAGATTTTAAAGAGAAAATACTGGCCACAACTAATACACTAATAACGAACATAATCCAAATCTATATATGTATAATGGGAGAATGTTGTTTTTCATTTGCTTTACTATTTAGTTGGATAATAACCTTGCTGTATTTATCGCTCTAGCTGCTTCTGTGACTAATATTCCAATTCCTCCAAAAAATTTTTGCAGGGCTTGTGCCCGAATAATTCTTCAATATGAATATTTATTTAATGTTGCACATAAGTGACGGGTGCTATATTTTCCTAGGGTCACCATTATGTTTCGATTATGTATTTTGTCATGTTATTTCAAGATGGATACATCCTGGTCGATGGTGCCACCAATGTTTGACTTCAAAGTTGTGGTAATATTTTTTGCAGAATTTATTTATTAATATCAATGGTAATGCTTTTGGTTCCTTCCAAAAATTATCAATTTAAAATACTGAAGGTCGAACATTAAATAATGGATCTCGAGAGAGAACATTTATTGTTATAGGGGAAGTGGAGCGGCTCGAAATGACCTATTCCGAAATACTCTTTTTATAGAATGTATTTTTTCCAGCTATGTTCGAATAGTATGCTACTGTGATGAAAAAGTAGTAACACTTTCTATTTAAATCGCCCAGGCTTTCCCAAACGAGTAGTTTTGTTAAGTTGTAGCACCTTATCCCCAATCTATGCCCAGATGCGCTTGTTTACTTTCATCTAAAGAAGTTACATCAAATTTTGATGCAAAAAAGGAATTTCGAACTAAAAAATGAATGTAGGAAATATTGGGAAAAGCTTTTGGTGATAATGCACTGTCCAGAGCGAATGATTTTGGTTAGTATAAGTTGTTCAAAGAAGGTAGAGAACGCGTTGACGACGATGAACACCACGTCAAGGAAGTCAACTTGTTTACATCGTTTGGGTCATAATTTTGGACACACAACACTTTGTTGCCTAGTTGGGCAACCGCCCTTTTCACCTGATTTAGCTCTGTCTGACTTCTGGTAAAAAATCGCTCCGAGGACATCGTTTTGACACGGATGTGAAGTTTTCAACAAAAAAACAAAATCAACAAAACATATATGTATACAAAATTTGTTGATTCAACAAAAAATTATATTAGTATTAGTGAAACAGTCGGTAAAAGCAATTTAAAACCAAATTCTGACAAAAACCGGGAACAACTAATAATAATATATTATGTAACTACTAATGTTTTTGACTTAAGGCTGTATGGTACTCATTTTACCAAAATAAGGGTATCGCAAAAATCAATTTGTGGCTACAAATATTTATCAATTCACAAATTTTTTTTTTATTGATAAAGCTTAAGGTATTTTTGAGGGATTAATACAGGATTATTTCAAAATTATTTATAGTTTATCCGTAATAAAAATTCAAAGTTGACGAAATTTTGGATAATGGTGCTTACGGAAAATTCAATTTTCTTAATTTTTTCTCGCTAAACCATGTATATCTTTTATATTGACATATGCAGAAAGATATTTTTGAGGGATTAATTCACGATTATAAAGATTAATAAAAAAATAAGAAAGATATAATCAAAATACTAAGAATATCGACATATTTATCGATACAAAAAAATTCAGTATCGATAAATAAATTTTTTTTTGTCAAAAATGGGTATGACCTCGGCTAATTTTTGATTTCCTTTTACTCTACGAGATGGCTAATCCCAAAAAATGGTGAATGTCCAGGATCTTTTCGTTTTATAATAAATTATACATTTTAACATACTGAGTTGCCATAGAAACAACGAAAATGAATAACCGAAATAGTTTATAATTTTATTCTGGAAAAAAGGGAAATAAGGCAAGTCGACATACAGTTATATTTATTTTACATCAAAATAAAACAAAAATACAAAACGATATTTTTCTTTAGTATTGACACAGTTTAGACGCATTTTTGGACATTTAAATATCGATACCAAAACAGAATTTTTTTTTGAGTACCATACAGCCTTAAATAATTGAATTTTGACGTCAGCATATACGATCAAAATGTTTTCTGAAAATTGAAAATCTTTTTTTGAGATATGGGTGTCAGTGGTAAAGGGTACTTGGTAAGCCAAGGCCAAATCATCAAAATTACCGCTGGTTCGGCATAAAAGAATATTCAAGGATATATGTATTTCATCTACATTGTACTACATGCAGCTTTCAAAGTCACTTTCAAAGTCAACAAAGTCCATACGATATACCGA
Organism: Tipula helvola; assembly: GCA_963556165.1. NCBI lineage: Eukaryota > Metazoa > Arthropoda > Insecta > Diptera > Tipulidae > Tipula > Tipula helvola. The sequence goes on from OY744482.1 coordinate 172,565,028, forward strand.
AATATTTGAGGTTCACTGTATTGAAGATTGGCTAATTCACAGAGATGTTCCGCGGGTTCGACGTATAAGAAAAATTAGATATAGGCGTCCTATATAGACTACCTACAATCATATTCGAATACGATGAAACAGGACCTTTTGTTGTTGACCTCGAATGTTGATAATTTTCATATGATATATTGAAATTTTGAGGTTCACTGTATTGAAGATTGGCCAATTCACAGAGATGTTCCACGGGTCCGACGTATAAGAAAAATTAGATATAGGTATCCTATATAGACTACCTACAATCATATTCGAATACGATGAAACAGGACCTTTTGTTGTTGACCACGAATGTTGATAATTTTCATATGATATATTGAAATTTTGAGGTTCACTCTATTGAAGATTGGCTAATTCACAGAGATGTTCCACGGGTCCGACGTATAAGAAAAATTAGATATAGGTATCCTATATAGACTACCTACAATCATATTCGAATACGATGAAACAGGACCTTTTGTTGTTGACCACGAATGTTGATAATTTTCATACGATATATTGAAATTTTGAGGTTCACTGTATTGAAGATTGGCCAATTCACAGAGATGTTCCACGGGTCCGACGTATAAGAAAAATTAGATATAGGTATCCTATATAGACTACCTACAATCATATTCGAATACGATGAAACAGGACCTTTTGTTGTTGACCACGAATGTTGATAATTTTCATACGATATATTGAAATTTTGAGGTTCACTGTATTGAAGATTGGCCAATTCACAGAGATGTTCCACGTGTCCGACGTATAAGAAAAATTAGATATAGGTATCCTATATAGACTACCTACAATCATATTCGAATACGATGAAACAGGACCTTTTGTTGTTGACCACGAATGTTGATAATTTTCATATGATATATTGAAATTTTGAGGTTCACTGTATTGAAGATTGGCCAATTCACAGAGATGTTCCACGGGTCCGACGTATAAGAAAAATTAGATATAGGTATCCTATATAGACTACCTACAATCATATTCGAATACGATGAAACAGGACCTTTTGTTGTTGACCACGAATGTTGATAATTTTCATATGATATGCAATCTTCAATACAGTGAACCTCAAAATTTCAATATATCATATGAAAATTATCAACATTCGAGGTCAACAACAAAAGGTCCTGTTTCATCGTATTCGAATATGATTGTAGGTAGTCGGACCCGCGGAACATCTCTGTGAATATGTTTTGTTTAATATCTTATTAATTTCTAATTAAGTCACTTAATTTTCTCCTAACTAAATATTTGAATTACTCATACCGTTTTACAATGTGGCAGATTTCTGTACGGTATACACTTCTAGGCCGCAGCGGATAACGTTAAGAATGGTATATGTATGAAATTTGTAAAATACCAAATTTTTGATCTACTGTATTATTTCGCACCAATACATATTCATTTTTGTTTTTTGTCGAAAACTTCACACCCGTGTTTTGACTCGATTGAAGAGATACAAGCCGAATCGTCGAAAGTTTTAAATGCCATTCCGGAAATCGACTTTAACAACTGCTCCGAAGGCTGGAAAAAACGTTGGCATAACTGTACTCTATTCGAAGGGGATTACTTTAAAGGGGGTGAAATAAAGTTGAAAGAATAATAAGCCTTTGGGTTTTATTTAAAAAGTCTTACTACTTTTTGATCACAGTGCTAAAATACTCGTTTATGCTACAAAAAATCGACCTCAATTTCTCAATATTTCGTTTAGATTTTGTTAAACTGTGAATAATAATTTCATGTTTTCACTTACGATAAATCTGTTGTCTCGGCTTGGCGTTGGTTAATATGATGAGGTTGCTGTCCTAAAAATAACAAAAAAAAAAATAAAATTGAAATTAAAAAAATTATTAACAAATTTCTTACAAGTTTTATAGTAAAGATCTTTGGCATTGGAAGGACTACCATACTTTGCTTCAGGAAAAAATTTTACATTTCAAAATTTTACAGTTCAAATAAATTTTAAAACCCCCATTTTTTAATTTATCGCTTGAAATTTAAACTTCAATGAATTTAAGATTTAGGGCTATTAATAGAAGTTAACTCCATAGTTCAAAATTAAACTTTTTATCATAAAACAGAAAATTGAAATTATAAAAACAAAAATGGAGTTTTGGATTTTTAAAATTACATTTTAGGTCAAAAATACAACAAAATTTTTTATTTTGTTCGAAATTGCTAAAATGTGTTGATTTCATTGTTAAAATTTATTTTCGAAATCGAGACTAAATAATTTGCAAACACAAGCAGTACTCACCAAAATTTCCCGATATCCATATTGTTCAACAACTGATCGTTTTCCCCTCCAATAATACGGCCTGATTGTTTGCACTTCGTAATCCTTCAACGAATTGAAAATTGCTGATTGATCCAAATCGTTCCCTTTTTTTAATATTAGTACACTCTGATCAACACCCAATAAACCAACATAGGAATTAGGTTTGGTAGTTACCGTAATATTTAAATCTTCACCTGGTTTGGCTTGCACCTTTGAAAGATTTATTTTAACAGGATTTTGGAAAATCTCCGGTAAACTAAATTCTTTTTTATCCGCAACAATTTCACCGGTCTTATCAATATAATAAACATAAATTTTAGCTTTTGGTACCATTGCAAACGAGGCTAAGAATTTAAATGTTACTGTCTTTGCTTCATTTTCAACATTTACGGTATTTGATACAAGAATATCACCACGGCCATAAACTTGGTATGTAATCGATTTTAGCGGTTGGGTTGCTTTAACTTGAACATCGACTTCTTTGTTTACCGTTGGATTTTCTGTTAACACTTTAATTTGAAGAAAAGCTTTGTTATCACTCTTTTCTTTACTAACGGTGAAATCATCTCGATTTATGTCTAAGTATTTCGCTTTAATCGAGAATCGTTCCCATGCTGTATCAACATCATCAATTTCAAATTTGGCCATACCATTTTCATTTAAAGTTAATTCTTTTGTTAATGGTGGCGGTTTTGTTGTTGTTGATGTAGTTTCATGAATTTCTGTTTCATATGGTCTCCAATAAGGATAGTAAACTGGTATTGGATAATCATCATATTCAACAAATACTTTATTGGTTTTATCTAGAACAGGCGTACCATCATGGTGTTGCACTTTGATCCAAGCGACATATGATAAGCCTGACTTGAATTTATCGGTTTCACCAGTGATATCCATCTTGTATTTAGATTTATGTAAAGTAACTTTTCCACTTCCATTTTGTTTGCGACCAGTAAGCGCTTCTTCTACCTCAGCTTCAATAATAATGTCACGTTCATCTTCATTTTTCAATCCTAATTCGTCGCTAATTGTAAATTCAACAGTGGCTTTACCGTCTATTGGTACAACTTTTCGGCGGATAATTTGATTTTCAAATGGTTGTAAACTGCCAGCGTATAATGTTGGAGAAGCTGTTACGGTTACCTCTCCTTTAACGGATTTACCATAGGTATATTTTGATCGAATGGTAGCCCTGATTTTACCTTCTTTGAATGTTGCATGTTGTTGTGTATCGACAATTACTTCGAATTTGGGTAGCACATACTCTTCAACACTAAACGTTTTGGATGATTTTTCTTCGCCAACTTCAATGTTTATTTTCCAATCTCCCAAATTTGTGTCGTCTGATAATTGAAGTTCGCCCGAGAAAACTCCTTTTACTAATTTGGCATTCTTCCATTGTTTAATACGATTTGATTCAGCGTCCTAAATAATAAAAAGTAACGTTGTGTAATTTTTAGGTATTTGGAATAATTTAATAATGTTTGTATACTCACATTAATGAACACTTCAATGCTTTTGCCACTTAAACCGGCTGCTTTCAAATTAGCGTCTAAAAATATAACCCGGAACTGTACATTGTCCCCCGGCTTATAAATTGATTTATCAGTTTGGACGAATACACTGAATTCTTTATTATTGTAATTGATACTAGTCTCTTGATCTAATTCAATGCCACTCAAACCAAGGGCATAAAATTGATAGTCACCGGGTAAAATATTTTCGATTTGTAATGGAATCACTTCGGTGGCATCTGGTTGTATTGTAACAAGTTTAAAATTGTCGTATGCTTGATTGGTATCGGTAATATTTCCTCGAATACCGACACGTATTTCAGCGGCCTCTTTTGCATTGAACAATGAAATAGAGATGTGATAATCGGAGTTGGCTCGGAAAGTTGAGGCACCTACTATTGTGTAGTAACTGTAAAAATATTAAAAAAAACATTTTTGCGCGAATTATTGTTAAGTGTAAAAATTGACCATTTTTTGTTGCATGCAATTGATTTTATATACATTTATATATTCCAAATTTGAGACTACTTTTTCCGTTAGAAATGGAAGTAGATAATTTAACAGATAGTAAGTCAAAATAAGTTTGGTAGTCGTATACACAAAAAGTGGAGAGAAGATTAACTTAATGACAAAATAATTCTTTTAATACCATCTGATCTAATCCGATATCCCCTAATTATTAGAAAATTGATCTACTAGAAATTAATTCGAATCCATGGCAATCACCTTCAATTACCTTCTCCTCCAAGCCTAATAAATTCCATTAGTGAACGTATTAAACCAAATCACCAATTAGATATCCGACCGACTGATGTTGCTTAGGATAGCTCTAGCAAGCACTTTTAAAATAGCGTATAGTGCTCTATTAAAATATCTTAATCTGGATCCAGTAGAACCCATTAGTCATCCTCCCCGCCGCGTCCCAATGTGGAAAGTTTGGAAAGTTGCCTTTGATGGGAGTTCGAAGGGTTTGGATGTGCATGATTTTGTTTTCAGTTTAGAAACGTTTGCAAAGAGAGATGATTATTCCGAAATTAAATTATATCTAATAATTTATAATTTTTTCCGTGACAGTGTGGAAAATAATTCGTGGAACATCCGAAAAAACGTTTTATTATTAGCGGAATTCAAAGTTTCGGTGATCCTGAGGTATTTTCTTTACAGCATTTAAATATAAACAGACCAACCAGACCAGGGAATAACAATTTCAGCTTTTAATGTATCAAAAAATGAGTGAAGCTCCGCACAGACCAACCATTTAGAATGTTGGAACTACACAGACCTCGGGCATCGTTACCAGGATTGTTAAGAAGATCTTTACGGATAATTTTGCATCGGTTTTGGTAAACCAGGAGTTAGAAGGCCAAGTTGTCTGAATTGGGCCAAGTATCCTTTAGACCAGAAATCGAGCGAGATCTATCCTGGGAACCTCCCTCAAGACCAATAACTACCAGAAAATAAATTTAATTTCGTATACGGTTATCAGACCACCTACACCACCTAGAATAGGAGAATTTGAGTAAGAATCTAGAAATACAATCATACATTTTAACCCACAAGTTGAACATTATTCGGTAAAACCCGCTCAAATTTGGTCTACTATACTCCTACTCATGAAGATAAACAATAGAAACGAATTAAACACTATTGGCGTTACAAGCGAATCATAAATAAGTTGTGCGGCACTTTCAGCGGGAAGGCTTGATTATGTTTAGACTAGAAAGTTAAATGAACTGACCAAAAATAAATTTGCACTCCCGCATATAGATGGGATTAATAGGTCCTCTAAACATCACCTATTGCATAATTTCTTTAGAACTTAACGATGCCTTTTGGCAAATACCTCTGGAAACTGCTTCGTGGGAAAGAACAGTATTCACGGTACCTAGTAGATCACTTTACCGGTTTATTCTGATGTCATTTAGGCTATGTAAAGCACCACAGAGTATGTGCAGACTAATCGACAAAGTAATACCTCATCAAAATCATGAAAGGGTATTTGTGTATTTGAATGATCTACAAAATTTCGAACAAAATTATCAATATTTGTGAGAATGGGAGGCAAAACAAAAACTAATAAAAATGTGTGACTGGAAGGACGGACACGAAATTTTTCTGATCGGTGTTTCGGGGTCCTGATAACCTAATTCGTCGATAAATGTGAAAATCTGGAACAACATTTTTTTCACGATTGCAATACTTACCCAATATAACTTTGTTATAGTGGGAAAAGTAATAAATAAAACTAAATAATTACATAACATAGTTTTTATTCTTTTTTGTGCGTTAATTTTTAAAGTACCACCTCTACCCTTATGTCTATAACCGGCTACCCGAGTAGCCATTTGGTTTTAAAATGCTCGCTTAATTTTTAATTTTTGAGTTACGTCTTTCTAACTCCTCAACATCCTCAAAATTATTATTTTTGATCGGTTTTCCAATAAGAGCTGGAGACTAATTTTGTTTGTTGTTTGTGCGTAGCGGCAATGTCTTAACTATACAATATATGAATTTTTTTAAAGTTCTGTTATGTATATTGTCCTTTTTTCGAATAACTGTTTCAAAATATAAGCAATTAATTTCTAAATTAAAATAAATTGTTTGATTCAAGCTTTTAATAAGCAAATAGTTCTTGCTTGATTCTAAATATTATGACATATTTCTTTACTTCCTTTGATAACGTGTGTCTCTAAGTATTGGCGAATGTTTCTGTTTCCATTGAGCACAGAATCAATGAGCGCAACACGAAAAATCTGATCTCTAGTTTACGGTCAGCGCCACAACAACGCGTTTAAGTAAATTATGAGCTTCAAAATATCTAATCTTTCTCGTTTCTCACCATGGCAATGTAAGTGAGAATATTAGTAATAGTCTTGCCGCATGCAGTTGGCCTATGTTTTGTCTAAGGCGACTATATAGCTTTCTAAATACATAATAATATGGGCCGACAAGTGGACAAGTATACAAGTGTTGATTCAACCATGTACAAGTAGGAAAGAAGGACGCTGACGAAAAGCGGGTGATTTACGACCTAAAACGTGACGATGATGGTACTTATGTATGCAAAATGAAAATTCATGTACATTAACATTTTGTATATTATGTAAAATAAAATACTTATGTTGATCTATCCATATTTATTGTCATATTAAACGAAATTAAAATAATTTTACTCGAAAAAATTAGGTTGATTTTTACTCAGGAAAAAATGTATCAGGTTCAAAGTATCAGATTAAAAGTATCAGGTTCTTGACTCAAAAGTATCAATTGATACCGAAAAGTATCGATTAAGCCCATCACTAATATTTGGGCAATATAATGAAGAAAATTAAAATTCAGGTTGATTAAACAATCTGTACCACTGGTAAGGGCATAAAATGTTAATACATGCATGCAACGTTCGTCAAGAAATCGTTTTATTAGCATTGGTATCGGCAAGGGAATCAAAAACACAAATGATTATTCCATTATAATATAATTGATGAGACTTATCATATTATGAAAAGTATGATGTGAAAGGCGTATAATATACATCGAGGTTTTTGGCGAAACATAAAAGTATTGCCTAAAGTTCTCGGATGAGTTTCTATAAACGATAAATAAAACTCGCTGAGCATGAAGTAACAGTCCTGTGAGATCTTGATGATACTTTAAAAAAAGTTTAATATCTGCTAACACTGTGTTAAGATGAATCCACGCACTATATTTCTGTATTTCGACAGCAAGACTGTCATTAATATTCTCACTTATGTTGTTACCGTGAGGGACGACAAAGCCTACGTATTTGAGTCTTGTCATTTCCACTAAAAACGAAGGTGCAACTACTACTAAATCCTGTTGTGCCCTAACAGATATCAGATCTTTCATGTCGCGCTCATTGATTCTATATCCAATCGAAACTGAATTATCCATTTAAAGTGGATCAGAAATTTCTCCATTTGCTATTCGGCGTAATATACTTACAATGAATCCAATACTACGAAAACTGATGTTATTTAAAAATAAACGAACAGAAACGAACATTTAAAGTAAGAATCTAACTATTTCAATTGCAAAATAAATTTCAAATATGTATTTTGAAAAAATTATTCGAGAAAAAAGTGCCTTAAATGTCCTTAATTAGATAGTTAATTTTGTGAACATGAACGAGCTACATACCAGAGAACGCGGAACAAGCGAAATCGAGTCTAATCGAAAAAATGTAGGAAACCCATTACAGGATGTAATCGCATTACCGGCATCTCAACAATGCCGTCTATATAATATCTACATAATATACCATCATAATATCCCATCAGGCACCAATCCTACAATAAAGCCAACAATAATAATTGGACTTGCATGCATACTACTTTATACCGGGTGTTTCTTTTAAACTGAGACGATCAAATATCTGGAAAATAGCCACTCTACGGAAAAAATGTCCATAATTAAAATTTAATCATACCGCGGGGGAAATACATTAGTGCAAAAAAATAGTCCCCCACCCCCCGCTTTGTAGGTGGGGCGGGGGTAACTTTTAAACTAAGATAGGAAGCCATATTTTTTATTGCAGATACGGATTCTACGACTAAAAGTACGTATGATTTGAATGAAATATTTTGTTCGGTTCATGATAGATGGCGTTGTAATCGATGAAATTCAATTTTTTCAATTTCTTCTTCTTAGAAAACACGCATTCGATTCTACAATACGTTTGAAATAAAAAACCACGTTTTCATTGGAAATACTCGAAATTCGTCATCAAAACAATTTATTCAGTTTTGTAAATCACATTTAACGTTTGTGTTATTTCTTATCTCCATGTTTTTCGTAATTACAAAATAAACGATAACATACTTTAGAATGGACCGTTTAACTGTGCCAGAGAAAATTGAAATGGTTCTGGTTTATGAAGAAGCTGGCAGAAATCTTGAAAATGCTGTTGCTATTTACGCTCAACGTTTTCCGGATAGGATTCGTTCACGTGCTTCATTTGGCCGTACTATCAAACAATTTATTGCTGATGGAAATGTTCAACCGAAAAAGAGGACCCGTAGAGCAACAGTCACTGGAGAAAATAATGAAATTGCTGTATTGGCTGCAGCGACTCATAATCCTCATGTTAGTACACGAGAAATAGTTCGCGATTCCGGATTGTTCCTCACCAGTGTTTGGAGAATTTTAAAACGGCACAAGTATCATTCATATCATGTGTCTTTACACCAAGATCTTCATGGCGCTGATTTCCAAAATCGGGTAACTTTTTGTCAATGGGCACGTGAACAAATACAACAAAACCCCAATTTTTTTCGTTGCGTAATGTTCTCTGACGAATCGTCTTTTACAAACCATGGAACGGTTAATCGACACAACATGCATTATTGGAGTGTTGAAAATCCACACTGGCTTCGCCAAGTTGAACATCAGCGCCCTTGGACTGTCAACGTGTGGTGTGGAATAATTGGCAACCAACTCATCGGCCCCCACATTATTGAAGGCAACTTGAATGGTCAAATGTACCGAAACTTTTTGGAAAATGAACTGCCAATATTACTTGAAAATTTGAACTTAGAATTGAGACGGAACATGTGGTTTCAACATGATGGTTGTCCTGCATACTATTCGTTGATAGCACGTGAGGTACTTGATCGTGATTTCAATGGTCGCTGGATCGGTAGAGCTGGTCCGATAAATTAGCCCGCCAGATCACCAGATCTTACTTCGCCAGATTTCTTTTTGTGGGGCAAAATCTCAAAGACAAAGTTTACAAACAAGAACCAACAACACGTGAGAACATGATTGAGCGAATCAGAAATGCGTGTGCTGAAATTCAACCAAACACACTTCTCAGTTGTGTACAATCATTGGAAATGCGTATTAATAAGTGCATTGAAGTCGAAGGCCATCATTTTGAACACTTATTTTAAGCTAAAATTATTTTATTCACCTGCCATTTACATTAATAAATTGTTTTGATGACGAATTTCGAGTATTTCCAATGAAAACGTGATGTTTTTTATTTCAAACGTATTGCAGAATCGAATGCGTGTGTTCTAAGAAGAAGAAATTGAAAAAATTGAATTTCGTCGATTACAACGCCATCTATCATGAACCGAACAAAATATTTCATTCAAATCATACGTACTTTTAGTCGTAGAATCCGTATCTGCAATAAAAAATATGGCTTCCCATCTTAGTTTAAAAGTAACCCCCGCCCCACCTACAAAGCGGGGGTGGGGGACTATTTTTTTGCACTAATGTATTTCCCCCGCGGTATGATTAAATTTTGATTATAGGCATTTTTTCCGTAGAGTGGCTATTTTTCGAGATATTTGATCGTCTCAGTTTAAAAGAAACACCCGGTATACATTCAAACAAAATCATTTTCATTCATTCATACGCAATAAAAAATTTTGAACGTAGTATGCATTCTATTATGTACTTTATTGTTTTTGTTTTTTACGTGAATGTATTGCAAAGGAAATCTTAACGCGTCTATAACTTTGGAATCCGACTACCTAGAAATCTTAGCCATACCACTTTTTTCTTATCTGATCAATGTCTATAAGTCTGTCTTTGTTTCATGAAAATCGGATAAGTACTTTTCGACTTAATACTTATTAACAGACAAAATAGCCGGGATATAAGGCATCTTTCTCGCTCTAGCGCTTCACTTGAGTTGAGATGCCTAAAACCATAATAAGTTTTTTGTTTTTGTTTGATTTTGTTCGTTTTTGAATTTACTCGTTTTAGTTTGTTTTTCGTACTGCTTGCTTATAAATATTTTTCGAAAAATTTGCTTGTAAAATACCAAACAAACTCGATCTTACTTTTAAATTTTTCTATAAAATTATGATAAATTTTTTGATTTTTACTTTAAGGTTTTAAGGTAACATTTAGTGATTTTCTGCATCATATTAGCAATTGAATAATGTAAACACAAACCAAACGGCACATTGGTTAAAGCTATAGAGTTTAGTTCGTGAAGGTGCTTAAATTTCGAAAGTGATGAAAAAGGAATATTTTATGTAGTAAAGAAAAAAAAATAAGACTTTTTGTAAAGCCGATTCTAACTTCTAAAACTCTATGTTTTGATATTTTTATTTTTAGTTTTTTACTACAAATTCATAAAGGAAGCAGATACGTTGTCATTCCAGAATCTGACTCAATAGCTTATAAGGAACCTTTTTTAATAAATTAATGTGGGGTTTGTTTCGTGTTTAAGACAGAAATGTAAACATTATCGTATGACACCCAATCTTCCTGATACCTTAACAAAATGCATTCTGCAGAGGATATATTTACTAACCCAATTATATCTCGGGCTAACGGGTAGTTCCAGATGATTTTCATAGTTATTAGAGAATAACCCCATTACCAAATTAAACTGAATTGTAACGTACACCACTATCTACGAAACTAACGAATTCCTAGGAGTGTGCTCTTTTCAGTTTTCACGCATTTGGTGTACTACACGTAGAAGGTACCCGATTTTTTTTTTTTTTTTTTAAATTTGGCAGGGTTGAAGGTTTTCAAGCTATAACAGGCCACAAAATTCATTAAGCAGGTTATTAAGTAGTTCATTGTAATTATTTTATGGGATATTTCCTTTAATAATTTTGAGCATACTGAGGTACAGTGTGTCAAAGAAAAGTTGTTCGAGGTGATACCTAGATTCATATTTTACTTAATACTAGCTTTTAAACTATTTAACGTAAATCAAATGTCTTTAGTTTAAGTTCTAGGATTTACTAACACCTTTATTTTGTTGATAACACACTGGCATATTGAAGACTCTTTCGAGATTAATTTTTTAATTTCGTTCGTTCTACTACCCCATACAAAGAAATTCAAAATAGTGTCGATTATAATAATTGCTTGCTTGTTGTAATTATCATTAAATCAGTCTTTACTTTGGAGATCGAAATGAGTTGAAGCCATCGTCTTACTTATGTCGGTGCTTTTGGAATATCATCAAGAAGTATAGTAAGGCCTTAGGAAGTCTGAATGATCAAATTAATTCGCAGTTAGGTACACCACCACATCATCTCACGAAACTTTTGTTGGAACTAAAAGGGTGTTTTTTTAAGCCCGATAGAATTCGAAATTGTAATAAATAACACAAAAAATTAAATTGTAATGAACATTTTTTTTTTATTCGAAAGATCAATACATGGCATTAAACTTTGAAAATGATTTCGGGCATATGGGCCCCGCGACTGTTCTTGACGAAATGCATTCTGGACGTCCAATTTTGGGCCACTTTTTGGAGCACTGCTGGCCGTATGTCACGAATAACACGAACAATGCTGGCCTCCAAGGCGCCAATTGTTGCTGGTTTATCAGCATAAACCAGTGACTTCACGTAGCCCCATAGGAAATAATCGAGAGGTGTCAAATCGCACGACCTTGGAGGCCAATTGACAGGTCCATTTCTCGAAATCAACTTATCGCCAAATTTTAATTGTAATAAGTCGATGGTTGAGGTCACTGTAGGTGGCACGTAGCGCCATCCTGTTGAAACCACATCTCGCCCGGATCAATGTCATCCATATTTTCAAACAAAAAATCATTGATCATGGTGCGGTGACTATCTCCATTGACCGTAACGCAATGCCCGGCCTCATTTTTGAAGAAGAGTCTATTCATGATGATTTGCCAGAGTATACTGAGATCTGCCAGAGTATATTTTTCATAAAAATTTAATTTTTTGTTTTATTTTTTACAATTTCAAGTTTATCGGGCTTAAAAAAACACCCTTTACGTCGGTTTTTTACACGTTTGTATGATGCTGAATGATGAATCGTTTCTAACCAACAGAACGAAGTTCTCGCTATAAGCGAATGCAGCTGTTAAATAAGGCTACTAGGTTATGTCTACTGTCACGAACTTTGACAATGTTGCATTTAATGATTTTATTTATTGCCAATTGTTAAATTTTTGGAAAAAACGAAAATTAGAAAAAACATTTTAAAGGTAGTGGTTTTTCTTTGTTATAAAAAACCAAACGATTTAAGCAAAATATTCGTAAAGTTGAAAGCTTCTTATTATTACTAGTATCAACCAAATTTAGTTTATACATAATAATTAATTAATTAAAATGAGGTTTGAGAGAAACTGATGACAAAATGTATGGGAATGGTAAGATACTCTAAAATAAAGGTAACAACAATTTATCCAACTTGAACTACATGTGGGTAATCTATACATCAAAGTCGTTCAGTTTGTCTTCTTTAATTTGCACTGAAAATGGGGGTCCTGAGACGTTTTAATAGAATCCGACTTCCCATTTATGAACATGTAAAGCAGCATATTTGAAATGAGCATTTTTTATTTCTGCCGTTCCCAACACCACATTTTGTATTACTTATCATTAATTTAAATCAAAAATGTGCAGTGATACATAAAGTATGAAGCATAAGTTTAAAAACAAAAAAAATTGAAATAATAGATTTTTAAATTATCAAAAAAGCCCTTTTTATTTAATTTATATATCTTTGTCTCCTAGCGTGAAAAAAAATAAAAACTGTTTGTTTAACATTCACATACACTGAGCGAAATAGCTATATGGGACAAGTTTTTTTTTTGTTTTTTGTTTATTAAGCAACCTCTTATTTTATTTTCATTTGCATCAGAATATTTGCCAATGCAGAGGGCGTACAGATTTTAGTTCGGTTAGTTTTCATTCTGCCTACATCGCTATTTATAGCAGTTTATTCTCATTGGTCGAAGGAAATAATTATATGGGACAAAACCTAAAATTCATTTATTTTATTCATTAATAAAAAAATACTAACAATAAGTGCATTTTAGTAGTTTATATGACTTCCATTGTTATTAATAACATCCATCAATCAACGTGGCATGACTTTACTAACGTTTGGAAACAGAAACGTCAATTTTTGCCCATTCCTATTGAATAACTGTCTTAAGTTTCGCTAAAGTATTAAATTGACGTCCATTTTTGTAGACTCTCTGGCTAAGAATGCTCCAGAGATTTTTCATTGGATTTAAGTCCGGACTAGTAGCAGGCCACTGCAATACTGGTATATTTGGTGATTGAAAAAAATTCTTGGTGCACTTCACAGCATGAATAGGCGCATTATCCTGCTGAAATATCCAACTTTCACCGTACATTTCCTCCCCAAAATTTATTAAGGCGTCGTCTATTAACTGCACATACTTCCCCGCATTGATTTTATGGGAAACAAAACAAATTGAGGTCTTGCTCTGATAGCAGAAACCACCCCATGTCATAAGTAACCCTCCTTGAAATTTGCGGGAATGACGCGTTTGAGGTGACTCACGAAAATCTCGCAGATAATTCTGGCATTCATTTGGTTCATCAAAATTAAATGTTTTTTCATCCGAAAATTTATTGATTGCCACTCTTCATCACAAAATTTAAATTTTTTAACAAATTCCATTCTCACCAATTTATGGCGTAACAGAAGTTTAGGTTTACGCACTCGCTTCTGATATTTCAGATAATTATTCTCTTTTAAAATCTGTTGTATCCTTCGTTTAAAGATGTCTATACACAACTCACGCTTTATTTGGGATGGTCTGATATTTTTCCTGACTGCAAGACGCTTTATTTCCCTTTTACCTCTTACGACAACTTTAGACTCTGGTCCTGGTCTTTTTACTGTACCGTATGTTTGGGGATTTTTTTAAAAGTTGTTGATGGTATTTTAATTTCTATGTAGTTTTGTGGCTATCTGACGAAAGGGAACGCCAGATTTGCTATAGCAAAAGATCCTTGCCCATTCATCGGTCAAAAGTTGCGTTCCTCGTGGCATAATTCTTTAAAAATTGCTATTGAGTCATAAAAAATTATTTTTTTAATGTAGACAATAATTATTTTTTCTTTTTTTAATTAGAGAAAAAATAATAACAATAAGAGCAATATTAAAATTAACAACAAAACGGTTTTATTATCAAAAACCGCACTTGTCCCATATAGCTATTTCCTTCAACTGGCGGTTGTTAAATACATTAAATCAACATAACGGTATTACGAGAAAGGGACGAACGAAAATTTTAACTTCAGTTTGTTGAGTAAGCATTGACAAATTGTTCCATACATCGTAAAATAAAATCAGCGAAATGCTTTTGAAGAAAACAGTACAAATTACTTTGTCCCATATAGCTATTTCGCATAGTGTACATGGAGAGTGTCCTATATCCAATTTTGGCATTTTTCATTGTACCTAATTAGTTTTTCTGTTCAATAGTAAGGACTAACGGCATTTATTGATAAGTTCTAAACAAAGAAATATGTCAACTTATGATAAAAATGCTGATACACTGCACATTTATTATGGAAAGTGAGTATATTTTCATTCAAACTTTAAAAATCGATTTCTCAACAGTTTTCCAAATGGCAGGGACATTTAAGAAGTCGCGTGACGATATACACTTGTTGCAATTAAACCGAATAGTAGTGCACACCAATTAACATTTATTAAAATTTTTCATTTTAGCTAGAATTATAGACCTTAATTTTATTTTTAATTTATAATGATTTTTATTCGATTGTATCGAAAAGTGATGTTTTTTGTTTGTGATAGTATCACCATAGACAATCATAATAGATTTCTCATTTGATTAAAAACACTAAAAAAAATAAAAATTTTCCATTCAAATGTTATCGGTGTATTGCATATACGTATTATATTTGCAACGCATTCTAAAATCATTGCCTTATAAAATACACAACACAACGAAAAGATTGGAATTATCAGAAGTTTTGTTTTTCTCCATTAGTTATAATGAAATGAGAAATCTAGTATGAATGTCTATGGTATCACTGAGCATAATATTAATAGAGGAGTAATTTGTATGAACGCCAAATGTCGATTTCAACGAATAAAAAATAAACATAAACATAAATGTATTAATGAACTGACAATGTTGTCAATTATCATTAAAATAAAATAAATCCCAATTTACAGTGTTGCTTTTATTTAATTTTGTTTATTTAGAAATAGAAAATTGTGCGCATAAAACAAAATATTGGGATATCGTGTTTAATGTTTAGATAAGAATTTTTAAATATTCTAAATTTCTAAATTACGTATTGCATAAGTTAAGGTTTCTAACTCGATTTTACATACTATATAAGTATATACTATTATATTGTATTATAATATATATGTATATTTAGCTAGCGAGGCTGTAGAACGCTTTGAAAAAATAAAACATATAACAATGCAAATTAAAAGCGAAATGTAATATAGTTTGTGGCGTATTGGTTAAACACTGGACTAGAGCGGCAAAGGTGTTCGGTTTGATTCCCATCCAATTTCATTTTTATTATTATTTTTGTTTTTTGTATTAATACGTGTATTGCTTTGGTAAAAAAAAATTAGATTTAGGTTTAGATTTAAAATTTCAGAAAGCAGCCCGCAAAGATTTATTCATATTAAGTTTCATATTAAGCAAATTCTAGTGGTAGGTATTGAAACAAAAAATGGGATTTGATTTAAATAAACTCAAAAAATAATTTGATTTAGCTTAATCCTTTTTGGATTTATTTTTAATTATAATCGGGTTGAATAATTACTTCGGTCTAAAAAGACCAAAGTATTGAAATCCTGTTAAAAATTAGCAAACATTTGGTTGGTCCAAAACAATTTTTGCATTACTCGATCTTGGTCATACATTTTTTTTGGTTTTGTTTAGCGTAAAATTAGGTAAAAACGCCTTCAAATTCTCCTTTTAATTTTTGCTTATAGAAAATATGATATGAAAAACAGAAAGAGGCATTATAAAATACATATAAGAAATTTATATAATACATAGTTTCGTTGAATTCGAAATTGAATTCGAGGAAAAATCGATTTTATTTTTAGTGGACATTTGTCGTGCATACAAATTACTCCTCTATTAATATTATGCTCAGTGATAGTAGTCCAAAAAATTAGGTTTCTCGGACAGTATTAATATTTGCTTTGGTTGCTTGATGAAAAGAAAAATGTAGGACGAAAAAGCTTTTTCGTCCTATTTTTTAAAATTTTTCGTCCCACTTTTTTGGAACTTTACATCCTGCTATTTTTTTAGAATACATATGGGAACAATTTACTCAACTTGATTTGATTTATTCAGGATTTCATTAGATTTGCTCAGCAAATACAAAGATATACGCAATTGTGTATTCATTTATTCATTTCGAATTTATATTAAAGGCACAATTATTTCAAGTGCAATTTTGAAACGAAACAGGGTTATTTACATTTTTTAAGCCTAAATTTGAAGAAGTGGCAGAACTTTCTTTGTCTGGGCTTGTTTCTGTCCTATTTTCAGTATCCATATTTGTTGAGTAGCAAAGGATATTTTGCGATAACGTATTCTGCAAAATTTTATTGCCCACATCTAATTTATGACTTAAGGAGTAATATATCCTTCAGCTACCGTAAATGATTTCCATTCGCCATGTCGTATTAGAGAACGTTAATCTGCTCCTGCGTTCACAAGCAAAGTGACCTATGCTCTCCGGAAACAATGACCTGTGTATTCATCGATATTTGGCAAGTTTTAAATAGATGCTACCATTTGTGGTATGGAAGCAAGTTAAGGTATACCGACCACTTGCTTTCCATTATGATAACTAATGAAAACCCGTTGATTATTTAATTCAAATAAAATTTTCTATAATACTGCAAATGTTTTCCATTTACCGTAAATGATCGCGGTTTGTTAGTCTTATTTTCCAGAATTTTCATTAGAATTGCACTTCCTAAATCTTCAATGTGGTCGATTGTGACGTGAGCGAGTTCCTCACGACGACAAGCGTAATTGTCATCTGGAGCTTCACTCAGAAATATTTGGAATTCCTTCTTCGTTAAAGTCTTGGATTCTTTCGCACGGTAACCAACACTCATGCTTTTCAAAAAAGCACGCAATTTCATATACATATTTCGATATATCGACGTTAAGTCTTATGTTTAACATCGATCTGATCATTGAGTAATGCAACCACAAAGTCGAAGATTTTACTTATTGCGATAAATCGGCCAAATATGCCAATAACATTTTCAGAAAATGAATTTATATTTTTTTTATGCCGATAATCCTCAAATCTTTTAAAAGATCTTTCGTATCCCAATTTACATTTTTCGCCAATAAATCTAATGATGCTTCGTTGGTGGCTTCTCTTATTTCAAGTGGGGTGTGTTCAATCAAATCTTCACTTTCACTTTCATTTAACATTGTAAATGTTAGTATACGTGTGCTAATCTACTGTATTTTATAGTTTCGCAAACTACTTGCGGAAAATAAAAGGAAGGGAGGGAGGAGAGGGGGAGGGGGGGGGGGGCTAAATTAGTAAATATAAAGAACTGCTTGGGAAATGATTGATAACATTTTAAATTAAAAATAAAAATAAGGTTTGTAATTATAGCTAAAATTAAAAATTAAAGAAAGACCTCAAAAACCTATTACTACAATATGTATTTATATAAAGTATACTACCATATTTTAAGCTACATAAATTAATCGATTTAGGTCAGTTATTTATGTTTATAATTTCACTGCTTGTTTTACCTAAGATATATTCGTGAGATGTTGTACCACGCGGAACATTAAATGTTCACCAATCAATTGTTCAGTAATAACCTTGTGGAGACTGTGCACTAATGATTAAGGCACTTAACATGTTAATTCCAATATTTCATAGATCACTTCCTGTATGATGTAGCAGATTTTATTTAATTGTTGATTGTACATTTTTCGAAAGTTTTAATTCAAACACAAATGATTCTTGATTGATTAGTATATTTAACCAATAACTTTAAGAAATTTCCAATAAACGAAGGCCTTTACGAACCATACTATGTATAAGCCACGATCTTCAATTTCAAACACAGCGTAATATTGTACACTTTTAAAATGACCTGCATGACTGCGATGCGATTATCATTGAAGGCTTGTTTGGCATTTCGCAAGCTAATTATTTTCAACTGCAGCAATTGTATACTAAATATTTCGAAGAATGTGTAGTTTAAAAGCTCAAAACGTGTGAATCATTAGTTGAACAAATTAAATAGCCACAACAAAAGTGCAAAATATTAGCTATTTGAATAATTATCACATTAAATTTTCATGGAAGCGTAAATGTTAATGCGGTGAATAATTAGCTAAATAATTTCACAACCAAAGCATCTATTCGATATAACTACAAATAATATGGCATAAAGTGATTCCCCATATAAAAAATAAAATTGCAATGTATTGAGAATTGAAAAGAGCTGCGGGGATTCCTGAAAATGAACTTGAAATTTATTTCTATGAAAAATATTCTACGTTATATAATAGAAACAAACAACTGGTACATGTTCAATGTTTTCAAATAATTAAACAATTATCGTGATAGCCGTCGACATTTATACATACATATACTGATAAAGCTCGTATTTAAAATATAAATTTTTTAATTACTTTGATTCTATATAATTTAATGTATGTAGTAGGTAAGCATCATTTATTAAAATATGCCAATGACATGGTACATACGCAACAGTTCAATGCATTTTATATTTGTACGTATACAGGAAAATGGTTTATTCCGAATTTCACAGCATAGTTAAATAGAATCAGAGATATAATAATCAATATATTAATGTATCTCTGTACACAGATTCATTACATTAGCCAAAAGAGAAAATCACATCGAAATGCTACTAGAACCGGTATGGTAAGGCAATTAGTAAATGTACTCATTTCATCCATTTAAATTTAGAAGAATTGCTTTACATAAATTTTACAAAATATTGGACTAATCCAATCTGAAAGAAGGTTTACTATTAACTATTAACCTATTTGTTTAACATATTCAAAAACAAATTTTTTATTTAAAAAATTTACCCAATATACCAAAATAAATCGAGCTTTTAATTTATACTAAATCAAAACGCATTGGTCTAATCAGAATCGGGATTTTTGTGAGAATGGAAAATGACTGGTCGAAAAAATATTTTGTAATATTTCTCATTTCATTTGCATTTGTCGTAGAACCGGAATCTGGTTGCAGGCGCGTGCAAAGTTGCGCTACTCAGTGCCACATTCTAAATTCTTTACACTACCTATCACCCCTACAAAATAGTTAAAGCCAGGTCGACCTCCTAGAACCTAGAGCACTGGAAATACACTGCAAAAATGACAGGGGGCATAAAACACTTCAAATGCAGCACTCAATAATTCAACTCCACACCAGTGTTGCAACCGACAGGCCGGCTCAAACCAAATCATCTAAATAGTTCCAAAGTACATGCTATACATGCGCTAAGCACAGAAAACATAATATACAGAAGTAAAGCTGTAAAGAAAATTTTGTTTGTGTTTTGAATATCGTGAAAAACAACAACAAATTTTTAACAAGAGAACAAATATGTATGTTATTCTCATTTTTAGTAAAATAAAAAAATATAAATCAGTGTGTGTAAATGTGTAACACTTTTATTTTTATAATTTATTTTAATTTTTTTACTCAGATTAATTAGATTTCAAAAAAAAAAAAAAATTGTTTTGAATCGTTCTTTGAAAAGAGTGTTGTTGCAGGCAAAAGGTTATCTGGGGCAGTTTGGTCCGCAACCAAAGGGAATTTCCAAATCGTATATTTTATAAATTCGTTGAACTCAAAAGCCCAGTCTGTCTTAGTTGGATTTCCAAATGCGGTATAGAAATTACAAATAAAACTGTTTTACGCGTTTGTTATATCCACTCTTTGGATGAAAATACAGGCAAAAGAAAACTTTTTACCAATGCTATCCCCGAATTGTATTTAAAATATCTCGACGAAAAATATGAAATCGTAATTCCTGAATTATATCGAAATATTACAACCTTACAACATATCGTTCGTCTTAGGACTAGAGTACGCTAAGCGACAAAACCACTCTTTTCAGAAAAAAGAAAAATTAAGTTTGCGAGGTCATTACGACCTTGGCTGAAACGTTAGTTCAATGATTTTCACATAATAGTGCCATGATAAATTGTGAGAATAGAAGTAAGACGCAAAAATTATAATTTTGGGAAAATTTATTTAAAAAATAAAAATTTTCCAATGGGAAGTTTTTTTTTGCATACGCTGTGTTATGACAAAATAATGTGTGATATAGCGGAAGATGGATATAGATTAAAACCATAATTTTGCAGATACGAAAAAATGGTGCTTGGCGTAATTTCTGATCAAATTTAGTATAGAAAGAAAAACAATCCTGCTAATTAAATCCAATTGTTTGAAACAAAATCACATTTTTTGAGATAAGCATAGGGTGCATGCAATGAGGAGGTAGCACAATATATTACATATATAATGGGGTAGATACACGATTGATTAGCAAGCAAGCAACTTTCATCTAAAATAAACAAAATATTTGCGAACCAATTTCTATTGATAGTATATTGTCTTGGTTGCTAAAGAATTGAATTTAGAAAAAAAAAAAAATTTGAAATTAAAATTTGCTTGGTAAATATTTTTAGAATATTTAAATTATCGAATATTTACCCCAATATCTTACTTAGTGCTAAAATCAGAAAAACAAGGTATGGTGTTAGCGTTAAACAGGATTTAGCGTAATTTAGTCGCTAGAAGTGTTGAACATGGTGGATAGCGGAAAACACAAAACCAGTTTCCTCAGGAACGGGGGGTTGTCTGATTAAAACGTTAATACGCGCAAACCATCAAAATCTGAAAAATTTCAATCTGGTGGTTAGCGTATTCTAGTCCTGAGACGACGATATGTTGCAAAATCAAACGAAAACAGACAAGATCTACAATTAAGTAACTTATCCGAACTTGATTTGCCCACGTCGTCAAAGTTTTGTAATGAGAATTTTGCTTTGCTACTACGGCGGTATTAAAAAATGTATTTAAAGGCATAATTCTTAAGTAACGCATAGTTTTTCATTCAAGCTTAATAAGAAATTTGAAGAAAAAAAATTATAAATTAAAAGAAGCAAATAAAAAATTATTGTATGAATGATCTAAATACCACAAATTTAGAATATTTAATTAATAGACAAGAGGTAAACGAAGACAGTAAAGAATTTTGTAAAGCCTTAGTATGTAAAAAACATAAATATACGGCGTGGCCCCATAATCAAAAGATGATAGCACAAAAATTATATTTTAAATTTCCTCCGGCTTAAAATTACATGCGCAAAATTCTCCGTTTTAATATGCCATCAAGGCAAAGTTTAGTTAATTGGAAGTTAGTGAAACATTTAAAGCCAGGATTTAACGAGCAAATTATTTTAAATTTAAAGGAAAAAATAGAACAATTATCGGCTCTTGAAAAGAATGTTGTAATGTTGATACGTCAAGGACATGTTTACGACTCGGCTTTCGATGAGATAGATAATTCGAGGTCTATTCTATAATTACAAATACGTACTTTCATATTTTGCTTCCGCTTCTAGCGTAAAGGGTTCCGAATTGGTAAATTTAATTAATAGAAATAGCTATCTCAATTCTGTTTCGAAATTGGTTTTAACGTAGATGGTATTGTCTGTGATCAGGGAGCAAATAATCGGCTTGCATTCAGAATATTAGTCGTTAATAAAGAATATCCTTTCTTTTAATTCTTTTAATTAATGAGAAAAAGATATTTGCGTTGTACGAAACACAGGTTATCAGTTGTTGCATGCATACCACTTGCAAAGCAATGGCCCGAGATCAGAATGTGAAGATCAAACCACAGGTAAAATTGCCTTTTCTACTGGAAATGAAAATGTGGCAGAACATTTTGGTCAGTTGCCTGCTAACTTGAAAACTTCAGCAGGCAAATCTTTAGAAGCATTTTTTTTTGAAAAAAACTGCTATTGAATGATATGAAGATCCACCAAGATTTACTTCATCTAAAGGGCAATCTACTATGGTACTCGATACAGGTAAAGGAACTTCAAGAAGCAAACTAATTCAAATACTAATACCAATTGCTTTCAATATTAACACAGGAGCTTTTGCTAAGAAAATACATTCAGCAATAACACCAGATAATTCTACTGATCAAAAATGGATTGCTCAACAACTACCAGCTCCAGACCAATTTGTCAAACCCAATATGAGAGAAGGATGGTGTGAAATAACGATTTCAGATTTAGGAGCAGCCTATGGAGCTGAACAAATGTTAACTCACTTGATCAGAATTGAAGCTGTTAAAGATTTTTTTGTTCAAATTGAAGAGCCAAATCGTTCATTCGGTCCAGTGAATGTAAATAGGGCTGATCTTAATGAAAAATTAAAAAAATATTCAAACCAGAATGATGGCCAATACTTATTCTAACCAATCTAACACCAAGTGATCAGGTAGGAGACAAAGACGAGGAGCGCCGCCAGATGATTCGGAGGTATGTGAGTTTGGCAATTACTCGTAGGATCCCACTAAAAAGATTGAAATAACTGCATCCTATGGGCGGAAAAAGGTTATAAGTCTATTAGAATTCGATTGCGGGCCTGAATGCTTCGAGGATATACCGACCGAGCAAAACAGTTTAGAATTCGTAGCACTCTTAAAAGTTTATCATTCAAAATAGCTTACTATATTGAGAAGCTTTTAATTCTTAATTCCATTTTTTAATTTAATTTTATTCTAACCTCTATCCCTATTTTCATTTCTTTTTAATTTTTAAAACAAAATTACCAGAGTTGTAACGAGAAATGGATCAAAAATGATACAGAAAATTTAATAATTAATTCAGAATATTTCATTGTCAAATGTTGAAAATTTTGGATCATTAAGTGCGTCTTCTGAATTATTATTTGAAATTTCTAAGCCACAAATTCATATATTTGGAAAGATATTTAACGAGCGGCCTGAGTCATATAAAAAAATAAAACACACAATAAAAACACAAAAAAAAAAAAAAAAAAAAAAATTCCATTCAAATGTTATCGGTGTATTATGCATATACGTATTATATTTGCAACGCATTCTAAAATCATTGTCTTATAAAATACACAACACAACGATAACATTGGAATTATCAGAAGTTTTGTTGTTTTCCTTTAGTTGTAATGAAATTAGAAATCTAGTATGAATGTCTATGGTATGGGTTAAAAAATAGCCTAGATTAAGTAGCTATATTCCAGAATTTTATCTGAAAATCATTTTCGAATCCCATTTCTATCATAACGGTCTAGTTTCGCCATAATTAGTTAAATTTTGCAACCTCCATTCTATTTGGCCACGTTCCAGAAATTCATCCTCTATTTTAGAATCTCATTTCCGTGAAACATAATATTGAATTTCATCAAAATCGGTTAAGAAATACCCAGGTTCCATCCTACTTGGGTAAATTCCAGAACTTCATTAAAAAATTATTTTAGAATCCCATTTCTGTGGAATAAAAATCATTTTCATCAAAATCGAATAAGAAATGGCAACGTTTCATTCTAATTAGCCAAAAATCATTTTAGAATCCCATTTCCATTGCACTTGTCTTTTTATCTCGATTTTTTAGAGTTTACATCACTAAACAAATGTTTAAAAGTTAAAAATCAGAAACGTACATAATATACATATATATAAGTATATACAATTGTATATATACAAACAAATACATAGATATATAAATACAAATTGATACAATCACTAAACATTTTATAAACATAGTGTGCTGCTTATCATTTCCATTTAAAACATATTCAGAACTAACCCATTCTCATAGAATATGAATAAAAGCAGAAAATTAAAATTAGTCTCTTTTGAGAGCGTACGTTTATATAAATTTTTATATAACCCCGAAATGAAACATATATCACCCCATAAAAACCGTAAAACAAGTTGCTCGCAGGTTTTCTTCTGTATATTGTGTTTTCTGTGCCCTAAGCTCTATTGCATTTGCTTGGGCGGCCCAGGCCCGGAGCTGTCCCAGGCTACCGATACCAATTCCAAGGATGAAAAAACTACCTTTTGAATTCCTTAAAGGAATATTCACAGCATACAATTATTTCACTTGCTTGAAATTGATGAATACTTTATTCAGTAAAAGCTTAACATATTATGTATATTGGAACAAGAGGCAAAATAAACGCTTTATTCCAAAACATGTTTTACCAAACAGATGTCGTCATCAACATTATACATTATTTGGATTTACAAAAAATTTTAAGATTGTCTCTTAAGTTCATAAGAAAAACCGTGCCATTGTTCTGTTGTCTAACAAACAACCAAATAATTCTAGTGTGGATGAAGTTTCACCCAAACTAAATCTTGTATTCGAATTTAGAATCCAATAAATCAAAAGGAGAGATGAATACCCTAGAGCAAGTGGTACACAAGAATGCGTGCAATAAAAAGCAACACACGACCATTTTCATTTTGTATGAATTTGCTTGATCTAAGTGCTGTGATTGCCTTTATAGTATTTTGCAGCAAACAGCCAACCTGGTATATACGAATATTTTTAAGAAGAAACCATTTCGTTCAGCAGCAACAGAAAGGCTTTTACAATCGACAACACGGATGTCAAATAAAAACACAGTGTGGCATTTGCAGAACAAATATTTTCAACTAAAATTTGAAATGAAATGGTTACTTGTTAATTTATGGATAAAGTTTAAAATGAAATAAAAATACTTGTTTATTTTAATCTTTGTTGTTTTCAAAACGAATGCTTATTTGTGGAATCGAACTTATTTTCTATTCGTTTCTTACTAAAAGATTAAAATTGCTTGTCATTTTGCCTATGCAAATTTTTCTATAGTACGTGATACAGACAAATTTAAAATCTGATTTTGATGAACACTGAAGGTAAAAATAATTTTTTTCAGATAATTTAGTATTTAGTCAAGTGCATTATGTTGCGACTAGCAGTATCCTTAACTCACAAAATTGGCCAATAAATAATTTTTTCTTGTTGCTGTCAAAGTAAGTAAGTGAACTCAGTTTGAATGATTTTGCTAACTTCGGCTTCGAAAACAGCCTTTATTTATCATTTCCCAGTAAAAAATCCATATGTATCCATTCGATACATTAACATGGTTTGGGTTACAAAAATTAAAACAACTTTTAAGGTTAAATTACCTAAATATTTACGAAATATCACTACAGGTTACGATAGTGAAAATACTAATTTCTATTCGTTCATAATTTGTAAGTGTATCATTTACCAAAATGATGTACAGGTAAATTGTTAATTATAAATCGAAAACTAGAAAAAACTAAATCATTGCTTTACCCAATGTTATAAATTCACAATACGCTTTATATTCTGCATAAGCGATATATTATTGTATTATCTCATTTTCGTTTATTGATAAATAAAAAAAATCTGGTTTAGAAGGTCTCTCAGGTACTTCTTCCAACCGGATAATTTTTATAAGATTTTTGTTTATGTTACTATGTATATTTTTTGTCTAGAAGCCGAATGCCTCTTTGACCTCGCTGTGAAGAATAACAAGTTTTCGTTTTTTGAAGAGTGCACACTTGAAGCCGAAACACAACAAAATAAACTTATTTAAACACAAATTTTGATATCTAATAGTTTTTATAGTTATTTTTGTCTCAAAAAATAATTATCGAATTATGTATCAATTATTTAAATAAAATTTCGTAAAATTACATACCTTTGTTCTTTTAAAACGAGTAATTCTTCGACGGTAGTGGTCGTCGCATCTCCATCCTCCGTTCTAACTATGCTCACAAATAGTATGGCAAGTATAAAAATACTTAAACAAAATTTCATGATTAGGCAGGCCTAATTATTTTTAAAACTAAGTATTTATTATATTAAATCTTTTTGTTCACACTATTATTTATATTTCACTGCACACTAAAATGTTGAGATGTTTCACGTCTCGATGTTACTTCATAAATGAATATGATTTTTTTAGTTTGTGATAAACTTGGTCGCTGACCTATACATATTTAATTTCGTCATCGTACAATATTCTTTTGAAACGACCTTTAACAAATTATTTAAAAGATCGGTTTTTGAGTGTGAGAATATGTGTGGTAGGGGAATTTTACATCTCATGGTCGTTTTGTTTGCTATTTATCAAGTTTTAATTTTGTTTAGTATATTGTTAATTAAAAACAGAAATGTTTTGATGTTGCTATATGACGAATGGAGCGAATTTGTTGCAATAATCCACATTAGTAAACCGCGGTTACGCGTTAATGCGTGTTTCGTTTATAGCGGTTAATAACCGGGCACGTTTTAGAGCGTGTTGTTCTGAAAAATCAAACTATGTAATATTCTCGTATTTTATCATTTTTACAATCTTTAATTCCATTTGACATGAACCTTGATTTAACATTTTTGTTGTTTATTCGTGAACACTAACAAAACATTTTATGTAATAAAACACAGTTATTTTTGGTATTATCACTTTCTTAATGTGAGATTTATTTTTATTTGAAATTGAAATTGTGATCGTTTCGGATGTTGCTTCTTTTTCAAATTTGTAACAAACAATCGCATTGTTAACCCAGAACAAAAATAACCACTAAACCCATAAATCTAACGACACTAAAAATCAGAGCACTACCAAAAATTCAAAAACCAGAAATTTCCATAAGACCGATCATAGTTTTCACAACCGCATCGGCGTCCAAAGTTGCTAAAGAAATTAATTACTTTCCAGCGAGTGTTTTTTTAAAAATTTGATAAAGGAGCAACATCCGAAACGACTGTAATTTCCATTTCAAATAAAAATAAATATCACATTAACCCTAATCAACATGCGTTCGTAAACGCATATTGATTGATTGAGTGTGTACGACCAAACCAGGGCAAGTTTCCCGGAATACGCCGAGTCATT
Organism: Tipula helvola; assembly: GCA_963556165.1. Lineage (NCBI taxonomy): Eukaryota > Metazoa > Arthropoda > Insecta > Diptera > Tipulidae > Tipula > Tipula helvola. Next base: position 172,592,614 of record OY744482.1, read on the forward strand.
AATAGAGTATCATTGATTGAAAGTAAATAAGACAACACAAGGCAACACAATTTCGAAATTACATGATTGTTATTAACTGCTTGTTATTCCTGAAGCGTTGAGTCCGGCTATAACTTTTTTGTTACTGAAAATTAGGATTACATTTTAATCTCTTTAATAATGATTAATTCTGGACCAATCTTCGATTATGAAACAAATTAAAATTTTTGTGAGTATTTGTGTGTATGTACATATATGTGTATATATGTGTGCTTCGTGCTTCCAGGACGGTTGGGTGGTGGGAGGGGCGAAATGTTGCTTGACATCTTTGTTGAAGTTGTTGCATCTCTTCTCTCTTGTCTACTCGCTCCCCCCTCTTCCCTCCCCGCCCCCTCCCCCCCCCCCCCCCCCGCCCCGTTCCTAAACGCATATTAGGTCTAAAATCATAATCAAACTTCAAAATATGAAAATATTTTCGTGATTTATTTTGAGATTTCATATTTACTCATCATATGCGTTTGTGGTATTTTTTTGCGAATGGTGTTTGTCATCTGGTCCTTGTTAATATATTTTATTTCGATATTATGTATCATAAATAATAAAAATATTAAAATACATACATACAGCTCATTTAGCATAAATTGGATTTTCTAATATTTTTTTAAAGGATAAACTTTAAATGAGTCTCTGAGACTCAACGCATGTTGATTAGGGTTAACACTAGAAGTACCGACCGGTCAAAATGGCCGGTTGCATTAATTATTGACTGGTCTTTCTCTTTAAATTTCATTTGACATTTTAAGTATGATAATATTATGAATTTTTCACAATACATATCGGTCAGTTGTATTTAAATCTCACATTTTTTTGTCCCTAAGCATTTTTTTTAAAAATTCGATTTTTGTCTAAATATTACAGATAACACTAGCCAACAAAATTTTAAAAATTTTGCGCCCCTTGTCAATGAATAGTTATTTCTGAAGTAATTTTTCACGGTGAAACCGAATCCGGACTCAGAATTGCTCTGTCACGTCAGGTTTATGAGATATTCTAACCTAAACGTGCAAAAACACTGTTTTTTGACATATTTGAGGTTATCTAGCATCGCGATTTTTTCTTTTCCAAAAAAGCCATGTGGCATCTCTTACAGTACAAGTCTTTCTCTTTCAAATGCCGTTGAGTTTGCTCAAATATCTTTTTTTTTGCCGAGATATCGCATTTTCGAATTTTAACAAACTCAACAGCATTTGCTACATAACCCCAAATATGTCAAAAAACAGTGTTTTTGCACTTTTAGATTATAATATCTCATTAACCTGACGTGACAGAGCAATTCTGAGACCGGATTCGATTTCAGCGTGCAAATTATTTCGGAAACAACTATTCATTGTCCAGGGGCAAAATTTTGCAGGGTAGTGTAATTTTTAAAGAGAATACTAATTTACTTAACTCACAAACTCTTGAACACACTACAGAAATGTATGAAAATGTATTTTTTTAAATTATTTTAGACTTTTATTTAAAAAGAAACGAGTTTTTTTGTCAAGAATATTACTTAACTTATTTTAGATAAATTGTGAAATTCAAAAACATAAATTTAAATTACCGACGTTTATTCACATTAGTGATAGGTCTACTTCCAAATGGTATATTAATCTTTTGTATTTTAAAATTGATAATTTTAAAAATAATGTAATAACGTATTTTTAAGTAACGTTCATGACAAAAAAATTAAAAAAACACGAAAGATTATTAAACAAAATTTAAAAAACAAATCTACTCACGCCCGAATTTAAAACTAAAAGAAATATGATTCAAAAATTTAACATTTTTTTTTTAATTCGTTAATTATATACTTTAGAAAGCATGAAACTTGAAAACATTGAAATGTTAGATTTAAATGCAAATGACAACAAATATTAAAACTCATCATTAAACAATACCAAAAGTGACAACACCAAAAATAATTGTGTATTCGCTTCTGTAAATTTATGTTGTTGATGTTGTTGTTGTTATTTTCATTTGTTTAGGTCGACTAGCACTTATAGCTACTATAAAACGGTTAGTCCAAACTTCTATGGATGTCCCGAGTCTAATTATTTATTTTCACTGAGTCACACTTTGTGATATCTCCGATTTGCACAGATATTATGGGCCTTATACATATAAAAATGCAGTACCCGGAACCACTATCTATATTTAATTAAGTTGTATATTGTGATATCCTCGCTCAGTTATACGATATAACGGGCCTTATGCGAAAATGCGCAGTACCCGGGGCCACCAACTTAATAAAGATGTTAACACTACAAGATCTATATTGCGACTTGTTGTGTGAATTTCACTGGACTGCTAAATTTATCCGATATAAAACATAATCCTATCTTTTCTGTGGAACTGACATGCTATATGCTTTACTACTCCGCAGTGTTGTGGGTCTTCACTTATTTGGAAATTGTCTACACTCAAATATCGACAATAGAATAGATAATAGTTTTCGACGTAAACAATGTAGCCAATACGTAGATAGTAGGCAATACGTAGACAATGTAGAAAATTCATAGACAAATAAAATTGTATTTTTGTTGTTGTTTTTTCTTTGAATAAAATCGATAAAATCAATAAAATCAGCGCGAGAAATATTCTGGCAAAGAGCCGAGACATATTCTGGTAAAATATTGAGAGAAGTTCTTTAAAAATATTTTGGAAAGGAGGAAATTTACTGCTCTTTCTAGTAATATATTCTGGAACAGAGCCGGGTCATATTCTGAAAAAATGGAAGAAAATTACTGGTGTGAAGTTTGTCCCAAAATAAAAATACCATGTACGTATACAAATCCAATAAGAATTTTCAACACCAAACATGTGTTAGTAATTACACTGTAAAATTTAATCTATAAAAAGAGATAACTATACAATGCCCCGTATTCCGGCATCATAAAATCCATGTTATGTTATTTTATTTCCCCGCTTCCTATTTGAATTTGTATTGAAAAAACAAAAATATCATAGCGTAACATAAAATGTTAAATCCCAGAATACGGCCTAATCTTGAAAAGAGATAAAAAGAAGAACTCATATTTTCAAATTGGATTCATATCACTTTTTTATATTATTTAAATGTGAAGTTTTCCGAAAAAATATTTACGAATGGACGATGTGCGGAGAAAAGTGAAATATGTATGTGGTAGGAAACAACAAAAATTTGGTATATGAAGTTAAATGGAAATATTCTCTATTTAATTTTAATTTTTATTTGTTAAAATCTAATTAATTAATTTGTAGATTAAAGTGTGATTCTCGTATATTTGATTCATTTTAAACAACTTTATCGTTTTAAATGTATTATTTTTAAAACATTTATGTTTTTTGTAACACTAGCTAAATATCAAATTTCTGCTAATTTGAACAACAAATTTTTGGAATGTAAAATGATAGAATGTTACCAAACGAATCAAACAAACAAAAATAACACTAAACTACATATTGGATCAATTAGATGTTCCATTCATTAAAACTTTATTAAATTAAAATTAAAAAGACAATATTTCCGTATAATTTAATACATATAACAAATTTTTGTTGTATTCCATATAATTTCTTATAAGAATTTTGAGAGTAACTTTCAAAAACAAAAATTGAAGAAAAGCTAAAGAATTAATAAATTTAATTAGCTTTGTAAATAAAAGTAAATCGAATGTTTCTTAAATCAAATGAGCCATAAGCCATTTCCAACCGGAGGGGATGAAAATGTTTAACAATTTTATGAACATCGTATCGATTTTATTAGTTTGAGTGGTATACGAATCGGTTAATATCAGATATCCTAGAGTTTGTCGGGTAATGAACATATACGTACATATGATAGCCTAATGTATCCTGATTCAAATGAGCCATAAGTCATTTCAAAATGGAGGGAATGAAAATGTTTAATAATTTTGTAAACGTCACATCGATTTTATTTGTTTGAGTGGTATACGAATCGGTCAATACCAGATATCCTAGAGTTTGTCGGGTAATGACCGTACAAACATATGATAGCCTAATGTTTCCTGAATCAAATGAGCCATAAGCCATTTCCAAACGGAGAGGATGAAAATGTTTAATAATTTTTTGAACGTCGCACAATGTGACCATGTCCAAAAAATCTTCATTCATGGGTTTTCTGGGTCGCTGGTCACGAATCTGAAGTCAGAGTTGTAACCTATTCATGAAACATCCTGTATGTCATATTACAATAAAGATGCGTATCTTTTTTATGGTTGTTTGAGTCGCTGATTTCGAATCTAAAGTCACAGTTGCAAAATTTAGCCCCCCTGAGAACCCGCATTTTTGAAATAGCCAAATTTCTACATATGTTAGAGCGCTGTGATATTGCTAAGGAATTTAATATCAATAAAAAAATAATTTTAAACCATTTGCGTAAGGCTGGATTTACAAAGAAACCTGATATTTGGGTGCCGCAGGAACTGTTGGTGAAAAATTTAACTGACCGAATTTCCATGACCAAATTGCTACTGAAACGCAACGAAATTAACCCTTTTTAAAGCAAATCATTACTGGCGATGAAAAATGGTCAAAGATCATGGTCAAAGAAAGGTGAAAAATCACAAACAATCTCAAACCCAGGATTGCCGCCCCATAATGCTATGCTATGTGTATGGTGGGATTAGAAGGGAATTGTACATTATAAGGTTCTAGAGCCTGGTCAAATGATTGGTTCTAATCTCTACTGTCAATAATTAATTAGATTGCAGCAAGCAATTCAACAAACCCTGCCAGAATTGCTCAATATAAAGCTTGTCGTCTTCCACCATGACAACGCCAGACCACACACATTTTTGATGACTCGGCAAAAATTGAGACAGCTTGGCTGGGAAGTTTTGATGCATCCACCGTATAGCCCAGACCATGTACCCTCTGAACTACCATTTGTTTGGATCTCTACAAAACTCCCTTGATGGTCTAAAGTTGGCTTCTACAAAGGACTGTGACAATCACTTGGCCAAATTTTTCAACGATAAGCCGCAAAAGTTCTACACCGATGGAATTATGGCACTTCTTGAAAAATGGCAGAAGGTAATATATAATAATTGCTAATATGTTCATTGTTCATAAGTAAAACTCATTTTGAATAAAAGAGAAATTAAATCAAAATTCACAAAACATTTCTCAATACTTTTTCCCTAATCTATTTTTAAGAAACTTCAATAAAATCCGAAAAAGCAGCTTAAAGCAGCCAATGGTTTTTGTTTACCACCGCTGATAAGTTTTACAATCGAACACGACGGAACAACACAACTTTTCGATAATCACAAATCTTATTTTAAAGATTGGCATTGATAAAAATCGTTTATAATTGTGCTTTTTTGGTATTTGAAGCTTTCAAAATTAGTACATTAAATTTATTTTCATATTTTATTTACTTTCACAAGTTGATTCCATTTTGTCCGATAAGAATTGATTGTGCTTCCGATTTTCTGTATTACTTTTAACAAGCGCGTTGTTCACCATTTCCTTAAAAATGTTGATACTACTCGAACAAAGGTAGCATTGTGACGAATATTCTAGGGTAGGTAGAAGGAAACATAATCTACAATGAGTGATTCCTGAACGTTAGACATATACTTTAGCCAACCCAATATAAACAGAACCAATCTAGAACCTTTTTTTACTTTTGGTCAGCTTTTTTGGAATTTGTCACATTCTGCGACGTTCAAAAAATTATTAAACATTTTCATCCCCTCCGTTTGGAAATGGCTTATGGCTCGTTTGATTCAGGACATATTAGATTTACTTTTATTTATATAGCCAATTAAATTTATTAATTTTGTAGCTTTTCCTCAATTTTTGTTTCTGAAAATTTCACTCAAAATTCTTATAAGAAATTATTTAGCAGTGTATATACCAATAAATGCTTATCTTTGTTATTTGGGACAAACTTCAAAGGCGTAGAAAATTCTATCATATAAACATATTTTGAAAACTCGCTTTATGCAATTTGATTAGCTTGAGATTTTCTAAAGTTAGGGTTTTGTTTTGTCGGGATTTTATGCAGTCGAAATTTTGTGGAGTCGGGAGTTTAATTCGTTTTCTTGTCGGGATTTTATGTTTTCGAAATTTTATGATTCGGCATTTTGTGGAGATACCGAGATAAATATTACGCTCTTATTTGAAGTTCCGAAATCATCAATAAAGCCGGAATCGATAACATAAAGCACGAAGGCCCGAAATCAATGATACTTTAGGTTTGCAGTTAACAAACGAAATAAATCAAACGCAGTATATAACGTCATTTCTCAGGAAAAGGAAAAAACACTAAATATAATTTATTTTTTTGGTTTTAACTTGTACGATCTTATAATTATACTCCGACGTTTCGATGGTTTTATTCCATCATCATCAGGGTGTTTTATATCAAACATTTCAAAACAGTACCACTTGTGGTTTTTTAAATGTACACTGGACTCGAAACAAAATATTTTATACTTAAACTACCGAACTTAAACTGACTTCAAGTTTCAAGTAAAGTAGAAAGCCTTTCAACTTTTATATTCAAGTTGAGTCGATTGATATGAGCCACATTATGAAATTTAGTAGTATGGAAAGTATTGGGTGTGTGAATTAATTCTTAGACTCGACATTTAGATGTCGCTACGTGAGATTGCATATATTTTGACAAGCAATTCCAATTACATTTTGTAGCTGTCACAATTGTCAATCTAATTCAGAGCATAAACTGTTATTTTTCATATTACGTCATTTTTACTTTCTTTTACGTAAGTAAAATAAAGTATAGTAATCATGAAAATTTTCGACCTTGAGATTATTGAAGATTTATCTGTTTTGAGGTCCCCTGAGTCCGAAAAAGTGGGTTTCGAAATGATGTCTGTCTGTCAGTCTGTCCGTCTGTCCGTCTGTCTGTCCGTCTGTGTCCTCTCTACAGCCCAGATGGCTTAACCAATCGAACTGAAACTTCAGATTTAAGCTTTTTTGATAAATTGGAAGGCCCCAGTGAATTTTAGTCCAAATCGGGTAACCGGAAGTGGCCACTCCCTTGGGCCAGAAAATTTGTTTTGCAAATATCTCAAAAAGTATAAGGTTTACAAAAAACTATGATACTAAAACAAAATGTTTCCAAAAAATAAAAGTAAAAAAAAATAGAAAAAAAAAATTAAAAAATTTTATAAAAAAAATAATATTGATGTGTGGTCAACACATTTCTTCTACGAACAGGGAATTTTGAGAAACCAATTACGCAAACTTCTTACAAATTTATTATTTTGTATTACTTTCTTTTACATAAGTAAAGCTTAAATCTAAAGTTTTTGTTCGATTGGTTAAGCCATCTGGGCTATAGAGAAGACACAGACTGACAGACGAGCAGACAAACGGACAGACTGACAGACAGACATCTTTTCGAAACCCACTTTTTCGGACTCAAGGGACCTCAAAACAGATATATTTTATTAATTTCTTACATAATATTTGGGGTTCCAGGTCCCAGATTCCGTAAAACAGAAAATTTATTTTTACAAATATTTCAATAATATAAAATTTACAGAAAACATGAAAAAATAAAAACAATCTTAATAAAGTTTGCAAGAAATTTGCATTATAAAAGTTTCTTAAAATTCGCTGTTCGTAAAAGAAAGTCGTGTGTTGGCCACACCTCCATTTTTTTGTAATCGATTTAAAATGGATCGTGATAAGTTGTGTTTTCGAGGGGTTCTTCTTTTCTTTTTTGATTCCAAGAAAACTGCCGCTGAAGCTCACCGATTGCTTTCTGATACTTATGATAATCAAGCTCCAACGAGAGCAAGCTGTTTCAATTGGTTTCATCTATTCCAAAGTGGTGATTTTGACTTGACAGACAAAGAACGGCCAGGTCAGCCAAAAATGTTTGAAGATGCCGAATTACAAACATTATTGGATGAAAATGCATGTCAAACGCAAAAAGAACTTGAAATGCAGTTAAACATTGACCGATCAACCATTTCTCATCGTTTGCATGCAATGGGAAAGATTCGAAAGCTAGGAAGATGGGTCCCACATCAACTGTCCGAAAATCAATTGAGAGCACGAATTGAAGCATGCAAAAAAAATCTTGCTGAGTACAAAACACATAGTTTTTTGCATCGAATTGTTACTGGCGATGAAAAGTGGGTCTATTACGACAACCCCAAACGTAAAGCAGCTTACGTCGATCCAGGCCAAGCAGGACCAATCGCAGTCAAAACAAGATATTCATTGCGATAAGGTTATGCTGAGTATTTGGTGGGACCAGAAAGGTGTGGTGTATTATGAGCTTTTAAATCCAAATGAAACGGTTACAGGTGATCGCTACCGACGCCAACTAGATAATTTGGCACGTGCATTAGACGAAAAACGGCCAGCAATAGCGAACAACAGCTATAAAGTTTTGTTTCATGATGACAATGCCAGACCACATCGTGCCAAAACCGCTCAAAACAAGGTAGAGCAACTCGGTTGGGATCGGCTTGAACAACCTGCGTATTCTCCAGACCTTGCACCTTCCGACTACCATTTGTTTCGATCAATGCAAATAGGCCTGGCTGACGTACGCTTCCGAAACGCCGGAGAAGTGCGAAATTGAAGGCTTCTTCAAACGAGGAATCCACAAACTTCCCAGGAGATGGCAGGAAGTCATAGCTAACGATGGCGAATATATTTGATAAAATATGCTGTAAAAAAGTCTAAAAATTAATTCACACACCCAATACTTTAAACAAAATAGTGAAGTTAACATTTTTGACATCTTCAAAAATGAAATGGAGTAGTCCCGAAATCATAATTTTTTTAAATGTACCAATCCTGTGAAGTTATATGGAACATCGACTTATCTTTTCAATTTAAATTTGAGTTTTCCAACTTATTCGACGACATTTTAAACAACTACTGGATTAAATTAACTTGAATATATCGACAGAGCACAGTAGTGCAATGCCCATTTTTACAATTTGCGATAAATACAAATTTAGGGTTTCAGAAAGACATTCTTTATCATTTATGGTTCCGTTATTTGGTACTATAATCATTTATAGCACTATTTCCGAGACATTGAATGAAAATTCCAAATATTTTCGAATTTAGAGACATTCTTGTGGACATTCAAAATATGGACGTAGAACTTGTGTGCTCTAAGTTAGTTGAATTCTAGTACTTTCCATATGAAAATTGCTTGATTGTTGAACAATCGGGAATTTGGCCCGATATCAAATAACTTGACTAATGACAATGAGACTTACTTTAATTTAGAAGAATGTTATCGTAGCAGTGTAACAAAAATTTGGAAACTTCTTGAACATTTAATAAATTTGTGTTTTAAATCCGATTTTTTTTATAAAAATAGGTTCTTAAATCAAACGTTTATCAAGATATTCTTCTTTGTCTTAAAACTGAAGCATCCTCTAAAGATCAATGATTTGTAGTGGCACTATGATTTTGAAAATTTAAAAATGGACTCTTGTATATGGTACACCCGTTTTTTAAAAAAATTATTTCATCTGCCCTACACTATCTTCTTTCACTAGAATATTTCAACCTGTTTGCACAGAAAAACTTGTGTGACAATTTCTATACCATAATTTTGAACCACACATTTAATTTTTTCGACAAAGATCTTTATATATGGAATTGCATTATAGGTATATTATCCAGTTTTTAACTGTTTTTATCAGTACAGTTTTATTCATCTGATGATTTAAAATTTCTCTCAGCTAATAAAAATACCAAATAATTAAGGAGGTCAGTCACTGGCCTGACCGTGCTATTTTATGATAGCAATCAGTGGTCAAACTATCTTAATTTCGTATACCCATCACTTTCAGAAACGCTAACCGATTTTCTAAATGTAAATTTTATTGTAAATTATCAATATTCAATTACACAAATATTAACTTAAGAGTTTGGTATAGTCGGAATAATACAATCCAAGTTTCCAAAAAATAAATTAATTGTTAAAGCGAAGATGCTTCCAAAACTTTAGTCTCAATTTATTTCATGAGTAAACTAGATACTATGGGGTTAACGGCTAACCAAACTCTTGCTTGAATCATTCTCTGTTAAAACTAAATACAGTATATTAACGACAAATTTAAGCGCCTCTACGAAAAAACTTAAATTTAAATTGGTATTACATTTTAATTGTATATCATTCCTAATGTGTTAATCAACTTGAATCCATATCTAACGAAAGATTACATAATTTGGTGGCAAACAATATTTTTGATTTAAACTATGAACTCTTCCGCAATTGTTATTGCCGAAAAATATGACACATACATATATCAATTTAGCCATCATAATTAACAATTGGCCTCAGAGGGTGCCGTCTTTATGTACTTTAAGAAGACCATACATATCCTTGGAGTCGTTGTCCCATTGTATTTCCTTAAGTTCTTAGCAACAGATTTATTTATTTTGCCTAGCTTTCCCAACATGAAATAATTCGTTCGTGTTGTTGTCTGATAAGACAAATTCCATTTCTTAATACAGGTACTCGGTTTTTTTATGAGTACCGTAACATTAACCTTACCAAATTTCTATACGTATACACGTCGGCATTGTCACATAAATATCGTTTAACTTTGTGAGTTTATCGAATTTGTAGTATTTTGTCCGACACATATTTATTTGTAAGTTAAATTTAAAATTTTTCAGCATTTGTATAAATCTGTTCCTGACGCTGATCTGTATTATCTCGTCTAATTCAGAAAAGTCACTCCCTAAATCAGCCACACTTCTTAGGGAGAAAAATCTTTCTTCATTTCTCTGCATTCGTATTCCATAGTCCTGGACAAGGATGTTCCTTCTGCAGCAGTGATGTGTGTCGTTAGTGAAGAAATATCTGAACTGAGTGAAAATCTAAAATTTTATCATTTAGAATTGTTTCGTTGCTTCAAAAATTGAATCGTGTGAAATTTTATAATTTTAGAAAAATTTTCGTAGTCGTAGTGTTGAACATTTTTAATTTTGATATTTCACGGACAATTTGATAATACCTGCTAACTGACATATTTGATGAAAGCGATGTTTCTAATCAGTTAACAACATAATACGCTTGCGCACATATTGTGAGAGCCTTCTAACTGTAGAAAAGTATTTGTTATCCTTATTTCACTTAATAATATCCATTGCAATACTTTCTATAGCTGAACAATCTTAATTTATTCAGTTTTTTTATTCTCCTGAAAAAAGGATAAATGAACTTAACAGGAATTGTCAGATCGTCGGCGATTTCCTTCTTGAGCCAAGCAATATTTTTAACACTAGATATATCAACCGGTCAAAATGACGGATGTACTTTTATTGAACTCATATTTTTGTATTATTATCTAAGTATTGTTTCAAAAATTTATGATGAGTTTTAATATAATTACTGTGTTTTCATATTAAAAGTCATCTTAAATTTCCAAAACAATACTTACATATTAATAGAAAGGTGTAATTCTACGTAAACCAATTAGAATTTATGTTTACACAAAATTTTAAGCGTAGGAAGGCCTTTCAAAAACTAACTAATTCTCACACGTTCTACGTGCTAAAAATCACTTTTTTTGTGAGATTTCAATGCGTAATGAAAATCGTATACGTAATAAATTAAAACTTTGATAACTTAAATTTTGCTGCTAGAAATTTTCGACGCATTGTCTACATTGTCGACGTCATTTTTTGAATTGTCTACATATATTGTATACACGAATAGGCAGTTTATTAATTAGTTCATGTAGACTACGCGGCACAACACTGCTACTCCGTTAACGGAATTTTTAACCCAGGTTCAGAGGGTCAGTTTCGGTTTGGGTCCTTTATTTTGAAAGTCATTTCATGACGAGCAATTTGATATTTTTTTGGATGTTTCTCTATTTCCGAGAGAATTTCAAACGATGAATTAGTACAACACTGAATTTTCTGCACAGTACGAGGAGTAAGCCTTATTTTCAGCACGATACTTCTCGGCTAGGATTTTTTTAAAGTTATACATACATTTTTATTTTTTATTGAATACAAATTTCAATACGATAATCAATATTGGGCACAATTATTTGAGCAAAAGCAAAAATAAAGCTGCTCTAAGGTCAAGTCGGTTTTTTTAATGGGAATTCCTATTCTTGACATCGGATTCGAGAAGCAAGGGAAATTTTACATCTATGTATTTTCCATGACCTCACAAGATTACCTGAAAGAATATGTTTATTTATTAAGCTTATGATTTGCTGTGAAAATTTTAAAAAAATAAACATTTCAAAAATTAGAATTTATATTTTTTTTTTTTTTAATTTTCTTAGCAAATCATAAGCAGTATAACTAAAATATTATATTCCTTCAGGTAACCTTGAGAGGTCATGGAAAATACATATGCGGAAGTAAAATTGCCCATGCTTTTGGAATCCGTTGTCAAAAATAGGTATTCCCATTAAAAAATAACGACTTGACCTTGAAGTTTGACTTCAAGGTCTAATTTAAGATCAACATTTGATTTCCCCCTAAAAATTATGCAAGTTTTGTAATTACACATTTTTTGATTTAGGTCTTTCCTTGGCGAGGTATTGGAGTGGATTTTTAAAATGGGTCACCCGGTATATCATATTCATATTGCAATTAAGATGCATGTCATTTTTATGTTTTTTTGGGTTACCGATTACGAATCTCTAACCACCCAAGGCCGACTGGCCGACTGACCGGATGTTTTCACTTTTACTTTTCTCCAGATATTTTTCATTTTTGAAGGTTGACCGACTATTAAAAAATGAAATGTATATTCAAGATCATTTTCAGAATGCATTCAGATTTATGCATAGCTCAAACATGGTGTGTTTTTACTTTACTTCCCTCTTTATTTAAATCTTTCTATACCGTATACAACAACCAACAAAGATTCCATATTCCTGTTTTATTCATTCGCAAGAATGTATTCTTCTACCACACTATACATAGGTCATTTTTTCAATGGCAACAACTTCTATCTCATGATCACTAAAATATAGATAACTTATTTTGCTAATTGGTTTCATCTTTTACGACAAAATAAATTATTTGAATTCCTTTGTATATTTCTTTTATGTTTCCATATTTCTTTTTCTACTTTTGGAGGTATGTATAGGTCGCTGAAACTCCGGATGTTTTGATGAATTCCGGATGCTCTAATTGAAGGTACCGGATGTTTTCTGTAGTTCGACCGACCGGCTGTTTTGACTTTTGACTTTCTCCGGATGTTTTCAGTTTTCAAGGTCGACCGACAAAATGTAGGTTACTATAGTGATAGTAGGTTATCCAGGTGTCTCGACTAATTCTGTTAAGGATTATCTTATTGTGTATTATCAAAATAAATTTGATTTTGGACGCTTATTTAAGTTGGTAATTTTAGTAATTGTTTTATTTAGGTTATATTCGCGAGATGTTGTACCACGTGAAACATTAAATCTTCACCAGTTAGTTGTACGAGTAATAAAATACATTGCAACTGGACCTTAACTGTATACACTAATTTACTTAAAATGTTAATTCCAATATTTAATATGAAGATGTATTCATGTAGTCTAAAGCAGATTTTGTTTAATTGTTGATTGTACATTTGTCGAAAGTATTTAATCCAAACCCTAACTGATTCTTGATTGAACAGTATATTTATTCAAAAACATGACCTGCATGACTGCTATTATTATTGAAGGCTTGTTTGGCATCTCGCAACCTAATTATTTCCAATTGCATAAAATATTTTATATTAAATAATTCGAAGAATTTGTAGTTTAAAAGCTCAAAGCGTGTGAATCATTAGTTGAACAAATTAAATAGCCACAACAAAAGTGTAAAACAATAACTATTTGTATATCTAATTATCACATTAATTTTTCGTGGAAGCGTATAACTTATTGCGGTAAATAATTTATATAAAATATGTAATTGTGTAGAAAATTTCACAACCGAAACATCTATCTAACACATAAAGTAATTCTCAATATAGAAAATAAAATTGTAGTGTATGTAGAATTGAAGAGAGCTGCGGGGATTCCTGACTTGATATGTGGTTACATAATTTCGTATTTGCGAATGAACTTGAAATTTATTTCTATGAAAAATATTCTACGTTATATAATAGAAACAAACAACTGGTACTTGTTCATATGTTTCCAAATAATTAAACATTAATTGTGATAACCTTCGACATTCATACCCACATATACTGATAAAGCTTGTATTTAAAATTTAAATTTTTTAATTATTTTGTTTCCATATAATTTAATATACTTACTAGTAGGTATGCATGATTGTCTTAAATATGTCAATGCATGGTGATAAATCTAACCCTAATGTTCGAGTCCTAAATTTAAACGAGTGAGCTTTATACATTAGACTAACTACTTTTGTTAATGTGAAGTGTAGTTAGAATATAATTATATTATGTTTTTATAACTAGTCAGGTTAACACCGGTTTGAAAAAAATAAAACTTAAGGTTACATAATATCAACGATATAATATTTCGAGGCGACAAACAATTACCACCAAAGTTGAACGAACTTGAAACCCCTTATGAGTCCTTCAGATGTTTGGTAAACGACGATCTTATTAGGCACATAACAGAACAATCCAATTTGTACGCACATCAAAAGAATATCGGAACGAAATTTACAATCGATTCTAATGACATGTGGAAATTTATAGGCGTGTTAGTCTTTATGTCAGTATATCGCTATACCCGACCGACGTTCATATAGGGGAAGACGCGCGTTTGAAGCGATCCGACAAGTAATGCCTTGGCTTAGGTTCAAGGAAATTAGTCGATACCTTCACTTCAACAATATTTCTCTTGCAATCGATAAAGACCAACTAGATTACGATCGGTTGTTCAAGGTTCGACCGCTTATTACACATTTTAATGAAGCCTTCGGTTCAGTGCCAATGCTACATAGGCTTTTGCGTAGATGAGCAAATGTGCGCAACTAAAATGCCAGGAACAAATCTGCGTTAATATATGCTGAACAAACCGCGCAAATGGGATTTCAAGCTCTTCTCGCTTTGCGATACCAGCTGTTTTTCTTACGCATTCGAAATTTATTGTGGTGCTGGGAATAATAAAACTCCAATAGGCGCACCTGATGTAGGATCATCGTAGAATGTTGTTGTTCGTTGTTCAAAGAGTATACCTAATTTTATTAACCATATTCTTTATTTCGATAATTTGTACACATCCATGCGCCTGTTAACAGTTCTATACAGCAAAGGAATATATAGCCTGGGATCTGTCCGTTCAACTCGTGTGCCGGATTATAAGCTGTCGAGTGATGCCGCCTTAAGTGGGCAAAAAGGTGAACAAGGATACTCTGAGGAGTATGTGGGAAATGCTTATGGAATCGACATTTCGTCAGTTTTGTGGCAAGACACAAAAATCGTTCGGCTACTATCAACATATGTTGTCACGAAACCATTTATTTCTAGCAAAACCACCACCGAAAGCTACCCGATGGGATAAAAAGGAAAACAACAGTAAGAAACGGATTGCCCGTACATAATTAAGGAGTACAACCGGCATATGGGGAGTGTCGTTTTGATGAATGGATTGTTAGCCTGGTACCATATACGCATAAAAACCCGTAAATGGTCGAACCATATTTTTTTCACCTCATTGACGTAGCAATTGTAAACACCTACATTCTGTACGACAGACTAAACGTAAACCATGGAAAAATTAAGCTTCCAACATTTCTGACTGAAATGGCTGAATCACTCTGTTTGAAAGCAATGATGACAGAGAAGAAAAATGTTGGGCGACTATCTAATGCATCTCAAACTGCTTCCCCAAAACCAACCAAGAGAGCGTGTCTTCTCAGTATTAGATGCCCGTTATACGATCAAGTAGGTCAGTGATGCATTTTTCGTGACCGATCAGGTAAACGCCAATGTAAATTTCCAAAATGTTTTAATTGAACATTAGTTTTTAGTCCGGTCAATATAGACATTTAAAATAACAAAAATTCCCGGAGAGCCAAATATTGATGGAGAGCTGGGGTTTACCATTACAAATAAAGTTTTAAAAATCCCCATCGATCCCATGTGTGCTACAAAAGTTATTCGGGGTCAAATGTCAAAATTTGAGGTTTTTTTTGGATTTTTCTCGAAAACGGTAAGTTTTATCAAAAAAAAACTCAAACCAAAGTTGTCGATCTTAAAATTCTCTAAATGGTCTTCATGATTTTTTTCCTAAGAGTTACCATTCCTGAGATATCGCGATTCTAAGAGTCACATTATACATGATATGCACTTATAAGCAACGTATATACATAATCAGGCACTTAACACAAGTATAAATACCTATTTGTGTCTCTTATATATTATACTATTCTGAAAACATTTATCACGTGGTCTTGAAAAACATCTGGCTATTCTATTGTCCGTAGGTCTCGTTCATATACCTGTTTCTTTTAGTGCTAAAGGTTCACTTCAAGTAAATATACGTACTTATTATAAGCGTCTACCATTTAGGTTATTAATTGTGCTATTTTATAGCTCGAGAAAATGTCTCAGTTTTGCTTTATTTGCAATAAACTTTTAACTGAAGATGAAACAGTTGTGGTTGATCGTGGAATGCCAACTTTAATCGAGGCTAGTGTCGCGAGAGGTGATGAGTTTACTGAGTATTTAAGAACTCAAAAATCCGTTACAATACACGTGGATTGCAGAAAATCATACACCCGGAAAACTTCAATCGCTGCAGCAAAAAGACAACGTGAGGAGGAACAGGCTATTACTTCAAAAAAAAGTCCACCTCGTACTAGAACGTGAGTAAGTGAATCAAATTTTTGTTTTAAAAAATACTGTTTATTTTGTGGCAATGAAGCCAATGAAGAAACTGAGAAAAAGAAAGCACATCATCTTCAAAAAAAAAATTATAACGTGACTACACTAAAATTCAAAGAATCCCTGTTGAAATTAGCTAAAGATCGTTCTGATGATGTTTCAAAGGCTGTTCTTGAACGTACTAATTTTGAGTATGATTTAGTCGCTGCTGATGCAAAATACCATGACAGTTGTTACAAACCTTTCTTAAAACCTAATACTGGTGGTAAAATTGGCCATCCACAAGAGTTTCATCCACAAGATGAAACTGTAAACTCTGCGATGGAGAAAATTTTTCAATTCATAGAAACGAGTGATGATTGCCAGTTTTCGTTGGATGAATTGAAGAATGTTTGTCAAGATGGAGCTTTAGATGACAGAACGATTGAAATTGGAGTATGGCAGTAGAATTATTATTACAGAGAAGCCTGGAAAATTAACATTTATTTGTTTTATTGATAACTAGCTGAGTTACCCGGCGTTGCACGGGAGGTATATAATTCAAATACCTTGATTGTTATGCAAGAATTCTCTCTTTACATCGCTGTAGTTGCAATCACATATGAAAAGAAAATTATAAGTAGCTGTATTCAGTAACGGGTGCCTCCGTCAATGCATCCAGGCGAAATTTTGTAATGATATTATTGGACAACCTGTTTGTGAGGATAGTTAATTAATTTTGGTTTGGTATTTGTTACCAATTGCCAAATAATTATACTCCATTTTTACAAACCTTCAACCAGATCAAAGTGAATAATAAATATAAAGATAGTTTAGTTAATAATTTTTATTATAAAGCCTTTTGATCAACAATATTTTTGATTTTTCCATTTGGTGTGTAAATAAATAAATTTGTTGGCGTTCCTACTCTGGAGCAAGCAACATACAGTTGGCCATGTGAAAAGCATGAATTTTCCACAATAACACCAGCTATTTTCAATGATTGCCCCTGGGCTTTGTTGATTGTCATTGCAAAAGCAAGGCGTAATGGGAATTGTAGTCGCTTGAATTCAAACGGCAAATCGGTGGGAATCATAGGAACGCGCGGAATTAGCACATCTTCTCCTTTACTTTTACCGGTAATAATCGTTGCTTCAAACACATTCGGCATCAATTTCTTCACACAAAGCCGTGTTCCGTTGCACAATTTCGGTGGATCTAAATTTCGGAGCAGTATTATTGGTGAACCCTCTTTTAAAAATATGATGTGTGGTGGAATACCAGGTGGCTCCAAGGAATTAAGAAACTCTATTGGATAATTGACGGATTGATCCACATCAGTAACCGTGTCGATAGATTTGTATTTCATTAGTGGCTTGGGTAGTTGCGATTGAATTTCATTATTTAATTTATTAACGCCGTCATGTTTGGGAGCTAGGAGTGCACGTTCGCACCGCCAATCATGATTATTGAAGTTATTTGGCAGATTTGGGAATACTTTCATTACCACGTCCTGTATTGATGGCAGCATTTGACAAAAATTAGGCGGGAACGATATCTCACATGTTACAGGGTCATTTGGTAATTTCCTGTTACCCATGTCCAAAAGCTGCCTGGCAAATGTTTTAGCTGTACCATCGTGATGTAAATTCACACGCATGTTTGTAGATAGTGTGATTTTCGTACCGTGTTTCCAAAGATGAGACACCTTCAGGCAGGCATTAAATTCATCAGCGGGTGTTGATCGTGGAATGACTGGCAAAGTTTGACGAAAATCACCTGCTAGTAGTGTTAGAGGTCCTCCCATTGGTCGGTTATTTTGTCGCAAATCGCGCAAAGTACGATCAACCACTTCAAATGCTTTTTTGTGTGCCATGGTACATTCATCCCAAATAATGATTTTACATGTTTTTAATAACGTGGCAATTCCCGAATTTCGTGTTATATTGCAAGAAAAATTATCCGCTTGATTCAAATTCAATGGCAGTTTAAACGTTGAATGTGCTGTGCGGCCTCCATCGAGTAAAGTGGATGCAATTCCAGATGATGCAACAGCGAGGCCGATTGTATTCTGCTGTCTTACTTCAGCAAGTATCAAATTAAGAAGGAATGTTTTTCCAGTGCCTCCGGGTGCATCAAGAAAAATAATTCCTCCGTTACCGTTTGCTATGTATTGCATCACTTTAGTGTATGCCTGTATTTGATCATCCACTAAGAGACTTTTTTGAGTTTCAGCGAAAACTCGTAACTGACCAACGTCGTAATTTTGTGTATAACAATCGCACGCTAGATATCCTTTTTGGTGTATAAATTTGCGGCTAAGGCGCTATTTCGGAACAATTAAATAATTGTATCTATACTTGTAAAAATGAATTCTTGATCCAGGGCAGACTTCCGGATTGGAGCATGTCACTAATTTCATATAACCCCTTTCCTAAAGTCATTCCCGTCAAAAAATCTTAAAAAAATTGAAATTTGAGAAAAAATTTGTACCACAGCCCCTAGACCCCGGGGCCCAGCCCCTTCAAAAGTATCGTGGGCTTGGTCCTGAACATGCAACATATACATGGTAAAAATTTCATGGCGATGGCTAAAGCGGCTAAGGCGTTATTTCAGAACAATCAAATAATTGTATCTTTACATGTAAAAATGAATTTTTGATCCAGGGCTGGGCCCCTCGGATTCGAACATGTCTCTTATTTCATATAACCCCTTTCCAAAACTCATTCTCGTAAAAAAATTTAAATTTTTGAAAAAATTTGTACCATGGCCCCTAGACCCTGGGGTCCAGCCCCTTTCACAATATCGTAAGATTGGTCCTGAACATGCAACATTTGCATGGTAAATATTTTTTGGCGATCGGTTGAGCGACTGAGAAGTAATTTTGTAATAATCAAATATTAAAATTAATTTTTGATCCAGGGCTGGGTCCCTCGGATTCCAACATGTCAGTAATTTCATATAACCAGCCCCATAAACTCATTTTCGTGGAAAAATTTAAAGAAAATTAAATTTTTGAAAAAATTTGTACCGCAGCCCCTAGACCCCGGGGTCCAGCCCCTTCCAAAATATCGTAAGGTTGATTCTAGATATGCAACTTGTACATGGTAAAAATTTCATGGCGATCGGTTGAGCGGCTGAGGCGCCCATTCGGAACAAACAAACAGGAATTCATTTTTATATATATAGATTACTTACCAAGATATTTTAAGTCAAGTCTGGTCTGATAAAAAACACTTTGATGAAAAAAACAAGCGGTTAAAAACTTTGAAAGCTGCGGCAGCAATTGTTCATGATGATATTCAATCTTGCGTTTTCGATAATACTACGTACCCCCCACCAGGTAGAATGTTCGATGATATAAATAACGATATTCCCGAATCATTGTCATATTTTTTGGAACAAGTCATTTTAAAAAACAAGCGTCATAATTTAGATCATCTAAAGTTGTCTATAATTTGTACGAATATTAGCCACTGCATCATGACTGCTGTTCGGCCTAGAACCTTTAAATCTAAACTACAGCTGGGTCTTTCAGTTTTTTTTTCATCGGCGATTTGGTTCGAAACGCCTCATACATATTTTCTCGTCTTTTGGTTTATGCACATTTTACAGTGAAACAATGAATTATGAATCAGCAGCAGTTTTCAGTCGTCCACCTCATATTTTACCACCAGAAACAGGCATATTCATTCAATACTTTACAGACAATGCTGACATTAATGTAAATACTTTGGACGGTAATAATACGCTTCATATAATGGGTATATTATCCAAATTGTGACTTCCAAAGATTCAGTATTACAAGAATAGCCGATGCCACGAGTAGCTGAAGTTCTTTCAGCGAAATATTTTGCAGCAAAGGCTCATGTACCTATACAAGTCTATCAAAACACTGGCGTGGTTGGGTACAGCAAAATAAATGTGCGAAATTTTGATTATGAAAGTGAATCTAAAGTATCTTTTTCAAAAAAAGTTGATGTGACATGGTTCTATGGCAAATACAAAAATTTCTCTCTACCTGGTTGGAATGGTTACATTGAACGCGTGACAAGTAATATTATAGATTTTTCTAAGTCAAAAATGACATTTTGACACAAATAGGTATTTATACTTGTCTTAAGTGCCTGATTATGTATATACGTGGCTTATATGTGCATATCATGTATAATGTGACTCTTAGAATCGCGATATCTCAGGAATGGTAACTCTTAGGGAAAAAATCATGAAGACCATTTTTTTAGAGAATTTTAAGATCGACAACTTTGGTTTAAAGTCTTTTTTGATAAAACTTACCGTTTTCGAGAAAAATCCTAAAAAAACTCAAATTTTGACATTTGACCCCGAATAACTTTTGTAGCACACATGGGATCGATGGGGATTTTTAAAACTTTATTTGTAATGGTAAACTCCAGCTCTCCACCAATATTTGGCTCTCCAGCAATTTTTGTTATTTGACCACTATTTTTATGTCTAAATTGACCGGACTATTTTGTGCCCTATTAATTACGTGGACAATTTTTTATTTTGTTATCAATAAATAAATGAACATAGTGAAGATATTTTAGGCTCTCGAAAAATATCAAAATCATATTTTGATTTATATCCTTAATTTTTAGTATTTAAGGGAGAACACCACTGTGACCTACCATTTTCAAGTGCTTAGTTTGGTATTTTTTTTTGAGAAATGGGTTGGGCTTGGGTTTAGAGAAATAAAAAATTTTAGGCTATATTTGGCATATATTTAAGTAAACAAAAAAAAAATTTTATGTAAAAAAAAATACAAAATGGCGGCGCTAGAGTAGCTTTAGTAGAAGTGATTTTGCCTAGAGTCGCTCCGCTGCACGCAGTAGAAGTGTCTTAAATTTGTTCCTGGAACAAAAAATAAAATATTTTCATGAAATATATTAGTTTTAGCATCGAAGTACATGAGGAAATTAAAAAATTCGAAAAAATAAAAAAATTGAGACAAGTTTGAAGAAAAAGTTTCATTTTTCGACTGTAATTTTCGTATAAAAAGTTGTATAACTTTTTTAATTTTTAATGAATCAAAAAAAACTCATGTACTTCGATTTTAAATCTATTTAAGAACCTACAGTTAAATTTTCAAGTCGATTGAACAAAAATTGATTGAGTTCTGCTGCGTGCAGATTTCCAAAACAGGGTTTCGAGAAAAACGCGTTTAAAGTTTTTGGTATCAATAACTTCTCAATAAGAGCTCTCAGGAAAATGCTTCAAAACCTTCTAAAAAAAATTTTTTTTAGCTATAAACGAATTTGTATCATATTTGTGAGGGTCTAAAGGATTTTTTAAAGGCAAAAAAAAAATCGATTTTTTGAAAATCTCACAGTGGTGTTCTCCCTTAAGTAAAACCTTGTGTGTTATAAAAGACTAGTAGTGACAAACAAAAGACAAAAAAGTGTACAAACTAAACGAATACATAGAATAACAAATAAAAAAGTAGGAAACCCATTACAGGATGTAATCGCATTACCGGCATCTCAACAATGCCGTCTATATAATATCTACATAAGGCACCAATCCTACAATACAAAACTTTTATATTAAGTAATAATTGAACTTGTACCAAAGCAACCTTGATTATACAAGCCATAATCTAAAAAACGAAGCTTTTATAAGGGAATTAGAAACGACGAAAAAACCAAAATTTCCATAGTAAAACACATAAAACATATGGGAAATCACTTTTTTTCCTAAGACAAATTTGTAAATGAAAACGTTGCAAATTCTTAATTATGATTTCTGAAATATTTTCATAAATGTTTGAATTTCAACATATATGAATCTCGTTTAAGTAAATCGTTTTCATTTTCTTGTAATAACTGATTTATTTAAACCAAAATATAAAAAAAAGTTCATAACAACAACTTTCTGGTCAAATTAAAATAGAAAAGCTTACTACAAAACGTGTGCATTAAGTCAATATACATAGATGGCAGTGGGTAGCAAACATTTTGAAAAATCGTAACAAAAATTGCGACCTGGGGAAATTTGAGTTCAAAAATTGTAGGAAAAGCAAAACAAATTCAGAAAATATTTAAGAACGTGTCATAATTTTGTGATTAAACAATCTTTTTCATATTTTTCTGTATAAATCTGAGACATCTAACGTACACTAGTAAAACTAAAGATAAATTTAGCAAGTATTATTTTAATTTGTCAGAGCCAACTTTGATATATTTTTCAAAATGAAATTTCGAAAAATATATTTTAGAAATAATTTTATTTTAATATTTCTGCAATTAATATTTACTTAATACTAATATACCCTTCTTGTATATTGCTGCTAAAGATATGTAGAACACTTTTGTATAAATATTTTGTAACATTTTTGCTGTTTTCATTGAAAAACTTGAAGCTAAAAAACACCGTTTTTACTATGGATTCCTATGGAAATCAGTGAAAAGTTATACCACTAAAAAAGCTTCAAAAAAATACGTCATAATGATTATAGCTCTATACTCTAGAAGGCTCTGTCTATACTCTAGAAGGCTCTGCTTGTACGCATAATTATTTTATATATGTACATTCAAACAAACACATTTTCATTCATTCATTCAAGGGCAAAACAATTTTTTGAACATACATAGTATGTATTCTATATTGTGTACTTTTATTGTTTTTGTTTTTTACGTGAATGTATTGCAAAGGAAATCTTTACGCGTCTATTATGCCTCATGGTGGATTCAGCGAGAAAAATTTGCTAGCTCGTGATCACGAATTATTGAAATTTCGTCATCTTTTTTACCCCCTCCAATTTTTTGTTTACTTTTTCTTATGGTTGCTTTTGTAAAAAAGTAAACAAAAAATTGGAGGGGGTAAAAAAGATGACGAAATTTCAATAATTCGTGATCACGAGCTAGCAAATTTTTCTCGCTGAATCCACCATAAATTCCATTGTGAAAAATTGACTGAGCTGACTTCAGTTGGAAAAAGACAAAAAAAAAATAATCCAGCAGAGTGACAAAGACAAAGTATGTTGTTATTGTTTTTTTTATAGCAAAATTTGTTTGACACATTTTGACAGCAAGCAAAAACATAACCAAAAATTATTAAACAAAATTAGGTATTAGTGTAAATTCTATTATTTTCACGTTTCAAAATAATCTAAAAAATTAATTATCATTATTACCCACATCAAAATTATTTTTTTCGAAGATTATCCGTCATAAAATACAAAATTAAAAAAATCTTTCCCGTAACAATGCCACACTATTGTTTATTAGTATTTTGACAGCAAACAAACACATAACCTACAATTAATTAACAAATTAAGTATTATGTGTTAATTCAATTATTTTAAGTTTCAAAATTATCTAAAAAATTAATTATTATTATCACTCATATCAGAATTATTTTTTTCGAACATTATCCATCATAAAATACAAAATTAAATAAATCTTTCCCATAACAATGCCACACTATTATTTTATATGTTTTGACAGCAAACAACAACATAACCTAGAATTAATTAACAAATTAAGTATTATGTGTTAATTCAATTATTTCTAGTCTCAAAATTATCTAAAAAATTAATTATTATTATTACTCATATCAGAATTATTATTTTCGAATATTTTCTGTCTTAAAATACAAAATTAAAAAAAATCATTCCCATAAAGGTGCCATACTATTAAAATTAATAATGTGTGCGAGAAATATTTCTCATCGGTACACAATATTTATGTCCTTGTATTAGTTGGACTGCCATAAATAGTTCTCGATTTGAACTTTTTTTAAATTTTGATATCAGTCCACTAACACAGACACATCTTTTTTGTAAGTAAAATTTTGACTGACTCCGTTGGGCATCTCGTTCACGCAACCATCGATTTTATATTTTTATCTCAAGTTATTTTGACTGACAAACTTTGTTTCACAATGGAATTGAGGCTTAACTTTGGAGTCCGACCAGTACTTGTTAACACTAGATATACCAACCGGTCAAAATGACCGGTTGTACTTTTATTGAAATAATTTTTTTTTTATTATTATGTAAGAATTGTTTCAAAAATTTATGATGAGTTTTAATATAATTACTGTGTTTTCATTTTAAAAGTCGTCTTGAATTTCCAAAACAATACTTACATAATAATAAAAAAAAATTATTTTAATAAATGTACAACCGGTCATTTTGACCGGTTGGTATATCTAGTGTTAACAGACATCAATAGCGGGGATATAAGGCATCTCTCTCGCTCTAGCGCTTCGCTTGAGTTGAGATGCCTAAAAATAGTTTAAAAATATCGTGGTTTAAACAGTATTGTGTATATTATTGAAACTCATTTTTTTAAAAAAATACTTTTCAATTGTTGTGGCTATTTCACTTTTCTTATGTATTACATATATAAATATAATTAAAAGGCAACTTTTATATTATTTTTAATTTATATATTTTTTAAAATAAGTATATTCCTTATAGTGAAATTTTATTTTTAATTTTCGATTCAAAATCGATTTCGATGCCAAAAAACATAATCTTCAGTTGAAGCAATACTTATTGAATTCAATAAGCATTGCTTCAACTGAAGATGATGTTTGTTAGCATCGAAATCAATTTTGAATCGAAAATTAAAAATAAAATTTCACTATAAGGAATATACTTATTTTAAAAAATATATAAATTAAAAATAATATAAAAGTTGCCTTTTAATTATATTTA
The DNA here is from genome assembly GCA_963556165.1 of Tipula helvola. Taxonomy (NCBI): domain Eukaryota; kingdom Metazoa; phylum Arthropoda; class Insecta; order Diptera; family Tipulidae; genus Tipula; species Tipula helvola. The sequence continues at coordinate 172,618,074 of OY744482.1, forward strand.
TATATGTAATACATAGTATTGTGTAGTACATACAGTGTACAGATAAAGTTTTTATATCAAGTGATAAAAAATGGTCGCCTGTTTTTTAATATTATACATAAATAAATATATACTATCCGATGCATTAGTAATTGTGATGAGGAAAATTTAAGATAACGGTTACGTTTGTTCCCATGTAAAATCAATGAAAATTACTTTTTTGGAATTTTTTTTCTCTTATTTAATTGAGTAATAAATAACGTTTCATTTGATATAAATTTCATAAAAAAATTCATAACTGTAATGCAGATAAATTCAATTAAACTTGATGCAAAAGAATTTGTGATTCATATTTTTGATGCATAAGTATTTGTGATATGAAGAAAAATTTAAAAATAATTTGTAAATCTATTAAATTTAAAATTAGTTTTGACTAATTTAATAGTGATTAAGTCACTTATAATTTGTGAACCATTGGAACATTTTTATTACGTCTCCATCACATCGTAGAAGTCGCCCAAAATTTTGTTCATAAAATCGCATCGAATCTTATCCCACACGGTTTAATTAGAATCCCATTGTAAATTTTTGGTCTTGCTAGATTTCGAATATCTTCCGCTTTCATTTAAACCCCCGCAAGGATAAATTGGAACTCTACCTTGGCTTAGGCAACCATTTATGTTCAATATTTGTATATAATTTCTTGGTAAATTCTTCTTCTTGTGTATGGCAGCATTATTGCGCTTCTTGTGTATGGCAGCATTATGAATAGCAAATTTTTCAGACCCGACTGTTTTTCAACAACTGAGAATACTGTCTTCTTAAATAAACCGAAATTGAACATTGACCTTCAAGTGCTGTAATTTATACAGCCACATAACCTTTTATTTCTTCCGCAAGAGATGCTAACTGAAGAAGTAACCACCGTATTTGATATTCTCTATAATATCAAAATTGTTTTTCCATATTTTCTAATTAACACCAAAACACACTAATTTGGACATAACAAGGTCCTCCAGAGTTCAATTGGCAATCCAACATAATTACATTTACATTTTGTTTCCTCACAGTAAATCATATTCGGTTTGGACAGTCAATTAGTCAAAACTAATTTTAAATTTAATTGATTTACTAATTATTTTTAAATTTTTCTTGATATCACAAATGCTTATGCATCAAAAATATGAATCACAAATTCTTTTGCATCAAGTTTAATTGAATTTATCTGCATTACAGCTATGAATTTTTTTATGAAATTTATATCAAATGAAACGTTATTTATTACTCAATTAAATAAGAGAAAAAAAATTCCAAAAAAGTAATTTTCATTGATTTTACATGGGAACAAACGTAACCGTTATCTTAAATTTTCCTCATCACAATTACTAATGCATCGGATAGTATGTGTGCATATAAATAAATAACATAAAAATTAAAACTTGGTGAATACCGGGGCAATTTAACAAAAAAAACAACCTCAAATACTGTACGAATTCTAAAATTATTGTATCATATTAGTGTATATTAAAAACAAGTGATTACATGAACCATGTTGTGACCTAAACATAAAAATAAACCATATAAAAGTTATCAACTCAAAAGCATATTATGAGTCGAACAATTCATGCTAACACACAAACTCATAAATTTTATGCTACTAAATACATAAATGGAGCATGCAGCGTACCGCAGGATCGCGGGCCATTAAGATAAGATTTGTTTTTATTTATTATTGTTTATTGTATATTATTATTTCATATTATTCAAATTTTATTAATTTTTGTTGCGCTTAATATATCAGTCTTCTTACTAATAATCTTAATGACGTCATTTAGGTTAAGTAAATTTGTTCTTAAAATTTGTCACATTTATTTTGAATTTATTTTTCTTCTTTTGAAATAAATCTAAATTTTGTTAGTTAGTTTTAAGTTTTAACTTAAAATCCTGTATTGTTATTTTCCAATTGGCAAAAATTACCGTTCACTTGATTGATTGATTGTTTCGCTTGGATTTTTTTTTTTCGCTAAAATGTTGAATACCAGCATGAGGGGCTAAAAGCTTTTTAATGAGGATGTGAGGTAGGTTTATTCGCAGTTTGACATATTTTATTTGTTGTTTTATTCTCTAAATCAGTGAAAATATATGAATATTCAAGTTTGGCTATCGTTATAGCTTTAAAAATTCTAAGCATTGTTTCTGGGTGACCTCCTCCATCTTTGTGAGATAAAATTTTTATTATGTTTATGTAATGTTTTTTGAGTTTCTGTTTTCATGTTTTTATAGTGTGAGTTTAGAGATAGCCTGTTTGATAATGTAATTCCGACGATTTTTGTGAATATTTTCTCTATTATTTTTATATTTTCTAATTTAAGTGTGCATTTTTTACTATTGTTAAAGTTAGTAACCAGGCGCATAAAGTGAGTTTTATCTGGGTTAATATTTAGATTTAGCTCTTTTAATTTGTTATTAAATTTTGCCAGTGTTTTATTAGCTATTCGTTCCAGTTCCTCTATATTTTTATTCCAAATTAGGAAACAATGTCATCTGCGAATTGTGGAAGATTTGATTGTTGTTATTGCTGAGCTGATGTAATTTTTTCGTGTATGTATATGTTATAGAGTGTTGGGCTCAAGCAACTTCCTTGTGGGATGCCAATATTCGTTGTGTTAATTTGGTTAATAGTTGAATTTTTAAGTTTAATTTTCCTGTTTGTTAATAGTAAATAAACCCAATTTATGATATTAGGTATGTGGGAAATCCATTTCTTTCATGATGTTAATGAGGATATTTTTGTTTACGTTGTCACATGCTTTTTGTGTGTCTGGTTGATGAGTAGTATTTTGTAATTGTTATTTTTTAGCTTTTTAATGAGATTGAATAATTCTACCATATAATCTGTTGTACTTTTATTTTTTCTGAAACCAAAGTTGAAATTATTTAATATTTCTTTATTTTCTATATGTTTATATTATTTATTCTGTTTAAGACCAACTTGTAAGGAATTTTTGAGAGCACTGATAAGAGTTGCCTCTTAGGTCTGTAATTTTCCGCATTTCTCTCGTCTTTACCTTTTATTTTTTTATTGCAATTGTATTTATTATTTTCCAGTTTTCTGGATAGTTTTGGGGATACCAAATATTGTTAAAGTGATTTGTGATCATTTTTAGGAAAAAGCTGTTTGTAATATGTAATTTTTTAAATATTTTGTAACTTATTTGGTCAAATCCTGGCGATGTGTTTTTCGCGTTTTGGATGATCGATTGTATTTCTTTTTCTTTGAATCCTGAAAAATCATTGTTAGTTTGTATGTATAGGGTAAGTCTACGGATGTGAAGTTTTCGACAAAAACAAAATACTTAATTGTATTTGTGAGTTTCTGGTTCAGTCGGCAAAAAACTTGTTATTTGGCGAAATAATATACCAGCATATAAAATAAAAAGACATAAATAAAAAAAAAACAATGATAATACCATATATAATTAAATATAGTTCGATAAAAAACTACGGATTATAGGCTTTTGTTATTGAATTTGAAATTGAGCGATTTTTGAGATAAATGGAATTCTGAGGTCCACTGTATCGCAGTTTGGCCAAATCACAGAGTTTTTCGTGGGTTGTGGCATACATCATTAGTTAGCAATTGAAGTGCTTTTTGATTAAAAAACTGTCCGACAAAAAAACTACGGATTTTTGGTTTTTGTTATTGAGTTTGAAATTGAACAATTTTTGAGATAAGTAGAATTTTGTAGAAGAGCCAATCTGTGCTGTAACTGCAATTTAACTGATAAATTCAGATAGATGCCGATGATTATGTCGATCGATATTGAGAAGTTTATGGTGATACTAATTGCTTGAGATTGCTATTTTGGAAAATTTTAATTTATTGCTGGCAATAAAATAAAATGACCGGATTAACATAAAGTTGGTCATTCGTCACCGAGGGAAAATTTTTTAAATCGTCGAAAATCTCCCAATCATTGTAAGATCTTTTAACAATTGCAGTGTAATGTTTAAGCGAATTATTGTAATTCACTAAAGCTTTTAACAAGAAATTTTCCATGTTTAGTGTAATGGTTTTTTCAATTTCGCAAATTTTAATATTGTAATTTTCGTTATTAAGAGACTGAACATCTGCAATGGCTAGGCCTAAATTACAAACAATTTTCTCCACCTTCAAATTTGCTCCACAACTAGAGCAAGTTAGAGCCCCAAAAGTCAATGCACTTTGAATATTGCGCAATGTATCTACATTAACGGCGAAAATATCAAAAGGTAGGTAGCAGCTTCGAGAGTTTCGAACGCGAATTACATTTTCTTCCTTCACTACACTTTTGATGTACTGAGATTGGTGGTGGCACCATTTTGTCAATTAAATAGGATATTTGGCATTCTGCGTCTAGTTCGGTTAAGTTTCCCAATTTTTTGATACAGTTTATATCCTTATAAACATCAAATAATATATTTGTGCGTAATTCATAAGTTTTTTCAGCTATTTTTTTATTAAGTATTATTGATGAAATAAACTTAAAAAAATCATTATTTATTTCATCAAATTTAATTTTTAAAAATTCAATATCAGTACCTAAACATACAAAAATCTCCGTGAGGGAATCGAATCCACATGTGTTTGCAACTTTTATGATGTTTCCTCTACATAGTTTGGTAAATCCGTTCTTCAAAATAGGAATCTGCTCAACTTTGAAATCTGGCACTTTGCTTCGGGGATCAACATCAAAAACGGATTTATTTAAATATCGGCTTATCACTTTTTTACCGAAATGTTTTGGACCTTTCGTTGTCGGCCTGATCGTGCTTCTCGGTGTAAACATTAATGGTTCCGGCATTTTTATTGACTTTAACTTTTGCTCACATTTAAACTTCAGAATATTTACAACTCGTCCAATTTTCAATCGCTTATTTTTTAAGTACTGATTTTTTACAGCATGAAACCAGTTTTCAATAATGGCGTTTGAAACATTTCCCTTAACACCAAACTTGTTTGAGAAACAATTGACCCATAAAACTAAATAAGAAAAATATTTTTTTTTATAAATAGGACAAAATCGTCGCAGTAAAATTTATTTGTCTTTGAGCCACGTTCTCTTTCTATTTCGATTTTGGTCTCCAAGTAAATACGTTTGTATTTTAAGAAAAACGGGTTTGTGTCGTCTTCTGGCCAATTATTTATATTGCTATTTATAGTTTCTTCGGATTTCGTGTTCTCGAAGTCGGCATAGTTGTCACTGTATATTTTGCCTAATGTTGTTACAAGTATTTTATATGCAGATTTGCTACTTTTTGTAATTTTTGGAGGCCACATTATAAGACATAACTGTCGGAATAGTTCATCCACACAATTTATTGATTTTGCGCATAGAAAGGCGCAGAAGAAATCTAATATTAAATTCAAGCACTTCAATGGCTAACTAATGATGTATGCCACAACCCGGGAAAAACTCTGTGATTTGGCCAAACTGCGATACAGTGAACCTCAGAATTCCATTTATCTCTAAAATCGCTCAATTTCAAACTCAATAACAAAAGCGTATAATCCGTAGTTTATTTTATCGAGCTATTTTTAGTTCAAAAGGGACTTCTTCGGCTAAATGTTTTGATGAATCATCTTGGGATAACAAAACCTTAATACTTTATATCTTTAATATTTTTAAAACAGTTGGTAATAAAAAGATATTATAGTTTCCCTTTTTTGTAATTTTGATTCAATTGTAGTTCAAATTTAAACTTCAATTCCTAAATTACCCTCTTTTTATATCTAACATTGCTTTTACCTGCTATTTCACCAGTACACACATAGCTTTTTGTTAATGGTTCTTGTGTTACTGTCTGTTCTTCTAATTTTTTAAAAATTCAAAACACAGCTTCTTATAGACAGTATTAATTATAATTTATTTTTTATTTTTATGACATACGTTTCGACTTTTTAGTCATTTTCAATGTCTAATAATAAGAAAAATATAAAAAAATATATAACGATATACAACTTCAACAAAATACCCCACAAAAAACATACCTATTGCAGATAAAAAATTAAAACAAATCTCCGTAAATTAGAACAAATATTCTTACAAAAAAAAAATGGTTAACGACTTGGAAAAAATGTTTTCCAAAAAAATTACAAATAAAATTGAACGCGAATGAAAACTAAAACAACGCAATCATGACCATATTGAGTTTTTTTATCGACAACGATATTGTCTAAAAAGTTTTTTGTGAGATGAACAATATATAAACATATTCTCCACATAGACAGACAACCCCGAAAAACAGAAGTATGATGCGATTATAACATAAATGGTCACACTTTCGTCTATGTATGTGGGGAAGGTATTGTATATATCGGAACATAAGGTTAGCATTTTAGCAATGAATTCAATCTGAGATAACCAACAAGGGGGTGTGCGATTGCTCGTGATAGAATAAATTACATTAAAATATATATACATATGACAGAATACTCGTACCTCGATCTCATTACCCATTCGATGGAAAATGTGCATGAGTAGGCCCAACAACGATGATGACGATCCATGTAAGTGTTATACAAAAATATACATAGAAAAATGTATAAATAAATTAAACATGTATCAATCATATGAACAGTCAACAACATGATAAAATGAGACAGACAGTATCAACGAAGCACGGATTTACAGTAGTAAGTTGTCTTGTAAAAGCATACAAGACCAACATTACTATGATCCGGTTTGGTAGTGTTTTGTGTACGTATAAACTGTTAATTTCTTGCTCAATTAGTGATAGTATAGACTGAAAAGTACCGTGAAGATATTATGTTGGTGTATAATTAATTATGCTGAGATAATTATCTTGCAGGCCCCTGCAATCTGTTTTATAGTTTACCGTTGTGTTGATATTTTTTGTTATGTGGCACATTTCTTTAAATATCCTCTTTTTCTTCTTTGTTTCGTAGTCAAGTATTGAGGCGTTTTCAAAAGCGAAGTCTTCAGCACAATCTATTGTATGTTTGCATAGTGCTGATCGATGAAGCGTTATATTGTTTTTATTTTTTACGGTGAATTTCACGTCACATTTGTGTTGGTTAATCCTCATGGCCATAGTCTTCGACGTTTCCCCTATGTATGCTTTACCACAATTGCACGGGATTTTGTATATAACTCCCGCTCGTTTTTCTTTCGGTATTTTATCCTTAATTTTTCCAAATGTTTTGCCCAAAGTATTATCCACCCGTGTGCCCACTTTATTAATATAGTTAGGATTGTATAGACATTTCCTAATTTTCTCAGTAATGTTCGGGATATATGTTACTGAGCCTAGTATTTGTTTTGTTTGGGTAGCCGATGGTGTTCGTAGTCTAATATAATATGTATATAGGCATTTCGTGATAAGGGTATTCACTAATTTTTTTGGGTAGTTATTTTTTAACATAATATTGTGAATTTTTGTTTTATTATTATTCCTGTGGGAACTGTCACTTAACAGGAAAACCCTCTTAATAAATGCTCGAGCTACATTCACTTTCATGGTATAGGGGTGGGATGACAGGAAGTTAAGCATTCTATTCGAGGAAATGTCTTTACTATACCAATTCGTAATTATTTTATTGTTACATCTTGTTAACATTAAATCAAGAAATGGAATGCTGTTACTAGATTCACGCTCAACCGTAAATTTAACTTTTTCATGAAATGCGTTAAAAACATTTAGTGTTTCATCAACATCGTCCATATGTAAAATTAATAAAAAATCATCTACATATTTCTTGATAAGAGATGGTCCTTTTGCTAGTACGGGTAACTTTTCCTTAAGTAGTTTTTCTAGCACGATATCTGCTAGTATGGGGGACAAAGGGTTACCTATTGCCAATCCGAATAGTTGTTTATACATATTATTGTTGAATTGGAAGTAGTTGTTATCCTTAACGCAGACCTCAAACATTTAAATAAAAGTTTCTTTTGAGACAGGAGTAATATCTTCAATTTCAGGCCATCTTTCCAATATTGCTACTGCGGCAACATCTGTTGGTATGTTCGTGAATAATGAGATCACATCAAATGATACCAAGACTTCGTTGTCAGTCAGAGTTACACTATCAAGGATCTGTTTTAGGTGGAACGAGTTCTTAATGTTATAAGTGCTATTCTCAACAAGTGGCTTCAGATAACTTATCAACAGTTTAGATAAATAATATACTGGTGATGTGACAGTTGATACAATCGGACGCAATGGTATACCAGGTTTGTGAACTTTTGGTAAGCCGTACATACGGGGGGCCACCGGTGAGATCATTTTCAATTTCGAGGTTCGTTTCAGTTTCAGGTTCGAATAGTACTTGTGTTACTGTTATTTCTCCTTACATATTGTTGCATGGTGTTGGTCGCTGACTATCTCATGTCAGTTATATTGTCTTCATCGGAGAATTGTGTCAATATGTTTTCTATATCTGCTAGAAAGTCGAAAGTGTCATAATACACACTTGGAGAAGAAAAGAAAAAACTTACAATAATGGATACACAATTACAAGAAATTTTGAATATTATTGACCGACACTTCTCAACCATCACTAAAAACATTGTTAAATGTTTCCTTTCGGTCACCAACAAAACAACAATCGCAAAAGAACTTAATTGGTTCTTACTAAGGTGCAAACGTGAGGATCTGTTCCCTATAGATTCATCCACGATAAAATGAAATATTTTGAATCCTTTGAGAAACAACATCATCCATTCCAGCAAAACATTGGCAGAATGAAAGTAACACTACAGAAGAAGCTGTTAAAAAATCTCTAAATATACGTTACAAACCTTCAAGGTCAGGTGAGTGATTTTCATGATAGAATTAAAGTTATCCGCCCTTCGGAAATTTACTTAGATCTCATTAATTCCCTCAATACTTTTAACGAATATAAGAGGGATGTGCTAAAGAATAAGTTGAATTTTAAATTTAACAATCTCAAACAACAACATAACAGTTTACAGCTGAATTTTGATGAGACAAACATTGTCAACCTTACTAATTTAGTACTACCCGTCGAATGTTCAACATTATTGAGCTATGGTCCTAAGTTTAATCTGCCTTCTAATGTAAAGACAATCGACACTTTCGACTTTCTAGCAGATATAGAAAACATATTGACACAATTCTCCGATGAAGACAATATAACTGACATGAGATAGTCAGCGACCAACACCATGCAACAATATGTAAGGAGAAATAACAGTAACACAAGTACTATTCGAACCGATAAAATATTGTTACAACATAAGAAAGAGTTAGACAAATTCTTAAAACAGAATCCGGATATAATAGTTACTAACGCAGACAAGGGGAACAAAACAGTGTTACTAACCAAACAAGAATATTTAGATAAAATGGAAAGCCTACTAGCGGACGAGTCCACTTATGAGAGAATTAACAACGACCCTACAGATAAAATTAATAGAACCGTGTGCAAATTAATAGATCAACTATCTAAGGATAATGTCGTAAACAGACAACAAAAAATTAACTTGAAAATGATCTCACCGGTGGCTCCCCGTATGTACGGCTTACCAAAAGTTCACAAACCTGGTATACCATTGCGTCCGATTGTATCAACTGTCACATCACCAGTATATTATTTATCTAAACTGTTGATAAGTTATCTGAAGCCACTTGTTGAGAATAGCACTTATAATATTAAGAACTCGTTCCACCTAAAACAGATCCTTGATAGTGTAACTCTGACTGACAACGAAGTCTTGGTATCATTTGATGTGATCTCATTATTCACGAACATACCAACAGATGTTGCCGCAGTAGCAATATTGGAAAGATGGCCTGAAATTGAAGATATTACTCCTGTCTCAAAAGAAACTTTTATTTAAATGTTTGAGGTCTGCGTTAAGGATAACAACTACTTCCAATTCAACAATAATATGTATAAACAACTATTCGGATTGGCAATAGGTAACCCTTTGTCCCCCATACTAGCAGATATCGTGCTAGAAAAACTACTTAAGGAAAAGTTACCCGTACTAGCAAAAGGACCATCTCTTATCAAGAAATATGTAGATGATTTTTTATTAATTTTACATATGGACGATGTTGATGAAACACTAAATGTTTTTAACGCATTTCATGAAAAAGTTAAATTTACGGTTGAGCGTGAATCTAGTAACAGCATTCCATTTCTTGATTTAATGTTAACAAGATGTAACAATAAAATAATTACGAATTGGTATAGTAAAGACATTTCCTCGAATAGAATGCTTAACTTCCTGTCATCCCACCCCTATACCATGAAAGTGAATGTAGCTCGAGCATTTATTAAGAGGGTTTTCCTGTTAAGTGACAGTTCCCACAGGAATAATAATAAAACAAAAATTCACAATATTATGTTAAAAAATAACTACCCAAAAAAATTAGTGAATACCCTTATCACGAAATGCCTATATACATATTATATTAGACTACGAACACCATCGGCTACCCAAACAAAACAAATACTAGGCTCAGTAACATATATCCCGAACCTTACTGAGAAAATTAGGAAATGTCTATACAATCCTAACTATATTAATAAAGTGGGCACACGGGTGGATAATACTTTGGGCAAAATATTTGGAAAAATTAAGGATAAAATACCGAAAGAAAAACGAGCGGGAGTTATATACAAAATCCCGTGCAATTGTGGTAAAGCATACATAGGCGAAACGTCGAAGACTATGGCCATGAGGATTAACCAACACAAATGTGACGTGAAATTCACCGTAAAAAATAAAAACAATATAACGCTTCATCGATCAGCACTATGCAAACATACAATAGATTGTGCTGAAGACTTCGCTTTTGAAAACGCCTCAATACTTGACTACGAAACAAAGAAGAAAAAGAGGGTATTTAAAGAAATGTGCCACATAACAAAAAATATCAACACAACGGTAAACTATAAAACAGATTGCAGGGGCCTGCAAGATAATTATCTCAGCATAATTAATTATACACCAACATAATATCTTCACGGTACTTTTCAGTCTATACTATCACTAACTGAGCAAGAAATTAACAGTTTATACGTACACAAAACACTACCAAACCGGATCATAGTAATGTTGGTCTTGTATGCTTTTACAAGACAACTTACTACTGTAAATCCGTGCTTCGTTGATACTGTCTGTCTCATTTTATCATGTTGTTGACTGTTCGTATGATTGATACATGTTTAATTTATTTATACATTTTTCTATGTATATTTTTGTATAACACTTACATGGATCGTCATCATCGTTGTTGGGCCTACTCATGCACATTTTCCATCGAATGGGTAATGAGATCGAGGTACGAGTATTCTGTCATATGTATATATATTTTAATGTAATTTATTCTATCACGAGCAATCGCACACCCCCTTGTTGGTTATCTCAGATTGAATTCATTGCTAAAATGCTAACCTTATGTTCCGATATATACAATACCTTCCCCACATACATAGACGATAGTGTGACCATTTATGTTATAATCGCATCATACTTCTGTTTTTCGGGGTTGTCTGTCTATGTGGAGAATATGTTTATATATTGTTCATCTCACAAAAAACTTTTTAGACAATATCGTTGTCGATAAAAAAACTCAATATGGTCATGATTGCGTTGTTTTAGTTTTCATTCGCGTTCAATTTTATTTGTAATTTTTTTGGAAAACATTTTTTCCAAGTCGTTAACCATTTTTTTTTGTAAGAATATTTGTTCTAATTTACGGAGATTTGTTTTAATTTTTTATCTGCAATAGGTATGTTTTTTGTGGGGTATTTTGTTGAAGTTGTATATCGTTATATATTTTTTTATATTTTTCTTATTATTAGACATTGAAAATGACTAAAAAGTCGAAACGTATGTCATAAAAATAAAAAATAAATTATAATTAATACTGTCTATAAGAAGCTGTATTTTGAATTTTAAAAAAAAAGCTTTTTGTTAATTTAACAAATTTTGTATACGTATATGTTTTGTTAATTTTGAGTTTTTATCGAAAATTTCACACCTGTGTAAATCTAACATTTCAACTGAATGTGGAAAATTTATGTTTAGGAATCTCTCAGCCTGTGGAATATCTTTTAGAACGTTGTAAAGAGATTTAGTCCAGTCAGTGACGGTTTTTCGCTCCAAATTCTTACGGACAATACCGATTTTCGTGAAATTTGGACAGTAAGTAGGGAATGGCTCAAGGAACAAAAGTTATATAGTGCCGAAGTGTGCTTTTACCCTGGGGTGGATGCCACCCCTTCTAGGGGTGGAAATTAGTACCCTCAAAATAACCACAGAAATCGATAGAGGGATGAATTCTAAGCAAAAACTATCGTATGAAGTTTTTTCGATAAATCAATATTTTTCGAGTTATTCGCGATTGAAAATGTTGATTTTTCATCTAAAAATGCATGTTTTAGAGCGATTTTTCACGAATAACTCGAAAACCTTGCGTTTCATCAAAAAATCTTTCAGGACCAAAATAAAGCTTATAAAACAATAAATTGATTGATTTATTTTTATTTCTTTAGATACAATATGAACCGAGTTGTGGCTCGTTGAAAGTGACGGTTTGCTCGCCGAAAACTGAATTCAAGCCTTTCAACATTAAATAACGGAAAAACGACACACGGCCTGTGAGTTTTAAACAGTGTTGCGAAACGTTACTTGTAACGGAACGAAATACCGGTATACCGGATTTTTCAAGTAACGTTAACAAAACCGATATCCAAATTTTTTAAACCGTGTTTACCGGTATTTTCGTTACATTGTGGTAAATTATTAATTCGAATTCCTATATCATTAACTATGTATGATCAAAAAAATGAATATACAAAATAATATGAAAATTGCTGAATTTGAAAATTTTAGAAATTATTGGAAATTCTAAACGCAAATAAATAAAGAACATTTAATTAATAAATAAGCTGGTTGCTTTTCTTAGATCTAGTTACATAAAATAAAAAATTAATGTTTTGTAACGTTATACCATAACGTAACGAAATAATATTTTGGTACAATACTGGAAAACGGAAAGGTCCTAACTTTTTTATTGGACTATAACGAAACCTATAACGGTATACATTTTCTTTTCGTTTCGCAACACTGGTTTTAAATAATATTTATTTTTTGTCGTGTTTGTAAAAATGTACATTGAGTTGTATTAGTTAAAAAACTAATACAACTCAATATACATTTGTCTATCTAATGTTTTGGAACATCATGGTTTTTAAATTTGTTTGTCGTAAGAGGTACATACAGCTTAATTAAAAACTTCTAGTAAAATCAATGTTGACCACCGGTTTAAGTTCGCATTTGACTGCGATGACTACCTTCATAGAGACCTTTAAACGTATAAATCTAAAATCCGATGCGTTCAAAGAAAGCCAAATTTACAGCCCTTGAAATTCCCTGCAAAATGGTTTTTGGAAACATTAGATATCTTAAAAGTTAAGGAAATTATCGTAAAAAAACCAATCGTGAGTCGAGAATAAAATAATTTACATACTCCGCAAATTTCACCGAAAACTGCGATTGTTCTTTTAACGATAACTTCCTTAATTTTAAAGATATCTAAATGTTCTAAAAAACATTTTGTAGAGAACTTCAAGGGCTACAAAACCTGTAAGACTGATCTTTCTTGAACCATTCGTTTTTCAGATTTTCAAGTTTAAAAGGTTCGGGGAAGGTGGTCCCCGCACTCAAATGCGAAATTATAACGGTAATATCTCAATTAATTTTCATCCGAGAGAAATAAAAAAAGTAGAAAAATTTTCTGCAAGAAAAACCTTAATTTTGTACTTTCACATTTTGTGCGTGTCTTCTTTAGTTTTTGAGTTATTGCGAGAAAAAGAATTTTTTTTAAAAAATTTGAAAAATCATTTCAAAATTGAATCAAACTTTTTTTCAAATCTAAACATTCCAAACCATTCAAACTTCTAGAACCTATTGTTAGTACCTAAATAAAGTGCATTGTAAATGGATTACGTTTAATTTCAATTCTTGCGGTTAAGCCATTTGTTTCATTTCCGATTTTTTCTCCGAAAAAATAAGATCATCATTTTATTTGTATCATAACTCAGTAACTTTTAATGCTACCTTCTACTATAGCTAATTTTAAAGGTCTTTTCAAGTACTTGAAAAAATATTTAACATGTTTTTTTCCAAAAATTTGTCGTTTTTCCGTTATTTAATGTTGAAAGGCTTGAATTCAGTTTTCGGCGAACAAACCGTCAAAATAAAAATAAATCAATCAATTTATTGTTTTATAAGCTTTATTTTGATCCTGAAAGATTTTTTGATGAAACGCAAGATTTTCGAGTTATTCGTGAAAAATCGCTCTAAAACATGCATTTTTAGATAAAAAATCAACATTTTCAATCGCGAATAACTCGAAAAATATTGATTTATCGAAAAAACTTCATACGATAGTTTTTGCTTAGAATTCATCCCTCTATCGATTTCTGTGGTTATTTTGAGGGTACTAATTTCCACCCCCTAGAAGGGGTGGCATCCACCCCCAGGGTAAAAGCACACTTCAGCACTATATAACTTTTGTTCCTTGAGCCATTCCCTACTTACTGTCCAAATTTCACGAAAATCGGTATTGTCCGTAAGAATTCTGAGGTAATAGCCTATTTTTACCGTCAATGACTGGACTAATTGTTGTCTATTTTTAATTTTGTTGATGTTTTTCCATAATTCGGTAATCTTTGATTTTTGGTTGATATTGTCTAAATATTTCTTCCAGCATATTTTTTTCTATTTTTTAATTTTTGTTTTAGTAATTGGGTAATTTTTTTCAGTTCTATTGTTGTATATAAAGTTTTTGATCTGTTAAAGATGGACTGTTTTCTAAGTTTTATTGCCCATATTTTCCTGATTTCTTCATTCCACCATGGTTTAGATGTCCATATGACTTTTGCTGTGATAGTTTTCGTATGTTTCGTTATTAAATGTTCGATATTTTGTTCTAGGTTGGCCACATTTTCTGGGTTAATATTTTTAAATTCCTCTATTATTTTATTCCAGTTCGTGGTTTTCATTGTACTGTGTGTTCTGAAATTAAATCCGAAGTAAGAGTATCCCTAAACTGTATACTGCATACATATGTATATTGATGTCCGGCGTTGAATTTGCTAGGTGTCTCATATCTTGCCCAGTTTTACTTCCGTTATTCATTAATTTAAATTTGCTAGTTGTGATTATATCGGCTATTAGTTCTCCGAGTCTATCTGGTCTACTATTGTTTTCCAATAGATTGGTGTATGCATTAATGTCCCTCCTGTTATGATTGTATGGTTGTTATTGCTTTCATCAATTATTGCTTGAAATTCAGTTGCTATTTCTTCTGGATTATTATTTCTGTTGTTATAAAATGATATTAGGTCCCAATTAATTTTTTCGTATTTTATATTTATTTTTAAAATTTCTAACCTGTTGTATGGGTTGATTAGGTTAACTGCTTTCCATGATATTTTTTTGCTTACCACAAATCCCACTCCCCCGTATCCATCTGGACTCACTTTAGAAATAAAGTTGTAGTTACTGAAATTGATTATTTGATTTGGAAAGGTCCATTTTATGGTGATCGGAGTTTAGATTCATTTTTATTATTTTTTTATTACGTTATTACCGATATCTATTAATATACTATCGATATCCGCTGGATTTCTAGTGTTTTCTGATTGTGGGTTAAAGTTAGCTGCAATTTTTTCCAGTAACTTGTCTCTATCTTTTACTTGTTTTTTTAATTCATTAATAATGTTATTTAAAGTTTTTAACTTTTTTTCTGTTTCTATGATGCTATCACGCATCCTTCTTTTTTCTTCCAGTTCTGTTTTGTTCAATGTTTCGTTGAATTCTCCCAATTTTTTGATTTGGTCCCACTTTCTGATTTGGTCCGAATAATTTTTCTTTGGCTTCTCTATACGAAATTTTGTGGATTGTCATTTCTTCTGTGATGTTCCTTTGTCTTTGCTTTTCTATGCAGTTGTTGTTATTTGTTGCATGCCCCTCTCCGCAGAACTTACATGTAGCGTTTCCATTGCAGGTATGACCATCTTCCTTGACTTTTGAACATATAATGCATTTGAATCTGGATTCGGATCTGCATCTTGACAATGTATGTCCATAACTCAAACATTTTGAACAAAACATAGGATTCGGTATGTAGTAATTTACTTTTATTAAGATATTATCATACATGACTACATTCAAAGGTAAAGTATTAGCTGCGAATGTAATTTTTATTAGTTCCATATTTATTATTATTTTATTTACAGGGTCCCATTTTTGCATTCTTTCTATATTTACTATATTCGCTGAAGCTTAGATATTTTTTCCGATTTCTTCTACCGTCAAATTGGATGGAATGTTCCTGATAATTCCAATGGTTTTGTTAAAGTTTTATGTAATGAAAGCCGTACATCCGTCTCCTTTGCGTGTAACCGAATTAATGCAATTATTAGCATCCTTTTTTTGCTTATTTATTCCACTTTTGTAATGTTTATTAAATTGTTGTGTTTAATTGCGATACCTAATTGAGTGATTTTTTATCGATCATCACTCTAAAAGGCCCATTGTCCTGAATGTTGTAGTAATTTTTTGTTATTTTTTTCCACTTCACTGTTTTTTTCTACATTAATTATATTTTCTGTGTTTGAAGATAAATTTGTATTATTTACTGCCATTTTCTTTACGATGCTTCTTGATCTGTCTCTTTGTTTGAAGCTGATAATTCATTTGTACTTTTAGTACGTGATCTACTTCTCTCCGTTAATTTATTAACGTCTAGTTTCTGATTGTTAGCTTTGATATTTTTACCCATATTTCTGACAAAAATACTACTTAAGCAGACCGTAGAATTATCTGAATCGGATTAATCCCTATTGTATTTATTATTTACCGTTTTGTGTAATTTATTAGTTTGAGGCATGTGGTTTTTAACACATTCCTCCGATTTTAGCGAAAAATCGCCCCAAATTCTGGTTGTGAACTTATTTCTAGCACTTACCCCAAATTCCCAAATGTGATAAAGTTTTTTTTTTTTATTTGATTTTAATTTTAATTGTTATATTAGTACCTAAATTTTTTTTTCTAGTTTCAATATGTCTTGCTGTTTTTAATAGAAAAATATCTGTACACTTTTATATAGACTCTACTAAAGTCATACGAACAATGTGGATACCAAGATATTTGGCAGTGTTTGCATGTGGTATTTCTTACAGAATATTAACTACACAAAATCTAGAATTCTACACCTTTTGTACAATATGGAGCAAAGCCCTTAAAGCTGCAATAACTGGTTTATGACATGAAACCAGTAAATAAGATATTAAACAAGCCTATGTCAGTAAAATGTACTCAATATTCAATCGATCTATGACAAAACAAAATATTGTAAAATCCGATTTCATCTAATCTACTGCAATCAAAACAATGTAACAATGCAGAAATTACAAAAGATTCAATATTTAAACAATGCATGTTATCATTAATGTTTATAAATATTTCACATTTTCTACTAAACCGACTCAGTTCAGGCGTTGTCAACTCTATGGCCACGGAACCTCTCATTGTTCAATCAAACATAAATGAATCCGTTGCGCCGTACAACATATTACTGCCGATTGCTTAACTACAGCCGGACCACTAAATGTACAAATTTGTACATAAAGCCGACGACAAAAGTTGTTCCAAACTGAAGGAATATTCTTTGATAAAGAAACAACTTAAATCTTAAATATTAATCGGCAAATTAAAAATTTCAATTACAAACCTATACCCCATCGAGAATCAACTAGATACGACATCATTTTCTGGATCAAATCAACCAAAAGAGACAATCATGCACCGTCAATAGTACTCTCTGCGTTCTTAACCAATGAACGAATAAATTCCATTGCTGGTAATATTTTGAGGCAAAACCAACCCTAAGGTAACAAATAATAATAATAATTGAAATCATTTTTACAGGATTTATTTATAGCTTTTTGAGTTGTGCTGTGCTAACCTTTTTCTTTAGCATATATATATAACACTAATACAATAACATAATACTAACTATTGACTACTTAGCTGTCTGTATCTCGTACAAGATTGAAGATGCTTTGTTTTTATTGTTAGGCTGGAATAAGTAGGCTTGTCAAATTTAGTGATTAATTTTCTGTCCTTGGCATTAAGATGTCTAATTTAATTTTTTTTTACTAGTTAGGGTCTGATTTTTTAATTAATAATTAATTTTTAGGTAAATTAGGATTTTGGTTTTATAGAATTGAGAAACGAACCGGTTGGTAATTAAATAGGATGACGTAATAAAATAATCGATTAATTTGTTTTAGTTTAGAAACAACCACACTTAATTGAGAAATCGAGTTGTTTTGTGTTAACTAATTTATCGAATATAATTAATAAAAAATTTACTGAAATTTAAATTAAAGTTGTAATTGGATGCCGTGGCTTTAATTTATATAAATAAATATTTGGTAATAATGGGTTAATTTTGATTTTGTTTTCAGAGATTCCCGAGAAATTTGATTCCGCTTCCAGAAATTTCAAATACCCAACGGATGTATAGTTTAGAAATTGTGTTGTCTTGATTTCTGCCTTCTAATTTACAGACACTTTAGTTCGGACTTCATATTTTAGGAACTAATTAGCGTCTTATCATTTTAATTTTGGTTACTGGTGACATTACATAATTGTAATTCATCAGTAAGGCTGGTTCGCGGAAATGCTTTACTTTTACTTTAGGCTGCTAAGAGTGGAAAGCAGAAACCAAAAACAAAAGTATTCATTGTGTGATGTACTTAGCTAGCCTACTAACTATTGACCGCCAAGGTATTTGTGACCAGGTCGCTCTTAATCCTAATTTGACCATTCTATCCTTCCAAATTTATGTAAATAATGGTGTACGGTAGACCCGGCGTCAAAAATTCTTAAAGTTACCCGGAGATCCTGCTAAATGCTTGTTCGTACATTCAAAATCAGTCAATCAAGATAAAATCCTTACTCTTATAAATGAAATTGTAATTAATTTAACGCAGTGTAAAACAAGAAACGAACAATTTTTGATAATTACTAAATTATCAGTTAAGTACTTAAGCAAATTTAATTACCATGGAGTTTAACGTATTAGTTTTTTATAAAAAAAATTTGGTCTAATGCGACACCTCGGAAGAGACTTTTCCCACAAAGCGACCGTTAAAGATCACCAAACCATTGTCTAATAATTCATAACAACTATTTTCGACGTTGTCGAATTGGTTGATGTTGTCGAAAAAAGGGCTATCAAAAATTTCGCAATAGACGCCCAGTTTAAAGGTACGCATTGAGAACGAGTAACGAGAACGATATCCTTTTTCACCAAATTATGTAAGAAAATTATTAAAATTATCAAAACCGTACGATTTTCATGAACAAAGTTAAAATATCGCGCATTTACTAAAAATAAAATTGAAGTGTTTAACAGTTTTAATACAACATTTCAATTTGTCGTCGTAAATTAAAAATTATCGACGATAAATAAAAATTTTGTATTAAAACTGTTAAAATTGTAAGTTTTATTTTTAGTAAATGCATGATATTTTAACTAGCGTTAATTAAAATATCATACAGTTTTTACTATTTTAATAATAATCTTACTTAATTTGGTAAAAAAGAAATATCGCTCTCGTTCTCAATGTGTACCGGCTTTTAGGTAATAATAAACGACAAAATTGTTATGAATTTTTTTTTCCAAAATTTAGAAAACAAAAACAATCGACACGGTATTGCTTTGGAAAACATAATTCCAAAATAGTCCAAATAAATCACAATAAATCAATTCTCGATTCCAAATTCTTTGGGAAACCCGAATAGTGCCACCGGTCTTCGTACTTAATTGTTGTATTAATTGATATAAAAATAATATAACTTTGTACGGGGGGTTCGGTTCAACAGTTACAAATTATTTGTGTATTTTTGTACTGCCTCAATATTTTCAAACGCAAAATTGTGTTCTTTTCAACTTTTTTTAAATTCAAACCTTTTTTTCTTAATAAAACCTAGAAACACGATTAAAAGCAACAAAAAATATGACATCTATTATGGACAACAAAACACATTGTCATAATCAGATTTTATCTATAAATTGAAAATAGATTTTAATAATCAATCAGTTTCATACATGGACTTAACCTAATGTGAACTCAGAAATTTAATAAAGCATTTAATTACCTTGTTTATTATATTCCAGGTATTCTTTACAGATTTAGATAATCAAAAAGATTCAAAACTTGTTTCAAAACAAGATTCTCATGTTCAAGCTTCAGCATGTATATTAATAATTCTAATTAATGAGCGGAATAATATTTAAGTTCATATAGGTTAATTCCTCTACATGCAAAAGAATTTGGCATGCAAAGAAAAAATTAACAACGAAATGTAAAGACGCTCTTATAATATGTTGTATCATTTTGCAACTCTCATAAAGCGGTTTTACGCAAACTATTTTTCGTAATAACCAGATATTTATTCAAAGAAATCAAGCTGTTGTACCTATAGTATTCAAACTTATTAGATTTCTGTGAAAGTATCTGGAAAAGCATTCTACTTTTATGTTTGATTATTCTAAAAGCTCTCGTTAAATATATAATTCTTATAATTTGTATTACCTGATATTTGTTAGTATCTGCGTAAGAAGATTAAACTTCGGTTTTTGTGATACCACAACTATGTTGTGAATGGTCTGGTAACCAAAATATATACAATACAGTGAGCGTTAAAAAAATGTGTACATTTATAAAATAAATTCATTAA
Source organism: Tipula helvola (assembly GCA_963556165.1). NCBI lineage: Eukaryota > Metazoa > Arthropoda > Insecta > Diptera > Tipulidae > Tipula > Tipula helvola. The sequence goes on from OY744482.1 coordinate 172,638,854, forward strand.
AGCTATTGATTCGAATTAAATAAACCATATTAGTACTTTGTCTGTTACACTTTTGATTTAAGAACTGCTTCCAATCTTCTCGGCATTGATCCAACTAACTTGGTGGTTATTTCGGTTGTAATTTTCTACCATTTCTTCAACAATATGGATTTTAAGGAATCACCCTACACTGAAAAAAAAAAATTGCATTTATTTTAAGAATCCTTGTTTTAATATAACAAATTCTTCTTTCATATTGAACCGACGAATAGTTATTTATTGACATGTATTCAAATTAATAAATCATCAAAAAATACTTTTAAGAAACGTTTTAAATGTAATTAATAGTTTTCATTAAAAAACTCACAACATAATTATTTATCTTCTCATTAATAAATATTATTGAAGCACGATTCTATCAAGGTTAATAATATTCGCTATAAAAACGAAATGTTCCTCAAATCAATTTATCTCATTTGAAGAATATTAATTGATTCAATTAAAGATTGTCTACAGCGCAACGAACGTTTAATTAACTTTAATTAATAGAATTATCCTAATTAATTATGTGCAGAAATAGGCTTCGAGAGAGAAATCTTCGTAAATTTAAAATTTTCCGTTTAAAAATTTGATTAAATTAATGTTAATTATCCTTTTAGAGTATGCTTAATTATTTTTAATTAACTCTAAGATTGAAATTATTTAAACAAGGAAATTAGGTTTAAAGAAATTTGCTTTATTGCCAGGAAGGATTCCAAACGGTTCTATTGCGATTTAAAATAGAATTAATTTAATTAAAAACACAAGTTATTTTATTGGTTTATTTAATTTGTATTTTATTTAATAAACAATTTATTTATTTATTTAAATTTATAGCTATCCAAAATCAATCAAAAATTTTAATCAATTTTTATATGTAGGTATATTATTATTAACAAAATACAATCGTGCACCCAGAAAAATAATCCTTTAAATTTAAGAATTTACCAATTAAAACTAAGATATTTTCCCTATATTAAAACTTTAAAATTCAAGTAAACAAATATTCGCACTATTTTTCCCTTTTACTATCACCCTCCCCCTCTCCAGTTGTACCTACAAGATCTGAAAAGCTTTAATTTAATAATTATTTGTGTCTTCACTATTTTTCCAATACCGGAGGGGAGAGATTTCGTTCCATCATTATCAGGTTATGTTCCCAAAGCGGTCACCCAAATTTGTACTAACCGTAGCAAATGTTGCTTGACATCGTTATTGAAGTTATTGCGTCTCTTCTCTCTTGTCTACTCGCTCACCATGAAATACGAAGATATATCAAATAAAGAGAAATGGACAATTTTAGTTTGTATACTGTTATTAAGTCATTAAAAATAAAGATTTGTAAACCTTTATTTTAAAGTTTCATTGTACTTTAAATTTAAGAATAAATCAATGAATTTAATGGATTTTACATTCATTTTTAAGAAAAACACAGTTCTTTATTTTAAAAGTACCCAATCTTTAACTTTGAAGTATTATAATTTTCTCAGTGTGAGTACCTACATATTTTAAAGTTTAAACTCAGTATTAAAACATATTATTTATACATTAGTTCACTGTATAAAAGTTAATTAATAAATAATTCCTTTAGACTAAACACATTGAATTATCTCGATCCCTATTCTGGATTTTAGTAATAAATGCTTTTGCGGTCAAAATAAAAATATGTAAATATATACATAAGCTTTGTTTAAAATAATATAATATAAACAAAGAATAAACATTATACAATATAATATAAAATTAAATAATTCCAGCTTCAAAAGTATTTCAGTTTGCATAATTCACAAATCACAATATAACATTTAGAAAACACATCATATGATTGTTTTATGAAACGTTTTAAATATTACAAAAAAATTAAAAATTAAATCTACATAATATTATAAGAAAGCAAATGAAAAATCTAATCTAATGTTTTTTTAATTTTGAAATCAGTAAATCTACTGCTGGAAACGCTTCGTCGTGTTTAGTAGTTATACATATTATAAAAAATGTTTGAATAAATTGCCAAACAGCTTTTGATTGAATGGGATATTCTAAATTAAAAATTTGAATTAACTTAAAAGTACAGTCTAATGCGGCTAGTGGACTCATACATTTGTATCTTATTTTATCGCAATAAATATAAAATTTGTTTTGACATAAAAATAAACAGCTGGAGTCTTAATTCATTGGTTGATGACATTTGCATTTGGTTCATTATAAAATTTTCAGCTTCTTGGGCCTATGATACTAGTACCATAAAAGAATTCTGTGCATCCTTTATAGTAAATTTCACCTGTTGTTTTAATTTACCCCTCTTTTTCGTGGACGGTTTTATTATTGCGTTACAAAATTACACAGGCTCGTGCATCTGAAATTATTAATCATTATTATTTTATTCTGGTTGTATTAAATAATTCCAATGCTATCTTACCAGGGGTAACACATCGTTGCTGTTTAAATTCTTTAAACATTTGTTTGGCTAGAGGCTCTACTATTTTTTCTTCCATTACTGGCACTATATCACAGCAAAATCTGTCAAATTTAATATAAATATTCTCTGATTGAGGGTAAAGCTGGTTATAATTAATATCAAATATTTTCTTGAATGGAATTAATAAATTTTAACCGGTAATTGGCAGAAGCTATCAATTTATTGAATAGGTCGTCCAAATTTTTGTCATCCCTGTTGTATTTCAATGTCTCGCACAATATTTTTGCTTAATTTTGATTTAATGTATTAGACACTAGGTAGCACGAAATTGGGTAAGTGTATTTGTATAGAAGCATAAATGTATTAAATGTTGAATTAAAATTAATTATATTACCGTCACTGTTAATTTCCAGTTCAATCAAATGTGCAGATCGTTTAAATCTTTTCGGTTTAGGTATAAGAGCAGCACTTCGAAGCTTAGATATCCTGTTGTTGTATCTATCGTACAATTGACCTTTTGACTTTAAATTTGTACGCCGTTGGAAGAAAACTGACTGAAATAAAATAATAATTAATGATTTTTTTATTTATTATAGTTGGCAATTCGAAATTCTTCTTTGCAAACCCTCTTTATCAATGAGTAGAGACTATTGCGAATGTTCTTTATCAGTAAATTAATGACTACTAATCTAGAGCTGTTTCTAGCACCAGAAGTCCAGAATTAATATAAATAATGTTAAAAGACATTTAGTCCGATCCTTATTAATAAATCCCAAAATTAAATGCTCGTTTTTCGACGTAAGGATCAATAAAAACCTATCAAATTTATTTATGATAATTCATATTTCGGTCACTCATCCTGACCATCTGTATATTACCAGCTGTTAATTCTGAAGACGGTCAGGATGAATGACCGAAATATAAATTAGCATAAATAAATTTGATAGGTTTTTATTGATCCTTACGTCGAACAACGAGTATTTAATTTTGGCAGAATTAATAAGAAAATAAAAAAATTTAATTTTACAAATTTGAATTATTTTGTTACTATTAATTGTTACGAGTATTTTATGTATTTTACAATTTTGATGATAATTTGTTTCTCCAAACTTACCGCACATTCATTCTGAAAACGGCATTCAATTTGTGAAGCCATTGCTTCACAATCATTAACACCCATTGGAATACTATTGTTGATATAATACGAGACAATTTGGTCAATTAATGTTGACCTCTGCGAATCCGTTAAGTTTACATTGTTTTCAGATAAAGTTAACAAAGACTTGCCTTGACTTGTTACTTGTAAGATGTGTTTTAGAAGAATCTGTAAATAATTAAAGCAAGATATTTTAATTTGATGACGAAAAACATAGGAGTATTTTTTATTACTTTCTCTGAGCTGGTTGAAGTGATCTTACGGTCATCACTTGTGCTGGCTATCGGGTTAATAGAAGTGGTTTGGTGGTTGTAAGCTTTGCAACATGAGCAAATTCCTGCGTTGGTTGGTGAAATTGGCATATTCTATATTTTAAAAATGCATGAAACTGCATTAACAATCTGGTAAAAAATGCATTAACAATCTGGTCATCATTTCGCTTGCCGACATGTTAAAGTGGTTCTTTTTTAAATGTTCTAATTTTATAGGCTGGGACACATTTCCTATATGAAGGGACCCGTAATTGATATGACTCTTTCTATAATTTAGTTCATCTAGAGTAAATAGATTTTTTTTTTAATCAAATCCAATAAAATATTACATAAATTATAATGACAAACACCTCCAAAAATGTCGTGCATTATGTCTACGCTATAATTATCGGTTATTTTAAAGCATCTAATTTGATTAAAAATAGAGTTTTCTTTGATTCCCTTTAAAGATAAATTATTTTTTGCAACATCCTCAGCATAATTTGATTCCGTGCGCAATGTCAACTGGTCATCATTTGAACAAACTTGTAGTTCGGATTTATGTATTTTACAAAATCGACAACAGTAGTTAGATGAAAATGATGTTGTGAAACCTAAATTATGAGCCAAATTATCACCTAAAAATAAACTGAGCAAAAATCGAATTTGAAAATTTCCATTTGAAGTGTTTATTTCCAAGGGGGTTTCTAAACTTTTTAATTCCTCTAAAAGCGGATAAAAACATCGGTTGCTTCCAAAAGTTTTCATGTCTTTTGCTTTAATTATACCTGCTGTAAAAATGTTTTGCATGTTGGTACTGAATTCAATAGTTGGAAAAACATATTTAATGACTGAAATACTTTGGGTACCTGCATGTGACCCTAATGGGTTATTTATTTCCACATCATCTACATATAAAAAATAGGGAATCAAAATTTCATTTTCACTCAATAATGATTTTCTAGTTTGCCATGTTTCACCTTGTATAAAATTTTCGATATATTCTGAATTTGGTTTATGACTTTCCATAAATTCTATAGACTTTAACAGGTTATCGTCCTTTTCAAATATTTTTCTAAATTGAAACTTTAAAGGCATTAACACACCAGTACACTTCACTGTGTCTAATGTTAATTCACCATGCTCATAAATATTAGTAATTTATGAGTGTGAAGTTTATGCTAAAAAAAAATAACAAAAAATTACACTGTTAAATTTAGAATTTTTTATAATTTTGATGGATTTTATAAATTATTGTATCTCCGATCACAGAGATGTCCACAATGTCTCACCTATATTTTCGAATAAGCTATCCATGTGCCAATATACGTTGGCAACCTGAACCAATTGTGACGAGTTTTACTATACTTCACAGAATTTAGAATTTTTTATTATTTTGATGGATTTTATAAATTATTGTATCTCCGATCACAGAGATGTCCACAATGTCTCACCTATATTTTCGAATAAGCTATCCATGTGCCAATATACGTTGGCAACCTGAACCAATTGTGACGAGTTTTACTATACTTCACAGAATTTAGAATTTTTTATTATTTTGATGGATTTTATAAATTATTGTATCTCCGATCACAGAGATGTCCACAATGGCTCACCTATATTTTCGAATAAGTTATCCATGTGCCAATATACGTGGCCAACCTGAACCAATTGTGACGAGTTTTACTATACTTCACAGAATTTAGAATTTTTTATTATTTTGATGGATTTTATAAATTATTGTATCTCCGATCACAGAGATGTCCACAATGTCTCACCTATATTTTCGAATAAGCTATCCATGTGCCAATATACGTTGGCAACCTGAACCAATTGTGACGAGTTTTACTATACTTCACAGAATTTAGAATTTTTTATTATTTTGATGGATTTTATAAATTATTGTATCTCCGATCACAGAGATGTCCACAATGTCTCACCTATATTTTCGAATAAGCTATCCATGTGCCAATATACGTTGGCAACCTGAACCAATTGTGACGAGTTTTACTATACTTCACAGAATTTAGAATTTTTTATTATTTTGATGGATTTTATAAATTATTGTATCTCCGATCACAGAGATGTCCACAATGTCTCACCTATATTTTCGAATAAGTTATCCATGTGCCAATATACGTGGCCAACCTGAACCAATTGTGACGAGTTTTACTATACTTCACAGAATTTAGAATTTTTTATAATTTTGATGGATTTTATAAATTATTGTATCTCCGATCACAGAGATATCCACAATGTCTCACCTATATTTTCGAATAAGCTATCCATGTGCCAATATACGTTGGCAACCTGAACCAATTGTGACGAGTTTTACTATACTTCACAGAATTTAGAATTTTTTATAATTTTTATGGATTTTATAAATTATTGTATCTCCGATCACAGAGATGTCCACAATGTCTCACCTATATTTTCGAATAAGCTATCCATGTGCCAATATACGTGGCCAACCTGAACCAATTGTGACGAGTTTTACTATACTTCACAGAATTTAGAATTTTTTATTATTTTGATGGATTTTATAAATTATTGTATCTCCGATCACAGAGATGTCCACAATGTCTCACCTATATTTTCGAATAAGTTATCCATGTGCCAATATACGTGGCCAACCTGAACCAATTGTGACGAGTTTTACTATACTTCACAGAATTTAGAATTTTTTATAATTTTGATGGATTTTATAAATTATTGTATCTCCGATCACAGAGATGTCCACAATGTCTCACCTATATTTTCGAATAAGCTATCCATGTGCCAATATACGTTGGCAACCTGAACCAATTGTGACGAGTTTTACTATACTTCACAGAATTTAGAATTTTTTATTATTTTGATGGATTTTATAAATTATTGTATCTCCGATCACAGAGATGTCCACAATGGCTCACCTATATTTTCGAATAAGTTATCCATGTGCCAATATACGTGGCCAACACGATTCTTTTATAAAGAATTTTAGTTTTAGTTTACTGTATGCACATATGTTAAGAATTATACACGATATGGAAAGAATGCCTCATATTCCGTTACAATGAAATCTTTATTATGTTATTTTATTTTCCGCCTTCTTAGACAAAGTATTTCCCCAATATTCAAATCTGCTCATTACTCTTCGTTAGTTTTTATTTCCCGTTACGTGTGTTTGACCTATACTTTTTGTTCTTTTATTATTCTAATGTGGTTTTCCAGTTGATAGAAAAAAAGACCCCGAGCGAAAACCAACGACAGCAGCTGTCATGTGCATTATCGAGATGCATTAAGACGATTACCTTTATCGCCTCGTGGGACAAACTTATCCCTCATGGATAATATCTCGATTTGCTCACTAGTAGGAGGTACCCTAAATAACTATAATCACAAAATTATGACACGTTCTTAATATTTTGTGAATTTTTTTTTTTTTTGCTTTTCCTACAATTTTTGAACTTGAAATTTCCCATGTGGCAATTTTTGGTACGATTTAACAAAATGTTTACTGTGATCTATGTAATCTATTATGTGTACCGAATGAAATTTGTGATTTGTACATGAAGAATTAAAACTAAACGGCAATATATAATCATTATTTTTCTGTACTTGTTCTATTGCACATATTGTACAGTTTTTAAATAATCGTATTCATTCAAACTTTTTGTTCAATTTACGGCAAACATTCACCTTTTCATAATCCCATTTATTATGTATGGATGTGATCTTAAGCCGCATTGGCAAACTGCTTGCCAAACCATATGTTTTTTTGCCAAATTTTTCAACAGCTATGGTAGTAATTGCTCCGTCCAGTTCTTTACCTTTCTTTTTGATGTAATATTGGGGACCTGGAAGTGTCGAGAAATCCATTTTGACGTAGGTCTCGTCGTTCATTACGAAACAAGAATCTTTTCTTTCGTTCAACCATTTGTTGTGTTTCTTTGCTCGATCGATCCCTCTATTAAATAGTTCAACACTTCTTTTGGGGATTTTTGACTTCTTGTATGTCCGTAGATTATTTCTGGTTTTAGCTCGTTCCACAATCGATTTGGTTGTTTTGGTTTTTCTGCCAAATCTCGCACAGACATCGAGGGATGTTTCGAAATGACTCTTACAGTTTTCTGATCCAACATTTTATTTGGAGCACCTGATTTTTCTCCGGATCCGGGCTTGCGTGATACAGAAAGATTGATTTGCCATTTTTTTTTACATTTGTTACCGTATTATTGGAAACACCGACCAATTTACCAATTTTTTTATTGGTATACTCGGGATGATCATTGTACAATCTAATTATTAAATCACATTTTTCTCCTTATGATGCGTTCATTTCGAAACAAATAAAACAAATGCCCAATTTGACGTTGATTCGTTTTTTTAAATTGTTTTTCTACAAAATAACGGTACCAGTTTTTTTCTTTTGCGTAGTAACCTATGAGATAATATAAATTTGGGAATCACAAATTTCATTCGGTACACATAATATATTATTGACTTAATAACTACACAATTTGTAGCAAGCTTTTATTTCAATTTGACCAGAATGCTGTTATGAAACTTTCTTTAAATTTTGGTTTAAATAAATCAAATCAATTATTACAAGAAAATGAAAACAATATACTTAAACGATATTCATTTATGTTGAAATTCAAACATTTATGAAAATATTTCAGAAATCATAATTAAGAATTTATAACGGTTTCATTTACAAATTTGTCTTAGGAAAAAAGTGATTTCACATGATGTCTTTTACTATGGAAATTTTATTTTTTCCTCGTTTCTAATTCCTTTATAAAAGTTTCATTTTTTAGACTATGGCTTTGTATTTGTATAACCATTTGCTAAAATACATAAAACATATGGGAAATGATTTTTTCACCTGAGACAAGTTTGTGAATGAAAATGTTACAAATTCTTAATTGTGATTTATGAAATATTTTCATAAATGTTTGAATTTTAACATATTGTTACGGAGAAACAATTGGATCAGGTTGGCCACGTATATTGGCACATGGATAACTTATTCGAAAATATAGGTGAGACATTATGGACATCTCTATGATCGGAGATACAATAATTTATAAAATCCATCAAAATTATAAAAAATTCTAAATTTAACAGTGTAATTTTTTGTTATTTTTTTTTAGCATAAACTTCACACTCATAGTAATTTCTGTATTTATTGTAAATTCCTTAAATGATTTTAGTAAATCATTTTCTTTTAAGTACTGCAACATCCGATAATCAGTATTACAGCATTGAAAACAAGCTTTACAAGTTTGTATAAAAGTTTTGATTTCCATGTTTGATATATTTGAAAAAGTATTGCTAATTTTTTCTAATTCTGATAATATGGAGTGTATTAGATCTGTTTCTATACTTTTTTGTATTGAAAGTACATCTTTTGTGGTAAAGTTAATTTTTTGAAGCAAATCTAACGTAAATAATAAAGCTTTTTCATTAATATGTTTCGCTGTTTCATTTGGTTCATTTGATTTAGCTTCTGTAAAAGTATTTGTTGAAGGTTTAGTATTGGTTAAACATTCCCCATTATTTTCAATTGGCTTATGAATACCTTTACCCTCAGAAATAATCTCTGTTTTTTTACTATAAATCACGTGCATGTTATTCATATGCCTTCTAAAAGTGCTACGGTTTTGAAACGCTTGGCCACAAAATTCTTCAGCACAAGTGTAATCATCATTACTCTTAAAATTGTGGAAATATTTAAAATGATTTATGAGGATATACAAATTGTCTACGTTTAGACGACAAGCAAAACAAATCATGTTAAAAACGTACTAAAGTACTTTGAACTAGCTGTTATTATGAATTTCAAATTAGTTAATTGATGAATTAAAAGTTTTACTCTTTATAGCCTGTAACAAAGTTAATTACGAGACAAGCTTCAATATTAACAAATCTATTCGGGTTATATACATATATGTAGATATAAAATGAAAAACATACCTGATGCAAATTTTAAGTTTAAATCCGCAATCTTTTTTTCAATTTTAATGCGTTTTCCTAGTGATTCACCTTCAAGTATTCTTTTGATGTCCTCCGAGTTCAATACTAATAGCGCTTTATTATCAATATTATTATCTTGAACAGAAAATGGTAATTTGAAATTTAACTTACTTTTTAATAACAACTAAACTAATTCAGAGGGAGACAATTAAAAATTATGTTTGAATAAAAACTATAGATTGACATAATTTTTAATCACATAAGATTAAACTGTTCTTGGGCTGGGATTGTAACTTCACAAAAATGTACCACTATTTCACTTATTTAATTATGCTTTTTTGATTTCGATCTCAACATAGAACAATTTTGTATACCATCCCTTTTACGTCGAACGGATAGAGTATCAATAGCGAAATATTTAGTGATGAAATACGTATAGATACAATCGAGTACGCTGAGATCGCAATAAAAAAATATTACAGAAAGCGAAATAGCATACAACTTTATACTTGATTACTTGAAAAACGAGACATGAAGCCGAATTGAAAGTCGAAGGTTACAACATCCCAGTCCTAGGGTGAGATGTTGTAACCATCACGTTTTTCGCTTCGATGCATTTTCGATAGAATAACTGTACTTCTTTGTTAAAAATATAAAATTTTAAAGCAATTTAATTTTAAAGTACCGTTATTCTATCGAAAATGCATGCATTATTATTTTTTAATTGCAATAAAACTTACCTTTGAATTTTTGAATAATCCGTTCCGTAATTTTCCACTCTTTGAAAATATTTTCAATTGAATCCATTTATATTCAATAAAATAAAAAGTACACCAAGTATATTAAATTTAGTTTAATTAAGAAACGTTTTAAATTTTCACTGATCTAACGTATGAGGAATGAAATATGCACAAATGTAAAATGTATTTGTATTTGTATTGTACAACCAAAAATAAAAATTTCCTTGTTTTTAAATAAGGTGGTTCCCGTATATTTTATAAAAAATACATTACAACTGCGTCATTTTACGATTAGTTACAAAAATGTCGTTGTTACAAGTAGATCGTCGTAAATTAATTTGGAAATTTTGTCAGGAAAATCCAGACAAAAAAAAACGAGATTTTTCACTACTTCAAGGATCTTGGATTCAAAAAATGTTTTATCTACAAAACAATTAAACTGTTTGAGAATAATGAACATGTGGAAAGAAAACCCGACTCTGGTAAAAAATGTCAACTAAAAGGTAGCAAAGTTCGAATGAAATTCAAAGGTGAAGCAGTGGGCGAACTGCAAAATCGTACAGACAACTGGGTAAAAAATATCAAGTTGCCCCAAAAACTATCAAGAAATATTTACAAAGTATGAATATTCAACGCAAACCCAAAAAATCGGCACCAGCAACTACAGACAAACAATTAGCTACAATCAAATCTAGATTAAGAGTGCTTTCCCAAACATATTTCACTGCTTCTTCAGCTTATAAATGTGTGATGGATGATGAAAGTTATTTCACTGTTGAAGGTAATGAATGGCAGCCAAAATACTACTACGAGTCTCCCGATCACAAAGCACCAGAAAAGGAGAAGTTTATTCATAAGACCAAGTTTCCAGGTAAAGTTATGTTGTGGTTGGCTATTAGCGAACGAGGTATCAGTGACCCAGTATTTTTCAAAAGTGGTTTGGCGGTTAATGCGCAATCATACACAAACAAATGTTTACCTGTGCTTCAGAAATTTATAAATAAATATCATAAAAATGATAAAACGATTTTTTGGCCTGATTTGGCATCCTCACATTATGCCAACGCAACGTTATCTGATTTACGTCAACGCAGAATCGAATTTATCCCTAAAGACTATAACCCACCAAATGTTCCACAACTAAGGTCCATTGAAACTTTTTGGGCAAATCTGAAGAGAATGGTATACAGTAATGGATATCGTGCCAAAAATGTTGAATGTCTGATTAGAAAGATAAAAAGAGATTTAAAGAAGATTGATACATCAGGAACGCAGGCGGCAATGAAAAGAGTGCCAGAAAGGATCAGGAAAGCGAATCGATATGGAGCGCAAATTTTTCTGTAAATTTTATCTAAGAATTAAAGTTTTAAATAAATTATGGATTAAAATCATTTGATTAGTAAATAATTTTTTTTTTACTTTTTTTTGTTTGTCCATATTTTATTCCTCATACGTTATGCACAGACACACTCAAATCAATTTTAAAACTATAAACCAAAAACGATGCTTCACATTTTTGTGTTTAACAAATACATATTTGTATTAATATTTGTATTAATATCATTATTTTTATTTTATTTAAAGAATCTTCTTCAATTTAATGAATATTTGTCCCTAAAGCATTTTCATATTTTACGAATTTTAATAAATAGTATTAATTTTTTTTGAATAATAAACAGTTTTAATAAGTTTAAAGAATGTTATTTTTTAACGCAACAATTCTTTTTATGAATTTTAATTATTTTAATAAAATTTACTAATAAAAAAATAATTGTAAAGTTTAATTTTAAGTAATATGTACCTAATACATTTTTAAATTATTTGCAAAACCTGCAAAAATTCTTTGAAAAAAGTCCAATGATATGTACTACTCGTATTGCTGTAAAAATATGTACGGTTGTGAATACAGTGTAGAAATCATAAAGAACAGCCTAAAATACGAAGCTAAACGAGAGTAAAATGTGCGGTTTTATTTTAGTAGTATAACTATAGCAAATATAATTAAAATTAGTCACCATATTGGACAAATTAGAGACAGCAGTAATCATCATTAATTTGTAAAAAGTTCTGTCGTTACGTCTTTGCTTCCGTTACCCGATGTTTAGTCTTCGTAATCCTGAATAACTTACTCTTTAATCTTCTGTTGATCTTTTTCAGTTTAAAACACTCAATAATTATTATACTGTACATAGAATATGGAACAGAATGCTACCAATAGCTTGTTTAGAAAATATATTATGCCAATTCTGTTTAGGGATTGTAATTTTAGAGATAGACGTGTATTCTATAATATAGTAATAAATTAAAGTGTGCCTTTGATAAGCATCTGCCCTCTATTACATAGTTGGTCATAATGACTATTTATCATTCATTAATGGTCTATACACATGAATCGCGATTTTTCTCGTACGAGTAAAAATGAGTCAACGATTTCTCTTAAATTACATAGTAAAATTTAAACTAGTCACTTGAAAAATAGTAAGTAAACGATTTCGAATGTAATATCATTGACAATTTTTTTAGCAAACGCACATTTCCTAATAAATCAGCAAAAAATGTTTAAATCGCCGCCATATTACAAAGTTTGCGCGAGAAAACACTTTTTTGCAATTATTATTAGGAAAAGTGCGTTTGCTAAAAAAATTGTCAATTATATTACATTCGAAATCGTTTACTTACTATTTTTCAAGTGACTCGTAAATATTTTACCATGTAATTGAAGAGAAATGGCTGAATCATTTTTACTCGTAAGAGCAAAATCGCGATTCATGTGAAAATGCCATAAGGGATGAAAAAACTGACTACAATTTAGTTTATTTAGTACTACTAAACTGCGCTGAATCCCTTTACTGGTAACTAAAAACGTTTAATATTTGTTTTTCGTTACCTCTTATTCCAAGCGACAATTAAATGTTTTTAAAAATACGAACGTTTGTTAAATAAATGTAATATTTAATACTATTAACTTGTTATAATTTAATAAATAAAAAATTGTTATTATATTAATGACAGATATTTATAATTTCCAAAAATATTTAATGAATCTTACTTAATTTTATTACAATTAATTCAAATAAGGACAAATTACATTAAAACTGAACCCGCAGTGTAATTAATTGAATTGTGTTGAGTTAATATATGTAACGTTCATTAGGAGTCAAATATTGATTTAAAAAATATTATAGTGTATTAACAATATTCCTTTAAATTAATTAATTATTCTTTAATGTGAAGAAATTATTAATCAAGTTTTTAAAGAAGCTACCGTCTTTAACAGGCTATAATTTTTTTTTTCAGTGTAGGTGCCTTGTTTTCTTTCAAAATATTTAAGTAGTCTTTACCGAGCCCCCACCATGCTTCTTGGTTTGTATATATTTACTTCCGAAAATTCTTGGTTTTTGCCCCTCCAAATGATTCATATATGAGCCGTTTATTTTGAAAGTGGCCTAAGTCCATTTTTCAAAAAAATCAAGTTAATGAAAACAATAGATAAATAACAGTATAATTTATCTAACGGTAAATAATTTATTGTCAAAACAAAAACAAAAAAAAATTAATCTCGAACACCTGTGTAAACAATAAGAAAATTCAAGATCCCATATGTTTTTTCATTTATTGTTTTTCTATTCTTTCATTATCTCGTTTCAACAAAATATGGACTTAAGCCACTTTCAAAATAAACGGCTCATATGTACTATACACATATAAATATATATTTTTTATATTTATTTATTTGCAGTTTTGGATAAAATTAATAGGCACATTACCATGCATACTGTAACGGTGCCTAATAATTTTGTCCGTTGCTGTAAAAATTTTTTGTTTATCATACTTATAATATTTTTCAGGAAAAAGCTATCAAGAAGAGACTTTGGAAATAGAATCAAAAAAATTGGCCACTTCTCCGACTTCATGCTGTTACCACAAAGGTACTCCTCCTGATTCTTTGGATTTAGAGCTCGATGCGTTCTGCAACGTATTGAAGCCATATTTAAAAAGACTATATACATATGTTGCGCCGACTCCAAACCCAGCAGGATATTTTAAAGGTCGTTACCATCTCGTTGACTGATCAAGTAATACAAATTATTTTAGCGTTTATTTGAATTTATTATTACTTACACTTTTTATGCAGGAGGACTCGTAAATTCCAATAATACAGGACCTATTAGCAGCCATCATGAAGATGCAGGTACTAATGTTTTTTTTTTGTTTTTTCTGTTTCTTTTTTTAGGGCATCATTTCTTTTTTTCTTCTTTTTTATTTTCAGTTTAACCAAACACCCAGTGACCTGATAAGTATTGGCTGAAATTTTATTTTAAGGTTTTTCTGCCTAATGGAAGCCTTTATTTTTAAGTTATTAATTTTTTTTATATTGAATTTTTATAAATCATTATTTTTTCTTTTTATGTTGAATTTTTAATATTAATTTTTTGCTTCCATACGGCTTTTTCTCCTATATATATATTTTTATTTTATTTTAAATAAAATCAAATATAAAACCAAACTCTAATTGTTTTATTTTACTTAATTAAATTTAAAAAAAATCACAATACATATCACTATATTCCTATATTCCACGCAATTCCTATTGATGACTTGCACCGTTCTTTCTTATTTGATCAACCCAAGTGCAAAGTGGTAAAACTGCGACTGCATTAACTGCTTTGGTTAGTCAGTGGGTCTACTTTTTTATTCACACCAAAAAGAATAGTGTAGTGAACAATTTTTCCTTTTTCCTGCAATACAAAGCAGACAAGGTAAAACAACGACGAACTGAACTGCCAGCAAAAAATGGCAACAAAAATTATTCCCTCGATATATATATATAATATATCAGGGACGAAGCGTGATATTTTCAGGAGCGGAAGCCCATCAACTTACAAATTGATTGCTAATTGGTATCATATGCATTTCATTTTCTTTGAAAGATGCACATAACTATTTCTTGTAAACAAGGGTGAGATTCCAAAAGGTGATCGGTGATTTTTGTTTTGGTGATAGTAAAAAGTGATCACGACTCGGTGACACACTTGTTTACTAAAAATGCTATATCGGGCAACTAAAAACTTGAAACGTCAAAAAATTGTCAACTTATTACATTTTTATGTTTGGTAGATGTTTAATCTTGACTGGGTCAAGAAGAAAATGAAGATTAGTTTAACGTTCCTCAACAGAGTTAACGATATTTTAAATGGACAATAAATATTTTTAAATAAAATAATAATTTGGTTGAAATATTTAGTGGTGCTCAGCTAAAATTTTATTAAACATAATAATTACAAAAACAAAATTAAAAATATCATTTGGCACTCAGTAACTGATTTTATTTAAGGGCCATTTGCGTTAAAACCTTTTTAAACATTTAATATTAAAAAAAATTAATTAAATGTTCATAAATACTCAAGTTTTCTACAAATAAATCATAAAATATTTTTTTGGATATTATTCTCTTGTCGGTGATAATGGAACTGATATCTGATAGCTTTAAATACTATCGCCAAAAAGTGAGCACCGAAAGGTGATACTCGTGGTGATAATCACCAACCAGTATGTTATTTTTGAAAAGTGACTGGTGATAATCACTTGCCACCTTCTGGAATCTCACCACAGATTATATTCATTAAATTCTGTTAATATTCGAAATTAAATCATTTATTTCCTATAGAACTAGAAATACAAGAAAAATTGTGGCACTGCACACTAGATGCTAATACCCAGCGTAGTTTAACATTGTTGAATGCGAAACTGTATTCCTCCAAAATAGAGAGTCTATAATTTTATATATTTTATTCAGATTAAAAAAAATCAAAAAACGAAATGAAACAAAAGGTTTTATCAAAACTAAAAGTACATAAAATGCTTCTTTTTATGCCGAATAAATTGTACATACTCATATTGTATACACACAAAAAAATAAAAGGTCACCACAACACCGAATCGGTGTTACATAGTGTCCCACCGATCGGATATTTATAATTTGAATCCAATCGGATATTATAATAAAAATGGCATAAAATACATTTGGATAAAAACTTTTACACCGCATAAAACCCAAACAGGAACATTCATCTTTAGGAAAACACCTAGAGGTGCATTTTATTAAATCCAAAAGGAGTTTTTAAAAAAATTTATCTTTTCGGATAGATAAAAATATTTATCCGTTGATGCGCATTTAATTTTATAAAATATATTCAGTTGGAGAAAAATAAAATATTTTTTCGGATAAAAAACCAATTAACACCGCACATTTTTTGAGTGTATGGTTTTTATCCCACGGTATTTTATTTTAATGTATATGATTTTAATATGTTCCGAATATTGTAAGAGAATTGAATCTTCTCCTCAGGCCGCTGCGACTAGACTGATTGTATCACAATTTAAATTCTATTATACAGAAGGAATATGCAGGTTGCTTTAGCGAATTTAACTAATACAGCCAAAATCTCTTACAATTTTACTTTTTCACGAAAACTCCAAACGGTGTAAATATTTACTCCGATAGAACGGAAATAATCTCTGGAAAGTATACTGTTCGATCCTTTTGGATATTTTAAAATTTGTACCCGATCTTGCGGAGTTAATATGGTACTATTGCATAAAAAATAAAGGTTTTTTCGGATAAAATACCATTCACACCGCAATATTTTTTTGTGTGTATGCTGCGAGTCGAGTCGAGTTTAATTCTAGTTTAACTCTCACTATATACGGAGTCGAGTTAAACCAGAGCCTTCTAGAGTATAGAGCCATAATCATTATGACGTATTTTTTAGAAGCTTTCTTAGTGGTATAACTTTTCACTGATTTCCATAGGAATCCGTAGTGAAAATGGTGTTTTTTAGCTTCAAGTTTTACAATGAAAAAAGCAAAAATGTTACAAAAGTGTTCTACATATCTTTAGCAGCAATATACAGGAAGGGTTTATTGGTATTAAGTAAATATTAATTGCAGAAATATTAAAATTAAATTATTTCTAAAATATATTTTTTGAACTTTCATTTTGAAAAATACATCAAAGTTGGCTCTGACGAATTAAAATAATACTTGCTACATTTATCTTTAGTTTTACTAGTGTACGTTAGATGTCTCAGATTTATACAGAAAAATACGAAAAAAATTGTTTAATCACAAAATTATCACACGTTATTAATATTTTGAGAATTTGTTTTGCTTTTCCTACAATTTTTGAACTTGAAATTTCCCCAGGTGGCAATTTTTGGTACGATTTTTCAAAATTTGTACTGCCATCACTGCCATCTATGTCATGTATATTGACTTAATGACCACACAATTTGTAGTAAGCTTTTCTTTTTTATTTGACCAGAATTCTGTTGTTATGAACTTTTTTTAATATTTTGGTTTAAATAAATCAATTATTACAAGAAAATGAAAACGATTTACTTTAACGACATTTATATATGTTGAAATTCAAACATTTATGAAAATATTTCAGAAATCATATTTAAGAATTTGCAACGTTCTCATTTACAAATTTGTCTTAGGAAAAAAAGTGATTTCCCATATGTTTTATGTGTTTTACTATGAAAAGATTGGTTTTTTCTTTTTTTCTAATTCCCTTATAAAAGCTTCGTTTTTTAGATTATGGCTTGTATACTCAAGGTTGCTTTGGTTAAACTCGACTCGACCTAATAATTTGCCGAGTCGAGTTAAACTCTTCTCTAAAAATGCACTATATACGAAGAGTAGAGTAGAGTTAAAAAAACAACAACAAAATTAATGCAAAATTCATACACACCATTTTATTTATTTATTTCAGATTATGTTATTGAAGAATGAAAGCAATATACAAAAAATATATTTAAATATCATAAACAATTTTCTTTTTAATTTTTTCAATCAAATTCGATGTTTTATTTTAAATCCCTTGTTTATTAAGATTTTAATTAATTAATTTGCATAAATATTTTTTTTATCAGGATTTGAAAATTACAATTTTTTAGACAAAATATCGCTGGAAAAATAAAAATAACACATATGATGATCAACAAAAAGAATAATTAATCTGAAATGATTTTTTGTTAAATTTTTTTTTCGTTTACTTTAACTCGGTTTTAATCCTATTTGAACTCTGCATATTTTTAACTCTGCAGTATATACACCAAGAGTTGGTTAGAAAATAACTCGACTCTGTATATAGTGAGAGTTAACCTTAGAACCGTGTTTGGGGAATACAGTTCCCCAAGTTATTTTTGGTGAATAATAGAACTCACTCTTCACACGTCGTTAGAATTTTTTGGTAATATTTGAAAGTTTACTACATTACTTAACGTAAACAAACACAATTCAAGCCGATTTTAGAAGTATAACAGGAACACAGAAGAAAAATAAACACACTATCAATTTCGTGTTGCGGGGAACTCTATTCCCCAAAACAATATTTGATGAAGTTGGTAGGCAAATAATTTTTTTGTTACATTTTAGATTTTATTTCGTTACCCAAGTATTTTTATATCCGACAATTTTTGGATTTTTCTGACACTTTGCTGATTTCATCACCGACTTTTTTCCGAAATAATGTCCGACTTATTATAAGATTTCCTATGAAAGTTGGCCACAAAAATCGGAAAATGATGACAAAAAAAGTTAGGTTATGTCGCACAGAAATGGGCGTGGCTTATAATGAAAATTTTGGCGGGGAAATTACACATTAAATACATACATACATACACACAATGTAAATAAAAATATTTTTTATTTTATTTTAAAATTTTAGATAATTTTTTTTTTATTAATATACATATTATAATTACAAGTATAAATAACACAAATTTTATAAATAAATTAATCTTATAAATAGCTATATATTATAAATCTAACTTAAAAAAATAAATCTATACGAGATGTGGATGAATCTTCTTTCTATTCCATGGAGAACTGGCCGGACTGAGTCCATCTGTGAACATTGGGAACTTCTTCAATGTACAATCTGAAATTAAAAATAATTAAGGTTATTGGTATTCGGATAATAGCATATTTGCGACATCTTAAATTATTTTTGTTAATATTGTAATGATTGGAAAATTAAAATTATCAAATATGAAAGTTAAAAGGTGAAAAGGGTGATTTTTGTATACATTTGTACACTACATACATTTATCAATTTTCTGTAGTTTTTAAAGACAAATTTCTGTCATTTAAAATTATAAAACTGTTCCAAAGGAATCAATTATACAAAAATTACTCTTTAAACTTCATAATGGGTTAGTTAAATTTGCAAATCATTTCAATTTTAACAAATAAAAATGTAAATTAAATACAATATTTCCATATAAACTTCATATGGAAAATTTTTGTTATCACACATAATTCACTTTTACAAAAACAATGTTGATATGTATACACAAAACACAACTCACACTTTTATTAAACCAAAAATAATTATATGTGCAAAATATTTGTCAAAATTTACCTTATGGAGGATTTAACCAATATTTTATTTTAGAATAAAGTTGTAAAAAATCCATTACACTTATTTTAAATTAAGAAATTACAAAAAAAATGTAGCGTAGCATTTGCTACGCATTTGTGTTACAAGAACAAAAAATCACAACAAATGGCGTCTACTCAGTCTACACAATAAAAAAAAAAATATACTTGCACTCCAACGCTATATGTGTCGAAAGTTGGAAACCCAATTTCATCATTTTCCGATTTTTTGTACCAATATTCGGAAAAGCAATTCAAGTTTTCAGCTTTGTTATACTTGGGTATTTACTCGTAGTACGTTATGTACTTATCTTATCAGCAGAAGCCGGTGAATCCCCATAATTATTAGATTATATTTTTGTAGTTTTTTTTTTTCATTTTTTTGTCCAGTGTAGGTGAATATTTTAGTATGACCATTGTGCAGTGAGAGTATAAATATTTACGATTTTTATTGACAAGCATAAAACGAAGTTATTTTGAATTTTTTTTAAAATAATTGGTTTTCCGGGGTAAGACAGAAATATCTACTGGTTCGGCTTGGTTTCAGTTTTTTTTTGTTATACTTGACTGATGTTTTAAATCCTTCTTAAAATGAATGTAACGGACAGGCTGCGATTGGAGTATCGCTGTATTTGGTATGTCGCAGTGATAGAAACAATTTAGCCGATGAAGAACAATTTCAGGATTTTCGGGAATTGTACATGGACAGAGGAAACGAATACATTGTTGGAGCTATTGAAAATGGGAATATCGAAAGCGAGGTGGACGATATAGAGAATGATGCAGATTATAATCCGGATAGTAATTTATCCGACCTAGATCGTGGGCAAAAATACAAAGGACAAAGTAGGCTAAGCAACTGGTCAATGCTCAGATCTGGTGGTCAATGCCCAGTCCGACAGATGGCCAGAATGCAAAATGTAGTATCTAACCGACCCTTATTCTTTAGAAACATAGAATGGGACGAAGCATTCGAACGCCTCATAAATGACAAACCTTTGAAATCATCTTTACTGGATATATACACAGCTGATTTGGTATTTAATTCTTCGGAATTTTTCCCAATTACAAACTTAAAATGTAAAATGTTTTCTATGCAAATACACAACAATACTTATGCCTTTTGTCCCCTTATTCACTCTAATAATTAAAATACGTTATTTTCTATACTTCATAAGAATTCGAATCGAAAATTTAAAAAATATAAATTAAAGAACTTAAAGAAATTATATGGCTGTTCCACGATGTTGGATAAAAAATGAACAACTTTATTACCCTTCCCAAACTCGGGAAGTTTCAAGCGCCCGAAAGAAGTGTGCTTCACCTCAGGAAGATTGGCTAGTGGTGCCTTGTAGAATTCTTCGCGACAATATTGGTAAGTACAATAAATTTCACTCACAAATGAAAATACACTATTTTTTTTAAATGAAAATTATTGATATTTTTTATATTTTTGCAGATTCATTAAAAACGGCCTTGGAGCAAGAGCGGGATACTATTTTGGTGTCTACGAGCGAATTACCATTGGTAAACAAGCAATTGATTTCAATTCATTATTCATAAATGAGACAAAAGAAGATAATGCGAGTGAACGTATTAATCAAGAGACAGATATTATTGTTCAAACACAAAATATTCTAAATGGTGACGCTTATGATGAATTGAGTGAAAGAAGCATAGAAATAATTAACCAACCAATAAATAATTGTTCATCAGCGCGAGCATTATCACCTTACGAGTTTACTGTCGAAACTAGGGGCCACTTACATAATCTTGGAAATGCAAATACACCAGAAAATAATTCAAGTCACCTTGGTTCTGCCCAACATAAAGGTAAACTGGTGGAAACAATTTAAAACATTGTTTTAAAAATAATAATAAATAATTTTTTTTATTTATAGATGATAACTATTCAAATTTAAACAATAAATTAGATAGTTTCATTGAAATGTTTACGGAGCAAACTGATAAAATTATTAAAAGTCAAGCAGAATTGAAAGCTTCAATTGACTTGATTGCCGAAAAAATTCCTACTGTCCAGTCAAAAGAAATATCACATGAAAAACCGAAGGATAAACAACAATGAAAAATCACCTAAAATGAATAATCGCCTAAAAATTATTGTGCGATTGTGCATACTGCATACTTTAAAATGTGAGTAATTATGTATTTTGACGAATCGCCCAAAATATTGAAAATGAATAATCTCCCAAATATTAATATTATTATTACTTGAGGGCCACCCCGCACTGCGACCTAAAAGATCTTTTGTGCAAAAGCCCTACTTAATTATCCGTCCAGTCAATATTCAGGCTCTTAATGAACCTGATAATACTGCCTAACGGTACGTGATACATACTATCTGGGCTCATTGCTCTCCCTCCTAGATGTAATAACATTTACTTCTGCTAGAAGAGCGGTAGCATTGGGACTCAAGGACTTCGAGAGGGCAGACCCACTCCCGTATATTCCTATCTGTGCCTCGTCTACCGTTTTGATTTTACTCTTGCGAGTTGCTGGGACATACTATATGGGCTCATTGCTCTCCCTCCTAGATGTTTACTGTTGGAAGTACTTCTACACGTGATGCACACTATCTGGGCTCATTGCTCTCCCTTCTAGATGTCTACTGTAGGAAATACTTCTGCACGCGTTACATACTATCTGGGCTCATTGCTCTCCCTCCTAGATATAATAACATTTACTTCTGCTAGAAAAGCGGTAGAATTGGGACTCAAGGACTTTGAGAGGGCAGACCCACTCCCGTGTATTCCTTCCCGTGCCTCGTCTACCGTTTTTATTTGACTCTTGCGAGTTGCTAGGAATAAAAAAGTCGCCTGTAGGTCACCCAGGTTTACTACAGGAAGGCTAAATAAAACTGGAGGGTGGTATCCAGAGTCCGCATATATAGACTGATTAACCTATCAGCAAAAGTCTATATTCAGCCTAATGACCTACAGTTACCGGTGGTTGCCACGAGGAGGCAGTACGTACACTTGCGCCTACTGGAAGGTTACGGAGCCCCTTCCAATAGACGCCAAACCACCAATCTCCCAAATAAATGTTCGGGCGATTATTCATTTTAATGGCTATAGGCAAGGCTACTTGGCAAGCCATATGAACATTTCGTTACATATTTTTTGGATTTGTTTGATTGAATTATTAAATATTTTTAATAAAAATTACCGAATAATTGGTACTAAAATTTCGTTTGGAAAACGTTTGGTACTAAAATTTTCAAACAAATACATATATATTTTTCACTCAAAAACACATATGATTGTATGTTTGAATGTATGATTTGCCATTTTCTCGTCCCATCGATGACGAAAAAATAAAAATCGGTGTTTTTAAATTAAACTGCTAAAATTGTAAAGTAAGTGGTTCACTACAATTATTCGGTAATTCCTATTAAAAATATTTTATAATTCAATCAAACAAATCAAAAAATGTTTGAACAAAATAATGGTACCGCTTGTCATGTAGCCATGCATGCCTTTAGTGTTAAAACACATGTTTTTGAATGTCGGTTAAAACACATCTTTTTTTATTTAAATTAAATATTGCCTTTTCCAAAATTTACATGTGGACATGAATATTTATGTAAACTGCCCCAGGCCTCATTTGTTATTGCTTTTTTTTTGTGAGCTTCATTTCTAAATCATAAAAGTAATAAAGCCCGTTGGCTTTATTTACTGAAATTAAAATAAAAAAAGCTTCGGCGGCTGCTGACCTAAATTTTCAGGTTGGTCGTGTAAAATCTGGAAAAAGAAAACCTTGAGTCTAACCTACTATCTTGCGCAAAAGTTAGTGGTTAGCCAATACCGAAGACTAACAAAAATTATTTCCGGTTTTTGAGTGATTTGGCTTGATCGATTTTGAATTTTTTATTTGGCCAATTGTTCATTAATTTTTTGGGTGATTATGCATAATGCATAATAGCCCAAAAATGTTTGGGTCTTTCTTCACTTTTATTATTTTGGGTCATTTGGTATTGAGCGATTATTCGCAGCGCCGATAAATGCGGATTATAGATTAACGATTCCCTCACGTTGTTATTGTGCTGGTTTAGTTTATGTTAGATTGTCCGAAATCTGAGTTATTAAATTTGTTGGATGACCGATCGAACGAATGCCGCCTTTATTATAATTATTCAAATGCTAATTAATAATGTTATTTTCGTTTTTTCAGATTTCATACATGTCAACATTCGGCGGACCAAACGAAAATGGATGTGCTCGTATTGTCGCGAGACAACTTAAACAAGATACTGTTCTGGTTCTTTTTTTTTTGGGGTGGTACAACTACTAAAAAACCTTTTATGCCTTTTCAAGAAACTCAAAATGTTATTATGATGGCAGTGAAAAAGAAATTTGTAAACTTTACTAACCATGACAACAAAAAATTTTTAAAAGAATATCTAAAATCTGCAAGTACTAGAATAAATCGCGCAGCAGAAAAATTATTAGCGCTTTAATCAAATACGATATATGTACTTAAGGATATTATAAATTTAAAAATAATAGTGTTGAATAAAAAATAAATGCAACCTTAGAATTAAAGTTAAAATGAATTAAATACTGAATAAAAAATAAATTTGTACTTAGATTACAAAGATTTAAGATAAAATTTAAAATAATTAATTAAATTAAATGAAACTTTAATTAATGAATAAAATTTTAATTTTCTTTTGCTAAAGCAATTAGTTTAGTTTTAAAGCAATTAGTTTAGTTTATTAGACTACTTGTTTATAATTTAAATTGCTAGAATTTCATTATTACCCGTTTATTTAAATGGACCTAAACTTGTTCGCCGGTTTGTTTAAATTTTTCTAAAGTCCTTTTTAACTATCACGCGTGCTAGAGAGCTGAATTTGTATGCACAGCTGAGTCTTTAGGAACGTTTTAGCAAAAAAAAAATTAAAAAAAAAACTATAAACAAAATGTATGCTCATGTCGATGTACATTGTACATGCATATAAATAAAAGGTTGTACCTGAAAAACCAAGTTTTTTTACATTTACTTCGGAGCAGACACGTTTCCGAAATAGATCAAAAAAACGTTTCCGATTTTTTTAAGCCAATTAAGATAAGTATTAAACCGTTCCAAAAACACGGTATAGTTTTTCTGTTACTATTTATAATATGTTACAGGAAAGCTTCAAAATATAATCAGTTTTATTTACACAGATTAAGAAAGGTTTTTAAACCATTACAAAACCACCTTTTGGTTTTCCTGATTTGTTTTAAATACGCCTCCAAACGGTTTTCATACAACTAAAGAGTTTCAAGAAACACGATCAAACAAGGTCTCCAGTGCGGTTCAGTGCGGTGTCTGTGAAGGTTCCGAAACAATTTTGGAAACTTTTTAATTTTGACACCGCAGTGTTAAGTCGGCTTTGAAACATGTTTGAACCTCAAAAATGCCGCCTGGGACGGAAACTACTGATTTTGACGTACGGAATGAAAAGAATATCTTATTTTATGGAACATTTTACACTTTCTTTTATCACAGATCACTTTTGTACTTTAACGTCGTTACATTAGTACCTATTACCGCCCCGTGCTGTATATACATGTTATTGCACGCCCAGCGTCATATGTCTTCATCATCCAAAACTTAGATTATTTGTTTAGCACATGTTTTGACTAATCATTACAAAAAATAAAAAATATAAGTATGCAGGTTTATGCTAGTCACTGAATACAATTTATTAAACGGATCATACAAATTTGAGACATATAAGCTCGTGTGACACTAAGTCATACTGTAATTATATAACCACTGAAATTGCTTTGCATAGATACTCTTAATTAATTTATGTAGGAACGTATAAATATGAAATATTAATTAACCCATCAAATTTAGGAAAAATAACCGTTATAATTATTTAAATATAAATATAATTAATAATTTAATTAAAAAGAAAAGGAATCATGTTTAAACACTTACAATTAGCTGCTCTGAATCCAAAACCATGGCTTTGTCCGATGCAGATTAATACCATTTATAATTAATTGTACGTAAATATTGTACACAAAAAAAATTATCTTAAACCTAATAGACTTAGATCCAGAAGGGATCCGTACTCAATTATAATTATTAATTAATTACACAAACACACATTCTTAACACTATATACAACAAATTATTTCTTATATACATAATTAAACATTTTTATTTATTTCTAATTTGATTTTGGTTTTTTTTTTAATATTTTTTGTCACTGAATTCACTGTTAGAAATAAACTAGTTAGCGCGCATTTTAGATTTACCCGCGCGATGTAAATCGGATGATTTTATTTTTTTCCTCCCTCACAACGCTATTACGCGAATTAACCATTTGTTTGATACATGCCCACTGGCGGATTTAACGGCAGGCGCACCGGGCGCGCGCCCGGGGTCCCGACATCTCGAGGGCCTCGCAAAACTCCAAATTTCCAGTTTTTCTAATTGTTAATCTAAAGTAATTTTCGTATTTACATTGTGGGTAGAAGAAAAGAAAAATGGGTTAATAATTTAGTATAAATGTGTAAATATAGCGGTTCTAATAATGTTCTAGTCGTTCGCCGAAAAACAATTTTTGCTTTTTATTGTATTTCTAAAAACTTTATTATTATATGCATAAACAATCTTTTTTTCTTTAATATCATTAAAAAGATATTTTGTATTGTCAATTTAAATATCTTTGGAAATCCAAATCCGGAGCAGAACACGCCTAACACCCAATGCGCACAACCAGGAAACGCTAATGAAAGGTTGGAACAGGCCTAGTCGTGAATATTCTTTTAATATTGTTTCAAGAGGTGTTTTCGGAAATAGATACTGAATAACTTCAGGCTAACTTTTAAATTTCTTATGTTGGTAAAAAGTTATCCAAGTTATCCATCACTTACAAAAAGTTAAGAATAAATTTTAATATGAAAGTAAAAGGTCGAAAATAAATTTTGAGAGATAATTTAAAGAAATACAAAATAATTTGTCTCAAACACATTCATATTGATCCTAATAAGTAATAATGTATTCGTTTTAATATTTATTTGTAAACAACTAATTATAAAATAAAAAAATTAAAACCACAATATCTAAATTATCCTGAAGTTATCTTTTTTGTTCGTAAATACGTGAATAAGTTTAATGGTCGAAAGTTAGCCTGCAGTTATTCAGGATCTATTTCCGAAAACGCCTAGTATTAAAAATAATCGACACGTCATAACTTGGTAAAATACACAAATGAAAAAAAGTAAGGCCTCCTTAGCTATAGAAAATGCTTCATTAAAATTTTCAATCTAGAAATTTTACATGCGTGTAATTTGTACTTATAATTAGTGTATGCAATGAATTTTCTTCGGTGAAGAAAAAATAGTACGTGTTATTCGGATTAAAAGTGGCACTGTTTGACTCGCAATCTTTCTACTTGCTCGGCTACGCTGCAATTGTTGTTGTATTTTTTTGTAAATTTTTTGTGAATTGATTTCAAAAAATTTTTAAAAATAATTTGGAATTTAACCATCCAAAGACTGTCTTTTCTCAAAATTCACTGATTATTTATAATAAAATAAGAAAAAAATCTTGTATGTCGTTAGGAAATATCATTTTTTGTAACTTGTGTGATTTTGCGCAACTCTCTTCACTCGTTCCACAAATATCCCTATCATTGCACAAAATGAGGCATTTTCTAACTGTGTCCTGGGTTCTGATTCTCTAAAAAATAAGATAATGTGTAAACATGAAAACTTGTAAAAAGCAAACCGTACTTTAAAATTGCGAACTCATTAAAGTAAGTTTTGCTGTTTAAAAGTTCTCACGTTTACACATTATCTTATTGTTTAGAGAATCGACGCCCTGTTGCTTAAATTGCCATATTTATTTAAATATTGTTAACATGTATTTTTATTTACCTGTCTCTCTCTCTCTCTCTCTATTTTTTAAGGGTCCTATTTTTTTCTTCTGCGCCCGGGGCCTCAACCGACCTTAATCCGCCACTGTACATATCCCAAATGTCTGATAATGCCAATTATATTTCAATTTAATTAAATTAAATTTTTTTTTCTTTTATATGAAAAATGGCGGAAAAGCCGCGGAAGCTTTTCTCGAATTTGCGGCGCCGCACGAAATATCCGCTACGTATTTTTTTGTTTATGTATTTTTTCTCCAAATACAACGTTTTGCTCTTTACCGATGGGTATGCAGAACTTTACCACGACTTTATATAAAAACAACAAAAAATGAGACTTTGTAAATTTAAGAACCGTAAAACCTTCACAAAAATATAAAATTATTAATTAGGTTATAGTTTACCTTTTTCCGCCAATAAAAAGATATACAATCCCGATTGATGTGCGTATAATTTTAATTATAGCTTATTTCGATAATTTCATCGTATTTATGCAAGTTAAATAGTATATTAAACATGATTAATTTGAATAATAGATTATTCTGAATTTTTATTTCACTTGCTTGGAACGTTTGAGTTGATCGATGCACAATTTAGAATGACAATAGATGAAATTGAGTAATGTTTATCATCCGATGGTCCATATTCGCAACAGTAAAATTGCAAAACAAAAAAAAAATATAACAAGAGGGGGAAAGTAAAAAAAATACCATCCGAAGCTATAACATACACAATACCTATACAAAACAATCACAGTCGATCGATTCATTGATTAACAATATTCAGTGGCGTAACCTAATTAGAACAATTTGCCTTGTAACAATGCAGATGTTACAATATATATATATATATATATATATATATATATATATATATATATATATATATATATATATATATATATATATATATATATATATATATATATATATATATATATATATATATATACATATATATATATATATATATATATATATATATATATATATATATATATATATATATATATATATATATATATATATATATATGTATATATATATATATATATATATATATATATATATATATATATATATGATATGATATATATATATATATATATAAAATTACTTGAGTAAATAATATAAAATAGTGGCTTTCCAATCAACCGCCGACAGGTACCTACTTATAAGCATATAACGTGTTGGTAATGGGGTACGCGGCTGCAAGAATATTCCCGCTATCCAATTAGCGTCAATGAAAATGACGACACCCCAGAAATAATACACGCTCAATTTAAAGTTACAAAAATTCACTTTTAAATATTTATTTTGAATTAATAGATTGTCTATTACAATTTAAAGTAATTATATATAATATTATTTTTATTGAAATTAAAAACTTAATCACCACTGCACTGTTATATTATACACGAGAGTAAAAATAATTTTCTAATTTTATTTCTAAAAACGAGACGCCAACTTTTTACGTCCAAGAAATAAAATGTCAATCACGCTAAAGATACACCGAATGAATGTAAAAATATCATTCTCTCAAAATCAATTGTATGTATATCGTTGCCTCTGTCTTGCAATTTTTTGGTGTTGGCATACGAGAAGAATCGTATGTGAAATCGTCATTATCGTTACCAGAACGAGATGGAGCTAAACCGAACAATAGCAAATCAAGAAAAGTTTGAACTCGCTAGCGAAAACGAGATGGAACAAATATCACTAAATAGAATTTAGAGTTCCGCATCATTTACGCTAGGTGAAAATGAAAATAGTTACGCTAAGAAGAATCTTGTGCGTAAACCCAAATGAGTATGTGGTGGCGAACGTAAATCAATTTATATAAATAAATAATTTATATGATTGATTGCGCGAGGCGCTACAGGACTCCCCCGCAAGTGAGTCCCCCTCCCTACGGAAAAGTTTATTCGGCTGCGAAACGAACATGTTTATGTGAGCACTGAACTGATTTTGCATCAGTGGAACACAGTATGCCGTAAGCCGGTTTGAGCCGATCAATTGAAATGGTCTGATTCTTCCCATTAATTGAGACGGTGAATTGTTTCCGAAGGCGTCGAATGACTTTAAATGGGCCTTCATAGGTAGTGGATAAGCCTGTGCGAACCTTATCTGTTCTTACGAAGACAAAATCGCAGTCGGCAAGTGCCTTAGGAACAAAAATGTCATCTTGTTTGGCTTGCCGAGTGGATTTGGGAATAAGGTTTTGCATTGTTTCACGAAGTTGGTCGATAACTGTGTCGCTGGTTGGTAGAGGTAAAAGAGGATTTTCGACGAAGAACTCACCTGGTAGCTTGATGGTTTGTCCATAAACCATTTCAGCTGGTGAGCACTTCAGATCTTCTTTTATTGTTGCTCGGATTCCCAGTAGTACGATGGGTATCTCCGAACTCCAGTTGATCGTGTTTCCTCTGGCCATTAACGCAGCTTTGAGTTGCCGGTGGAAGCGTTCGACCATGCCGTTAGCTTGAGGGTGGTAAGCCGTTGTACGAATACGATGTGAGCCCAGGAGTTTTGTTAACTCGCTGAAAAGCTTGGACTCAAACTGCGTTCCTTGATCAGTAGTGATATTAAGGGGCACGCCGAATCGTGAAACGTAATTGTTGACAAAAGTCAAGGCAATGGTTGCAGCTGACATGTTAGTCATGCAGTAGGCTTCGGGCCACCGAGTAAAACGATCGACACAAGTTAATATATATGAATATCCATTGGATGGAGGAAGAGGTCCTACGATGTCTATATGGATATGTTCAAAACGACCAGATGGTATTTGGAATTGTCCATGGATAGATTTAGTGTGCCGTTGAACTTTGGCACGTTGGCAGGATAAACAAGACTGAGCCCATTGGCTTACGTCTTTGTTCATACTAGGCCAAAAATATCGAGCAGTAATCAATTTACGAGTAGCACGAACACCAGGATGGGAAATGTTATGTAAAGTATCGAAGATAGTTCGACGCAGTGATTCTACGATAAATGGGCGGTTGTACCCAGTAGATGTTTCGCAGATAATTTCGAGGCCAGGCAATTGAAAAAGTTCCAGTTTCATAGATGAACCAGAGTGACATTCGGAACCAGAAAATAAATCCTGAAGTTCTAGGTCAGCTTTTTGTAAAATTACAATTTTGTTTAAGTCGAATTGTGTCTCGACTGCGGCCGTTTCATTGTCTGTTGTGCGAGAGAGTGTATCTGCAACAACATTGTCATGTCCGTGAACATGCTGAATGTCCGTGGTAAATTGACTTATATAATCCAAGTGGCGAGCTTGCCTCGGATTACGTTCAGTTTTAGACTGAATTGCTCTAGTCAGTGGCTTATGATCGGTAAAAATCGTAAATTCCCGACCTTCGACAAAATATCTGAAGTGTTTCACTGCCAGATAAATCGCGAGTAATTCCCGATCGAATGCGGAATATTTCTTTTCAGCATCCGATAATTTTCTTGAGAAAAATCCCAATGGCTCCCAACACTCATTGTTATACTGTTGCAGTACTGCCCCAACGGCAGTGTTAGATGCGTCAGTAGTTAAACTAAGCTTTGAATCGCTCAGTGGATGTGCAAGCAGTGTTGTTTTCGCAAGTTCAGCCTTAAGTGACGTGAATGCCTGTTGACATTCATCAGTCCAAGAGAAATTCTTAGGCGTTTTTGGTTTACGTAGAAGTACGACCAGATGGCTGTGAACAGGTGCGAGTATTTCAGCAAGCTTTGGTATAAATCGGTGGTAGTAATTTACCATACCGATGAATCGCTGGATATGCTT
The DNA here is from genome assembly GCA_963556165.1 of Tipula helvola. NCBI lineage: Eukaryota > Metazoa > Arthropoda > Insecta > Diptera > Tipulidae > Tipula > Tipula helvola. The sequence continues at coordinate 172,670,517 of OY744482.1, forward strand.
GATTGAGCTTGGAGCTGGAAATTCCCTAATAGCATTAATTCGTTCTTCAGACGGCAAAATACCATTAGGGGTTATTTTGTGGCTAAGGAAATCAAGAGTTGTTACGCCAAAGACGCATTTCGAACTGTTGATATGAACATCAAACTCAGATAATCTTTGGAAAAGTTGTTCCAGATGGAGTTTGTGCTGTTCCTCAGATTGTGATGCCACTAGAATATCGTCAATATAGACGAAAACAAAATCTAAGTTACGAACGACTTCGTTCATAAAACGCTGAAATGTTTGAGCGGCATTACGTAATCCAAACGGCATTCGAGTAAATTCGAACAGGCCAAAAGGAGTTGTAATTGCCGTTTTAAAAACATCATCAGGTGAAACGGGAATCAAATGATAAGCTCTGACTAAATCAATCTTAGAGAAAAATTTGCATCCATGCAAGTGCATGGAGAAATTTTGAATGTGAGGTATCGGGTAGCGATCCGGTGTTGTTACCGTGTTTAAACGCCGATAATCCCCACATGGTCTCCAATCATGATCTTTTTTCTTAACCATGTGCAATGGACAAGAGACAGGAGATGCAGATGGCCTGCAAATTCCTAATTCCACCATATGCTGAAACTCCGTAAAGGCGGCTTTATGGCGGACCTGATCTAGTCTTCTTGGTCGTGATACAGGAAGATGTCCTTCTGTGACAATGTGATGGACCACATTGTGTCGGACTGGCAACTTATAGTTTGGTTCTGCTGTAAGTTGAGGAAACTTTTTAAGCAGAGTACCATAGCCGTTGGTGATGGAATAATGGATCGGAGTCGGTGTGTCGACATGAACCATTGCGGCATTGATTGACAGCTTTGTCGCTGAATCAACCAGCCGTTTATTTTTTAAATCAACCAAAAGTCCAAATTTACACAAGAAGTCGGCGCCAATGATAGGACGATTCACAGCAGCTAGAATGAAAGCATGCGTGAATGTTCGTTTTAGTCCTAAATCCAACTGAAGCAACTTTGTGCCGTAAGTATGGATGTTAGTGCCATTGGCGGCCGATAAAACTAGATTTGAATTGCGTTTAAGTATGTTAAACTCGCTTTTGTAATGATAAACTGGAATAACCGAAAGGTCAGCGCCAGTGTCGACTAAATAGGTGATTCGGTTTATTCGGTCGAATGCGAATAACCGAGAAGTGAATGGGTTATTATTTATTAGGATCCCGTCCCTGCGCGAGGCGCTACAAGCACTTATGGTTCATGTCTTTACTAGATTTACTATAGTTAAACTAGCACAGCTTTGAACCGTAACTGCTTATAAGTTCTCGCGGTGGCCGATCGGAAAGCTACTAATATATTTATTCACAGATTTTGTCACAGAAATGGTTAATAGAATTATATGGTACAACCACTTGGTACTTTTAAATAAATAACAAACATTACAGAATTTAAATTTAAAAAAAATGTATTTCAATAAGTCAAGGGGAAAAGCAATATGGAAGCATTGAACAAAACAGATTAAAAATTAAATTTAAAATTCATCAAAAAAAAAAAAAAATATAGAAAATGCTTCCATTATGCGTAAAAACCTTTTTCAATCTTTTTTTCAAAATAATGATATTTGATTAACAAAAATAAAAAAACAAAAATGAAAATGAAAGAAAAAAAATGAAATGATGTTCGTTCTGAAAAGAAGCAAAAAAAAAAAAAGAAAAATTAATAACCTTACAATCATAATATATTTTATGGAACAATGCTTATCTATTTATATTTTGGTAAGCTGCCACTCGACCTGTCCCTCTCCAAAAAAATAATCGCCGAATTTTCCTCGCGTCAACTTGGCTGTATTTGTTGCATTGCGGTTCATTGGCTGAAGAGGCAACAATGCGTTCGGTTGATTATTCCAAGAACCTATTCAAATAGAGAATTATGTAATATAAAATTTAAATTTATTATGCGTCTTAGTCAAAGTTTCACCAAGAACGATAATTCCGTCTACTTCACGGTTGATGAGATCAGGAGTCATGTAATTTTTGCTTTTCTTCCTCAACCAGTTGTGCAGGCAGACACAACATTGCGTTATGTCCTCCACCAAACTGACATCCGCAATTATCGTTGTTCTGAAAATCCTCCATTTGGCAGAAAGGATACCAAAACAATTCTCTATAATTCGGTGAGCCCTACTAAGCCGGTAATTAAATTTTTTTTGTTTTGTTGTTGGTGTTGTTGTATACGGCTTTAACATATTTTCGGTTAAAGCAAACGCATCATCGGCAACAAACACATAGGGAACATCCGTGAATGTGTCTGTGATACTTCTTGGTTGAGGAATTCTATAACATCGCTTTCCCAAATTGGCTTCACGGAACACTCCTCCGTCACTCTGACGACCGGCAGCACCAATATCACACCAAATGAAATTCTCCGATCCTGAATTAACTGGTGCCTTTAAAAAAACATAAATTAATTAATTTTTAAAATATTAAATGATAAATGTAATGTGTAAAATGTTAAAATATCTTACTTGAATGCGGTGACATGTTTGCCGTCAATAGCTCCTATGCAATTGGGAAAATTCCACCTGCCCTCAAAACCTTCTGCGACCTTTTTAAAGTATTCCGTCGTCAGCTCAGGAAAAACTTTAGCTTTTAGAACCGTGGTGATTGCCTTTGTTGTTTCACTTACGATTCGGTGCACACTTGTTTGTGAGCATTTATATGCTATAGACAAGCTGGTTTGAGACTCACCCGTTGCAAGATATCTAGTAAATTTTCACATTTTATTAGATATTATATTATATAAATAAAAACGTGCTATCCCATTCTAAATTAAATACTTATTATATTTCAGATCGACTTCAACCTGTATCTTTTAACATTAGAAAAAAATTCGTTAACAAAACGAAGAGGCACACATTTATTTATTTTAAATTGCTAAGTTCAAGGTAAACAAACACGTTAACAGATATACCAAGATACTACAATTTTTAGAAAAATTCATTTTTGGAAAAACGATTCGGTTTTAAAGACAAGTAAACGAGGGCCGTTTTAAAGCGGTAGTCGACCAGATTTTACACTGAAATTTTTTCTTACGTGTTTCTTTATGGTATATCTAACAAATGAATTAAAATTTAAGCGGGTAATTGAGTATTTTTTTTAGAAGAAATTTTTCACAAAATTGTTGTCCTTACAATGACAAAATTATATAAATATTACGTTTAAAAACTTCAAAATGCAACAACAAACAAATATACAAATATACATACGTGGTATGTTGGTGTAAAACCGAAAAAAAAAATCTAAAAAATGAATTTGTGCCTCTTCGTTTTTTTTGACGATTTGTTTCTTAAATGTGCTATCATGCAATAACGCGATAGGTAGTATTTATTATTTTATTGCACATATACCATATACAGTGGATTTATTTTACAACAACTAGGGTTTTAACGACATTTAATAAATACCGACTTAAACAGTTAACCTTAACCCTTGTATTTTGACTATTTTGGTATTTGATTATTTTGGATATCTGGGCAGTCCCTTGGATGTCGTTATAAATGAAAACCACTGTTAATATAATCAGCATTTTCATTTTAAAACAGCAAAAATTTTGGAAATTTGAACTTCATGATTTTTGATTTGTTTTATTTTTGATGTACGTGTAGTAATAGCAAAAATAAAAAATACCGTTATTTTATTTTTTTGATATAAGGTGTATGTTGCACACAGGATGGTCCCAAAGTTTTGCAAAAATGGTAAAAAATGCCGTTTGGAGTAAACTTCGAAACAATATTATGAATTAAATAGTTAATCGATTTTAAATTTTTTTTTTTGGGGTTTATTAGAGTAAATATCGCAATTATGAATTATTTTAAAATTTTAATCAAAATTCAATTTCTTCGACCTGAAATATAACGATAAAAATATTAAATGACTTATTAAACTAAATACCCCTGACTTTAAAATTTTTTTTTTTGCTCAAAATAAAGTTTAACTAATCAACAATCACATATTTAAATATAAATGTAGTGTTATTTTTTGTTTTTAAACTACACAAATTCAAACATAGGGCATTCTACCTGCATGGTACACTTTTACGTTTTTCTCTTTTTTAATTTTGATAATTTAGTAACGTAAGTAAACTAATGCTGTGTGCCTGACGCCGATTTTTTTGACTAAATTATTGACTTTTCTAAATTGTCGACTAGTTCGTACCAGTCGTTCATAGATGGCATAAGGGTCAATAAGACAGGCTGTGCCTGACTTTTCATTATTCTAAATTACGACTTTTGGAACGTCAACCGAATGTTATTACTGTTTGACTGAAATGACTAGGAGTACTGCTTGAATGTTCGTTCCTTTTAATTTTGGCTCGCGCGCAAGTTGATTTACCAAGTTATTATTTTTTTTTTTTGAAAATTTTTCAATATTTCGTACACAAAATTATTTACAAAATATTAAATTAGTTTATTGGCGCTATAAGAAAATCTAAAGACTTGCAAAGTCGTTGATGAGTTCGATAAAACCGAACAGAATACTTTAGCGTTGGTAAACTAAAGATGATCTCTTTTTTGACCCAAAAGTTTCTCCAATCCGTGTTGCCTACAGACGATCTGACACCATATAATTCCTAACAGAAAGTTGAAATTAAAATCTTATGCACAAAAATATATAAACTTTAATTAAATATGACAACAATTTTAATTTTCTTGAATAATTAGATTAATTTTGATAATTTTTGAAAAATCTCGGAATGAACGAAACCTTCTCCAATTTAAGTGAAACTATTTCTAAAATGAATGAAAATTATTCCGAATTGAATAAACCCTTTTACGAAAAGAAGGAAACTAATTTCGAGTGGAATGAAACTTTTTCCAAATTAAATGAAACCAAATTAAATAAATTTCAAAGCAAACATTGTATCACTAAAACTTATAAATTATAACAGTAGTTAAATAAAAAAACGTACTGGTTATCTTGTAACAGCAAGGAGTGTCATCTTCGTGTCTAAGATGAAATTGGCCCAATCTGATGCTGTGCCTGTTTCAATTCTGTATTTGATTACGCCTTCTAGATTCGGATTCTCTTAGTTCTTAATAAGTTTCTTGCATGTCCTTCGACATTTGTGAAGGCCGTGTCCTATCGGACGGACATTTGCAGATTAAAACCACCCTTTTCCAATTAAAGGTTAAATAATTAAAATGATTTTAAATTGGGAAAACATTAGTTGAATCTGCTGAACTGAACATAAACTGAGAGAATCGGATTTGTCCCTTAAAACTAACGTTCAGTTGCTACCTGAACCGTATTTTAATTTTCTTTAGTATCCAAAATTGAATCGATTAAAAATTAAATATTTTGATTCAAAATATAGTTTAAAACAAAATAATAAACCAAAATACACTCGAACCAAAACTAACTTTAAAGTAACGTCACTCATACACAGCTCGGGTATGGTTCGTCATAAATCCTTTATGAGCTCCAGACTGAATTAAGTAAGCAGAATTTGTAGGTGCTTCACGTGACATTCAATATTATTTTATGGTAAATATTTATCGATTTATTTTGTGATAAAATTATCCAGGTAAAGGATTTTACCTAAGCAGCACAAGCCCGTTTAAATATTTTTTCCTCCGTTTTACCCGATCCTAAGGGTTGAAAGAATCACAGCTACACACACAGACTACTCAAATTTCATCTCAGTTTTAATAAATTCTTAATGAATGAGTGTTTTATTTAACAAATAATAAAACGAACTTTAGTGATTTATGTACTTACTGGTTTTAAACTTATTTAATTAGGTTTCATTTCTTTCGGGAAAGGTTTCAATTAATTCAAAATCGTTTATTTTAATTCGGAACAAGCTCCATTTATTTGAGGAATAGTTTCGCTGATAGATTAACCGTCGTAAGGTTTCTTGATTCAGAACGCAATCACAGACAGCTCAATGGAATATTATTTGCATAAATCTGGTAAGTCCCTTCATCTTAAAATTGTTCATTTGCTGGCCGTTTTACGGCCATTATACCATTTCAAGCCACGGTCACGGCACTGACAGTAAGACAATATTAATCAAACCAATATTTTAAAATAAAAATTGAATAAAAACCGTCAAATTCAAATACATATATACATCAAATACATATATAACCATTAATCGGTACCAACTTGTGGCACTAATTAAATTCGTTGATAATGAAAAGTACTTAATCCAAGCACTCTCTCAATAAAAATGACAACTAAATTGAAAAGCAACCTCGCGAGGAGACTTTTCGTTAGCCGTCTGGTGATTAGTAGCATAATGTAGCATAATTTAGTTTAGTCAGAAATTTAGTCGAAAAAATCGGTGTCAGGCACACAGCATAAGAACCGAAATTCGCATGAATCTTAATTTCAGCAAGTTTATGATTTCACTTTCAGGAGAACCATCAATATTTAAATTAGTGTAGTTTGAAAGGAAAAATAACATAAAGGGAACTGACGGTTATCTCTGTTTTAAACCCAAGGTAATAAACATAAATTTGTGACTAAATCATTTTCAAATTCAAAAATCATTAGATAACATTATATTTAAAAATAAATTTATAAATTGAACAATAATTTTTTATTTTTATAACCGTCTAACCCTTTCGTCAATTTTGCTTTGTTTTTTTTTAGATGGCCGTGAAGGGAAATAAAAAACTTCCAGAAAATAAGATTCATACGAATTTCTGTTCTTAGTTTACTTACGTTACTAGATTATCAAAATTAAAAAGGAGAAAAACGTAAAAGTGTACCATGCGGGTAGAATCCCCTACGTTTGAATTTGTGTAGTTTAAAAACAAAAAATAACACTACATTTATATTTAAATATGTGATTGTTGATTAGTTAAACTTTATGTTGAGCAAAAAAAAAATAATTTTAAAATCAGGGGTATTTAGTTTAATAAGTCATTTAATATTTTACCGTTATATTTCAGGTCGAAGAAATTGAATTTTGATAAAAATTTTATAAGAATTCATAATTGCGATATTTACTCTAATAAAACCCAAAAAAAATTTAAAATCGATTAACTATTTAATTCATAATATTGTTTTGAAGTTTACTCCAAATGGCATTTTTTACCATTTTTGCAAAACTTTGGGACCATCCTGTGCGCAAAATACACCCTATATCAAAAAAATAAAATAACGGTATTTTTTATTTTTGCAACTACGTACACCAAAAATAAAACAAATCAAAAATCATGAAGTTCAGTCACTGCTGCCCAAAAATGAATATATATATATATATATATATATATATATATATATATATATATATATATATATATATAATATATACATATATTATAAACTAAATTGATAAATCCCATGTCTTGTCGCGCAATCCAAACAACTTAATACTCGGCCGTCAACCGGTTGATAATCGTCATCGTGTTATTGCCTTTATGTATTATTATTATATCTATCTTTATGTAGCTATCTTTATGTATTATTATTATTTGCAATTACCTAAATTATTGTATATAACGCGCATAGTAGATTCTAGACTAGCTATTATATTTATGTGTTATGTATATATATTATTCTATATGGTAACAGGACAGTTCCTCGCGCACTTTTCCTCGCGCACATTTCCTCGCGCACATTTCCTCGCACACATTTCCTCGCGGGGAACATTTCCTCGCGGGATGTTTTCTAGCAAAATTAATATAATATTTACATATAGTAAATTTATCGTAAAACCATAACTACTATAAATATTATAATTAATTTATCATGGCGAAATATAATACTAAAATTGTTATAATGCCTTAGAAGGCTTTAAAAAAAAACAAAAACGTTTATTAAAGAAATTTTGATTGTTGTGATAGACGAAAATAAAATATAATGTATGTAATTATAATGTTTAAAGTTCTTGAAATCCTAATAATATCATTAAAAATAATATTTTATTTTAGACCCATGAATTTCGAAATTATCAAAACCACAAAAAATAAGGAAAGTTTATTGATAGATGGGTTTGTTTTTCAATTTGAAAAAATAATTGGAAGTAAACGTATTTTTAAATGTGATCACTATTATATTACCAGTTGTCGTGCTAGAGTACATTTAATAGATGGTGGAATTGTGAAATCATTTTTGGACGATAATCATGCGGCCCGTGCATGAAAAGTTTCAGCTGGCAAAATTATGACAAAAATAAAAGAAAATTCTTCCTCGTCAATGCCAGGTGCAAGTCAGCAAATATTGGCCAATTGTGCTTCAGACGTGAATGTTGCCAATTCTTGTGAAATGCCTGTTCGAAGATCTATAATTCGAATGATTCGCAGAGAGCGGCAAAAAAACTCAAATCATTCGGAAGTTCCTTATCATTGTAAAGATCTTATTATTCCTCAAAAATATAAAATGGCTCTAAATGGTCAACTTTTTTTGGTGTTAGACGATAGTTCCGTTGCAGCAGAAAGAATTTTGGTTTTCGCAACTATTGACAATCTACGAATACTTTCTCAAAGCAAAGATATCTACATGGATGGAACATTTAAAAACTTTCCCCAGTTATTTGTACAGCTATATATAATTCTCGGTGTATTAAACGGTGTTCCATTACCACTTCTTTACGCTTTGCTACCGAACAAAAAGAAACAAACCTATATTAAGTTACTGAATGTGTTAAAGGAACACAATATCGCACCTAATAATTTTCACATTGATTTTGAAATGGCGATGATTAGTGCAATTAATGCACAATTTACAGATTCAAAAATTAATTGTTGCTTTTTCCATTTGAATCAATCAATATACAGAAATCTAAGCCCCGAAAAAAAATCCTTGTACAACGGTAGCGCTTCGTATGCTCTAAACTTAAGACATGTAATTGCAATTGCATTCGTTCCATTAGAAAAAATGGATGAATATTATACAGAATTATGTTCAAAATTGGAATGGGTAGACGAAAATGAGGACTTTATAAATTACTTTGAAATGAATTATTTTGGAACATTAAGTCCAAGTGGGACGCGTAGGACACCTCGTTTTCCTCGGAATTTATGGAATGTGTATTCAATTACAATTAATAAACAACAAAAAACCAATAATATTGCTGAAGGTTTCAATAATACAATGCATAATTTGATTGGCCACGACAATCCAAATATTTGGTTTTTACTTGATTGTTTTCACAGAAAACAAGCTGAAATTGAGATGGTGAAAGAACAAGTTTTGGCTGAAATTGATACTGGAGTTCCACAACGAAAGAAGTACCGAGACATATCTGAAAATTTATTCAGAATTACAACGAATATAAGCAATTATGACATAATGGATTACCTCAAAGCAATAGCTCAAAACATTAGTATTAAGTTTGTTTCTAAATGAGCTCAAAAAATTCGTTAATTTAATAACCAGTAGGTAAACCATTATATATCAATTACCCAACTTAACATTTTTACATTATATTCATTACTTTTTCAAAATAAATAATTAGTTTAATATTTATATATTTCTAATATATTTTATATTTGTATTTAGTGAACATTTAAAATTATTTCCTCGTACATATATTTTATCGCCGTTGCTGTGTGGTACTTGGGTGTATATCTCGGCCGGCCGAGATATACACCCAAGTACCACACAGCAACGGCGATAAAATATATCTGCGAGGAAATGTTCCCGCGAGGAAATGTTCCCGCGAGGAAATGTTCCCCGCGAGGAAATGTTCCCCGCGAGGAAATGTGTGCGAGTAAATGTGCGCGAGGATATGTGCGCGAGGAAATGTGCGCGAGGAAATGTCCTGGAATCATTCTATATATATGTATGATTCCCCTACCTATAATGTACTATTGCATTATTGCATTACCATTACCATTTTGTTCCCTTATGTACCTATTATATACCATCAAGAAGAATTTTGCTTCGTGATGGTCAATTGTAAAAATATTATTCTGTATTCTGTATCCAAACGCCAAACAAACAACTCTAATAAATGCAATTATGTATTGTTATACTGTGTAAAATTTAATTCAGTAGTTTTGTAATGTTGTAAAAATAAAGTAATTAGTTAAATTAAATAATTGGCATTTTTGGATACATGTGGGATGTATAAATCACCCTATATTTATACAATATATATATATATATATATATATATATATATATATATATATATATATATATATATATATATATATATATATATATATATATATATATATATATATATATATATATATATGTAAGAATTTGACCGGAGGGATTAATTGCGGAACTGAATAAAAACAATATCAATATAATTCTATTTATTTATTAAACACTCTTTATTTTTATTATTACAAACTTTTTTGAATTTATTAACACTCTTTTCTTTCTTGGTTGTCGTTCTTTTGCTCGTCGTTTCTTCCAACTTCAACCATTCAAAAACGATGAGAGTCCTAATTTTTTGTTTGCCTTTTTATACCAATTAAAAAAAAGGGTGAGTATACAAATGCTGCATTGAAAGGTAAGTTTATAATTCAACTTCGAAATATAAAGGTGAGTATTTTTATTTCTTATTATTGACGGATAAGCCAACATTTCCACTCGGCCATCCTGGATTGTCATTCGGCTCGAATGATTCCTTCTCTCCATCCAATTCCTCTTCGTCGGTATCGTCGTCCGTTTCCTCGATAAAAAATGGCTTCATAAATTCTGCCCCTGTCGTTGTGATTTTAGGACCTTCTCCATCTCCAACTTTCTTCACCTCGTATCTATCGTGGTCTCGTATTTTAGTGACGATATATGGTCCCAAGAATATTGGTCGAATCTTACCTTTTCCACTAAACTGGGTTCTTTTGATGGCTACCAGATCGTTAAATTTATATTTTGTCGAAGGCTTCCGCTTTTTATTAAATTGCGCTGTGTAATCATCTTGCACAGTCAACATATGCTGCCTTGCTTTTTCTCTTAACTCGTTACGCTCTTCGTAAAACAATGCTAATCCAGCTTCGTCAATCGCTTCCGTTATTCGCAGGTCTTCGGGGCAGCGCATTTTAAGTCCGAACATATTTTCGAAGGGACTCATACCAATACTTCGATGACAACTGTTGTTTAAGTACCTTTGTAGTTGGTTCGTATATTTAAACCATTCTCCAGGTTTATCACCCACAAGTTTTGATAAAGCTGGCGTTATGATTTGGTTAAGTCTTTCGACTTGGCCATTACCTCTTGGCATTCCTGTAGTGATTAAATGAAGCTCGATGTTTTCGTCTTGACAATATTTCTTGAATTCGTCCGAGGTGAACGCCGGTGCTTGGTCAGCGATAATCTGGATTGGATTTCCAAAAACTGCCTTCTGAATATTTAATTTCTGGATTGCCTTAGACGAGCTAAGCCTTTTACAGGGATAAAGCCATACAAACTTAGAGAATCCGTCGATGACCGATAATATGTACTTGTATGCTTTCTTGGTATTCTCCAAATGGCCTAAATGGTCAATGTGGAAGGTGGATAATGGCCTGTCACCTTTGGGTAAAGGATGCAGAAATCCGTCTTGCTTTCCTCTTTTCCGTTCGGCCATGATGCAGGGTACGCAATTTTGTATATAAGCCTTCACTTTCTTCAGCACGTCTTTAATGAAGAACTCTCGCTTCACTAGCTCGGCGGTTTTCTCTGCTCCGAAATGACCCTGTTCATGACATCTTTGAATAACTGCGTTGTGTAATGTTTTCGGAACCACCAAAACTTTTTATCCGTTGTCTAACTTATACAAAATTCCATTAGAACATATAAAATTTTCGTACGTACCTAGTTTTAACGATTTGAAAATCGGCTTTAAGCTGTCATCTTTATGTTGGAGTGACTCGATCTTTTGCACTATTCCTTCACTCATTACTAAAACTTGTGGTGCTCGACTTAAAGCATCCACACGATGAATTGAATTTGCGCTTCGATGCTCCATGGTAAAATCATACTCTGCTATTCTTTGCGGCAGTTGATAGGCTGGTTTGTCATCTCTTGTAACTGTTTTCATCTCCACTTCCGTATTTTTCGTTGGCGCCTTCGTAAAGTTATAATTCATTACCATTTGTTTCAAACTATTTAATACGTGTGAATTTGTTTTGTGGTTTACATCTATAGGAAAGTCATCATCTCTTCGAATACACGAAGTTGCAATATCTGGTTGAAACTTTGCCATTATTATCTGCCTTGGTCCAAGAATAGTGATGGTTTGTTGCATCAGCGCGTTACCTATTATCATATCGATTGGAATTAAACCATCTTTCACTACATGGAATTGCGTATGATAATATTCTCCGTCTATAGACACCAAAACCTGAAATGAGCCCAAAGTATACAAATATTGTGCGCCCGCACATCTTAACTCTTTTATTTTTCCATCTAACATGGGTTTTCCCACTTTCACATATTTTGACTCTGCCATCAGGTTCACATCACTGCCGCTATCAACCATTGCATAATGTTCTTGGCCATTAATAATAACCAATTTCACATTATTTCGACCAGAAGAACTCATAACTGACAATACTTTTTCTTCTTGATCTTTGTCCTTTTTGCACTCTGTTGCTATATGTCCAAAATTATTGCATTTGTAACACTTTGGCCCCTTCTCCTTGTTAGTGCAGTTCCGTCCTATATGTCCACTATCTCCACAGGTATAACAACGCGTTCCTCTATAATTTTTTACTTCTGTCTTATCCCTGCCTTCTGGTTGCTTTTGTGGTATTCGACTTGTAGTAACTGATTTCCTCTTGATATTTTCATAGATCCTCAGCTTTTTCTTAAATTCTTCTGTAGTCTGAGCCCCATATAATACCGCTTTGTTCATTTCTGCATCACCAATCCCATCGATAACGTAATCAAATAAAGCTGCTTCTTTGACTCCACCCATTTCCGCAATTTCTTGCATAGACAACAAATAACCGTAAAAAGATTCGCTTGATTTTTTTTTTCTTTCAACTAGCATCCGATGGACTTGCGCCGAATTAACACATATTTGAAATTCACTTTTCAAATAATTTTGAAGTTCTTCCCACGTCTTTAGTCCCGTTTTGGCATTCACGCTCTGTCTGGCTGTACCGTTCAGCAACCGCTTAGCATACACCAGCTTTTGTATTGGGTTCCACCCTATGGATTCCGCCATTTCCTCAAATTCGTTTACCCATTTGTCAATTTTTAAGTTGTCGTCTCCACTGAATTTATTTAGGGATTCCTCTACATCTTTAAAAGTAAATCCAAAATTTGGAATACCTTTTTCTTGAATCACTGACCTCATCCTTTCATTCTCTTGTCTTAACAACTCGGTCTCATCTTTGTTGGTGTTAGGCCCCTTGGCAACATTAGCTGTATTGGCTGCTTCGTGCATTGTTGATGACGTACCGGTAGATAAATTAGAAAAATTGAGTTGATCAATTTTCTCATTGAATGCTGCAATCAAGCTTTCCTTAATATGTTCGTTCCACTCATACGGTTGCGTTGGCGTATTCTTGTTTTTATTACGCTTATGCCCCATTCTGCCGTTTCGACTATTAACCGGTTGTAAATTTGTTGTATATCACGCCACTCGGCCACTCTCAATAAACTGTACACGCAGCCACACCCTTTATTATGTTATTTTTATTTAACAGTAGAACGCACAAACAATTGTTATTCGACTTATACTTTGATTTTATGTGCATACAATTTTATTCGTAATGCAATTTATTAGTCAACTGTTTATTACTTATGTTTAACACTGTGAATGCACACATGCAATTTTTCGTCTCGTAATTTTTTAATAACTGTAATGTTATTTCTATGCGCACACAATTTTTATTCGCAACGTACTTTATTAGTTTACTGTATATTATTATGTTTAACACTATGAATAAAATTCGCACATTCAAATTTCGTCTCGAAATTTCTTAATAACTAATGTTATTTCTATGCACACAAATTTTATTCACGACACACTTTATTAGTAGACTGTATATTAGTTTTTGCCACTTGTATACAATGCGCAAACAATTTTCGTTTTGTACTTTCTTAATAACTGAAATGTTTTTGCTATGCGCACTCAAATTTTATCACACTGCAACATAAATTGTTCACAACTTATTTGTTTTTATAGTTCGCAATTCCGGTCGAACGATCCCGGTTGAGCCCCCATGTAAGAATTTGACCGGAGGGATTAATTGCGGAACTGAATAAAAACAATATCAATATAATTCTATTTATTTATTAAACACTCTTTATTTTTATTATTACAAACTTTTTTGAATTTATTAACACTCTTTTCTTTCTTGGTTGTCGTTCTTTTGCTCGTCGTTTCTTCCAACTTCAACCATTCAAAAACGATGAGAGTCCTAATTTTTTGTTTGCCTTTTTATACCAATTAAAAAAAAGGGTGAGTATACAAATGCTGCATTGAAAGGTAAGTTTATAATTCAACTTCGAAATATAAAGGTGAGTATTTTTATTTCTTATTATTGACGGATAAGCCAACATTTCCACTCGGCCATCCTGGATTGTCATTCGGCTCGAATGATTCCTTCTCTCCATCCAATTCCTCTTCGTCGGTATCGTCGTCCGTTTCCTCGATAAAAAATGGCTTCATAAATTCTGCCCCTGTCGTTGTGATTTTAGGACCTTCTCCATCTCCAACTTTCTTCACCTCGTATCTATCGTGGTCTCGTATTTTAGTGACGATATATGGTCCCAAGAATATTGGTCGAATCTTACCTTTTCCACTAAACTGGGTTCTTTTGATGGCTACCAGATCGTTAAATTTATATTTTGTCGAAGGCTTCCGCTTTTTATTAAATTGCGCTGTGTAATCATCTTGCACAGTCAACATATGCTGCCTTGCTTTTTCTCTTAACTCGTTACGCTCTTCGTAAAACAATGCTAATCCAGCTTCGTCAATCGCTTCCGTTATTCGCAGGTCTTCGGGGCAGCGCATTTTAAGTCCGAACATATTTTCGAAGGGACTCATACCAATACTTCGATGACAACTGTTGTTTAAGTACCTTTGTAGTTGGTTCGTATATTTAAACCATTCTCCAGGTTTATCACCCACAAGTTTTGATAAAGCTGGCGTTATGATTTGGTTAAGTCTTTCGACTTGGCCATTACCTCTTGGCATTCCTGTAGTGATTAAATGAAGCTCGATGTTTTCGTCTTGACAATATTTCTTGAATTCGTCCGAGGTGAACGCCGGTGCTTGGTCAGCGATAATCTGGATTGGATTTCCAAAAACTGCCTTCTGAATATTTAATTTCTGGATTGCCTTAGACGAGCTAAGCCTTTTACAGGGATAAAGCCATACAAACTTAGAGAATCCGTCGATGACCGATAATATGTACTTGTATGCTTTCTTGGTATTCTCCAAATGGCCTAAATGGTCAATGTGGAAGGTGGATAATGGCCTGTCACCTTTGGGTAAAGGATGCAGAAATCCGTCTTGCTTTCCTCTTTTCCGTTCGGCCATGATGCAGGGTACGCAATTTTGTATATAAGCCTTCACTTTCTTCAGCACGTCTTTAATGAAGAACTCTCGCTTCACTAGCTCGGCGGTTTTCTCTGCTCCGAAATGACCCTGTTCATGACATCTTTGAATAACTGCGTTGTGTAATGTTTTCGGAACCACCAAAACTTTTTATCCGTTGTCTAACTTATACAAAATTCCATTAGAACATATAAAATTTTCGTACGTACCTAGTTTTAACGATTTGAAAATCGGCTTTAAGCTGTCATCTTTATGTTGGAGTGACTCGATCTTTTGCACTATTCCTTCACTCATTACTAAAACTTGTGGTGCTCGACTTAAAGCATCCACACGATGAATTGAATTTGCGCTTCGATGCTCCATGGTAAAATCATACTCTGCTATTCTTTGCGGCAGTTGATAGGCTGGTTTGTCATCTCTTGTAACTGTTTTCATCTCCACTTCCGTATTTTTCGTTGGCGCCTTCGTAAAGTTATAATTCATTACCATTTGTTTCAAACTATTTAATACGTGTGAATTTGTTTTGTGGTTTACATCTATAGGAAAGTCATCATCTCTTCGAATACACGAAGTTGCAATATCTGGTTGAAACTTTGCCATTATTATCTGCCTTGGTCCAAGAATAGTGATGGTTTGTTGCATCAGCGCGTTACCTATTATCATATCGATTGGAATTAAACCATCTTTCACTACATGGAATTGCGTATGATAATATTCTCCGTCTATAGACACCAAAACCTGAAATGAGCCCAAAGTATACAAATATTGTGCGCCCGCACATCTTAACTCTTTTATTTTTCCATCTAACATGGGTTTTCCCACTTTCACATATTTTGACTCTGCCATCAGGTTCACATCACTGCCGCTATCAACCATTGCATAATGTTCTTGGCCATTAATAATAACCAATTTCACATTATTTCGACCAGAAGAACTCATAACTGACAATACTTTTTCTTCTTGATCTTTGTCCTTTTTGCACTCTGTTGCTATATGTCCAAAATTATTGCATTTGTAACACTTTGGCCCCTTCTCCTTGTTAGTGCAGTTCCGTCCTATATGTCCACTATCTCCACAGGTATAACAACGCGTTCCTCTATAATTTTTTACTTCTGTCTTATCCCTGCCTTCTGGTTGCTTTTGTGGTATTCGACTTGTAGTAACTGATTTCCTCTTGATATTTTCATAGATCCTCAGCTTTTTCTTAAATTCTTCTGTAGTCTGAGCCCCATATAATACCGCTTTGTTCATTTCTGCATCACCAATCCCATCGATAACGTAATCAAATAAAGCTGCTTCTTTGACTCCACCCATTTCCGCAATTTCTTGCATAGACAACAAATAACCGTAAAAAGATTCGCTTGATTTTTTTTTTCTTTCAACTAGCATCCGATGGACTTGCGCCGAATTAACACATATTTGAAATTCACTTTTCAAATAATTTTGAAGTTCTTCCCACGTCTTTAGTCCCGTTTTGGCATTCACGCTCTGTCTGGCTGTACCGTTCAGCAACCGCTTAGCATACACCAGCTTTTGTATTGGGTTCCACCCTATGGATTCCGCCATTTCCTCAAATTCGTTTACCCATTTGTCAATTTTTAAGTTGTCGTCTCCACTGAATTTATTTAGGGATTCCTCTACATCTTTAAAAGTAAATCCAAAATTTGGAATACCTTTTTCTTGAATCACTGACCTCATCCTTTCATTCTCTTGTCTTAACAACTCGGTCTCATCTTTGTTGGTGTTAGGCCCCTTGGCAACATTAGCTGTATTGGCTGCTTCGTGCATTGTTGATGACGTACCGGTAGATAAATTAGAAAAATTGAGTTGATCAATTTTCTCATTGAATGCTGCAATCAAGCTTTCCTTAATATGTTCGTTCCACTCATACGGTTGCGTTGGCGTATTCTTGTTTTTATTACGCTTATGCCCCATTCTGCCGTTTCGACTATTAACCGGTTGTAAATTTGTTGTATATCACGCCACTCGGCCACTCTCAATAAACTGTACACGCAGCCACACCCTTTATTATGTTATTTTTATTTAACAGTAGAACGCACAAACAATTGTTATTCGACTTATACTTTGATTTTATGTGCATACAATTTTATTCGTAATGCAATTTATTAGTCAACTGTTTATTACTTATGTTTAACACTGTGAATGCACACATGCAATTTTTCGTCTCGTAATTTTTTAATAACTGTAATGTTATTTCTATGCGCACACAATTTTTATTCGCAACGTACTTTATTAGTTTACTGTATATTATTATGTTTAACACTATGAATAAAATTCGCACATTCAAATTTCGTCTCGAAATTTCTTAATAACTAATGTTATTTCTATGCACACAAATTTTATTCACGACACACTTTATTAGTAGACTGTATATTAGTTTTTGCCACTTGTATACAATGCGCAAACAATTTTCGTTTTGTACTTTCTTAATAACTGAAATGTTTTTGCTATGCGCACTCAAATTTTATCACACTGCAACATAAATTGTTCACAACTTATTTGTTTTTATAGTTCGCAATTCCGGTCGAACGATCCCGGTTGAGCCCCCATGTAAGAATTTGACCGGAGGGATTAATTGCGGAACTGAATAAAAACAATATCAATATAATTCTATTTATTTATTAAACACTCTTTATTTTTATTATTACAAACTTTTTTGAATTTATTAACACTCTTTTCTTTCTTGGTTGTCGTTCTTTTGCTCGTCGTTTCTTCCAACTTCAACCATACAAAAACGATGAGGTCCTAATTTTTTGTTTGCCTTTTTATACCAATTAAAAAAAAGGGTGAGTATACAAATGCTGCATTGAAAGGTAAGTTTATAATTCAACTTCGAAATATAAAGGTGAGTATTTTTATTTCTTATTATTGACGGATAAGCCAACATTTCCACTTATATATATATATATATATATATATATATATATATATATATATATATATATATATATATATATATATATGGGGCATTTGCATTTAAATCTCACATAAAAAAATTTAAAATATAATTTTTGAATCATAATTTAATTAATTTTTGAATTTAAAAAAAAATTAAAATATAATTTTTAAATCATATTTCTGTTTCTTTTAAATCTGGGCGTGAGCAGATTTGTGTTTTGCATTTTTTCTAATGATCTTTTGTGCTATTTTTAATTTTTCTGTCATGAACGTTACCTAAAAATACGTTTAACGTTATTTTTAAAATTATTAATCTCAAAATACAAAAGATTAATATACCATTTGCAAGTAGACATGTCATAAATGAGAATATACATCAATAAATTAAATTTATGTTTTTAAATTTCACAATATATCTAAAATAATTAAAGTAACGTTCATGACAAAAAACCCGTTTTTTTAAAAATAAAAGTCCATCATTATTTAAAAAAATACATTTTCATAAGTTTCTGTATTGTGATCATATACTTAACTTATACCCGTTAAAAATTATCTGGAAAATGCTAAGGGGACAAAGAAAATGCTTGGGGACAAAATCATGTGAGATTTAAATGCAAATGCCCCATATATATATATATATATATATATATATATATATATATATATATATATAGATCGAAATAACTCTTCGATTTACAATTATGCATCATAATATATATATATATATATATATATATATATATATATATATATATATATATATATATATATATATATATATATATATATATATATATATATATATATATTTATATATATATAGATCGAAATAACTCTTCGATTTACAATTATTCATCATGATTCCTTGTGATAATCATTTTTTATGGAATTATTTTCTATTCGTCAACCAAGAGTAACAAAACCAAAATTCTGTTTTTGTATTCCATTCAATAGAATAGTGAGCGAACAATAGAAAAGTAAAACGATCGATCTTTTGAATAATTAACAAGACACAAAATTTCGTATTTTTGATAGTTGACGAGCGAATAATAATAAAATAATTTAAAAATAAAATAAAAGAAACATAACAAATTTAATTTTTGTTAGTGCATAATGTTATAGATAACCAACAAACTAAAAAAAAATGAATGGAGTTCAAGCTCCACCTGAACCACAAATGTTTGGTAAACCATAAAATCAAAAATAGAGGTTAATATTGTGACGATTTTGGCCATCATACAACAAGCCCACTTTATGAACAGAAATAGCTTAGACGGTTAAGTGTTATAAACACGATCGATGGCAAGCAGAGAACAGTTTTTGGTTTATTTTAAATCGTTAGATAAAGAAATAAATCTGTTGTCATAACCCCACCAGAAGCAAGCGGACAGAAATAAATAGTAAAGTCAAAGCAAATATCAAAGTGTATAAAAGTAGAGTGAAATCAAAAGTACACAGTGTTTTTAATTGCAAAATCCGAACGAACTCAGTAGCCCAATTCGTAACAATATTTTTGCTACATGCCATGATTTGTTTTTTTATTTTTTGTATTTTGAAAATGATGATCATTGAAAATTTATGGTATGCAATTATTAACATTATAAAAAGTTGAACGTACAGAATTATTTAGCCTCAAAGATGTCGTCAAGACATTTTCAATACAGCATACATGTAACGTGAACACTGAAAGTACTCTCGCTATGTTTTTTATCGTTTTTGTTTCTATTTTAATGTGATAAATAAAAAGAGACGAAATATTTTTATTTAATATAACATTTTACATGACACGCAACATTTTAACGCAACATTTAACATAACATTCTAACGCAGCGTGTAACATGAACCCAAAACTACACTCCCGAGCAACTGAATCGACTAGACCATCAAAACGCATATTTTTTTAAAATGGCTGGATCGATTTTCGAAAAACAACCTTCTTTTGACAGCCTAGTATTTTATCTTTTCAAGGATACCTTTATCATTAAAATCCATACAGTACTTTTCAAATTAAAGCAGTCTTAGCAAAATGCGATATTTCGGTGAAAACAATTGGCGTGATGCAATCTCCTGTATAATGCCACGTTGACCGATATTTGTCGTCACTTATGAGTCAGACGTTGACATGAACAAATCTCCTTAAAATCATGGATACCACTCCAGAAAAATCCGCACAAGTTGTTGCTTTATTGCAAGAAGGACGCAATCAACAAGAAGTCGCTCGTCAGCTTAACATGAGCCAATCTGCTGTCTCAAGAGTATTCAGAAGGTTTCAGGAAACTGGTACCTTCAATCGAGGACCACAAACCAGCCGGTTTCGGTGTACATTAGAGAAGGACGATCGATTTATCGTCCTAACTTCACTGCGAAATCGCCATCTCACGGGCGTCGATGTGCAGCAGGAGCTAAGGCAAATTCGAGATGTAGCTGTTAGTCAATGGACAGTAAGAAGACGCTTAAAGGAAGCCAACCTCACTCCAAGACGGTCCGCTAGAGGCCCAAAATTGACAACACGCCACCGCAAACTGCGACTCGAATTTGCTCACGAACACATCAATTTCATATTGATGCATGACAATGCCCGGTGTCACACAGCTCGAACCACTCGACAGTTCTTGGATGAGGTCGGACTCGAGACGATGAGGTGGCCAGCACTCAGTCCAGACATGGATCCAATTGAGCATTTATGGGACGAACTAAAACGGAGGGTCCGAGCTAGGAATCCGGTACCATCTAACATCAGTGACCTGAAAATTGCGTTAGAGGAGGAGTGGGGTGCGATCCCCCAAGTATCTGTCAAAACCTTAATAAGGTCAATGGGGAACCGCATGCGAACCGTTGTAGACGCAAGGGGGGGCCATACTTATTATTAACCAATAAAATTATTTTTGTTTTGCTTGAGTTTTTTGTTGTAATTTAATTTTAAACACCCCCAATATTTTTTGCTTAATCATCAATTTTGGTTGCGTTTTCATTCAAAATTCATTACAAAAAAAAGTACTAAACCAATTTTCATAAAAATAGTGTCATTTTAAAGCAAAAATATCAGGCTTTCAAAAAAATAATGTCTTATGAAAAGCGGTTTGACCGTTCTAACAAAAATCGCCCTTATGTGAGCGCTTAAGGTTTTAGTCGATTCAGTTGCTCGGGAGTATAGTACCCTAAATGTTTCACCAAACATAAAAATAAAAAATCATATGCATTTCCTTCCCATTATTACAAAAACAAACACATGAAGTAAAATAGTAAAAACAAAAACCCGATCGATCGCTCTTTTATTTTCTATTTTTTGTTTTTCATTATTTCTTTGTTTGTATATGAATAGGGCAGCTAAATTTATTTAAACAGGGGCCTTACTATTGATTTCGATCGCCGTCGTTTTATGGTCGTTTTGCTATATTAGTACTATTGTTTTCGACCGTGTAAAGGCGATCGTTATTTATCGACTGTGGTCGAAAATTTAAGATACATATTTCACCACTCTTTATTTTCGACTGTCATCGATTTCAATTTTAATTTAACGATCGATTTTAATTTAGAGCTGAATAAAATTTATCGGCAAACGAAGAAAGGAACAAATTAAAAAAAAAATGTATTACTTGAAATTAATGAAATTCAAGTACCAGAAAGAACGAGACATGAGGCAAAGTACCGAATATTTGAATTAATTTTTTAATTCAATTATTTTGTGTGAAAATGAATTACTAGTACGGACTTACGGAGTACCTAAGAATTTTATTATTATTTTGATTCGTTATATAATTTAGAATTAAAAAAAAGGCTGAAATAAAAATAAATAATTTGAGGTTTTTGTTTATGGTATATGTATGTTTATTAGTCCAATAACCGCGAAATGATTAAAAAATGTTTGACGCTTTGGTGGTTTTGATACAAGAATAGTACTAAAATATTATATTTTATGCTGGTAATACTTGATATATATAGTACTAAATTTTTGTTGTTGATCGAAATGAATAGTATGAAAATTTCCGACGGTCGTTCAAAAAGAGACGATAACAAACGAAGGCGATATAGCAGCTGTCGGAATCAATAGTTAGGCCCCTGTATTCAAGTGATAGAAAAGTATTTCTATTGAAAAGAGGTATCGCGACACAATATTTTCATTCTATTCTTCTTTCGTAATCGATCAGTAGTTATCAAATTTTGTTACTCAGTAGAGATCGAATAAAAAATTTTGAAGAGCGAGTTTTTGAACTTTGAATTTTATATATATATCGCACTATGCGTACAAGATAACGATAAGTACTACTTATCGTGTTATTGCAAGATTGCATTTTCATATAGTTCAGAGAAAGTAGCACATCCCAGTTAAACTCATTTTTTAAAATGGGTCCTCCTGCGGATGCTGTATCACTTTCAAATTATACGATAAGTCATTTTGTATTTTTTATTCCCGTTATAAATATGATAACTTGACTTATAGTTTTCTTGGTTGTAACAAATTGTATTCTAAATATCGTATTTGACGATTTGGCGTCTGCTGGTGGGGGGATCAGCTGATTAGATCAGCTCCGTAACCTTCAGTAGGGTGCTCTTCACGTGAGCTTTTCTGGTCATGTTTCAGGCAGCTGGCGGGATGAGTACGATTGTGGTAGGGGTAACCTTGCCACAATTCGCAGGTGTACGTACTGCCTCCACGTGGCAATCGTCGGTAACTGATGTCGTCTATTACAGTTTTGTTCTAGTTGACTCAGGCCAAAGTACGGCGCTAAAGGAGAAAACCTTAACAAAAAAACCTAATCTAAGGTGGAACAGCATATGCCGATGGATGAATGACTGATAGGTTAATCAGTCCCAAATATGCGGACTCTGGATACCAGGCGCCCTCCAGTTTTATTTAGCCTTCCTGTGGTAGCTGGGTGTCCCACAGGTGACCTTCATTTCCCAAATACTCGTGGGAATAAAATGCCTAAAAAAATAAAAAATAATGATAAGGATGGTAACGCTCCTAAAGCGTCACGAACCAGCGAGGATTCTGCGGTGGCTTTCGAGGGCTCAGGTCCTCTTTCCGCTGTGGAAGCCCCAATGGGTGGCACATCCGATATGGAAACCTCAGGAGATGAGGAACTGGCCCCCGTAAGTGGGGGGATCTCCTCTGTGAAAACAGGGGAAATTGCGGACGTCGGGGAGTGTCGGAAGGGTGAGGTTGACTTCAACAAACCTGCTGCGGCTCCTCATGTGAAAATGTGTGGGGCTGCGAAAAAGCGGTACAGGAAGCTTCTAGCTGAGGGCAAAGCGCCCGGTAGTGAAACAAGGCTTCTGGCGGTGCGGCCACGGAAGGAGACTTTCGCTCCTACGACGGCCCAACCGCCAAAGAGGGACCGCTCGGATGACGATACTTCACCGGCACAAAAAAAGGCCAGGGGGGAAGAACATGTCCTGGTGGCCTCGGGTTCTGCGGTCCGGTCTGGAGTTACCTTCAGGCAGGCTGCGGAATCAGAGATCATTGGGATCTTACCCTCTGGCTTTCATGAGGTTGCCCTCACTGGAGAGCAGCTTAAAGCTGTCCAGGAGGGAATCTTGGATAAGGTGCTGGAGCAGGAGGCCAAGGAGCTTAAACTCAAGTTCCTTGGCAGTCAGCTTCGGCTTGGTTGGCTGGTAGTGACCTGTGCCGACCGGGCCACTGTACAGTGGCTCAGGGAGACTATAGGCACTATTAAGCCATGGGATGGTGCAGAGCTGATTGTAGCTGAGGCGGGAAATCTGCCTCGAGCTAGAATCGTGTTTGGTACCTTCCCAAACAGTGCCGAATTGCCCACGGATAAGCTTCTGGGTTTTATCAGAAGCCAAAACGAGGGCATGCAGGCGATCAACTGGAGAGTGGTCAGGAGAGAGGCGAAAGGCACTTCAGCTTTTTGCACGTTCTCCATGGACCACTCTTCGGTTGAGAAGCTCAAACAAATTGATTTCAAAGTCAATTTTAAGTTTGGGATTGTCCAACTGCACCCCAAGGGGGGCCAGTGGTCAAGCCTGTGGAGGATATCGTGGCTGCACCTGTGAAGGCGATCGTGGCCGCACCTGTGGCGGCTATCGGGGCCGCACCTGTGGCGGCTATCGGGGCCACACCTGTGGTTAAAACCACTGGTGTGGCGGCCCTTTCCAGGAGACAGGCGAGGAGAAGGAGAGAAAGACAGAGGAAGGCGTCAGCGGTTGTACGGAGAATGGCCCCGCGAGGGGTCACCTCGCGCAAACCACTGGTGAAGCCTGGTGGCTCTCAGTCAGCTGTGGACAGCAGCAGTAAGATGGAGGACACGGATTCGCCATCTGGCAATGGCAGTGCGAGCAAGGAGGCTAATCCAGGCCTTCAGCAGACGTCGCTGCAGTGATGGCACACATAACCTGCCTACAGATAAACCTGCATCATGCAAAGGCGTCTTCGGACGTCCTTTGTCGTAGATTTATCTGCCAGAAAATTGGCATGGCTCTAATACAGGAGCCATGGGTAATAGGTAACCAAATTAAAGGTATACCAAAACAAATGGGTAAGTTGATTTATTGTAACGGAACTGAGAGTCCAAGGGCGGCCATTTTGGCCAGCTCGCAAATTAATTTTATTCCCATTTCAGAGTTCATCTCCAGGGACTTAGTGGCGGTAATGGTGGAGGTTCTGGGTGAAAGAGGGAAACAGGAGGCTATAATGGCCTCCGCCTACTTTCCTGGAGACTCGGAAATGATACCTCCTCTCGAAGTTAGGCGGCTCATAGCTCATTGCCAGCGCAATGGGCTGGCTTACCTAATAGGATGCGATGCAAATGCGCACCACACGGTGTGGGGCAGCACGAACATCAATAATAGGGGTGAGTACCTTTTTGAGTATATAATTACTAACAATGTAGATATTGTCAATAGGGGAAGGAAACCTACTTTCATAAATGCGATTAGGCAGGAGGTCCTAGATTTGACCCTCGCTAGTCCGCATTTTAGTCATTTTGTTAAAAATTGGCATGTGTCTGAAGAGGCCTCCTTATCGGATCACTTGCACATCAGATTCGATTTGGCGGCCGAGGCCATGCAGCGGCAGGAGATAAGAATTCCAAAACTGACCGATTGGGACTCCTATAGAGTTTCACTCGAATCAGAAATGCCCTCGGTAATGGGGAACATAGAGTCTCCAGAGGGCTTGGAATTTTGTTCAAACCAGCTGCATAATTCTATACACTCGGCTTACGAAAACAGCTGCCCAGTTAAGCGAAGAGAGTCCATTAAGTTGGTCCCTTGGTGGAACGGGGCGCTGAGTAAGCTGAGGAAAAAATCGAGAAGGTTATTCAATAAGGCTAAACGCACCGGGGAATGGAGCGAGTATAGGATGGCCTTAACGGAATATAATCTGGAATTAAGAAGATCCAAAAGGGCTACCTGGAGAAACTTCTGTGAGGGAATCATTGAATTACCCTCTGCAGCTCGTCTCCAGAAAGTCCTTGCTAGGGATCACTCAAATGGTTTGGGGCTTCTTCAGAAGCAAAACGGGATGTTCACTGAAAACCGGAAGGAAACCCTGGAGTTACTATTAGGTACCCACTTTCCGGACTCAATAGTGGTAGGTACCCAGGAGGACCCGCATGACCCTTCAAGTGAGGTAGACTATTCACCCCACAGTAGGATCTGGAGCCTCTCTGGAAAAATGTTCACACCCAGCAAGGTGAGATGGGCTATTGGCTCTTTCAAACCGTTCAAATCTGCTGGAGGGGATGGTATCTTTCCGGCTTTACTTCAAAAAGGTATTGAGGAAATACTCCCCAGCTTGGTCCAGTTGTTTCGGGCAAGTTATGCTTTTAACTATATTCCGAAACTATGGAGGAAAGTAAATGTGGTCTTTATACCAAAGGGAGGGGGTCGTCTGGACACCCAGGCCAAGGCTTATCGGCCAATTAGCCTGACATCGTTTATATTGAAGACGATGGAAAAAATCCTGGATAATCAAATAAGAAATGAAATCCTTGTAAATAACCCACTGCATCGGAACCAGTTTGCTTATCAAGCTGGCAAATCAACTGTGATGGCTCTTAGTGGTCTAGTCACGAAGATTGAAAGAGCGGTGGCTTTTAAGGAAATTGCCCTGTGTGCCTTTGTGGACATTGAGGGGGCATTTGACAATACCTCCTATGGTTCAATAGAGAGGGCAGCCATGGAGAAGGGGGTTCCGCCGTCTACAACTAGGTGGATCCGCTCCATGCTGAAATATCGCGATATTACAGCCACATTAGGTGGCGAGTCAGTAACCATCAGGGCCGTAAAGGGCTGTCCCCAAGGAGGTGTACTGTCTCCTCTTTTATGGTCATTGGTTATTGATAGACTACTGGTCCTCCTGAATAGCCATGGGTTTGATGTCCAGGGCTATGCGGATGATGTGGCTATCGTGATTAGAGGCAGGTTTGATGAGATCATCTCTGATCTCATGCAAAATGCACTCAACTTGATATGGCAGTGGTGTGACAAGGAAGGACTTAGTGTCAATCCAAACAAAACTGTCATTGTCCCTTTTACGAGGAGGAGAAAGCTCTCGCTTGTAGCTCCCTCGTTAAACGGTACTATTGTTGCCTTTTCCAAAGAGGTTAAATATCTAGGGGTTATCCTGGATCATAAACTGAACTGGGAACAACATATACAAAAAATTCAAAATAGAGCCACAAAGGCTTTTTGGGCCTGTCAGAGACTCTATGGACGTACTTGGGGACTACAACCAAAAATGATCTACTGGTCATTTCTAACAATTATTAGGCCTATGATCACTTACGCATCGCTAGTGTGGTGGCCTAAAACTCAACAAAGGACAGCGCAAACTTTATTAAATAAGGTTCAGCGTATGGCCTGCATTGGGGTTACGGGCTCAATGAAAACATGTCCGACCGCAGCAATGGAGACACTCCTAGGACTAACTCCATTGCATCTGCATATAAAAAAGGATGCTGCTACTATGGCCCTTAAGATGCACGCGGAGGGTAACATCAAACCAGGCAATATGGTGGGCCATCTGGAGATCCTTAAGGAGTTTCAGACAGATCCCACTATAGGAATGCCTTCCGACTGTATGCCAGCCAAACTGGATTTCCACAAACCCTTTTGTGTTAGATTACCTGACCGGGAGGAGTGGAGTACCGGGGGACCATCCTTTGAGCGAGGGTCATTGGTGTGGTTTACAGATGGATCAAAAACGGAAGATGGGGCGGGGGTAGGAATACATGGGAGTGGAGTATCACTCTCGAAGTCCTTGGGTACCAATGCAACCGTCTTTCAAGCAGAAGTGCATGCTATAGAACTTTGTGCTAGGATAGGCATATCTAAAGGCCTAAACGACGCAAAGGTTTATATCGTATCAGACAGCCAATCGGCCTTAAAGGCTCTTAGGTCTTTTACCATTGAGTCAAGGCTGGTATGGGATTGTCTGAAGGTTATTAAATTGCTGGCTAGCTCAAATAAGGTAACACTTGTTTGGGTGCCAGGTCACACTGGAATTGTGGGAAACGAGGCAGCTGATGTCCTCGCCCGCGAGGGATCTGCCTTTCCATTAATTGGACCAGAGCCCTTCTGCGGCGTCTCTAAGGGGCACCTTAGGGCAGCAGTTAAACGCTGGGAGGATGTGCAAAAGTCCTCTTACTGGCGCGGAATTCCAGGTTTGCGACAGGCGAAGGAATTTATTTCACCTTCGTCGGCCAGGGCCAAGGAATGTCTTGTACTTAGGAAATCTGAGTTGAGGCTGCTTACCGGCTTCCTCACAGGTCACATCCCATTAAGGTATCACCTAAAGAAAATGGGCCTAAATTCGACGGATAGATGTCGCTTCTGTGACATGGAAGCGGAATCAGCGGAACATGTTCTGTGCCATTGCCCAGCCATTTTCTGCGAAAGGTTACAACATCTAGGAGGGAGAGTAATGCGCCCGGATGGTATGCATCATATACCGGCCGGCAGTATTGTCAGGTTCATTAAGAGCCTGAATATTGACTGGACGGCTCATTAAGTAGGGTCCATGCACAAAAGATCTTTTAGGTCACAGTGCGGTGTGGCTTGAACGCCCACATGGCCCTCAACTAATAATAATAATAATAATAAATTACGTATTTTCACTTATAGTTTTAATAGGCGGAAAATTTTTTGTTAGTCAACTGTAAGTATAAGTTATCGCTGTTTATGTGAGAAATAATTTTAGGTTTTATAAACTATAAGTACTACTTACAGTATATTTCATCCGGATAATATTTTGAAGTAGGCATCGTAAATCTAGTTAACATTTTCTTGCTTGGATAAAACTTATGTTTTATTTTTTTCACAAGAAACTTTAGATTTAAAAATCTTGAAAATACCAAATAATTATTTAAAATATACTTATTTAAAAATACATAAAATGGCCATATCTTTAAGTGATTTGGAATTACTTCTGACAGAAAATGATTCAGGTAAGCACAATTTCACTTAATTAGAGTACCGGTGAATAAAAAATAACCAAACTATTATTTCAATGCCAGACTCATTTGAATGTTGTGGCACCGACTCTGATTATCATCCAGAGACGTTATCATCTTCGGATTCGGTTGTCGATACATCAAGTTCGTCGAAACAAAATATTGTTAAAACTCGGAAACGAAAAAGGAATTACAAAAAATGGCAAATGGTGCAATCTAAACGATACAGAAACTTAGGTGAACTATATAAAGATTCAGCAGGACGAATGATTCCACCAAAACTTATGAAAAGTGGGTGCTCAACTAAATGTAAATTAAAGTGTCATGATAGAGTACCACATCATATCAGAGTTAAGGTATTCAATTACTATTACAAGCTCGGAAATAAAGAACGCCAGTGGGATTTTATTGCCAATGCTGTTAAAGTAATTGATAAAAAAATTACAAAAATTTCTGTTGGAGAGAGCCGAAGAAAATCGTCACGGTTATACCACTTGAATGATCCCGATAAAAAATGCATATTGACAAGAATATGCCTTAAAATGTTTTTAGATACTCTAGCAATATCCAACCAAGTTGTGGATACTGCTCTTGCGAAAATAGTAGATGGCGGAACCGACAATCGTGGTAAGATTTTATTTAATGATCACTTCGTATATAATTAGAATCAGAACTAATCGAGCTGAATTCATTATTAGGTAGGTACGTGCGCCCGGTAAATGAAATAAAATCAGCAACGACAAGCCATGATATGCAGCATGTCGCTTCTTTTCCTGTAGTTGAATCCCACTATTTACGATCGCAAACTATAAGACAGTACCTTGACAGTGACCTTTCAGCATCGAAAATGTATCGCTTGTATCTGGCATCGATTCAAGAAAATAATAATATTAATATCCAGAATGTTACTGAACGGCAGTACAGGGATATTTTTAATTATAATTTTAATTTAGGGTTTTTCGTACCCAAAAAAGACCAGTGTAACGGTTGTACAAGGTACCAAAATATGGATCCTTCAGAAAAAATTAAATCCAAAGTCATTATTGAAAAACATGAAGAAATGAAAAACGAAGCAAGAAGATTAAAAAATATTGATAAAGCTTCGGCTATAGTAAATAAAAATATTATATCTTGTAGTTTCGATTTTCAAACTAATTTTGCAGTGCCCTTTCGGAAATACTAGCATATTCTTTTATAAAAGGAAACTAAATTTGCATAATTTTACCATATATAATTTGGCTAATCATCAAGGGCACTGTTATTTATGGGATGAAACTACTGCAAGGCAAGGTGTGCATCAGAGGTATCCAGTTGCTTGTATAAGTTCATGTTAGAAGAAAAATCAAAAAACAACGCAAAAAAATTTATCTTTTATACCGACAACTGCCCTGGACAAAATAAAAATAAAATATTATTTACATTTTATTCTTGGGCCTCTAAACAACTTAAAATAGATATATGTCACAAATTCCTGGAGAAAGGCCATACCCAAAATGAGGGAGATTCAATGCATTCAACCATTGAAAAAAGCCGCAAGCACAAAACAGTTTACATTCCTGCTCAATACTACAGCCTCATCAGAAATGCTAAAGTTAAAATAAATACACATTTCTTAAGCAAGCCAGTTAAACAAGTCAATTTTCCATTGCCTGATAGTAAATTCTATTTAAATTATAAATCAACTCAACAATTTACATTTCACTGTATTGCACCAAATGATATTGCTTTAGCCATAAATTACATCAGATCTAACTCAGTTGGACATAGGGCTGCCAGACGTCCCGCTTTTGGCGGGATTGTCCCGCTTGAAAAAATCTGTCCCGCCGTCCCGCTAGATCGGATTATGTCCCGCAATAAACAAAGTTTTCGAAAAGAATCTACAAATTGATTTTCGGCGTAACCATTGAACCAGAGGCAATAAATCTTATTTTATAAACGGAACAAATACGGCACAATATTTGTCATTTAAACCGATGCATCCAACAATGGTAATGTGAAAACATTTTTTCTAGTTTTCACATATTTTAATAAGCTACTTGGTACTAAAAACGGACTCCTAGTTTTTTATGCTCTAGATCTAGACAATGAGCTCTCAAAATCAGTAGCTGAATCTATTGCCTAAAAAATCGAATTCCTCTAGTAGCCTGCCTATGGAAAATTTTACAACTTTTTGTGCAGACAAAGTATGATGGTTGAGCTGCTTAAGTTTGTTAACGGACAAATTCTTTATCTTTATTTTCGATTTTATCTTAATTTAATATTTGAATTATCCTACAATGTTTTGTTGATTTAAGTGAAACATTAAAGTAAAAGAATTATTAATTCAAATTTCATTAAATTTATTATTTATTTTATTGTTAAAATAAATTCGTTTCAAATATATTTTGTCGAATGACAATAACGTAAAAAAATATCAGAAGTAAGATTCGGGCAGATAGCAGTTAACATTTCAATTAATTTTTTTATTTTATTTAGTTTATAATTCGTCCCGCCAATTAATTTTAAAAATCTGGCAGCCCTAGTTGGACATGATGGAATCAACAATAAATTTATTAAAATGTTTTTGGAATTCTTTCTAAAATATCTCACACACATAGTTAATTTTTTAATTGTATCCTCGACATTTCCCACGTTGTGGAAAATAGCTTCGGTATTACCAATTCCTAAGAAAACGGACGTTTCATCTATGGAAAGTCTAAGACCTATAAGTATATTGTCGGTTTTATCAAAGGTTCTTGAGAAAGTCCTCTTTGAGCAAATCACGAAGTACATTGATTCAAATGAATTTCTAAGCCGTTATCAATCCGGTTTTCGGAAAAAATTCAGTACACAAACAGCTCTGATAAACGTTACAGATGACATAAGTCGACTCCTAGATAAAACCAATTCGTTTGTCCTACTAATTTTGATAGATTTTCCAAAGCGTTCGATATGATCAATCATAAACTGCTTTTGCAGAAGCTAATGTTATTCTATAATTTCGATCGTACTTCAATTAGGTTACTACATTCTTATTTAAATGATCGTAGGCAATATGTTAGTTCGAATGGAATGGTATCGTATCTGGGTAAAGTTAATGACGGTGTCCCACAGGGCTCTATATTGGGACCACTGCTGTTCACGTTGTTTTTGAATGACATTTCTACGTGTATTAATAATTGTTATTTTCATATTTATGCGGATGATGTACAGATTTACCTGGGGGGCAATTTTGATCAAATTCAAAATATTGTTGATTTAGTTAATTTAGATTTAAGTAAATAATATTTGCCATTGGGCTAGTTCTAATGGATTTATTATTAATGAAGGTAAATGTAATGCAACGCTTATTACTAAATCTAAAATCCCATTTACTTTTCCGAAATTGATCATCAATGGATCTGCCATTAAATTTGTTGATAAAGTTAATGATCTTGGTCTAGTGATTAATAATAGCTTCACTTGGAACAATCACGTTGCAGCCATTTGTCAAAAAATTAATTCAATCCTTTATAAGTTGCGACTTGCGCAACATTTTTGTCCACAAAGCCTTAGGCTTTACTTGATTAAGTCTTTGATCGTGCCTCATATATTGTATTGCGATATAATTTATTCTAATTGCGATGAGATTTCATTTCATCTGCTCCAAGTAACTTTGAATAATTGTGTTAGATACGTGTATAAACTGCGGAAATATGATCATGTATCGCATTATTTTGGTAATGTATTTGGTACCTCATTGTCTAAGTTTTTTTTCTGTCGCGCGGTCATTTTTATTTATAAGTTGATTAATTTTCGTGAGCCAAATTATTTGTACGCTAAACTTCAGTTTTCCAAATCCCGAAGGACAAATATGTTGATGTTTCCAACTAATAGAAAAATCGTTTTCAATGATTCAGTTTTACTTAACTGCTTCAGGAAATGGAATGAATTGCCAAGTACCATCAGAAGTTTATGCTCCTTCACCAAATTTAAGCAAGAATCATTTAAATTTATTAGCAACATGACTTGATCCGGCTCATATTTATTTTTATTTTTAAATTTAATTAATTTAATTTGATTTATTTTACTAATATTTATTTTAATCATTTTTATTAATATTTTTCATTTTATTTGATTGTTTATAATTTTTTTTTTTTTTTTTTTTTTTTTGATGTTCTTTTACTATTGTAATTGTTTCTAAGTTTAGTGTTGTATAAGCTAAGTGCTTACTACACCAATTATTAAATAAATATATACACCCTGCGCCACTTACTACACCAATTATTAAATAAATATATACACCCTGCGCCATTGAAATGTTCGATTTCGATTATTTACTATTTCATGCAATTCTCTCCTAGATTTTACCTCATTCGCTATTTTTTTTTTTATTTTTTTTTTTCAGCATATTTCACGCCTTATTAGGTATTTAAAACCAAACTAAGGGTGAAATATTCGTTCGGTTTCAATTAAGTAGTCAAAGAGTTAATTTTACAAAGCGTCGCTCTAAATTAAATGCTAACGAAAAAGCCAAAATTTTGCAAGCAAAGGAAAAAAGTACACAAATTGCAAGAGTAATTTAGTGTAACCAAACAGCAATTAGAAAGTTTTTAAGGCACTATTCCGAAAATCAAACGATAATTTGGCTCTGATGCAAAGAGGAGGAGAACTTCTGTTTCAACAAATCGAATTTCAGATATTTAGATCTTAAGCAAAGGTTTGCTACGGCTTTGGAGCTGAGAAGTTAGCTTCTAATAGCAACAACCGACACTATTTCAGTTCATACTATTAAAAGGAACTTGGTTTATATGCTTGTCGACCTGCGAGAAAATCATTACTGACAGCAAAAATGGCAGCTGCAAGCCTCAAATTCGCAATAGAATGAAAAAACTGAATGCCCAGGGACTGGCGTTGGTTCATATTCTCGGATAAATCCAAATTCAATATCTTTGGACCCGATGTAAGGACAAGGGTTCGGCGACGAAAAGGTAAACGGTATTTAACAGAATGTATTTCGCCGACAGTGAAAAATTCACCATATGTTATGGCCTGGAGAGCCAAAACAGCCTTTGGAGTTTGATCACTAAGCCTTCTGGATAGTTCAGAAAACGGAAGAAAATATAAAAAAATTATCGAAACCAGAATCGTGACTATTGAGGTCCCGACTCAATACATCGGTATTCGACTCTTCCAGGACGATTACTATCCGCGAGTTATTGATGTTATTTGTGAAGTAAGAATGCTTAATTTTAATGTCTGTTTTGTTTAGGTAGCCGAATTTAAAAATAGCTTGGTGATTGAATCGTTATCCTGGACAGGAAATAGTCCTGACTTCAATATTGTTGAAAATATTTGGTCCTTCATGGGAAAGAAGATTACAAATTACAAGCTGAAAAGTGCCAAAGAGCGGAAAAAACTTATGGAAAAAGTCTTGTTTGAAAATTAACAATATATTATTTAATCAAACTTTAGAATTCAATGCTGATCGGGTTTAAGGCCATCATAAAAGCCAAGGGCTGGGTTATTAATCATTGATTTTAAAAAGTTCAATTTCTCTCAAAATATTTTGGTTGAGATGAATTATTTTGTTTCTGTTAATTCTTATTTTGAATAAAAATTACCATTGTCAACAAAAAACTAATTTTCAATTGAAAAAACTTTGTTAAAAACACTGTAAAGACCTACCAAATTGTTACGAGGTAGGGCGGTAATATTCCTTATCCGACGTTATGTAGGTCTAAAATGTCGGATTACCGTTCTTTTTATTTGAATATATTCGGAATAGTGTAAAAGTTGTTTTGATAATCAGAATCTATCATTTTTGCCATCTCCTTTTGAAGCAAACGGTGGTATTTCCAAAATTTACTTTAAAAATTCAAACCGAACATTTCAATGGCGCAGGGTGTATATATATAAAGTTCGTGGTACGTCATACAGCGTACATGAAGTGGAGCAAAAGGATATTTTTGACTTCAAAAAATTATCGGAATCAAATTATTTTACGAAAAATACAGAACTTAAACCATTTATCATAAGTAAAATTCGGGAAATATTCATTTCAAAAGACGAGCCGAACAAATTGAATTACAAGTACGAGTTTGACGAAGATTTTCAACAAATAATTTTATATTGTGATGGAACGCCAGCTTTAAAACGTCGAGGAAGGAAAAGAAAAGAAATTTACCGTGACACTGTTCCTAACTTATACGATGAAAGAGAACCCATCTCTGATGCTAAATATACAGGACTTAATGTACTTATGCGAACACAACTTTATACCTGGAGTGTATAAACAATTTTTTGAAAGTTTACCTCATTGTAATATAAATCGAGATAATGATAATTGAGTTGATTCAATTACCTACCTCATTTCACTTAATGTTTTTAAAATATAATCATGGAAATGTTTAATACAACTAATTGTTTTATTTTCATACAAAATATTATTCAGTTCTTAATTACAATAGAACGATAAGTTGAATTACGATATCAAAATAATCAATAATTTTTGATTAAAAAACTACAACTCCACATACAATTTAAGAATTTAAAATTTTTCCAATCAAAAAAACTATAACTAAGTAGTACTTACAATACTGTTTTAATAAAATTGTACATGGTGGGTAACGCGTTTACTTATTTAAACTAACTTTTTAAGATTTTTTAAATGATTACCGAAATTATCAGGAAAATTGAACTATTTGCAGTAAAGAATATTCTTAGTTTAACATGTTACCAAAAAGTGCCGGTTAAAAAACCTAAAAAGCATTCTCCTGAAAATAATCGTTTTTGACTTATCGTTTTCTTGCACGCATAGTGCGATATGTATATATAATTGTATCAAAGTTGTTTTAAAATTTTAATTTTAAATAAATTACAGCTGATGAGGCATTATTCAAGATTGTTCAAATTAAAAATTAAGACAAAAAAATAAAAAATAGTAAATTTGAAATACAATCAGAGGCAGTATTCATCTTTTTGATACTCGCATTAGTTAATTTATTAATAAAAATATCTTTCATATTATCAAATTAACACAAAGCACAACAGCTGTTTTTTGCTACAATTTTTAACGGGCCCAAACAATTTTGAATAATGCCTCATCAGCTGTACGTTTCCGTAGAATAAAAATAAAATTATATTAGATCAACATTTATTGAGATTTCCGTTAATTTTTATATATACATGTTAGCACTTACCGCAATGTCACTGCCAATCTTAAAGTAGGGCTCAACGGTTCCCTTAACACGGTTTCTTTTTATAATAAGGACGCACACAAAATTTCCTTTTTTTTTTTTTGAATATTATATTCGTCAGGGTCGTCTTCGCTGCTACTGAACATAATATCCATTGCATCCATTGTTAAATTACGCTTTCACCGTTTATAATTCACAAAACTCACAATACAAAATCACAATACAAAAAATTATTTGGTTCACTCGGATTCAAGAAATAATTTGTGATATTTTTAGGTTATGTTTTTGTTTGCTGTCAAAAAACTAATAAACAATAGTATGGCATTGTTATGGAAAAGATTTTTTTAATTTTGTATTTTATGATGGATAATATTCGAAAAAAATAATTCTGATATGAGTAAAAATAATAATTAATTTTTTAGATTATTTTGAAACGTGAAAATAATCGAATTAACACTAATACCAAATTTTGTTTAATAATTTTTGGTTATGTTTTTGTTTGCTGTCAAATGTGTCAATCAAATTTTGCTATAAAAAAACAATAACAAAATACTTCGTCTTTGTCACTCTGATGGATTATGAATTCAAGTCAGCTCAGTTAATTTTTCACAATGGAATTGAGGCATTACTTCTAGCGTTTTTATTAGAATTATACGGAACATTATCCCACAAACAAGGAAATCCTTTAAAAATTTAAAAAAAATTCACTAATTATTTTGTGTTCTGCTTTGGAACTCGTTATTTTATACTTATTAATTTTATTTTCTCACCGCACACTGACTTATATTATAAATTTATAAAACAAACAGTTGATAGCTCGGTCGGTCAACAATACACACTGTCCGATTTATATTTTTTTAAAATGGTAAAACAATTGCGAAAAAGCAAACATGAAATTTAGGAATCTGGATCTAATTAACCCTAGAGCCGTACATCTTACTTACATCGGTTTATCGTACTTAGGGGCACTCAATGCCCCAATTTTTTTTTGGTGGAAAATGAATGTTCCTTATAGTATAATACATGCTTTTTTCTAACAAAAAGGGTGTTTTAGTTTCAAATAAAAAAATCGTTGCATTTTTCTACACACAAATTTCTTGCATTCGGCATTTAGAGTGAATTTCATTTATTTTGAAAATATATTACATAAATGTTATTCTAAGTATTAACATTTAGTTTGGTGAATGCGTTCTTGGTCGTTTTGATGGTAATATCGACGGGGAGATGGGTCGCAGAGACAAGTTATTCAAAGTACAGTCTTCTTCCTCATCAGTCACTGGATCTGCGCTTGTAGTATAACACTGTTCGCATACCCTAATATAATGTTTAGAGCAAGTTGAGGTGCGACAGACATCGCAAACTGCAGTGGTTTCTGTATCACCCTTTTGCCCTTTTCGGTTTTGCTTGCAGGCTTCACATCTTTGCTTTATTTTATTGTTCATAATTTCTGGGAATATTGTAATGTTCGTAATCTCATAACCAATTAACTGCAATGCTGATTTGACTGACTTGTGTAGTGAACCTTTTGCAATTCTGTTTTGAATGTGTGCGGCCGCCAACTCTGTGGCTAACGATTTCAAAAATAATTTTCGCTTTTTCGATGACGTACACCAAGTTGGATTACTAAGTTCAAATATTCGATATGCACCAAGGGCAGCTACATCCAACATGTTGTAAAACAGTGTAACGGGCCAACGATTTGTTTTCCGTTTGCATGTGTATGTGCGATTCATTTGATCGAACGTATCAACACCACCCTTTGTAGCATTGTAGTCCATAATAACTTGTGGTTTTCGGGTGTTAGCATCTATTGTTTGATCAGCGTGTGCTGTAGAAAGAAGTAAAACGTTTTTTTTTGTGTTGCTTACGTAACTGGTAAGACACATGTTCTCAGAGAATGCAAAAATTGTAGAATATGCTTCTCTACGTTTTATCTCATTCGAATCCGTGAACTGTTTCGGCAATTCCGGTTTATTCGATCGTATTGTGCCAATCATAGTGGTTTTCCTTGTAATTAGCTCCGTTGCCAACGGGACACTTGTGAAAAAATTATCCATGGTGATATTGAAACCTTTATCAAGATAATGGTCACTGAGGCGAAGCACGAGGTCGAGAGCAATATTTCGAGCTCTTTGTTCTCCAGGCTGTGTGCCCACATATATTTCTCCTGCTAATGGATAATTCGTAGTAGCATCAACAAGCCAAAAAATTTTGATCCCATACTTCCCCGGTTTGCTGGGGATGTATTGCTTGAAGCTACATCTTCCTCGGGTGGTAACCAACTGTTCATCAACAGTTATCTCTTTGGACGGAATAAAGTGTTCTGCAAGGTTTTTTTGAAATAAACTCCACACATGGCGGAAGGCAGCTAATTTGTCCGACTGCAAGCGAGCTGGTCTAGTACGTGTATCATCGAACCTAATAAAGCGAGTTATTTGTTCAAATCTGGCTAGGGACATCACAGCTCTGTAGAAAGGCATATGTGACTCATGGAAGAGATCCTTTGCCTGCACCGAACAAGATTTTTCAGCTCCGGCATATAATAAAATTGCTATGTAGGCATACATTTCATCTTCGTTCACATCGGTCCAATATCGCATGTTCTTGGGATCGTTCAAATGTCGATTACTTTCATAAGCCCGTTTAGCTTTTTTATTTGTATCTAAGACAATAGCTTCGACAATTGATATTGGTATGAGCCGTTTGAATGTGTCTACTTTATTTTGAAATATTCCATTACACAATGCAATGTGATTTTTTCTGGCCGTTTTTGCGACAGTCGCCCTATTTTGCTCAGAAATAGAGGGAAGCGACCACCAAATTTGCTGAAATTTTTTATTCTGTGCTGTGTAGCGCATTCCTCGATTGGGTTCAACCGCCGAAACTTCGTTTTGTTGTGTTTCTGGTTGATATTCGGCAGAGCTTGTTTGATTATCAGCTTCACGTAAATCTTCAATAATTTGCTGAAGTCAGAGGTCTGGCAAAGGTTCAGCTTCTTCGGTTGGATC
Organism: Tipula helvola; assembly: GCA_963556165.1. Taxonomy (NCBI): domain Eukaryota; kingdom Metazoa; phylum Arthropoda; class Insecta; order Diptera; family Tipulidae; genus Tipula; species Tipula helvola. The sequence continues at coordinate 172,709,465 of OY744482.1, forward strand.
ATCGCTGTCTGATACATCATTATTTTGGTCAGTATTTATTGCGTTACCATGATGTGCACCAGCTTCTACTGTATGAACTCTAGCAAGATAACTAGAGCCACCGATTCCAATATTACTGTAATTCTCCTCATCATCTGAATCGGACACGTGAACATTGTCGATTTCGTTCTCTAATTCTAATTGCTCGCTAGCAGTTAAATCTCTAATTTCTGAGGTTTTTAGCAACCTCAATAAATGATCCATACTCTTTTACAAATTAACATGTATCTGATTAGAGTTGAAAACGCTTGCACTGGACAATAGATGCTCAATTTGCTACAATTTTGTTATACTATCTAATTTATTTGTTTTATTAATTGTTCAATGCAATAAGTGAATTATTACTATTTGTTTATTTTACTTACCAAAAATAATGAAAATATTCTAAAATATGCACGGAATGCAACAAAGAGATAGAAAATTCTCTAACGATTTTTTCCCAATCACTAATTTATCACAACTCCTACTAATTACACAAACAATCTACCTGCGGTAACGAATTTTCTTTTCTAACCGATTTACAAAGAGAGTTGAGAATATTGCACATTCGAATTAAATCAAAAAAACTTAGTATACATACATATATAAATTATTTTTGTTTGTATCGAATGAAATAAAATACCGAGAAAATATGAAGAATTTGGCCGTTTTACATACAAAATCATTAATGATTATACGGGGCACTGTGTGCCCCAATATACGAAAATGGCATGTTTTATTCTAGGCCTTCTCACGCATACAGGCTTCAAAATTACATTTCGTATAGCACATTTGTGCATTCTATATAACCGTCTCTTTCCAATAAATAACAATTATTAGTGTGTTATAGAATAAATTTATAGTTTATTATTCATTTGAAAATCGTTAGGGGCATTGAGTGCCCCATGTACGGCTCTAGGGTTAATCATCAAAATTCTAACATTCAGACAGTTTTAAAATACTTAAGAAATTAACTTGATAAAAACAACACAAAACTCAATAATTTTAGTTAACAATTTTTTATTTCAACAGTTTTATTTCCCGATTGAAATATTTTTTTCGTATTTTTATCCAACGGTATTTCCACCGGTAACGAGCGTATTGCTTCCGCTATTCTGGATTGTATTAATATAGGTAGATAGTCCACCAATCACACCGGTTGACACTTGTGGGGCTGCAACGGTGAATGTCAGTTGAACCATCATCATGACAATAGCGAACAAAATGGCGAATAATTTCATTGTGATTATTTTTATTTAAACTTCTGAGGAGTACTGTGAATATTCGATTTTTTTCACAGCTTTAAATACCAAAAATTCGACTCGAATTGTCGTAATAATATAATACACGTGCGCATCAATTGGATTGTTTTCGAAAATATTTATTTAAATATCACTTGTGCAAATAGATACAAACGATATTTCGATATTGTTGCAAATATTTTGAAGGTAATTAAAATTAAATTCCACTTATTTATACAGTAATTACTTGATTCGGCACATGGGACGTACAGTCATTAAGAAAATCAAGCACGTTTCAAGGCCGTTTCTTTTGAAACTGAAAATTACTGTTTAGTGGAGATAATCTGTCCAACATTAGTTCTTGAGCCGAGCCGCAAATTGTAAAAAGGACTGTTTCGACAATAAGTTGTTTTTAAGCTCTTCTTGCTCAGGAGATTAGCTATTTAGTTTGTTTATAGTTTAAATGAGGAAACAGAAAAAGAATTATGGCGACAAACGTTGGTATCAAAATTAATAAATGTTCAAACACAATATTTTGGAACAAACATATTATGAGAATACAAAAATCTTTAAAAAAAATTAATCTGATTCATTAATAAAAAAAATAAAAAAAAAAATTAATATAAATTATTTAATTTTATTTGCACATTGGCTTAAGTTTTATTTAATACGGGTATATAAAAAGCAAATTAAATAGAAAGGAAAATTACATTTTCCTCCACTTGTATACCTATGTAGTTAAAGGCATTTTGACTCCATGGCCTGTTTAGTGGTCCGATTTTGTGAACGTAGTACGTTCCCAAGCCATCTCAGCCTTGACGATTTTATGAATCCTATGATGTCGACTTTATCGAGATCATTTCTGATCTCGTGATTCATTCGCATTCTGTACGTGGCTCCCTCTTTAATGGGACCGAGAATTCTTCTTATCGTCTTACGCTCAGTTACAGCGATTTTCTGGATGTTTTGCGCTGTTAGTGTCCAAGACTCGCAACCAAAGGTGATAACTGGTCTTATCAGCGCCTTGTAGATGTCCAATTTCATATTGCGCGATATATGAGGAGACTTCAAAATTTTTATATTGGCGTAAAATGCTCGGTAGCCTGCTGCGATCCTCGATGAAATGTCCACAGAAACGGAATTATGCTCAGTGATCAGTGATCCTAGATATTTGAACTCATTCACCTTTTCATATTGAGTGTCTCCTGAAATGAAGTCCCCACGAGTCTGCCTTCTCGCGGTCACCATGTACTTGGTCTTCGGTTCATTGATCTGAAGGCCTATTTGTTGGGTTGTTAATTCCAATGGGAGGAGGACTTCTTTTAGAGATATGATGTTGCCACCCAGAATGCAAATATCGTCAGCGTATGCTAATAGCTGGGTTGATTTATAATACAGGCAGCTACGCTGCGCCATATTGAGCTGACGAATGACATACTCAAATGATAGGTTGAAAAGAGTTTGAGCTATTGGGTCTCCTTGCCGCACTCCAGATGTTATCTCAAAGGCATCCGAAATTTTGCCTTCTATTAGCACCTTATGAGGAACCCATTAAAAGCTGGCACATTGAAACCAATTTTGACGGTATCCCCAGGTAGGACAATACGTTCCATAACGTATTCCTCTTAATGCTGTCGTACGCCTGTTGAAAGTCTATGAATAGACTGTGTACAGGGATGTCCTTTTCATAACATTTCTCCCGCAAAATCCTCAGCGTAAAAGTTTGATCGGTCGTTGATCTATTTGGACGAAAACCACATTGATAATCACCCAAAATCCTTTCGCTATAAGTTGATAACTTTACTGCGACTACGTTGGCCAAAACCTTGTAGCCTGTGTTCAGCGAAGCTATACCGCGATAGTTGTTGCAGTTTAATCGATCTCCCTTTTTATGAAGTGGACATATAAGCTTAATCGACTTCGTTTATATTCAAAAATAGAGAACTCTCCAAAATCTCTTAGCATCGGATATTTCAAGATGTTTTTTGGTTGTTTTAATACGTTGTGTTAGAACGGAAAAGATGAATGTATTGGTGCGGATTAAAAAATTAAAGTAAACTAATCAATGCTTCGTAAACCTTGCACGCACATATCAAAGGAATAAAATCGCTCGTATCATAGACTAAATAAAATTTCACAAATACTTCTCATGTCGAACAAATAAAAAAATTCTAAATATTTGGGTGTAGAAATTATATTCCGAACAATACAGTGAGCCCCTACGCAATATACTTAAAACCACAAAAACATAATTTTCCCTTTGAGTAAATTTATTCTTCAACTAAGCAAGTTTGCTGGGAATAGGTACGAAAGGCCGAATGTCGAAAGGCCGAATGGGTCGGAAGGCCGAATGTCGAAAGGCCGAATGTGTCGAAAGGCCGAATGTCGAAAGGCCGAATGTGTCGAAAGGCCGAATATCGAAAGGCCGAATGTGTCGAAAGGCCGAATGTGTCGAAAGGCCGTTTATGTCGAAATTGATTTTAATTTTTCATCTTTTTATGAATGAAAATTTTCAAAATTTATATTTTTATGAAAAAACAAAATTCATATTTTCATCAAAATTTTTGTATAAAAATGTTTAATAGTAAATCGCCTTAAATATTAAAATATTTTTAAGTTTTTTTTGTCATATAAAAATTAATTAATTATAGTAAAAAAAAAAGAAAAAGAAATACATTTTTTTTCGACAAAATTTGATCACAATAATATGTATGCTAGATACACAGGATTTACATTTTAAGTGAAGGAAAATTTAATGAAAATTCGGCCTTTCAACCCAATCGGCCTTTCCACGGGCTGGCCACGTATCACTGTTTTTCAAAAGACTGTTTACAAAAGACTGTTTCTAAAATCTTTTCTCCAAAATCTTGTTTTACAAACTCTTCTTTCTTTAAAGGCATTGCAAATAATATAGCTCTTCATTGATTTATAGCACTAACCCATTAAATTTAGTTTAATTTTTATTATATTTTTTCAAACATATTTCAAGAAGAGAAACTTACTTCTGAAATTATAATTTTAAATAAAATGTGTGTATGAACCTAAATTTATTATTAAAATTAAAACAAATGCACTTAAAAATGAACTTAAAATAAGGGACATAGAAAAATTGGTTTGGGTATGTAATCTTGCATTACAAAATATTGCAATTAAAAAATGTTGCAATTATTAAATATTGCAATACAAAATCTTGCATAACAATTTCTCGTTTATTTTTGTTCTCTATTCTGATGAAAATAAATTGAAGAAAAATGACACCGACTAATTTAACTTCGAATTGTAGAGGCTAACGGCTTTGGTAACTCTCACGGGCACGCGGGAAGTCGCTGCGCTCCCCCCCGCTTAGCCCTCCGAGGGGCTTTAGAAATGAACTTTAGGGGATGTAGGAGCCGGGATCAGCAAACATGTCGCACTGCGTGTCGCACGTGGGAGCGGATTATATAGAATCTATTATTGAAACCTACTCAAAAGAAAATAATTGCACTATTTTGTTCTGCAAGATTTTGTAATTGAAAGATTTTGTAGTTGCAAGATTAATAAAAAAATGCAATATTTTGAAATGCAATATTTTATATCGATCCCAGAAAAACTATTTCACTAAATATTTATTATTTCACCACAAAATAATCAAAATAATTATTTCGGAAAACAAAATTTAAAAAAACAAAATTTTGGTAAAGTATATTTTATACAGTAAGAATTCAAAATACAAGATCGAACGGCAAAACAAGATTTTGTCTTGCAGGCAAATACCCCAATCCATATTACCCATTGGTTACCCATGAAAATTTAAAAAAATTTATAAAATAATTAAAGTTTCATATCTATTTCTGTAAATTGTAATTCATTTTTAATATAATAATAAAAGTTTAATTTGAAATAAGTTAACTTAATAAATAACTTTTAATAGATAACTTCAACTTAACATTTAATAAAACTTAAAATAATCATAAAAATTTAAATTATGCGCTATTCCGTTTAATTTCATCAAAGGAGCTTCTGTTCTTTTAACCACTTTATAAATATTTATTTTTTTAACATTTGATGTTTGTGGTAGGTTCATTCCAGCTGAAGTTTGTTCAATTTGGCCGTCAACTGTATGTTGTTCCTTTATTAAATGTTAAATAAACTGAAACACAACCAAATGTTTTTCATTTAAAATGGTGTTCCACCTTTGGTGCCATGATTCAAGCGAGTAGTTACGACTCTCCATGTTGATTTGTATATCCGTACCATATCTTGCTGCTAGGCCAACTGACTGGATTCTACGGTATATAGATTGGCTTAGATGAAAAAAGCAAGCCTTATTTATAGTAGTTGGAAATGCACGTTTGAAAGTATTTACGGCGGTAATTTCAAAATCCGTAAGAATAAACTTTGGATTTAATAATATACACATAAATATGTATTGTTTTGGGCAGCAACTTCTATAATCTCCTCCAACATACGATCATAACATTCTGTTGATTTGCTTGTCATAAGCACATATATCATTGGAAATATTATAGAATTTCAGCCACCATCGGAACATGTATCGAATACAGCTGCATGAAAAGGTTAGGAACTGTCTTAAATGTTCCGTCTGCAATTCAGAAATTGGCTTCGCCAAATTCTTGTATTATCTGTACTGGTTTAAAATAAGGGATTTTGGCTGCTGTTTTAGTATTCTCGAGAATTGTCTCTATTACGCCTCTAACCGGCGCGGCGTCAGCGAATGGTTATGTGTAGCATTCTTTTTTTAAGCAATGGCTTCCATCCTTTTTCAAAGTTGTAATTCGAGCGTTACAAAAATGTTCTTTCTCTTTACCACATTGGCTGTGATATCGCCTTTCACATTCCCAATAATAAGTTAAATTCACTTTTTTGTTCAAAGTAAATAAATAACCATCAACGGATAACATGGTTCTTCCTTTGTTCGATTTATACTCAAAAATATCCATGCTAAATTAAAGATGATAAAATTGTTTAAAACAAAACTTTTCTTAGTTTATAGTTACCTGAGTATTTTGAAAAACAGCATTCTTTCAAACGAAACTTAATAATAGAAAAATATTTATTAACTTGGAAGAAACACAAAACGTTTGTCAAAATTTAAAGAAAACTTTGTATGAAGAATTTCCAAATTTCAAATACACAAAGTATAATTCACTTGCAATTTAATATTTTAAAAATTATTTAACTTAAAAAACAAATTAGTTGTTGTCACTTGAGAGTCGCACTAAAGAATAAAAATGAATTTACAAATTCCTCAAGACCTGATATTAAAACTGGGTTTTTCCGTTCGGTACATAATATCAATGGAAATTATTGGTTTCTTGTTAAACGTATATAGTTTTGAGAATAATTGTATACGGGGTGTGTCCGAACCAAATAAATTCATTTTTTTTTAAATATAGAAAAACAATACATTTTTAATAAGTGATTGTCTATTTTACTCTTAAGTTACGAGTGAAATTCAAAACAATAATTTGCAGCAAAAGTTCGATTACTTCAACCCCTGATAGGCATGGGAAAAGCCACAAAAGCATTTTCGATTATTTATTTGCATTTTAGTGTTGAGTCAGGAATGAGCTGGCCAATTAGAGTTTTGGGATACCCTGTTTATAAAATAGAAAAAGAATGCTGTAATTTATACTATATAAATGCTATCTTCTCGTAAATATACTTAATAAACAATAAAAGAAATTCTGTAACACGTTTAAATTTCGTTCACCCTTAAAAATTACAAAATAAAGACAAATAAAACAAAAGAAACACTATTATACTGTGGTGGTCATATTATTAAGGACACATCAATTCTATTGGGGAAATGTTTGCTTTTGGCGACTTATGTATTTTACTAAACATTTTTATAGCCTAGCCATACGAAACTATTATTTGCTAAGGTGCATTCCTAATGCAAAGTTTTACTTTGTACTAAATAATATTTGTACTAAAAGTAGAAATTCATTTTTTTAACTAAATTAGAAATATCTTAAAAAACACATTTCTAGCTGAGCTACCTCAAAATATTGAGTGGATGCACGTTCAGCATTATTGACTCTACATTTCTTTCATTTGGAGTTTTGTGCTATCTAGGCTAGAAACAGCTCTCAGGGCACTAAATAAATTTAGATTAATATGAATAAAATTAGTACTTGTTGGTAGATGTATTAATTAGTACTTATCGTATTTAGTAGACGAGCAAACGTTATATTTTTAAGAGAAAATTCATTAACTGTACTTAAAATGTAATTTTTATTTGTGTATTAAAAATCATAAAGGCTAAAATTACTTGTTGTAATTAGTACTAATTTTATTCATATTAATCTAAATTTATTTAATGCCCTGAGAGCTGTTTCTAGCCTAGATAGCACAAAACTCCAAATGAAAGAAATGTAGAGTCAATAATGCTGAACGTGCATCCACTCAATATTTTGAGGTAGCTCAGCTAGAAATGTGTTTTTTAAGATATTTCTAATTTAGTTAAAAAAATGTATTTCTAATTTTAGTACAAATATTATTTAGTACAAAGTAAAACTTTGCATTTTGAATGCACCTTAGCAAATAATAGTTTCGTATGGCTAGGCTATAAAAATGTTTAGTAAAATACATAAGTCGCCAAAAGCAAACATTTCCCCAACAGAATTGATGTGTCCTTAATAATATGGCCACCACTGTATGTACACTGAAACCTCACCACAGTGGACATTGATGCACCCAAACAATTTTTATACGAGAACGAAAATATTTTTAAAATTCGGCCTTTCGAAATTCGGCCTTTCGACACATTCGGCCTTTCGACACATTCGGCCTTTCAACACATTCGGCCTTTCGACATTCGACCTTTCGACACATTCGGCCTTTCGACATTCGGCCTTTCGACATTCGGCCTTTCGACACATTCGGCCTTTCGACATTTGGCCTTTCGACACATTCGGCCTTTCGACCCATTCGGTTTTTCGACATTCGGCCTTTCGACACATTCGGCCTTTCGACATTCGGTCTTTCGACATTCGGCCTTTCGACATTCGGCCTTTCGACATTCGGCCTTCCGACCAATTCGGCCTTTCGGCGTTCGGCCTTCGACATTCGGCCTTCCGACATTCGGCCTTTCAACATCGAACGAGTTTGCTGTGAGTAGACATTTAAATAAAAAATATTTTTCAGACTATATACTTTTCGCATGCATGTGAAGTTTATCCTAAATTTCTCCTAAATAAAAAAAGATGGCGGTTAGTATTATTTTAGGAAAAACTTCACACGTCTATATAGAGATGTGAAGTTTATACTAAATCTTATAAAAATCAAAAAAATGTGACTGTACTAGTGTATTGCCGACATTTAGGCGATTTTCATATACTATTATACTAATAATGCATACCTATCTAGTATCTACATATGTATATAGAGCTCGCTTTATTCTAATTCCAATATTCTATTAGGGCAGAAGTTTAGAAAAATTTAAAATACATTTACAGATTTTTTTATTAGTTTTCCTGATACTAGGACCACATAACGATATCATCTGACCGAACAACCAGTTTCATGAAGTTCTAATGAAATCTACACCCTCAAATTTGGCCTGGATTGCACCAACCCCTTTTATCATTGAGCACTCAACTTTGGAGTAATACTAAACACAGTTAGAAGTTTTTCTCATCGGTTTCTTCAATAGTGGAATTAGATAACGGTAATATCTGTTCAATCAGATCGATTCATGATGTTCTAAATCAATTTAATAAACCAATTAAAGCATGTATCCAATACATGAGTACAAATAATTATTTTTAGTTTCATCTCACACATGGTTACGTTGTATTGTGTTTCCGCAAGTTTAGACCGGTCACGGCACGTTGTGAGTGATACCACAAGATTTTACTGCTTTCCTACCTTTGCTAGACCGTTCACTTATGTAGCGTGAGACATCGCGCAATTTGATGTTTTCGAGATCCAAGAGGTTCTTCATTACGTATTTACACAAGTGTTTATACCTTCTCTGTGCTAATGTAGAACAGGAAAGTAAACTATAGTCGCTTCCTTAGAGGGCTCCAACTTCAGTTCTGGCCATAATTGCCTTGCTGTACTACATACGAATTTGTTCCTCCACCTTTCATTTGCCAAGGCCGCCACCTCGTTCCGAATCGCTAGTTTTAGCACCTAGATAGGCTTATCCACAATTGCCCTTTTCGATTGGAGCGGAAAGCATAAAGAGGGTTTAGTGTAAAGAAGATTCACTAGCTCCTCGTTTAGCGATTTTCTTATCATCTAGTATCATGTATGGATACATTTACTCGAAAACATCGATCGGAACAAGGTGGAAAATAACTTGTAATTCTTGCTTGTATCTTACTTGCTCAAGAGCTGGCCATCACACACTCACTCCTTATATAAGAAAACAAGATTTACCTGTACAACATTTATCTGTACATCCGTGTATTCAGACAAGGCTTTACATCCGGAGGTGCCTGGTATACAAAGAACTCCGATCGTGACTGGACTTTGTTAGTGGGCCAAAGCTAGGCAGATTATTGACTCGGGTCGCTCTACACATTGATCCGGCCCGTTGGTGACGTTTAGCGCGACCCGCTTAGAACCTACGTTATTGTCACAGGTTCAGTTTTACAAGACATGCACTAGCTAGAGGATATTGGAGGCACAAATTTATAAAACTTTCATCTTTTCTAAGATATAATTTAGGGTTGGAATGTTTTAGACGGAGTACTTCGTAAAGATAATACCAATACCAGGAAAGCCGATGAGAAAAACTTCTTGCTGTGTTTAGTATTACTCCAAAGTTGAGTGCTCAATGATAAAAGGGGTTGGTGCAATCCAGGCCAAATTTGAGGGTGTAGATTTCATTAGAACTTCATGAATCGGCCTGATTGAACAGATATTACTGTTATCTAATTCCACTGTTGAAGAAACCGATGAGATAAACTTCTAACTGTGTTTAGTATTACTCCAAAATTGAGTGCTCAATGAAAAAAAGGGGTTGGTGCAATCCAGGCCAAATTTGAGGGTGTAGATTTCATTAGAACTTCATGAATCGGCCTGATTGAACAGATATTACTGTTATCTAATTCCACTGTTGAAGAAACCGATGATATAAACTTCTAACTGTGTTTAGTATTACTCCAAAGTTGAGTGCTCAGTGAAAGAATTACTATATGTACATACATACATATGAGCCGTTAATTTTGAAAGTGGTGCAAGTCCATTTTTCAAAAAATTCAAGTTAATGATAACAATAGACAAATAAAAGTATAATCTTCCTAACGGTGAACAATTTATAGTCAAAATAAAAAAACAATAATCCCTAATACTTATTCAAAAAATAAGAAAATTCAGAATTCCGTATATTTTCGCATTTATTATTTCTCTATTCCTTCATTTTCTCGTTTCAACAAAATGTGGACTTGTTCCACTTTCAAAATAAACGGCTCATATATTAAAAGTCAAAGTCTCTGGTATGAAGAATGCTTTTAAGATTTATTTGGTTTGGATAATTAAAACTGAATTATTTTATGATAGGTTTTTGATGTAGATTTTCGTGAATACTTTTCTACAAACCGCCTAAATGTTTGCATTTTACACATACATTTAAACAATATTTTTGGTTTTGCAGTTTTAGGACAAATTTAGTATAAACTTCACATCGGTCTTTTCGCGTGTTAAAGTAGTATGCCGGTGAGCATGCTTCAATTAAGGTTAGTTTGATCTTTTGATTCACGTGTTCGTGACGTCATACAATTCCAAACCGTGTTTATAAATAACGAGAAAGAGCAATGCAACATTTTTGTTTCAAGTTATAGAGAACTCAATGTTTATCTGGCGGTAGGAAATTAAAGTTTGATGGAGACAAATCGACAAAAAATAGTTTTTTACAAAACTTTGTATATAAAGTTTAGCCCTGTTGAATTAATAATTATTTAGTAGTATTATTTGTGGAATTTGCATGAGGTTCTGCACACAAATCGCGAATACATATCTCCAAATGCCCAATCAATTTATTATTTTCAATTCTAGATGTCACTTACACATACTTTTCAAGTTCTCAATTGTTTTTTTATTTTTCATTTTTTGTTGTTGTAATTTATACGACTCTTTTAATACGGAATGATGTCAAAGGGCCGAATGTCGAAGGGCCGAAATGGGTCGAAGGGCCGAATGGGTCGAAGGGCCGAATTTTTAATATTCATTAATTTACATCACTAAATCACAATGAAATTATTTTATTCGTCTAAATAAAATTTTCCTTCATTCTAACGAATATAAAATGGCCTGAAAAAAAAAAAATAATCGGCCCTATATTTCTAAAAACAAAAAAAAAATAAACAAAAAAATTCGGCCCTTCGACCCATTCGGCCCTTTGAAATTCGGCCCTTCGTACCCATTCCTTTAATACATAATAGAATTGTGTGTCGCCATAAAAAAAATGCTCATTTGTTTACATATTTACAGCTAACATGGTATTTATTGAATCATGACCGGTGAATAAAGGGATATTACGGGAAGTATACATATGTTATGATTTATTATTTTGTTAACCTTTATCCAGCTAGGTAAGTACAATTGCACCACCATGTCTATATGAAAATAAAGCGAATTTATGAAACTAACAATGGATTTTCATTGCATTATGGGTTATTTATTGTGGAACACCAGGAATATACACTTGAATGTTTACTGAATGAATACATTTGAATGGATTGTTGTGTGTTTTGTCAGTATGATTAAATGTAGGATTCTAAAGCGATTTTTAGATGCGATTCTGGAATTTGACCACGTAGGATGGAACTTGCGTTATTGCTTAACCGTACTCCTTAAGTCCTGGGAAGGACGCACAATTTTTTTTTATTAGGATATATGACACATATCCCATATACAAGGGGTCCTTTAAAAATTTCAAAAAATCACTAATTTTTTCGTATTATGTTTTCGAGCTTTTCATTTTGAACTTATTATTTTTATTTTCCCACCGCACACTGACTTCTACTATAAATTTATAAAGCTGACAGTTGATAGCTTAGTCGGTCAGATAACAATACACACTGTCCGATTTCGGCAACCTACCTCCGTTCGCAAAAAAATATCGCCACAAATTTATACAGTACTTTTGTCATAATCTAATAATATCGCAATCAGAAACAATACAGCACTAATATTTCGCTTACACAAAAATTTACAAAGAAATATTTAGTCATATGTTTTCCATATGCTACTATCATCGCAAACAAAAAAATCCCACGGCAAAAATATCGCAAACAAATATTTCGCCACACATAATCGTTTTACGTTGTGAGCAATAATTTGACTTTTAGTTGGGATACAATAGGAAGAATTGTATAAACTCTGGAAAAGCGGGGGTTTGGGGGCGGCAGCCTTCGTAAACATCGAATTAAAATTACATTAAAAAATTGTTTTATTTACAAAAGTTGCTTTTTTTATCATTTGTGATACTATCAGAAGAAGCGATAAGGGCGAAAAAACTTCTTTAATCTGTCTCTGCAAGGTTGGCGAAGAAAAAATGTAGGGAGGGGGCCCCGATTTCGTCGATAAGTCGGATAAAATTTCCATTCCACCTCATCCGACAAATTTATATTTATTTATATGTATATTTTTTAAAATGGTAAAACAATTGCGAAAGAAAGAAAATATGGAATTAAGAAATCGGGATCTAATTAATCACTAAAATTATAATATTCAGACAGTTTTAAAATACTTAAGAAAGTAACTTGATAAAAACAACACAAAACTCAATAATTTTACTTAACAATTTTTTATTTCAACAGTTTTATTTCCCGATTGAAATATTTTTTTCGCCTTTTTTATCCAACGGTATTTCCACCGGTAACGAGCGTATTGCTTCCGCTATTCTGGATTGTAGTAATATAGGTAGATGATAGTCCACCAATCACACCGGTTGACACTTGTGGGGCTGCAACGGTGAATGTCAATTGAACCATCATCATGACAATAGCGAACAAAATGGCGAATAATTTCATTGTGATTGTTTTGATTTAAACTTGTGAAAAGTACTGTGAATAATCGAGTTTGTTCGTGGCTTTAAATACCAACATTTTTTTGGAATTGACGCAATAATAAACGTGCGCATCAATTGGATTGTTTTCGAAAATATTTATTTAAATATCACTCGTATCATCAATTTGATGATTATGCATCAATTGGGTTTTGTTTGAAAATATTTATTTAAATATCACTTGTGCAAACCAAACAAAATTTCGATATTGTTGCAAATATTTTCAAGGCAACTCAAATTAAATTTCACTTATTTATACAGTAATTACTTGAGTCGGCACATGGGACGTACAGTCATTAAGAAAATTAAGCACGTTTGAAGGCCTTTTCTTTTACATGAAAGAGTATCGGTCCGGTTAAGTTTTATTTAATACAGGTATACAAAAAGGAAATTAAATAGGAAGGAAAATTACATCTTCCTCCACTTGTGTATGTAGTTAAAGGCATTTTTTTGGGTTGGTGCTATATTTTATACAACTTCTACACTTTTTCCGAATAGAAACATTTTAGCCAAGAAACGAACCGTACTTTTCGGTATACATTTCTGGCTAACTTCATCGACTACGTTTATAGGCCTATTTTATTTGCCAAATTCAAAATTGGTATTCATTTCGGAATCGCGTCCCTGCTAAAAAATATTATTGGATTTTTGAAAACCAAGTACACAGCGGGTATTCACGAATACCAAAATGGTATTGGATACAAGTAATTTTTTTGCAAATGGTCAAATAAAATACGCCTTATATTCGAAAATAAAAAACTCCCCAAAACCGCTTAGCATTGAATATTTCAAGATGTTTATGGTTGATTTAATTCGTTGTGTTAGAACGGAAAAGATGAATGTATTGGTGCGGATTAAGAATTTCACTTAAACTAATTAATGCTTCGCAAACCTTGCATGCACATATCAAAGGAATAAAATCGCTCGTAGCGCTTCGACTTAGTCGTTGGAGAGTTATACCCCAAATGTTTCAAATTGTTTTTGGTTGGTTTATGTTAGAATGGAATCGACAATACATTATAGCGGATTGTGGATTAAATTCTATAGGAACTAAGTGAAATTAGGAATTATTTTCGTAACGAAGTAAGTTCGTATTAAAATATAAAAGTTTGCACTTATTTCATTGGAAGTAATTCACTTCGGAGTTATTTCATGGAGATCCATTATAAATAACTGCACTGAAAAAAACAAAATTTGCATAATTAACGAATCCTCAAGAATTATTTTCTTCCAAATGGAAATTGCGCATCACAATATTAAAGACAGTTAGTTGTACCAAAAAAAAAAAATGGACATATTAAGCGAAACACTCAAATATTAGCGAAACAATTCAAATGCGTATTTTGGTTTTACAACTGTTGATGATTCCAACGAATCAAAATTGATAATACTGCTGCCGTTTCAAAACTTACCCCTTAGCTATTCTGGCCCACTTCCCATAAACCCGGCTAAAAAAAAAATTAATTGACCAATTCCATTTAATAAACGAAATTTATCACAGTTTCTATTTAAATTTAAATGAAGGAGATGTGCCAAATATTGACCCCGATTTGCAGGATGAACTCTATTCTGAAATCGAAGACATGGATCATTAAATTGATTTAAAAAATAAATCAAATTTGGCTTAAATGAATTCAGGCGTAAATTGTGTTCTGTAAAAATCGCTTAAGATCGTTTAATATTATTTTTAATTACTAATAAAATTGAAATAATCGCTTAAGTAACTTTAGTCTTTTTTTATAGAAATTATTATTTTGGAAGAATCGCTTGAGAGGAAGATTTTCTAATTTTCCAATTCTGTTGTGAAAATTAATTTTATATCTTATAATATTTAAAGTAAATTTATTAATAAACTTTAAGATAATAATTGGAAATGTGAAGTCTATTCATTACATTTTTCAATACTCCATAACAAGTTTTAACTTCATTTATTTCAAAACTAGCAAAATGCACTTAAGCGATTTCACCTTTTTGGTACAGAATTATTCCAAATGATGATTAACAAAATTTGATTTATCGAAAAATTGATAATTGTTATTTCATACCAACTCAAAAAACTAAATATATTTATTATATTTACTCTAGTGGTAAACACTAAAACTACGTGAAGAAGAGAATTTTTCTATACCTACTTCTCAGTGGAAAGAAATTATTTATTCCGGAATGAAAATACACGGTATTATCTTGTAAAATTGCCAAAATAAGACTAAATACATTGAATAAATTAATTAAATTTTTTCACAACATACATTTTTTAAAAAATGTATTAAAGTTTATTTTACACATAACTGCTTACCTCTCCTACGTTGAAAATAATATTCACAACGCGGTTAAGAAACACAGAGCCAATTTAAAAGGGCGCGAGCTTACTAAAAACCAACCAAACTAACCTTTAATAATCTGTACAAAATATTATAAAATTTAAATGGTTAATTCTGGTGTCTTCCGTTCCCATCGTTTTTTATCTGTTCCGTCTGGGGCGTTTGGTGCACCTGAAAATTAAAATTTTGGTCTATTACTGCATTCGTTCTGTTCTGTTTCTTTCACATCACTAAAATTTCAGTCTTTCATTCAAAATGACAGCGTAAATTGGGCCGAAAATGCGAACGAAACGGTATTGCCACCTTTACGTTTGAACCTTAACTTTTATGAGGTTGATAGATTTAATCATTCTTTAATCATTTATTAAATATTCTGATTTTTTATGTATCTAATTTAAAATATCCTGATCCTTGTAGACATGACTAAGAAATTTTATTTTTACGATATTTCTGTAATCTCAAGCAAGTCGACTCAGTCATTAGCGTAACTACAAATTTCGGAACCCCAGTAAAATTTTCTTGGGGCCCTATAAAAACTTCTTGTTCTTATGGATAAGCTAAGTTTTTATTTTAATAAAAAAAAATTGCTTTATACACCATTTTGAATTAAAAACTTATTTCTCTTCATTAAACAGTCAATTGGTTAAAATTATTTGACTTCGAGAGCTGGATTTAAAAAAAATGCACTTAACGAGTTTATATTTCCTGTGAATTTGAAGGTATTTATGGATTCAAGTTTCAGAAAATCCCAAACAATTTTCAAATGCCTAGACCGTAGACCAAGGGGTCAATTCTCGTTCTATGACAAAATGGAATGAAAAAATCTTTCCATATGGTTTCCATCATGTCCTTCTCATTAGTATCTTTTCACGCAACAGCAATATGGGAAAGAGAAAGACAAAACCCGATACACTTCAAACGAATTTGATGTGTCTTTGATATTTTGTTGTATGGAATTTCGTATGGAATTCGAATAATTTTTTCACAGTGTGGAAAATTTGCATACTGGGATGCGATTCTCGTTGTCCAAATGAAAAAGAACGCTGAAAATACGCTGAATACTACACAGCAACACACATTTCATTAAGTTTCATATATATTTCCGCTAGGTAAATGGTGCAAATAAGCAAATAAAAGCTAAATAAATGATAGCAGAGATTATAATTGGTAATTAGATTTAATCACTCTCTCAAAGAGAGGTAAATAGAGAGTTAACCCAGTTTTCGTTATTGCTTGTCAAAATATAAAATAAATTACTAAAATGGCCAAATTTTATTAAAACTAAACGAAACTAATTATTTAGCGACTAGGGGGTACAGCCCGTCCTAGGACGGATACAATATTATAATGTTGATGTCAAGCGGCCGCTGCCACAATCACCATTTGACCATTTGATATTTTTTTAATCGTTATTTTTTAGTCAAGTAGGAATAGCTCGAGACTAAAGGCTTTTAAGGATTAGATTTAATTTAAATTAAAATTAATATGTAGATTAATTATTTTAATTTAAAATAAATTAACCACCACTGTTTCTTTATCCAACTACAGTTGTTGAAGGATTTAAATCGCGCGAAATCATTCGATGTGTGAGGCATAGAGCCTAAGGACCAACCTAAGAAATCATACATTTAAATTAAAGGTAATGCTTACAGTTGATTGGTAATTGCCCACAACCAAGAGAAAAATTTCTTGTCAATTTTCTGAACATGCGGTGTAAGATATTATCACTTCAAAAAAATATAAATTGAAAAACAAAACTAAAATGCCTTGGCCACAATCGAACCCTGGACTTTAGCCGCTCTAGTCCAAAACATTTCTACTAAACCATATCAACCTAAGGAAATTTATTTAATTTTCATTCCTATATTAGGCGTTTTCGGAAATAGATCCTGAATAACTTCAGGCTAACTTTTAATTTTTCTTATGTTGGTAAAAAGTTATCCAAGTTATCCTTCACATACAACAAGTTAAAATAAATTTTGTTATGAAAGCAAAAGGTCTAAAATGAATTTTGAGAGATAATTAAGACAAAATAATTTCTCTAAAACACATTCATATTGATCTTAACAATGTATTAGTTTTTATATTTATTTATATTTACAGCTAATTATAAAAAAAATTAAAACCATAACATCTAAATTATCCTGAAGTTATCTTTTTTGTTCTTAAATAAGTGAATAAGTTTAATGGTCGAAAGTTAGCCTGAAGTTATTCAGGATCTATTTCCGAAAACGCCTATTGTTTCGAACATAGCATGCTTTGAAGTTTATGACAGAAAAACAAATTTTTACCGAAAAATTCTCATGGCTTACTATATACTAGAGGTGGAAAACTATCGACAATTTCAACTATCGATAGTTTCGATAGTAACATAAAAAACAATCGATAGAAAACTATCGACCCAAATTAAAAGACTATCGATATACTATCGATACTATCGGATAATAAATTTATAAACTTTACTCAATTATATACAGGTTGACTACAACCAGAAACTATAAAGTCAAGAGAGGTTATTATAATCGGAAAGTTTCCCAGTTTCCCACTTTGTTTTAAAAGCAGCCAATCGTTTTTATGTAAGAAAATCAGCATCTCAACATTTTTTGGCTTTCAGACCGTTTGGGATCGTTGATCACCAATAATTTTACTAGCATATAAAAAGAATGACAACAAGAAAAACGTAACTAAAGTTATATCGCATAATAGCAAATTCTCTTGCACGAATAAAATATCAATATCGACTTATCCAATTAAGACCATGAAAACGACAGTTATCATAGTTTTAAGGGAATACGATTTTTGGACTCTACTGTGTCGGATTCTTATTATGATGAAATCTTAAAGTATTATCTCTAAAATTGATAAGGTTATGACTGATTTTATATTCTTAAAATAATGCGTTTTTAACTAAAAATCTAGTTAAAAGAATTCAAAGTTAACTCTTCAGTATAAACGATACAATTAAAGTGATCCGCTTATTCCTAGCAGCGAAAAGAACTAATTAAACCTTTATACTGCTCTCCTGAAAAAACAGTTTTTTTCACTTATCATATTCTTACTTGGATAGGTCGATATATCGATAGTATATTAAAAGTATCGATTGTTTTCGATAGTACGAAACTATCGATATATCGATAGTACTATCGATAGATTTCCACCACTACTATATACAACTCATAATATAAAAGTTTTTAAATAGTTTATTGTAGTATTTAATCATAAACGCGGACAAAGTATTTTCTTGTGTAATTAGTAATTACTGTAATAACTAAAAAGCGGAATGTTTAATTAACAGTAAAATATTTGGTCATTACAAGAATACTAAAAAAAAAAAATAATAAAAAAATAAAATAAAATTGGCTGAGAATCGGAACCGAACACCTTTGTCGCTCTAGTCCAGTGCGTTACCACTACGCCACAAACATTATATTAGTTATCATTTTATTTGCATTGTTAAATTGTTCTATTATTTCAAAGCGTTCTACAGTGTCTCTAGCTAAATATATTAATTAATTTTTAATTAATTTTTCTTAAATGAATTGATTGCTCGCGGGCCGCACGCTGCAATATGTAACAACTGCGGTGTTCTTCACATCTATTCCGGAGTGATAAATTCTTTGGCCCTGGATACATAAATAAAAAGCGCGTTGTCCAGTTGACTTTTTATTCTAATCGCAGTTTTAATGCTCGCGTTATTTTGAAAATTTGTCAAAAATACTCATTTAGCTTGGACGCCCCTGAGACTTTATAAGCTGTGTTAGTGTTCGAAGGAAACTCAACAGATGTAGTTGAATAAAAAAAATCGCTATGAACTCCACTTCATTATCGAGACTGGTTTGGCTCAACTCTCCATTGATCCATTGAAAATTTGACTAAAAACAAGTTGTAGAATTTGATATGTTTTTTTTTTTATTTTTTATTTTTATAAATAATAATAATATAAACATGAATATGTTAATAATGATATAAAATTTACTTTAAATCATATAATATAATAAACTTAAACAACTAAATAATTAATCATAATGCCAATATATAATAATAAGAAACAACAAATTACCAAAATGTTAACTATTAATAAAAATAAGGATTTAGTATGATATACATATTAGACACCGAGTTTGAAATATTGCGTAGAAAATTGGCTAAGGAACGATCAAATAAGTTAAGATCATTAAAATATAAATTATGATTCAACTGTAACCGAATCAGTGGCGAATTATTTCTATAATTTGTTCTATATGTAATTACCTTAAATGTAAGAGGGAGTCTTGTAGTGTAAGGATTGCTGTTAAAATTAAACGTGTTTACCCAGTGTCAACTCACCATCTATTATACAATTTAATATTTTATATAAAGTAATTTCATCTGCCAGAATTCTCCTAACTTTCAGCGATACTAAATTATATCTAGTCAGTCTGATTTCATAAGGCTCCTTTTCATGTTTAAATTTAAAATTTAAATATCTTGTAAATTTACGTTGAACATGCTCTAATGAGTCACTATGTACTGAAAAGTTCGGATTCCAAATAGGAGTTAAGTATTCAAGAATACTTCTTACCAAGGCCACATAAATAACAAGGTGGGAACGATACCCAGTAAAATTTCTCATAGTTCTAGACGAGAAACCAAGCATTTTATATGCTTTTCCCACTACATTATGAATATGCAGTTTAAAGTCCATCCTATCATCAATAGTTATACCCAAGTCAACAACGTTTGATTTAACATTGACATTATGCATTGTTAATACTATACTTGAAATCTTGATTAACATTTCTCGGTTTTATTTTAATGACGCTGCACTTGTCAACATTAAGGTCCATATTATTTTGGCTGCACCAAATAAATAATTTATCTAGATCATTTTGCAGTTCAACGCAATTTTGTGATGATTTGATACAGCTAAAAATTTTAAGATCATCGGCAAATAACAAAGACTCATGCTGAAATATGTCAGAAATATCATTTATGAATAAAATAAATAATAACGGGCCAAGCGTTGAACCCTGAGGAACTCCTGAGGTAGGTGAGATTTCCTTAGAACGTATACCGTTTATTTCAACGTATTGAACTCGACCAGTTAAATACGATTTAAACCACGAATAATTACTACCTCTAACACCGTACCGAGACAAATTTTCCAATAGAAGTGAGTGAGTAACTTTATCAAAAGCTTTAGAGAAGTCAGTGTAAATGACGTCAACCCCAAAGCCTGAATTTAAGGACTTAGTTACATATTCTGTAAAGCATAATAAATTTGTTAACGTAGAACGTCCTTGGAAGAACCCATGTTGACTTTTGGAGACAATTCCCTTAGTGTGAGCAAATAATTTTGTATGAACAATTTTCTCGAAAATTTTAGCGACACAGTTAAGTATTGAAATTGGTCTATAATTTGAAATGTCTGCATTATCACCCTTTTTAAATACTGGAACTATACTGGTAACTTTCCAAGGTACAGGGAATCTACCTTCGCAAAGTGACTTATTAAATAGTATCGTCAGTGGTACACAGATGGTTCCAACTACATTGCTTAGAAAATAAGGAGATAACTGATCAGCTCCAGGACCTTTATTTGTCTCAATTCTGGTTAGCTCCAATAATGTTTCAGCTTCAGCAATACATAAATTAGGTAAAATGCTACAATGATTGTATAATGTCCCATTCCCATCGGTATTTCTGGAAACGTGCAATCCCAAATTATAAACTGACTTATAGAAATCCCCAAATGAATTACAGATATCTAAAACATTACAGCTGTAGATATTGTTATAATGCATTCGTGAAGGGAAAGAATTTGATTCCTTTTTCTTTTTGCAGTAAGACCAAAACAGTTTGGGATCAGCACACAGAGAATTTTCTGTTAGTTTAATGAAATTGCGATAACACCGACTCTGTTCCTGTTTTGCTTTAGATCTTACTTTAGAAAACATAGCAAAATACTCATAATCAGAACATTTCCTATATTTAACCCTAAAATATTCTTTAGCATTTAACAAATTTATTAACTTGACTGAATACCAATCAGGATAGGATTTGTTAATACAACCCATAAGCGGCACGTGTCGTTCAATTATTTATTTATTTATTTAAATTATTACCTACAGTAAATATTTATACAATCGGTAAGTAAACATACAAGAAACAAAATTTAACAATTACTGGAGAGACATTTAAACAATTCGTTTTTAAACGAACTTCTTGTCATATTAAAGTCGAAAATATCGTAAACTGAATTAAAAGCCGCGACATTCTCAAGACTGGTTCCGAAAGTGCAAAATTCGTGGAGACAGGATCAATATGTAGCAAAGGGCGACCGCGCAAACAGCGCATGGGAGCGTAGATATTGAAACGAGCAAGTAATTCGTCACAATCTATTCGGGAAGTCAGAACATCGTGAACGAATATAGCAGATGCAACGTCTCGTCGGTGATCCAAACGTTGTAGTTTTAATAAATTACAACGATCAATATAAGGCGGGAGAATGTATTGATGCGCTCTCTCAGTGGGTAATCCCCGAAGGGCATACAGAACAAATTGCTTCTGAACACTCTCAATTCTATCTGAATGGCACTTATAAAATGGGGACCAGATCTGAGAAGCGTATTCTAGAACTGAACGAACAAAGCATATATATAGAGTTTTCAGTGTGCGCAGGTCGCAAAAGTCCTTACAATTGCGCTTAATGAAACCTAGCATAATGTAAGCTTTCGTAATGATACAATCAATGTGTTTAGTAAAAGATAGATCACAAGAAAACATTATACCTAAGTCGGACATGAACTCAACTCTGTCAACAGCAATATTATATAAAAAATATTGCTGGAATATTGGCGATCGCATCCGAGAGAATGATAAAATCCTGCATTTACCCATATTTGATTAATAGATTGGTAAAAAAACTCTACAGATTAGTCAGAATTCATATGAGATGTTAATCCAATTAATTGACTTGATTTTATGATTGATTATGTTATAATCACAGTTCCAAAAGTTAGGACGCCGCTGATAGATTTCTTTAATTACGACTTCTCTTTTGTATTTAATAATAATATCCAATGGTGGATGGTGTCTATCAATCACATTAAGCACATCAATAGATGATACAACAGTTATATCACTAGGCTCAATATTACTTAGGATTAAATCCAAAAGTCGATTATTATGACTATATATTTTATTATACTGATAAAGCCCAGCGAGATGCATCACTTCATACAAACTTTCATTAGCTTTATCAGAGGAAATGTCTGGTGAAAGAGCATTACTATAACCGGTACAGGCATTCCAAGAAATATTTGACAGATTGAAGTCACCAGCTATTAGAAAACAAGCGGAAGGCTTTTCTATGTTTACGATTCTATCCAAGTTAGTAAAATAAGTAATATAATCAATTTGAGTTGCTTCTGGATAGATATAAGGCACATTAACAAACAATTTCTTATTGCTGGCTTCTATACAGACCCAGATTTCCTCAGCATAGGATTCCCAGTTCGATATAGTCGGTACGAATTCAATTGTTTCTTAACAGCTACTAAACATCCACCACCATCAGTTTTATGCGGAAACAGGTTAAGATCTCTGTCACATCGATAAACCGTAAATGCTGATGAGAATAATTCGGAATCATAAATATTGCAGTTAAGCCTTGTCTCGGTTAAGCAGATTACATCATAACTGCATAATAAAACATTATTTATAAACTTGTCTAGCCTAGTTTTTAAGCCATTAATATTTTGGTAATATATTGAAAGATCCAACATCTAAGACACTAAAGAGAAAAAAAAAAAGAAAGAGAAGATTAATAAATAATAATAAAGAAATAATTATATAAAATCAAAAACAATAAACAATTATTCAGTAGTTATGACTCACAATCAGCTCGCAGTTTATTTATTGCATCAGAAGATGAAATTTTTATGGCTTTTGAATTAGTCGTTTTTTTAATAAGAACATTATTATTTTGCACCCAAACATATTCCACCAGTTTGTCTTGGTTTAATCGTTTGGCTAGTGAGAGTAGATTTTGCTTCAGACTAGAGAGATGATCCGTAATGAAGAAACTAAGCCTACCAGTATGTTTGCTGAAACCTAAATCAGTGATGACCAAATTACGGTTAAGCTCAATTTTCTTTGCCTTAAATGCATCCTAGATCTTTTGCTTTGTTGATGCGTCCATGCATTCAATGATGACTGGATTTATAATGCTATTATCGTTAACTCGTTTATGTCCTCTATTTGCACTTTTAATTTTATCAATGCACGACGGTATGTCAAGCGATTTTAAAACCTGATGCACTTTATTCCGTACTGCTTCAATGTTTTCATCAATTAAGCCGTGAAATATTAGGTTTGTTTTCCTCGAGTTGTCTTCAATAAACTCTAATTTGTTGTTTATCAATTTAATATGGTTTTTTAGTTCAGCATTTTCTTCCTCCAGAGTTTTAATTCGTTGGCCTTGACTCTCAACGATTTTCGATAGTTTCTTGAAACATTCAAACTTAGCATTGATTGAATCAAGAGATTGAGAGAAAATATTTTGATTAGTTCGAAGATTTTTCAGCTCAGCAGCAAAATCATTCATAAACTTCTTGATGTCTGCAAATTCATTATCTACATCACTGTCAGCAACAGAAGATTGATTACCATTCGACGAACTTTTGCAAGTGAAACAGCTCCAATAAACTTTGTTAATATCATCAAGGCTAGATTCCGATATCTTAGCACATAGTGCATGAAAGGTTTCACTACACGAAAAACATTTTACACCGTCCTTTTTACCGCGCGAAATATTTTGGTTACATATTAAGCATAACATTATTACCATGTAAAGTTATATGAGTTGTATAACAAAAAAAAAAATAAACTGATGTAACGCTTTAAGCAAAATATTTGCTTATTATTAAAAAATATGCACTTTTCACCGCCTGATTTTGATCAGTTTATGATTTATGATAGATAAAATTACCTCAAAATTATTTCACAGCAATAGCACACGTTGTATGAAAACCAGAAAATAAGTTTTATGTAATAGTTTTGTGCAGCCTTATTATTTTCACAGCATACTAATAGTTAATGTACTCATGATACAAGATACAATAATAAGCTTGTTCGATTGGACTGAATTAACTGAAGTAGCAGCTGTATCTGAAGTAACAAAAGTGAAGAGACGGTTTGATTGGCAACTCTTCACTTCAGTTAAAAATTGAGCAAGTGAATTAACTGAAGAGACATTTTGCTTGTGTAGTTACTTCAGATGAGTTATTTGTTTTTTCCTTTTTAGGATTTCTTTGTTTTTCGCTTTTGAAAAAAGTAAATAAAATAAACAGACAAATTTCAACTATAATTTTTAATAAAAATGATTATAATAAAATAGAAAATACAAATTTCGATTATGACAATTTAATTGATTTTTTGTAAAAGCAGGAAAATTATTTTTGAAATAGTTCTTCTAAATACAAGCCAAACTGAAATAAATTGTTTTATTTTTATTTTGACATTTATCTGAAGTGAAGAATACCAATCGAACAGTCTCTTCTCTTCAGTAACTCAATTAACTGAAGTGAAGAGTTGTAGGTACTCTTCAGTCCAATCGAATACGCTTAATATCGTTATCATTTAAAAATAAAATATATTTAGTAAGCTTCGAAATATAAATTATTTTTATGACTTTTTATTGACATTTTCCGACATTTTATTGATGTAAATTTCAACGACATGTTGATCGATGCATTATTAGTGAATTGCTTTAATAAAATGGCCTTTAAACGTTTCTTTCTGAGTAATAAATTCTCTTGATATACATATAAACGTCAATGGCCAACTACTATCGGACTCCTTTAAAATAATATCTCGCGAGCGAGAAATGCGAAGTGTGTTAATCATTTTCTCCAAATTTCCGTTTTTCATATCAAACGAAAGAGGAGGAAACAGTGAATCGACTGCCCTTTCTGGCAAAAAAGTAATATTAAAGGAAAAACTTGGAGAGTAAATTAGTGTTTGCGTATAGACAACACGGAGAGTGAGATAATTTTCATTGTCTCCTGAAAAAAAATAATTTTTGGACTTAGACATTCTGCATTTCTCGCTGACGAAATGTTATGTGACAAGGAGGTGAGAAATCGGCCACAAAAATAATTGATGTTAATTCAAACTTTTTGTATTATTGCTTGTGTTCAATTTTTTGTTTTTGCATTTTCGAATAATCCACTGCGAGGCTCCGTTCAGAGTGAAGCGTTGCTCACATGATTTGAGAAAATAAATTTTGAACATTGCGGATGTGTAGACCGCTCAAGGATTTTCAACAGTATACTAGAGATGTATAACTGAATCTAATTGTTAAAGGCCGAAGGTGAACAATGGCGAATACGATTTTAATTGCTGTTCAACATGTTTCAGTTCTAAATAATCTAACATTAATTGTGAGTCTGTGGTATGGCGGATTGAGAGTACAAGATTTATTGTTGTTATGACCAATTTGGATATTAGGGAAGTAGTCTTCAAATTTAAGACATGACATCTTTTAAGGATCTTGCTCAAAATAACGGAAAATCTTTGTAAAATATAAATGGCTCGTTTGGTGATCTAAATTTGTGGGAAAAGTATCGTTATAGGGGAGTCGGATAACTCCTAATTTTTTATAATATTTTATCAATATTTTGCCTACGATGGAACTTTAACATTGGGTTACACTTATCGAATATGCTCGTGAAAAGTCAATCATTATCATCTTTGAAGTAACAAATTTACAAAATTCTAATTAATAAGCAATGTAAAATTTCATTGTACTAATGTCGGAGCCCTTAAATTGTTGACACTCTATGGACAAGCCACTTAAGCCCAACGATTAAAGGGGCTTTTGTACATCTCTAACAATAAGTTTAGGTACTCGGTCATCGTTTTAGTAGAAAATTAGTTGAAGGAAATTGTTATGCGAAAAAATTGACACTCAACTCAAATAAACATTCACATTTTTTAAAATTGTGTAAAACAATGGCGAAAAACAGTAATCTGAAAACCAGGAGCCTGTGGATCATACTAATCAACAAAATTGTATATTGAATTGCATTCAGACAATTTTAAGATAAGTTAGCTTTATAAAAACAACACAAAACTCAATAATTTTATTTAACAATTTTTTATTTCAACAATTTTATATCCCGATTGAAATATTTTTTTCGTATTTTTTATCCAACGGTATTTCCACCGGTAACGAGCGTATTGCTTCCGCTATTCTGGATTGTAGTAATATAGGTAGATGATAGTCCACCAATCACACCGGTTGACACTTGTGGGGCTGCAACGGTGAATGTCAATTGAACCATCATCATGACAATAGCGAACAAAATGGCGAATAATTTCATTGTGATTGTTTTGATTTAAGCTTGTGAAAAGTACTGTGAATAATCGAGTTTGTTCGTGGCTTTAAATATTGTTTGGAAGTATTTGTTGGAAATGTGGATTGTTTTCGAAAATATTTATTTAAATATCACTCGTATCATCAATTTGATGATTATGCATCAATTGGGTTTTGTTTGAAAATATTTATTTAAATATCACTTGTGCAAACCAAACAAAATTTCGATATTGTTGCAAATATTTTCAAGGCAACTCAAATTAAATTTCACTTATTTATACAGTAATTACTTGAGTCGGCACATGGGACGTACAGTCATTAAGAAAATTAAGCACGTTTGAAGGCCTTTTCTTTTACATGAAAGAGTATCGGTCCGGTTAAGTTTTATTTAATACAGGTATACAAAAAGGAAATTAAATAGGAAGGAAAATTACATCTTCCTCCACTTGTGTATGTAGTTAAAGGCATTTTTTTGGGTTGGTGCTATATTTTATACAACTTCTACACTTTTTCCTAATAGAAACATTTTAGCCAAGAAACGAACCGTACTTTTCGCTATACATTTCTGGCTAACTTCATCGACTACGTTTATAGGCCTATTTTATTTGCCAAATTCAAAATTGGTATTCATTTCGGAATCGCGTCCCTGCTAAAAAATATTATTGGATTTTTGAAAACCAAGTTCACAGCGGGTATTCACGAATACCAAAATGGTATTGGATACAAGTAATTTTTTTGCAAATGGTCAAATAAAATGCGCCTTATATTCGAAAATAAATAACTCCCCAAAACCGCTTAGCATTGAATATTTCAAGATGTTTATGGTGTTACGCCGCACTCGTTTGCGTAACATATGGAGTCGTTGCTTTTGGTCCGGTGCGTGTAGAGAAGTTTAACCATCACAGTTCGTTACTTATTTGTATACCCCTTAATGACTACTGTCTATAGTCAAGGCAAATCTTACTTGTTGGATGTGACATTATCACGATATTTGGTAGGGGGGTTTTTGTTGTTGGTAATGAGAATGAGATGCGCTGTCTGTATGTACGATATTGTTTGTCTTGATCAGCCGATGCACGCTGATTGGATGAAAAAATGACACGATTTTCCAGAATGGTCCATCGTGAGAAAAATCATCTTGTACTCATGTGATATGTTAATGTAGTGGTCGGCGATGGTGCGTGATTGCGATAGCGGGAGAGCAATGAAGAAAAATGAGCTTGGAAATGTACGTGTGTCGGTTAAAATTTTGTTGATTAAATTTTTCGAGGGAGAAAATTTTTTTTTTTGGTTAAGACAGTCAAGTTTAGAGGATGGTGAATGATGGTAGTTTTTATCAGGCCATCACCAGTTAAAAATTAAATTTTTTTTTTTTATATTCAAATGATGAAGTCAAGTTTGTACAAAATGTGTAAAAGTTAATTTTAATGAGATGGATACGAGATATACAGTTTTTGTCATTGAAATTGTTATAGAGTTAAAATCCATATATTTTTTTTTCTGATTAATGACGAATGTAAAAGAATTTAATTAATAAATAATTAAAGTTTCTTTTTTTGAAATTAATAAAAAGTTAAGTTTAACAGTTTGTGTAACGATTAAATGTACAACCTCAAAATGTACTAATTAATAAATTGTTGTTTTTGTATCATAAACTTTGGTAGTTGATATATCGTTAAATTTAACAAGTTTTGGTGTAAGGTTTAATATCCACCAAAACTAAGTAAATGAACGAAAATAAAATTGTGTAAAATAGTTATAATAAAAGAATTATAAACTTCTGTATTTTTATGATTGGCCCAGTGCAAATAAAATTGTTTATATACTAAATAGTATTCAAGTGTCTATGACGTTGTTTTTTTTTATTATTTTTTTTTTGGTGCCATTAAAGAAAAAAAAAACAAACACACAACCAAGTGAAATTGGAACTTTTAAGTTTTATTGGTTGAATGCTGGAATTGTTTGTTTGTCAAAAATTTTTCGGTTCCAGCATGACGGCGTTCTGCTTGTGAAAATAAAAAAAAATAAAAACCGATCAATTGGAATTAGGTGTATTATTCCCTAATTGAAATTTTCACCTCAAGTGTCGTGATATTAAAAGCAATACAATTAATTCACGGGGTGAAAATTTAACGTTTTGTGGCAGCTGACCTTGCTGTGGGTCGAGGACGGTGCGAGGGGGATCCTGCGGCGTAGATCATCAGCTGTTTTCCTGTAAAAAAGGTACTGTGGTTTTCTTATTATCATTGACCACGAAATAAAACCGCCGTAAATTTTTTGTGAAAATTTGTTATTGTATTTGATAATTTTTTTCTTTTTCTTAATTTTAATTGTTCAACTTAAAATACTAAAATTTATTATTAGTAAATTGAATTTTTCTTGTGGTAAAGTTTTAATTTTCTTTTAACTTTCAATTAACATTTATTTTTTTTGCTAATTGATAATATGATTAAGATTTTTTAACTGAATTTAATTTTGTGAGCTTAATTTGACTGTTAACGTGGTTTTTTGTTTGCGGTTATATATACATATATACTTTTTTTTATTAAATAACACTTTTTTCACAGCTTTCGCGTTATCGCCATCACGACCACGGTAATTGCCATTGTTATTTAGCAATTTTCTTTTTCTCTTTTGTTTTCTTCGTTGATATTAGTACATGATTTTCATATTCTCAAGTTTTCTGATTTTTCCTTACTTTTAATATTCTTTTGGACTGAAGTCGTGTCATTGGGACGGTTACTGGCAGCTGGGCTGCCGAGGCATCTCATTCTCATTTTTGTGTTAATAGTCTAGTTGATCATGATGGAGTAGAGTCGTTTGGTTAGGTCGTTTGTGGGTGAGGGCTCCGTGTCCGTGTTCGGGGATTTTCCGTAAATTTGGGTCGTGTCAGTTTTCCTGGGATAAACTGCCTGGAAGATTGGTACGGCATCGGTGTTGTTCGTTTAAGAATGGCCCCACAATTATTCTAATTTGTTTTACTCTTGCAAACATGGTGCTAATAATCTTTCTCATTCTTTTGTGATTTTGTTGCGGTTATTCAAGCATGGTTTCATGTCCGGAAACCCCCACGCCATACCCTGAGCCTAGCCGGCTATCCCATACCGCACCGGACCGCTGAAATCATGTCTGCTAACGGAAACTTAGCGTTTTCGTTACAGTGGCGCCCAAATAACTGGCTACTTAAATTTATTTCTTTCGCCTTTTAGTTTCTAAAATTTTTTTTCCCTTTGATGTACGCGTTCGTAGTTGTTTCCAATGTTCACATTGTTTGATTGCACACAAACGCGCGCATCAAAGTTCCTTCCCGGTTGGTATCCTCATCTGTGATTGCAACCGGTTTAAAAGCTGTTTGATTGCGCACAGATGTGGATTCTCAATCCCTTTACTCAGTTCTTCGGTAGTGCGAGTTTCTTCATTTCCGCTATGCTGCGTCCGATTGTGATTGATTCTTGTCCATCCTTAGTTCTGGGTTTGGTTTTGTTTGAAA
This sequence comes from Tipula helvola, assembly GCA_963556165.1. Lineage (NCBI taxonomy): Eukaryota > Metazoa > Arthropoda > Insecta > Diptera > Tipulidae > Tipula > Tipula helvola. The sequence continues at coordinate 172,739,916 of OY744482.1, forward strand.
TTTATTTTCTCTTCTCGCTTTCCTATTTCTACGTACCCTTGTATCAATATACTTTTTATTTCAATTTTTTTTAAATAATTTTTTTCCGACCACCTCATGGATGGAGCGTCCCGTGCATGTTCTGGCCGGTGTGTTGTTTGATCTTGGCGGAACGTCCTTCCATGTGGTTCCATGTACCCTGAATTTTGAAACAACGAAACCAGCTATTTCCACTGCTGTAGTGTTGATTGGGCGGTTCGTCGTTTCAGGGGTCAGCGGTGCATCCTTGGTCACTCTTCTTTAATTATTTTGGTTTCTGTCTTTTGGATTCAACACCTTGTTTGCAGGATTTATTATTTTATTTAACAGTATATCTTAAAATTTATTATTATTCATCATTATTATTATTTTTTTTTTCTCCGGCCCGGAGACGGATCTTCACCCACGTCGACTTTCCTTATTAATTTGATATTTAAAATAATTTTTTTGCTTAATTTTAGTAAACATTTTTTTTCTATTGTCTCTTTCATATTTAACTTTAAATTTTTTTCTTCGTATAGCGTACTTCAGTAGGTGAAAGTGGGGGATCCCAGCTCAATCCCATTTGGGATGAATTTTTATATGTAAATTACAACAATACAAACGATTACATATGTTTTTTTATATGAAGATTACAGTAGAACCACGATAATTAAATCTCTATATAAAATGTAAACGTAAGTATATAATTTTATTAAAAATCCGTTGTTCAACTGTACATTAACTGTACAATATTTTTTTAAGACATTTTGTTAGATGGCAGCACAGTCATAAACTTTAAGCTTTGAACTTTTTAATATTAATTAACTTTTCGATAGATGGTGCACATTTCTTACAGTTTTATTATCAACCACGATAACTAAAACTCTATATGAATTTATCCAAAATCAGATATTCAACTGTATATTGTTACTTTTTAAAACTTTACCTATAGATGTCACATTTCAAAGTTTATGTATATTATGTAAACATGGTTTGTAACTTAGACGAATACTATTTATTTTTAAATTGAAATCGGATGCTATAAAGTTATAATAATATTTTATAATTTAACCTTGGCATTGAAAAAACTAGTTCAACGTACAATAAATAAAAACTGTAAAATGTAATCAGCATAAAGTAAGAAAAGAAGATAAGAAAAAAAAAATTGCATAATTGAAATTGGATAGTACGTTATATGTATTAATATTTTATAATTTAACCTTGGCATTGAAATCTTGATGATAATTTTTTTATTTTACCAACTTTATCTGTATATCATCTTTTTAAACTATACATTTAACGAAAATAAAATTATTTTCTATTAAGAAGTTATAAAAGGGCACGTATTTATTGTATGATACATTAGAATAATGAATATTGTTAGACCGTTTACAATGATGGTTGCGGGACCATCAGGGTGTGGAAAAACTACTTTCGTTATAAATTTATTAAAACATTTGAATGATGGTAGAAAAGTAAATAAAATTGTATGGTGTAATGGAAACTCAAAAGCGATACCACAAGATATCTACGAAACAAATCAAATAGAAATTATAAAAAATATCCCAGACACCTTCGAAAATTGTGAAGACGGAAGTATCATAATATTGGATGATCTAATGACAGAAGCTTATAATAAAAATATTTGCGAACTTTTTACCAAAGGTTCACATCATAATAATTTGTCTGTTATTTTAGTAACTCAGAATGTGTTTCACCAAGCAAAATATTGTCGAGATATTTCTTTAAATTGTAAATATCTGGTAGTTTTTAAAAATCCCAGAGATAGATCTCAGATTTGTTCTCTAGCAAGACAAATATATCCTGAAAACACAGCAGAACTTATGAGGGTATATAACGAGGCTACTTCGAGAGCTCACGGTTATTTACTATTTGATTTAACACAGTCAGCCAATGATTTATTTCGTTTCCGTACAGATATCTTAAAAAAAGATTATTTTACATGTTATTGTCCAACTATTTTATTCGAAAATAAAAAAGTGTGTGTAAAAAATGAAACGATTGAAGGCAAACAAACATATTCTACATGTGCTAAAAAAGTGTAACCCACAAACGAGAAAAGCGCTACTTAAGGTCTGTCCCCCGGAAGTTATAAAAACTTTATGTGAAATATCACTGAACACATTAAATGGAAACAATAGAATTTCTAAACAGTGTAAAACAAAATTAAAAAAGTATAAAAGAGAACTTCGCAGCTTGGCTTGTCCAAAACTGGGTCTCTCTTCAAAGCGTAAAATTCTTGTACAAAAAGGTGGATTCTTACCCGTTTTAATCGGTACTATTTTATCAGGATTGATAGGCCAAATAATTAATCAGTCATCATGAGTAATTTACAACGGATGATTGTTATACAACCAGAAATTTTCGAAAAAATTAAAAAATATTTAATTGATGATAGTAAACTATCGGAATTAGATAAAAATATGAAATCAATTCTACATAACAACAAACTAACTGATTTGAATAAGTGGCATCTATATAGGCAGAACTTATTAACATATTCATCAATGAAAAGAAAAAATGCTTATAAGAATAAATTTAATTGGCATCAACCAGCAATACGTCATGTTCAAGGAGTGGGAGTTCAAACTAAAAGAATTTTTTATACAGACCAAGAAGCAAATACAGATTCATCATCAGAAGGCTTTGATATTGGTACACAAACTGATATACCTAAAGTTGAAGAGGTGTACACAAATGTTGATGAAAAAACTAAACCAGATTTTACACAATTAGACACAGAAGAAATATTTGAAAATAATGACGGTGTATTTGATGGTGATGATGATGATGATGGTGATGATGATGATGATGGTGATGATGATGATAGGATTGTTTCTGAGGAGTATATTGATCCAAAAGAAATTTTGCGGGAAAGAGCTTCTTCAGACTCTAACATGTACAGAACATTTGAAATGAAAGACGGTGCAACAATCTCTGTTCCAACAAAAAAATATATTTTTAAAAACCGGAAAGATCTTCAGCCTCCAAAACCAGGATCAATGCAATCATCTCAGGACCCACCTAAGAGGAAAAGTGAACGTACGTTAACAGTTCAAACAATAAAACGTAGTGAACAAGAACGCTTACGAAAACATCCTTGGACAAGAATGAAATAAAAATTATAAAAATAAAAAGTTATATAAAGGATAAAATCGGTGTTTTTATTTATTAATTTATTAGTTATTAATGAGAACAGTGATGGATAATTTCACACACGTAACTCTTTTAAGTAACAGTTCTTTAAAATATTACCCAAACAATTCATTATCGAGGTTCACGGTTAAACTTCCTAACACTATAAATTTGGATCCTAATGAGAAATGGTATGTTGGTCTAACTAACGTTGCTCATACTTCCATAAGTGAACAAACAAAAATTACAATTAAAACACCATCAAAATACATACTTCCTTTAAACGTTGAATTAATAATATTTTTATATGCAACTACCCCTAAATTTTATCAACCAATCGAAGAAGCTAATTTCTTTGATCGGTATAACTCATCAACTGAATTAGTTAGAATCAATTATAACAAAGAAGAACCATATATTCAGCTACCAGCGTTGAAAGGTGTTAACCCTTTAATAAAATGTCATCAAGAGTACACACTTGAGGAATTTTTTGATGTAATATTTTCTCAGATTAAAATAACGAGATGGCCAGAGTTTATAGAATCTTTACAAATGGAAATTAAAAATTTCAAAGCAACCAAAGAGAATGAAGCTAAAATAAAAAATATTAAAGATAATTATATTGATGTGAAGACTAAGATCAATCCATTTCCATTTTACATGTGTTTTTATTGTAATATAATCAAACCGAGAACTATTGGGGATGCATCTGTATCATGCTTGTATATGCATCCCCTAGGAACAGACGTTGATAGAAGCATATCTCGATTATATCAAATAGATAATGTTCAATATTGCCCCATTGAAAAGTATAATATATCAGAGATCAGTATTTTAATAACTGATGAAACTGGTGAACAAATTAATTTTAAAGATGGACTTTTTATGACCTACCTAGTACTTCACTTTCGCAAAGGTATATAAAGAGGTATCTTACGGATTTCATTAATTACAAATGGATAACTATTACGCAAAGTACTACGCTAACCAATCCGGCGGTGGTGGCTATAACAATGAAGATTTTGGTCCACTATTACGATCTCAAAGAGTATATCAAAAGGGAAGAGGATTAGGAGGATTTTTCGGCGGAATATTCCGTTACTTAAAACCAATATTAACATCAGCCCTTCATGGCTTAACAAGTGAAGCACTTCAAGTTGGTTCAGACATTCTTCAGACACAAAAGCCGATTAATGAAATACTTCGTGATAGATCAATACAAGTGGTTGATAAATTACGAGATAAAGCAGCAGACAAAATTAAACAAATGTCTGGTACAGGAGCTAAAAAATCAATAAAAGGCTGCTTGAAAAGCCGTTGTAAACAGTTGAAAGTTGTTCGTGACAGCGTGAAAAAGAGAAAAAATATATTAAAAAATAAAACAAACAAGAAACGGATTATTGATATTTTTACATAATGGCGTTTACAGAATGCATGAAATCGGAGCTAGATTTATTTCAACCACCTTCAATTCAAACAAGTATTTTAAAAAATGAAGAAGTAGCATACAAACCTATAACCAGTTTAGAAAATCAGTCGGTTATTGAATTTGCTTGTTACAGTCATGGTGATTCATATTTAGATTTATCATCAATAAATTTATGTCTGAAATTTCAAGTAACTAAAAATGATGGCAAATTATATGTAGAGGCCGACAAAGATCAGCCTAGTTTAGTTAACAATATGCTGCATTCCCTGTTTCATCAAGTCAATATTTCTTTAAACGGAAAGAATATAAATTCAACAGATGGGAATTACAGTTATCGAGCATATTTAGAACAATTATTAAATTATGGTGATGATGCATACAAAACACATTTGCAATTATCAGGATGGAGTTTGGAGACAAAAAATCTTGATAATCTTGCTGAAAACGATGGATTAAAATTAAGAACAGCATTAACTAAAAACAGTGGAATTGTAGAAGTATATGGAAAATTGCATGCTGACATGCTCAATCAACCTTTGCTATTATTAAACAATGTAGATTTACGAATTTCGTTAACATTGAATAAACCGGAATTTTATTTACTCGGTGCTGATACAGATACTTCGATTGTCAAAATTACAGAAGCTACACTTTACTTGAGACATGCTCATGTAAATCCAAATATTTTAATTGCACACCATAAAATGCTTGAAAATACAACAGCAAAATATCACTATAAGCGTAACGAAATTAAATCATTTACAATTCCTGCCGGAGGAAACTCAATTTCACTAGATAATATTGTTCTAGGACAGCTCCCAACAAATCTAATATTTACAATGGTAGATAATGATGCATATTCTGGGAAAAGATCTAAGAATCCATATAATTTTAAAAATAATAAAATAACATCGTTCGCAATTTATATAAATGGGGTTCAAGTTCCTAGTGCACCGATTGAAATGAATTTTGCAGATGGGTCCAGTTACGCTAGAGCGTATTCAACAATATTTACATCGAGTGGAATTTTACACACACCTCAAGGAAATTTGATTACCAAAGAAATGTTCAAGAATGGCTATTTCCTGTTAGCTTTTGATCTAACTTCGGACATGTCAAGTACTTTATCATGCAACTCTCTAATGAATCAAGGAAGTTTAAGACTCGAGGCACGATTTGGGGAAGCTCTTAAGACAACTAAAACATGTTTAGTGTACTTGGAATATGATACAACTCTAGAAATAGATAAAAATCGTAATATTGTAACGAATTATTAATAATATAAATACCTCTTATATCCTAAATAAAAAGTTAGTTTATACTAGTACTGTACACAATGATTGCCAATACAACAACTACTTTAGATATTCAACAAGCATTGAAAACACATAAATTTACTAAGAAGTATTTTCAAGGTGTTTTTGCAATAAACACAATCCCAAAGAGGGTTAAATCAAAACCTGCTTTATATGTTATTAATACGGACAAATCAAATCAACCAGGGCAACATTGGTTAGCTGTTTATTTTCCATCAAATGGATGTGGAGAATTTTTTGATTCTTACGGAAGATCACCAACGAAATATCCTGAGATTAATAGATTTCTAAAATATAACAGTAAATGCATTACATACAATAATAAACAATTACAAAGTTTATTCACCGGAGTTTGTGGCCAATATTGTTGTGTATATTTGTTAAATAGATGTAAACGTAACTCAATGAAAAAATTTATAAAATTATTTAATGTTAAAAACCATATTGAAAATGATGTAAAAATAAAGAAACTTTTTAAAAAAGAATTTCCTAAGGTTTTAACTACAAGAACAAAAACAAACATGATTCATCACGTTTTAGGAATTTTGTAGAAAGGTTATTTAAGTTCATCGATAAGAAGAATAAAATATGATTTTATTAACATGTATGAAAGGGATAGTACCACTCTTGAAGAGTATAAATACGGAAGTTATTTTTATGAAAAACTAGTTTACATTTACCTTGAAACACAAACAATATGCTTAAAGTAAAAAGCGTTAATAATTTAATTAAAAAAAAGATGGCAACCATACCTAATTTATTGTTGTCTCATACATATTTTTTAAATGATCAACATACAAGTTATCTAAATGTTGGTTATGATATTAACACTTTTGAAACTATTATAATCTTGTTCAAAAATACAATATTTCATACACTAAGTGCTGAAATGTGGACGACTACAATTTTCAATAATTTACCAACAATAAACAACCACTTCAATGGTAACATTTCCTTTGCTGAATTACCAAAAACGAATGGAAATTGTGATGTAAAGCTAACCAGCAGAAATAATGAGAGACGTATTATATTTACGAGTGGAGGGAAGAAAATCGTTTTAAATTCCAAAGAATGGGAACGCTGCTCATCTTTATCATCATTTTTGCAATCAATCATTATCTGGAGCGAAACAGTACGGACTGATGTTGCTAATTATTTCTATTTATACAAAGAAAAATGTTTCGATCAGCTAACATATTCTCTACAAATACAGGATTTTTTTATACCGCCAGTAACAGGATACAAATATTTTAATTATTCAAGATTGTTTAATGAAATACCAGTTTTATGTAAGGAAAAATTAATAAATGAACTTTGTACTCGTACACTAAGAAATTAATGAATAAAAACAATTTATACTTTTTTCAAATCAATTTTTTATTTCTTAAATATTATTTTTACAATGAATTACACCGTCTTGAATCCATTTGGTTTGAATATTATCGATAAACTCTTCACCTCTAATGTTTTTAACGTGTCGGCATGCGGGAAACCAAAATGCATGTTCCGTCCATATTTCATTGGTGATATTCCAATCCTCGAGAACTCCTTTGCAGCTGAAACACTTGATGCAGTCGTCCACGCCTGTGTAGTAAAATCCAGCTCGAGATAGTTCTAATGGATCGATGAACCATTTGTTCCATAACTTCTCGAATGATTTTAGCCGACTCTGCACCTTATTCATTCCACCTTCTAACCCGTATAAACCGCATGTATCTCCTTGTTCCTCTCGATGTACTGGTGAATCCATTTAAATGAGGTTTTTTACTTTTCGTGTGTGACTCGAACAATGTACAAATCTATACTAGATCTAGATAAACTCTCGTATATTTGAAAATGATGTTTTCAGAGGGGCCACGTGATGTACATATACATGTTGACTTGTTTGATTAACCATGATTAAACATGTTTATTGACCTTATTTTACGAATATGGATGTTGAAATCATTGAACGTAACTTGATATGATGACAAAGGTTTGTATTTAATCGATACTTCGTAATATTTATGCTGATGTGGTAAGATTGGAAAAAACTGCGCGTGTTTAAAAGTCAACTTAAACCATAATAAGTATAAATTATAGTGAGCTTCTTTGAAAATTATCAGTTTGATAGTAAGCATAAGATTGTTAACAACCAACCAACCATGGATATTCGTCAACAACTTTTAGAAAAACTCAACAATGTGCCAAGGTTTGCTGAGAAAAAAATAACCAAATTTGAAGATCTGGATGTGGGTAGAAACTACGTGGTACAAGAAGTCAAATCAGTCAACACGAGATATGGCGTGAAAATCCTAATAGAGACTGATGAGAGCATCATATTTATGCCGGAGCGATTCAACGTTTTTAATGATCGAGAAATACAAAATTTAAACCATTTGTGTAAAGAACACTTAACTATGGTAAAAACTGATAGATATAATGTTCATTTTATATAAATAAATAAATAAATAAATAAAACAATATTATATATAAAATTATTTAGAAAAAGTATTTAATTTCAAAACAATCTTATTATGGTTTTCGACTCCGCTACTTCTCTGTTTTCAACACTATGGGCAAATTAGCTAACATTTATTATGTTAAAGATCATTCATTTTGATGAATGTTATAGTGATCATAATCCAAGATATCTCTCGTTTTAAATAAATCCTAAACATTATGAGGAAACAATATTTTATATATACCAATCCAAAATTCATATGCTTTCATTATTAATTCATCCACTTACATAAAATGAGTCGGATTCAAATAGTGAATGAATTGCATAAGCCAGCACGTAAAAATTTTATACGCAGACATGTTAAAATTAAGGGTATTGATGACTTATGGCAAGCAGATCTCGTGGAAATGATTCCATATTCAAGAGAAAATGCTGGTTTTAAATATCTTCTAACTGTAATCGATGCTTTTTCTAAATTTGCTTGGGTTGAGCCTATAAAGAAAAAAACATCACAGATGATTGTTGGTGCTTTAAAAAAAATTTAAATGTGGACGACTACAATTTTCAATAATTTACCAACAATAAACAACCACTTCAATGGTAACATTTCCTTTGCTGAATTACCAAAAACGAATGGAAATTGTGATGTAAAGCTAACCAGCAGAAATAATGAGAGACGTATTATATTTACGAGTGGAGGGAAGAAAATCGTTTTAAATTCCAAAGAATGGGAACGCTGCTCATCTTTATCATCATTTTTGCAATCAATCATTATCTGGAGCGAAACAGTACGGACTGATGTTGCTAATTATTTCTATTTATACAAAGAAAAATGTTTCGATCAGCTAACATATTCTCTACAAATACAGGATTTTTTTATACCGCCAGTAACAGGATACAAATATTTTAATTATTCAAGATTGTTTAATGAAATACCAGTTTTATGTAAGGAAAAATTAATAAATGAACTTTGTACTCGTACACTAAGAAATTAATGAATAAAAACAATTTATACTTTTTTCAAATCAATTTTTTATTTCTTAAATATTATTTTTACAATGAATTACACCGTCTTGAATCCATTTGGTTTGAATATTATCGATAAACTCTTCACCTCTAATGTTTTTAACGTGTCGGCATGCGGGAAACCAAAATGCATGTTCCGTCCATATTTCATTGGTGATATTCCAATCCTCGAGAACTCCTTTGCAGCTGAAACACTTGATGCAGTCGTCCACGCCTGTGTAGTAAAATCCAGCTCGAGATAGTTCTAATGGATCGATGAACCATTTGTTCCATAACTTCTCGAATGATTTTAGCCGACTCTGCACCTTATTCATTCCACCTTCTAACCCGTATAAACCGCATGTATCTCCTTGTTCCTCTCGATGTACTGGTGAATCCATTTAAATGAGGTTTTTTACTTTTCGTGTGTGACTCGAACAATGTACAAATCTATACTAGATCTAGATAAACTCTCGTATATTTGAAAATGATGTTTTCAGAGGGGCCACGTGATGTACATATACATGTTGACTTGTTTGATTAACCATGATTAAACATGTTTATTGACCTTATTTTACGAATATGGATGTTGAAATCATTGAACGTAACTTGATATGATGACAAAGGTTTGTATTTAATCGATACTTCGTAATATTTATGCTGATGTGGTAAGATTGGAAAAAACTGCGCGTGTTTAAAAGTCAACTTAAACCATAATAAGTATAAATTATAGTGAGCTTCTTTGAAAATTATCAGTTTGATAGTAAGCATAAGATTGTTAACAACCAACCAACCATGGATATTCGTCAACAACTTTTAGAAAAACTCAACAATGTGCCAAGGTTTGCTGAGAAAAAAATAACCAAATTTGAAGATCTGGATGTGGGTAGAAACTACGTGGTACAAGAAGTCAAATCAGTCAACACGAGATATGGCGTGAAAATCCTAATAGAGACTGATGAGAGCATCATATTTATGCCGGAGCGATTCAACGTTTTTAATGATCGAGAAATACAAAATTTAAACCATTTGTGTAAAGAACACTTAACTATGGTAAAAACTGATAGATATAATGTTCATTTTATATAAATAAATAAATAAATAAATAAAACAATATTATATATAAAATTATTTAGAAAAAGTATTTAATTTCAAAACAATCTTATTATGGTTTTCGACTCCGCTACTTCTCTGTTTTCAACACTATGGGCAAATTAGCTAACATTTATTATGTTAAAGATCATTCATTTTGATGAATGTTATAGTGATCATAATCCAAGATATCTCTCGTTTTAAATAAATCCTAAACATTATGAGGAAACAATATTTTATATATACCAATCCAGAATTCATATGCTTTCATTATTAATTCATCCACTTACATAAAATGAGTCGGATTCAAATAGTGAATGAATTGCATAAGCCAGCACGTAAAAATTTTATACGCAGACATGTTAAAATTAAGGGTATTGATGACTTATGGCAAGCAGATCTCGTGGAAATGATTCCATATTCAAGAGAAATGCTGGTTTTAAATATCTTCTAACTGTAATCGATGCTTTTTCTAAATTTGCTTGGGTTGAACCTATAAAGAAAAAAACATCACAGATGATTGTTGGTGCTTTAACAAAAATTTTCAATGAGAGTAAAAGAGTACCAAAGAATCTACAAACGGATATGGGAACTGAATTCTATAATAAAGATTTCAAACAGCTTGTGAAACAGAAAAATATTAACCACTATTCAACATTTAGTCCAATAAAAGCATGTATAGTAGAAAGATTTAATCGAACTCTTAAGGAAAATATGTGGAGGAAATTTAGTCTTCAAGGATCTTACAAGTGGCTGAATATTTTAAAAAAATTAGTGAAAGATTACAACAATAAAAAACATAGGACAATTAAATTAGCACCTGTAGAAGTTACTATGGCAAATGAAAAACAAATTTTAAAACAAGTGTATACATATCCTAAGTTAATGCAAAAAAATAAATTTAAAGTTGGGGATTTCGTTCGAGTTAGCAAATTTAAAACCGTTTTCGAAAAAGGTTATACTCCAAATTGGACTACTGAAATATTTAAAGTTGTTAGTATTAACAACAAATTTCCTGTAACGTATTTACTTGAGGATTATAAGGGACAGCTAATATCAGGCCGGTTTTATGAAAAAGAGCTGCAAAAGACACATCATCCTGACACTTACCTCGTAGAGAAAGTTTTGAAGAAGAAAGGTAATCAAGTTTATGTTAAGTGGCTAGGTTTTGAATCATCACATAACTCGTGGATAAATAAAACAGATTTAATTTAAACTTTATATTTTTTTTTTTTTATTTTTTTTTATTACCGATTAAAATTTTCTTAATTATTAAAACTACTTAATATATAATTTTGGTTTAATATTTTAATTTAAAACTAAAAGACATTAAATGTATTATATATATTATATTTAAGAAATATAAAATGTATTATTAAACTAATTAAAATAAAAATTATCAATTTCTTTATTACCCCATGCCAAAGTTTTGTATGAATTTGGAATTACAAATCTTTTATCATCAAAATTTGATAACGCTACTTTGTTTAACAATTGAGTATATAGGTTGTGTCTAATACTTCTAAAATTTAATTGTGATCTAATTATATTATCATTTTTATTTAAACAATTTTTAAAATCATTTAATGATATCGAATCTGAAACTACATTTTTTTTTACACCTTTTATTTTCTTAATTATTTCATTATCATCTTCTAAGCTTATACAGTATGATTTTGCTCTAATCCCAATAAATTCTGTCAAAATTTTACCACAACATTCATCTTTAAACATTCCTAAAACTTTTTTATTAACTAATGGAAGATTATATATGTTATTGGATGGATAATCAGAAGTATAAAACTTCTCATTTAAATCAGGCTTGATATCTTCATAAAAATCCATAGTTTGAATATCATATATTAATGAATCCGTATCAGTATATAAAAGTGAAGCATTATCATCATACTTCGTCTTAATATAATCATAATGAAAATCATACATTAGAGTTTTCGATAATTCTAAAACACAGAAACCCACATAAATGGGTTTATTATACGTAACCGATAATCTATTCATTTGAATAGCTACCAAATTTTCATCAAATATTGCTGAAGAATGAAAATTAGGTTTGCTGATCAAAGTATTTGCTCCAAATCTGTTTTCAATATTTTCCCAATGTGATACTAATCTTACATCTGTTCTCTTGTCAACATTTTCAATTGTTTTACCAAAAACACTATTATTTTTTAATTTATACAAATCTTTATCAAACGCATTTAGAGCTTTAGTCCTAAGATCGGTATTCAAATCTATATATGATTTGAGCCATGGTTTTTGACTAAACTTTAAAACTCTATGTATTTTAGATAATATTAGTCCATTTTTAATACATTTCTTTAAATTTGTTTGATGAATGACGTATGCTTTTTTAGGTTCTAGGTTAGCAATTAATTTATTTTGTTTTGAACTTTCGTATGGTGGCTGTATATTTTCCATACAAAATGGTAAATCATTATGCTTTTGGTGTAATTGATCAGGATATTCTAAATCAACTTCTAGAATATAACCTGATTCTGATTCATTATCTGTTAAATGATCGAAATTAAATTTATCAAGTTCTGCTGAATCAAGAAATCTGAAATCAGCATAAGGGAGTGATTGGCTCATAGCCCAGCCATATAGATTATTAGCATCTAAATAAACAAGAAAATTAGAATCTATATCATTATTATAATTTTTCATGTATTTGTTATTTGCTTTAGCATATCGTTTGGAGCACTGTGTTAATCCGCCACGAATACCTTTTTTAATAAAATTTATCATATCAATGTCTTTTAATAATTCTAATTTGATTTTGGTGAATTTAAGCATGGCATCCCAACTTAAACCTGGGGCTGTGAAATAATGGGCCGGGTCTAGATCGTATGTTTGCATACAAACTTTCCGGAAATTTTCAAATATGTCGGCTAAAATAAGTACATCTGATTTTAAATATAAGTCGGAATAATCACCTAAATTTTTACATTTAAATGTTTTCCATACATTTAGAGCATGATTATGTTGCTCATCAGTAGGGCTGTGAATTTTAGGTGCTAAAAAATGCATTTTAGGTACCTAATATATGCTATATAAAATTAAAAAAAGGTGGTAAAAAGGTTCCAAAAATTAAAATTATTTGAGTAATAAACCTGCTTTTAATTAATTTATTAACTTAAATTTGTTGCTTATTTCATCATAGTAAAATTCATAAATAAAAAGTATTGACTATTTGCTTTGGTGGAAGCTCCAAACTCGGTTCAAATTCTCTAAAAATTTGGACTCTCAAGGCGCTTTTAAAAATAAATGTTTGGCGTAAGCAATCATCTCTCTACATCGGGATGTATTGATCTTATAGTTTCGGCCACTCGATGTAATCCCGTGTGCCAAACAAGTAACGTGTAAAATTTTCGGGTAGACAATTTTAATTGCAGCAGCCGTCTACACCATAAAGGCACAGCATCTGATAAAAACATTTAAAATTTTGTCTAGGTTAAAATCTTCGCCTAAAATGTTAACGGAATCGTCGAAAAGTCTAGCTACTGTGAAACTATTGGCTTTGTCTAATATAGCAGTATTCAATAAAAACTTTTTCCGGCTTTCATCTTCATTCCTATTTAAAACACCTTCCACAACATTAGCCATATATCTTCCTGTTGTGTCGGTTGCTTTGTCTTAGTCACCCGTATATATTCGTATTTTATCGCACTTTTTACTTATAAAATAGTTTCATCGTTTATAGGCTTTTTGTTTAACCAAAAAAGCCGGGTGCGTAACGTTTCCATTCCCCACCTCAGATATAAACGTCTGATTTGTAGTTCTATGGTTTTTTGTAGCACTTTTTTGTGTTTTTGGGATCTTATATGTTGATCTTTTTGTGATTTTTTGACTGCAACGATTGTCACATTACAAATTTGACAAAATAACACTTGTCCATCGATGAAACCTACTGAAAGAAACCTATTTATGCCAATTTTTTCCTCATGGATGCCAACAAAAGAAAAAAAAAATACATTTAAAGTAGTTTTGGAACTAATGTAAAAACTTCACTTTTTAGAAATAAAAATACTGAACAAATGTGTTTTCGTATTCATATTTTTTAACTGAGGAAATTTTTTATGTCGCGTTCATATTTGTCCCTTGTCTTAAAATTTATTTCCGTAGACCAAAAATATACGATACCAATTTGATGTAAAATCCAAACATTTCAAGATTATTTTGGAAATGATTTTGAATACTATACAATTTAGGCGACAAAAAGGTTCAAAAATGTTTATTTAGGTCAAAAAGGTTCCAAACCACGAAAAAGGTGAGAAAAGGTGCTAACAAACCGATGCCATATGAAAGGAAATTTTATGAATCAAGTTTCTATGTAACCAAAACACGTAAACCTGGCTCCAGCACGAAAAGGTTTTTACCTAAAAATCACAGCCCTACTCATCAGATATATCAGTATTTTGTAATTTGTTAAAAAAATGATTTCTGGATGGTAATTCAGTTTCATCATATTTTTTAAAACTATCTACATAATCGTATGGGAAAACACCTTTTTTCTTTATAAGATTAAATTCATTTTGATTAGAAAAACTCTTTCTAACTTCATTGAATTGAGAATCGTTAAGATTGTTAGCTAGTTTATCAAGACTAGCTGCCATAAATTTAAATGAATCTACAAACCTCAATTTAATTTTTTTAATTTCATTAATTTTGAACATTTTTGTAAATGAAATATATCGCTCCTTATTCTGAGCAATTAAATCTATTTGTTCCGTATCAAAACCTAATTCTTTTATGATAAAGTGCGAATCATAGCCACTTAAATTGTGAAAAAATATTGGTACGAAATCTGCTATCTTATAATTTAAATTGCATTTAGTATGCGCAGCACCTCTAAATTTTCCTGTTAAATGGCAATGGTCCATAACTTTATAGTTTTCATCATCATTAAAATCACCGTTACAAATATGACATTGATTTGATAAATTGTAATTTAATTGCTCCGTGCAGGAAAGTTTTTTCATTTTTCGATTTATGTGTAGGTCATTGTATATAATTTCTAAATCCTCTTTTATTTTATCAATGAAAATTTTTCCACAATCGCTACCTCTGTATGTAACAAATTTAGATTTACTATCATTATATGAACATTTAATGTAATATCCAAAACTACTGGGTTCATGTTTTAAAATATTTTCAGTAAATGATGTTATAGGATTTAGAGTACACGAATCAATTGGTTTTAATATTGCTTCGAAGTCGCAATATATCACATATGGGACTTGTAATTTATGTTTATAGTTTCTAAATTCTAAAATATCATTTTCTTTAGTAGGGAGAATACATTTGATTTTATTGCACCCATACTGTAAATGATGATTTAAATTTGTTTCACTAGAATAAAATGTTAAGCAGCCATCACAAACCCATTTTTTACATTTTTTTTTTGAAATTTGACTTCCAATTAACTTACTAAAATTTTTAATCCAACAGTAATGTGTTTTAACACCATCTTCTAAAAATAATAAATTAACATGGTGTTCTTTTTTACATCTTGTATAATGTAATGGACCTACAATTTGATTACTTTCTAATCCATATACATTTATACTAATATTATTTAACTCTTCAAATCGTTGGATATCTTTTAACGGCATTGGGAAATTAATATTATTTAAAACTAGTTCTGAACTATAATGAGGATATGAACTACATCTACATGAATTATTTACAAAGGGGTATTTAGAAGCCATGATTGACCATGCAAAGCATGCTTCATCAGAATTTTGAACATTAATTATTGCATTTTTATTTCTAATACATGCTGGAAGAGTCATATATGATGATCCTCTCAAAGGATTATATTTATTAAAATTTATTTCAATATATAACATCTTCTGTAGTGCCCATCCAGATTCTTTTTCTTGAAACTCTTCACACTGAGTATTCAATACATCAAGAGTTTCAGAATATACTTCCTCCAAATCGCAACTTTTTGTTAATATCCGATTTTTAGTGTTAAAAGATTTTAAAGAAGTGATAATTTCATCTTCTTTTAGATCTGGTTTAGTATATATTCCAAACAATTCGAAATTAACCTTAACAGCATTAAGTACTTCTATTTGAAGCTTTATTAATGTAATAATTTTCTGTTTTACTGCAATCAGAAAATCATTACAACTAATATGCTCGTTAGGTATATCTAAAACTCTGTAGCTGATTACTCTCGATTTAAATGCAGATGTTATAATATAAATATTTTCATCGTCCTCATTATATTTCTTTAAATTATTTTCCTTATGAATATTAGACCTTAAATGATTATTTAAATACTTTCTATTTACACTTACTTTACACACACTACATAAAGTATGATCATCCAGACTAACTAGGCTGCTGACATCCTGATGTATCTTACTTCTTTTTGATGGTCCTGGCTGTTGCGAATTATGAATATAGAGACGATTACATCTCTTTTGGTGATAATCCAGCTTTCGTTTATTGATATATGTACATCCACATATATCGCATAACGTCTTTTCTGCTGGATGCTGGTTTTCCTGGTGACGTTTTAGATTTTCTTTTGATGAAAAAGTGGACAAACATAATTCGCAGTTGTTCATTTTAGTATTAATTATCTGTAATATGTATAGTAAATAATAATTATTATTTCTAATAATATAATAAAAACTTTTTATATATTTAAACTTACTTTTTCTTTAATGCTGAAATTATTTTTATTTATTTAAATTTAATATATGTATTTAAACTGATACACAATAAAACAGTATTTGATCAAAGTTTTCTTAATTTATCACAACACGTATAAATCAGCTTCTCAAATCTATATCAATGCTGATATTATTTTTATTTATTTAAATTTATTAATTCACAAAATAATTATCACAACGTTTCTATATTTACGCAATAAGACTAATAATAGAACTTTTCAAATTTTTTATAAATTTTTATGACCTTATTCACTTTAATTTTTTATATAGCTGATTATACTTCATAGTTCATAACATATGAATATGATATGCTACCAACAAAATATTAAGTCATGTATAATAATTAGTGTGTTAGATTTTAATGACCTTCGCAGTTTATTCACTATGATTTTTGTTATATGTACGTATATGTAAATGATTTTATTTTTTATGAAACGTGATATATCAGGTTAATACACTTCAATACAAATATTTTTCTCTTACATGGGCAGAAATTAATCATAATCAATATTTTTTATTTTATTACAGTTGAGTACCTGATTTTTGAATAAATTTATATTATAAAGTTTTAGTTGTCATGGTTGATGATACAACTGTATACAATGCAGGTAGGTACTACCATTCTATTTGTATCAAAGTTAAATTATGCAATATATGATGAACCAAGTTACAAACCATGTACATAAAATAAACTTTAAAAGGTGACATCTACAGATAAACTTGGAAAAATAATAATTTACAGTTGAGTACCTGATTTTGAATATTTTTATATGGAGTTTTAGTTATCGTGCTTGATAATAAAACTGTATATTGAACCAAGTTACAAACCATGTACATAAAATAAGCTTTTAAAAGTGACATCTACAGATAAAGTTGGAAAATAACAATAATTTACAGTTGAATACCTGATTTTAGATACATTTATATAGAGTTTTAGTTATCGTGGTTGATAATAAAACTGTAAGAAATGTGCACCATCTATCGAAAAGTTAATTAATATTAAAAAGTTCAAAGCTTAAAGTTTATGACTGTGCTGCCATCTAACAAAATGTCTTAAAAAAATATTGTACAGTTAATGTACAGTTGAACAACGGATTTTTAATAAAATTATATACTTACGTTTACATTTTATATAGAGATTTAATTATCGTGGTTCTACTGTAATCTTCATATAAAAAAACATATGTAATCGTTTGTATTGTTGTAATTTACATATAAAAATTCATCCCAAATGGGATTGAGCTGGGATCCCCCACTTTTACCTACTTACTTCTTATTTAGACATATAAGTTTATAGTTATTTATTTTATGTAAATGAATTATAATCGTATTCCGTGGAATAACCCCGCTAGTGCGGTGATTCGTTCAGTATTTGAGTATAGCCCAAGTGAAAGTTTTGCACGAGCAAGTCCGTGGGACCAAACTTCGATACTTCCCGCTCCTCAGACCCCACAAGTCATTGTGATCCATTGGGTGTATATTGTGATAATTTAATTTTGAGGTGATTTGTTTTTTTTGCTCCACACTTTCGGGATTACTTAGTTTTATATATTAATCCAATTTTTTATTTTTTTTATTTTTGGTTTGGGGTTGGTTTGAACCTGATTGGGAAATTTTTTTTTTCTTCTGTTTCTTAATTATTTTGTTCAAGTTCATATCTTTCACTATTTACTTTATTATTTCATCTGGTTGAGGGTTTAGTTGAAGATAATTTTACGTCACTCCTTTTTAGGGTAAATTTTGAATTCTTTTCAAATAATATTTGTGTTTAAATATTTTTTTTTTTTTTATAATCAAGTGGTGAATATAACTTGAATTATTCGCGTTTCATTATTTCAAAATAAAGAGTCGTGAATTTTAATTGAAGTAAAAAAATAAATAACGATAAAGAAAAAATGGAATACATGCAAAGTCGATATTTAGAGTTGGACGAGTTTTTGGTGGAGTGCGAGCTTCGTCAAATAACCGGTCCCATTGGATTACAAGTGGAACAACTGGACATAGCATTGGCCAGAGAAAACCTCGTTACGATCTTTACCGACCAACCTGATTCAGCTATCGCTCGTCCGTCGAAGGCTGCAGCTAAGTCTCCTCAGCGAGAATTAGGTATTTGCGCAAAAAAATTAAAAGATTTACAAGAGGCGTTGCAGGACGGGTTCGCCGCCGAAACGGATTCTGATAAATGCAACGCGCTTATTACACGAATTACTCATGTATATTTTCGTTTGAGACGGATGGAATGTTCGCCGTCGGCTCGAGGGGACGCGCTGAAATTATTAACTACTTGTAATGCCCTTCTGGACTTGGTAAATAAATTTAAGAAGGGTGAAAAAACGGCAGACGAGTCGATGACCCTTCTGACGACAGTACACATTGAATTCGATGAAACAGTCGCGGATACAGACGGGATAAAATCTGTAGGTGAGAAATCCAGCGACCCTCCTATTGTGACGGCTGGCGTCTTAGACCCTGCTTCATCTACTGCTCAAACGCGCGTAACATTTGGATTTGTGGACAATCAGAGTATACCACCCAGAGATCGCCTAGTTTCAGTGTCTACTCCCGGTGAACAGCATGTTCTCGAAGCGCGATCAACGCTTGAACCTATTGGTCCGCTAAGTCAAGAATTTTCCCGATCAGTTAGTAGCCCCGTTACGGTCCACAAGACTACTATTCCAGAATTCGGTGCAATGCCATCAAATACCTTCTCTTCGGCTGTACCAGCATCATACCCAATTTCAACTGCCAGTGATCGTCGCCCTTTGTCGCGCAGTGGCATTAGCTATAATGGTTCTCCTTCCGGGATCACTATAGATATGTTTTTGTTCCAGTTGGACACCGTTGTTTCCTCCACGGGTTTGTCTTCAACCCAGCTCCTCTCAGAAGTTCATACCATTCTCAAAGACGTGGCTCTCCAATGGTATTGGACCTACCGAAAACACAATCCGTACGCCTCCTGGTCCGATTTGCGACGTGATATGGTAGAGCGGTTTCAAGATCGACGAACGAACTACGAGATAAGACGAATGGTGGAATCACGAAAACAGCAGCCCAACGAGAGTTTTTTGGATTTCTATAACCACGTGTGGACACTCACCTTACAATGCCGAATACCTTACCGGGACGAAGAGCTAATACAAATTCTGATGACCAATATGCAGCCTGCGTTACAATATTATCTTACCGATCGACAATTCTATAGTATTAACGAGTTGATTAAGAGTTGCACCGCTTGGGAGGAATCGTTTCGTCGTTTTAAAAGACCCATGGAGCCTCCGGCATACCCTCGTCGCGTGATCAATGAATTATCCGTTCATTCAGGTGATGATATCGAGGCGCATCCTTATTATTTGGAACAAGCCCAAGCTGATGGGTCAACGCATAGTTCAGTATCCGCGATTCAAATGGATGGGAGAACTCAAATGGTGACTCAAGGGCGTCGGGATAAGGAATCCTCAGCGGGGCACTCAAAATCAACAATCGGGATAAACACTGATCGTTATATTAGATGTTTTAATTGCTCGGATCTGGGCCATACTTTCATCGAATGTCGCTTAGACCCGACCGGATTATTCTGTTATAAATGCGGTATGAGAGATACCATTACTACACGCTGTCGTCGTTGCGCTGAAAATCGGGAATTAAACAAGATCCGGTCGGAAAACCAACAAAGTGGTTCTTGGAGAACTGGGATGCGAGGGCCACCAGCTGCAATTCTACCCAGACCGAACCAGGAGGATGCGGCGAGCAATACGGATCTAGAACTTCGTCGCCAAAATCCCATTTTACCGAAGAAAAACTTGTAGATTCCACATCCACTACACCTTTAATTTCCAACTCAATTCTCAATTCAAATTTTCCCATATTAGATTCAGTATCAAGCCACCTCGGGTCCAATCATCGTGCCAAATGTAGTAACTTTTCCAGATTAAAGAGATCAAAAATTTATTGGGAGAAACGTCGGCGTATGAGGTTTGCTACTGTATCTTCCTTGCTATCGTACGAGAACAATGACGCTAGGCTGTACGCAAACGTTTTAATAAATAAGGTGCCTCTTAAAGGTCTTCTCGATAGCGGAGCCAGTGTCAGCGTTCTCGGTCGAGGTTCAGAAAAGTTCATCACAGATCACCCGACCCAGTTTCATAATTTTCCTTCTTCGATTAGTACAGCCAGTGGACAAACTTAACGCGTATTCGGATATATTCACGCTGCGATAACTTTTAATGGAGTTACTCATAATCTTAATCTGTATCTAGTTCCCTCCTTGGAGCAACCTCTTTATCTAGGTATGGATTTTTGGAATCGTTTTGGGATTGTACCAAAAATATCCTCGTTAAGCCTGTCGGATGAGTGCTCGGATGAGTCGGCATCCTCCAAATTTCATGTTCTTTCTAGTGCTGATCAACAAAAGTTGAACCAAATCAGAAATTCATTTCCTTCTAGTGCTGAAATCGGGTTGGGTAGAACTTCTTTTATAAATCACTCTATTGATGTCGGGTCCGCGAAACCAGTGAAACAGCGGTTTTATTCCGTGTCGCCAGCAGTTCAAAAGCTTATGTATGAGGAATTGGATCGGATGTTGTCATTAGAGGTTATTGAGGTGTCACAGAGTTCCTGGTGTTCACCAGTGACTTTAGTGCGGAAGGCTAATGGCAAAGTTCGTCTGTGCTTAGATGCTAGAGAACTGAACAAGGTCACCGTTAAGGATGCGTATCCGTTGCCTCTTATCAACGGTTTGTTGGGTCGTTTGGATCGAACCCGATTTATATCGGCAATAGATTTAAAAGACGCCTTTTGGCAAATACCTCTCGACCCACAATCCCGCGATAAGACTGCATTTACGGTACCTGGACGGCCCTTGTATCAGTTCAAGGTGATGCCTTTTGGCTTATGCAACGCGCCACAGACCCTTTGTCGCTTGATGCACAAAGTCATTCCTCATCAGCTACATGATAAGGTATTTGTGTACCTTGACGACCTCTTGGTTACATCCGATACTTTGCAGGAACATTTCGTATTATTGAAAAAAGTCGCTCGTTTGTTAAAGACAGCTGGTTTAACTATAAATTTAGCAAAAAGTAAATTCGTTTTGAGAGAAGTTAATTATTTGGGATACATTGTCGGCGAAGGGTGCCTCCGCACAAATCCAGATAAATGCAAAGCTATTGAGGAATATCCTGTTCCTAAAACCACTAAGCAGATTAGAAGCTTTCTGGGTTTGTGGTGGTGGTACCGCCGCTTTATACCAAATTTTGCCTCCTTGGCTGCCCCACTGACAGATCTCACTGGAAAATCAAAGAAACTCGTTTGGTCCGCATCTGCTGATTCAGCTTTTAATGCTCTGAAACTCTCTTTATCTTCCGCTCCCGTGTTAGTTCACCCTGATTATAGTAAACCCTTCTACATACAGTGCGATGCCAGTGCCGTCGGCGTAGGTAGTGTCTTATTCCAGGTGGATTCCGAGGGTGTTGAGCGGCCGATTGAGTTTTTCTCCCATAAACTCAATGCGGCGCAAAGAAACTACTCGGTAACCGAATTGGAATGCTACGCCGCGGTACTCAGTGTGCAAAAGTTCCGGCCTTATGTAGAAGGGTACCCTTTCATCATCTATACTGATCATGCAAGCCTAAAATGGTTGATGAGTCAGAGGGATTTGTCGGGGCGTTTAGCACGGTGGAGCCTAAAATTGCAATCGTTTGACTTCCAGATTGGATACCGAAAAGGATCAGTAAACATTGTTCCAGATGCGTTGTCTCGAGCTTTTTGCGATGAAACTCTTCCTTGTGGGGTAGAATCCAAAAGTAAGAGCAATGTCGATCCTGGTGAATCATCTGTTAATCGTAAGGACGAGTTGGGGTTGCCTGATAAATCCGTGAATTCATTGCGTTCTTCTTGTGTTTCAGTGCCGGTGTTGCACATTGATCTCTCGTCACCGTCATTCCAGGATCCAGAATATGTCAAGCAAATCGCCAGCGTGAAACAATTGGGCACTAGTGGGCATAATTTTAAGGTGCAGGATGACAAATTGTTGATTTCTTCGTCATATGGAATTAGTTATGTTGATACCAATATTCCCCTTTGGAGATTAGTCGTACCCAACTCCCTAACTAGGAATCTCATCGAACAGGCGCACGTCCCACCCACTTCAGCACACTTAGGCGGCAGCAAAACGCTTGAACGACTTCAGCGACAATTTTACTGGCCACAAATGGCAAGTCAAGTAAAGTCGTTCGTGGCTAGTTGTTCTAAGTGTAAAATGAATAAAGCGGTGAATTTCAGTACTCAACCAGCAATGGGATCAGCCGTGGTGTCCTCTAGACCTTTTCAGAAATTGTTCGTCGATTTTCTCGGTCCGTACCCGCGCTCAAAGCGGGGAAACTCTTGCTTAGTTATTGTTCTGGATCACTTTTCTAAATTTGTTTTGATAAAACCCTTGCGTGAAGCCTCCGCCTCCTTGTTGTGTCAATTTTTAGAAAATGACGTTTTCCTATTATTCTCTGTTCCTGAGGTTATAACTTCGGATAATGGAAAACAATTTACTTCTAATTTATTTAAAGACTTACTGAGTAAATATGGTGTCTCTCACATTCGTACACCCGTCTATTCTCCTCAGAGTAACGCGTCGGAGCGCGTGAATCGAACCTTATTGTCAGCCCTGCGATCTTATGTTAGCGATCATGAACATAACGAATGGGATAAGCATCTGCAAGAGATAGCGGCTGCTTTACGAAATGCCATTCACGACACATTGCACTATGCTCCTCATTATGTCGTGTTCGGGCAGCATATGTCATTACATGGTTCCGACTATGCTCTACGAAGATTACTCGATGACCACGATTCCAGTGAAATTCAAGTGATGTTTAAACCAGAACGACTTAACCTAATCAAAGGTCGCATACAACACTATTTAAAAGTAGCGCATGAAAAAAGTGCTAAGCGTTACAACCTCCGTAGCAATCAACGTAGCTTCCGAATTGGTCAACCCGTTTTTGTTCGCTCATTCGCTTTAAGCGACGCTTCAAATAAATTCTCGGCTAAATTGGGCGCTAAATTCAAACCCGCTGTAATCACAAACAAAGTCGGATCAGTTGCATATCAACTCCAGGATCCCACGGGTAAGCCATTGGGTATTTTTCACATCAAGGATCTTCGTGCATAAATATTAATTAATTAGTATATGTTGTTTAAACCCCGTTTAAATTTGGATACGCTTAACCTGTCAACTTCTTTTAATAGTTAGGCCCGGCTATGAGACCTTATCTCGGGTGTGGGTCGTCCCCACGTTTGTTACGCCGCACTCGTTTGCGTAACATATGGAGTCGTTGCTTTTGGTCCGGTGCGTGTAGAGAAGTTTAACCATCACAGTTCGTTACTTATTTGTATACCCCTTAATGACTACTGTCTATAGTCAAGGCAAATCTTACTTGTTGGATGTGACATTATCACGATATTTGGTAGGGGGGTTTTTGTTGTTGGTAATGAGAATGAGATGCGCTGTCTGTATGTACGATATTGTTTGTCTTGATCAGCCGATGAACGCTGATTGGATGAAAAAATGACACGATTTTCCAGAATGGTCCATCGTGAGAAAAATCATCTTGTACTCATGTGATATGTTAATGTAGTGGTCGGCGATGGTGCGTGATTGCGATAGCGGGAGAGCAATGAAGAAAAATGAGCTTGGAAATGTACGTGTGTCGGTTAAAATTTTGTTGATTAAATTTTTCGAGGGAGAAAATTTTTTTTTTTGGTTAAGACAGTCAAGTTTAGAGGATGGTGAATGATGGTAGTTTTTATCAGGCCATCACCAGTTAAAAATTAAATTTTTTTTTTTTATATTCAAATGATGAAGTCAAGTTTGTACAAAATGTGTAAAAGTTAATTTTAATGAGATGGATACGAGATATACAGTTTTTGTCATTGAAATTGTTATAGAGTTAAAATCCATATATTTTTTTTTCTGATTAATGACGAATGTAAAAGAATTTAATTAATAAATAATTAAAGTTTCTTTTTTTGAAATTAATAAAAAGTTAAGTTTAACAGTTTGTGTAACGATTAAATGTACAACCTCAAAATGTACTAATTAATAAATTGTTGTTTTTGTATCATAAACTTTGGTAGTTGATATATCGTTAAATTTAACAAGTTTTGGTGTAAGGTTTAATATCCACCAAAACTAAGTAAATGAACGAAAATAAAATTGTGTAAAATAGTTATAATAAAAGAATTATAAACTTCTGTATTTTTATGATTGGCCCAGTGCAAATAAAATTGTTTATATACTAAATAGTATTCAAGTGTCTATGACGTTGTTTTTTTTTATTATTTTTTTTTTGGTGCCATTAAAGAAAAAAAAAACAAACAAACCAAGTGAAATTGGAACTTTTAAGTTTTATTGGTTGAATGCTGGAATTGTTTGTTTGTCAAAAATTTTTCGGTTCCAGCATGACGGCGTTCTGCTTGTGAAAATAAAAAAAAATAAAAACCGATCAATTGGAATTAGGTGTATTATTCCCTAATTGAAATTTTCACCTCAAGTGTCGTGATATTAAAAGCAATACAATTAATTCACGGGGTGAAAATTTAACGTTTTGTGGCAGCTGACCTTGCTGTGGGTCGAGGACGGTGCGAGGGGGATCCTGCGGCGTAGATCATCAGCTGTTTTCCTGTAAAAAAGGTACTGTGGTTTTCTTATTATCATTGACCACGAAATAAAACCGCCGTAAATTTTTTGTGAAAATTTGTTATTGTATTTGATAATTTTTTTCTTTTTCTTAATTTTAATTGTTCAACTTAAAATACTAAAATTTATTATTAGTAAATTGAATTTTTCTTGTGGTAAAGTTTTAATTTTCTTTTAACTTTCAATTAACATTTATTTTTTTTGCTAATTGATAATATGATTAAGATTTTTTAACTGAATTTAATTTTGTGAGCTTAATTTGACTGTTAACGTGGTTTTTTGTTTGCGGTTATATATACATATATACTTTTTTTTATTAAATAACACTTTTTTCACAGCTTTCGCGTTATCGCCATCACGACCACGGTAATTGCCATTGTTATTTAGCAATTTTCTTTTTCTCTTTTGTTTTCTTCGTTGATATTAGTACATGATTTTCATATTCTCAAGTTTTCTGATTTTTCCTTACTTTTAATATTCTTTTGGACTGAAGTCGTGTCATTGGGACGGTTACTGGCAGCTGGGCTGCCGAGGCATCTCATTCTCATTTTTGTGTTAATAGTCTAGTTGATCATGATGGAGTAGAGTCGTTTGGTTAGGTCGTTTGTGGGTGAGGGCTCCGTGTCCGTGTTCGGGGATTTTCCGTAAATTTGGGTCGTGTCAGTTTTCCTGGGATAAACTGCCTGGAAGATTGGTACGGCATCGGTGTTGTTCGTTTAAGAATGGCCCCACAATTATTCTAATTTGTTTTACTCTTGCAAACATGGTGCTAATAATCTTTCTCATTCTTTTGTGATTTTGTTGCGGTTATTCAAGCATGGTTTCATGTCCGGAAACCCCCACGCCATACCCTGAGCCTAGCCGGCTATCCCATACCGCACCGGACCGCTGAAATCATGTCTGCTAACGGAAACTTAGCGTTTTCGTTACAATGGTTGATTTAATTCGTTGTGTTGGAACGGAAAAGATGAATGTATTGGGGCGGATTAAGAATTTCAGTTAAACTAATTAATGCTTCGCAAACCTTGCACGCACATATCAAAGGAACAAAATCGCTCGTAGCGCTTCGACTTAGTCGTTGGGAAATTATACCCCAAATGTATCAAATTGTTTTTGGTTGGTTTATGTTAGAATAGAATCGACAATACATTATAGCAGATTGTGGATTAAATTCTATAGGAACTAAGTGAAATTAGAAATTATTTTCGTAACGAAGTAAGTTCGTATTAAAATATAAAAGTTTGCACTTATTTCATTGGAAGTAATTCACTTCGGAGTTATTTCATGGAGAGCCATTATAAATAACTGCACTGAAAAAAACAAAATTTGCATAATTAACGTATCCTCAAGAATTATTTTCTTCCAAATGGAAATTGCGCATCACAATATTAAAGACAGTTAGTTGTACCAAAAAAAAACTGGACATAACGAAACACTCAAATATTAGCGAAACAATTCAAATGCGTAATTTGGATTTACAACTGTTGATGATTCCAACGAATCAAAATTGATAATACTGCTGCCGTTTCAAAAATTACCCCTTAGCTATGGTGGCCCACTTCCCATAAACCCGGCTAAAAAAAAAAATTAATTGACCAATTCCATTTAATAAACGAAATTTATCACAGTTTCTATTTAAATTTAAATGAAGGAGATGTGCCAAATATTGACCCCGATTTGCAGGATGAACTCTATTCTGAAATCGAAGACATGGATCATTAAATTGATTTAAAAACAAATCAAATTTGGCTTAAATGAATTCAGGCGTAAATTGTGTTCTGTAAAAATCGCTTAAGATCGTTTAATATTATTTTTAATTACTAATAAAATTGAAATAATCGCTTAAGTAACTTTAGTCTTTTTTTATAGAAATTATTATTTTGGAAGAATCGCTTAAGAGGAAGATTTTCTAATTTTCCAATTCTGTTGTGAAAATTAATTTTATATCTTATAATATTTAAAGTAAATTTATTAATAAACTTTAAGATAATAATTGGAAATGTGAAGTCTATTCATTACATTTTTCAATACTCCATAACAAGTTTTAACTTCATTTATTTCAAAACTAGCAAAATGCACTTAAGCGATTTCACCTTTTTGGTACAGAATTATTCCAAATGATAATTAACAAAATTTGATTTATCGAAAAATTGATAATTGTTATTTCATACCAACTCAAAAAACGAAATATATTTATTATATTTACTCTAGTGGTAAACACTAAAACTACGTGAAGAAGAGAATTTTTCTATACCTACTTCTCAGTGGAAAGAAATTATTTATTCCGGAATGAAAATACACGGTATTGGGCTAGATACTCGATACTTAGATAAGCAGATAAGCAGTTATTTTTTGCGAATTTGCTAGAAATGTTATACACGATAATTTAGCAACCCAATTTGTTTCTGAATTTCAAAAAATGGGATACTTTAACGTTAGTGCTGAATACAAAAATATATTTTACTTTGCTAAAATAATCTAGTAGGTTATGCAAGCAAATTTTCGATTAGAAAATCCGCCATATTTACAGAGTTGCGAATTGCTAGAGTATCGAGTATCTGGCCCATTATCTTGTAAAATTGCCAAAATAAGACTAAATACATTGAATAAATTAATTAAATTTTTTCACAACATACATTTTTTAAAAAATGTATTAAAGTTTATTTTATGCTTATATATACACATAACTGCTTACCTCTCCTACGTTGAAAATAATATTCACAACGCGGTTAAGAAACACAGAGCCAATTTAAAAGGGCGCGAGCTAACTAAAAACCAACCAAACTAACCTTTAATAATCTGTACAAAATATTATAAAATTTAAATGGTTAATTCTGGTGTCTTCCGTTCCCATCGTTTTTTATCTGTTCCGTCTGGGGCGTTTGGTGCACCTGAAAATTAAAATTTTGGTCTATTACTGCATTCGTTCTGTTCTGTTTCTTTCACATCACTAAAATTTCAGTCTTTCATTCAAAATGACAGCGTAAATTGGGCCGAAAATGCGAACGAAACGGTATTGCCACCTTTACGTTTGAACCTTAACTTTTATGATTTTGATAGATTTAATCATTCTTTAATCATTTATTAAATATTCTGATTTTTTATGTATCTAATTTAAAATATCCTGCTGTTTGTAGACATCCCTAAGAAATTTTATTTTTACGATATTTGTGTAATCTCAAACAAGTCGACTCAGTCATTAGCGTAACTACAAATTTCGGAACCCCAGTAAAATTTTCTTAGGGCCCTATAAAAACTTCTTGTACTTATGGA
Source organism: Tipula helvola (assembly GCA_963556165.1). NCBI lineage: Eukaryota > Metazoa > Arthropoda > Insecta > Diptera > Tipulidae > Tipula > Tipula helvola. The sequence continues at coordinate 172,769,026 of OY744482.1, forward strand.
TAAGCTAAGTTTTTATTTAAATAAAAAAAAATTGCTTTATACGCAATTTTGAATTAAAAACTTATTTCTCATATTCTTCATTAAACAATCAATTGGTTAAAATTATTTGACTTCGAGAGCTGGATTTAAAAAAAATGCACTAAACGAGTTTATATTTCCTGTGAATTTGAAGGTATTTATGGATTCAAGTTTCAGAAAATCCTAAACAATTTTCAAATGCCTAGACCAGGGGTGCGATTCTGTGTTGATGATAATGATAAATGATAAAATTATCATCGATAAAATATAAATTGCGATTCCGAGTTGATGATATATGATAAATAAATGTCAAATTTAATGAAAAAACTAAATATTTTATCATACATATTTTGTCGATGAGAAATATTTATCACGATAATAAAAATTGATTTTTGGTGCTGTCATTTTTTTTATTTGAATTAATTGAAACAAAGTGACGTTAAAGTGATAATTTATAAATTTATTTTTTTATAATAATAAAAAATAATAAAATATTTATTTAAATGGACAATTTAAAGCTTAGCAGGGCAACGCGGCCGAATAATGATCAAAAGCTACATTTGATCCAATTTTTAGAAGAACATATAGATTTGGCCAATGATAAGTAAGTTTAAATGTACACAATTGTATATATATAATTCATTATTAAATAAACTTAACTAATACTTTAAGATATGAATCTTCTTATGACGGAGCACATGAGCGAAGTCGACAGTGGGATCATTTAGCAATTGAATTGAATGCGTTGAATGGGGCCAATAAGACCGGGGAGAAATGGAGGAAGTATTGGCAGGATCAAAGGTATAATATGAAAAATATTCTGATTAGGTATATTTTAAAATTAAAAATTAATTCTTCAAAAATAAATTGTATATGTTACAACATAGATCGTATGTAAAAGAGCGAAATGCCATAATAAATGCTGCCAGAGTCAAAACTGGTGTCCACACAAAGATTAAGGAGTTATCGGATTATGAGAAGAGGGTGACGGCGCTCATCACCGCCCAAGCAATTGAAGGGGATATCGAAGTGGCAGAGTTCGGCGATAATGAAATAATTGAGGTAAGTGCTAAATATAATAAGTTTATTCTATTTTACAAATATTTTGATATAGATCGAAGTACCAGTCACTTATATATTACCTTCCTTGGAAAACTCAACTCAAGCATCAACGTCACAGGCAAGGGCAACGGAAATACCAGTTGAATTGCCAATGATTACACCAGGCCATACAAAACAAAATATTCGGACTCCTAGAGCTATCCGACCAACATTATCTTCTAAGAAGAGGCGTTATACTAATGACGACGATCAAATGCAAAAATATTTGGAATTTGAAAATAAAAAATTTGTATTTGAAAAGGAGTATAAACTACAAAAATTAGATTTAATGAAAAAACAAATTGAAGCTGAAAATGCTAAAACACAGGCAATTAATAACCTTTGTGATATTTTGAAAGAAAACAGAAATGAAAAATAATTTCTTATAATTTTTTATTTTATTTTATAAGAAAAAAGTTTGGTTGTACATATAAAATTAATGAATTATATTATATGTATAAAGTATAAATCAATAAAATTTTTCGTTTAATTTATTGAGAAAAATAATTACAAACTATTGCATTTCTAATATTTTGACCCTCACGCAATATATTGTCGGTCGTTATTAATTGATCATGTATTTCGTTGCCACCTTCTTCGATCTCTAGTAACAAATCACTAGGTAGAGGTAAATTGGCTTTAATACGCATATTATGCAGAATTGCACAACTGTTAATGATGTGGCCAGCTGCAGTCGGTGAATAGCACAATACTCTTTCTTGAAGTAGGCATCTAAATACAGCTTTCAATACCCCTATTGTCCTTTCTACAGTTTGCCGAGTTTTCTTATGGGATACATTATAACTCTTCATCGCATCCGTTGTCTCATTTTGAATTGGCGTCATGAGCCATGGCTGAAGAGGATATCCGCTGTCTCCTAACAACCAACAATTTCTTTCCCCGTTGTTGTACCTGTTTTCCAGTGCAATTTTCATCTTGCTGCATCGCCAGATGTATGAATCATGGGCAGTTCCGCCAAACCGTGCGTTAATTCCAATGATTTCCAAATCGGGCCCGCAAATCTTTAATTAACCAAGTTATAATTAAGAACGTTAATATTATTTAAAAATCAGTCTTACAATTTGAACATTTTTGGAATGGCCGCCTTTCCGACAGTAGTACACATGCTCAATTTCCTTAGGTGGGGATTTTATTTTTATATGTGTCCCATCAATTAAGCCAATTACTCCGGGGAAACCGTGTCGTTCAAAAAATCTTAGGAATGTTTTTAAATATTACATTAACGTTAATTTAAACAAATTAAAACTTATAATTTATGCAGATATGTTTATTTATACCTTTGTTTATTTCTTGTAAAGTCTTCCGGTAGTTTAATGTAATCCATACCAATATTTTGAAAGGCAAGAGCTACCTCATTTACGCAACGACTGACACTTGTTTGTGAAATACAAGACAAAAAGTCTTGTCCGATCGCACGTTGATATGAACCTGGGGTTATAAATAATTTTCAGCTTTTATATTTGATTTTGAACAAGCAAACACTACTTACCGGTTGCAAAAAACCTTAATGAACACAAAATTCGTAAGTGGGACGGTATGCTATGCATTTGTTTTCGTGGCTTCATAAAAGGGGCTATTTTCTCCATTAAGTCGTAGCATACTTCTTTCGACACACGATACAAATTAAGAAATTCTTGGTCTGTAATGAGGAATGGATTTTGCGTGTCCCTTAAGGAACGTCGAATTACTCGTAAATTTCTAAAATAAAAGTATTGTAAATATTTATAACACGTAACTACTGAATATGTATTTAAAACCTTACCTTCGTCGGTTCATTCTTCGCCGCCTTAAATAAGCTAACATCATGATGCCCTCCATTTAGTATAATTTTTTTTTGTAAATTTAATTATCGAACAATCAAAACAACGCACTTAAATTCGCAAAATAATAAAATTTGAAAGTTATTTATTTTGACATTTCTCAAAATAAATCGAAAACAAACACTGAACTGAAAATAATAGATACGTTACTTCGACATCTTGCGTAAAATGATTGAATTAATTTAGTTTTATCATTTTGTGCATCGGAATCGCATTTGCTGAATAAATGATAATTTGAACTGATAAACACAAAATGAAAAGTTAGATGATATTTTTTTTTTCATTATCATTATCACTGACCCAGAATCGCACCCCAGGGGGTCAATTCTCGTTCTATGACAAAATGGAATAAAAAAAATCATTCCATTTCGTTTCCATCATGTCCTTCTAATTAGTATCTTTTCACGCAACAGCAATATGCGATTCTCGTTGTCCAAATGAAAAAGAACGCTGAAAATACGCTGAATACTACACAGCAAAACATATTTCATCAACTTTCATATATATTTCCGCTAGGTGCGCTAGGTAAATGGTGCAAATAAAAGCTAAATAAATGATAGCAGAGATTATAATTGGTAATTAGATTTAATCACTCTCTCAAAGAGAGGTAAATAGAGAGTTAACCCAGTTTTCGTTATTGCTTGTCAAAATATAAAATAACTTACTAAAATGGCCAAATTTTATTAAAACTAAACGAAACTAATTATTTAGCGACTAGGGGGTACATCCCGTCCTGGGACGGATACAATATTATAATGTTGATGTCAAGCGGCCGCTGCCACAATCACCATTTGACCATTTGATATTTTTTTAATCGTTATTTTTTATTCAAGTAGGTATAGCTCGAGACTAAAGGCTTTTAAGGATTAGATTAAATTAAAATTAATGTGTAGGTAGATTAATTATTTTAATTTAAAATAAATTAACCACCACTGTTTCTTTATCCAACTACAGTTGTTGAAGGATTTAAATCGCGCGAAATCATTCGATGTGTGAGGCGTAGAGCCTAAGGACCAACCTAAGAAATCATACATTTAAATTAAAGGTAATGCTTACAGTTGATTAGTAATTGCCCACAACCAAGAGAAAAATTTCTTGTCTATTTTCTGAACTTGCGGTGTAAGATATTATCACGTCAAAAAATATAAATTGAAAAACAAAACTAAAATGCCTTGGCCACAATCGAACCCTGGACTTTAGCCGCTCTAGTCCAAAACATTTCTACTAAACCATATCAACCTAAGGAAATTTATTTAATTTTCATTCTTATATTGTTTCGAACATAGCATGCTTTGAAGTTTATGACAGAAAAACAAATTTTTACCGAAAAATTCTCATGGCTTACTATATACAACTCATAATATAAAAGTTTTTAAATAATTTATTGTAGGGTTTAATCATAAACGCGGACCACGTATTTTCTTGTGTAATTAGTAATTACTGTAATAACTAAAAAGCGGAATGTTTAATTTAAAGTAAAATATTTGGTCATTACATGAATACTAAAAAAAAAAAATAATAATAAAAAAAATAAAATAAAATTGGCTGAGAATCGAACCGAAAATCTTTGTCGCTCTAGTCCAGTGCGTCACGACTACGCCACAAAAATTATAAAAGCTCTCATTTTATTTGCATTGTTAAATTGTTCTATTATTTCAAAGCGTTCTACAGTGTCTCTAGCAAAATATATTAATTAATTTTTAATTAATTTTTCTTATATGTATGAATTGATTGCCCGCGGGCCGCACGCTGCAATATGTAACAACTGCGGTGATCTTCACATCTATTCCGGAGTGATAAATTCTTTGGCCCTGGATACATAAATGAAAAGCGCGTTGTCCAGTTGGCTTTTTATTCTAATCGCAGTTTTAATGCTCGAGTTATTTTGAAAATTTGTCAAAAATACTCATTTGGCTTGGACGCTCCCTAGAATCTTAAAAATAAAACCAGTAAGCTCTTTTAAATCTCTTTCAGAAAATAGCTCACTGTTAACTGCAAAATTAAAGAAGAAATAGTCCACTGCAGTATGGGTAAACTTGCAGAAATACAGCTTAATTAAGGTAAGTTCCGGAATTTTTGGTTGCGCTACTAGAAAATGAAAATGAATCGGTCTGTGCGAAAAGGTCACGTCTACTATCTTTTCAGAAATACCACTATTCTTTCTACTACACTCTAAATGAAACCCACAAGTATTGTGGCTATTCCCGTTTGCACTAGAAATGTCAGTTTATTTATTTAGAGTGTAGTAGAAAAATAGCGGTATTTCTGAAAAGATAGTAGATGTGACCTTTTCGCACAGACCGATTCAAATAATCTTGACAATAATTGTTTGTTTGTTCGTCTTTTATGCATTCCTATACCTGTATACCATTAACCCGATTGCGATGAAACTTTGTGAATTGTTGTGTGCGCGCCCGCCAAGGTTTAGAAAAAATAAATTGAACTTTTTTGTGTTTTTATTTTTGAGTTAACTGATCGCAATTGTAGTGGTCTAAAGTGTTATGGCCGAATTTAAATAAAGTTCTATGAATACAACTCAGTATGTCAAGTGTTTCAAATTAAAATTTAAATAATTAAATATAGAAAAATGTAATCCACCGGGATGCATTTATCAGGCAATATCTTTCTTAAATATCTTACATTTGTAGTGAGGGAAGTCAAATTTCTTGATTTCTCACAAAAAATGCATGATTTTAGTTTGGTGTGTGAATATTGGAGTTTGGTGTGTGATTTTAATATTATATGTAATATTTATGTATCATAGAGCTAGAAGCTATAGAGCAGAAATAAACAAACGTCAAGTTTAAGAAGTTCGGTGCGAGGGAGAGAGACAATAATATAGTTTGGTGCCGTATTTTGATTTTTCTTTAGTGCATTGAAATGGAGTGTGTTGCTTAGAATAAACCAATTAAAGTTTGGAAATGTTTTTGTTTTGTTTGCAAAGGCTCGGATGCTTATTATTTGGTTCAATATTTGGTAAAGTTGATTTTGTTATTAAGGATAATTTTTCTAAGGACGCGTCGTTGTTTTGCACTTTTCACAACAAAAGTGCCGTGTAATTTTTCCGTTTTGTTTGGAATGGTTTCAACCAAGCTTTGTTGGTGTACACATTTTTGGATATTTTTGATGTTTTGAGTAACTTTTGACGGATAATTGTTCTCGGTTTTATTTTTGAACAGAATTGGCACTCAGGGCCGTGCTGAAATAATTTAGCGCCTGGAGCGATTGAGTGAAAAATGCGCCTTTTTTAATTAAAAAGTAATATGTTTATTTTAGTATTTCAAAAATATTGCAAACGAATTTCTTTATTACTTCTAAAATAACACTGGGTTAAATGCATACTATATAAATCATTTATTAAAAAAAATTAAATCGGTAAAACAACTGAATTTAATGTTTATTTAAAATTCACTTTACGAACTTTAAGCTCGGCGAAATCTTTAACAAGTCCATTATAATCTAAAGATGAACAAATATTGTTTTCGATTGACATCATTGCTAATCCTACTAAGCGTTCCTGTCCTGTTGACGACCTTAAATAATCTTTAATAATTTTAAGTTTGGAGAAACTCCGTTCTCCAGTAGCCACTCCTACTGACAATGTTAGCATGATTCGCAATGCAATAGATAAATTAGGGAAAACTTTTATCATTTGGGTTTGATGTAAGTGGTTTAGAACTTGTTTAGGTTCCATTTGACATGACATTAAAACCGAAAAACTAATGATTTCTTCACATAGTTCTGTTCCATCAATATCCATGTTATCCCCATCAGTTAATATTGCTTCTAAATCCTTACACATTTTTAAAATATCCGAGCGGTTTTTATTTTTTAAATCAAATGAACATGCAATTTCGAAAAGGACACATGTCTGAAAAAATAAATTTTTCAGGAATTAAAGAAAACTATCTATTTTCTAAAGTAGTATATAAATTTATACAATTTGTTTTAAGGTTAGGTGTAGGGTCAAAAAGTAATTGAAAATTATATAAATATTTAATGTTAATCTTTATTTTATATACTTTTTTACGTATTATATGCACACGAGATGTGCCCTTTTCGAAATTCATAAAATATAAAGTAAATCTAATTAAAAACACAACGTATACACTTTATGAAACTGTTAGCATAGGTATCAAAATCACTTCAGCGACAGATAGAGGTATATCGCGGTCGCCGATTAATAAAATGCATTAAATTTGAAAAGGGCACATCTCCAAGAGTTATGACCTTTTCGAAATTATCGTTATACAAACCGACACTGGTGGCCGTATTAACACAAAAAATATGCCTATTTCAAACCAAATAGGTCCTGGGATATATTTCCATCACATTAAAGTGAAAAAACGGTTTTGTCAAAATTATCGAGATGTGCCCTTTTCGAAATTGCATATTCAAATATATTGTAAAGAAATTTATATGTTGTGGTATGCGATTTCATTTGTTCAAATCTGTCTGAAATTGAATTAATGGCTGTGTCGAGAATGACATTAAAGACATTAATTTTGAAATTATGTTGTGGGTCTAAGATAAGTTGATCTTCGGATTCATAATTGAAACTCCTTTTCTTTTTTCTAGGGCGAACAGTTGATATTGCAGGAAACTGACATTCAATTTCAATGACTTCACCAATTACTTTGGCTTCCTCGATTACTTTCAGGAAACATGAATCAGTTCGGTAACTTCTTAAAAATTCAAGCAGCTCTTCCAACGCGCTAAGACACGCGAACACATTCAATTTTTGATTTTGCATTAATTTCGAAACACTGTTGACTTTCGATAGTATATCGTACCACAAAACGAGGCTACAAATAAATTACTTCGGTCTAAAAAGACCAAAGTATTGAAATCCTGTCAAAAATGACGAAAAATTTGGTTGGTCCAAAACCACTTTTCTCGACGTTTTGAAAGTCCCTGAGTCTGAAAATGCAACAAAAAAAAAAATGTCCGTCCGTCTGTCTGGATGTCTGGATGTCTGTGTGTCTGGACCCATGGTATCTCGAGAACGGCTTGTCCGATTTGGATTTTTTTTCGCCAATCTGTTTCTATGGACAAGGCGGAGATTTGAAAAGCTTTTGGAGACTGTACGTCAAGGGGGTGGGGTACCTGCCATACGAATTGACCCAAAATACCTGCTTTTATAAATATTTACAATTTTTTTATATATGCTTATTTGATTATTGAATTGGGAATTGATTTGAAGGTTAAATTAGGGGTCAATTTGCGCGTTGAGTGGAAGTTGAGTTGGAGTTGAGTTGGAGTTGAGTTGGGGTTGGATTTGGATGTAGTGAATAGTTAACAAATTTTTTATATGATGGAACTTGCCTATTTATCAACCGATTATTATGAAATTTGACATGTGCGTTGGAAATGGGATTCCAAAATGAGTTTTGGATGAAGTTCTGAAATATGGCGAAGTAGGATGGAACTTGCCCATTTCTCAACCGATTACGATGAAATTCGACATTTGTATTGGAAATTCGATTCTAAAATGTTTTTTGGATGAAGTTCTGGGATTTTAAAACGATTTCTGGATGAAGTTCTGGAATATGGCCAAGTATGATGGAACTTGTCTATTTCTCAACCGATTATTATGAAATTTAATTTGTGTGTTAGAAATGGGATTCTAAAATGAGTTTTGGATGATGAAATTCTGGAATATGGCCAAGTATGATGGAACTTGCCTATTTCTCAACCGATTATGATGAAATTCGACATTTGTATTTGAAATGGGATTCTAAAATGTTTTTTGGATGAAGTTGTGGAATTTTAAAACGATTTCTGGATGAAGTTCTGGAATATGGCCAAGTATGATGGAACTTGCCCATTTCTCAACCGATTATTAAGAAATTCAATGTGCATGTTAGAAATGGGATTATAAAATTAGTTTTGGATGAAGGTCTAGAATATGGTCAAGTAGGATGGAACTTGCCCATTTCTCAACCGGTTACGATGAAATTCAACATTTGTATTGGAAATGGGATTCTGAAAAGTGTTTGGATGAAGTTCTGGGATTTTAAAACGATTTTTGGTTGAAGTTCTGAAATATGGCCAAGTATGATGGAACTTGTCCATTTCTCAACCAATTATAATGGAATTCGACATGTGTATTGGAAATGGGAATCTAAAATGAGTTTTGGATGAAGTTCTGGTATATGGCCAAGTATGTTGGAACTTGGCTATTATTCAACCGATTATGATGAAATTTGACATATTTATTCGAATTGCGAATCTGAAATGAATTTTGGACGAAGTTCAGGAATATGGCCAAGCATGATGGAACTTGGCTATTTCTTAACCGATTATGATGAAATTTGATATGTGTGTTGGAAATGTGATTATAAAATGATTTTTTGATAAAGCTTTGGAATATGGCTTTGTAGGATGGAACTTAGTTATTCCTTACCCGTTTGTTACGAAATTTGACATGTGCGTTATAAATGGGATTCTAAAATGAGTTTTTGGATAAATTTCTGGAATATGGTCAGTTAAACGGTTAGAAGTATCAGTATAATTTGTTATACTATTTTCGGTATAAAGTTCTAGAATACGATTTTTCGTTTCAAATTGGATGCCTGTACCCATGTTACTGAAGCTTTTGACCTGTTTGGCTGTTGTTATATGTATAAGTAAATATATGTTGGTTAAAATAGAAATCAATAATGTCAAAATTGTCACACCAACTTTATGACATTATTGAAGATACCAAAGACCGAAATTCTGATCACCCCCTTTATATTTTAAATTATGAAATACTTTTGGTTAAGGCTCCTTCTTCACATTTTGTGTGGCTGTCCCGATTAATATCTAAATGGATGCTTACTAGTGCATCGTATATTTGTTCAAGCTGAAATCTTAGAGGCTTGAAGGCTGAGATTCTGCTTTTTCAACTTGTTGGGAAACTGGTTTTACAGTAAACTTTGTCACATTCTGTGTTAGTACGTCCCATCGGCTTGTTGAAGAGGAAAAAAATACATAAATTTGTTGTAGGATGCCAAAAGTGTTTGCTACTTCTCCTGAGTTAGAAGCTGCATCATTGATAACTAAATTAAGAGAATGGCAGCCGCATGGTATAAATACAGCACGTGGATTTATTTGTAAGATGCGGTTTTGTACTCCTGCACGTTTACCCTTCATATTGGCACCATTATCATAACCTTGTCCCCTTAAGTTTACGACATCCATTTTACTCTCACGCAATTCATCAAGAATTATTTTTGTTAACCCATCTCCGGATGTGTTGGTCACGGGAATAAAGTCGAGAAAATGTTCCTGAATCTCAAATTCATCCCTGCCTTGCTCAACACATCTTACAAATAGTGTCATTTGCTCAACGTGGCTTTTATCGGGAGTGCAATCTACAATTATCGAATAGTATTTACTCTTCTTGACTTTATTAACTATGTGCAATTTGATTTTGTTGGAAATAAGTTTAATAAGTTTGTTTTGTATATTATTACTTAGATAATGGTATTTGGTGGATTTTAAGGAACCACTTTGCAAATGATTTGCAGTCGCTTGATCAAATTTCGCCAGTAATTCGAATAATTTTAAAAAATTTCCATTATTTTGAACATATAACTTTTGACTTGTTCCCCGAATGGCTAACGACTGCGACGCAAGAAACTGCAATACAGAAATAATACGTTTCAATATTTCTTGCCATTTATGAACTTGCGCATTCAAAGCAGGTTGTTGAGCAGCATCAATCGTATTATTAGTTTTTAAACGTGAATCAAACTCCTTCTATTCAATTGCATTTTCAAAATGTTGGCGAGGTGACTCATGTGATTTCAAGTCAGAATGACCACTTGAGCCCCAGTTTGTGTATTTTTTGTTAAATAGTTTGCATGCAAAACAAAAACCACATCTTGTTGCTTTGAATAAATTAACCATGGTCTTCCAAACATCGCTGTTTATTATTTTTGTTTTGGTGTTGCCTTTCAAATTATACGTTAAGATTTTTTACGTGTAAATAGATATAAATACATTAAGAAAATGCGCCCTAAAAAGATCGGCGCCTGGCGCATTCACGCCTTTGCGCCATAGCACCGCACGGCCCTGTTGGCACTTGTTTTGTAGAAGTCGCTATTTTGATAGCCAAAGCGAAACGATCTATATATTTTTTTTTGGTTTTTTAGTTATTAATAAATTGAGTTCAACTCGTTTTGGTTTTTTCTTTTGTTTTTTGCTTATTATTTTCTCCTTTACGAATTTTTATATTTATAAAATCTCTCCAGGTGAACGGAACATTGAAAAATAGACCGGGTATTTATCTGGTGATTTCTTTTAATGAATAAAATTTGGCTGTATAAAATGAACAATTTAGTTTTAGAGGTGGTGTTGGTTCATAACTTGATGAAACAAGGAAATGGAGGAATTGAGAATCAATAAATGAGATATATGGGACTTTGAATTTTCTTGTTATTGCATAAATTAAAATTAGGGATAAGTTGTTTGCCAGTATATCTCTATTGATATCATTGTCAAAGATTTTCCTTTATTGGATGGTTGACTTGCACCACTTTTCGAAGTGAACGGTCTATATAAAGATAGATTGCATGTTGTTACTTCGGTCTAAAAAGACCAAAGTATTGAAATCCTGTCAAAAATGACGAAAAATTTGGTTGGTCCTAAACCACTTTTCTCGACGTTTTGAAAGTCCCTGAGTCTGAAAAAGCAAAAAAAAAAAAAAAATGTCCGTCCATCTGTCTGGACGTCTAGATGTCTGGATGTCTGTACCAGTGGTATCTCAAGAACGGCTTGCCCGATTTTGAATTTTATTTCACCAATCTGTTTCTATGGTCAAGGCGGAGATTTGAAAAGCTTTTGGAGACTGTACGGCTAGAGGGTGGGGTACCTGCCATACGGATTGACCCAAAATACCTGTTTTTATAAATATTCACGATTTTTTTATATAACATGCTACTTTGATTATCGAATTGGGTTTTTAATTGGGAATTGATTTGAAGGTTAAGTTAGGGGTCAATTTGCGGGTTGAGTTGAAGTTGAGTTGGAGTTGAATTGGGGTTGGATTACGATGTAGTGAATAGTTAACAAATTTTTTCTATGATGGAAATTGCCTATTTATCAACCGATTATGATGAAATTCAACATGTGTATTGAAAATGGGATTCTAAAATGAGTTTCGGATGAAGTTCCGGAATATGGCCAAGTAGGATGGAACTTAGCTGTTCCATAACCGAATATAATGAAATTTGATATGTGTGTTGGAAATGGAATTCTAAAATGATTTTTGGATAAAGCTCTGGTATATGGCCAAGTATGATGGAACTTGGTTATTCCTTACCCGATTATTATGAAATTTGGCATGTGCGTTGTAAATTTGATTCTAAAATGATTTCTGGATAAAGTTCTGGAATATGATCAGTTGCACGGTTAGAAATATCAGTATAATTGTGTATACTACTTTCGGTATAAAGTTCTAAAATACGATTTTTCGTGTTAAATTGGTTGTCTATACCCATGTTACTGAAGCTTTGGACCTGTTTGACTGGTGTTGTATAAGTAAATATTTATATGTTGGTTAAAATAGAAATCAATACTCTCAAAACTGTCACACCAACTTTCCAACTTTATGGCACTGGTGAAAGCTATCCCCATTGAAGATAGCAAAGACCGAAGTTCTGATCACCTCGTGAGGTTTCAGCCGTTTATGTTTTGAATGTTATTTTTTCAAAAGTAATAATATATAAATTTAGTGATAAATAAATCCTAGATAGACTGAATGAATGATAAGGATAACTATATATGACTCTACAGTGAACTCTTACTTAGCTGACTTAAACAACCATTAGGTCATCAATATGTGCAAACGATTATGCTGTCGAGTCTTAACGGACAAATACACCCACCGCGAGAATTGGTGATGGTGGGAGATAGGGACACATCTTTATATACAGCACGAGAAGAGAAGACCCCTGGATATTAAGTGTTGAGTACATAAATCTATAGTGTGAGAATGGTTTTATTTAACAAATTTTTTATTTTATTTTATTTTATATTGATAAATACAATAAAGATAAAAAAATTTTATTTGTATGATTTAATTCGATCCGTCTTGTTTCTTTTCCAAAATCTGCGATAACTCATCATAAAACTTTGGAGAACTTTTTAGTTTGCGTAACAATTGACTTTCGATGTTCAGTAGGGCCAGATTAGAAAATCGATCTTGACCTATTTTATTTCTAATAAAACTTTTCAAAAGTTCCATGAACGAAAATGACCTCCGTGCTTGCCGTTGTTGCAGGAATGATTAAAACAAATTACAAAATTTGAAAAATTCTGCAAAATCAGAACTTAATCCCCAGAGCTATTTAAAAATCTTCGATATCATTAATTTTTATTTTATTTTGAAAGTTGCTGTTTCTGTAAATAACAGTAAGCTCCAGTTCTAAAATTTTAAAATCAAATAAATGAGAATATATTTTTCTCAGACAACTAAACGCATCGTGCGGGAGGTCAATTTCAAAAGATGAAAATTTACTAATGTCTAGTAATTTTATGAACTTTATATGTTGCAAATCCTGAAACCGAAACTCAATTTCGTTCTAGGTTTTTACCGTAATTTCAGATATAAGGTTTCGTACATCGTACGTATTATTTTGCGTCATATGTAATTCGGGATCTACACCGTCTCAGATGAATTTTCTCTCCGATCTTTTCTTCTAGATTGGCTGTGTTCCAAAATGCATCAAATTTTTTTCAATTATTTTCTTAAAATCGTTTAGCCTTTCTAAAGAATGTGCAATATCGTTTGATTTTTTCTGGAGGACGCTAAATAGTAAGTCAACTTCTGGAAATATTTCTGAAAAAAATATAAGAGTATTAAAAACACCCCACCTTCTTTCAATAAAAGAAGATATCCACGAAAGTTAGTTATTGTCTCACAGTCCCATCTCTCAACATCTTCGTCTATTATTTTATGAAATAGCTCACGTAAATCGTCTAAGGTTTTTTTCAGCATTATAATTATCCTCCCATTAAACCACGGGTTTTCGTTTAACAATTTTATCAAAAGTAAAACTCCGTTTCGAGGAATGGTGTAAACCGGCAACTAGTCCACTTAAACTTGAAAAAAATGATATACACTTAACAATTTTACTACACGACTGAAAGAGAACCAAACTTAATTTGTGTGCAAAACACTGAATATTAATTGCTGATGGATAAATTTCTGTAATTTTTGTTTGCAGCCCTTTGGAGCTCCCAGACATTACCGCAGCACCATCATAAATTTGACAAATTAGCTTTTCCTCGATTTTAAGTTTTTTTTAAAAACTCGATTACAAATTTTGAGAGATCATCTGCACTTCGATCGGAAGAAACATCTATAAATTCTATAAATCTCTCTAGTATATTGCCATCTACATAATGTAGAACTAACACGAGCTGAGATTTTCTGGTGACGTCTAAGGTCTCATCTAAAATAATTTCAGCAAAATTCGACAAATCGATTTCCTTTTGTAAAATCAAATCGTTTTGAATGTTGCTCGATATTCCCGAAAACCCCTTTCATGTTTCTAAATGATTCAACAACGAAGAATTGTGCCGCGATAAGTAAAAGTTTGATATAATTATCGCGATTATTTGAATCATGAGATTCATCATTTCCTCTGAATGCAAGCCCTTGCATTCCCAAGAAACAAACAGGGTAGTTATCGCACAAATTCAACGTAAAACTTCTACATGCTTATGAATCCAACATGAATAATTCTATTAATAACAAAAACAAAAAAAAAAAAAACTTCAAAACATTGCAAGGCTAGGACAAATATATCTTGTTTACTTTTTCTCTTTCTAGCAATGTGTGTAAAACAGAGAAGGCAATACATGAGAGTATGTACTTTGTTTAAAAGTTTTTGAATATTGTTTTGTTTCTAATTGGCACCTGTTAAGTCACACTAATCAATCTGTTTCATTTTTATTAAAAATACTTTCATCCCTTTTTTCTCGATATCTCTTTCTCATTATGTTTTTTTTCAATTTGGTTTAATTCTTTTATTCTGCAGTTATATACCCCACCAGAAGAATCAATGATTCTTTTTAAGGGGAAATTGGGTGAAATAAAATACAACCAATGAAAAGTTTGGAGAAAAAAT
Source organism: Tipula helvola (assembly GCA_963556165.1). Taxonomy (NCBI): domain Eukaryota; kingdom Metazoa; phylum Arthropoda; class Insecta; order Diptera; family Tipulidae; genus Tipula; species Tipula helvola. The sequence goes on from OY744482.1 coordinate 172,784,108, forward strand.
CCAATTAAAGTTTCAGAAACCTTTCCAGCAAATAAACAGATTAGACTTCTGGTTATTTCTAATTGGAATGACGAACATATGTACTTATAGGATATTTTGTTTCAAGTTGGAATTATTTGAGTATTTACATTTCTATAGGTTGAATGCAACCGTTGTATTATTCTAATGGTTTTAAATTGTTATTTTGTAAAAAGAAAAGTTTTCTCTTAGAAAATATAAAATTTTAAGGGAAGCAGTGCTTCCCTTGCTTCTATGGACACCTCGTCCCTGGCTCCCAGGTATCTTTTCTTGATAATGGGTTAGGATCACCTAGGATCGCCATTATGGTTGGCCTGTAGATCTATGTATATCATATCATGTTTGTTGATTTCGCAAAATTACAAACGAAAAGTTTCTGCCCCGCCCGTAAGAAAATTCGAATGAAATGTGTATTGGATTTTGTTTAGGATTAATGAGTTATTAACATAAAATCTACCGTAAAACATTTTTTTGCGTTGAGAGTTGATCATCCGGCAAGTGTACACGGACCATGGTATGTCGATTGAGCATTGGTCAAATAGGTGGTCACATCTACAAACTTTATTTTTACTTTTCCCACTATCACGAAGTTATATTCTAGATTTTGTTCTATAGATTTTCACTTTTCTCGACGAGTTAGGTTCCAAGACGAAATTTCGTTTCCGTCCTTCCAGTCATACATTTTTGTTATTTTTGTTTTGCCTCCCATTCTCAAAAATATTAATATTTTGGTCGAAATTTTGTACAAAGATAGATATGCTTATTACAGTTTGTATTAACTTTTAGGTTCATTCGAACCTAGAATAGAGGAGGTTTGCATTGGAAGAGGAAACTAGTAAACAAATTTTCTTAAAAACAGTACTGGCAATTTTTTTTGTTATGTTAATGATAAATTTGTTAATCCATCATATACCTGTTCACGAAATTTGAAGTCTCTTGGGGTCATTTTAACTTGTTGACGTAATATCAAAATTTTCGAAGAAATATTTTTTTGCGGTTAATGAATATTCCACTTTGCTGGTTGCAAATAATATCGTTATCATTTAAAAATAAAATATATTTAGTAAGCTTCGAAATATAAATACTCTTGTGACGTTTTATTGACATTTTTCGACATTTTATTGATGGAAATTTCAACGACATGTTGATCGATGCATTATTAGTGAATTGCTTTAATAAAATGGCCTTTAAAATAATATCATGCCATTAGGATGGAGCAAGTTTAGGAGAAAGGCGGGAGATATAGAAAATGAATTCGTCAGCGAGAAATGCGAAGTATGTTAATCATTTTCTCCAAATTTCCGTTTTTCATATCAAACGAAAGAGGAGGAAACAGTGAATCGACTGCCCTTTCTGGCAAAAAAGTAATATTAAAGGAAAAACTTGGAAAGTAAATTAGTGTTTGCGTATAGACAACACGGAGAGTGAGATAATTTTCATTGTCTCCTGAAAAAAATAATTTTTGGACTTAGACATTCTGCATTTCTTGCTGACGAAATGTTATGTGACAAGGAGGTGAGATATCGGTCACAAAAGATAATGGATGTTAATTTTTATTTTGTATTATTGCTTGTGTTCAATTTTTTGTTTTTGCATTTTCCAATAATCCATTGCGAGGCTCCGTTCAGACTGAATCGTTGCTCACATGATTTTGTGATCTGAACGATCGATTCAACTTTTAAGAAAATAAATTTTGAACATTGCGGATGCGTAGACCGCTCAAGGATTTTCAACAGTATACTAGAGATGTATAACTGAATCTAATTGTTAAAGGTCGAAGGTGAGTAATGGCGAATGCGATTTTAATTGCTGTTCAACATGTTTCAGTTCTAAATAATCTAACATTAATTGTGAGTCTGTGATATGGCGGATTGAGAGTACAAGATTTATTGTTGTTATGACCAATTTGGATATTAGGGAAGTAGTCTCCAAATTTAGGACATGACAACTTTTAAGGATCTTGCTCAAAATAACGGAAAATCGAATAATTTTATTGTGATTGAATTGACGCAATAATAAACGTGCCCATCAATTGGATTTTTTTTTGAAAATATTTATTTAAATATCACATGTATCATCAATTTGATGATTGTGCATCAATTGGATTGTTTTTGAAAATATTTATTTAAATATCACTTGTACAAACAAAAATAAAACAAATTTCGATATTGTTGCAAATATTTTCAAGGCAATTCAAATTAAATTCAAATTATTTATACAGTAGCTATTTGAGTCGGCACATGGGACGTACAGTCATTAAGAAAATCAAGCACGTGTGAAGGTCTTTTCTTTTGCATGAAAAAGTATCGGTTGGAATACTTTGTTCTCCGGGCAATTCAATGCTGAACGTTACTGTTTAGTGGAAATAATCTATCCAACCTTGGTCTTCAATTTCTTCTTGAGCCGAGCCGCACATGTAAAAAGGACTGTTTCGATAATTGATTGTTTTCAAGCTCTTCTTGCTCAGGAGACTAGCTATTTAGTTTGTTTATAGTTTAAATGACGAAACAGAAAAACAAATTGCGGCGACAAATGTTGGCATCAAAATTACTAAATTTGCAAATACAATATTTTGGAACAAACATATGAGAATTTTCTAGTTAAATTTAAAAATGAATTACATAACTCGATTTCTAGTGAAATTTGAATCAAACCAGATTTTGACTATTTTCTAGTTAATTTCTAGTAATTTTTTTAATTATACTGAAATTCTAGTGGTTATCTACCATTAAAAATTACTAGAAAAATACTAGATGGTCAGTTTTACTATAAAAAACGGAATATCTAGTAAATTAAATGAAAATCACGTAAATTTTATTACCAGATTTCCAGTAAAATTAAAAATTACTTCAATTTCTGTTGAATTTTTGCAACGATTTATTTTTTAATGTAGTTACCTGAAAACTTGTAAAATTCTAGTAAAATTAAATTAAATACAAGATAATTTCTGCTTGCATGCATGTACATAGAATTTCTAGTAAATTAAATAGATTCTAGTAATATTCTAGTCAATTTTAGCTTATATTAGAATACTGCTGGAATTCTAGTAAAACTAGCCATTTGCTCGCATATTCATTTCATTCTCGTCGTCTGGTAATCAATGATACGTTAAATTTCATGGTATGATATTGGTGTAAGGATTTCGAGGGTGAATATGTATAAGTTTTGGTAAATATATAGTACATTAAATTATATTCAGATTGGTTTTCAATTATGTATAAACATTTCAGATTAATTTTGAATGAGGTCTCTTGGGGAAATGCGGGAATGACATAGAGGATAGAGAACAATTCCTTTGGCTTTATTTTAAATACCGGGTTGTTTCCAATAATTGAATACGGTAGAACTTTACCCTGTAAATGTTTGCTGATTGCATCCATGAAAATGATAAGGCGAAATCGTCGTTTTCAGGAGAACCAAGCCTTCTCAAGTTTGAAAGAACCAAAAGTACAAACATTTCTTTAAAGTTAAATATCTAGTGTGGCGTGCGAGATGATATGGAGAAGAAAAATCAAAATTTTGTCGAATAAAATGAAATAAAATTATTTAACGTAGGTTTGTTATTTGAAATTTATTTAAACGGCGATCTAGTATAATCAAGCGTTAGTCTAGTAAAAAAATGATGAAGCAGGATTAACTGGAATTCTGCTTAAAGCATACCGTTTTTCCCGGTTATTTCACTAGAACTTTAGTAGTTCACTGAAAAACAGATTCATTTGTGGCAAGCGTTTATGATAAATGAAAAAATTGTTGCCCCAAAGGAGAAACTCTTGTAGCAGCAATCGTTTGAATGTTTGCAACAAAAACTGGATTATTTACTTTAACATTTGATTTGAATAATATCTGTTTGACCCTAATTGTTACATATGTGTTGAAAACAAATGATGTTTTTATAACAACCAATTCAATTCTTTATAACAAATAATCAGAAAGTTTGCTGCAAACAATTAAAACATTTTAGTCCGAACAACAACTGTTTATAGCAACTATACATTCATTTTTATCGTAGGCAATAATAAAACAATTTTTTTTTTTATAATTAGAATTCTTTTATTCATCGTAATTTCGTAAGTACGAGTATAAACAAGTTTAGTAATACATAATTTTTAAATTAAATGTTAAAAACTGTTAACAACTAAATCGTTTTTAAATCTTAACAAATTATAAATATTCCTGTTTTTCAATTTTTCAAATAAAATTGAGCTAAATACGTTTGACTTTTTTATAAATAAAAGTTGTAATTGAGGATCAAATGTTACAGTTTCCAGTGCAAAGAATATACCGTTTTCTGTTTCGACAATCTGTAGTCTCATGTGAAAATAAGGGATCTCATCTTCATAATGACCCATTGATATTAATACACCAGGATTATATTTTATGTCAGTTAATTCAAGCCAATCAATCATTGCAAATGATTGAGATGATAATTTAAACTTTTGTAATAAATTATCATGTCTCAAAACCCCTTTAGTTTGCACATTGGGCATTTGACATTTGATTATTAAATAATAGGAGTATTATAACATATTTTTAATTGATTCTTTAAAGCCAATGTGTACAACAATTTTTTTCGGCATTTACTTACTCTACCGATTTCTTTTAATTCTTGATGTATAGCTTCAAATCTCATACTACTTATATTGGTCCAATTTTGCTCATAATACGAGGATAGTGGATACAAAAATGGAACTTTGGTCTTGAAGGTTCTTGAAATAACAATAAGTATTGCTTGTAATGATCAGTAATCAATTTATTAATATATAGAATTTGTGTCAGCTTTTCGAGTATTGAGAACTGGAAAAATTTCTCTTAAAGTTAAATAAAGCTTCCAAAACTTATTTTGTGGTGGTACCAAATCTCCAATAATACAGTTTAAATGAATTATTAAATTAGTCATTTCCGCTGCAGAATATTTTAGTTTATTCCCATGCAAAAGAGTTGCTTACAGTGCATACAGTGCACACAGTGCTTACAGTGCATACTGTTGTGAAACATATAATGCATAAATTAATGATAAAGTAGTAAACTGTATGTACCAATTATTTAGGTTGTTCACCAATTGTAATTTTAAGAAAACGAAGATGAATAAAAATATGTAACATAGGGTAATAACCTTATGTGAAAAGGGTACAACATACAAAGTAACAAAGAACAATAAAGAAATGTAAAACGCAATCGATGCATGAAATTATATAATGTCTGGTGGTAATGAAAAACCCAAACATAAAAATGTCAATACATAGCTAATTAAGAAATGTAAAATCACAAAAATAAAGTAAATAAAAATAACATGGCTGGAAGTAATAAAATGTAGGTCATAAATAACTTAAAATTAATAATATAGGAAATATAATGAATGAAGTATTGACGAAATATACAACACAATATATTATGAAATACAATGTATGAAAATTAATAAAAAAACAATAAAAACGGAAGAGTCCTAAATGTGTAATGAGGAAATTAATTAATTTATGGTTACAACATAAGATTGTTTATTATACTGTATGTTTTGTTAGTGTAAGAATATTAAAGAAAATTAGTATATAAGAACGGGAATTTTAACCCAAAACAACTCATTATTAAATCTATATTCAAAGGAGACACTGTTACTCTCCGTAAGATTAAAGAAATAAAAAGAAGTGAATAAATAAATAAAATTGTTATTATTTAAAAAATATTAGTGAAACCATCCTGCTGCCTGATCGATCAACTAGAACAACCAAGGTAAATATAAACTAACAAATAAACTAACACAAACGGCCCGGTATCTCCTGGCATGCTAACGTACTTCCTCAGGAAGGACCAACAGAACAATAGCTATACTTCGGTACGAGCTGTAGTAATTGGCCAGTTAGCATTCCACTAGCATATCTTTCTCCAATTAACAAACTTATTTCTCCAGTAAGCCCGTTTCAAACCTAACACATAAAAACGGCTTACCATCTTTAACTATCAACAAGAACATAAATTAACTTCAATATTAACCGCACTCGAGGTAATCTCTTAGTATACCTCGTTAATATAAAGATTTCGTAACTAGAATAGTTTTAATAAGATATAATGCATGTTATAACATCCAAAATAACATCCATTATAACATTGGCGCTGTAGATAAAGTTTCCGTTAGGGCACTAAAACAATTTAAATAAGATTTTCTCGAATAATTTCAATTATGCAATTTAAACAATTTTTTCGCATTCGAATAATTCCAATTATACAATTTAAATAAACTTTGCGTTAGGGCACTCGAATAATTTAGGTATACATTCATAAACAAAAATTTTCGTATCTTACTTCCTTGCATAGAGTTCATGCAAGACGAAACAGATCCAATAATAAAAGTCAGTAGAGTTAGTGAATCAGATTTAGCGGTTGTTTATTCTCCTACATTAACAAGAAAGCGAATTAATAGCGACCCTAGTTTAAAATTAGAATCAGCTCTTACACAATTTAGAAAGAAACCAGTTCGTAGCATTAAAACAAAAATGGTAGCATTAACAGAAACAGAGATCCAAAATTTGGTTGAAAGAAGAGTACCAATCTTCTATGGTCAACATGACGTAGACACGAGTGAGGTACACTACTTCATTGAAGTGTGCAAACACATCGGTCAAAAAGACGATTTTAAAACTCCAGCTTTAGCAGAAATACTTCTTGAAGAAGTTAAATTGCGGCTCCGTGGTAGAGCGTTTACATTAGTGAGGGACGCCAAAGTAAAGGACTTAAATGAACTTTACAAAGTCCTCACGAAGAAATTCCTACCATTCCATTCCATAGAATCTCTAAGTAACAGATTGTATTCAGCCAGTCAGGGTAGATCGGAAGATTGCTCTGAATTTGGGACAAGAGTACAAGGTTACGCCCTTGATTATGAAGCAGGGGTTAGAGTTAAATTTGGTGAAGGAAATGGTTTACCAAAACCATTCCTGGAAACGTTGCAAAGAGATGCTTTTGTCAGAGGATTAAAAAATGAAGTAATTAGAACACACATGACCATGATTTCGGATGCACCATTAGTAGATTTAATAGAAAAAGCAAGCAGATTGGAAATTCAGTTAGGATACAATCAAAGCCATAGGCTAAATCAAACAGAACAACAGTATGGTGATTCGGTTTGTCAAATCTGTGAAAAAACAGGACACATCGCTAAAAATTGTCAAAAACAAGCAAACCAACGTTCATTAAAAATTTGTCAATTGTGTGATAATATAGGCCATGTAGCTAGAAATTGTCCAATAAATAATTCCAGCCAAAATCAAGCAGCTCAGCACCTAACCTTGAGATTCTGTAGATATTGCAAGAAGCGAGGACATTCATTAGAGGAATGTAGGGCGAGAGAAGCAAGTGATGCTAGGCGTGAAGAATTTTTATTTCAACAAGGGCCAATACCGATAAAATCACAACCGAATGACTACTATCAAAACTACAGATCCGAACAACAGAGTTTTAGACCGAACTACAACTACCAACAAGCAGTCAGCCAAACCAATTACACAAATCCAAACTATCCGAGACTAATAAATCAGAATACAGTAAACGAATCTAATTACTCAATCCGTCAGGCATATCCAAGTAATAACTATCCTAATCAAAGATACAATCAAGCTCCAAACGACTCACTCAGACAGACGAATCAGCACTTCAATAACGAACAAATACAAAATTTTACGAGGAAAAAGCCAAGCGTTGAGCAGATAAATGAAGGTCTAGCAAATTTAAAAATAAAATACATAGAGGACAGCAACGTATACGACGATATGATCTGCCAACAGGGAAACGACTTGGGGCTCGCCGAATGATAACACCATTCCGAGCGAGTCCGAAAAATCAATTAGCCAGTCAATCAAACCCTACTTCGAAAATAAATAATCCCATTAGTTATATCTCGAATAATTCTCTAAGTCCTATGCCCAACGTCTATCACATAAAGCCCATACAAAGATTAGAAACTACGGAAATTAATACAAAACCGATACCAATGAGTTACGAATCACAACTGAGTTCCGCCTCAGACCATAATAAAATAAAACAACTGAGTACCGCCTCAGAAAATAAAATAATAAATCAACTGAGTTCCGCCTCAGACTATAAAGAAATGAATCCGCTGGGAACCTCCCCAGATCGTAAACAAATAAATTCACTGGGAACATCCCCAGAAATTAAAAAAATTAACCCGCTGGGAACCTCCCCAGAAAATAAAAAAATTAATCCACTGGGAACCTCCCCAGATAATAAAATAAATCCACTGAGAACCTCCTCAGTCAATAATAAAATAACAAATCCACTGAGAACCTCCTCAGTCAATAATAAAATAACAAATCCACTGGGAATCTCCCCAGCTATTAAATCAAATCATCTGAGAAAATCCTCAGTTAATAAAAAATAAATCCTCTGAGTACCGCCTCAGACAATAAAAAAATAAATCCTCTGAGTACCGCCTCAGACAATAAAAAAATAAATCCTCTGAGTACCGTCTCAGACCTTAGAATAAGTAAATTAAGTTCCGACTCGTCTATGAGTTCTTCTCCAAATGTTATCTCAGAACGCAATAGTTTAAAATCAAAAAGTTCCGTCGTGAGTAACGAAATAATCGAGCCATTGAGTACAGTCTCAAAGGACCATTTCAAGTTGAAAAAATCAAACGATAACATTGAACCAATCTCAACATCAGATTCTCAACAATTAGTTTATAAGCGTTCAAAAAGCTCTAGCAGTGTTGCAATCCCAGTAGCACGAGACGCCAATTTTCTTTGTAGCGTAGAGCATTTTCGAGACCAGTTATCCGGTATTAATACGCTGGAAAGTTTATTATATCCCGATACAAATGGTGACATCACATCCAATTATCCATACCATCATTTCCAAACCAATATTCCCAATTACAAAACTAGGAAAATAAAATAAAAAATACAATCAAACCTTAATCCGTAAATATTCCTAATAAATTTATAATTTCAAATAAATCCATAATTTTTAAATAAATCCATTATTTCAAATAAATCCATTATTTCAAATAAATCCATTATTTCAAATAAATCCATAATTTCAACCCAGTTCCTTTAATAATTCTTTATTGGATCATAATTAAAAATTTAAAAATTAAAGAAAACACTTTTTCCCTTATGTCTCACAAAATTAACAAGCATGAGGAAACAAGTTCAAAATTGGTTATAAGATGAAGCAAAATTTTAACTAACATCAAAATCCAGACATCAAATCATAAAATTTAAATATATAGAAAAAAATGATTAAAAATATCTCTAATCTAAATTCAATTTAAAAAAAAAAATAAAATTTGTCTTAATATAAAAAAAAAAAGTATCTAAAAAATTTCTTCTAATCAAATTGAAACATTTAAAAAAAAAATATATAAACAAGATTATATACATATATTCAAAAATAAATCAGGATTGAAATTTTTTATTATCTAATGATAAATCTAGAAGCATTATCTAGAAATATTTCTTTTAGTAAATCTAAAACTCTAAAATTACATTAAAAATAAAAAATTAAAAAAAAAAAGAAGAAAGATTTATTATTTTCATTAAATCATGAAGAACTAAGTTAAAAAGAAGAAATAATTCAAATTATCAATTTAAAAAAAAAAAAAAAATAATAAATAAAATTATCAAATTTCAAAATTTTCTTACATAAAAAAAAAATAAAATCAAAACAAAACTCATACACATAACATTCATAATTTAATAAAGTAAAACAAGGTCAAGTAAAAATTTTTTTTTAAATTCCTTAGTAAAATATCGTATTGCAAAATAAAAAAAATAAAAAAAATAAAAAAAAAAACAAAAATGCATTTGTATATTTTTATGCTTTCACAACATTATTTTTTTTACGTAAACATATGTTAGCCTAGGTTAAGGTTAGATAAAAAAAAAAAAAAAAAAAAAAAAGAAATTAGAATCTTTCAATATATATGTATCATATGTATTATGTAGCAAAGAAAAATTATGTAAGGTAGTTGAACTCAATGGTAAACAAAAAAGAAGACCAAGAAGAAGGAAGTAAATCCACATAAGAAATGAAAAGGTTTCAAATCAAATTTACAAAATATCATTTAACATACATAACATCCAACTATACCAAGATGCACCACAAATTTATCTCAAACATTGAAGTACATTGGAAGTCACTTTACAACAGTATATCGAAACATCATCATAATTACGACATACACGACAACATGAGAACTCCGGCATATGCAGCACACAAAAATAGCTGAGCCGTAAATACAACTACATCACGAGCGCTATAATAATTATTGTATTATCATAAGTCAATAAATGTTAATACAATAGGACAAATAAAGACATTCATCATTTGTCCCGCTATCCCGCTAAGATGCCATCGCAATCATTTAATTGCAAACACCAATGAGAAGTCAATACATATATGTATGTTCAGAAATTCATCAAATGGAGATCAGTCATTAACGTGTAATCATCCAGTTAATAAAAGAGACAATGAGAATCCAGATAGTCCAGAAGGCAATCCAAAGATGTTATAAAGTTAATGTAAATTGTAAAATGATTTAAATCTGAGTAGTTTGAGCAGTCAACAAGATGACCTCAAGTAGCAGAAGCAAACAAGAACACATGATGAACAACGAAACTACCATACAAAACAGTTCAAAAATAGATATTAAAATAAATTAAAATTGTAAACTTAGTAGTAACTATAAATAGAAATATATACTTATACCTATATATGTCCCATAAGATTTTTCCTTCAGAAAAATCTCCATAAAGGGGGAAGGTATGTTGTGAAACATATAATGCATAAATTAATGATAAAGTAGTAAACTGTATGTACCAATTATTTAGGTTGTTCACCAATTGTAATTTTAAGAAAACGAAGATGAATAAAAATATGTAACATAGGGTAATAACCTTATGTGAAAAGGGTACAACATACAAAGTAACAAAGAACAATAAAGAAATGTAAAACGCAATCGATGCATGAAATTATATAATGTCTGGTGGTAATGAAAAACCCAAACATAAAAATGTCAATACATAGCTAATTAAGAAATGTAAAATCACAAAAATAAAGTAAATAAAAATAACATGGCTGGAAGTAATAAAATGTAGGTCATAAATAACTTAAAATTAATAATATAGGAAATATAATGAATGAAGTATTGACGAAATATACAACACAATATATTATGAAATACAATGTATGAAAATTAATAAAAAAACAATAAAAACGGAAGAGACCTAAATGTGTAATGAGGAAATTAATTAATTTATGGTTACAACATAAGATTGTTTATTATACTGTATGTTTTGTTAGTGTAAGAATATTAAAGAAAATTAGTATATAAGAACGGGAATTTTAACCCAAAACAACTCATTATTAAATCTATATTCAAAGGAGACACTGTTACTCTCCGTAAGATTAAAGAAATAAAAAGAAGTGAATAAATAAATAAAATTGTTATTATTTAAAAAATATTAGTGAAACCATCCTGCTGCCTGATCGATCAACTAGAACAACCAAGGTAAATATAAACTAACAAATAAACTAACACAAACGGCCCGGTATCTCCTGGCATGCTAACGTACTTCCTCAGGAAGGACCAACAGAACAATAGCGCTATACTTCGGTACGAGCTGTAGTAATTGGCCAGTTAGCATTCCACTAGCATATCTTTCTCCAATTAACAAACTTATTTCTCCAGTAAGCCCGTTTCAAACCTAACACATAAAAACGGCTTACCATCTTTAACTATCAACAAGAACATAAATTAACTTCAATATTAACCGCACTCGAGGTAATCTCTTAGTATACCTCGTTAATATAAAGATTTCGTAACTAGAATAGTTTTAATAAGATATAATGCATGTTATAACATCCAAAATAACATCCATTATAACAATACAGTGCTGAGTGGCGAGTGGCACAGACAAATGCAAATTGAAATAGAATGTCATTTTAGAAAATACGATTTCTAATTAACGAAACAGTGTTGAAATTCAGTGTTAGTAAAAGAGAGATCAACTCGCTTCTCGTCTTTTGTGCAAAATCCCAATACAGGTTTAGATCGTAAATTTTACTTTTGAATTTTAACCCGATTTTAAATGATGTCAGTAAATTTCACTGTTTTTGAGAATAATAGTACTCGAATGCGGTTTCGGTTATGATGGAAATTGGGCTAAACTTCAAGGAGAGTAAGTAAAAACAAAGTATTTAAAAGCATAGATAAACCAGATCAACCAACAGGAACAAATTTTTGAAAAAAAAACAAAAATAAACGGCGCTAGTTTATATAGAAATATTTCTACTGGCACCCCACAATCAAAAACATTACGTGCATTGTGGGGTGCCACTGTGCCAGTTTGTATTTCATTAATAAGCCACGTTTCAATGAATTAGTACTATTAGTTCGTCTGATTATATTTATTTGTGGTAAAAGTAAAATTCACACTTTTTACCTAGGTAAATACCGAAAACAGTGAAGAATAAAAATTATCCAAATTTATTTACTTTTTAAAAATTATTAAACTTTAGAGAAAAAAAGGAAAAGCCAAAGCCACAAGCATCCTCATTTTATCAAGGGCATGCAACGGCAGCAATACCAGCGGCAGAAGGTTCCACTTCTCGCAATTTACCAAATTAAATCAAAAATTAATTTAAGTTAGGAATTTTTAAAACCATTTTTTATTTTAATTAATCTATATTAATTTTTTAAGACTGGCAATAAACCGGCACACAAAAAATTAATATTTGAGATACAAAAAAATAATAAAACGGCACAAATTAATGAGCAACAAACAAAAATTTCTTGGCATCATAATAATAATTTGGCAACATTTATAATTTTTTGGCACTATTGGAAGGGTACACAAAAATTATTTTTTGGCATCGAAATAAACATTTTGGGCGACAAAAATAATTAACTGGCAACAAAGTTATAAATAAATAAATTAAAAATTAAAAAAATTAAATTAGTTTTAAAATATTCTGGAAAATGGAGATCCCTAATTTAACTTAGAATTGTAGAGGCTAACGGCTTCGGTAACTCTCACGGGCACGCGGGAGGTCGCTTCGCTCCCCCCCGCTTAGCCCTCCGAGGGGCCTTAGATTTAAACTTCGAGGGACGTAGGAGCCGGGATACGCAAACATGTCGCACGTAGGAGCGGATTATATAGAATCTATTAATGACACTGCAATATTTTATATCGATCCCCCATCAAATATTAAATAATACAAAATCGATTAAATTTAATTTTTTGTCTCGATTTTTTTTTTTTTTTACTACTAAAAATTATTTTTTTCTGTTCCAAAATATTATATTTGTCGCCAATTTATTAATTTTGATGCCAATGTTTGTCGCCACAGTATTTAATAATGTCCTTCAAAAATATTTGTTTGTTTTTTCATATGTGGTGCCAAAATATTATTTGTGATGCCAATTTATTATTTTTGATGCTAATGATTGTCGCCAAAAAATTTTTCTTGTATGCCCGTTTAAATTGTCCCATTTTTTTTCATTCGCCGATACATTCGCCATTTTATCAAGGGTAAAATTTGTGCTCTATAGATTGTATCGTTAATGACGGAACACACAAATATTATAGAAATAAGCTATAAATCAATTTCGCCAAAGAATTGGAATATTTTTGCTGGAGAATATTGAAACAATTTGAAATAATCGAGCAAATATATGTAAATGTGAGAATATAACTTTCACAAAATATGCCATGGAAAATTTTACGAAAAAGTGATTATAACAGGAATAGTATTTAGATTGCCATATTTTACCATAGCAGCATGAAAATGCTAAACAATTATCTCTAGATTTGTAATTGTATTTCAATTTTTTTTATTATGATTGAATTTTTTATACACACATCAAATAAAAATCCATGCAAACAAAAGCTTGTCAAATAATTTGCATACAACATGACACAAATGGATGAATTTTGATTCAATCGCTGACGGAAAAGTTGTATTCTCTTATTAAATACAACACGTGCTGTAATTAATGATCGATAATTTTTTACTCGTAAAACCGACGCAGATAATTCAACTCGTGCTGCGCGCTCGTTGAATTTTCAGCGCGATTTTAACTCGTAAAAAATTATCGATAATAATTGAGCACTAGTAGTGATAGTTTTTCATTATTTAAATTTTTTAACAATGAAATTTTTTGTGTAATTATTATTTTTTCCTTTTTACATAAATAAAATATTTATTAATTAAACATTCTGTTTTTATATTTAATTAGTAATTTGGTTACTAAAAAAAACAATCTCCCCTCCATGGTTAAAATGTGGTTAAAAAATAACTACATATTTAGTTTAATTTTAACTGAAAAATCCTGGTTTTATTTTGGTTAAACAAGAGTAAATGTTTAACCGATACGTTAAAGAACGGCTTCTTGACAGTTTTTTAAAAACCATAAAATGGTATATGTATTATGGTTTATAAATGATTTATTTTAAACCTATTCGTTTAAATTAAGTTAAAAATTAACAGTTAATGTACAGTTAGCTATTGATTAAAGTTAAATAAAAACTGGACAAATACGGTTAATAGAACGATATACATACATATAAGCGTATTCTCAACCTTAAAAAACCATTTTAAAACTTAACCCAGATTATAGCTAATGTTCAATAACGGTTTATAAGCTAATTTCCAACTAAAAATTGTTACTCGGGTAGGACCATACAAGAAATATTAGATATCACACGTGTCTCAGGTTTTATTAAGGATAGTCTTGTGAATTGGAAAGAGTTGATGACTATTCCTTTTCTGATCACTGCTATCTTCAGTATGAATTGGTGACATAAACTACAAAAAAAAACCTATATTTAGCAACATGAGGAAAACCGACTGGGATACTTACAGAACCATTCTAGGTAAAAAATAAAAGTAAAGCCACATGCATCAACACAGGAGCTTGATGACTTAGAAGACAAGCTGTTACTTTGGGAGCGACCTTTTAGTAAAACAGGGCCTCCTTGGTGATCAAAACAGCCCCACAGCTCTCGTTAGAAATGCAAGAGGTTTTTTAAAAAAACCAAGAAAATTAAACTTGCTGGGATTGGGACTGCTGTAAGGAAATCCTCAAAACATACATATCGTAGGTTTGCGAGAAAAGTGACACAGTTTTGGGACACAACTAATGCGGAACCTTTTTTGGAGTTACTACTGAAAACTTACTTTTCGGAGTGCTGCAAACTTTCACCTGAAATGTCTAGTGCCGCTAGGGGTTCAATCGTTGCAAGTGAAATAGTAAGCTAGAGGAAGGTAGTGTGCGCAATAATTAGCTTTAAGAAATATGAGTCGGCTGGACCTGATTACATTATTCCTGCAAAAGTTCAGCTAACTATTGACTTAATTCTACACTGGCTGGAAGTCATTTTTCAGAGACAGCCTATAAGTTTCCCACATATTCCCAGCAAATGGACTAAGTTAAACGTAATATTTACATATGCCCAAGGTGTGATAAAGCTATCATTGCCATCCCAAAGATCTTAGACTTATAAGATTATGCTCTTTTCTATTAACATCACTCAAAGGACAAATGGAATCTCTTGTTAGAGTGTCTATAGAGCCGGTTAAGTGGTTGAAATCTCAACATGCGTACGGTAAAGGAAGATTTAGGAGGAATACTACTTGGTAATCTATCTGGATATAGAGGGGCCTTTAGCAACGTTAAGCTAGATGATCAAATGCTAAAAGGCAGCATCATGACGGCTAATCTTGGCGGTCCTCCACTAGTAGATTTAGTAGATTTGTACTATTGTTCCGTCTTCATTGAAACTTGGCCATGAATAACTTTTTACTGAACCTGGAGATGCAAGGCTTTAGGGTGTTTAGTTATGCAGATGACTCGTTGTTTATGGTAAATATCCTTGTACTCAAAGAGAGCGGCTGCAAAGGCCGCTTGGCATTCTTTTCGAATGGGTCAGCAACTGTGGACTAAATGTTAACCCACGCAAAATTGATGTGGTCCTCTTCTCTAAGAAACACAAACTTCCTCGGATTGACTCTCCTATTTTAAATGGTAGTAACTTGACCTTTACAGATAAAGCGAATTATCTGTGTCTTATTTTAAATAAGACTCCCCGACTACTGCAGCATTTTTCAAACTGTGGCTGGTTCCAAAAAAAGAAACAATCACGTTATTGTTCTTCATAAGCCAAAGTTTGTATTATTGAAAGTAGATATCCATAAGATAAAATCACTTAAAGTGGATCTTATCAGAATATATAGTGCAAAGGCTATCGTTTTGAGGTTATTTGTGGTGCGAAAAGAAGACTCTTTTCTAAACTCTGTGTAAGTTAGCCGAATGTTTTGATGATATGATGGTATGATGACATAATAGTATGATTTTATGATGGTACGATGGTATAATGGTATAATTTTATGATGGTGTGATGGCATGAGAGTACGATGGTATGATAGTACGATGGTATGGTGGTGTGAGAGTACAACAACAAAATTATTAATATTTCCCGAGTAACGGCAGGTGTTTCAGCTAGTTTCATATAAAATAAGAAATTTTCAAAATAACCTAAAACTGGTAGTGAATGGGTGAATTTAGACCGATATAAAGAGCACTACAATATAATCACGAATACTGTTGTAAGCTTGGATGGCAACACAATTGTATTAGATTTTGGATATTTTAATTTATATATCCTCAATAAATGGTCGTTAAAAATAAAAATAAAGTTAATGATCAACAAACTACGAATTTTTCTGGTGATAACTAATGGCTACGCACTCCTGTTGAACCACTTTCCAGGCATGACGCTTCAAGAGTTGAATTTGTACAAATTTTTACATTTAATGTTTGGTAAGCAGTGACAAAACAAGATGAGCCTATATCCAGCAGTAGAATCACTTCATAAAAATATCAGTTTATAGGTTGTTTTGTTAATTTTTCATTTTATTTAAAATATGTTTTGGGCCGAAATATGTCGGATGGTAACTTTAGGCTGAGATAGCCAAGACACTATCGATAATTTTACTTTCGGTTGAAAACTTTTGGCTAACTTTAATAGTATATTATCTAACTGAATCTTTCATTGTTCCGGTAGAAAAACTTACCATATTTCTTTGTCCACGAGTTCCTCAAATTTGTAAATTTAAATAAATCGCTCATCCCGAAAAAAACAAGAAAATTTTGATTTTTTTAATTAATTTATTTCATAAAATTAATCCTATTAATTTATTACAAAGTTTCACAATTTCTATTGGTTGTATGTACTATAATAAATAATTTGAATTTTTTTTGCTTCCACTCTTTAGTAGTGACGTAGTGACATGTAATGGATTTCATAACTAAAGGATCCATAAACTATAGTTTCGCTAAAATATGTCATGAATAATCTTAATTTCAGCTCTGTTTAAAACTTCAGTTTCAAAATGCCTTTTAGTGCGAGCTCTAAAACACATATTCCGAATACTAATTTTACCTAATTTGATATCTACAAAAAAAAAAACAATTTGGTATATTTTCTAAACAAGACGTGTTTTATATTTACTACAGCATACCATTAAAAATATTACCACGAAAATGGTGTAAAAAACTAAACTAAAAGTCAGAAAATTTGGTATTATAAAACGGTTAAACTGTCAAATGAAATGTTCGTTTTTAAATTATTAAGTTTCGATACTTCAGTTACGAAATCCATGGCGTGTCAATAATATTTTAGTAGCTCTGGTAGAAAAATTGGTTGGGAGGACGGTTCAAAATCGATCGACTTCGTATGAACCACTTTGAGCCGCCCAAACAAATATTTTCTAGTAGTGCTATAAAGTGCACAGAATGTGGTAGGAACGTATTGTAAAACGATCCGAGTCTTTGTATTTTGAAAATTTAACTTCTATTAATTATTTGTTTTGTTGCTAATTTCGAATTTAACTATTAATTATTTATATTTGAAATTTCATTAATATATTTATAGAGTTTTTGTAATTTATTGTAATTTTTGATTGATTTGGAAAATTATGGTTTTATTTGGAGATTATATCGAGAATCTTTATTTTGGTATAGTAATTAATTAAATGTGGGTATTGTTTATTTACAATTGGTTTTTTGTTATATTTGCGATTTTTGATTAATTATTATTATTTATATATTTGTAGGTATAATATGTATACAGAACAGTTTCTAATTATTTATTTTGGAATTTGTATTTCTATTAAATTTGAATAATTTCTACTTAGAATTATACAAGAAAATCACAAGTTTTTTTATTAATTATTTAATTTGTATATATATTTATATTGGATTTATTTGTTTATTTATTTATATGAATTTTTACAGAATTATTTTTTGATGTGAAAACATCTTTAGCGGCAGGAGTAAGTAAAAAATTGTATAGAGCTCGGGTTACGGAAATAAAAGTGCCGAATAAAAATTATTGCAAGTATGTGTGAATATCGACAAGGACAAAAAATAAATAAAACCTAAAATCAATGCAAAATCTACGCATACACATGCAATATACAACAACATCCGGCATTTCAAAAACATCGTGAGCCGAATACAAAAAAAAAATCGCCTACTTTAATTAATTTTGTTGTGAAAATATCTGCTATATACATATGCCCGCAGCAGCAAGTGTTTTTGAAAATGGAAATTACATTCGAGCACAAGCGCCACAAATTATGCTTAAAAAAATTAAATGGAAATAGCTAGCTGTGAAAATTGTACATACAGTGACTCACAGCTTATTTGATCCAGTCGCATTTCCTTAACAAAATTGTAAATATCTCGTGATGTCTTATTTTGTTTGAAAAAAACTAATGCCATTTGCAAGGTACATTTATTTTTATTATAAAACACAAAAAAAAAACAAATATTTCGAATGCATATCAAAATTATATTAAAAAGTTCCTTATTTCAACTTATAACCAACTCACAGCTTAAATGGTCCACTTCATATTATTGTTAATAAACTGGGCATTTAAGATATTAATACCAGGGGTGAGATGATGAACCATCACGTTTTTCGCTTCGATGCATTTTCGATAGAATAACGGTATTTTAGAACTAAATTGTTTTAAAATTTTATATTTTTAACAAAGAAGTACAGTTATTCTATCGAAAATGCATCGAAGCGAAGAACGTGATGGTTTCAATATCTCACCCCTGGTAGGATAATTTTTCTGTTTTCTTTTAAGACGTCGTTAAGCCTATTTGACATTGAACTGACCAGCTTGTGCGTGTACTCCGGAGTTATCTTCTGCCACTCTTCCCTTAAAGCATTTTTCAAATCTGTAACAGTTGAAATCTGGGGGTTTTAATTTCTCGTTCTATGATATGTGGGCAATTCCAAATGAGCCAAGTCTGCACAATCCCCGACTTATGTTTGCGGTTATTGTCATGATAGAACCGAAAATTCTCGTTGATGCCCAATTTAGTGGCACTTTCGATTAAATTTTTTTATAAGATTTACTTGTACATTTCTTTATTCATATTTCCTTCTATGAAAGTTAAATTGCATATGACATTCAGTTTTTTCAATCAAAATAAGACCACGAGATATTTACAATTTTGTTAAGGAAATGCAGCTGGATCAAATAAGCTGTGAGTCACTGTATACATTGATACATAATAAAATAATAATTTTAAAATTGTTTAATCGGTTCGGTACACAGTACACAAAATAGAGGTAATATACTCACTGGTTCTATTTTCGTTCATTTTTGCGCAGCTGTCAAAAATTGCCAATATGGCGAATGTTTGAGACCTAAATATACTAAATAAAATATTTAGATAAATAAATTTATTTGAATTAAACACATTTTTTATTTATTTAAATAACTTTTTTATTTATTTATTGAAAATAACTTTTATTTTTTAAACTTTACTAGGCATGTACATATGCATACGTATACATATTATTATAAAAAGGTCTCTATGTTCCGCCATTTTTTCAATTTGTTGTTTTTGTAATTTTTGGCATATGCGCAATACATTACCTTTATTATGTGTACTGTGGGTTCGGTATGCTTGTTAGTATTGCTCATGCTGTTCGTAAGTTTGGTTATGGGGGTTTCGCGCTACTGTCTTTCCAATTGCAATGCTTTTACGACCAACAGTAGTTTGTCGTAACCATTTATTACTGTGGAATCTTGAACAAGATTGCTGTGTATGAGTAATGGCATATTTTAAAGCGTACATGGCAGGTTTAGGTGATTAACTTAACAGAACTGTACTTTGCTCAAGCTCAATCAATGTTAGTACGATTCGTCCTCCAAATTCAAAATAGTAGAATAACTTGACTTTTTCAACCAAAAATGTAACTTAGTTTAAATACGGAGTGAACGCATACGTCTTTATGGAGGGGTTTCTGAGCCTTATCGAAATGGTTAGAAATGATTTACATTTAATAGATATTTATACAAAACTGTTTTCACATAAATAATTTGCGAGTTGAGGGTGAACTCGCTCGTTGTTTTTTTTTTCTTAAACTTTCTATATATTTATAGTTTTTCATTGTAGTATGTATATGTACATTGGAAGAAAATATATAATTTTTTTTTTTTAATTTAGAAATTATTAATTAATTAGTTATTAATTTATTGACTTCACTCTACTTGTAACTGATAATTTAAATATTAATTTTGAAATTACAATGATTGTATTGTAGCTGTGCTCTTATATTTAGTTAGAGGTGAACAATACTCATCTGTCTAGCTAAACTTGAAGGTTATACCTACATTCCAGAGATGGGCGTTGACGCGTCAACTATAATTGTCGACGCGTCAACTATAAATAGCGGCGTGTCAACTATTATTGCAGACGTTGACACTTGTTGATACAAATTCAAAGATGTGCATCGACGCGTCAACTATTATCAACGATTATTGTCGAGACGTCAAATATTATTGTTGACGCTGAGATTTGTTGACGTTGCACATCTGATAAATTTACTAACTATACCATTTTTGTAATAATTGATGAACATTTTTTGAAGCAGCCTTCCGCTTTGGTAAATTCTTTGTGTTTTTTTTCTATGTTGAACTACTTTCACGGACCATAAAACATTACCCCTATCTGTAATAACGGCTCCAAAATCTAATAACTTTTCAAGAACCTTACAATCCGAAAGTTGTCGATTATTCTGAGAATTAAGTAAGTACAAGTTTTTCTTTAACGTCAATTAATTTTCCTATTTTGGTAAGGTATTGTTAAATTTACTATTGGAATTTGGGTATTAAACCAGGTATAGTTCAGCTACCACATTTTGAACTATCAAAAATCTTTACCACAGGAATTATGATAGATAAAACTGGTCGACAAACAAAAAGTAACAGAAACAAGGATAGTCATTTCCGACGTATGTTTCGAAGTTTCCGAATCTGGCCGCATAATAGCCCTATCACGCCAGGGTTTTGAGATATCCTAACCTAAAAGTGCAAAAAACACTGCTATTATGGGTTTTCAACAGTGTTGTGCGTGTGCGCCTATTTGGAGATTGACTACACGCAAATGTCGACAATAACGTAAACAATAGTTTTTGACATAGACAATGTAGGCAATACGTAGTCAATGTAGAAAATTAGTGGAGAATTCGTAGACAGACAAAATATAATTTTTGTAGTAGTTTTATATTTGTATACAGTTCCTAACTTATGAAAAAAATATTACGCTCATATTTGAAGTTCCAAAATCCTCCAGAAGGCCAGAATCGATCATGTAAAGCACGGAAGCCCGAAATCAAAGGTATATTAGGTTTGCAGTTAACAAAACAAAAATTGAAGTAACTAGGTAAGGTAGGTAGGTTTTAACTTATTAAACATATATAATTTTCATGTAACTAAAAGTCTAAAATAGCCATCAGAAAGGTCTTCGAGTAGAAGATGAAGCTGTTGTAATTATTAACATTTTGAAATTTTAATTTTTTATTTTTTTTACAACTAAATTGGTCAGAGCTATGAATTTGTCAAGATTCTGTTTTTTACGCTCTTGATTAAAAAGTTTGTAGGTAAAAGTCTAATCTGCAAAGGTGTTCGATACTGACGTATTAAACGAGTTGATAGAGGGCCTGATTTGAAGTAATAAATACAATTATATCTTTTCGGCTTTCGGAGGCTTGACATTAGCGCTATAATTTTTTACATAAATTGTTTTTATTCTTTCAAAATTCTTAATTTTCCAGAATTTATTAGAAATAAATTGTTTGTTTCAATTTTTGGCCATTACACAAGTTTTCTTCCACATTTTCCACAACTTATTAAATAAAAAAGGCATTTTTGAAAATGTGGTAGGCTTGCGAAAGGTGTTCCCCAACATTTTTATCAATAAACCGTTATAACTTATAACCCGTTAAAGTCCCAAATCAAGATTTTACCGATATTTGTAAAAATGAAAACTGGATTGAATCATTCTTAGCATTTGCATCATTCGATTAGAAGGCTAATTTTTTTCTTTTAATCCCAAATTCTAAGGATTTTGGCTACAAATAGTAGAGGTTTATTAATGTCTAATTCTTTGTGTAAAAGTAGAAAATAAGCTTGCGAGTATATTAGTGCACCCAACAAATTTGACAAATTGAAATTCATTAAGTTTTATATCATAACCACAAAGCAGGATAACCAGAGACGTAAGTTGTATGAAGGGATGAAACCTACTATATGAGCTGTTATATTTTTTCGAACAGTGTTGGATGAAAGGGAAATATGTGTTGTCCCTTTTGCACCATTCGATGTTATACTTGATCATACATGATAAACCAATTTAAGAGGTATGATCAAGCGCATGTATTGCTATCTTTTTCATTAAAAAATTACCGTCATTCGGTGATTTGTGCTATACTTTTTTTTATAAACACTAGTTCTTTGCGGTGATAGTTTTTGTGAACATTTTGTGAAAACAACGTAGCCTCGTGATTTTATCGCACCGAATGACGACATGCGCAAGAAAAGACGAATTTGAAACAGCTGTCAATCATACCTTTCAATTGGTTTATCATGTTGATCACATGACTGTGGCTTTTATTTTAATTTTCAAAATAACATATTCTATTTTTGTCTAATTATATTGTGCCATATTCCGAATTGGAACAGATGTATATGAAAAAATAAAAAATAACTTTTTTCGATTTTATCATAGCCTGCTATATAAAAAAAACACGATTTACAGGTGTATTGTTAAATGCGTAGCCAAAATAAATAAAAAGTAGTTTTGTTAATTTAATTTTGTATTTGCAATAGATACAAATTAATGTAAATTATATGACTATTAATTAAAAATTATAAGTTTTAATGCTTTATGCATTGGAAAACGTCATTTTCATATAAACGTCATGTTCATATGACTTCACAAAAAAGTTTACGCTTAACGGGGTCTATCTATAACTCTTTTTTAAAATCCATTTTTAATTTTGTTTCTGTATACAGAAATTTTATTGTTTGATTGTATAAGTGATGAATAAATGGAGGTTTTGTTTTTTCATCCTACTTGAAAATGTAGAGACATTTTCTTTTACAAATTTTTAATTATCCATTCTAAACCTATTGACGGTGTTTACACTAGGCATTTTATTCCTGGAATTTTTTCTCTTTTCATACAAAACCCTTTTCATTCAACTTTGTTTGAAGAACAAATACGAAACGATAATATTTTTTACACATACATATGAAAAAATTCCGGTTTTTTAATGCTTAGTGTAAACGATGAGGGATTTTGTTGCCGAAGAATCCGGAATAAAATGCCTAATGTAAACACCCCCATTGAGGATTCAAATTATCGAACAATATACAGTGGTACCCCGGTATACGACCTTAATTCGTTCCTAATGTTCGGTCGTACACCGAATTAGTCGTATATCGAGTTAATACCCCCGACAGACACAAACCAGCTAATCGCGAATTCGAGATTATGTTGTTATTTTCTTTCATGATTACCGCGCTTCATAATTTGATTATTGTAATCTAGTTGTATAAACTCGATAAACATGAAATACAAAAAAGAGACAGAAAGTATAATAGAAATAGAAATATTTTATTTTGATGTCATTTTTAAAATGAAGATGAAATCGCGATCTGAGATTATCGCGATAGACACATCTCAAAAATGGCCAATTTTGAGATAATAGGAAAAAATCCTTTAAATGTAACAATCTTTTATCTGGCTTAGTGTCACTTCTAAACTACCAATAGTTTTCAATATATATGACGTTGAATTTGATAAATTCAACTACTTTATACCAAAAAAAAAAAATTCAAATCGATTTCCTCAAAAATATGATATTTTGAGATGTGTCACTATTCTCGCAAACCGACGACATGCATTTGTATAGCTATGTTAATGGATTCAAAAATACAGTCAAACCCCGGTGTATGACCAAACTCGGTATACGACCGGAACGGATTATATAATTCTTTTTTACATGGTTTCTTGTGAGAAATGTTGCTTCGATATACGACCAGGAACGAATTAAGGTTGTATATCGGGGTACCACTGTAATTGTTATAGTACGTCTAAATAAAAGACTGATATTCTTTATTTTTTAATTATGGTGTATTTATACAAAACATTTTTATACAAGCATGCTCATTTTTCTAATCTCTATTTACTTTACGAAAAAAGAACAAACACATTTTTTTTAATATAATCCCCTTACATTTTTGTGTTTGTTTTTGTTGACAAACCTAATGATAAACTAATATGTAATGAAATTTTTTGCCTTAAGTTTTTAGATAAAAAATAAATATAACCGAATTAAACGTCGCATGAAAATATGATCGTGTACCGACTACCGAAGCGTCGTTTACCGAGCAAAATTTCCTCAGCCAAAAAAGGTCGTAGGTATACGGAGTTTGTCGTGTACCGGGGTACCATTGTATTTAATTCGAGTGAGTTTTAGTTCATATATAAATATTTAATTCAAAATGATCAAATTTACATTAGTTTTAACGAGAATTTGAGAAAAGTAGTATCCTATTCGTTCAAGAAAATGTAGGTATGCAGTATTGCATTTTATTTTTATTTTTTATTTTTTCATATACATACATCTGTTCCAATTCGGAATATGGCACAATATAATATAGACAAAAATAGTATATGTTGTTTTGAAAATTAAAATAAAAACCACCAGTCAAAATATAACAGCTCATCTAGTAGGTATCACGCCTTCATCCAACTTACGTCTCTGGTTATCCTCCTTTGTGTCATAACTTTGAACCGCAAAAATAATTTTTTTCGAAAAACATTTTAACATATTGAATTGATACAAAAAATAGTTGAATGTTTTCATCATTTAAGTTTTGCAAGTCGAAGGTAGTTTCTAAATGACTCATACTTATCGATATCGATAACTTTTTTTATATTCCTAAATATTATATTTTTTGAAACCTTTTTTATCAGTAAAAGTTTCACAAATGATAATTCATTTGATAATTTAAAATTTGTTTCAGCTAATAAAAATCCTGAAGCCATGAATCAGAATTAAGGTACCGAGATCATGCTATTTTGTAGTTAAACTCTCATCTTCACTGCGTATAACCATCACCACCAAAAAAGCTAATCATTTTCTTTTTCAATCTCGCAAGTAAATTTTATTCGCTAGTTATCATTTAGAAAAATATTAACAGAATCAGAATTTGGTATAGTCCTAATAATATCGTTAATAATTTGGTATACTCCTGATATCTCTTTCAAAACTTTAGTCTCAATTAATTCAATCGGTAAGTTAAATTTTGGTTAATATATAATTTGGGGGCAAATTAATTTTTTTTGATTTTAACTTTAAAATATTTCGCATTTTTTATTGCCGAAAAATTATAACACAAGTAACAATTTAAAATAGTTAACAAAAATGTTGACAAATTACTTGCATAATGCTGAATAGTAAGTTTTTATCCCAGCTGTGTTTAAAATTTTAACAATTCTGTGTCGTTGATCTGTGTGGTTCTGCATCAATTGTCGATGGTTTATAATTTACACATAACGATAATTTGTTTTCTGAGCATGTATACCAATGTACATTGTTATGGAACGGGATCTGAACCCCTGAATTCTCCGTCAAGTTTACAAAGAGCTTGACAACCCGTGCGTTTTTTTTGTTAGAGTGGAGTTCATAGAATTGTCCAGAAAACTAAATATTGTCCTTTAGATGTAGTCATCCCTTAAATTTGCCTCACTTTATTATATTATCACATAGGTAAAATAAGATGAGCAAGTTTTCAATACTTTCACTAACGCTCATTTCAGTAAACTTCCAATCTATATAAAAATTAAGAACGCAAGAAATGTATTTCCAGGAAAAATCAAAAGATTTAGGCCCTTGAATTCAAGGGTTAAAAGTATATCTATTCCGTTGACCCGCGAGATATTTTTCACGTCATGCAATATAAGAAAATTCAATTATAACGATCTATTATGTTTGGAGTGTTTTTGTACACCAAGGCCTGAATCAAATCGTGAAGATGAATTTTGAGTTAAAGTTCATCGTAAATAAATTTTAAAATCATATATTAGCTGCATATTGTGACGTTGGATCTGATCCGGATCAAGTTATGTTTCATGAAACAACAAAGAAATGAAAATCACATCAAAAACTTTGATCCAAAAATAAAACTTTAGTAAATTTTTGTTGTTGCTTTCAACGTAATCTTTGATATCCGGATTACTATCTGCCGGCTAATATAAAAAAATTAATCAAAGAGAATAAAACAATTTTATAGATTATTTTACCCAGCCAAACACTATTTCTATTTATATACATTTTATTTTTCCGAGAAATTAATCCCGGGAATTCCCGGGAATAACCCTCTTAAGCTGAACTATCAAATCTAACAATTGGCCTGAAAGGATTGACTTCTCTGCGTTCTTTAGGAAGACCATCATCCATGGAGTCATACCATTGTATTTTCTTAAGTTCTTAACAACAGATTTGTTTATTATGCCTAATCGTCCTCTACATAAAATAATTCGACTTAAATTTGTTTGTACTAATGAAATTCCAACTTTTCTTATCTCCGTACGAATTGTATTCTGATCAGAGCAAGTCCACTTTTCAATATTTTCGGATTTTTCATGAGTAACATTACCTTTACCAAGCTTCAATAAGTATACATCGGGACTGTCACATAAAAATCGTTTAGCTTTGTGAGTTTGTCGAATTTGTAGTATTCGTTATTTTTATACAAATATGTATTTGTCAAGTTCTTCTAAAAAGTACTGCGCTTGTATATAATAACAAAAGGAATAATAAAATTAAGATATCTAAGAAAAACAAAATGAATGTACCATGCACCTATCTATATACATACGCCTATTATCAAAAGGCTGCTATAGGGCCGAATGTCTCAGGTGGCGTATGACAAAATTTTCCTTCACCAAAATGTACCACTGCTGCAACAATAGTTTTGTCGATAGAATACCCAAAGATTAAACATAATAAAATACATAAATTCATAAGAAATTTCTTTATACATATTTGATAAAATTTTTTATATTTCAAAATATTCCTTAAAACAAGAAATTTAAAAAATTATATTTCTTAAAACAAAAAACTAATAAACAAAAAAATTCGGCCCTTCGACCCATTCGGCCCTTCGACATTCGGCCCTTCGACATTCGGTTCTTTGAAATTCGGCCCTTTGTCCCTTTTCCTGAGCATTTTGGGAAAGAGATCTTTAGAATTTTTGAAATATATCAATAAAGATTTCCACAAATTAACTTCTAAAATTAAAACTGCTGACGGAATACTAAATACAATTCTGGACTACACATGGCTACCGGTTGCTTTTGGCTCACAAACAGCAAAAATAAAATTGTATATCGTTCCCACACCATCACGAAGACCACTTTACTTGGGTATCGATTTTTGGGAAGGTTTTAATATTTTTCCAACATTAAACGCCATCAAATGTTCTGCGCCGTCGCAACCCGAAAATTGTAACATGCCCTCACTCCACAAGAAAAATGTACACTTGACAAAATTATTTCTATGTTTCCTTCGTTACAGAAAGAAGGACTAGGAAAAACTTAACTGCACGAGCACGATATTGAAATTATGGAGGGATTAAATTATTCCATCTCACCCGCACTTCAAAAAAGCTTGAACGAGGAAATATACTACATGCTGGGATTAGGAGTAATAGAAGTCAGCAGCAGTTCTTGGAGTTCTCCAGTGATGCTTGTTCCAAAAGCAAATGAGAAATCGAGACTGTGTCTGGACGCTAGAAAAGTTAATGAAGGACGCATTCTGGTAGATTCCGCTTGCAGGCTGTATTTTATCACCTATCAATTTCTTTTTGTCAAAATTTCCTTATTTGTCGAAAATATTCGATATTCGTACCAATTTATAAATGTGGTTATCCTACCAAACTAATGTCTTATTTACCAGCATTTCGATATTTGGGTTTTATCAAAACTCTAAAAACGCCTTTTCCATTTTTGTAAAAGACTGCAAAACCTTCAACAATTATTTGGCATGCCGTCAGTGTGGTATAGTTTATTTTCTTGACAGAAGCAGAGACGTAGTTGCAAAGAAATTTTTGTGTGGCATTAAAATCGCTAGAAAATTTTCTCCTTTCAATTCAATGACTATTGCTTATGTGTATGACTCTATATAAAACACCAAATCAATGGCAACATCTTGCGGCATTTAACAACTAATCATTGTATTTCATTGTCCATCTAAAATAGTTAATTGATTTTTAGCTAAATATAAAAAAAAAATCAAATAAATTATTAATTTAATTATGAAATTCCACTAAAATCGTTGCTCTATCCGGCCCAAGATCCGGTACAGTACATAAACATACATATATTGTATTAAAAGCATCATTTGTTCCCCGAAAACCAAATCCTTATTTAACTTTAATTAAAACTAAAGCTAAACAAAAAAAAACAATTTTATTTATTAATTATTCATAATTGTGTAAATAAATAATTTTCAATCTTTCGCCACTAAAATAAAATTTTAAAATGTTATAAATTATTTATTTATAATAATTTATTATTGTTTATTTAATTAAATTTATTTATATATCTATTATATATATAATGTATATATAGAAAGGAAGGCAATGATATTTTATATTATTTATATATTTTGTTTTAATTAAATTAGTTTACTACCCAAAAATTATTATTTTTTTTTTGTTTTTAATTATAAATTTTAATCAGGAAATTTAATTAAATTTTTATTGCTATTTAATTACATAATTTTACAAACTTTTATAAATATAAATATTAAATATTTGGTTAAAATAAAATAAGTGAAATGAAATGATAATGAAACTATAATTGTTCGGTTTTAAAAAGAATTATTTTTGTTTTTTAGTTGAAATTTTTTGGACCCTTATTTACTAATTAATTGTATATAATAAACAAAATTAAATTTATATACTACATAATGATAAAATGAAATTAAATTTGAAATTTAATAAATTTTTTATTCTAATTTATATAATTTTAATTTAATTTAATAATTACTTTTGCTTTTTTGTTTTGTTTTTTTAGGTAATACTGACTTCCGAATTGTTATATTTTTTTTGTTTTTGGCCAATTCAAATTAATTTTGGTGTGTTTGTATTTAGGTACTAAGTGTCTGTGTATTTATTTGTTGATTACACACTTCCTTCGTTATATGAATAGATTTATTCGTCATCGTATTCAAGATATTCCTTAAAATAAAATTTTCAAATTTATAAATGTTTTTTAATTTTTTATTATTTAGTGCCTGAAAGGGGTAATGTCGAAAGGCGGACGGGCAACCAAAAATAGCCACTGACAAAACCATTTGTAAATAATATTATTGTTAAAATTATCGAAATGATTCTTCCCTAAGATAATTATACTTATGCATGCTATTAACAACAATAAAAACAAGTTTTTAGGACGATGCATTCATTGTTCCCATCAGGGATTATCAATCAAAAGTTCAACGACTGATACGACTTTAAAAGCAAAATACCTCTCCAACACCTTATGACGAATAATCTTCCGAGGAGACATCTAGCATGGTAATCTGGGAATCTTTGTGAAGAGAGAGCGTAATAACACGATTTAATAAAAGAATTTAGTGAATTTTTAGAGTTTAATCATATTATATGAGTCGCAATTTTTGCTAATAGACCAGAACAGAATACTTTGAAATTTATTTGAAATTAATGGATGATTAGCGGAGAAAATAAAAAAAATCAAGTTTTGGCGTCCTTTGTTACTAAGTTTTTTATTGTTTTTAAAACCAATTAAATTATTTCCTTTTCTCGAACACAATAAATTTTAAAATGGATTCAACTTTCGCAATACCGGGTGATCAAAAAGGAAAAAACCTACAACTCTGCCGTCCTGCGGTGTTGGCCGTCCCGGTGAACAGTTGTCGTTTATCGTTACCGTCATAATTTTTATCATCCTGGGTTTTGTTCTTCGTAGGTTTAATCATTGTGAGTTGTAATCATCATGGGATTAAATCGTCCTGGGTCTTCAACATCGTATTCGGGATAATTATTGCGCCTTGGCTTTATGTGATCGGCACACGAAGTCGTCCTATATGGTCCACTGTGGTCGCCAATTATCTTTACTTTGTACCACTCATTTATAGGCTCACCTCAACAATTTTGTAAGGCCCAAGAAACTTTGATGTAATTTTCAACGCCGATCCAAACTGAGTTTTTTTGACTGTCACAATATCTCCAATCTTTATTCACTTCCTGCACCTCTTGATTTTATTTCTAGCCCTCGCTCTCGTCTGTTCTTGTTGCAACAAAAAATCATTCATAATTTCTGATCGACAACTTGGGTTTCGAATCTTTACTCCAAACATTACCTCAGTCGCAATGCTTCTTTGCCAAGTCGCATTTAGGAATCTCTGTAATCGATCCGTGTCTCTGTACCAATTTTTTGCAGCATCAATTAACAATTTTGTCAAAGCTGGAATAACTATTCGGTTTATTCTTTGACTTGTCCGTTACTTCGCAGTTATCGCAACGGTTATCACACACTCAAATATTAAATGTTTATTTAACGTGTCGAGAACTGCTTCTATGTTTACATCACAGTTATTGTACTCTTTCTTATAGACTTTGGGCCTTCCATTTGTTTTCCAAACTATCTAGGCAGCACAAACAGAGAAAATTTTCTTCTTTCCATTTCCTCCTTTTCGTTTTTCTTGATTTGTCAAATTACTCGGGGCCCCGCCGGTTAAGGAGCTCCGGTGTCTTGCAATAACTGCACCCTTTTGTGGTTGGCTTTGATATAGTATAGACAGGGTTTCGTCAAAAAAACATTGTTGATCTTAATATTGTAACTTTTACGAATTCCAAAATATTGTGCATTTTTCAAGAGAATCGTTGCAAAAAAAAAATGCTCGGTTTACTTTGTGAAGGATTGTTTCTTTAAAATCCACAGAAACCCTATATCTGTCTAACAAAATAAAGCAGCTCACCAAAAATATAAACGCAACGAAATTTCTTATGAGGAATACAAAACGATACGGAACACCTGCAAACAAACCTGTGGTAGAGAAGCAAAAAGAGCCGACAGCAAGAAAGCCAATGTGGCTTCTGAGTTAAAAATTTCCGATCGCAACTTTTACCACATGGGCGGATCGGTTGTAAATATTTCGAAAACATCTGTTTCAGCATTGAAACGTGCTGACGGCGCTTTGGTGGTTGATCCATATTTACAAGCTGACTTATTGGCGAGCGTCTTCAAATCGAACTCAACATTAGTTGTCCCAGATGGAATTGAACCCCAAAAATTAATTCCATATTGTGGTTCTAAAGTGAGCCCTGTCCATATTGTGGTTCTAAAATGAGCCATCTCGGAGAAAATTGTCTTTACTAATCTGAAGTTAGTGAATGCAAACAAGGCTACCGGATCTGATGGAATTCCAGTTCGAATATTGAAGGGTTTGCCAGTAAATTTGTTCCAATATTATCTAAAATTTTCCTACTTTCATGTAAGCGAGGCGACTACCCGAACGCCTGGAAGAATGCAATGGTGCAACCCGTGCTGAAACGGGGTTGTGACAAAACTGACCCTTCAAACTACCGGCCAATATCAATTGTTCCAGCCGTCGCTAAAGTCTTTGAGAAATGCGTCAGTCAACATTTAGTTAAATATCTTGATATTAATAAACTAATTTCGGTCTTTCATGAAAGCCGATCCACGACCGATCTCCTGATGTATGTCACGAACAAATGGAATCTCACCCTAGAACACCACGGAGATGCCTTTGCAATCGCATTGGATATATCTAAAGCTTTTGATATGGTATGGTATGAGAATCTTATTTGTAAACTTGTGGCATATGGGTTGAGGGCATGGTTCGATTAATCGATTAATCGGTCATTCGGAAAAATTTTCAATTAATCGATTAATTTATAAAGCTGTCGATTAATCGGTTCTCGTATTAATTTTCAGAAAAATACTCAAAATTGCATTTTTAACTATGTATAATAAATATTCTAGTTCACTTAAAAAGAAAACTATAAACTATGGACTAGGAATAATCAGACTAAACGGCTCAATGCCTGCTGCAAATGCAGTTGAAATTGTGCAACAAAAATTACGCCACTTTAATATCGATTTACATTACGCATATTGTTGCAGGCGTTACCGATGGTGCACCTGTAATGGAAAAGATGGGTCGACTAACGGGTGTTTATCATTCAATATGTCTTTCCCATGGAATCATGGAATCCATTTAGCAGTTTTGTGCTTTATAAAGAATTGTGTACACCCACAACCGAAGTTGATTCAGAAGATAAAATGACAATAATTTAAATGGTGAGTCAGACTTAGAGGAAGATGTAAATGACGAACAAATTAAGTTATAGTATTTGATAGATGAAGTTCCGGAATTTAACAACTTCGAGTGGGTTATAGCACCTTGCTTTTTGACTATTATCCAGAAAGTTCGAAAAATCGTGCGATTATTTCGGAAATACCCGGTTAAAAACGATCTATTGCAGAGAGCATGTATTGAAAAAATAGGGGAAGAATTGACCTTGTTATTAGACGTCCGCACGAGATGGAATTCTATCTTGGCAATGCTTAAAAAGTTTTTGGAATTGCAAGACATTATCAGTACAGTTTCACCGGATTTTTCATTAACTGAAATGCTTCCAAGTAATGAAGAAATTGAAATTATTTCGCAGATTGTTGAAGCACTCGAAGTTATTAAAGTATCATCGTTAGCTCTAGGTAGAAGGGATTGCAATTTGAAAACAGCAAGTGATAATTTTGAATTTTTACTAGCCAAATTGCAGGATCAGTCAGGTATGGTTGGTCAACAATTTTATAACTCAGTGTTTGATAGAACTAATAATATGAGAAAAGTAGACCTAGAGGGATTGCTACGTTACTTAGAAAATCCTACTATAGCTGTCCAATATCTTGCTCTCAAACTAGGTTCAGTTTTCAATACCCCACAAAAAATGAACTTGTAAGAGCAAGTCAAATCAAAGAAATTTATAATAGATTATTGCCAACTGATTCTGACACCCTAATTGAATCTGATAAAGAAGTGGAATAAATGAACGCGAAACTGTTTAATGTCAAAAGAGAATGAAATATTCTACAGCGGAAGAGCTTAATGAATTCCTGATAAAAAAAACAGTTATCCAGACCACCGGGTCCTGTTCGAAAACGAACAATTTAGCATCTATAAAAAGGGAAATGATGGTGTTTGAGCACAGTAAAGTGCAAACTAATATGTTGGAAAGATACACAGGGCATGTATAAGCGTGCCTCCGACTTCATTTTTGCTCATATAAACGATTAATCGGTATAAAAAATGAATAATTAATCGTTAATCGTTTTTTCCTAGAAACGATTAATCAACCATGCTCTAGGCTGGACTCGATGACCACCAGGTGGATTAAAAGCTATCTCAATGACCGAAAAATCAGCGTTGTGCCTAACGGGAGCCGCAGTCTCTCAGGGATCACCTCTGTCACCGACCCTGTTTTGCTATACATCAACGATTTGCTGGATAGCACTGTAAACTCTATCCATAGCTTTGCGGATGATGCCACATTGCATTCTTCTATTTCATTCGAGGCAGAGCCTAGCACTACAGATCTATAAATAAACGGGCAGAAGTCGTAACTTTTCTTAACCCTTAGCGGCCACACTTCCCTCCCATAACATAGCGGCCACACTGGGGTGATTTTTCACCTCAGTCAAAAATTCAATCTAGAAAGACAAATTTTAAACATTGAGACTCCAAAAAATTCATGGACATTCTGAAACATGTTTTTCAATTTCTAATATGGTTTACAAGAGCCAATATCAAGATAATTTGACAAAAAAAAATTATATATGCGCAAAGTCAGGAAAAATGACGTTTTTCAGAAAAAAAATCATAACTATTGAAAAATCATTACTCCTTCCGAAATTCATCGTTTATAGCGCTATTAATACTTTTTTCTTCCTTCTTTGTACCATGTAAGTAACCTACATTCCCCGACAACCTATAATGGCGCGACAAGTATGATTTTCGTAGTTTTTGATAACTTAAATTAAGGTGATTTGGCCTGGGGTACATATTCACCCCTTGTGGCCGCTAAGGGTTAATTCCGATTTAAGTACAATATTTGAGTGGGGTAACAACAACTTAGTACGATTTAACGAAAAAAGACACAAATATGCACATTTTCACGTAAAAAAAGTTGCAACGACTATCCATTTGTGGTAAAAAACCAAATCCTTGTGGATCCCAATCCCAGACTTACTCAAGAACTAGATAGCTTACAGCATCGCAGAGATGTTGCAGAACTGCGATGCTGCGTCTTCTACAGATGATTGCATGGTAAATGTTCTGCAGAACTATCGGAGAAAATACCACCATTCGTTACAACAACAAGAATAACAAGAGGAATAACCAATGCACATATATAGGTTTACGTTGAAGCTCCCGAAATCTTGAACTGAAGAAGTCAAGCGCGAATTTTTATGTCGAACATCAAAAAAGTGGAATTCACTAATACACTTCAAATTTCCGAAGGAATACAAAATGAATAAATTTATAAGGTTGCTATTAATATTTAATTGCAGGATCGCGCATTGGGTGCGGAAGCTCTGACAGTTACAAGGAGCTAGGACCGTTAATAAGTCCGCTCTGCACCCAATTAGAAAATGAAAAAAAAAAAAACATCATAAATGAATCTTGTCATCCAGTTAAACACAATTGAGCTACTATTAAGAGTACGGCACATGGTTTGGTTAACAACATTCAAGAATAAGACGATTATGAAATAAAATTAGATAATTTAAAAAGACTATAAATCATGATGCTCCATTTGTCCGTTAAACAAATTGAAAAGGCGAAATGCTACAACATTGGTTATGCTTGTGTGGCACCCATCCCGAGATTCAGGATCTTGTTCGTTATGCGACTATCGCCAGTGTTGAAGAAGAAGTGGAAGGCTAGAATATATGGAACTTGTCGAAAGAATGATTTGAAAGTGACTTTTTGAGCAACGTTCGTCATGTCTTATGTACCCGTTTACACAAAGGCGATAAATTTTTGATGGCTAAACACATCATTGGCGCTGAACACTGATTGGATAAAAGAATTAAGAAATGAAAAATTTAATTTAATAAAAAACTGAAAACTCTGAGCGATTTCAAAATCCTTAAAATTTGCAAAAGTTCACAATACTACAAATGTGTTCAACGCCAAGAACTCAAATAAAACATTTTTATCGAATTTTCATAAAAAAAACGGGTTAATCGTGAATGCATCTAAATCTGTGACCTGGTGAGGGTGCCGCTATTTTTCTATAAAAATTGGAAACTATGTAAATTGAGAAATTTCAACCTATCCAACGGATATAAATTTGTGGACATAAACGGCCTAGTTTGACCAGAAAAAAATTGAAATTTTTTATCTTTTTCCCGTATTAAAAACATGTAGAATGATGCAATGTTGCAGACATTTTATTATCGAAATTAGATTTTGATGGATAGGTAATAATAACTAATCGTTAGAATCAGCAATGTACTGGCCAAACTCCGCCGTGAATATCCACTTTAAAATCGCTTAAAAGCTGAACCTACCCATTTCAAATGGTGTACCGAACTATCATTTGCAGAAAAAGCTGCATCTTCTACAAATTAAAATAATTCTTAGGTAAATTCATTTTTCTAAAACTCCAGCTTTTTTTTGTACCCTCTTCTAACGGTGCATTCAAGAAAACGAATTATTAATTAATTTAGTATTATGAAAGCCTCTTGAAAATGATAACATTTGCAAACATTTTTTGTTGCATAATTTTAAATACGGTTATGAAATCAATAAAAAAATTGATAATGTAATAAAGATTCACTTCAAAGCCATTCATCGGGACAACCAAAGATCACAAAGCTTAAAAAACAAGTGTCTTTTTTCATATAACAAGCGGATAAAAATAAATATTGAAATCGCTGAGGTGGCCTTCAGAAAATTCCAAAATATCATGAAGTAAAAATATTCAATAATAGAAAATGATAATAAACGTGAACATAAACATGTATGTATATAAACATGAACATGAAGAACATGACTAAAAACATGAACATTAACTTGAATGTAAACATGAACATGAACACGAACATGAACATGAACACAATTGCAAATGCAAATTCAATTATATGTAATTATAATGAAAATGAAAATTATGTAAATAAACACCTAAATGTATCTACTCTGTTATCTACACCAAACTCTCGATATAACGAAGCTGCATTGGAATTTCGTTATGCTGAGTTTTTGATTTTTAAATATCGGAATATTTCTTCTTAAAAAATACTTATTAACATAAAAAGTAAGAATCAATGACTACTTCATTTTAAAGAAGAAGTTTTCCTTATTACATGATGTAATCGTATTACCGGTATCTCAACAATGCTGTTTATATAATATCTATATACATATATATAGGTTTATGCACTCGAAATTCAGCCTTTTACAAAACGCAAGCATCCTTTTCCAAATCAAATACGTCTTTATCCAAATCAAATTTACCTTTATCCAAAACATATTCATCCTTTTCCAAATCAAATTCAAACTGCCAAATTCAAATTCATCAGTTATTGAAATATCACGTTGAAATTAAAAACTTCGGATTGAAGCCATTTGGCTTCCGCCTCAATAATTCGTATTTAGGGTTTTTGAGATTATTTGTAACCAATATTTTTGATATTATTTTGAAATAAATGAATATTTTAAAATTATTTGAAGTTTTTGATATTGGTCTGCGGCGTAAAAAATATTTTTCTTGGAGGAAAGCTAAACTTGCCTGGCAGTTTGCTTTTCCTTAACTCGCGACTGAATGGGATATTCCATCGCAGTTTCCCGTGAACTGTTGTTTTCGAAATTTTTTCTTTATACCAAAGAACCATATACACTTGAATCTCGATTATCCGGGATCCGATTATCCGTGAACCTCTATTATCCGGGAATTTTCCTACGCATACGATTTTCTTTTTAATCTCTTGTTGGATATAAATTTGTATCTGTAGAAAACTGTTCTCATTTAGGTACCACTATGCTTCCATCAACATCAGCTTCATCTAATAAACCATCAAGAAAGATTTTATCTATTAAGGCAAAACTAGACATTATAAACCAACTCCAAAAAGTGTATCTGCAAAACATTTATCGGTGAAATACGGAGTGGCCCAACAAACTGTTTACGATATAAAAAAACGGAAAACCGAAATTTTAAATTTTTTTTCTGCATCCGATTCCATAAAAGGGTTAAACAGTAGCAACGTACGAATTGGGAGCAATGATTATCGAAAAAGCAAAACATTTTCACGCAGCATTCAAAATAGAAACGCCATGCCATTACTCGCAGGGCTGGTTAAAAGTTGTCATAGAAAAGTAAAAGTTGTCATAGAAATCATAGTCTCAAGTTTAAAAGTTGTCATAGAATTCATAATCTGAAACCGTCCGGTGAAAAAATGGCAGAACTAACATTACACCAAATTTATAATGCTGACGAGACGGGGATTTTTTGGAAGGTATACACCGAAAAACTTTAGTCAGCAATAAAGCATCGTGTGTAGAAGGGGTCAAAGAATCGAAAGAACAACTGACTGCCCTTATGTGCGCTAACGCTTTTGGAATTCATAAATGCAACCTATTAGTAATTGGAAAAAGTGCACGTCCAAGAGCTTTCAAAAATATAAAGCAGATACCAATTCTCTATATGGCAAATAAAAAAGCTTGAGTAACCCAAGAATTATTTTTGAAATGGTTTGATAACCATTTTGTGGTTATTGTAAAGATTTGGGGTTGGGCAAGGATTGTACAATTTTATTGCTATTAGATAACTGCACATCCGGATGTGGCTAAATATCAAAGCAACAACATAATAGTCAAGTATTTGCCCTCTAATTGTACGAGCTTAATACAACCGATGGATAAGGGTATGATTCGAAGCTGCAAGTGTTATTATCACAAGGGAATGATAAGGAAACTAATAAACTTGCTGACAGAAGGCGACGTGACCTCTTTCAATTAACATTTTAATTTAAAACACGCAATATGGCCTTTCCCGAGCTTGGAGTGACGTAACTGAAGCTGTTTTAAAATCATCTTGGGGCAGTATTCTGTATGAAAATAATTATGAAACGTATTTGGATTCTGAAGCGAACAGCATTGAAGACACTACAATTGATGAATTAAATTAGGGCATAATGAGTCAAATGAATACAGATGAATTTGTTAACTGGGTAGATTCGGACATTGAAGTACCCAAATTCGCAACGTTAACTGATGCTGAAATAGTGGAAGTGGTATTAAATTCAAAGGAAAATCAAGAGGAGCTCAACAATGATGACGATATTGATGAAGGACTTCTCCTAAATGAAAAGACGAACGATGCTATAGCTGCTTGTGAAACTCCCTTAAATTACTTAGAGAATCATGACATCGACGTTCTTAGGATCCAGTTCAATTTAATTGAGCATCGGCGAAAAAGTCAACGACATACCAAAGTGAACGAATTTTTCAGTAAAATTTAAATTTGTTAATGCCGAAGCTGACGAAAGCTATTTTTTTGTGATACAGAATTTTATTTTATTTTTTTATCGTTTCAATCAGGATTTATAAATGAAATGTTACAATTTACATAGTATATAAGTATAGTGAAAATAATATCTCAGCGAAATTCTGACAGCTCTCGCGCATCAAAACAAATGTCGTAAACACAGCGATGTATTTAGGCTAATTTGTATACATTTTGAGGTTAGAATTCGTCTATTTTGAATTATGTTTTACCTCAAATTAATTCATAATAATTAATGTAATTTTAATTTAGATAACACACTAGCACTAGAACTTTTGATAACATTTAAGATAATTTTAATGTCATTAGCTTGCCTCGAACAAACTGAAATTTAAAATCGAGTTTTTTTGTTGTTTTGCTTTAACACGAAAAATGACATTTCTTTGTAAATATGCCTAGTTCGTACCTTAAATGGGTATAACGTTACATATCCAGTGGTGTTGGTAATATTTTTTATATTTTTTTAATTTCGCATGTTATTTTAGAATTTACCTATAAAATAATGAGAATTTTTAATATTTTCCAACATAAATTACATTATTTAATGGAATCAAATTTCATAAATCTTTATTTATAATTTTTTTTGTTTTTAAAACTATTACTCAGCCGACCCTTCTTTAAATTTTTAATTTATTTTAACTACTTCACTGTTGGCTGCGCACAACGATGTAAAAATGAGTTTCGCTGAGATATTATTTTCACTATATGTACATATGTATGAATTCGTAATTACATACATATTTAGTATTTACATATTTTTGTTTTATGTTACATATTTTTTTATTATACATAATTTAATTTACATGATTTTTATTCAAGATTGAGTGATTTTATTTATAAAAATAAAAATAAGTTGAAGACTACGGGGTATTCCTTTGTGTTTTAGTTTATAATAACGCAAAATCCGATTAACCGGATTTTTTATTATCCGGGAGGCCTCTGGTCCTACTCATACAATTTCTTCTGTCCTAATACAATTTCTATAGTTCAAAAATGTTGTAAACAATGTCTAAATATCAGGATTCTTAAATTTCTATTTGTATGCTAACTTTAAAGATTTAGAT
The DNA here is from genome assembly GCA_963556165.1 of Tipula helvola. Lineage (NCBI taxonomy): Eukaryota > Metazoa > Arthropoda > Insecta > Diptera > Tipulidae > Tipula > Tipula helvola. The sequence goes on from OY744482.1 coordinate 172,824,205, forward strand.
CTTTAAACTCCCATTTCTCTCTAATTTTCATAAATTTCCTAATTTCTTTTCTTTTCAAAATACGTTAATTTCTAAAATCAATAATTCTAAAATCCAAATAAATGATGAATTTGAATTTAACGATTTTTTAAAATTTGTAAAATCATAAATTAATTTTTCCACTATTAAAATTTCCAAACTCGAGAATTTTTAAATTTGATAAAATTCTTATTTAAGCATCTAAATTTTCGCTTTCTAAATGCCTGACATTTAGGATGAATTTTATAGTGAAGTTCAGGGTTAGTTTTAGAGATGGCTTTCCAGTGAATTTTAGGGTGATTTCTAGGGTAGGTTGAGTTAATGGGGATATTTTAGAGTGAATTTTAAATAAAATTTTAGGGTTCATTTTAGAATGACTTGTAGGTTGAATTTAATAATTAATTTGTCGTAATTTTAGGAAGAATTTTAGAGTAAATTTAAGGTAAATTTATGATGAATTGGATGGAAAATTTGGATTGATTTTGGGATGAATTTAGGCTGGGTTGTATAGGTGAATTTCAAGGTGAATTTTTAGTTAGGAAGACATTATTTGGTAAATTTGGGAATGAATTTTATATTGAATTTAGGTCAATTTGGGATGAATTCTACAGTGAATATAAGGATGACATTTAAGGTAACGTTGATAATAATTATAAGGCGAATTTTAAGGTGAATTTTATGTCCCTGTTCTAGTAAAGGTGTATTTATTTTATTACAATAAGTTGTTATTTAGTATATGGAATTTATGTATTTTTGGAAAGGATCATTATTTTTAGAATAAAGTTGGATTTGATTTGAAAAAGGATGTGTGTGTTTTGTGAAAGTTTGAATTTATATGCAAAACCTATATTATAAACTTCACCTTAGATATCATCGTAAAATTCACTATAGAATTCATCTCAATACGGTGAATGTCATTTACAAGTAATATATTGTCTATAAAAAAGCCGAAACATTTTCAGAATTCATCTCAAATTGATCTAAATTCAATATAAAATGCATTCCCAAATTTACCATATAATGTCTTCTTAACTAAACATTCACCTTAAAACGCACCTTAAACTACACCATACAAATTTACTTTAAAATTCTTCCTAAAATTACGACAAATAATTCTAAAATTTACTCTTAAATCAACCTACAAGTCACTCTAAAATGAACCCTAAAATTTTACTTAACATTCACTCTAAAATATATACCCTTTAATTCAACCTACCCTAAAATTAACCATACAATTCACTGGAAAACCCTCCCTAAAACTAACCCTGAACTTCACTCTAAAATTCACCCTAATACCCTAGACACACTGCGATTTAACAAATCGGATTTAGTGAATATTTCAAGTTCAGCCGTATTATGCCAACCATAAGCAAACAAGATTTAAGCTAAACTCGTTTTATTGCATAGAGTCCTTGAACGAGTTTTGCTAAATCGGTTTTATTAAACCGCTGTCTGTCTAGGGTATAAGGGCTAGGAATTTAGAAAGCTAAAACCCTTAGAAGCTTAAATAAGAATTTTATCAAATTAAAGAATTCTGTAGTTTGGAAATTTTAATTTAGGATTTTACAAATTTTATAAAATCGTTACATTCAAATTCATCATTTATTTGGATTTAAATTATTGATTTTAGGAATTAACGAATTTTGTAACGTGCGTAGTTTGGAAAGGAAATAAATTAGGAAGTTTAGAAAAATTTAGAAGTTTTGTATTGTGGGAATATTAGAATTTAATAAAATTATTGCGAATTTGGGAAGGTAAAAATGGAAAATGGGAGTTTCAGATCTACATACATTTTTAAAGAAATTCGTCAAATTTAAGAATCCTGATATTTAGTGAATTTTTACAACATTTTGAAAATTTTTAAGATTTTGGAAATTTAGAAAATTAACAAATATAGAAATTTGTAAATTTTAAGAATACGGAAATTTAAATAATTTAGTATTTAGAATTTTTGATTTTAGTAACATGTTCATACCTATATGGTTCTTTCGTATATTACAGGTACTAATTTCACGTGAAACTGCGATGGACTTTCCCATTCAGTCGCGGCTTAAGGAAATATGGGGTCCAGGCAAGTTTATTATCTTCACCACCAAACAATTTTTACGCAGCAGACCAATATTCGTTCACAAAAAATCTCAAAAATTCTAAATACGAATTATTAGTGAGTCAAAGGATTTCAATTCAAAGTTGTTAATTTCAACGTGATATTTTCATTAATGATGAATGTAAATGTAATTTGTAATTTTTATGAATAGATGAAGTGCTCTGTCATATTTAATCTCACCTATCCATTATCTTTTTCGTGTTTCTTTGCTTATTTTGTTCAGTTGCTTTTGGAATATTTTTTCATTTTTATTAAATAAATTATTATTTTTAAAATGCCTCAACGAAGAATGACAGAAAATGAGAAAGCGGTTTCAAAGCGAAGAAAAATAGAGCAGCAAAGAATACGACGAGAAAATATTAGGATATCCGTTAATAATATGTTTAGAATGTTTGGACGACCCAGATTGACAGAAGAAGAACGTATTGCTTCAAAACGAAGAAAATTAAAGCAACAAAGAATACATCGACAAAATATTAAGTTAAATGGTAGAACGCAACGAACAGACAATATACTCGAGCCGACGGATGGATTTGATGAATCAATCGTTATAGAATTTAAATGTGGGGAAATGAATGTATGTTGTGGTTCATGCAACGCGAAACGCTTTCCACGTGAGCTACCGCAAGACAAGCTTTTTACTCATTGTGGTCAAAAAGGAAAGGTTGTTTTAGACCCAATTCCAATATCATCTATATTAAAACAACTGATGATTAACCAACATGAATATTCAAAAAATTTATTTGACAATATTCGATCTATTAATAGTTCATTGGCATTTGCATCAATGGGTGCTAATATAGCACCACCCGTCCATCCCCAGGTTATGGCCCGTATTGTCTTTGAATACATGGTCAAATTCATCATAGGGCAGGAGCTTTGTACCCGGAAAATGGAGATTAAAGAAAATTCGCTCAACTGTACGTTCCTTAACCAGATGAAGCATCGGAACAGCGAATGGGAATCGCAGAAAATTTAAGGTGCAATGCTCAACTCATGGGTAAATTGAGTTTTTTAATGGCAACAATCAACCCATTTGGTCTTGGTTTTAAAATGATGTATGAAGTAGAGCCAGAATCTATCCGTGATGCTAAGGCAAATAATGTAGCGCCGCCTACAATTAGTATGGCAATAGTTCAAGATCGGAAGTCTGATCAACGGCGATACAATGCTTATAGATCCAACGAAGTTGCTTATGTATTCCAGAATGATGATGGAGAACCTCCGCTTGAACGTGATCTTTTAGTTCATTGTCGAGTAAATTCAACTAATTTTAATTCCAGGAAAACTGAACGAATAAACCCTAATTTAGATCCCATGGTATACCCTTTATTTTTTCCATTTGGAAACCAAAGTTGGGCAGTAGACCTGCCACTATTTAGGCCTCCAACACTTTTAAATATGAGAATAAGCCAAGCTCAAAACCCAAGAATTCGAATTACTCAAATGCAATACTACGGATATCGACTATCTGTTCGAAATGATTTCAACGCTTTTTTGTCTAGTGGAAAACGAACACAACAATATTTTGTTGATGCTTATTTAAAAACTGAAGCAAACCGACTTAATTACGTTCGGCAAAACGAAAGCAAGCTTAGAGCTGAAAAGTACAGTGGGCTAATGGATTTCCTACAAAGTGAAGCTGTCATCCAAGGCTTATTCCCTGGAATAGCAATTATACTGCCATTATCCTTTGAAGGTAGTCCCAGAAACATGGCACAAAATACCAAGATGCCATGGCAATCGTAAGAAAATATGGTAAACCAATCTTTTTTATTACAATGACATTTAATCCTAAATGGGTTGAAATTACAGATAATTTATTAGATGTACAATCCCCTAAATTCCGCCCTGATTTGATGGCCCGCGTATTCAAATTAAAACTTCAGGAAGTACTGGACGATATTTCCAACAAACACATTTTTGGTATTCTAGCAGCGAAGATATACGTAATTGAATTCCAAAAACGAGGACTTCGAAGACACAATGTTAACAGTTTTTTTTTAATTAAATCGAATGGATGTAAAGATTCGATAATTTTCTATATCATATTCCAAACCATTATGTGTTCGATAAAAGCATAGGTACATGGAAACCTCGACAAAGAGGTGGTAACACCACAATCGGAAGCATTTTTTCTTGTTTGACTGATATAGAAAAATTTTGTTTACTTCATGTGTCAGGGGTTTCATCCTTCGAAGAATTGAAAACATATAGAGGTCACACAAGCACAACATTTAAAGAAGCGGCTCAACAACGTGGTTTTTTTAATGATGACGCAACTTGGGGTAATTCACTCGCAGACGCTGTAATTGTAGGTATGCCACGCCAATTATGAGATCTGTTTGCATATATTTGTGTTTTTGCATCTCCTTCTAATGCTGCTGATCTTTTTAACAAATTTAAAAAATAAATATGTGAAGATTACATTCATCGTCATGTAGAACATAATGACCACTGTTTTCAATATGAGATATTTGCTCTAAAAGATATTCAAGATACACTTAAGCTTCACAGTAAAAGTTCTTCTCATTTTGGACTTCTGTGTCCTCCTAACAATTTAATTGAACCTCTTCAATACTACGATGCACATCTCGAACAACAAAAAGGTCTAGATATGCAATCTTCGTTTAATCGAGAACAACAGACAGCTTTTGAAACTGTAATGAACGCTGCTAACAATGAGTGCCATTCCCACAGGTGTTTTTTTATTGATGGACCAGGAGGTGCAGTCAAATATTGTTTTACCTGTTTCTTCAACAATAGCAGCTAACCTTCTTGATGGAGGTAGAACTTATCACTCCCAATTTAAACTGTCTGTTCCAATTTTGGATACTTCTACATCCTCTATGCGATTGGCATCTATTGACGCGGAAGCAATACGCAAAGCTAAATTAATAATATGGGATGAATCAACTATGGTTCCTGATGTTGCTGTAAAGTTGACAAACTATTAAAGGAAATTATGAGAAATAACAACCCTTTTGGAGGTAAACAATGCTACTTGGAGGAGATTTGAGGCAGCCTCTTCCCGTAGTTGTGCATGGCAATCAATCAGCAGTTGTCGAAGCCAGTATACAATTTATTAATTTATGGGGAAAATGGGGGAAATAATGTAAGATCCATTGACTCAGAATATACATAGTGATTGGTTAATCAAACTAGGCGATGGAACTTTAACTAATGAATATGGACTTCCTGATGACGTTATTGAAATTCCAGCGGATCTCATTTGTAAAGATTCGATAATTACCGAAATTTTTGGGGGAAATATTATCTCCTAACGAAGTTGATAGGTATTCCAAAATGACAATCTTATGTCCAAAGAATACAGATGTAGATAAGATAAACGAAGAAGTTTTGTTACGTTTTTCAGGAGAAATTAATACCTATTTGAGTTCTGACTCTGCAATGCAAACGATGAGGATAAGCAGAACTATCCAACTGAATTTCTTAATCAATTTACACTTTGAGGAATGCCGCTTCGCAAGCTTAAGTTAAATATAGGGAGCATTGTTATATTATTAAGAAATTTACGATTAATAACAAAGCAACATAGCTGATAGTCATCAATGGTTGTCTAACGAAAATAGCCTAAAATCACTCAATTTCACAAGTTCAAATTTATACATCTAGGGGGATTTAGAGCTAAATTAACGAAACCGGATGCACCCGGTTTTTAAAAAAATTATTGGATAAGCTCATTATAATATAAAAGATTTCCATGTGGTAAGCAAACCTTTAGGCGAACACGGTTACACGCCAAACTTCAAGGTACACACCATATATGGATGAAATAGCTTGAAGTGTGCTGTTCAGCTCCCCATATTGTTGTATATTTCTATACAAATATTTAGGTTATTCAGAGGAGAGCGGGAGCTAATCAATATTCCGCGTGTCAATATCGAGTGTCAAACAAGGGCCATCCACTGGAGCCGTTACTTGGCGGAAGCACCTTTACGCTTGTCGTTATTATTGCTCAACAACATTTCAAAATACATCGGCCGGAGTACTCCGATACTTTTCGTGGAAATCCTCGGAATGATCGGATGGTCTAAAACGAATTTTGCGCAGTCTGTCCAAAAAGTAAATATTCTGCCCCGACAAACAATTGTTAACCGCAACAAGATTCACGGTTTCCAAACAGTAAAAAGTCGGTTGAAAAATTAAAGCAAAACAGAAAATATCTATTCGAAGGCTATCCGATTAAATATCCGGCTATATATGATTCTAGAGGAGAGACGAAGGTTTTGTTTTATACTTGATTACTAAATTTCTCATGCCCTCGATTCAATGTATGAGATGAGCGTACAACCGAATCTTCAAATATATTGAATGCTTTGAATAATATTAGAAATCTCGAATAATCTCTACTGCAACTTTCTCTGCATCGAAGAGATTACATTTCGAAAAATTTACGAAAATCTTGAATAATCTGGAACTAACCAAAACTAGAAAGAATATGAAGACTTCTTATGTCATACAAAGCAAATATCCGCAGCTGGGGCTACTTAAATATTTTTTTATGTTTTAATCCTCTAATGCATAAGCCCGTCTAAAGGCGGACTTTACGTTATCTTGAATTGTGTAACTTTACGGTATCATGAATATTTTTTTCTTTAATTTTTACATGAGTTAGTCTCTTTTTAAAGTACTCTCGTCATAACGGTTTGGTTTTTGTCGTTGTAATATGCACATTTGTTCAACAACTATACGAGTTGAAGTCAAAATTTTGAAAGAAAAAAATTAAAAATTCATGCATTAGACGGTTAAATAATTATTTCTGTACCCCGGTATACTATTTCTGCACCCCGCGGATATTTCTTTGGTATGATAAAGGAAGTCTTTATATTATTTCGAGATTTTGGTAATAAGCAACTCAACGCTATACATACATAATTCAATGCGAATTTCGAAGAATCCTAAAATACTCTAATATTCTTAAAATAATATTTTCTCAAGAAGAAGATACTGTTCACTTGGAAACATTTCGAATTACTCCTGAATAATTTCGAATCACTCTCTTTTTTTTCATTCCTCCTGAAGGAGACATTCCCACAAAAGAAGAACAATTTTAAAATCAGATATCAAGCATGTTATTTACTTACGTAAGGTGTGTTAGGACTGGAACTTATTAATACAACTAGTAAAGTTAAGTATAGTTAAGAACCAAGCTTTCTTATGAAGAAATTTCGGCATCTATCTTAAAATTTTACCTACATCAAAACGATTATCAAAATAAGGGTTAAACAAAAATAGAAACACTTTGGTTTCAATTAAGAGGATGCAACGAAAAATTCAGAGATGAGCAAATTTCTCTATTCATATACGAGTATGTCGAGAAACACAAAATTTAAAACTCAATTCTGCCTGCCGATGCATAATCATACGAATTGGTATGAGATATAATAGATATGATTGCATTGCAGGTGAACTAACCGTGTGTGTCTTAAAAGGTGTACAATTTTGTGTAAATTAATTAATATTTTTTATAATTTTGTTTCACAACCATAATTTTCTTAAAATATTTCATAAATTTAAAAATAAAATGAAAAATAAGCATAAAATGTATGCAATCTAGATAATTTTTAATCAATCGATCCACCATTACTTAGTCCTGGATTAATGTCTCTGGGAAGCTGTATCGTTGCATATATGTATAAATTATGTATAGAAAGTATTTGCGTTTAGACAGTTAGAAGATTTAGAGCGAGCAAATGTAGCGAAAGAGAAGAATAATTGTTTGATTTTTATTTATCGAAAGAAGAAATATTTAAGAAAATGTTTCATTAGTTACCTGCTTTCGAAAACAATCTTCGAAAAAACTCGTCATCGAGCGATACAGATGTCGTTTTACGCCGCTCAGGCTATGTCCTTCGTCTGGATAGATTTGTTGTTTGAATAGTGCACCTCGCATCGATAGAGCTTTCGCGAATACCATACTTTGCTGGAAATGTACATTATCGTCGGCTGTACCATGAACCAAAAGTAATTGTTTGTCTCGTAGAAAATCGGCGTATCTGGCTAAATCACCTTCTTCATAACCCTTATAATTATCAGTCACATTTGGTAATCCCATATAACGTTCGGTATATGTCGAATCGTATAACTTCCAATTGGTAACTGGTGATATACTGATACCACATTGGAAGAGAGATTGTTGACTAGCGAGTGCTAAAGCGGCTGTATACCCACCATAACTCCAACCCCAAACACCAACTCGTCGTTTATCCACGAAATGTAAATTGTCTCGTAAATATTCGGTAACTTCTAATTGATCGGATACCTCTACGGTTCCCAGCCGACGGTAAACCTCATGTAACAGCTGGTATCCTTGGCCACTGGATCCTCGCCCATCGATTTGTACCACAATATAATCTTTTGTACCGGCCAGATATGTGTTCCAATCTATTCGCCATTTATCGGTGACCAATTGTGTACCTGGGCCTGCGTACACATGCAGCACTAATGGATACCGCGTAATTTCATCTTCACGTAACCCAGGCGGTAAATGTAAGCGCACTTGTGCATGATAACCGCCCGAAATCATAACTGGGAATGATTTAATTTGCGGCAGAGCTAATTTTGCCACTTTCTCCATTAGTTTTGTGTTATTTTGCAAAAATTTAATAATTTCCATTGGTTTCTGTTTTGTGTGGCCGGTAATTCGATATATACTAGACTGTGGTATACCGGGACCAAGGCATTCAATAAATGCGAACGAACCTTCAATAGGAGAAAATAGTACGTTATGATATTGACACGGAATGGGGCCTCTAATTTCAGAATCTTTTCGACGCTTTCGTTTTGGCATTGGTGTCGTTGGGGCCGGTTCGGTTATCGTTTCTTCCTCATCCTCTTCTTCGGGATCATCCTTGTCGTGCCACAGGTCATCCCACGTTGTAACTAATTTTGGTGGTGGTTTTGTTGTATGATAACTTACAGTGACCGATGAGGAACAAGTCATGCATAGTGGGTCTCGTAACGGTACACCAATTTTTGGTGGAAGTGCAGTGGTTCGATATAAATGTACTCGTCCTGGATGAGTTTCGGGTGTACCTAAATAATATCTAAGTAAAGCCCTGCATTAAACCAAAGCCAAAATTATATTTTAAATTGATACTTACACCCAATTGTTCGTTTGATCCCAGAATAAAATTTTCCTCACCTCTAGTTTGCCATGCGTCAGCGGAATAATATTTTTGGTTGGTATATGCACATAAACTAAATGTCTAAAATGACCTGAGGCACCATCACGCAGCGGTGACACAGCTATATATGATGTAGCATTTGTGGAGAAAAATGGTATCGCGGTTTCGTCCACCCAACCCCTGGAATCACCACTTATCCGATGTGTTTCGATGCAATACCACATCGGACTTTTACAAATCGTTGTGACGGACATATTTTGCGGCCGATTCATCCATATCACACTGACTTCTGTTTGGGACACCCATGCTATGTTAGCAAAATAGTAGTCTTCTTTCCTGGAATTAGAATGGGAAATGAAAATACAATTTGTAGAGTCCTGCTCGCGCAAAGACCAATTACTTGCGCCATTATCCCCAATTTTGTGCTAACACAGTCATAAATAACCTAAAAAACTATAAAACCATCAAAATTAAATAAACATAAAATTTTCCAGTTGTTGTTGTTGTTGTTGTTGTTATTCGCCCTATTTTTGTGTTTTGTGTTTATGGGTGGAATGGAATCACAGAGATATCATTTACAATTTATTACTCCCTTGCGAATATCCCGAGACAATTATAACGTTCATTACATATTAATAGAATTTCTTCCTTTTTGTCCATAGCATTCTCGTAGTATTCTTGTCGGTACGTGCGTGTATATTTTGTTTTGTCATGTTACACAGTTACTTTCGTATGAGTCTGTATCATGAATTGCAAATCGATATTAAAACAGGAAATTACATTTTTTGTGTATTGTCAATGGACTTTAAATATAATTCTTTACATTTCGTACTGGTCTCGAGAGATTGATACCATTGTGTTTGAATTTTTTGTAGCATCCCTTGTATTCTAATTTCAAGTAAATTGAAAAAGTTAAATTTGTAAGATAACCCAAATAAATGAATTCAAATAGACATTGAAATAGATATTGTGTCAGTCCATATGAAATTTTTCTTTTGATTATATTTAACAAACGACATTGGACATTTCCAGAGACATCCAATGTGGGATAATGGTTTGAAAGAAATAGTGAAATGTGGAACAAAGATAGATAATCATTTGGTAAGAGTATCGGTTGCCCAAAGTTAAAACATTTAAGTTTCAGCGGAATGTAAAAATTAACGGGAATAACAAATATATCTTAGATCGGAATGAAAACTTGGTTCTACTATCGGTAACCTTGGTCTATTTGTCACTAAAGTGGAATAATTTCCAAATAATTAGAAGTGGTACAAATTGGAAATGTTTCCGTAGAACTATAGCTTGGTTCCTCTGCGATATTAAACTCAATGGATGAAATAAGATTAGCAATATCAGACGCATTCATTTTTTACAAACTTCCTATGTTACTTCGTTACTATATTCGAAGAAGAAACACATTTCAAAAAAATATGCTTATGGTCGGTGTAAATATTCAACGCACACCCAAAGATACAAATTACAAAATGAGTTTCTATGTAACAGAAGTTAAATATGAGACCCATGAAGGAAATAAGGTTTTTTAGTAATGAGTTTACACAATAAAAAAGTGTTGAAATGGGAAGATTTAGTACAAGATTGTGGTTGTGTATGATTTGATTCGCCGGTGGAATGTAGAACATGTGACATTATTAAGAAGATCAGAATTAGATCTTAACTCAAAATATGTTCCATTAATAATGTATTCAGATGTAAAACAGGAAGCGTTGTGCGGAAACCTAAACGTCACCTAGAACACTATTGTAGGGAAATACATACTTCATTGTGCATGTAATACAAGTTGGTACAGCAATTGTCCCGGTAGCTGAGTAATGAAATTCAAATCAGAAATGGCGGTAATTCCGAAAATAGTTCTGCCCTTATTGTGTGTAGTGGATTGGACTTGATATTCAAGGTGTTCTGTAGAGTGCGCCGTCTTTTATGTCGGTATGTAAACATTGAATAACTTTGAAAAACAACCACCGATTTCTATATATGAGGTATTTTTATTCAATTTGATCCTTTGCAATTTATTTGGACTAGTTTTTGAATATAACATCAATTAAGTGGCCGCCTTTATTGGCCAAGCAAAATGTGCCCTTTTTGCTGCGTTTTCCATTACCTTTTCGAGCGTCTCGGGCGGTATAGTGATGATTTCGGCACTTGCCTTGAGCTCGTAAATGGTTTGAGGCTTTTTGGCGTATACTTTGCTTTTCAAATAACCCCACAAAGAGAAGTCCGGGGGGGGGGTTAAATCTGGAGATCTGGGTGGCCAGTCAATGTCTCAATGTTGCCTCTTTTTGACATCAGACATCCAGGGAATTTTCGTTGTAGAAACTGAATTGTTTGATTTGCAGTGTGGCATGGCGCACCGTCTTGTTGAGACCAGTAACCGTCAAGACCTTTTTCACGCATTTGCAGGCAGTCATAATGAGCCAACATCCACCGATATCGACTTCTATCGACGTTTTGTTTTATCTGAAAAAATATGGCCCAATGATGGTTTTGGCACAAACGCCGGCCCAAACAGTCACTTTTTGGTCATACAATAACATTTGATTTTATAAACAATTATGGCTTATTTATTGACCCACTTTTGATATATAAAAAAAATTTTTATTTTATATTTTTTGCCGATATTTCGGTATTTCATACCATTTTCTAGGCTTTATTAGTCTAATTCAATAAACATATAAAAATTAATTAAGTAAATAATAATTTTTAAATATTATTAATTTGTATAAAAACAACAATAAAAAACCAAAAAACTTACAATTTAGTTTCTTTTTTAAAAACAAACTTTCACGTTTCAAAAAAAATTGCAATCAATTTTTTGAATGAAAAAACCTGTATAGAAAACCAAAAACAAATACAAAGTGATTTGTTGTTTGTTATGCGTCCTTGACCTATTATAAATTTCAAAAAACTATAAACAGCTGATTCTGAATATACACATAAATACTTTACGCAATGAAATTTGGGTGACGTAGATTAGCCGAATGAATTCAAAAACAAAGAACTTTTATTACGAGTAGTTTTTTATTAAATTGATATAATTTCTATGTAGTTTATTTGTATCGACTTTATAATTTACCGGACTTTTTTCCAACCAAATGTGACATGCTTCTTTGAATAACCGTTTATTTTTCTTTTTTTCAAAATTTAAAGTTACCGCATTATCGAAATCAAATTCATGATCTTTCTCCTTGGCATGTTTCACTAAGGCTGACTTGAAAATATTTTGTTGTGATACATGTGCTCTTGTTATATTGATGACATCCCTTCTGTGTTGATTTATTCTCTCAATTTTGGTTTTACTGGTTTCACCAACATAACAAGAGTCACAATTTTTACACGACACTTTATAAATAAGTCCATCTCTCTTTTCTATAGGAATTTTGTCTTTTGTTTGTGAAAATAAAAAGTCCGAAGATTTGTTGATAATTTTGCTAGCAATCATTACATTGTCCGAATTATTTTTTAATGTCCTATTTATTCTTTCTGTTAAATTTGGTACATACGGTATCGTGCCAAATTTCATTTCCCGTTTAATTTTTTCTTCCTTCCTTTTGTACGTAAATAAAGTTTTAGTAATTAGTCTACTTATTAATTTAATGGGGTAATTATTAATTTCTAATATTTTTTTAATTTTATTTATAATATTCTGCCTAAATTGTAAATCCGTTAGAATTAGTGCCCTTTTTATAAACGAAAGTGCCACATTTCTTTTCATTTGGTATGGATGATTTGAAATAAAATTTAGAATTATGTCCGACGCTATTTCTTTTTTGTACCACTCCGTTTTAATTTTTTTACCAATTCTGTGTAATTTTAAATCTAAAAATGTCAAAACCTTATTATTTTCTTTTTCAACAGTGAAATTTAATTTATCATGGAACGAATTAAATACACACTGTACTTTCTCTACATTGGATTCAACAGTAGAAAAAATTATATCATCTACATACTTGTAAATGAATGTAGGCTGTTGCTCCAACAAAGAAAGTTTTTGTTTAAATAATTTTTCCAGGACGATATCTGCCAAAATGGGTGACAAAGGATTCCCCATTGCTAATCCAAACTTTTGTTTGTAAAACACCCCTTGATAACCAAAATAGTTATTATCGATCACACAAAAATCTAAAACTTTTAAAAATTCGTTTTTAGTTAATATACAATTATTCGATATTTCATCCCATCTTTCAGAGATTGCCGTTTTCGAAACATCTAATGGTATATTGGTGAATAATGATACTACGTCTAACGATGCTAGTATTTCATTTTCACCAATGTTGATATTTTGCAATAACTCTTTAAATATGAACGAGTTTTTTATATTGTATTTACTTTTGTCTGTCAATGGTTTGAGTATTCTACAACAAAATTTTGATAAAAAATATGCCGGTGAGTTTATAGTCGAAACAATTGGTCTAAAAGGAATATTATTTTTATGAATTTTTGGTAGACCGTAAATTCTTGGTGGAACTGGGTTAGTAATTTTCAACGATAATTTAGTTTGATTGCTGATTAGATTTTTACTTTTTAATTCTTCGATGATTTTAAAGCATTTTAAATTAATTTTGTGTGTCGGGTCATTATTAATTATTTCGTACGTGTCCAAGTCCATTAGTAAGTCAGTCATTTTCTGTTGATAAAAATTCTTGTCAAGTAAAACTGTTTTATTTCCTTTGTCTGATTTCGTTACAATAATTTGGTCGTGGTCCTTAAGAAATTTTTTTGTACCATTTTTAGCCTTTATAAGCATTAATTCATTTTTTGAAAATTTTATATTTTTATGAAGATATTGTGTTACCTGGTCTGTTATTTTTGTCCTTTTTTCATTTGCTTCATTACTATCACCAAACGAAAGAATATTTTCCACTTCAGCTAACATGTCCATAACCGGGACATTTTTCTTTTCTATCGGGAAGCTAAATTTAGACCCAAAACTCCAAACCATGTAACACTCTTCTGGAATAGTCACATTCGTCAAATTCACTACATTATTTTTTTCCCAATTAAATTCTAATTTACATTGCTCACTTATTAATTTTGTTATTTTTTTATTATGAATCTCTTTTTTATTTTTGCGTAAAATATTTATGTCTCTATCTTTTATTTTATAAAACTGTTCATAGATTTCATCATCTAAAATTCGTCTAAGCAAAACAATTAAATCACTTACCTCATTGCCTAATTTTTGTAACGTGAAATTACAAATTTTTATCTCTAAATTGAACATTTTTTTGAGGAGATTGTTTTTCATGCGGTTTATATTTTCTTGAAACGGGTGGCTCTGTTGTTCCAAGGATTCGAAAATTTTACCTTTTTGTAAGATAAATTTTGGTAATATATTTTCTCTCTTACACTGCCGTAAAAAATGCCAACGTTCTTCCATGCTTGTTAGTTTGTTGTTCTCATATAAATATTTTTTAGTTAGACTAATTGTCTCCTCTCCATATCTTCTTCCAATGGTGATTAACATATTTTTCATATCATCTGCCATTACTGTGCGTTTTTTTGCCTGCACTGATTTAATTAACTACACGTTTTTTCAGGTCTAATTATAATTATTTATAAACAATTATGGCTTATTTATTGACCCACTTTTGATATATAAAAAAAATTTTTATTTTATATTTTTTGCCGATATTTCGGTATTTCATACCATTTTCTATAAAATAAAAGATAGAGACATAAATATTTTACGCAAAAATAAAAAAGAGATTCATAATAAAAAAATAACAAAATTAATAAGTGAGCAATGTAAATTAGAATTTAATTGGGAAAAAAATAATGTAGTGAATTTGACGAATGTGACTATTCCAGAAGAGTGTTACATGGTTTGGAGTTTTGGGTCTAAATTTAGCTTCCCGATAGAAAAGAAAAATGTCCCGGTTATGGACATGTTAGCTGAAGTGGAAAATATTCTTTCGTTTGGTGATAGTAATGAAGCAAATGAAAAAAGGACAAAAATAACAGACCAGGTAACACAATATCTTCATAAAAATATAAAATTTTCAAAAAATGAATTAATGCTTATAAAGGCTAAAAATGGTACAAAAAAATTTCTTAAGGACCACGACCAAATTATTGTAACGAAATCAGACAAAGGAAATAAAACAGTTTTACTTGACAAGAATTTTTATCAACAGAAAATGACTGACTTACTAATGGACTTGGACACGTACGAAATAATTAATAATGACCCGACACACAAAATTAATTTAAAATGCTTTAAAATCATCGAAGAATTAAAAAGTAAAAATCTAATCAGCAATCAAACTAAATTATCGTTGAAAATTACTAACCCAGTTCCACCAAGAATTTACGGTCTACCAAAAATTCATAAAAATAATATTCCTTTTAGACCAATTGTTTCGACTATAAACTCACCGGCATATTTTTTATCAAAATTTTTTTGTAGAATACTCAAACCATTGACAGACAAAAGTAAATACAATATAAAAAACTCGTTCATATTTAAAGAGTTATTGCAAAATATCAACATTGGTGAAAATGAAATACTAGCATCGTTAGACGTAGTATCATTATTCACCAATATACCATTAGATGTTTCGAAAACGGCAATCTCTGAAAGATGGGATGAAATATCGAATAATTGTATATTAACTAAAAACGAATTTTTAAAAGTTTTAGATTTTTGTGTGATCGATAATAACTATTTTGGTTATCAAGGGGTGTTTTACAAACAAAAGTTTGGATTATCAATGGGGAATCCTTTGTCACCCATTTTGGCAGATATCGTCCTGGAAAAATTATTTAAACAAAAACTTTCTTTGTTGGAGCAACAGCCTACATTCATTTACAAGTATGTAGATGATATAATTTTTTCTACTGTTGAATCCAATGTAGAGAAAGTACAGTGTGTATTTAATTCGTTCCATGATAAATTAAATTTCACTGTTGAAAAAGAAAATAATAAGGTTTTGACATTTTTAGATTTAAAATTACACAGAATTGGTAAAAAAATTAAAACGGAGTGGTACAAAAAAGAAATAGCGTCGGACATAATTCTAAATTTTATTTCAAATCATCCATACCAAATGAAAAGAAATGTGGCACTTTCGTTTATAAAAAGGGCACTAATTCTAACGGATTTACAATTTAGGCAGAATATTATAAATAAAATTAAAAAAATATTAGAAATTAATAATTACCCCATTAAATTAATAAGTAGACTAATTACTAAAACTTTATTTACGTACAAAAGGAAGGAAGAAAAAATTAAACGGGAAATGAAATTTGGCACGATACCGTATGTACCAAATTTAACAGAAAGAATAAATAGGACATTAAAAAATAATTCGGACAATGTAATGATTGCTAGCAAAATTATCAACAAATCTTCGGACTTTTTATTTTCACAAACAAAAGACAAAATTCCTATAGAAAAGAGAGATGGACTTATTTATAAAGTGTCGTGTAAAAATTGTGACTCTTGTTATGTTGGTGAAACCAGTAAAACCAAAATTGAGAGAATAAATCAACACAGAAGGGATGTCATCAATATAACAAGAGCACATGTATCACAACAAAATATTTTCAAGTCAGCCTTAGTGAAACATGCCAAGGAGAAAGATCATGAATTTGATTTCGATAATGCGGTAACTTTAAATTTTGAAAAAAAGAAAAATAAACGGTTATTCAAAGAAGCATGTCACATTTGGTTGGAAAAAAGTCCGGTAAATTATAAAGTCGATACAAATAAACTACATAGAAATTATATCAATTTAATAAAAAACTACTCGTAATAAAAGTTCTTTGTTTTTGAATTCATTCGGCTAATCTACGTCACCCAAATTTCATTGCGTAAAGTATTTATGTGTATATTCAGAATCAGCTGTTTATAGTTTTTTGAAATTTATAATAGGTCAAGGACGCATAACAAACAACAAATCACTTTGTATTTGTTTTTGGTTTTCTATACAGGTTTTTTCATTCAAAAAATTGATTGCAATTTTTTTTGAAACGTGAAAGTTTGTTTTTAAAAAAGAAACTAAATTGTAAGTTTTTTGGTTTTTTATTGTTGTTTTTATACAAATTAATAATATTTAAAAATTATTATTTACTTAATTAATTTTTATATGTTTATTGAATTAGACTAATAAAGCCTAGAAAATGGTATGAAATACCGAAATATCGGCAAAAAATATAAAATAAAAATTTTTTTTTATATATCAAAAGTGGGTCAATAAATAAGCCATAATTGTTTATAAATAATTATAATTAGACCTGAAAAAACGTGTAGTTAATAACATTTGATGGATCTCGTGTGGATTCTCCGTTCCCCAAATGCGGCAATTTTGCTTATTAATGCCGCCAGAGCGTGTGAAATGGGCTATCAAAATTTGCTTCCAAAAATCAGTTTCTGTGTCAACTATTCGAGCGACTGTTTGGCCGTCTTTCAAGCGACGTGGACAGTCTGTCGCCAATACTCTTTGTGTTAGTTGCACTTTATACGGAAACAAATATAAATAATCCTTCAAAATGCGCCACAAAGTAGTTCCACTGAAGCCAAAATGCTGAGCGCGGCATACGACACTTTTGGGTTCTAGGCAACGCTCTCTCTGACCGCTTCAACCAGTGCATTGGAACGTCTTGGTCGCTGATGAACGGCATGTTGACGATCTCTCACTGTCCCATGCTAAACAAAATTCAACACCAAACGATGAATAGTGTTGTTAGACGGTGCCAGTTGGCCTGACTATTTTCAATGTACAGCGTCACTATTTCAGCGCATTGTTTCGGTGCGAAGCGATTCATGGTTAAAATTGTGCTGAATTGATGTTTCAAAAACGTGTTTAATCAAGTCAATCGGTTAACAAATATCAAAGTTATTCAATGTTTGCCTACCGATATGAAAGATGGAGCACCCTGTATAGAGTGGCGGAATAAGCTCGATTGAGGCTCCGGGCGCAGTAAGAAAACTAAGCCCCTTAAAAAAATAAAAGAAGCCAGGAAAATAAAAATACATGTTAACGATATTAAAAATACATCTTAGCCTGGGTGTTGATTCTCTAAAAAATAAGACAATGTGTAAACGTGAAAACTAGTAAAAATCAAAGCTTTTTTTTATGAATTTGAAATTTTTCGAGAGGACTACCCCTAAAATAATACCGAAAAATTTCAAACCCATAAAAAAAGCTTTGATTTTTACTAGTTTTCTCGTTTTTACATTGGGTGGAGTGAATAAAAAAAAGTAAGTATCATACTTATAAGAGTTACCTTTTCCATAAAAGGTACTACTTTTAAGCAAAAGCTTTCTCTTATTTCGAAGTGAATAATAACTCCCTTGTGCTTACAAGTACTTAGCGGAAAAAATTTAAGTAATACATACAAGTCTTTACTTAGTGTTAAGGCAATACTTCTGATAATTTAATTCTAACTATTTATCTAAATATTTTGGTGTTTATTTTGTACCAAATCAGTAAAGATATTTGGTATTTCATCCTCAGATATTTTTTGTTGACCTCGAATTCGGAGCTGTTCATCTTTATTCATGTCTTCTCCATCGAATACCTAAACGTGATTGCTTTAGTTGTTTGCATCCTTCTCGATTACATAAAGATAGTATAAATGCATTCTTCTGTTATGTAGAATGGCGCAACAAATAACAACCATTAAAGCCTTTGAGGTAACAACACGCCAACAATCAATAATATCTGGTAAGCTTCTTTATGGAGTTACAAACTTATCCACTGCCCTAAGAAAAGAAACAAAACCTGTAAACTGCACTAATTTTGCTTCTATATTTAGGCTTATAGGTACCCTTTTCTATTAATGAAATTGTCAGTATTTTCACGTGGGAATGATCCAATGCTACAAAACTATTAAATGAAATACCTTACAAATCATAGTTCTATATATTTCCATAAGGAAGAATACCTTTTTTTCAATCTTTCAGTGGATTTAACTTCATTTAGAGGAAAGCTAGTAACACTATATTTGCAACCAGGGGCGACGCGTCTTTGGAAGCAAAGGAAGCACTGCTTCCTTATCATTATTCCCAAAAGTTCTTATATTATAAAAAAAATATTTCTCAAACAAATAAATTTCGATTTACTTGTTAACTTGCAATTCACAACCAAAAGCAAAATTGTTATAAAGGGAAATGAAATACTCATGTTTAAAACTTTTGTTTTTTCTGTGTGTAATTTATTTCTGTGTGTAAGTTATACCACAGAATACCCAGAAGCGACATAACGCGGTTTTTATATGGAGAAAAGTGGACTCATTTTTTTGACCTTGGTTTATAGAAGGTAAGATTTTCGGTGTTAAATTATCGTTCAGTGGCTGAAAATTCAAAATTAACATGTAAAATATAAGGTAAGAGCAAAAATTTCTTGGTCCACGTAATGTCGGTTCTGGTTGTTTATTATTCTGTGGTTATACCATTAAAATTCGAACAGTTGCTAGTGGAGACATGAAATTGCAACGACCTGCCATATGTCACACAATCATTTGCTACCAAGAAGGCATAACTTGATTGTATACGAAAATTGTACGTTTCTTCGTTTCTTGGCTGGATTCAAAAACATGCTACCAGTTTCGAATGGAATTTCTCTAATCTGTAGTTAGAATCTACTAGAATTTTTGTGACCTGTGACGTGAAGATTTATTTCCAAAAAAATTTTGTTACACAAAAAAAAAATTAAATTTTTGTCAAGATATTTTAAAAACAAACTTAAAAATGCGACAGCCAAAAAAGAATCATTAAAATACATATACGTATGACGATTTTTTTGCAATAATTTTTGCACAATTTCTTTAAAATATCAAAACACAAATGATTTCTAACCGTTAAATTTATTGTATGTTTTCCTCACCCGACGCCATTTTTTACATTTTTGTTACCAGTTATGGTAATTGTAATGATATAATTTATGTCAGGTGGAGTAGCCGGGTTACATGAAATCATCGCCTTTCTTTTTAACTATACTATACATTTTGTATGTAGTTGTATGATATATTCCAAAACCAACACTAATGTACTACAAGCCTACAAGCCTGATTCACTGATGACGCACACAGATACCCTTTTACATTTAATCGCTTATACTTGAAAGTGTTGGTGCAAAATTCCTTTGTTTCTCATTTATATAGTGTATCCGATCACCAATACTTTCATGTATAAGCGAAAAAATAAATTTAACAGTCAGGCTTGTAGTACATTATTGTTGGTTTTGTATATTCTAATCGCTTCATATTTCGCAATTTTCTCTCTACCTTATACCAATACCAACTCCAAATATGCTTGATTTAGAGTAGCTTCTGCTTCTTTCCGTATCAAAAAGGCAATTCAGCTTTACTATGGTGTTTTGGTATCACTCTCTTTACAGTGCCAATATAATTTGTAAATAAAACGCATTCATACATCATTATAATTACTACGTAAATTCTGTATAGAAACAATACAGGTGCACCAAAAGCTAAATGTTATTGTTTTAACAAGCGAGAAGGTTTTCAATGTTCTTTCTGTTGTTTTTATTTTAAATATGACCACTAAATGTGAAAGGAGAGTCCACATAGTGTTCATACTCATATTTAAAATCAAAACAGGAGAATGATGGAAAAGTTTCTCGCTCGTCTAAATAATAATACATAATTTAGCTTTGGGTGCATGTGTATTGTTTCTATAATGCCTCAATTCCATTGTGAAAAATTGACTGAGCTGACTTCAAGTTGGAAAAAGACAAAAGAATAATCCATCAGAGTGACAAAGACGAAGTGCTCTGTTATTGTTTTTTTTATAGCAAAATATGATTGACACATTTTGACAGCAAACAAAACATAACCAAAAATTATTAAACAAAATTAGGTGTTAGTGTTAATTCGATTATTTTCACGTTTCAAAATAATCTAAAAAATTAATTATTATTTTTACTCAAATCAGAATTATTTGTTTCGAAGATTATCCGTCATAAAATGCAAAATTAAAAAAATCTTTCCCATAAAAGTGCCATACTATTAAAATTAGTAATGTGTGCGAGAAATATTTTTCATCGGTACATAATATTTATGTGCTTGTATTAGTTGGACTGCCATAAAATGTTCTTGATTTGAACTTTTTTTAAATTTTGATATCAGTCCACTAACACAGACACACCTTTTTTGTAAGTAAAATTTTGACTGACTCCGTTGGGCATCTCGTTCACACAACCACCGATTTTATATTTTTATCTCAAGTTATTTTGACTGACAAACTTTGTTTCACAATGGAATTGAGGCTTAAAAAATTTACGAACTAATTATAACGATATGTGATTTTATTGTCAAATTATTCTTCTTCTATGTAGAGGAAGTGAGAATCAAAACATTATACACGGATTGCTTTTTTTTACACGGGAAGAAGCTACTATAAATTAAGCATATTTGGAGTTGGTATATAAAGAATAGATAAAATATATGAAGCTATTAGTATAATTATGTACATTGGTTTTGTTATATAAAGAATATTACAGCAACTCTTATTTATTTACATGTATTTTATACAAGAATATGAGTGAAGCGTCGTTTTCTTTGCTTGTAATGTATTTTGGTAGTGACAGTCGTTGCTTTATACGTCCATTTTTGAAATTTTCAAATAAATATAATTGAATCACTGGAAAATTAATAATTATTTTGAAGTGAAAAGTTTTATTCTATATAGGGTAAACGTAACAAAGTGTAAGCAAACTTGAAATAGTTAATATGACATTAATGCGAGATTGATCGTATGAATAATATTTTGAGTCGTAAGTTTGTATGTGAACAAAATTGAATATCAAAATTGACATGGCGACAAGTGATAATAATTGCAAGTGCGTTATTGAAAGTTTACTCGAATTTGGGTTTTCGTCAAACTCGTTTGGTAGAAAACAAGAAATTGTTTCGTCGGGTAGACCAAAGCCAATGCTACAAAAGTTGTGTACCACTGCCAAAAATTTTACGCGTCATTTTTCCGTGGAACTATATGGTAAACATAACTGGTTGACAGGTTGTGATTTTTTAAAGAAAACTTTTTGTTGGCCGTGTTTACTTTTTTGCAAAGATAATGGTGGATGGCGCAAAACCGGCTTCAGTGATCTCAATAATATTCACAAAGCAATTAAAAGGCATGAACTTTCCTCAGACCATCTAAGGTCTGTTTTAGAATTATTTAGGTTTGGGAAAAACAAAAGAATCGAAGGTTCTATATCGGATGCTTTTGCTTTGAGTATAACGAAGCATAACGAAAAGGTAAGGGAAATATTAAAATTCTGGAAAGCTTAGTAGATGTTAAGTGCTACTTGTGCGAACCAGATTTGCCATTTCGAGGCCATAACGAAGCAGTTTCGTCGAATAATAGAGGAATATATTATAAAGAACTAGTAAGATTAATTGCAAAATATTTTCCTCCTTTGCAAAATCAATTAGAACAGTCCAATATTTTTACGGGTACCTCGAGCGATATCCAAAACGACCTGATTAAAACCACGGCATCAGTATTGCAAAATTCAATTAAAAACGAGATAAATACGACCAAATTTGTAGCAATCATCATGGACGAAACTTCCGACATTTCAAATAAATCTCAGCTTTCAGTGGTTTTTCGGTACGTCGATTTAGAAGGTGCAATCCAAGAAAGGTTTTTGGGCTTTTGGAATGTTTCTGCTGATCGTTCTACTTCAAGATTATTCGAAGTGGCCATGGACATCTTTAAAGAATATCAATGTACAAACAAAATTGTAGCTCAGAGTTATGATGGAGCGGTAGTTATGGCTGGACACCTAACAGGGCTACAAGCTAGAATTAAAGAGATTTGCAAAGAAGCTATTTTTATACATTGCTACGCACATAGACTCAATTTAGTTTTATCACAATCTCTATCAAATGATAAAGAATGTAAATTATTTTTTATGGCTCTATCTGGAATGAGCACATTTTTCAAAAAATCATCAAAACGGACAAGCGCATTAGATTTTTTAATTAAAAAACGAATTCCAGCTTCTGCCCCTACCAGATGGCAGTATACGGCTCGGCTCGTATTGTCAGTGAAATTTTTGAATATAGGCAAGAACTTGCTGAACTTTTTCAAAATGTGTTGGATAATCCATCTGATTGGGACAGTGAAACTGTTAATTTGGCACGTGGCTTCTCAACATATCTGCGAGATTTTAAATTTACTTTTTTACTTGTTATTTTTTCTGAAATATTTCCATTCTCCGACATGCTTTTCGAGTGCTTACAAAAACAAAAGTCCGATATTAATTTAGCGAACATTAAAGTTAAAAATTATCACCAAATAATTAACGATTTTCGTGATAAATTCGACAAAGTGTGGGAAAAAACTAACGAAATTGTAAAAATCGATGAAGCCACAGTCAGTCGCGTAAAAATAGATTTCGTCCAAGACATTCAAACCTCTTACAGAAAATTATTTTTTGAAATAATCGACAACATTTCAAATGAGCTACACACAAGATTTCAAAATATTTCTGAATTAATATTTTTGGAACTTTTAAATTCAAATTTTTTTCATAATTTTAAAAATACATTTCCGGACCAACAATTTAAAAAATTACAAAACATTTATGGGAAACATTTCGACTTTCCAAAATTAAGGTCGGAATTAATTGTGGTTTATAGTGATGAGGACTTTTTGTCCAAAACAATATCAGAAATGTGTGGTTTCCTGAGAGATAATGATTTAGTATCAACTTTTACAGAAGTATCAAACCTTTACTGCCTATTTTTAACTATACCATCTACAAGTGTATCATCCGAGAGGAGCTTTTCTGCGTTACGCAGAATAAAATATTATTTAAGAAGCACGATTAGCGACGAAAGGTTGACTCATATTTCTTAAATTTCTATAGAAAAAACCTGCTATCTAAAACAAAAGGTTCAGCAGATTTTTACAGTTTAATCATTAATGAATTTAAAAAGAAAAATAGACGAATAGAATTGAATTTTAAATAATTTTATTTACTTTAATTAAAATATGTATCAAATAAAAATTTAAAAAGGATTTAAATCAAAACGTTTGCTACTTTTGTTCATAGATTTGTTTGTATTTAGGTAAGTAAAGTAATTTTGGGTTACTGTCGCTGGTTCATCTTACGAACAATTTTTTTTTTTCATTTTAAATATGTAATAGTAAATGTTTAAAACTATTACTCAGCTTCCTCTACATAAAAGTTCACGTGGCGCCTCTGTTTGCAGTTGCAACACCACAATCGGCAATTTCTTCTTACTATTACCGGGATCCTTCGGGAACTAAAAACAAAAAAAAAAGAACCTAAGATCCTTAAGTCGCGAAGCAAAGCTTTACTTACTGTACTCTGAGAGCGACAAACCTTGATACCCAGGATTTGCTTACCAAAAGTGGCGCACTAGCCACAATATATCATTAAAGAACCTCTGATGATAGCGTGAAAAATTAAAATTTTGAATTAATGAATATTTCCTCACTAGCTAGCTATGAAATATTCCTCATTTCCTAACAGACTATAGTTATGAAAAATATGCCGTTTCACAACCTACTACGACGTTTTTGAAAAGTCGTATTTTTGTAAAAAAATCGAAAATAGTCGCAATATATTTGCATGCGAGGCGAAGTGCAGCGTAGCCGAGCAAGTGCAATGATTGCGAGTCAAACAAAGCCGCTTTTAATTCGAATAACGCGTACTATTTTTTCTCCACCGAAGAAAATTCATTGCGTACACTAATTATAAGTACAAATTACACTCATTTAAAATTTCTAGATTGAAAATTTATGATTGAAATATTTGGTATAGCTAGCTAAGAAGGAAGCCTTGACTTTTTTTCGTTTGGGTATTTTACCAAGTTATGACGTGTCAAATAATTTTAATATTAAAAACAGTATTAAAAGAACATTCACGCCTAGGCCTGTTCCAACTCATCTTCAAAACTACTTGAATCAATGTCATCTTAAACTTTATATATTTATATTAAATTATTAACAATTTGTTTTTTTCCTTCTACACACAATGTAAACACGAATATTACTTTACTTTAGATACTTAGCCATTAGAAAAACTGGAAAGTTGGAGTTTTTCGGGGCCCTCCAGAAGTCGGGGCCCCGGGCGCGCGCCCGATGAGCCCGCCGTTAAATCCGCCACTGCCTGTTTATACGTACAATTGTATGGAAACTAAAAAAAGTTTCCGCTAAGAATATTGCATCGGTTTTTATCTTCTGCTCTCATTTTGCAAATATGTATAATATCAATCCACATTAAAAAAAAATCCTTTATATTAATAAAATTTTAAAAAATGTTGTCCTAGACAAATTTTGTGTAATACCAAATTGCGACACATTAGAAGAAGTACACAATTTCACAAGGTGATATTTGGTCATACAAGTACAAAACTGACTCTGTACGTGAAGCTTATTAAAAATTTACGATATGTTTGAAGTATATTTACGGCACCGTTAACGGAAAATTCGTAGTCTTAAAACGATAAAAAAAAATAAAAAATGAAAAATTCCCCTAATTCAATTATGCCATCTGGCTTGGCTTTAAGTGACGCTGAAAAAAAATTCGTGGCTTTCAAAAGTAAAATATAAAGGAGCTGAAACCTGACGAAGTGATTAGAACTTCGGTTTTTGGTGCCTTCAATGGAGATAGCGTTCACCTGTGTCATAAAGTTGGTGTGACAGTTTTGACAGTATTGATTTCTATTTTAACCAACACATATTTACTTATACAACAACAGCCAAACAGGTCAAAAGCTTCAGTAACATGGATACAGGCATCCAATTTAACACGAAAAATCGTATTCTAAAACTTGATACCGAAAGTAGTATACAAGATTATACTGATATTTCTAACCGAGTAACTGATCATATTCCAGAACTTTATCCAAAAATCATTTTAGAATCCCATTTACAATGCACATGTCAAATTTCATAATAATCGGGTAAGGAATAACTAAGTTCATCCTATTTGGCCATATTCCAGAGATTCATCCAAAATTAGAAACCTATTTTGGCCCAGTGAAGAAGCTAAGATACCGGACCTAATCGACTTGTATGTATAGCAAGAGGTATACCTCAGAACTATATTCACATTGAAAACAGCAATTCTCTAGTATCGAATCACTCACCGGATATCATGACAGTCAGCGAAACTGTAATTCAAAGGGAAAGTGCACCCAGATTAACAAATTCAAAAACAAACTGGGATCTCTTTCGTGAAATATCTCAATCTCCAGGTACCGATAAGAAATTCTCGACAGTTGGAAGACGAATTGGAACAACTCAATGAAATAATTCACTATGCTGCATTGGCAAGCACTCCCATTTTGCAAAATAAGAAGACGCTTAACATATACTACCCAATGGAAGTTAGAGAGTTGGTAAGAGAAAAACGACGAGCTCGTAAAACCTGGCAAATTAATCGAACACCAGAGAACAAAACAATTCTTAACAATTTATGTAACAGTCTCAAATCCCTTCTTAAAGAAGTTAAAAATGAATCAATCAACAGATATCTAGTTAGCCTAACTAAAAAATCGAATTACTCACTGTGGTAGGCGACGAAGGGACTCAAAAGACCCAAAATGCAAGTGCCTCCACTTAAAAAGGATGTTGGAACCTGGGCAAGAGATCACAAAGAGAAGGCTGATCTATTTGCGGAGTATTTCCAGTAAACCTTCCAACCACTACCAAGATAAACTGCCAATGAAAATATAATATCTATTCACAAGCTGGATAAGTTTGAAATACGGCCAGTAACTCTCAAAGAATTAAACGAAGAAGTGAAAAGTAACATGAATGTTAAAAAAGCCCCAGGGTATGACTTGATTACTTGCCAAATTATCCAAGCTCTACCTAACAAAGGATTTCGTAAGCTACTACACATAATCAATGCGACCTTTCGGTTAAAATATGTTCCGCATCAATGGAAAGTAGCAGAAGTAATCATGATACCAAAACCTGATAAACCACCTAACGAAAAAAAATCATACAGGCCAATTTCCCTGCTGCCAATTATGTCAAAACTCTTTGAAAAATTATTACTAAAGAGACTTAAACCAATATTTGAGAACCGACAACTAAAAGCATTCCACAATTGAACAGGTCCATAGAATCACCAACATAATTGAAAGAACGTTAGAACGTAAAAAAGTATGCTCAAGCATATTCCTGGACGTCGCGCAAGCATTCGATAAAGTCTGGCACAGTGGTCTGGAATACAAAAAATATCTGCCGGTGTCCCGCAGGGGAGTGTCTTTGGGGAGGACCAATCCTGTATTTACTATATACAAGGGACATACCAACTACAAATGAAGGAACCATAGCCATCATTGCAGATGACACAGCAATTATGGCAGTTGGAAATAATGTCGCTGATGCAACCAGCAAAATCCAGAGGATGACCAATGCGGTTTGTAACTGGACAAAGCGTTGGCGAATCAAATTTAATGAGACAAAATCCACGCATATTAACTTTACTTATCAAAAGGCTTACCACCTACCTATAGAAATTAACTCGCGACTCATGCTATATGCAAATACATCTAAATACCTTGGCATGACCCTCGATGCCAAGCTCAAGTGGAGAGAGCATGTCAAAAACAAAAAAGAAGAACTTAACATAAAGTTCAGAAAAATGTATTGGCTCATAGGTAGAGGCTCTGAGCTTACAATTCACAATAAGCTGCTGCTATACCGGCAAATTTTGAAGCCGATATGGACCTACGGTATACAACTCTGGGGATGTACCAAGCAAACAAACGCCAAAATGATACAGACGTTTCAAAACAAGGTTCTTCGTAGCATCGTCAATGCTCCGTGGTACGCAAGAAATGAAGACCTTCACAAGGACCTAAGGATGGAATACATCAAAGAGGAAATAAAAATGCATGCCGCAAAACACGAAATAAGGCTCCAGGAACATGGAAACTCCTATATTCGCCATATGATAGATAACCCTGTCGTTGAAAGAAGACTCCAAAGAACGAGGCCACTTGACCTAGTGAACTTACCAAACTAAAATTAGTAAATAGATTTAATTGATTATGGGACTAACCAGTGGGTTACACCCCAACTAACGTGAATTTTACTAGATATATAAACATTTGTATTTGAAAGAAAAATTGCTAGATGAGCGCAGTCTCAGTCGTAATAAAATAAATTGAAAAAAAAAGAAACCTATTTCCAACACACATATCAAATTTCATCATAATCGCTTAAGAAATAGCCAAGTTCCATCCTACTTGGCCATATTCCAGAGCTATTTCCAAAAGTCATTGTAGAATTCGATTTCCAATACACATGTTGAATTTCATCATAATCGGTTGAGAAATGGGCAAGTTCTATCATACTTGGCCATATTCCAGAACTTCATCTTGAACAATTTTAGAAACCCATTTGCAATGCACATGTGATGAGAAAAAGGCAAGTTCCATCATACTTGGCCATATTCCAAAACTTCATCCAAAAATTATTTTAGATTCTCATTTCCAACACACATGTCAAATAATATCATAATAATCGGTTGATAAATAGGCAAGTTCCATCATATAAAAAATTTGTTAACTACTCACTACATCCTAACCCAATCCGAACTCAACTCCAACTCAACTTCAACTCAACCTGCAAATGGACCCCTATTATTATTATTATTACTTGAGGGCCATGTGGGGGCTCAAGCCACCCCGCACTGCGACCTAAAAGATCTTTTGTGCATTAAGCCCTACTTAATTATCCGTCCAGTCAATATTCAAGCTCTTAATGAACCTGATAATACTGCCTAACGGTACGTGATACATACTATCTGGGCTCATTGCTCTCCCTCCTAGATGTTTTAATTATCCGTCCAGCCAATATTCAGGCCCTTAAAGAACCTGATAATACTGCCGACCGGTGTGTGATACATACTATCTGGGATCATTGCTCTCCCTCCTAGATGTAATAACATTTACTTCTGCTAGAAGAGCGGTAGCATTGGGACTCAAGGACATCGAGAGGGCAGACCCACTCCCGTATATTCCTATCCATGCCTCGTCTATCGTTTTGATTTTACTCTTGCGAGTTTCTGGGACATACTATCTGGGCTCATTGCTCTCCCTCCTAGATGTTTACTGTTGGAAGTACTTCTACACGCGATACATATTATCTGGGCTCATTGCTCTCCCTCCGAAATGTTTACTGTAGGAAGTACTTCTACACGCGTTACATACTATCTGGGCTCATTGCTCTCCCTCCTAGATGTAATAACATTTACTTCTGCTAGAAAAGCGGTAGCATTGGGACTCAAGGACTTTGAGAGGGCAGACCCACTCCCGTGTATTCCTTCCCGTACCTCGTCTACCGTTTTGATTTAACTCTTGCGAGTTGCTGGGAATAAAAAAGTCGCCTGTAGGTCACCCAGGTTTACTACAGGAAGGCTAAATAAAACTGGAGGGTGCCTGGTATCCAGAGTCGGCATATATAGACTGATTAACCTATCAGCCATTCATCCATCGGCATATGCTGTTCCACCTTAGATTAGGGATTTTTTGTCAAGGTTTTCTCCTTTAGCGTCGTACTTTAGCCTGTCACAAAAGTCTATATTCAGCCTAATGGTTACAGTTACCGGTGGTTGCCACGAGGAGGCAGTACGTAATACAAATGGATCCCTAACTTAACCTTCAAATCAATTCCAAATTCAATTCTCAATTCAATAATCAAACCAGCATTTATAAAAAAAATCGTAAATACATATTTATAAAACCAGGTATTTTGGGTCAATTCGTATGGCAGGTACCCCACCTTCTTGACGTACAGTCTCCAAAAGCTTTTCAAATCTCCGCCTTGACCATAGAAATGTATTGGCGAAAAAAGTTCCAAATCGGACAGGTCGTTCTCGATGGGTACAGACATCCAAACAGACGAACAAAGGACTTTCAAAACGTCGAGAAAAGTGGTTTTGGACCAACCAAATTTTTCGTCATTTTTGACAGGATTTCAATACTTTGGTCTTTTTAGACCGAAGTAATTTGAATGGTTCATTGAGACTTTCAGCCCGAAAGACGAAACTGAAAAAAAGAAAATTGGGGAATTATTATTCGTTTTCGAAAGTGAAGGATTCGAGATTTATAACACATTCAATCTAACGGCATCTGAATTAACATTGATCCAGGTATTAGAGAAATTTAACGACCATTTTGCACCTAAGAAGAACCCGATTATTGAAACATATAAATTCTTTAAAATGAGACAAAAAACGTTCCAGTCCTCGATAATTTTATAATCGAAGTAAAAAATCAAGCAGCGGTATGTGAAATCAAATGTAACTATGGAAAATCATATACAGAAAGAATAGGGATAGATTGGTTACTGGAGTAAGAGATAAATCTTTAAAAAAGCAGCTACTCTCTGAAAAGCAACTAAATTACAAAAAAACGATTGAAATTTGTAAAATTAAATATTCATAAGCTCATCAAAACTGAAATGTAGATGTCATTAAAGCGAACATCGGAAGTGGTAATAATTAAACCTACCGTCAAGAGGGATCCAGCAATTATAGAGGGAGCAATTACAATCTAAATACAAAAACTTCACGTCAAACTTCAATCTTACCCAGATAACAACAACAAGGTACAAATCTTCAAAAAATATGCACACAATGTGGATTTAATCAGCATAAAAACAACAAGTGCCCAGCTGAACGGTGGACCAACGCCAAATGTCAACTAAAGAATCATTTTGCCTCAACTTGTCGTACCAAATTCGTAAATGAGATGATCACGGATAACATCGAAGAAAAACAACAAGAAAACACAACAACTACATCAGGTAATTTATATTCCGTACAGTTTAACATTAGTAGTTTAACCTTAAACCCGTGTGTATGTTTTACAACTTCATTCGAAGTTACGGGAAATAGAATTCCTCAATATTAATTTTCATTAAATGTCTTAAACTGTATATAAGTTAATGATAATTTGCAGCCATTACTAAGATTAGATGGTTGTATTCAACTAAATTTAATGTTTAATGTAAAAAAAAAAAAAAAAAAAATTACATGATACCGACACAAGATCAAATCATTTCGAAGCTGTCGGGGAAAAGTTTATTTACGGTAATAGACTTAAAGGACGGGTTTTGGCAGGTGGAGTTAGATCAGAAAAGTACCAACATCTGTACTTTCATAACTTCCTTCAGACGATACCAATTTAAAAGGCTGAAAATAGTTGAAATTTTCGGTTTAATATCGGGAGTTGAAATATATTTCGATGACCTAATAGTAGCAGGAGTAGACTTAAAGGATCATGATGTCCTAGCAATTGTTTTTGAGAAAGCAGGGCAATATAATGTCATTTCTAACTCAAAAGAAAAACTACAGCTCCGTGTGAAAGAAGTTGAGTTTATGGGTAATAATTTAGGAAAATGAAGTCAGTTCAACTTATAAACACGTTGAGGCTATTTCTGCCATCAAAGAGCCTAGTAATAAGAAGCAACTAATGCGTATACTTGGTATACCAAAATTTCTATCACGATTTATTCCTAATTTATCAAAAAAAAATACAGCGAATCTTCGTGAATTAACGAAAAATGGCATAGAATGGAAGTGGGAGCGTAGGCACAGTCACGAATTATCTAATTTAAAACGGATAACAGTTTCGCGACCCGTTCTTAAAATATTTGAGCCAAATAAGCCCTGCACAATACAAGCAGACACCTCAAACGATGGATTAGGCTAGGTTCTGCTTCAAGGTAATCAACCAATTGCATATGGGTCGAGAAGCCTTAAGGGGAGATTCGCCAGAAACATCAAAAATCGACCTTTTTTATTATTTTTTTATATTTTATTAAAAAACTAAATACATATACAACATTATTTCTACATGTCTTGACATTACAAAATGTTTTTTTTTAATTTAACAAAAAACTTTATGCTTTTTTCTCGAAACTATGTTTTTCGACATGGTTCCGCGTGTATCTCAAAAAGTATTTTAGGTATCGACATAAATCGAAGTGCAAATTGTTCCTCGATACCGTCGTTTTGGCAGGAACTAGTACCTTTTGGTTCCGTATTATATTTTCAAAATGGCGGCTGTTTATAGTCGAGAAAAAACGGTGATTTTTGACGACTTATTTTCAAAATGCGATTTCTCGCTGGTTTTTTGTTTTTTTTCTTAGGTCCTAGTTAGTGCCATAACTGTAAATGTATGTTTTAAGAAAATTTTTATTTTTTTTATTTCCATTGGGGATTTCAAAACGCGCGGAACCATCAAGAGGGAAAGAACTCGCAGTGTCAATTTTAACGCCATTTATACTCAGCTCATTTTTGAATTAAAAAAAAAATGTTTTGTAATCTCAAGACATGTAGAAATAATGTTGTAATTTAGTTTTTAATAAAATATTTAATTGTATAAAAAAATAAAAATAATATAAAAGATCGTTTTTTGATGTTTTTTTGGCGAATCTCTTTGGGCACAATCATAAAGAATGACATTGACAAAGTATCGTTAAGACTCCATAGAATGTTATTAAAATTAATAAGAGATGACCTAAACATAGAATATTTACCTGGAAAAGATATAATATTCTTACATAGATCATAAACTAGTTGTGCCCTTAACTTTAAGACGCCAAATGTTGCACGACATTCATGAACCACATCTTGGAATTGAAAAAATGAAACTTCATACGCGAGAAAATTTCTACTGGCCTGGTTTATCAATGGATAAAATTTGTGAAGCTGTGTATGCCGGTGCCAAAAATACCAAAATAAAAATCAGAAGAAAAACTATCCAACTATGACGGGCCCCCGTCCCTTGCGAAAATACATCTACTGACAGCGCAACAGTCTCCTACCACAATTGGGTTACTCGTCAGCTCAATTATTCCATGGCAGATCTTTGAAATTTAAAACACCAATGTCGTTAGCAGTATCAATCCTGAAACGATACATAATTGATAAGCGGTTACAAATAAGAAAGAATCAAAAACCTTATTATGACAAAATGCCTAGAGACCTTCCACAGCTACCAGAAGATGAAAATGTAATGATAAGCAAATGTGATATTTGGGTCTCGGGCAAAGCAATTAAAGCGAACGGTAGTCCTAATTATATTGTAAAAAATGAATTGGAAAACGATGTATACGACGAAATAGGAGATTCTTACGCAGACCTAACATTGACTGTGATAGAAATCGATACAATTCAAGCAATTTAATCTATAATACTCAAAATCATTTTCAGAATAACAATACCGTTGACGCCGATAATTTTCAACAGAATAATTCACACTTAGATATACAAACAGCTGACATAATAAACGAAAGCAATGAAAATAAAATTTCCAGATATGGTCGAGTCATAAAACGCCCAAACTATTTAAATGTATTCATAGTAGAATAAAAAAAAAAGAACAGAACAGGCCAGTCACTCACTGATTCCGTAACGCTCAATGCATACTATGATTTTAAAATAAAAAATAAAAATTCACTACTCCGATGATTTAAAAAAATTTAAGCAAATTAAAAAAAAAATATTGAAAGAACGGTAAAATTAAAAATGATCATAGCAATCATGATTCAGAATAAAAAAATGCAATTAAAACAAATCGCTGAATTCAATTTTAATCGCTTAAAAAACGGGGCATAGGTCAAGAAGAGACACTCTGACCTATTTTGGTAGTGTAATTTACTAAATCGGACAATTTTATCGCGTTAAGGTGCTGCAGTGTACGAGACATTTTGGCAGCATACTATACTGTTTTAAACAAAATTCATGTGACAGACTAACTGTTTTGACTAACTGTCAAAACTGTGGCAATGTTAATTTAGTTTTAAATAAATGTACATGAGACAACCCTATTGTTCTGCCAACATAATAAAAACTTATGTAAAACATTCATGTCATTCGATAACTGTCAACTTGTAATGAAGCAATGTAAACCGCATGGTATGTAAATGTGAAATAAAAAGAATTAAAAGTATTCATATATTTGTTTTAATAATTCTTAACCCAAACCTAATTAATAAATAATACATAAAAAAACCTGCTCATCTTTATTTTATTTACGAAACAAAAACTGTATTTCCTAATAATTAGCTTCAAAATGCTATCAATCTTTAGAAATTAATCGAATTCCAAAAAAGAATTGGTTGGCATTTCATTTGAATTCCAATTCCAAATCCAATTCCTTGGCAAATGAAATACCATTAAAATTAAAAAAACTCCTGTACGAAAAATAATTTAGAGGCCTATATATTATAAGAATGTAAATTGCAAAAATCTCCTACGCAAAGAGCTAAGAAACGAGGAAGATACATCATGTGCGTTTAAACAGACCCATTTATCCACTTTGATTTTGAAATGCCGGATGGTGTTATGTGTTGTATACGTATGCGTAGATTTTGTTTTGATTTTAGGTTTGTTTTATTTATTTTTCTGCTAGATTTTCACATATCCATACATGCAATATTATTTGTTCAGTACAGATGTTTCGGTAACATGATTTCTATACAATTTTTTAGTTACTCCTGCCGCTAAAAATATTTTCACAACGAAAACTTACTGGTCCTAATTAAACGTAAAACAAATTAAAAAAACATGGTTTTTCCATGTAATCTAAATAATATAATTCTAAATTATACGAAAAAAAATACTGCTAATAATAATATCAGGTGCTTCCGAAATTAGTCGAAACGAAAAGTTTCTGCAGCATAAGTTGGGCTTCCATTTTAAAATTATTTTAATTGAAGAATCAAAAAAAATATTTCCTGCTAAACAGCAACAACAACAACTGTAAATAATTACTCGTATAGCATTTCCTATACATATTTATTTATAGTTTTAAATCCGGTAATTAGTAGTTTTTTATCTTGTATGTGCTCATATACATACAATGATCTATACGAGGAACTTATTTTCCCGTTATTACATTAAATATTTAAAATTTTGGTAATTATTTTTTTACTTACGAATCTTTCAGCACGGCTGGCGCTTGTAAATCCCTTGTTCGAATATTTTTTGGATCTGTTAAATCGGCCACCCGCAGCTTAACAATTGGATTTTGTGTACCCGGTTTCGGATATCTAGAAAGTATAATTAATAAATATTTATTTGCACTTTGTATACAATTAATGAACAACCGGATAGATGAATAATAAATTTACAAAACTTATTTTTTTTTTATTTAGTCTACAATAGTCTAATAGGTCTTGGGGCAAAAATGAAAACTTTTACTTGTCTGGTATAACATCTAAGCTAACAAAATACTTTTTTTCCTATATGTATGCAAATTAGTTTTTCTTTTTGTTGTTTGATGAATAAATTATATACATACCTACCCTAATGGCTCATTTAAATTTATTTTACAGTTCTTCGTGTTGTTCTTCAGAACAATTTCTTGTTTTTTTTTTTTTATTATACTTGTGATAATTACTACAAAAAACAAAACAACAAAATACTTGTTGTGATGTTAAACGAACCTGAGCGAACGAATTTCTGGATATAAATTTGTATTTCCCCCTGCTGCCGAATTTATTGTGCCAAACCATGCGAAATTTTGTTCCGGGACTAATGTATCGTTGAATGTGCCATATAACATTAAATGTCCATCAGGTGACATCCATATAGCCGTATTGGATGATAATATCTCTTCTGTAATTAAAATTCATACATAATTAGTATAAGCTCTTATATTTCCTTTATAAGTGCTACTATAATGCAATCACCTTCATATAACCAATCCGGTATACCATTGTATATAACACCTGGGATACCACTTTTTGTGACACGATAAGTTGTCGAGGATTT
This sequence comes from Tipula helvola, assembly GCA_963556165.1. Lineage (NCBI taxonomy): Eukaryota > Metazoa > Arthropoda > Insecta > Diptera > Tipulidae > Tipula > Tipula helvola. The sequence goes on from OY744482.1 coordinate 172,860,246, forward strand.
CGGTCCTATCCTATAGTAGACATCATAATTGTAAACCATTATGAGTGAATGTCCACGCGGTGTAAATTGAGCATGTAGTAAGAAAGGCCATTCTTCATCGCCAGGCTTGGGCGATAAACGAATCGCTTCACTAGTTTGTATATCGAATACAGTGTATTGAGCTAAATACGAGTGACGAAATAATTTTTGTACATTTTGAGCAAGCAGCAAAAATCGACGATCGGTTGATATTGAAAATTTTAATGGTGCCAATGTTCTCTGGAATAAAAATTAATAAAGAAAAAAATCAGGATATTTATTTTTGGTATTACACAACACACACACACACGTTATGTACACAAATAACTGTATTATTTTATTTCCTATATATACCTACATAATATACTGTTGCTTGTTTGCCAAAGGTAAATATCAGATACATCGTAAATTTATTTTTTATGAATTTAAGCTGTTTAGGGTTAGGACACAGAAAAGAATGAACAGATATGGAAGTTCCATGTCAAGTATTTACATAGAAATATTCAATCTAAAAAATGTATTCCTGCTCTAATCTAACCAGTTAAGACCGGGCAAATATAATATCATACAATAATATGTTTCGCTTCTCTTCTTTTTTGTTTTTTATACAAAGAAGAGAAGCGAAATATGTAATATTGAATTATATTGTCTCTGTCTTAACTGGTTAGATTAGAGTAGGAATACATATTTTTGATTGAATATTTCTATGTAAATACTTGACATGGAACTTCCATATCTGTTCATTCTTTTCTGTGGTTAGGATTAAGATATTTGTAAGGAATAAAAATAATTTATATGTTCTCGTAATAGTTTGGTTGAATAGTTACGATTTAGACTTCACATTAAATACATGTTCTTATCAGATTAACGTCTGACAGATTAAGAAAATATTTTAGTATCAAATATTCTCAATTAATTTATGAAATATTTAAAACTTTATTCATTTATGAATAAATGAATGTAAGCATGAATAAAACAACTTCAAAAGTAAAACTTCAAGCTTTTAAAACAGAAATATTTTCTTTTATAATTTTAAGCTTTCAATGTTTTCTTAAGAACATATTTAGCAAGTTATCTGAGGGGACGTCCTTTAATGATGTCACGCTTTTTAAATAAAATGTTGTGCAATTGCACAGTGTCTCCTTAGTAAATATTTATGGTTTGTATTTTTTCGAGTCATGACGTGACTAAAGGGGTGGGGGGTTTAGTAAAATGTGACGAACTGTGACATAGGGAGGAGGGGGGGGGGGTTAAAAAGTGTTAAAAATTGCGTGACATCATTAAAGGACGTCCCCTGATTTAAAAGTTTAATGCAGTTTATTACCAAACTAATGGTTAATTAATTTTAACTTTTGGGTGCATAATATTTGTTGAAATACCTTTTCCTGAATATTTAACTTTTTTTTGGACAGTTTTCTCCAATTTTGCTCTAAATTAGGTTCTCAATAATCTAATTTGCTATGAGCTTTGGAACTTTTAGGTGTATGATGTTTTTTTTTTGACGTCAAATGAGGAGCTAAATTTGCTGCGTTTTGTAAGTGATCGGATTTTTCCTTAATGATGTCTAAAAATCTTTCTAATTTAAGATTATTGTCTTTAAATTATTTTAATAATATTAAAATAATTTTCCAGATTTGCGTTAAATACTCCTACATCCTTGCGGTTTAAAGCAACGCAAAAAATAGTTCCCCAAAAAGGTAGGTCTACCGATAAAATGACATTTTAATTATCACACTGCCATGAAATTTTGAATGGAGTTGGCTTATCTGAATGCGCCCATTGATACATAATAAAATAATAGTTTTGCAATTGTTTAATCGCGTGGGGCATCCAATTCCGAAATTCGGAATTCCGGTATTCCGGAATACCGGCCCGTATTTTAGTTTCGATTATTCCGGAATTGAAAACTTTAATTTCGGAATTATCGAAATTTTATTTGTCACACTAATTTAAGTAGCTTCAACATAATTTTATGTAATTATAGTATTTTTTGTACGAGAAACTGTGAAACATTTCTAAAGTAACTAATTAAGAGTCGCAGAAATGATGGTCACTTCATGGAGGTCATCAGTTTAAGGAATAAAGCAGTCCAATAATTTGTAAATTAAGAGTCTTGCCTGATAGATAAATTTTCTTCAATTGTAACAATGTTATAGATAATATTCCAGGGACTGATAAACAGTGATTAATTTAGAGAGCTGTTCAAAGTTGGTTACTTTTGAAAATTTTACTGTGTTTCTCTTTTGCGTTCGCTAAGATATGACACCTAATAAACGGATTACGAAACAATAAATGCAGAGATATTTTGTACGTAATAACCACGCAGTGCCACATAGCCCGGTTAAGAACAATGTACAATGAGAAAGGTGTTCATTCCAAATTCAGAAAGGTTCTCGTCGATACAATTCCGGTATAAATGTGATGAGAACAATTCAACCTCCGACGGTGATGATTTATCTGAACAATTCAATAATTTTGAACATTAGTCCAGAATACTGATCGCTGGAATGTTGTTTCAACATAAAATATAGGATTTGATAGTTTTTCAAAACCGAAAAAAATAAACAAATCGCAAAAAGTATATCTACAAAATTCCTTAAAATTATTTTATTAATTTACCGTTAAGAAAATTAGTGCTGCTAGTCTTTTAAATTAAATTTATGATAGTAAAAGTTGAAAGTGAAAAAAATATTCAATTTTGTTAGTTGATTTCAGTGTTTCTGTTATGGCAAATTCGCTCGTTTTTCAGGCTTCCTGAAAAATATTAAAAACGGTACAAGATTTTGCATTGTGACTAGCGAACTAGCCGTATGTAACAACGTTTTTCTCTGCGTTTCGCAAAGGGCTTAAATTTTGGGACGATTGAGGTGCGCTCGAGGCTCTATTCATCACAATGTTTATGCAAATTTATCATCAATAAGCATCGAGCCTGAAAGAGCGTATTTAACAGCAGCAAATATCGTCACTAAAACTCTAGCCTTCCTAAATAACACAACCGTGCGTTAGGCTTAATGAGAAAAAACAGGAAAAATTTGATTTTTCAATCAAATAATTATTAAATAATGAAATAAAAAATTGGTTGGTTCTTGTAAAATTTTGATTTTTAATTTTCAATTAAAGATTATTCAATAAAAAATCAATTCCGTAATTGATTCCGGAATTCCGGAATCGAGAACATTCAAACTCGTAAATTCCGGAATCACATTTTTGCCAAAAATTGGATGCCCTAATCGGTATGCTTTGCTTAGCCCTTTTATGCATGAATCTGTTCTGCTGGTATAAACAAATATTTTAAACATTATTCGTGGCTAGAAGTATTATAGAAACATTTCTGCAAACAATTTTTTTTAAATGCCCGGAGTAAGGCGTAATGGGTTTTATTCATCCCAATTCGTGTTTTCAATAAAAACAATTTATAAGAGAAAATTTTGGTTTGGTTCAAATTCCTTACTTTATATATCACATGTTTCATTGAAAATTATCATTCAATAACATCAATAAAAACAATAAAATATTAGGAACTCTTAGTTACAAAAAAAATTTTAATTTTTGGGCCAAACTTAAGTTACCTATTTTTTGTGGAACTTAAGAAAACAATTTGTTTATTATTATTTATTTGGTTAATCACAAGTGAACCTTACATTTTATGCAATAGAAGTGTGATTTCGATGTACAATTTGAATATTTACAACGCATTGGGAGTTTTTTTTGATTATGATCCGGAAAAAGATCTATTTGGCCGTATTGCATATATCGCGAACTGGTCTTACTTCAAATCGTTGCTTTTTACTTATAATATAACTGGAAGGTGAATCATAACCATTAAATTATGTGCCACTGTAATCGAAATTCAAATAGATCTGGCCCAGATTCTCTAAAAAAGAAGATAATGGGTAAACGTGTAAACTTGCAAAAAGCGAAGCTTACTTTAATGGGGTCGCAATTTTTCGATTTGGCTACTAGTTCAAATAAAATCAAAAATTTAAAACTAATAAAAGAAAGCTTTGCTTTTTACAGGTTTACACGTTTACCCATTATCTTATTACTTTCTTTTACGTAAGTAAAATAAAGTATAGTAATCATGAAAATTTTCGACCTTGAGATTATTGAAGATTTATCTGTTTTGAGGTCCCCTGAGTCCGAAAAAGTGGGTTTCGAAATGATGTCTGTCTGTCAGTCCGTCTGTCTGTCAGTCTGTGTCCTCTCTACAGCCCAGATGGCTTAACCAATCGAACTGAAACTTCAGATTTAAGCTTTTTGGATAAATTGGGAGGTCCCAGTGAATTTTACTTCAAATCGGTCCACCGGAAGTGGCCACTCCCTTGGGCCAGAAAATTTGTTTTGCAAATATCTTAAAAAGTATAAGGTTTACAAAAAATTACTAATACAAAATGTTTCCAAAAATCAAAAAAAAATAAAAATAAACAAATTAAAAATTAAAAAAATTAAAATTAAAAATTAAAAAAAAAAATTTAAAAAAAATTTAAAAATTTTATAAAAAAAAAAATTAAATATTGTTTTGCCAACACATAAATATATGTGTATATATAGCCTAATTATGCTAATTATAATTAATTTGCACACTACAGTGACATACTTCCGGTTTTTAATGCAAATATTACATAATTGAATGTGGATCATTTTTTCATGTTTCTTAACTTTTTTAACGACTTATTAGGGTTTGTAATACTTAAGTATATATATCGTTTTATAATTGCAAAAATATTTCGCAACTCCTGCCCCCCCCCCACACTTTTTTACAGGGAGTTACAGCAGTTCTTGCATTTGTCATTTTAATTATTGTGTGTATTAGCCCAATTATGCTAATTATAATTAATTTGCACACTTCAGTGACGTACTGTATGTTATAAAAATATTTAGCCTACATGTATGTTTAATTGCCAAATCGGTCAACCGGAAGTGGCCACTCTCTTGGGCCAGAAAATGTGTTTTGCACATATCCTAAACAGTATAAGGTTTACAAAAAAATAAATCACTAATACAAATTCCAAAAAATTAAAAGAAAAAATTTAAATTCATAAATGTCACCTTTTATTTCTTTTACGTGTGTACTAATGAGTTCAAAAAATTGAGTTTTGAAGTGGTGTCTGTTGGTATATATATATATGTCTGTCAATTTGCAGTCCAAATGGAAAGCAATCAAACTGCAACTTCATGTTTAAACTTTTTACATAAATTTTGGGGTCACAGCTCCCAGCTCCCAGATTCCGTAAAACAGACAATTTATTTTGCAAATATTTCAAAAATATACAATTTACAGAAAACATGAAATAATAAAAACAATCTTAATTAAGTTTGCGGGAAATTTGAATTATAAAAGTTTCTCAAAATTCGCTGTTCGTAAAAGAAAGTCGTGTGTTGGCCACACCTCCATTTTTTTTTAGAGAATCAGGGTGTTGGGTTATTTTTATTTGCAATTGCTGCTTGTCTTTGGTAGCTCCGGTATTCTGTCCAACTGGCACCAGCGGCGGTTCGAGGATTTTTCTACAAGCGCAGCGCCACGTTCGCGGACATGACTGCTATAGCATTCAAGTTTTGTATTATGTGTACGGACATGACTGCTATAGCATTCATGAAATTAATGTGGTGTAACATTCAAAAGGACACACCTATTACGTTTTGCACTCTTTCGTATTTTAAAAAAATATGTTTTTTCTTTACACAACGTTCGTTTTGAATTAACAAAGCCATATAAATAGGAATTTCCCAGTCTTTTAGTACATTCTTCAAAAATGTATTTTAGTATAACTAAATATGGAATGAATGCTATAGCATTCATTGTTTCATACACTTTTCTTCAGTCGTCAGAAATGTGTGTTTCTTAGTAGTCGTTTGCTGTCGTCACAGTTATTTGCACGGAGACGGTGATGTCAGCGAGCGTAGATCTGAACCCGACCCTTTCTCGAATTTAATAAAGTAGATGTTAATGTTAAAATAAATTTGAATGATAATTCAACGACTGACGATATTTTTAACCGACTACACAGAATAAAACAGTCAAGACTGCTAGAGCAGTCATTAATAAAATAACGAGGAAAGAAGTTATACTGCGTGCAAATGAATGCTATAGCAGTCATATAATTTTTATCTCAAAATGTAATGAATCCTACTTATTATTTAATTCTAAGCACATCCCTACTTTTAGAGATGAAATATCTTCATATTCCTTAAAGTTATTGAATGTGTGTTTCTGAGTGGCTCATGTAAAAAAAAGTGTCCGCGCACATGTTAATAAGGCAAGCTTTAATACGGCGCCTGTTTTGAAAACAAATTATTTTATTGAATTCAACATTTTTCATTTTTACATTCATAACATATACGTCCGAACTTTTAAATTATTCTGGTATATTCCAGATTGATAAATATTTTAAGAAAAGAAGAAATTGTTAAGAGCTTGCAATTCAGTGTTGATCTGCGAGCATGTGAAAAATAAATCATCTTTCAGTACATCTCATCAGGCTACATTGAAATTGTTAAAAGATTAAAAGTGGAATGTAAAATTCGCTAATACTTACAAGTGCACAGTTGATTCCTATATATAGGAAAAACTCAGTGTAATAAATTAGCAGTTCAGTCGCTATAGCCTGATGAGATGTACTGAAATATGATTTATTTTACACATGCTCGCAGATCGAAACTGAATTGCAAACTTTTAACAATTTCTCCTCTTCATATCATATACAATTAAACATTTACTTTTCTTGCTTTCAAATTTGCGAAATCTTTGCGAGTCGTTCTTAAATATTTTTTTTTAATTTTTAGCCTTGAAAAACTCCTTTCTGCACTTGCAACCGATACAGGTAAAGTTAGCTTTATCCGTAAAACAATCAAAATGTTCGGAATGCACTCCGATAGTTAGAGCCTACTCTGGTGTTATATTATTTTTTGAAATATCTACAAAGAGATTGGAGCTCAACGAATAAGTCATTTGCATATATCTTTGGAATTATTGTGACATAAGGCTGCTTCAATTACATTACAAGCTTTCCTAATATTTTCGGATGTTTCATTTATTAAGTTATGTCAATTGTTTAGAATTGGTTGTCTATTTATTTTTCTTATGGTATAGCTACCTATTACATTAAAAAATAGCATTTATATTTATGTAGACTGCAGTACAATTATACAGATATATGGCACTGTTAAATTTTCTTTTGCTGAATAAAAATATTTGCTGAATAGCGAGTTAATCATTTTATTTCGATATCAGGTTTTGCAAATCTTTTATTCGAGAATTTAGATTTTAGCCCCCTAAGCAAGTTAGCACCTCAGGCAACCGCCTAATTCGCCTATATGTTGGAGCCGCCGCAAAATTCTATAAAATGGGTTACGCCTCTTAAAGTCAATTTTTTGGATTTCATAAATATTCTATAATAGCTAATTATGTAGCTGGTCCAAAAAATCTACTCCTCCCTTATTCGTGTTATACATTTTCAATATTTGTGGTTGTTTTATCGAAATATATTTTTTAATCCCAACGTCTCACATCCAGATCCACTTCATTAACTATCCCCTTTCCTTTATATCTAAAAGAGGTGTATTTTTTAATCAGTTGGCTCTAATTATTCCAATAGCATTGATATTGATGTGCTTCACAATTTTTAATAACTGGTATGTAGATAAATAATTATCGAAGTACAGCTTATGTTCAGATGTAGTTATTCTTTTTGAAAGATGAATGCACAGCAACTCCAAAACCAAATTTTTTTGAGTCAACTTCAGATATTTCGATGGTTTTGCCTTGATAAAGGAACAAATCGTATGGTAAGCAAATTTTACCAAAAAGTACAACATTTTTTAAACCGCATGGATTCGTTTGTTTTTCATGTACTGTTTCACATGTAACTTTTCTTTGAACGGAATCATTTGTTCGTCGATTGGCAATTTTTCCTCTAGAGGGTGTTGTAAATATCTATTTCTAACAATGCCAACGATGGGCCTTCCTTTATAAAATTTATCATTTGAGTTGTTTGCACATTCCAAATTATTCATAAAGTGCAAGTTGTTGCGAAGTTTATGAAACCAGTTGTTTGTCATACAATTAATGAATGATGCAATTTGTATGTTCACCCAACCTGGTTATCCGTAATCCTAAGTTACTTATTTCATCAGAATTTGTTTGCTTAAAACCTCGTAAGTTATTTTGCTCAGCATAAAGGTTTGTGGAAAATTACGTTTTTTCGAAAAATTCAATGGTAAGATATTTTGAAATATTTGGAGCGCTGTTAGTTCTAAATTTTCATCCGAATTTCCAATAGGTATGAATGGAATTTCATTTGGTTTGAATGGTTTGCTTCCCCGAGGCCACTGTTACTAACACTACACAGGGTGATTAAAAAGTATGGAGGAAACCCCTAAAAATCTCGCGGATTTCGGTAAAAAAAAAATGAGCAAGGGTTATTCTTAGGTAATTTTCAACAAGGAATTTAATGGTGATCGTGGTTGTGACCTTGACCTTCATCTTCAAGGTCATTTGTAGGCTCAAGGCAACTTTTTTAAATTAGAACCCCTATTTTTGATGACAAAATCATAAAAAAGCGATCAATTGTACGTCCGAATATGTATTTTCCGTGACCTCCCAAGGTCATCTGAAGGAATTTACATTGCGAGGAAAAGTATGGAAACCCCTAAAAATCTCGCGGAGTATGTCAAAAAGAAAAATGAGCAAATACAAAATCTTGCATAAAATAGTGCAATTATGTATTTTGCTTTTTAGTAGGTGTCATTAATAGATTCTATATAATCCGCTCCTACGTGCGGGCAAGCAGTGTGACATGTTTGCTGATCTCGGCTCCTACGTCTCCCGAAGTTCAAATTTAAAGCGCTTCGGAGGGCTAAGCGGGGGAGGGGGGGGGAGCGCAGCTACCTCCCGCGTGCCCGTAAGAGTTACCGAAGCCGTTAGCCTCTTTAATCCTAAGTTAAATTAATCGATGTCATTTATCTTGAAAACATGACTTTGAGATACAAGATTTTCTCCAAAATGATTTTTGGTGACAAGATTTTGTAAAACAAGATTTTGGAGAAAAGATTTTAGAAACAGTCTTTTGTAAACAGTGTTTTGAAAAACAGTGATACTTGGCCAACCCTAATTGAAATTGGAAATATTTTACAAAAAGTTGATTTAAATTCGGGAAAAATTTGTTAACATTACGCGAATACATATGGTATTGGGGGCGAGTTGGAGAGCCAGCAGAGGCGCAACATATTCAACAACAACGTCAAGCAACACGTGCTATAGTTAGTACAAATTTGGGTGACCGCATGGGAACCTATTGATGGAACTAAATCTCGCCCCCCCCCCCTTCTCACTACCGCCGATGGAAATAATAGTAGACATTTCTTACAGCTTTTCAGAAAAACCTGCGGCACTAATGGGGAGCGCTGATTAGGAGATTGTGTTGTCTTGTGACTAACAAAACTGTCAACAAAAAAAAAAAAATACTAACAAAAATTTACTAACTATCGACTGCATAGGTGGCTGAAACTGGGTCGAGTCTATAATGCTAACTTCCTTTCCTATCCTTCGGTCTTGTTATATGTATGGTAGTGTACGGTGGATCCGGCATATCCGGGAATCTTGCTGAGGCTTGGTCGTACATCCGTATCAATCAAAAATCAAATCAATCAATTACGCGTATATGGTATGCATAAATAGTGATTTGCGTATACATACATATGGGGCATTTGCATTTAAATCTCACATAAAAAAATTTAAAATATAATTTTTGAATCATAATTTAATTAATTTTTGAATTAAAAAAAAAATTAAAATATAATTTTTAAATCATATTTCTATTTCTTTTAAATCTGGGCGTGAGCAGATTCGTGTTTTGCATTTTTTTTAATAATCTTTTGTGCTATTTTTAATTTGTCTGTCATGAACGTTACCTAAAAATACGTTTTACGTTATTCTTAAAATTATTAATTTGAAAATACAAAAGATTAATATACCATTTGGAAGTAGACTTATCACCAATGTGAATAAACGTCGATAAATTAAATTTATATTTTTGAATTTCACAATTTATCTAAAATAAATAAAGTAACGTTCATGACAAAAAAACTCGTTTTTTTTTTAATAAAAGCCCAAAATAATTTAAAAAAATACATTTTCATAAATGTCTGTATTGTGATCAAATACTTAACTTATACCCGTTAAAAATTATCTTTAAAATGCTTGGGGACAAAAACATGTGAGATCTAAATGCAAATGCCCCATATAATATATTTTATGTATAAATAGCCTTATCTATAAAAATATACAGTAAGATGGGTATATAGCCCCACATAATACGAAATGAATAAAAACACAAAATATTTTTCCGGAACAAATGGATTAACTTTTCATTATCAGTCGATGTAACTTTTTTTTTTCTAAATAACTAACGCAATTCACTTCAATTTGTTATTTAAATTCAATTATACTGTTACACGATGAATTATCCATACGATCAACTGATTCACGATCAATTGTATCCACCATAAATTGTTGTACGATCAATTGTTTTACGATCAATTGTTCACGATCAATTGTTTACGGTCAATTGACAGTAAATCATTTACTACACCATACACAATCATAACCTGACCAATTTATTTCTTGTAACCACTGGGAATCAAATTCGGGACACCCTAATAACAAAACACGAGCCCCAGTCACTATACAACCGATTGCGAGTAGACCTTATGAAAATCATATTTAAAGTGACGACCAATCTCAAAATTTTAAAATACACGAGATTTTGTGTACATATGAAAAAAATGAATAAATACTTAAAGTGGTTGCATGGGCCATTTTGGTTATGAGCTCCCCATCACATCTGGCTGATACGTTGCAATAATAAAGATACTTTTTTACACTTTCTGCCGTAGGCACTTGGGGGTCGTCCATAAACTACGTCACGCCATTTTTGATCATTTTTAACCCTCCCCCTCCCCCATGTCACAAATCATCACAAAGCTTTATACCCCCCTAAGAAACTACGTCACAAATTCAGTACCCCCTCCCCTCATCAAAACAAAAAAGTCAAAAAATTGGCGGGCATACTGTACAATGCAGTTTTTTAATTTTAATTAAGAAATTGAAAGAAAATGAAATTTAGTTGTATTCAAAATTATTTGAAATTTAGTTGTGTTAAAATAAATTTGTAAATTAATTAAATTTAAAATTATGTTTTGGCTAATTAAATAATGATTTAATCACTCATACTATTTTGTATGTCAATCGTTAGTTTTGATCACCTCTCTGAGACTTCTCAGTAGTGAAGTGACCTAAAAAATTGTCAATAAAATCTTTTGGAATATTATCACAAACTGTTTTATTAGAACCAAACTTTAAATTCTTGGTTTTAATAGGTCTCGTACACCTTTTATTTTAAATTAAAACAGCTTTAGTTTAGATCAAAGCTCTCCCCAAACCGAGATCCTTACATACTCTGTTGGTCGGTGAGAATGTATCACCTAGCCAAAAATAATTTCAAATTTAATTAAATTACATATATGGTTCAGATCTTATTTTCGATCAATTGAATTTGCGAAATAAAAAAATGTGAATTTTTCTAATTTTTCCACCAAGCGCGGCGCATCATAATCCACACAATCCACTTCTGATTTCCACACAATCCACTTCTGATTGATTTTCTTAATATAATGGCATTTTTTGTATTAAAATTATGGAATATTTGAATTAAAAATTATTTATATTTCTTCTCAAACTGCTATTTCCTGTTTGTTAATACATAAGCAAATTAAGGTAACGCGCACCTGGTGTGAACAGTCCTTTAAGTAATACTAGCACACATACGTAAACATTAACATAAGCGTATCAACGGAGAAGGTAAGTATTTTATTGAAATCAAACAACTAAAAATTTAAATATTTTTTGAATACAAAATTGAATTCATTTCAATTTTCATTTCATTCATTTGTGCGTGACGTCACATTTTATAAACTCCCCCCTGCCCCATCATCACAAATCGTCACGTCGTTCGATAGCCCCTCCCCCCCTAAAGAGCGTGACGTAGTTTATGGATGGCCCCTTGGCGAAACACACTTAATACACACATTTTTAAAATTTTTTTAAAAACACTTGTTAAATATTTCGCAAAATTACAAAAGGTTTAAAAAATCACTCGATCGATTTAGGCTTATTAGGCCATCATCAGGAGTATCTACTAAACTGTAAAAATAAAAATGTAGTTATATATATATATATATAGTTGGAAAAAGCAAAAAGTGAAACCAAAATATACCAATAAAAATATGTGGGAGTGGTAAACAATAAAATTGGTGACAGCAATAAACATTAAAAAATAAAAATTAAAAGGGGGGTGAGTTAAACACAGGTATATGATTATTGATTAGTCAACGGTCGAATAACAAAATTCCAGATGTTGATTTTTTTATTTTTTTTTTTTTATTTTTTTATTTTTTTTTTATTTTTATAACCCGACGAATTAGTAATTTTATGGTATGGAATGAGTATGTGAATAAAACAATGCGGGGTCGGTAATTGGTGAGAAACGGATTTCTCTCTGTTCGTTGAGGATATTTTGGTTAAGAAATATAGCTTTTCGGATTTCGTAAGATTCTAAGTTGTCTAAATGATGTCCTGATGATGGCCTAATAAGCCGAAATCGATCGAGTGATTTTTTAAACCTTTTGTAATTTTGCGAAATATTTAACAAGTGTTTTTAAAAAAATTTTAAAAATGTGTGTAATAATAAAGATAGTGATCGACCTAATTTAAAATCATGATGACCAACCGCCAACATCTTTTACATGAGATTTTTTGTATGATAAATTGAATAAATATTTGAATTGGTTGCATAGGTCATTATGGCTATTAGCTAGGTCGCTATCATATCTAGAGTGATGAGGAACCCTCAAAACTATTTGGTACGTGAGATTTTAAATTAAAAAATTGTATTTATTTGATTTTAGTACTATTATTAATGCATTAATTATATTATTAAATATTTGCATTATATAAAGATAAACATGTTAATGCAAATTTTTCTTTTTTAAATTATAGTTTTCAAATTACTTTAAATTAATTTGTTTGGTTTGGGTCAAAATTATTTTTGGGCTGACAGTTATACATATAATTATCATGATAGTTTCAACTGTCGTGATAGTTCTTTCTTTGGGCTGACTTTGCAAATAGTGTCATGATGCATGTAATTTTATGGGCTGACACTAAAATCTCATGAAAATACAGATTAAGTGTTGCCATATCATTTTTTTGGGTTACTTTTTGGGTCAACCTAGATAACAACAACGTTTACCGAGATAATTACAACAACAAAGTAGGTCAACGACCTAGACAACAATGACCTTGAAATTACAATATCAAAGTAGGTCAGCCCAAGTCCCGCAATGACCTTGAAATTACAACACCAATGTAGGTCAGCCCAACTCCCGCCACTATTACTTACATATTTGGGGTTGAATTGGTGCTTGAGTTGAGGGTTGGGTTGGCGGCTGATTTGGTGATTCCTTTGGGGATATCGTTGCGTTTGAGTTATAGGTTGAATTATAAATCGACTTGAAGGTTGAGCTGAACATTGAGCTAAAAGGTTAAGTTGGGTACTGAATCGGGAGTTGAGTTAATTTTCGAAACCGAAATTCTGATTACCTAATGAGGTTTCAGCTCCTTATATTTTCATGCTAAAGTCTGAGATAATGTTTTCTCGATAGGAATCTGAGAAAACTGAAAAGTTCACCCTGAAGAAAATTTTGTTACTCCATGTTATTCCAATTTTATTTTTTTTCGAAATAAACTCGCCGGTTTTAGCGATAAAAATTTGTCAAAATAAAAGAAAAGCTTAAGGGTTTATAGACTCAAAGCAAGCCATATTTTCGAAGCGATCTTATGAATAATATTTACTTAGATCGAATTAATGTGTTCTTAACTTAAAGGCAAATCAAGGCATCTAAAACTGTATAATTATTGATTGCTGGTTGATAAATCATATATAACTGGAAATTTGCTCTAAGTTATTTTGTTTTCACAACTTTACCAAACACGATAAATTTAACACGAAATATCAGCCCGAATTGTTTTGGTTCATTTCTCGGATAAAATGTTGGTTTATTCCACTAAAATAAAGTTTCTGACAAAAAAAAATGACATAAAAAATCAAAACCTGACAACAGAAATGTATATACACTAAAAAGTGTAGGTGAAGTTTGATGGCCATTAACAAGTATTCGTAGAAATAGGTACTCAGATCTGACTATGTTAAGGTGTTCACTAGCATTTCATGAATATTTGGGCCAATCTATATTTACATTCAATTGCAGATATTTTACCAATCGCAGATTACCAGCCAGAAATCTCGTTGAATTTATTTATTCAAATACAATTGAAAATCTCAGCCCCTGAGAGTCGCGTAAAAATATCGTTTGGCACAATTATTCAAGAAATCCTACTGAACACAAAGGCATATCCAGATAACAAACGACAAAATCATTATTATTATCAAATTTTGCTAAAAATGTAATATGCTGCTATACTTTTAGCTGTTGTAAGGTTTTTTGTCAATTTGTCATAAACTTCACACCACCGTTTATTCCTGTAATTTATGGCTTCTCTATAGCATTCAATTTCGTTTTTTTAACCAAATACTATAAATTTGTATTTGGATTTATAAAAAAAGTTAAGTGACCTTTCAGCAGCTGTATTCTGAAAAAAAGTAAAAAAAAACATGGCGGGTACCTCGATGTTCTTTAACGTGAACGTTTCTTTTTTGTCAAATTCCTATTCCGATAAAAAAAACGTTCAAGAACATCGAAAAAACATAGAAAACTGGAAAACAGAAAAAATATTCTGTCAAATTATATTATTTGGCAACGATTTTAACATTAATCACTGTATTTACACTAGGATATCATGAAATCAATTTCTCTGATATCACGAAATCAACTATCGTTTACACTAACTTTTATGAATCAACGTAACACAATATAATTTTCTCTGTATGTGTAGAAATCTGGCATTTCGTGTAATGTTTTAATATATGTTTGACATTTGTTTGATTTAATTTTGTTTGTATTAGTGCATCAAATCATGAGATCCGCAAAAATTTTTGTTCAAAAAAGAAATCAAAACATGGCCTTGACAAAACCGGTTTCCTAGGTAAAGGGGAAAGAAACGAGGAATGAAATCGATTTCATGATATCAAGTGTAAACACGCTGATACACGTTAGTTTATGATTATAACAGGAAAAAATATATCTTTTGCCAAACTGACCATTTTATGAAGCCCGGAACTCATTATTTATTAATTATAAATTATATTGTACAGTATCTAATTATAGTGATGGTTTCACCGAATACAACCAAAAATTACAATTTAGCAATAATAACATTGCCGGATTGGCCGAACCGTGCTCGAATTTCTTGTGAATTTTATATACGATACCGAAAAGAAAAATTCAAATAAATTATTTGGTAATAAGACATTAACATTACATATTCGTTTACTTAGTTCAAATCATCGCTGTACTTCCCCTATCCCGCTGTTTGCTTGTCTCTGTTGCGCGTCGCATTTTCTCTTGTCTGTTTTCTAAATTACTGTTCATTTAATTATGAAATTCTAAAATTGAACGGCAACCAAATTATATTCGTTTTACTAATTCAAAATACAAATTTTTTGCATTCAGAATAGGAAATAACGTTAATTTTGCGATTCACGTTTTTAACTGTCATAAAAAACGTAAATCACAAAGTTACGTTTTTCCAGAATACAGCTGCAGGTGTTTATATATCATCCCACACAACACAAATATGCCGCATTTAATCATATGTTGAACAGAATGATCAACATTCCAATGAGTGAAGATGACTACAACGAAGAGCTCCGCACTATAATACAAATAGCCATAAGAAATGGATACACAAGAAAAACCATATACAAAACATTGTCGAAAATAAAAAACAAAATATCACAACAACATTTAACCACAATGCATACTGCAGTCCAAAATGAAACTAAAAAATTCATCACCCTAAACTATAACAAAAATACCAGCCACATAGTAAGTAGGATTTTCAAAAACGCCAACTATAAAATCGCATACAAAACAAATCAAAAATTACAACAAAAAATAAAACCACAACAAAACATAGAAATTGACAGTGGCATTTACAAATTGGCATGTAATGATTGCAGTAAATTTTACATCGGGCAAACCGGACGTTCGTTCAATAAGCGGTTTACGGAACACACAAAGGAAATAAAAAACGCGCGCGTAGATAATTTAAAATCGAATTACGCCCAGCACATGATCACGGAAAATCATACATACACTGACATCAACACCAATTTACACATAATTCATAAGTTGTCAAAGGGAAAATATATGGACAGACTTGAGGAAATCGAGATATATAAAAATAGAAACAATCCATTGATGATGAATGACAAAATCAACACAAGAAACAACAAAGTATATGATTTGATACTATACAGTTGACGAAATACTAGGCTATGCTATATAAATCATGAATTTGGATGAATTAGAATTAGTTGGAAAAATAAGGAACTGAGGAAGGACGAATATCCGAAACTAGTTTTCCGAAAATAAAAAATATATAAAATTGTCACAAAAAGAAAGCTTTTTCAATTTAAATAAAATAAAAAAATATATGAGAAAATATATAAAAAATAAAAAATAGAAAATTAAAATTAAAAATAAAAATAAAAGTAATTTTATTTATTTTTATCATAATTATATTTTTCATTACAAATATTTTTTTCGAAA
This sequence comes from Tipula helvola, assembly GCA_963556165.1. Taxonomy (NCBI): domain Eukaryota; kingdom Metazoa; phylum Arthropoda; class Insecta; order Diptera; family Tipulidae; genus Tipula; species Tipula helvola. Next base: position 172,877,052 of record OY744482.1, read on the forward strand.
TTTACTAATTTTCAATTGGTTTAAACTTTATTTTTTCTCGTTATAAAGTATGTAGATACCTACATTTTATTATAATAATTTTTTCGGGATGATACAACGCGTTAATATTTTAGGCTAACTTGATTGAATAACTTTACCATTGCTTTGATTGATGTCAAAAAATAATATTTTGGTTGTCTTTCATAAAGGCAATTTACTTGGACGATCTTTTCCTTCCAGAAAGGATGTTTTATTAACAGAAACAAAATTAATTTACCATTTTTCAAGAAACACAAATTTTTGGGGTTTTCTTTAAATAAAAAAATTATTTTGTGGCATTTTTTGATCCAAAAGATTTTAACGAAAAAAATAAATTCCGTTTACGGTTTTCTTAATTATAGACATCCTCTTTCATTTCAAACTCCGGGTACTTTTAATTTAATTTCAATTAATTAAAATTTATATAGGTACCGTTATGGTAGGTAATTTAGTATCAAGAGCAAAATATTACATTACATTTTCTTGGAAAATACGGACTTAGGTATATAAGAAAACATTATTTTCTTAAATTGGAAAATCTAATTTAGTAATTTCGGTATAATGTTTCAATAATTAAATAAATATTGTTTATAAAAATACTTACAAACGTTGTATTTGACATTAAAACTTTTTCAGTTAAATTATTTGCATTCAGCAGACTTATGCCGCCCCATTGGTTCTGATATAAAAATTCATCATTATCAATCCATGTACCATTGACACGTAACGGCAGATAATCACCATCGATTATGTCTTGTAATTTTATACGTTGTCCCTTAATGCGTGGTCCTTCATCGGGTGGCGTTAATAAAACCTGTAAATTCCAACGAAAGGAAATGGTTAATATAATTTGATATGTTTTTGGTAGTACCTGTTAGAGGAGATAAATTATTATAATCCCAAATTAAGTTACATTGTGTGTTGAGTCTGCTTGGCCTTTAATACCAAATTTCATTTTGTTTAATAATCATTGGATGATGGGCTATTTGATCTTTTATTGTATAAAAATTCTGTATACCGTATATAGATTATGTTATTGTTGTACATATATCGGAATTTGATATTGGGACCCATAAAAAACGTATTTTATTTGATTTTTGTATAACATTTTTATTGAAAATTGGAATTTGTTTTATGATTTTATATGAAAATAACATAGAATACATGTTATGTGTATATACAAATGTGTTATCTAACGGGAATAATCATTACAAAGTATATGTCTGTTACTTAAGGTATTTTTGTAATTTTATTATGTATATAAGATGGGGTTATACGATATAAAAAATTTTATGTTTTTTTATGAAAAATCATATAACATACATATTTTAAGACAGTCTGTTATTTTTGGGTTCCAAATCGATACTAGACTGAGACATAATGTAAAGAGACAATAGACTTTTACGAATAATAAAGTATAATTTACAAATGGTAATGTGTTTCTGTTTGCCCTTGGAGGTATTCACATATCGTAAAATAAGATGGAAATTTTATGTGTTTGATTGCCTAACTAATCCATAAAGAAAGAGTTTTTTGCCCTTAATTTGTTCAAAGAAAATTTATTTTATGGACAAAGTCAGTGCAACCGTTTTGGAATTTCAAATTTTAAAGATGAAAGATTCTACTTGTGAAAGGTAACAAGAGTATTGAATTAAAATAATAATACAGTAAAACGAAAAAGATCATATTCTGGCCCATGACTGTTATTAGTTATTATACAGGGTTTACACTTAAAATTTCAAATTCCCTTTAAAAGCTTCTTTTCACCATCTCGAATATAAATCCCGCAAGCGTGAAAAAGTTAAGTCTATTCGAGTCCGCGGACGATCTTTTCCCAGAAAGCACTATCTAATCAAAATTAATTTATACGTCATAAAACCATCCATTTATATTTTTTCATAATTATTTGTAATTTTGAGCAGCATCTGTCCTTAAAAGATATCGCCCGTTTTGTTAAATTTGAACACATTTCGTCATGACTACATAAATTCAAACTCACAACTATAGATACATTACTTACAAGGGATGATCCCGAACCCGAAAATTCAAAAACTTATGAAACTTTGGGAACATGTACATCTCATATAGGTATGTACTACGCAATTTTGTTTTTCTGCGGAAAAACACTCTGACTGGGTGAAATGGATTTTTGAAAATTGGAAATTTTCCATTCTGCCTCTGCGCATAACTCGTTTAACTCGTTAACGGTAAGAGGTAGAGAAAAAGTGTGTGCTTGCTTAAGACAGCAGGACGATGAGCATGGAAGTAAATAAGCTTTTAGAAATGTCAGTTTCACGATTTCACGTCAATCGGTCTTGTCCGTAAGAATTCTGAGCGAAAAACCGTCAATGACGGGACTATTAATAAAACTCATCCAAACAAATATATTTTGTATTAAAACCTTATTTACTTTCATGCACACCGTCCTGGTTAACCGTTAACGAGTTATGCGCAGAGGCAGAATGGGAAATTTCCAATTTTCAAAAATCCATTTCACCCAGTCAGAGTGTTTTTCCGCAGAAAAAAAAATTGCGTAGTACATACCTATATGAGATGTACATGTTCCCAAAGTTTCATAATTTTTTGAATTTTCGGGTTCGGGATCATCCCGAAATGGCGCTCATTTAAAAAAAAACAGGACCTGGGTAATTTTAACGCAGTGTGTACCTTAAGGGTTAAACTTGTAAATAATTAAAGAAAAGTAAAATTAACAAACTATGTATATGACAATACATCCATCATTTAGGAGATTTTGAAAAAAAAATGTTGAATAAAAATGTATCGTGTCCCGTTTTCCCTGTTGCCAAAGGTGTCTACATATATGTAGGTAGTCTTTAAAAAAAAACAGCAATTAGTTAGAACATTTGTCTATACAACCACAATTCACATAAGAATCAACATTTGACTCTTAGGTGAATTGTGGTTGCATAGACCTATTTTAAAAAGCTAGTATCATAGAATAAAACCATAATCACACAAAACCCATTAATCATTCAACCACCTCAAGTAGTAATAAAAAAATAAATGAGTGTGCTAGCGGACGTGTCAAATATTTTTATTGCGAGACATTATCGTAAACATTATCGCCTGTTTATCTGTAACTAAAATATTTAGGTGTCACACAGTATGTTGTTATTCCTTTTGTAGACCAAATGATAATGTGGAAAAAACCGGAAATATGATTTTTTTCTAAAATTTGAATTGGATTGGGTTTGCGTGTCATTGTTATCTCCCGCAGCAGGAAACATTTTGTCGGTAAAAAAAACAAAAAATTAAATATTTTAAGTCTACAAATTAACAGGAAAGTTGGTTATTCGCGACTGTTGTTTTATTGTACTATATATGGGTAGATAGTTACATATGTGTTTAGATATTTTCTCGGTTATTTAATTTAATTACTTACAATATACATTTTCTTTAACTGCTTCCGGTACATTTCACTCAAAAAAAAAGTGTTAAAATAGCGTGGTATTTACACGTAATTAATATTAATATACTTAATCATTCGTATCAATTCCACACGTATAAACTACATACATACATCTAAGTAATTTTCTACGTAAGTTAACAACATTTCGTAGGCATTTTAATACAATTAATCCAGAACAATAGATTCCAAGAAAAGATAACCGAGTTTTATTATTATGATTCTACAAATTATTGTTGTTTTCCTCCCATATACCTTAACGTTATTATTTATTTAACGTGTATAGTTTTAATTTCCTTTGGGGTTGAAAATTGTTGTATACAGTAAGCGAAAAGTTGATTAGTTTTGAATTAAAACTACAAGATTCTTGAAATTGTGTCCATCGTTATTTCAGGTATTTCAGTGATATTTTAATGTTGCTATTTATAGCAAAATATGTACTAAAATAAAAGCTCGATGGAGTTTTTGAGATACTTCGAAAAAATATGAATATAGTAATATATGTACTCGTATATCTACAAAAACATAATTTTTAATTCAATTTTTTTATTTGTTTACCACAGTATTACTCCGTGTGTGTAACGAGTAAATGACAAAGAATTTTTGAATTAAATTATTTGCTTTACCTACAAAATGAAAATATGCAACCATTGTGTGTCATTTTGTTGTTTACGGACGATGTAGACAATGCAGGAAATGTTAGAATTTCAATTAATATTTAGTCTGGTATGTACGATTTTTTGAAAAAGGTTTGAGATTAAATTGTATAATTGTATCATACGTTTGTTTTAGAAGAATTGGTGACTTTGTCTAACTATATAATTTAAATAACCTCAGCAGTATTAAAGTTCGGAAATAACAAACAATTGGTGAAAATACATTTTTGCAGGCATTTGAATTCTCTCTGTCATTCATCTCTTGCACTCCGCAGCGATGATCTTGGAATTTTTCGATTCGCCTTGCTCATCTTCAATTTGGTATTCTCTCAACGTTTTGATTTTGAGGAATTTTTAAAGTTAACCAAGTTATGCACATAAAATGATCGGTTTAACACAGTTTGAGAGGTATGTTTGCTCGCTTCTGTCGCCGACCTGGATAGAACCAGTTTCATGCGGTCAAATAGTGTGTGAAGTTATCGTTAAATTTATCCATGATCGATTAATACAGTGATGTGCAAAAAAAAAATTGATCAAACATATTTTTTTTTTTCAAATTTTAGTCATGCTACAATTACACATTTTTTGAAAGTAATTGGCTTTTTGTTTCATTTTAAATACATTTATGACCAAATTTTTACAAACAAATGGACCTGCAATTTAGGGGGAAAACCGAAAAATACCAACATATTCAAAATACGTTGACTGGAGCTAAAATAATGTAATAAAGTAAACACTTGTTTTTGATTTTTTATGTTTTGTTTTTTATTGGTTTATAGAAATTTTATGTTTAATATTAATATTATGTTTGCCGGTTTTTGCTTTTATTACGATGGTACTCCTCCGATTCATTCAGTTTGAAGCAAGAAATTTGCAGAAGTTATGTAAGTTAACACAACTAGAATTGCAACTTAACATTAATTGCAAACACGCGCATCAACTAAAGACGCTAAATCAGCTTATAAGGAAAACGCATGTAAGGATACACTTTATGTATTATTTTTTATGCATAAAATGTTAACATATTTTGAGTTTTGGTTAGTTTTAGTTTAAAATGTAAAAAATAAACATAAAATAAATTCATTTTTTCTCCCAACGTCTTAAAAGCCTATTGTTTTAATACTGTTTTTGGGTATTAAAGTTGGCCTTTTTCTTACTATTTTAAAAAAGGTTTATGGTGCTAAGCTGCACTTTTAATCCTTGGTGTAAAAGTAGATACTTTTAATACTAGGAGAAAAATATTATAGTGAAGACCCAATAATATGTATAATGTACCTATATGAAATAAGTATTTTTTATTTATTTCGGAAAATAGTACAGGTTTAACACAATTTCTTTTGCTGTTTGAACCACATCCGGTGGTAAATTTGATAAATCTTCTGATTCAAACATTTTGTTCGCAAGAAAGAAAATATTGTAATAATAGCTTTGCAGTTTGACGCGTACAATAGTCAAACCAAACAAAAATCATGGTCTCCTTAGTATCACAAAATATTTCAACAAAGTTAGTTTCAATTTTGAAGTTTTAATACATAATTTGTACTTAAGGACTGTATCGAAAAGAAAGTAGCCACACAACAATTTAGTTTTCTTCGCCTTGCTCTAATTCTATTGTAACGGAAAAGTGCCGTTAGATAGAATAGCTTTTTGTAGGTAAATATTGCGTTTGATTTTTATAATTTGTTATCCAGTTGTAATTAGTGATTGGGATCGAGAATTCTCGGATCGAGAATTCTTGAGAATTTCTGCAACTTTTTCATTTCTCATTTCCCGGGATGTTCATTTATTTTCTCGAGAAATTTTGACAAAACAAATTGTTTTATAGTTTCTCTATACTCCCTACAAAATTTACCATAATTTTCATTAAAAGGTCCATTAACTTTCCATTAAACATACTCATGTTATCTGTAAAATATTTTAAACTAGGGAACTGTCTTAATAGTTTTGGAAATTAAAATAATAGCGGAAGAAGGAATAGTAGTCGTTAGAAGAAACAGTGTCTGTACTAGCTGCGTATGATAACATTCCTATTTACAAAATTTCCACCTGTGCTTTCATACGAAGCAGCTTAAAACTGCAAGGCCACCAACTCCCTAAATATCCAACCGACATAATGAATCTAGTTTATAAATTTTACGATCACATCAAACAAGAAACTGTTAACAAAATCAATGTTATAAAAGCCGATGATGGTAAAGTTTCATTGTCCATAGATGAGTAGGCTAGTTTTCGCAATCGGCGTTATTTGAATGTTCAAATATACTACGAAAATTTTAAATCAGAAAAAGTTGGACTAATTCGAATACACGGTAGTTGCCCAGCGGAAAAGTTATTGGAACTAGTCAATCAAAAATTAAACTCATTTAATGTAAGTTTTGTGAATGATGTTATTGCTACCACAAGCGATGGAGCGCCTGTCATGGTGAAGTTTGGAGCATTATCACCCGCCTATCTACAATTATGCTATAATCATGCAATATACGTTGCTGTTATTAAAATATTTTACGAAAAATCGGAAATTGGCCATTGTTTAGAATAAGAAAGCTCACAAGCGGAAAATGAGGATGACGACCAAAACTGTTTTCAACAAGGAGACGAATCCGGCGAAAAATATATTGTAGACAATAATTTCGAATTAGTTAACACACAAAACATAAATAAAACAATAATGAAGATGAGAAAAATTGTAAACATTTTTAAGAGGTATCCAGTGAAAAATTCCGTTTTACCAAACAACATAATTTTGGATTCTAAAACTCGCTGGAATAGTATGTCAAAAATGGTCGAATGGTTTTTAAGAATACTATATCCGGTTTTGAAATCGTTAGAAGGGCTAAATTTACGTGATATGTGGAATGGCGACTACCAGAACTTTGTCAAAAATATTTTACAAGTGTTAAATTCTGTACAAATTGCCATGGAAGCCCTATCACGCCTTGATGCGAACTATTTAGCTAAGGAATACTAGAGTTTCTCTTTGAAAAGCTCCTAGAAAATAATTCTTGTGTTAGTCATGAACTATTATCCGAATTAAAATTACAAATTGCGAAACGCCGTAATTCCCCACTTATTTCTCTACTAAAATTTTTGAATAACCACAATAGTGTAAAACCAAGCCAATGTTTTTCGAGAAGTACTGACGACTTCTTTAAATCTATCTCAATAAATGAAATCTTTAAAACCGCTAAACACTTTATGAAAAAATATACCAACTATACTGAAATTGCGGATGAAATTGATAACGTCGACTGTGATGACGTTGACGATGATACAGAAATCGATTATGAATACAATAAAAGCCAGAACTTAAACGAAAAACTGGAAGAAGCAATAACAAGATCTACGTCCACGGTTTCAAAAGCAAGACAACAAATCGAGCCGCGGACAATTGGTAAGGAATTAATTTATATAAATTAACGGAGTAACTAACGCCAAATTTAGAGATGTTGAAAGATGCTTTGTTTACCATAAAACCGATATCAACCCAAAATAAGCGCAACTTTTCTGTAGGAGGCAACCTAGTTACCAAAAATAGAACAATATTATGACACAAAACAGTGGACGTGATCTGTTTTTTAAAATCGTATTTCTTAAAAAATAAAAAATTAATTAAGTTTTATCCGGGTAGTTATAAACTTTTTATAAATACACACTTATATTCAAACTTTTCTAAAAATTGAAGTTGAAAATTTGATTTTGTAATATTGAAATATTTATTTGTTTATAAAATGGATAATACATAATAATAATATCAATGCGTGATATTCTATATTATCCTTAAAGGCCTTTTTATTTATTTTGCTAATTTTCTCGAGAATTCCCGAGAATCTCGGGAAGCGCTAAAAAACTTTCTCGATTTCCCCAGAAATAAATTTTATCGAGAAATCCCAATCGCTAGTTCTAATAATGCCACGAATTGAAGAAGAAGTGCGTAGACGAATTTTGCACAAATTTCGCATTGAAAACGGTGTTTCGTTTAGAAATTTAGCAAAGCGCGAAAATATAAGTAAAAATGCAGTGAGAAAAATAATTAATAAGTCTGGGGAACATGGTACGGTAAAGGATTTCCGAAAAAACGGTCGAAAACAAGGTCTCAGAAATCCCAAATTAGAGCCAAAATTATGAGTGAAATTCGCAAAAACAAATCAAAGTCTATCAGAGATTTATGTAGGTGGTACTAGCATAGGAATGATCCAGCGAGTAAAATAAGGCGTGTGACTTGAAGACATATAAGAAACAAAAAGTTCCGAAACGAAGTGAAAAAAAAAATTGTATGTTAAAACCGTCCAACTGCCCATTATAAATTTGGAGCTGTTAAAAATCCACTGCATCACTTTTGTGGAAAAACAGTAAACTCTGCCAAATTCACCAGAACTTTGACCAATTGAAAGATATTGGGCAATTGCGAAGCGTTACTTGAAAAATAACGGTAAACTAGCAGAAAATTTAACAAAGTTCAAAAAGTTAGTCCAAAGCAACCAGACAAATTAATAAAACTACTGTGCAGAATCTAAGTAAAGGCATCAAATTAAAAATTCGCTATGTATTTAGAAAATAATTTCTCAAATGTTTTAAACATAAAATCTTCTAATTAGAAGTCTGCTTTATGATAAAACATCATTTTATAATACTTAAAATTGTTTTTTGTGTTTAAAATGTTTTTTTTTGTGGATACTTTCTTTTCGATACAGTCCTTACTCGTATAATTAGTAATAAACAACCTACACGACATGAACTCTTCCTTGGAGAAAAAATAGAATGTGTTATTCGGATTAAAAGTGACTTTGTTTGATTCGAAATCTTTGGTTTTGCTCGGCTACGCTGCGCTTCGCCTCGCATGCAAATATAATTGCTCGTCAAACAAAGTATCACTTTTAATCCTAATGACACAATGTACTATTTTAATAAATCTTCTAACAAAACTCTTATCTGGCGCCGAAACTGGGACGTGGCGTTAAATATTATTAAACTAATAAAAAGTGTAAGTAACAAAAAAGTGAAAAAAAAAATTAGTGAAGATCATTAATCAATAAACTCCAGTTGAAAAATATCTAAAACTAAAGAGCGGCAGATTTTGGTTAAAAATAAAGAAAGTTATACCCACGAGATCATAACCGTTTTTTTAACTAAAAGATTTAAAGGCTATACATATAAGAACATACATAGCTAAAGCCGTTCTACTCAAGTAGTGAAACTGAATAAACGTGATAAAGTTTGTACCATTAATAGGCGCGTCGTTACAAATATCAAAGCAACATCGCCAAACGGGAGAAATATAGCATATCCAACAGTTATTCAGACGGCACATGAATGGGTTCCGAGAGTACGAAAACCGGTTGTGCACTATAAAGACTCTGTTGCAACACTAATCCACAGATAGGCCATGAATAGCCTCTTAATCTTAATGTAAGTTAAAAGTTAATATACCAATTACAAAATAACAAGGTAAACATAATACTAATAAAAAGTGATTATAATAACCAGGGCGGAATCGGAGTCGGAGTCGAGGAGTCGGACTATTTTAGGGAGTCGAAGTCGGAGTTGAAATCGGGAAAAGTCTGACCGACTCCAACTCCGCATTTTATGTTTTCTTTCTCTCCTAAAATGCACCTTACCCTTAGTTAGAAAAATACCCCAATCAGTATATTTGACCCCCGGTCAATTTTATAAAGGTTGGCGTAGCGTAATGTTTCACTTAGAAAAAATCTCAAAATCCTCGCAACACAAATAAAACATCGTTAACATATATAGAGAAATTGTTCTGCTTGATAACGAGTTATTACTTACGGGAATTTATGTTATAGTGACCAGCCGTAATCTTCATCTATTAATCACCAAGAAAATCATGTCGAAAAAGTTGAATCGAAACATGAATTCTAAAAATTTCTAGATGACCGTGAGAAATCGAAACGACTTCGGATCACAAAAATTCAGAATTTATTTTTTTGATTGCTTGAAAAAGTGGAAAAAATCCACAGAAGTACGAGTCTTAATATTCTTCGGGCCATACTAATTTTAAGAACAAATTTGTAATTATCTGCAGTAGTAGAATTTTATATTTTGGTTACATGTAGAAATTGGAGTTGGAGTTGGAGTCGGAGTCGGATAGTAAATTTTTATACATCGGATTCGGAGTCAGAATCGGAAAATTTTTTTTTCTACGATAGTGCAGAAACCTATTGCTTTCGATGAAGATTTTTAAATTTAAATTATATAAGAAAAGGAGCCTTTGCGTCGTCTACTAAAATCGTGTTGAAATATTCATTACACAACGATTTCTTAATATTGCCACACGATTTGTGAAAATCCAAACGTTTCAATTTCATTTTTTGTTGCGAATAATTTTTTTTTTAACTCGTGTGGAAATGAGTCATTGCAATACTCAAGTGAGTGCAGCCTGAGTGATAGCAATACTCAAGTGAGTGCAGCCCCAAGATATACAGAAAATAAGGTATAATATTGAGCATGCTGTTGCTATCCTTTTTTCACAATTTGACGTCACGTGAAGACAAAATTGCTGATATTTATATGGCGTTTCGTGATATTTTTATTAATTTTTTAAATAAATGGAAAATAAATGATTTTTTTTTATTCTTGCCATTAATTGTTTTTCGACTTTATGTTAAAATTAAACATTTCAATTTTGATTTTAGTTATATACTGCAAAACTTTTGGAATTAACTCGCGAAAAGAGGCATGTTTTAATATTCGTGCAGACTGTTTGTGCACATTGCATAACAAGTTTCGAAATTTATGAGTACAATTTTTTTGTTAAACGCAGAGAACGTTTAGATTTTAATTATTTAATTCAAAAATTTGGGAGCGTTCGATTTTAAATATACTAAATTTGAATAATTCCTATTGCAACAAAACTATCAATTGTACTTCTGATAAGAACACATATAATAGAACACTAAACAGTGAATGGGTGTTTTGATTTAGTTGTAGCGAAAACCATAAGACAATAAATGAAATAAGCCAGAGATTTAATTTTAATTTATACTGAACTGAATTCTTATTTAATATATTTTTCCATTTATATTTAACGTTGAATATGGACATAATATTTGAATAGGTACGTGGATACCAATAATTTGAAGCCAAACGAAAATAGATGGCAAACATTTGAGTAAATAACGTAAAAAAATAAAAGTTTTAATAATTGGTACGTAAATGATCAAAAACATTTAATAATTTAATTGTTTTATGTTATGTATTCATAATTTTGTTTACCGTTTTTTCCATTTATCTTAGACATTATACACTCGAAAGAATTATTTCTCAAATATTTGGACCATAAAAAAAATATAAAGCATACAAAGGGTCTCGGTAACCTATCATTATCAATTGTAAATACGGTTTGTTAAAAAAAATTACGATTATTCTTGATTTATTTAAAAAATTAATCAAAAAACCGTCAAACTTCATATAAATGTCTGCTTTTTGTCTTCACGTGACGTGATGCGCAAAGAAAGACGAAAATGAGACACGGGAATATACTACCTCTTTTTTCTGTATATCTTGATGCAGCCCTGATAATAACAATAATAATAGTAACTAAATATTTTTTTTATATAACAAGTATTAATTAGTAACAATTACAAAATACCAAATTAACAATAGTAAAAAGTGAATATAATAACAAACAATAATAAAAGTAACTGAATATTTATGTATACCATTGGTCGCGTATAAGAAAATGTCCAATATTTTGAAGAAAATTGACGTGATTGTGGACAGGGCCACCAAAAATTTGGACTTAAAAACATTGAATCGGAGGTTGCTGAAAATTGCAAATTAATCAATGCTTTGATAAATAGGTTTGATGACACCACTAAGCCTTTATTGACAAAAGTTGTTCAGTTTGGCTCCAACTCTAATGAGAGCAATCCGCTGAGGCTAGAACAAGCTGCCGTGGGAGACGGGTACACCCGTCAATTCGATTAAAACTGTTTCGTTGCCTGATAAGAAATATTTTTATATCAGTCGTATTGATCCATCCGTGTCACCTGACCTGATTGTTAATTACATCTGTGAAAAGCTGCAAACTGCTCACCGGAGCGAGTAAGTTGTAAACTGTTACTCTCCGAAGGACGGGTAATGGACAATTCACTGACGTTCATTTACTTCAAAATTAGATTAAAGGAGTCCCATTTCGACTTACTCAATAACTCCGATGTTTGGCCACCTGGTGTATTAATCCGACCATTTACAAATTATTCGCGCATGGCAAAAAACCGGACTGGGACCACTTTTCAACATTTAAAGTAACTTTTCCGGCAATCAACACTCCATCATCATTTATCTGTTGTAGCAGTGAAGTTGTTCTCCAGCCACTATCATTTTTAAATATCTACTACCACAATTCAAATAGTATCCGAGCCAAACTAAAATCTTTGTATATGTCAATTTTAGAGGAATATTATGATGCCATTTGCATCGTTGAGTCGTGGTTAACAGTCCATTTCAAAACGGAGGAATATTTTCCGTCGTCTTATGCTGTTTTCTGGAGAGATAGATACCTGCAAGCAAATGGACACTTATAACAATGGCAGTTTCTAATAAATATCCATTCAGTCGGATAACGTTTGCTAACTGTGATGCGGAAATTGTTGCTGTTCGTGTACGATTCCATTCCTATTCGCTGATCATCTGGGTCATATACCCTGTCATTCAAACATGGCAATCTATCACAGGTTTACGGATACTGTGAAATCTAATATTGTTCCATAGCTTCAGCCGGAGGATCGTCTTTTTATTTTTGGAGATTTTAACATATCAGATATTGTATGAGAGATTGTTGGTCACAATTTGACCCCTATTAACATGAACGACGAGATGGAAAAATTCATCTCTGAAATTTTTTTATTGGGTTTGAAATAATGTAACAATGTTAGGAATAATAGTGGCAATGGCAACGTATTGGATGTGGCTTTTGTACCATTTGATCATGAGGTGACAGATTCTGCGTGTGAGGATTTAATTGGATCGACTAGTATTTTCCACTCTCCGCTGAATATTTCAGTTTTATTTGAATGCTGCGAGTGGGTCAAAGAAAATGGGCGATTACAGTTCCTTAAATGCATTTCTGGATGAGTATGATTGGTCGTTTTTTATGCCTGTGATAATATCGACGAAATGTTGAGCGAATTCTATCGGATCATTAACCTAGGTATTGAGAGATTTATCTCTAGGACGAAAGCTTCATGTGCAAAGAAGAAACCGTGGTATAATAATGAGTTGATAAATTAAAAAAATAGAAAAGACAAGGTTCACAAAAAATATAAATTACGTCCTAATGTTGTTAATTACAACTCGCTCGTTGCATTGCGTAAGAAGTATATATATATATCTAAATCGATTTCTTTATAGCAGGTATATTCTGGAAGTTGAATCAATGAATAAATCAAAGCCAAATAAATTTTTGGCACTTTGTTAATTACAAAAGAAAATCGAATGGCCTTAATGATCGTTCCTGCAATAACGTGTGGGATACTTGTGATTTGTTTGCCAATTTCTTTGAGAGATAATGCAATTTCTGGCCATATTTCCTTCCTATTTAATCGAAGCCTCGCTAAACGTTGCGCTTCCCTATACTATGGAAACGCTCTCTTATTAAGGCTGTTTTCAAATCTGGGTCTCGTAGCGATGTGGAGAACTATAAAGGTTTTTGCATTATTTCAGTGTTACCAAAACTATTTGAGAAACTAGTTAAAGAATATTTGTGGTTTCATATTAAGACTTTTATTTCTCCCAGACAGCATGGATTTTTCCCTGGTAGGTCAACCGTTACTAACTTAGTTTTATTTACAAACTGTATTTCAAATGCACTATTAAATGGGCTTTGACAAGCTCGATCGTGAATTGCGGGTCTTGTCTGGAATTTAGAACTCAAATTGTTAAAATTGGTAGTTTAACTTCAAGAGTAATTTATGTTTCTTTAGGAGTAGTCATTTCACACTTTATTCTTTTTATAAATGATGTGCTTAATTGTCTGAGTCACTCCAATATTCTAATCTATGCGGACGACATAAAAATTTTCAAAACTATTTCTTGCGCCAATGACGCAATTGACTTTCATTCTGATCTGACGAGCTTTAAAGCTTGATGTACATCTCATAATATAATGCTAAACATCTCTAAATGCAAATCAATGTAAGAGAATTTGGCTGCATTAGTAAAATTCGCTAATACAACAGCCAGCATAGTATATTCCGTATATATAGAATGTAAAACTGTGGTACAATCAGTCCATGAGTCCAGTTGCCGCGGCCTGAATGCCGCGGAACGAATTAAGAACTCGGTCAATCAAGTTTCGTATACCAATTCACAAAATTCACGAGTAATCCAAAATTCAATACCACCGCAACGGAAAAATATGGTATACAATAAACAACACTATAAAAACCAAACATCATACAACAATCAAAACCTGAATCAACAAATACCATCTAGGCCAATTTATCTGAAACCTGTGACACCAATGGAAATTGACCACTCAATTCAAACCAAACGGGTAAATTATATGAATAGACCAGCATATCAAAATAACTAAGTAGCCACCAAAAGTAGAACATCCCAGCTACGGCGAATCCCAAAGGCAGCAAACAATTTATCATTTGGAGACACAGGAGGAAGAGGAATCAATTAATCGACGGGAATACGAAAATAAACTCAGAGGAAAATTTATGGAGAAAGCCTCTCTAGCATACCATACCTAGAGTACAAAACAGCAAAAAACAACATCCTCAAATTTTTAATAGACACAAGAACAGGAGCTAATAAGAACCTCATCAAACCTGAACTTGGATCGGCTCCTCATGGAAATGGATTGCACGATCAACAGACGCCACAGACTGGGATCAAATAATCAAAAGTCAAAAGCAAGTCATCAATAAAATAACAACAATCAACAATATAAGATCAACAATGCCTTAATGACCACAGTACAGCAGATTCTTAATGAATACAACAGAATTGTTGATCATTTACACTTATCAGCAAGTTCAGCAATGGTTGTTAAATGACGTTTGGGAATTGTAAGAACTTATTTATTTATTTTATTGATTCTTTTTATTACACGCGAGCTATATAAAATCTGACTGTCTTTTTTTATTTTTTTCCTTGAGCTACTTTGGTGGAATATAATTCTCGCAAACAACCAAAAATGGTTAGTACCCTTTTTGGGTAGTTGAAATGAAGTCGCCACAAACTAATACACGAAAATATTAAAATGAAAACACTACGTCAAAACTAAATGATAAACAAAAAACACAGCATGTGTTTTGTTTTTTCTGCATAAACAAATACAAAATCCATAAGCATACAAACAATAAAATATCCCGAGTTCCGGTCACCGCTGCAGCACCACAAGTATCAACCACTGTGATTGGCATTCCTGCAAGACCAAATGTTGTAACTCCTTACTATGGCTTTCCCAGTACAACTATTACTACAATTGAGAATAGCGGCAGTAACACCGTGGTTTCCGGTGGAAATATCGTTGGATAAATACAGCGTAGAAATTTAATTTGAATCGACATTTTATTGTAAATTTGTTGAGAAAAAAAATAAAACTACAAACTGGATTAATTGAGTTTTGTTTGTTCTAATTCAAATTAATTAAATATTGTGCATATGTTAAGTGCAATGTGGTTGTGTTTTCGGGTGTTCAATTTTCTGTTTTCTATCGTTGTTAATCTGGTAATACGCTAAACTAATTAGACAAATGTGTTGGTGGATATAAAATGAGATTCAGAAAAGATTGGCCGGAGTAAAATCCAGTATAAAATCTAAAATTACGAATCTTATATCCCATATTAAAGTTTTTTCAGTGAAGTTAGTGTCATATACATTAATTATGAATTTATGATGTTTGCTAATGAGTTTACTGCAATTTAAATGCTTGTCTCAAAATTGAAAAATTGTGTTCTGTATAATGGTTCCAATTACACGTAAATTCTTGATGAACTATTAGCTCCAATATTAATCTGTGGCAAATATTTAAATAGTGAAAACTCTGAAATTCGAGTTTTTTAGGAAAACGATTTTGAAATTAAGAGTCGTTCAAAATCGTAAGAGATTTCAGAGTTTTTGTTTTTATAAAAACGTACTACGATTGTTTGTTGTTGCAGGAATATTACAAAAAATTGATATAATATGAAATGAAATATGGAGATATTTGGAGATATAATCCGTAAAAGGGTGTAACTGGAGTTATCTTCTTTTAAATATTTGCCACAGTTAATTTCATCGAGAATTTATGTACGTGTAATTACAACTAATACAAGACACAACTTTTCAATTTTGAGACATGCCATTAAATTGAAGCAAATTGGAAGTGAGCTCATTATTTAAATGGCATTATCAATAAATGGCTTAGTGCAAGTGTTGTTAGATCAGGATAAATAGATTTTGTTAAAAATTCTACGAAAATTCATTTAGTATGATGACCAAGAAGTTCGTTTTTCCATTCGTGTCCGACCGATACTATGCGGAGGAGTCAATTTTCTACAACTAAATTTAAATTGGACGCGCTGTTTATTGGAATATTATTAAATGTATTTAACATCAAACGATAGTTTTTAATTGAAATCGTCAGTGAAAATATGATATAAGAATATTTAGCTCCGCCTCATTAAAAATAATAAAGTGATTCAAGGATTCGGGTGAGATATACATATATTCGCGATTTGTGTAGAGATTGTAATGCAAATCCCGCAAATAAGGCTGGCAAATAAATATCAGTTCAACACAACTGAACTGTACAAACAAATATTTTTCGATTTTTTATTCCTATCAGTAATTTTTTGTCACTAGATCTACAAACAGTTCTCTGTTGGATTGGATTGACATTGACATTTGACATGCTTTTGATGGGATCTATCGGTGTTCATTTTATTTTTGATAGTTGTACTTTGTTTACATTTTGTATTGTTTTGATTTATCATTGCCCTCCAAACATGGCGTAATATAAACGTATAGTTTACGAATGCTCCTCTATACTAAAGTATTCGCAAACATAATAGTCGTGTTCCAGTCGACCACTTCAAGTACTTATGAGTACTTAGGTGTGTGTCTTTGCTTAAATTTAACTGCTCGTAACTGCTCTTGCCAGAATGCAAGAGCAGTTACGAGTAGTTAAATTTAAGCAAAGACACAAACCTAAGTACTCATAAGTACTTGAATTGGTCGACTGGAACACGACTAATGCCTTGGCTCAGTACAAAAGTTGTAAAAACGAACAGATGTCATAAGAGCAGTGAAACTATTTTACGAAGACTACTAGTTATACACATTTTGTTATGATTTTTGTTCGTTTCCACTTAGTAAATACGTAATGTTTTTATTTCATACTATACCGAAAATCAATGTTTACGTGATTGATTTCAGTCCGGGAAATGATAGAAGTAATATATATGAAACCTGATGCATGCACTTCTCGATGCTAAGCTTTCTGAAGAATACACAACATCAGGTACTCTGGGGGAAGGGGGCTTCATCAAGAACACTTCCAGATTCAGTGGAGTGCCAGCAGCAAAGATTGTTAGGACGTCAGTGTCTTCCAAAAAAATGACCACTTTATTGTTGGGGCTTCCAGAAGCAGTCTCAATGGCCTTGAGCACAATATCAACATCCGCATCGGCTACACTCTACTGAGACATTATATTAGCCCCTTTCAATTCAATTTTGCTGTTCCCTAAAAACTTGTCCTGAGTTATACTTGCGCTCAACGTCATGACCTTCCAGGAATCTGAAGCCATGCGTACGGTGGCGGAATTTTTATGCATACATCGCCGATTTTTTTCCGTCGATTTAGTGGTCATTTGGTCGTATCCATCGAAAACAACAAAAACTCTGTTCCCAAATGCTCTCTTTATGTATCTAACATACCCGTCGTTGCATATTTCTAGCATATTCTGGCCCTTTTTCCATCTAACTTTATGTAGAAGCATGCCTCCATCAATAATAGATTGTGTGTCGTCACTTCTGACACTTACAGATTTTTCTTTTAAAAGTTGATAAATTTTGATTTTTCATTTTTCCTCATTCCGTTCTTGTCAAACATATAGCCGGGGGGTAGTAAGCTGCCAATTCGAATGTTAAATAAAATTCCGGCTCATTGAGTGCGAGAATTCTGTGAAATAATATGAGAGGATCTACATTAGAAAAAATGTGTTGACCAACTTTAACGGTACACTTCTCAGCCCCGATGCAAGTAATTTTTTTGGCCAAAGAGAGTTTCAATTCCTTGAAGTTGCTGTCTACAATTTCCCGCATAGTTTCAAGTCCTTTTTCAAAAGCTCTATAACAGGTTACTTTGGCATTATCCCCACTTATTCTATTGGCAATATTAGCTACATTGTCCACATCTGGAAAAGGGCAGAACTGTGTAAAAAATTCCTCCAGTTTCTGTAAATTTTTCTTGTCTCGGATGAGCATAGAATCGCGGGAGTCTTTATGCTGATAGTTCTTATCAATCGTGATTTTCGTAAATATTTCTAAGGCCATCAAGCAGTCACTTGTGGCGGCGCTGCCCATGAGCTACTGATAAGCGACACTGGGCGTCACTCCTCTCTCGAACAACTTTCCCTTCAATTTACTTCTTTTCATTAGTGTCTGATCGATAGTCTGGTCTGTAAAGATTCCGGAAAAAAAATTTTTGACTCGTCGGCATGTCCAGTACACCTGCTTGGTGCATACTTTATACTCATCCGGAGCCATGTATTTTGGCAAATCCTTACAATCTTGGATATAAATTTGGCCTGATTTGGCATAATTGAAGTGGCCCATTGAGTGGAAAAAGGGAATCAATTTTTCTAACGTACTGACATGCAAATCCCAGTTTACACTTTTTTCGGCGAATATAAAATCTTTAACAAGAAATACCATCCGACAATAGGTTATCCACAATTTACAAGTACTATTATTATTTTCAATTTTTTCAAAAAAAATTTCAATTGCGTTTACTGAGTTTTTAAATTCGTCAGATTTCACTAAATCGTCCATGCTTCCTGGCATTTCATAAAGTTCACTTCTCAGGTCTTCAAGTGCCAATTTGAAATGATCATTTACCTTGGCAACATCAAATATTTTTTAGTATGACACCGTATTGCCCGAGAGTATTACTTACCAACTAATATCAATAGTATCTCCATAGATTGAACAGAGAGCTTCATGGAGTCCGGTATTTCTCATAACTACTCCTATACAACCCAAGAACCATAAAAGAGTATGAAACCCGCCAAGTCTGATAAAGATGTGAATATCGTATGAAATAAGCTTTGCCGCCACAATATCGCGGGCTTTCCAGTATAACTGTTGATCGAAGGTTATAATACAAGTTTTCATTTCAAGTTTATCAGCTTGAGCAACACTTTCCATAATTGTCGTAAATAAGGTGTCATAATCATTAGGTTTGGCATTGATAAACGGCAAAAATTGGATTAATGAAACTTCATAATCTTCTTCGGCAGTTAACTCTTCTATAAAACCGTTCCACCCAGCGGCGTAACTACAAGGAAGCAAACCCCGCGTTGCGGGGGGCCCACAACGATGGGGGCCCGCAACGCGGGTCCGGTAGCCTTTGCTCTTGTAATGAAGAGTGTTTCATACCATCCACAATATGATTGTCTACATTTCAAGTCAAAATTAAACAATAAAACATTAAATTTTGATTTAAAATGTTGTATGCAGCCAGATAAATTTGTGGAAATGAATAAAGATGATCTCATGAAGTCTGTAGGAGCGATACAAGAAAAATATAAAGACGACCTATCGGATAAGTTTCCACTACAAATGGCGATATTAAAGTTAATGCTTAAGGAGGAAATTTCAGGGATACCATCAACAACACGGAAAAAACTAGAGTTGTTACCATGAAGAAAACGGATTTTTAATTGAAGAAAATGTACTTTTTCTCCATTTAAAAGCTAATTTTCTTATTTCTTTCGCCTTTTTCTTCATGTAAGATTTGTGTTTCTTGAAATGATGAAAAAATTCTTGAGTTAAAATTTGTTGCTTAATTGTAATCTGAGATTTAGTTTCTTGCATCTATAACTGCTCAAAATTCTTGATTGAAGAAAAAAAATCAACTAAATGAGGAAAATACGATTGTTTTGTTTTCAATTTTTCTTGCATCTAGAAATTGACTGTTTTCTCAAACTATATTGCCCAATTTTCTTGGAATTGGTTATTTTAAAAATAAAAAAATTTCTTGAACAACACAAATGCAATTTTATGATTCAAGAAACTATTGAAATGTTAATGATAAGATTGAATTTTTCTTAAATCTAGAAATAGAAACTTTTCTCAAAATATAGGTATTATCCAATTTTCTTGAAATCATCCATTTTAAGTATTTAATACATACATATTTAGAAATAAATAAATGAATTTCAAGAAAGCATTTTTATGTTTTAATTCAAATTTAATTATTTATGGTTTGCAAATATTTGTGGGGAGTACTGTATGCAATGAGAGATTGGGGCATTTTGTACACATTCTGGTAACTTTGCTCTTTTTTATAGCTGAAATAATTGGGTTACAATACACAACTAAGTTGGGTGTCTAGAAATTTGATTAGCCGGTATACTAGTATGGTTCAGAATATGGAATAATTAGGAAAATATAGTAAAGCATTCCGAATAATTTAGATTATTTTTAATTAGGTGGCACAACAAGAAAAATTTATTCTATCTGTGAAATAACTAATTTTTCTATGTTATTCTTGAACCGAGAAATAATCTTCAATTAAAGAAACTATTCCCTAACAAATTCGAATAACAAGAAAACTATGATTTTACGTCTCTCAGGACAAGAACACCTTTTCTTCTCTTAAACGATCTTATTTAAACATCACATTTTTCATTTGAACAAAAATTTCTTAATCTGAGAAAATATTTTTAATACAAGAAATTATTTCATAATATGAAAAGCTTGTTTCTCAGAACAATAGAATAAAGTATTTCAACTAAGTAAGCCTTTCTTAAGACGAGAAAATTATTGTTAAATTGTTATAATTGTATGTATATACCATTATATAATGGATGTTCGTACCAAAAAAAGCATTCTATCGCGAACCTTAAGCAGTGAAAAAACGTAAATTTTTATATTATATTATTTATGGTGTAAAGTGAAAACAGAAAAAGGATTTCTGTAAACATTTAAAAAGGTTTTAAATATTTTCTCCCGCCTTGCTCGATACTCAAATGTCTCAGATGTTCAAAACATATGTAGGTAAGTATTTCTGTTATAAAATACAAGAGAATTACTTTAAAAAATCCTCTTTCCTGTTTTACAGAAGGAAAAACTGCTAAAAATTATTGGCATTAATTATGTTGTCACAGAAGAAGGCAAAATATGAATTTATTTCATGTAAAGAAAACAAATCTAACACATTTAAATCATTTAATTTACACTTCCAAATGGAATTAAAATATTTAAACCAAATTTATTATCTATTTAAAATCTACAAAATTTTTTGATATAGTGATACTTTTTGTAATAATGTTTGATAATTAAATTCTTAGTTAGAAAAAAAAATTGAAAATCTGAACTTAACATTATATTACAACGATTATAAGCTTAGTTCTAAGTGAAAATTATTTATATTTAAATATAATGAAACAAATAATAATTAAAATTATCAAATTTGTATTTAAATATTTTCTGTATCTGATGGTAGAATAAAAAAACACAAAAAAAAAATTTTCATTGTTTCTATTATTTTAAACAACCATTTCACAAATCGAAGAAACATTTCTGAAACGAAGAAATATTGCGTAGCCATACCTGAAAAAATATTGCATTGTCACAAGAAAAGTGTTTCTCTAGTGAAGAATATTCAAGTTCCCTGGAAGATAAAAACCGATGCATACAAGAAAACACAAACAATAGATTTATAAATTGTTTTCTATAGTCAAGAAATAGCAAGTTTGTTATAAGAAATAAACCGATGCATACAAGAAAATCCAAACAATAGATTGGTAAATTTTTACTCTACTCAAGAAAATATGTGTTTTCCAGCAAGAAAATATCTGTTTATTTACAGAAAATGCTACTTAAATAAAGAAACGAGATTTCTCACCATACAAATTTCTAGTTTTCAATCAAAAGAATCGGTTTCTACAAACAAACCGATTTTGTTAAACTTAAGAAATAAGAATTGACCATGAAGAAAACTATATTCTCTGTGTAATCACGTTTTCTTGTATCAAGAATTTAGTTTTCTCATATCAAACAATTAAAGATTATTTTTTTATTTTAGAAGGATTTCAAATTGAGAAATGTAAAGTTTGTGGTGAGAAAAATTTCGTTTAGCTGAAAAATGATGTACAAATTTTCTTGAACTAATCCGTTTTTTCTTCATATTAGAAATTATTTTTTTCCGTGAACATGTTTGTAATAACATGTTTATTATTGTTTCTTACGTTACCTGTAACGGTCGCAACTCGCAACAGCGGAAGGATCGACATTTTTAATTAATCTGAAGGGAAAGATATGCAAGGTGCAGGAATGGTGTAGTGATGTGCTAAATCGGTTCTTTTTGTTCTGTTTTGTTTATTTTCTCTTCCTTTTTTAACGAGAAAGAACCGGCTTAGCCCATCACTAGAGGGTAGTCTAGGCCCAAATTAAGTTTTGCGGTGGGGCCCAAAATTTGTAGTTACGCCACTGGTTCCATCCTAGGGACATGTCTGGGTCCAAATATTTTTGTAAAATCCAGAATGCTGTGATTTTTGTGGCCTTTGTAAATTTTAAATTTACATCAAGATTTTGAGGTTGTATCTTAATATTTGCCAATCCATCAGTTGGTTTTAATGTATAAGGTAGTATTTTTATATTATCAAATGGAAATTTCTTTGGCGGAAATATTTTGAGCTCTTGGTATCGGATTTCGAAGTAGTACACTTGATAAAGGTGTAATTATAGCTATTTCACCTGCAACATGAAAATCGCCTCCAAGTATAGTTTTGATGTTGCTGTCACAATTGTCCCACACGAATTGGATGAACGTCCCTAGCTTTAAAGAAATTTCCATATGCTTGGCCGCGGACATCTCATATTTTTTAGTTTCCTTATATGATGCAGTCATACCACACGAATGGAGTATCTCGATGATGTTTTTAGTCCCAAATTCTCGGTGAAGGGCTACGGCTAGAGATAGCATAAGTGGAGACAAATAATATCTCGGGCATATTGCAGATATTAAAACATGAGCCGTGGATGCAATAATTTGCTCATAATTATCGCTTTTTTCTTTCTTTCCGTGTGTATTTAAAATTAGAGACTCCCAAAAAAATTTGAGTTTTGGTGGCACTTTTTCATATAAATTGTCTAGCATTGTGTCGCTTTGTGGATATTGAGTAAAATCACAATCTTGTTGACGAATTTCCTTGACAATAGTTTCAGCAGCTTTTTTTAAATGCTCTATATCGGGATCTTCATTCGGGAATTTTCTCTGCCCGCTTTCATTTAGCGCATCATATAGTCCTATAGAGGAAACAGAAATAAGAGTGGAAGATCTTTGCTTCCCTATTATTACGAGGTTCTGATCCCCGTAAAAGGTCTTCAACCTACCCAAAATGGTGCGTTCTGAAGGCTTATAAACATCATCTCTGCAAGGATTTTGTTCAAAAAATAAGACTTGAGAGTTGCAATTTTTATCGGCTTACTAGATGTACGATAATATTAAAATTAAACCAAACAACAATAATATTTACTGTTGTCTATCTAGTACGTACACGAAAATCGCAACTCTCAAGTCTCATTTTTTGAACAAAATCCTTGCACTGGTAACTTTTGGACTAATTCTCTCAAAGTAAATTGAGTGTGTTCATAATCCTCAATATACTCTACAATTAAGTTAAACACCCGGTCTATGTTGGCCTTGAGGTCAGCAGAATGATTAGGACTTTTAAGTGGGTTACAAATTTCATTATAACATCTTTTGTGATACACAGCACCTATTGTATCGAAATTAGATATATTTTCTATTCGCTCTATAGAGTCGCTTGTTTTCTAAGCTCATCATATTGACAATCAGGGTGTAATAAAGCTTCAAAAATCGATTCCTTGACATGACGACTTTTGACTTCTCTCCATGTGTGCCTAAGGCTTTTTTTCTTAGAAGTTGAATTGGTACAAATAAAACATTTGTTTGCCCACTAGAATTCATCATTATTGCTTTCTTCCTCTACGTACTCTTATATTTTTAGAAGACCCCTCTCCTGCACCTTTTTCAGAGAATTTTCTTTTTTGTGCACCATCTTTATAAATCGGATGAGTTTACTTTCTCACAGAGAGAAATCATATCTCGTATTATGAATAAGGGTACATAAATTATGAATAAAACCTTTTGATTTGGCACCGTGAATGGCCATTGCACAATAAATGTTTAATATGCATAGTTTGTGAATAAGGACTTATTCATCTATTATGAATTATATTCATAATATTTTAAAAATAATATGCATGTTTAGTTATTCATGTATAATGAAAAATAATGCATATTTATTTATGAAATTAACTCATGGATTACACATATTACTTTATTGTTTTATGCTTTGTATTGCATACTTATATACTTCGTAAGGCTTAAATCATGAATGTAATTCATGAATTGTGGATGATTTAGCATCTTTATTATGATTTATTTGCTTAATATTTGCCAAATTTCTGGCAGTTGTTCATTGCTTATGAATATTAATAATCCATATATTTGCATGAAAAAACACATGACTTATACGCATTAATATATTCTTTTATGCTACAATAAGCACTAATCACATTCACAGTATTTGCGATTTGGCACAAATCAGAAAATACAGAGGCCAATCACCATAATATATCTACTGGCAAAAGTAGAAATAGCATTACCCCCCCCCCCCCCCCCTTTCCCCAGAGTCAATACAAATGTATCGACTAGATACATCTCCTTGAGTTCAATAATGTTGGTCTACACTCTACTTAAGGTCTGCTACTCAGGTAGCTACGACCAAACTACAAAAATACAATTCTCGCTTAATACCTTAAAAGTATCAAGCAGAACGCACTGACTTAGCGAATTATATGTACTAAAATCAAAAAAAAAAAAAACAAGGAAAAATCTCATGCATAAAAATAAGAAAATTATGTATATAAGTAGATAGTTCATAACACAGGCTAGGCTGTTATAGATAGTTCATAACACAGGCTAGGCGGTTAAAATTATTATTTATTTATTTAATGTTATGAGCGAATGGATTAGATTATGAATAAGCATTCACTGACATTTATTCATGGTTCATGATTGTTATTCTTAAATAACGAATTTTATGCATAAAAAGATAAAAATATCCATTTCATTAATTTATGAATTGGTATGCATAATCCATGCAAAGCTTTTTCTCTCTGTGCTGTAACATGTTTTATGTACATTTATTACCCGTATGTATATTGGAGATAATACCATGGAAATCATTGTCCATACGGTCTCTCGATGTGTTAGTTAACGTCTGGATTCCGGTTGCTTTTAGTTCTAGTATGAGGGAGCTACCAATGCTGACTAAAGCCATTTTCTACAAAATGTTTTTTTTAACTAGTACTACCAATTGAATACATAAGAAATAAAAAATTTAAACATGACTTCCGGTCCCATATACCAAATTTGTGATTTGACGTATTTTTCATCTAATATATACACACAAAAAAATATCGCGGTGTGAATGGTATTTTATCCGAAAAAAACTTTATTTTTTATCCAATAGTACCATAATAATTCCGCAAGATCGGGTACAAATTTTAAAATATCCAAAAGGATCGAACAGTATACTTTTGCATCGTTTGGAGTAAACGCAAAAGTTGTCAATAGCGGATTTTTTTAAAATGTACTTCCCAGAGATTATTTTCGTTCTATCGGAGTAAATATTTACACCGTTTGGAGTTTTCGTGAAAAAGTAAAATTGTAAGAGAATTTAGCTGTATTAGTTTAATTCGCTAAAGCAACCTGCATATTCCTTCTGTATAATAGAATTTAAATTGTGATACAATCAGTCTATTCGCAGCGGCCTGATGAGAAAATTCAATTCTCTTACAATCTTCGGAACATATTAAAATCATATGCATTAAAATAAAATACCAATGGGATAAAAACCATACACTCAACAAATGTGCGGTGTTAATTGGTTTTTTATCCGGAAAAGTATTTTATTTTTCTCCAACTGAATATAATTATATAAAATTAAATACGCATCAACGGATAAATATTTATCTATCCGAAAAGATAAATTTTTATAAAAACTCCTTTTGGATTTAATAAAATGCATCTCTAGGTGTTTTCCTAAAGATGAATGTTCCTGTTTGGTTTTTATGCGGTGTAAAAGTTTTTATCCAAAAGTATTTTATGCCATTTTTATTATAATATCCGATTGGATTCAAATTATAAATATCCGATCGGTGGGACACTATGTAACACCGATTCGGTGTTGTGGTGACCTTTTATTTTTTTGTGTGTATGTATTGGAAACGAACAAAATTCATAACAAAATGTGTATAGTAGTCTTCGTAAAATAGTTTCACTTCTCTTATTACGATCTGTTCATTTTTACAACTTTTGTACTGAGCCAAGGCGTTATGTTTGGGAAGACTTTAGTATAGAGGAGCATTCGTAAACTATACGTTTATGTTACGCCATGTTTGGAGGGCAATGATAAATCAAAACAATACAAAATGTATACAAAGTGCATCAATCGAAAATAAAATGAACAACGATAGATCCCATCAAAAGCATGTCAAATGTCAATCCAATCCAACAGAGAACTGTTTGTAGATCTAGCGACAAAAAATTAATGATACACACAAAAAAATAAAAGGTCACCACAACACCGAATCGGTGTTACATAGTGTCCCACCGATCGGATAATTATAATTTGAATCCAATCGGATATTATAATAAAAATGGCATAAAATACATTTGGATAAAAACTTTTACACCGCATAAAACCCAAACAGGAACATTCATCTTTAGGAAAACACCTAGAGGTGCATTTTATTAAATCCAAAAGGAGTTTTTATAAAAATTTATCTTTTCGGATAGATAAAAATATTTATCCGTTGATGCGACGATGCGTATTTAATTTTATAAAACTATATTCAGTTGGAGAAAAATAAAATACTTTTTCGGATAAAAAACCAATTAACACCGCACATTTTTTGAGTGTATGGTTTTTATCCCATTGGTATTTTATTTTAATGTATATGATTTTAATATGTTCCGATTATTGTAAGAGAATTGAATCTTCTCATCAGGCCGCTGCGACTAGACTGATTGTATCACAATTTAAATTCTATTATACAGAAGGAATATGCAGGTTGCTTTAGCGAATTTAACTAATACAACCAAATTCTCTTACAATTTTACTTTTTCACGAAAACTTCAAACGGTGTAAATATTTACTCCGATAGAACGAAAATAATCTCTGGGAAGTACCTTTTAAAAAAATCCGCTGTTGACAACTTTTGCGTTTACTCCGAACGGTGCAAAAGTATACTGTTCGATCCTTTTGGATATTTTAAAATTTGTACCCGATCTTGCGGAGTTAATATGGTACTATTGGATAAAAAATAAAGTTTTTTTCGGATAAAATACCATTCACACCGCAATATTTTTTTGTGTGTAGGAATAAAAAAACGAAAAATATTTGTTTGTACAGTTCAGTTGTGTTGAACTGATATCTATTTGCCAGCCTTATTTGCGGGATTTGCATTACGGTCTCTACACAAATCGCGACTATATGTATATCTCATCCGAATCACTGAATCACTTTATTATTTATAATGCTATAGATGTCACTTATACGTAACTTAGCAGTTCTCAAAGGCCACTCGTTATAAATAGGTAGGGCTAAATATTTTTTATATCATATTTTCACTGACGATTTCAATTAAAAACTATCGTTTAATGTTGAATACATTTAATATGCAATAGTTGTAGAAAATTGACTCCCCCGCATAGTATCAGTCGGACATGCATAAAACAACGAACTTCTTGGTCATCATACTAAATGAAGTATCGTAAAATGTTTATCAAAATCTGTTTATCCTGATCTAATAATACTTGCACTAAGCCATTTATTGATAATACCATTTAAATAATGAGCTCACTTTCAATTTGCTTCAATTTAATGGCATGTCTCAAAATTGAAAAGTTGTGTTTTGTAATGGTTGTGTAATTACACGTAAATTCTCGATGAAATTAACTGTGACAAATATTTAAAAGAAGATAACTCCAGTTACACCCTTTTACGGATTATATCTCCAAATATCTCCATATTTCATTTCATATTATATCAATTTTTTGTGATATTCCTGCAACAACAAACAATCGTAGTACGTTTTTATAAAAACAAAAATTCTGAAATCTCTTACGATTTTGAACGACTCTTAATTTCAAAATCGTTTTCCTAAAAAACTCGAATTTCAGAGTTTTCACTTTTTAAATATTTGCCACAGCAAATAATTGCAACCATTACAGAACACAATTTTTCAATTTTGAGACAAGCCTTTAAATTGCAGTAAACTCATTAGCAAACATCATAAATTCATAATTAATATATATGACACTGAAAACTTTACTGAAAAAACTTTAATATTGGAGATAAGATTCGTAATTTTAGATTTTATACTGGATTTTATTCCGGCCAATCTTTACTGAATCTCATTTTATATCCACCAACACATTTCTCTAATTAGTTTAGCGTATTACCAGATTAACAACGATAGAAAACAGAAAATTGACCACCCTAAACCACAAGCACATTGCACTTAACATATGCACAATATTTAATTAATTTGAATTAGAACAAACAAAACTTAATTAATACAGTTTGTAGTTTTATTTTTTTTCTCAATAAATTTACAATAAAATGTCGATTCAAATTAAATTTATACGCTGTATTTATCCAATAGTATTTCCACCGGTAACCACGGCGTTACTGCCGCTATTATCAATTGTAGTAATAGTTGTACTGGGAAAGCCATAGTAAGGAGTTACAACATTTGGTCTTGCAGGAATGCCAATCACAGTGGTTGATACTTGTGGTGCTGCAGCGGTGAAAGTCACTTGAACCATCATCATGACAATAGCGAATAAAACAACGAATAATTTCATTGTGATCTTTTTAATGTTGACTTCTAAAGATAACTGTGAAAATTCGAGTTTTTTCGCAGCTTTATATACCAAAAAGTGTATGGAATTGACGTAATAGTATATGTACATGCGCGACTCAATTGAATTATTTTTGAAAATATTTATTTAAATTCCAAATGTACAAACAGAAATAATTGAAAATTCAATATTGTTGTCAATTTTTTTCAAGGCAATTCAAATTACACAGTCTATTAATTACTTAATTCGGCACGTGAAACATTCAGGTTATTAAGAAAACCAGAAGTGTATGAAGGTCAAAACCATATCTGAATGTTTTCGTTTTTACTTCGACGATCGCGCAGAAATAAAAATTGAGGTTAATTTGACTTGATATGCATTGAGATATTTAAAGGGCAAAAGCTAATGCGTGCAGAAATACATAATCAAAATTGGTTACTTCAAATCTATATCGAATGAAATTTCAATTCGTACTTGTGATTTGGTGCAGCAAATATCGCCTCTTAATAAGAAACTGGACCACAAGAATATGTTTTTTTTTATAAAAGACGTTAATCTTTGAAACCGGTGCCAAAATATAACATCTTTATAAAGCAAACCATGTAGATGATCTAAGCCGGATAGTGAAAATTCGAAATTACTTGAAACAACCGAAGAACATGACAGTAGAGAGATACATTTGTGCAATAGTACGGTGCTCTGTAGTTTTAAAGTTTGAATTTCCAGACGTTTTTTCTTTCCGGAATTCGGGGTAGTAAAATTAAATTTCCCAAGAATAACGGAAACTCGGGATATTGTTTTGCTTGTTTGCTTATGGATTTTGTATTTGTTTATGCAGGAAAAACAAACACACGTGCTATATTATTTATTTTTCATTTATTTTTGACGAAGTGTTTCCATGTTAATGTTTTCACTTATTATTTTATTACTATTAATTGCGGATTATGTAACACTTTCTAGATGTTTCAAGATTATTTCAGATTATTGAAAATTAAGGCAATTCGGAATTTTTTTAAATTCTGACATATTCGAAATTGTTTGACTCAGTATTAATAGGAATTCATACGAAGATTTATTGATATTCGGACGAATTCGTCAGAATGCGTACGAAATCATCAAATGCCTGTTTAAAAATTCGGTTACTGCGCTTGTTCCTCTTTCGTGCGACTCCCCATGAATTAGTACGGTGTTTAAATACGAACAAAACATTTTGTTTTTCGATCAGTTGTTTGTACAAATTATTTATAAAACAAAATAATTTGAAAGAAATTAATTATTTTTGTGAAATAAGAGCGGTTTTTGTGGGACCAAAAATGCAAACTGTACCAAAATAAAAAATTCTGGAGGGACATTTTTCTTGCGGTGAAAGTTATTCTCTGTATTGCTCCGGTGAATCTTTTGTCGTTTTCGCTAATTTTTTCAAATATAAATTTCCAAATTTTCAATTATCAGCTTAAAATATAAAATAGTCACCTACACCCAACAATTTATGTTACTATTATCGATAGACATAGTTTGCAAGTATTTTGTTTATTTCATATGAAAATTGCTTGCTTGTTAAACAATCGTGTATTTGCCCCATTATATTATCCAGTAAAATACTTTTTTTTTTTTTTGTATTACAGTTTTTGAATTCGTACAAACGAATTTTCGTACGAATCCTTATTCGATGTGACCGTTGCCTATGAAAGTTATATTCCAGGTTGTATATGGGAATTCCAAATTAGTCATCAGGACATTTCTAAACATTTAAATTTTTAATTTTAATAATTTAACCCATAAAGAATTGTTTTTTTTTTAAAGTGTCTAGCCAGTAAATAAGGTTGATTCCACACCAAATGATTACATCATTTAGAAATATTTTCAACTTACAATAATCGATATTGTCAAAATAAATGGCAATTTAGTTTGTACAAAACGCTGTTAGTCATCGGGACCGGACAATCTTATTAATTTGATATCCACTTATATTACATCGTTTTTCTGCGATATCAATTAAAATAAAAATGAAATCAGTACTTAACCATGAAGTTGGATATGTGCCTATTAATAAATCAATGATTGAAAAGTTGTTGGATACTTTGCTGAAATTTTGTTTAGTAGAACAAGAAATATGTACATATGTGTGGGGTGAATAGAAACAGCGGGGTGAATAGAAACAAAACTTTTAAAAATAATTAACTTGATAATTTTTCATAATACATAATAAACAAAAAGCAACGTTAATTTTTTAAGTTGGTGATGAATGCAAAAATAGAAATAATAGGGATTTTTGGTGGAACACCGGCAGCTTTAAAGAATATATTGGCAAATATAAATCAACATTGTTTGGTTCGAAAAATATTCTAACAAACTTTGCATTTAATTGAGCCATCTTTGGAGTAATATCAGATAAAATTCATGTAAGTTGTTCAATTATGTCTTCTTTTTACTTGTGTAGTTAAAATTGTAATTAACTTTTACCGCTTTTTCTAAATTTTACCATTTTGTAGTTTAGTCACAGATAAGAATAGACAGATGTGGATCTTGTATGGGCTATATTTACATACCAAAATTTCAATACCAAATTCCAATCCAATCCTTTTAGAGCAGGACGTACATTTCTGTCTTTTTTGCTCTAAAAGGATTAGATTGGAATTTGGTATTGAAATTTAGAATGTAAATATGGCCCATACAAGATCGACATCTGTCTATTCTTATCTGTGGTTTAGTGTCAAAAATTAGGAAGTGTGGGGTGAATAGAAACACCAGAAATTAGTGTTTTTATTCACATTACCAAGTTTTCCTTAATTCGAAATTACTAAATTTCCCTAATGTTAAATTATTATAGTATATATTTCGGTTTTTGATTGGTACAGAGTATTAAAATGCCCAGACAATACAAGTCGAAAAACCAAAAACATTATAAAAAGCGTGATCCTCTGATATTGAAACAAGCAGTTGAAGATGTTAAAAATAATAAGTTATGATTAAGGAAATCATCGGAGAAATACAGTATATACCATTCCGTGATATATCGCCATTTAAAAAAGGTGATAAAATACAAAATCAGGGGGGACTAACCTGCTTAAACGAAACTGAGGAAAAAAGTCCCTGTGGACAAATTGATCATTTGTTCAGAGTGGGTTATCCCATTGATACAATAACATTACGAATGAATATTCAAGAATTGTTAAACCGGAAAGAGAGGTAGGTCGAAAAATTTAAGGACAACTTATCCGGTAAAGAATTCATCTGCTTGTTTCTGAAACGGTACAAGCAAGCAATATCTCACCGCCGGTTATTCCAAAATACCAAAAGAAATCGGGCTGCTGTTTCACCAGAAATCATAACTGAATATAGGAATAGAAAGAAACCGAAATTCAATGACTGTTTCTATTCACCCCAATAGCAGGTGAATAGAAACAGTGAGGTTTTTTTAAAAAAACTCCGCCATATTCATTTCTAATAGATCAAAGTAGTTTGAAACTGAAAGAATACACCAAGACCCATATTTTAAGATATTTCATTATATTAAAAACAAATATCCTCTTAGAAGTAAATACATGCTTGTAAACTTGAAAAGTGTTTCTATTCACCCCATTTTACGGTACTCGTCTGTTACACTTTATTACATTTAAGTTACACGCAAATTGTGGAATTCTCTACAAAAACAAACCAGCAAACTTCACATACATTATAAACTTCAAGGTTTTTAAGTTTAAATTAATTAACTTTAGGTACATTTTTTGTTGTAGCATTTTTCTTCATTTTTGCCAACTTTTATATACATACTTAATATGTAGCTGCGACAAAAAACAATTTTATTTTTATAATTATTTTTCATAAGATATTTAGATTAGGTTTCAACCTTCAACGCTTCTGGTTTCCTTAATAACTGCGTGTGGAACAGGCTTTAACCTTCCACGTGCCGAATTAAGTTATTAGTTGAATTAGTAATTTGAATTTCATTTTAATTACCTTGAAAACATTTACAATAATACCGAAATTTCATTTATTCCAGTTTGCACAAGTGATATTTAAATAAATATTTTTAAAAACAATCCAATTGATGCGCGCATGGACATATACTATTACGTCAATTCCAATAAAATTTTGGTATTTAAAGCTGCGTTCTTCGCAATATTCTGGGGTCCCATTAATATGCATTTTTTACATAATAATTTTAGTAATTTTAGCACTCATTATTGATGTTATTCTGTACAGGCATTTCTGAATCTCATTTTTGTATTCACCAAAATTTGTTTAATTGGTCCAGCTATATTGCCAGTTTAACAGCTTAATTTCACAAAAGAACTCGTAGTCACAACCACTTTCCACCTTGCACAATATTTAATAACTTTATATTTGCTCTGTTTATTTGATAATTTATGTACAATACATACACAAAAATTAATAGAAATTGAAAAGGTTGCTTTTAACCAACTAAATTTCCGACCGAAGGGAATGCATATATCTCAAATTTATTATTGAACTGATTTTAAACTCCCCAAAACAAAACCAAAAAATTCCCCTTTATTTTTTGGAACTACTTTCTTCTCACCCAGTCGCAGCAAATCTATCCCTGAATACACAAAACAATCAAAGTAAGTAAGATCGGACCATTCCTTCTCATCGCCGGTGCTCGTTCACGATAATGGAATGACACTGCCAAGCGTCGTATAAAGAGATTTAACGATAAAATATTCTATAGATAATTAAAGAACGATAAAGAGTTCTAAAATAACAAAACAACAGAAAACTCAATTAATCCAGTTTATAGTTTTATTTTTTATTTATTTCAACAAATTTATAATAAAACGTCGATCCAAATTAAATGTCAACGCTGTTTTTATCCAATGGTATTTCCACCGGCAATCACGGCGTTATTACCGCTATTCTCAACTGTAGTAACAGTTGTACTGGGATAGCCATAGTAAGGACTTACAGGAATTGGTCTTGCAGGATAGTAAACCGCTGGATTCTGAACTGCCGTAATGGTACCAGGTGTGCCAACCACGGTAGTTGATACTTGTGGTGCTGCAGCAGTGAAAGTTACTTGAACCATCATCATAACAACAGCGAACAAAACTGCGAATAATTTCATTGTGATCCTTTTGATTTTGACTTCTAAAGATTACTGTGAATATTCCAGTTTCTTCGCAGCTTTAAATACCAAAATTTTAGTGGAATTGACGTAATAGTATATGTCCATGCGCGCATCAATTGGATTGTTTTTGAAAATATTTATTTAAATATCACTTGTGCAAACAGGAATAAATGAAATTTCGGTATTATTGTAAATATTTTCAAGGTAATTAAAATGAAATTCAAATTACTAATTCAACTAATAACTTAATTCGGCACGTGGAAGGTTAAAGCCTGTTCCACACGCAGTTATTAAGGAAACCAGAAGCGTTTAAGGTTGAAACCTAATTTAAATATCTTAGGAAAAATAATTTTACAAATAAATTTTTTTTTTGACGGAGCTATTAAGTATATAAAATAATTTTTATTTGACACAAATACTACATAGCAGTTTTATGAAAAATTTGAAATCTTGTTTTAAGACGCTGACGCCGTACTGTTTTTCTTTTTCGTTTTTCTCCAAACTGGTGTATAAGAAATCTCAAGATTAACTCAACCGATTTTGTTCAAAATCACAACACGTACTCTTTAGAATATTATCTAACGAGTGGCGAAGTAATTCTTTGATTGGCTGCCATGTTCATAAGATACCATCTCATCAAATTTGACCCGGACTGGTCCATTTAAACCGCGTGCATAAACCGAATCGGTACAACGTTTTGTTCTAGGTTGGTACAAACATCTTTGACATTCGTGTGACGTTTGAGCAGAATATGTCCATTAGTTTGAGTTTGGCAGCCATTTACTATGGAAAAAAAATGTTTGCTTGAAATTTTTTGTTTCCAATGGAATTACGGCTACGGAATCATTGAAAATGATGCAGAAGTGTTTTGGGAAGTCCATTCTATCGAAAACGCGAGTGGCATCCGCCAGATTTGGCTTTCGTGACTTGCTATAAAAATAAATTCGCTGAAACAACTAAAGGCCATCGCGGCCGACGCCTATAAGGTGTGTATGGAAAAATGGATTAACTGTTGGCATGCTTTTATTGGCTCAAAAGGAGCCTATTTTGCAGGCGATAATAAAGATTTGTATTAAAATACATTAAAATGTTCTTTTACCAGACCGAGTCAAATCAGATGATATGCATTTTCTAAACTCAAAATTTCGATAAAAATTGAGTTTTAATTTTACCCAATGAAAATTCAATCCATATTTTTGTTTTATTGCAGCAACGAGAATAAACAAAGGTGTACAAAACGTTTTTGAAAATGGACTTGAATTGAGTCCGAAAGCTCAAGCAAAAAAAAATAAAATAAAAGAAACAAATCGAGCCTAAAACCAATAAAATTTTTTTAATTATTTAAAATATTTTGGTTTTTGATTAGATGTTTGTAAGAATTATTTATAAAATAAAATGAATTGTAAGAAATTAATTTTTTTTGCGAAATAAGGGGGGTTTTGGGACTAAAAATTCAACAGTACCATAAATAGAAAATTATGGCGGGGCATTTTCCTTCCGGTAAAATAGATACCGAATGGTTTTCGCTAATTTTTCAATTAATCTTCCAAATTTTCCTTTTGCAGCTTTAAAATAAGAAATAGACATCTACAACCAAGAATTTCTGGTTCTATCCAGTAAAAAATTCTTTTATTTTATTTTTGTATACAGTTTTCGTCGAATTCTTACAAATAAATTTTCGTACGAATCCTTATTCAATATAACCACTGCCTAACAATCCCCGAAAATATCGGGCTACCTTGAAACCGGGCAACTGACAAAGCTCACGTGCATCGTCGGTTTGCGAGAATAGTGACACATCTCAAAATATCATATTTTTGAGGAAATCGATTTGAATTTTTTTTTATTGGTATAAAATAGTTGAATTCATCAAATTCAACGTCACATCTATTGAAAACTATGGATAGTTTAGAAGTGACACTATGCCAGATTAAAGACTGTTACATTTAAAGGATTTTTTTCCTATTATCTCAAAATTGGCCATTTTTGAGATGTGTCACTATTCTCGCAAACCGACCATATATTTCCGAATCACCTCATGAAGAATAATTTATAAGGATCAGATCAAATATCATGAAACGAAATTTAGTCAACATTAATCGCACAGTTTTAGTAACATAGAAAGAGGAAAGAGAAAAGGGTTTTAATAAGTTCAAAATATTTTAATTAAACCTTCCGTAGATATGTTTTTTAAATATGTGATTATAAAGTGAAATAATATGTTTGTTTGTATTGTTTTACAGCTGAAGATTTGCAGAAACAAAAAGGAAATAAGAGAAAAATGTTGAATTTTTATTGAATATTTTTTTTCGAAGTATTGATTTATTTTCATATAGAAAACGAACGCATAAGTGTGCCAATTTTTCCGTACACTTATGGAATATCTAGACAAAACCGACCGAAATGTATATAGGAAATTCCACGTAAAATAAAACCCAAACAATATTTACTGAAATAGCTTCAAAATCTGAAGGATACCTTTTTTTAGACCCCTCAACATTCCAAATCAACTATTAAAATAAATTCAGCAAAAAACAATTCATTTGGACGAAAGATGGACCCATCATCACAGTATTACCAAATTACGATTTCTTCACTATTTTCAATAATCAAAGTGAAATAGAGAATTCGGTGGCTTTTACGGTTAAATCTAAACCATTTCCAGTTGAAATACTTTAATTTAATATTTCTATTTGTTAACTTCTTATTAACCATTTTAGTTGTCAAAAATGAAGAAAAATGTTAAAACAAAAAATGTACCTAGTGGTAACTAATGTGAACTTAAAAACCTTGAAGTTTACATATAATGTATGTGAAGTTTGCTGGATTGTTTTTGTAGAGAATTCCACAATTGATGTGTAACTTAAATGTCTTTTCAACTTAATAGTTAAGTACTGATTTCTTTTTTATTTTATATTGCAAAAAAATGATGTAATATAAGTGGATGTCAAATTAATAAGATTGTCCGGTCCCGATGACTAACAGCGTTTTGTACAAACTAAATTGCCATTTATTTTGACAATATCGATTATTGTAAGTTGAAAATATTTCTAAATGATGTAATCATTTGGTGTGGAATCAACCTTATTTACTGGCTAGACACTTTAAAAACAAAACAATTCTTTATGGGTTAAATTAATAAAATTAAAAATTTAAATGTTTAGAAATGTCCTGATGACTAATTTAGAATTCCCATATACAACCTGTGGCACTATTCTGGTTTTCCCAGGGAATTGGGAATTGGAATTTTATTATTGTGATTTTTTTAGTGTATTTTGGTATTATTTTTTCCAAAGCATACTATGGCGATATTCATTTTTTCAAATTTTGGGAGCAAATAACTCCATTTCATAGCAATTTTTTTGTTTATTTTTCCCTATACATTTTGTTGGGAATTGTTTAGTAGGCAGTAATGTTAAAATGGAATTATTTTTTCCCAAAATTTGAAAAAATACAAATCGCCACAGTGTACTAATGGAAAAACTAATACCAAAATACACTCCCCCGGGAAAACCAGAATAGTGCAACTGGAATATAACTTTCATAGGCAGCGGTCACATCGAATAAGGATTCGTACGAAAATTTGTTTGTACGAATTCAAAAACTGTAATACAAATAAAAAAAAAGTATTTTACTGGATAATATAATGGGGCAAATAAACGATTGTTTAACAAGCAAGCAATTTTGATATGAAATAAACAAAATACTGTGTCTATCGATAGTAACAGAAATTGTTGGGTATAGGTGACTATTTTTTATTTTAAGCTGATAATTGGAAATTTATACTTGAAAAAATTAGCGAAAACGACAAAAGATTCTTCGGAGCAATACAGAGAATAAATTTCACCGCAAGATAAAAGTCCCTCCAGAATTTTTATTTTGGTACAGTTTGCATTTTTGGTCTCACAAAACCGCTCTTATTTCACAAAAATAATTAATTTCTTTCAAATCATTTAGTTTTGTAAATAATTTGTACAAACAACTGATCGAAAACCAAAATATTTTGTTCGTATTTAAACATCGTACTAATTTATGGGGACTCGCATGAAAGAGGAACAAGCACAGTGACCGAATTTTTAAACAGGCATATATTTGATGATTTCGTACGCATTCTGACGAATTCGTACGGATATCAATAAATCTTCGTTTGAATTCCAATCAATATTGAGTCAAACAATTTCGTATATGTCAGAATTTAAAAAAATTTCGAATTGCCTTAATGTTCAATAATCTGAAATAATCTTGAAACATCTAGAAAATGTTAAATAATCGGAAATTATCATAATAGTATTAAAATAATAAGCGAAAACATTAACATGGAAACACTTCGTCAAAAATAAATGGAAAATAAATAATACAGCACGTGTGTTTGTTTTTTCTGCATAAACAAATACAAAATCCATAAGCATACAAGCAATAAAATATCCCGAGTTCCGGTTATTCTTCATCCGGAAATTCAAACTTTAAAACTACAGGGCACCGACTATTGCACAAAGGTACCTGTCTCCTATCATGCTCTTTGGTTGTTTCAAGTAATTTCGGATTTTTACTATCCGGCTTAGATCATCTATACATGGTTTGCTTTATAAAGATGTTATATTTTGGCACGGGTTTCAAAGATAAACGTCTTTTGTAATAAAAAAGACATATTCTTGTGGGTGGTCCAGCTTCACATTAAGAGGCGATATTTGCTGCACCAAATCATAAGTACGAATTGAATTTTCATTCGGTATAGATTTGAAGTAACCGATTTTGATTATGTATTTCTGAACGCATTGGCTTTTGCCCTTTAAATATCTCAATGTTTATCCTGTCAAATTAACCTCAATTTTTATTTCTGCGCGATCGTCGGAGTAAAAACGAAAACATTCAGATATGGTTTTGACCTTCATACACTTCTGGTTTTCTTAATAACCTGAATGTTTCACGTGCCGAATTAAGTAATTAGTAGAATGTGTAATTTGAATTTAATTTGAATTGCCTTGAAAAAATTGACAACAATATTGAATTTTCAATTATTTCTGTTTGTACATTTGGAATTTAAATAAATATTTTCAAAAATAATCCAATTGAGTCGCGCATGTACATATACTATTACGTCAATTCCATACAAATTTTGGTATATAAAGCTGCGAAAAAACTCGAATTTTCACAGTTATCTTTAGAAGTCAACACTAAAAAGAGCACAATGAAATTATTCGCTGTTTTATTCGCTATTGTCATGATGATGGTTCAAGTGACTTTCATCGCTGCAGCACCACAAGTATCAACCACTGTGATTGGCAGTCCTGCAAGACCAATTCCTGTAAATACTTACTATGGGTTTCCCAGTACAACTATTACTACAATTGAGAATAGAGGCAGTAACACCGTGGTTTCCGGTGGAAATATCGTTGGATAAATACAGCGTAGAAATTTAATTTGAATCGACATTTTATTGTAAATTTGTTGAGAAAAAAAAATAAAACTACAAACTGGATTAATTGAGTCTTGTTTGTTCTAATACAAATTAATTAAATATTGTGCATATGTTAAGTGCAATGTGGTTGTGGTTTCTATCGTTGTTAATCTGGTAATATGCTAAACTAATTAGAGAAATGTGTTGGTGGATATAAAATGAGATTCAGAAAAGATTGGCCGGAGTAAAATCCAGTATAAAATCTAAAATTACGAATCTTATCTCCCATATTAAAGTTTTTTCAGTGAAGTTAGTGTCATATATTATGTCATAATTATGAATTTATGATGTTTGCTATAGTGAGTTTACTGCAATTTAAAGACTTGTCTCAAAATTGAAAAATTGTGTTCTGTAATGGTTGCAATTATTTGCTGTGGCAAATATTTAAAAAGTGAAAACTCTGAAATTCGAGTTTTTTAGGAAAACGATTTTGAAATTAAGAGTCGTTCAAAATCGTAAGAGACTTCAGAATTTTTGTTTTTATAAAAACGTAGTACGATTGTTTATTGTTGCAGGAATATCACAAAAATTGATATAATATGAAATGAAATATGGATATATTTGGAGATATAATCCGTAAAAGGGTGTAACTGGAGTTATCTTCTTTTAAATATTTGCCACAGTTAATTTCATTGAGAATTTACGTGTAATTACACAACCATTACAAAACACAACTTTTTAATTTTGAGACATGCCATTAAATTGCAGCAAATTGAAAATGAGCTCATTATTTAAACGATATTATCGTTGTGCAAGTGTTGTTAGATCAGAATAAATAGATTTTGTTAAAAATTCTACGAAAATTCATTGAGTATGATGACCAAGAAGTTCGTTTTTCCATTCGTGTCCGACCGATACTATGCGGAGGAGTCAATTTTCTACAACTAAATTTAAATTGGACGCGCTGTTTATTGGAATATTATTAAATGTATTTAACATCAAACGATAGTTTTTAATTGGAATCGTCAGTGAAAATATGATATAAGAATATTTAGCTCCGCCTCATTAAAAATAATAAAGTGATTCAAGGATTCGGGTGAGATATACATATATTCGCGATTTGTGTAGAGATTGTAATGCAAATCCCGCAAATAAGGCTGGCAAATAAATATCAGTTTAACACAACTGAACTGTACAAACAAATATTTTTCGATTTTTTATTCCTATCATTAATTTTTTGTCGCTAGATCTACAAACAGTTCTCTGTTGGATTGGATTGACATTTGACATGCTTTTGATGGGATCTATCGGTGTTCATTTTATTTTCGATTGATGCACTTTGTATACATTTTGTATTGTTTTGATTTATCATTGCCCTCCAAACATGGCGTAACATAAACGTATAGTTTACGAATGCTCCTCTATACTAAAGTCTTCTTCGCAAACATAACGCTTTGGCTCAGTACAAAAGTTGTAAAAACGAACAGATGTCATAAGAGAAGTGAAACTATGATATTTTA
Source organism: Tipula helvola (assembly GCA_963556165.1). Lineage (NCBI taxonomy): Eukaryota > Metazoa > Arthropoda > Insecta > Diptera > Tipulidae > Tipula > Tipula helvola. The sequence goes on from OY744482.1 coordinate 172,918,304, forward strand.
CGAAGACTACTAGTTATACACATTTGTTATGATTTTTGTTCGTTTCCACATAGTAAATACGTAATGTTTTTATTTCATACTATACCGAAAATCAATGTTTACGTGATTGATTTCAGTCCGGGAAATGAATCATTACGTCAGAGAAAAAAAGTGTCCGGAAAACGAGCTATTACAGTAGAGTAGACTGTAAAACCAAACAAAAAAAAAAATAACTAGGGTAACTTGATAATTTGAAAATCATTTGGATTGATTTTCTCTAAATTTCAAACTCATGTTTTTACCACAGAGAAATATGTTTCTCTGTATTTGTACTTTAAAATTTAATTTTAAATGAAAAAATCGAATTAATGTCCCATATAGTATGAAATAAAACGTTGTACGTTACACGTACGTTAAATGATCGTTACAGTACTCGTTCAAAATTCTGGACTCGGCTCCTTCGTCGCCTCGTCCTTAAACGTCGAACTCGTACTGTAACAACTCATTTACCGCCCTTGTGACGTAAATAACTATTATCGTTTTTGAATACATATTAAAATCACAAATTTGGTATATGGGACCGGAAGTCGTGTTTAAATTTTTTATTTTTTATGTTTTCAATTGGTAGTACTAGTTAAAAAAAACATTTTGGAGAAAATGATTTTTTGTTGTTGTTGTTGTTTAAAATACAGGTTGTCAAATTTTGAGAAAAATGATAAACATATGATGTTGTGTTTATGGCTATAAAAGGAAAAATAAATATCCGATATTTATGATATATGGCTCGTTTTAGAGGTAAGTTAATACGGATTAATAAAAAAATATAAAAACGGCAAGTTCTTTAATTTCTTCATTTTCAAATTTCCCGCCAACATTTTATTTTTGAATTTTCTCAATGATCGTCCAATTTTTTTAATTTTTTTTTTTTTTTTTTACATTTTACGTCCTTTAATTCTATTGAACATACTAAAAACTTGCGCTAGTAAAATTTTCCGTTTTCGTGCAAAATACGTTTAAGTATGACTCTACCTACATTTTTTTGGAAAATTTCAAAAATCGAATGGTAGATTTTTGGTCCTCTTACAAGAACTCGATTTTATTTAAGTTTTCCAGGTTAATTTTTTCACTCGTGATTTAAAATTAAATTTAAAACAAAAATTATTGACAGTATAAAAATGTATTACAAAATAAGGATAGAAATTTAAAGGTATTTATACGTTTAAAATTTACATGTTATATAATCTTCACTATTTGAATATTTTTTTAAATTTTAAGTAGTTTTCTGTTGAAGGTATAACGCGCATGAAAATCGCGAGTACCTTTTATAGTTTTCAAGTTCTCTAATCTACTGCATAGTTCGAGTTGTTTCAATTTATAATCAGTATCTGAACAAAATTCAAAAACCAAATCAGTTTTCAACGTTTTAGTCCATTTGAAAAGTTCCTCCGCATTGGTTATGTCACAATCATATTCTTTGGTGCGACTGGTTGTGGATGCCATTCTCTTAACAGTACCTCCTACTCCATCGCATGTTCCGTTTCCGTGATCAGTTGCGTGAAAACGCCATTCACGATCAACTCCAAAATCCTCTTTGTTTTTCTTTATATTCATACAATTTTTATTTTGATTTTTATAATGTATTACTGCAGCATCGTGACGTAATAAATTTTAGATAACTCCGGAATTTTTGTTTTCAAAAACTGCAATAATTTTCCTATGAACAAGTGAACTGCTACAGCGTCAAGATGAAGACAATCTGATATTATAATGAAGCTGTAGTGCTGCAATATCCCTCCCTAAGTTTTGTAAATTACAAATGGACGAATAGTCGCTTGTTTGTTGTTCCATTGCAAAACCCTGTGCTGCATTTTGCATAAACGCATAATTTTAAATAAACGCATAATTTTCTGCAAAATAACAAGAAACAAGTACCTCTGTTGGCTCCAGAGTTAATTTTTTATTTTTCATGAAATCGAATTGTGTTAGTGATATAAAGCAATGAACCAAATTTTTCAGCTTAATTATGAAGTAATCCAGAAATTCGTCTAATGGTTTTGAATATTTTTGCAAGTTGCATCGGTCAGTTGAAACCCACTGACCAAACGATAATTCAGCATCCAGACAATCATTGTCCAAAAATGCGTTTTTCAAATATTCGCGAAAATTATCCAATCCTGGGCAGTTCTCGCATTGCAGAAGATAACATGTTGATCTTAGATCTTTACAATAGTATTAATAAAATGCAGTCCTGGTATCGCGAATTTTTTCCATTAGTGACATTTTCCATCCTATAGTTCCATGAATATTTAATTTCACATTTTGATGTATTACCCGACAAACAATTTTTAACCGCAACAGCATTCACGGTTTCAAAACCGTAAAATGTCGGGTGAAAAATTAAGGCAAAACAGAAAATATCTACACGAAGGCTATCCGATTTAAAAAACACGGAACAAAAGCGAACACAACTAGATTATTTAAAAAAATTTACTTATCGACAACAACTGATTCAAACACGAAAACAAAACCCATCCTAAATCATTGATGATTATTTCGGGTGTCAAAAAAAAATGTAAATGTATTGATTACAGATTTACATCCGGACAGTTTTAAGTCCGGTAAAATTACCTTCATTTTACGGTAAAGTGGGCTGTAAAATATCCCAACAAACAAAGAGATTTTCCTTGAGTTTTTTATTTTTGGCGAATATAATAATTCGCTAAATCAATACGGTCTTAGTTATATATAACATATAAAGTTCGATTTGTAGTAGATATGTTATGAGTAGATGGCTCCATTATTTCACTGGCTCACCAAGTTGTAAATATTGGAATACTATTAAAAATAATATATTTGTCTATCAAAAATAGATATTTTAGTTGCAAATGTTCGTCAATTGGACGGTGTTTTATCCGACTATTTTATTTACATGTTAGCGACAAGGAGACTGTAGAATGTTACCTATTCACACAAAGGGATGGTTCATTTTCGGCAAATTTCACATATAAAAGCTCGACATTTGGACGGTTTTTTAACCGACACTTTCACTAACATATTAACGGCAAAGGGACTGTAGAATATTACCTGATACACACAAAAGGATGGTTAATTTATGGCAAATTTCGCAAGTAAATGTTCGACTATTGCACGGTTTTATATCCAACAATTTCACTTACATATAAGGGAGAAAGAACTGTATAATGGTATCTGATACCCACAAAATGACAGTTTATTTACGGAGAATGTCACTTACAAATTGTCGGCAATTTGACCGTAAAATCACCTACGGTCCTCGTTCAGACATTAGAGCCCGCCCAAGGTGCGCCAAACCTCGGTCTTTTTACAGTACTTGAGGAAAGTCAAGTCTGCCAAAAAACAGTTCGGTCCTCCAGTCACTCATCAGTTATTTTTCAGTACTAAATATTGAGATTGTTTGTCGGGTTATACAAACGCAAACTGTATGCGTTCCGCTGCTTCTTGGTTGAACACAGTTTTTAGAACGTAGCAGAGAAAATTTAAAAAACAATTTTTTTTTTATTCATCATCCTTAAATTTCAACTTGTAGCCCTCATAGCACTCCTTTAATGTGCACATCATTAGACGTTTCTGAACTTTAACTTTATCAATAGTTAAACAATCGTTTTTCCCAGGCATTATACGACTAACATCATCATCGTTATAATATTCTAGCACTGAATGCCTGAGTTCATCACTGATCCATTTTCCAACTTTGGGTGCTGGAAGGCTCAGTGACCCATTCTTGTTTTGAATATTTTTAGCTGTCCGTACCATATATTGGGTTGTGTTAAATTCTTCCTGGATTTGTTCTATAGTTAGAGATTTCGGCAGGGTAGACAGCAGCTGTATTTTATCACCATTTTTCTCCAAATGTTGGAATTTGATTTTTAGTTGATTCATGAATTCATTATAAAGACGTGCCTTATAATGATTTCCCTCTGAGTGAGTCAAAAGAGGTTCTATTCCAGATACCAAAGATGTTGATGATGTCGGTAATGTGGTAGTTAAATTTAATAATTTTTTCTGCTCATGATATTGCCTGGATTCCATACTTCGATATACTTATAGGGGACATGCCAATGTCTGGTAATATCTTATTAAGTTTTTCACGAACGAGAGCACTTTTTATTTGGCATTCCACACTTTCACTCATACTCGAAATATTCTCGTCATTGACTGTTGATGATGTCTCCGAAGTAACAGGTGAATTTAATGAATTATTAACCGGTGATACCTCGTTTTCAACTTTTTGACGTTTGTTAGTCACCTGATAATAACATGATGTACAAATCGATGAATTTTCAGTTACATGAATCGAGTGCGGCAAACGAATTTTAATATAATCATTAACATTTATTAAATTTTTAGAACATTTCAACTCAGGAAACACTTTTTGTACCCAAACATTATTACAATTATTATTTGAAATACTTTTGATGTTATTTAAATAAACAAATGATTTAAATAGAACTTCACAAGTTAAACTAACTGATATATTAATTTAAACACTAATTTATACTAAAAAATGTTAACAAAAACCACTGGTTATATTTTATGTTGTTTTACAGGCCTACCTACCCCTCATTTTATAATTAAAATTTTAAATATGCGTCATTTTGTTACAAAAGATTACGTTACGGTTTATGTACCTGAACGTAATATTTTGGGACTAATCCAGGGAAGTTAGGAAATAAATCGGAAATTTTTAAGGCCAGCAGATATCGAGATGCGGTTTTCTGCATTGTGTTCAGAAAGCTCCCAGGAAAAAAGTCGGGGCTACTTCAAAAATTAACTTACTAAAGAAAGAAACATTGTAACATAATAATGTTGTATTTTTTTATGAATAAAAAAAATAAAAGCAAAAAACAAAAAGAAAATTGAAAACAGTTGTTTACGGGTAACTTTGTTCTCTTTTATTTAATTTGGTTTTTAGTTTTTGTTTTTGTACAAATTCCTTTATTTTGTTTTGTTTTTTTATCACGTCATACGGAGCTGCGCAGAAAAAGACGATTTTGAAACGTATCAGTTTATCGTGCCATATTTAGTGTTATTCATTTTAATTGGGACAATTTAAACGGGCATACAAGAAAAAAAATTTGGCAACAAACATTAGCATCAAAAATAATAAATTGGCGACAAATATAATATTTTGGAACAGAAAAAAATTATTTTTAGTAGTAAAAAACAAAAAAAAATTCGTGACAAAAAATTAAATTTAATCGATACAAATTATTTAATATTTGATGGGGGATCGATATAAAATATTTGCAGTGTCATTAATAGATTCTATATAATCCGCTCCTACGTGCGGCACGCAGTGCGACATGTTTGCTTATCCCGGCTCCTACGTCCCTAGAAGTTCAAATCTAAAGGCCCTCGGAGGGCTAAGCGGGGGGAAGCGAAGCGACCTCCCGCGTGCCCGTGAGAGTTACCGAAGCCGTTAGCCTCTACAATTTTAAGTTAAATTAGGGATCTCCATTTTCCAGAATATTTTAAAACTAATTTCAATTTTTTAATTTTTAATTTATTTATTTATAAATTTGTTGCCAGTTAATTATTTTTGACGCCCAAAATGTTTATTTGTGCGATATAATTCCTTTAAAATAATTAATTAAAAAAAATTTACCTTTACTTCAAAATTTAACTTACCGCATGAGAAAATGAGTAAAAAAGATAAGCGGTAAGTTAATTTTTGATGTAGCCCCAAAATGTCTATATCGTGTGATTAAGCCATTTTTCGAAAAATGCATTCTGGTGCAATAAATGCATTTTGCAATTGCATAATTACTTACAATATTATAGGAACGACTGGAAACTCGGAAAAATCGCTCGAAAATCGTTACTCGGGGGTTTTCGGGGATTCCAAATTCAATTCTGGCATTTGAATTACCCGGGGGCGCTCGGGGGTGGCTCTGCGGGGAAAGGTAATGAAGAAAGTGAAAATCACAAATTATGAAAATAATACTTTATTCAAATAGTAAATAGTACTTTTTATTAATATCGAATTATTCATCATAAAATTCAATTTTTAACTTAAATACTAAACATCATTTTCAAACTCTTCATCTTCTTCCCCTTCTTCATCTTCTTCCTCGTCACTGTCCTCGGAAGTACCTTTTTGATTTGAGCAATTGCCATTGCAATGCTTGCATGCAAGTGAGCACTCCAACCTACTTCGTTGGCACCCGCACCTTGTGCCACATTCGGTTTCACAGGAACAAGAGATGCTGTTTAAAATTTCTTCGGGACTGGCTTCCTGGGTAATGCTGACAACCTCTAATTCCCACCCCAATTCCAACGGATTTAAGGTCTCGTCTTGATCTTGTGAACTATACCAAGCCTGTACTTGAAAATAGACACGATTGATATGCTCGGCCAATGCATTGGCCGCCGGGATTATGCGTGCAAGATCGACTTTTTTAGAATTGCTGGCTTCAGCATACATTTTTGCTCGATAGCTTTGGACGAGCTCAATCGCAGGTTTATCGCTCGTGCGGAACTCTTTGGGTGCCCCGTAAAGAACCAAAGCTAACCGAAGCCCATGATCTATTAAATTATTATGTTTTTGCTTAAATATTTCTGCTAATCCATGTAAATCATCGGATTTCTCAAAAATATCGCAGAATTTTACTTTCCCCCGATAGAAAAATGCTGAGGTTATTATTGGGGCTTTCAGAAGCAGTCTCAATGGCCTTGAGCACAATATCAACATCCGCATCAGCTATACTCTGCTGAGACATTATATTAGCCCCTTTCAATTCCTCCTGGAGAAATTTAATGAGCTGGGACTTATTTTTGCTGTTCCCTAAAAACTTGTCCTGAGTTATACATGCGCTCAACGTCATGACCTTCCAGGAAACTGGAGCCATGCGTACGGTGGCGGAATTTTTATGCATACATCGCCGATTTCTTTCCGTCGATTTAGTGGTCATTTGGTCGTATCCATCGAAAACAACAAAAACTCTGTTCCCAAATGCTCTCTTTATGTATCTAACATACCCGTCGTTGCATATTTCTAACATATTCTGGCCCTTTTTCTATCTAACTTTTTGTAGAACCATGCCCCCATCAATATTATATTGTGTGTCGTCACTTCTGACACTTACAGATTTTTCTTTAAAAAGTCGATACAATTTTGATTTTTCATTTTTCCTCATTCCGTTCTTGTCAAACATAGCCGGGGGGTAAGCTGCCAATTCGAATGTTAAATAAAATTCCGGCTTATTGAGTGCGAGAATTCTGTGAAATAATATGAGAGGATCTACATTAGAAAACTTGTGTTGACCAACTTTAACGGTACACTTCTCAGCCCCGATGCAAGTAATTTTTTTGGCCAAAGAGAGTTTCAATTCCTTGAAGTTGCTGCCTACAATTTCCCGCATAGTTTCAAGTCCTTTACAAAAGCTCTATAACAGGTTACTTTGGCATTATCCCCACTTATTCCATTGGCAATATTAGCTACATTGTCCACATCTGGAAAAGGGCAGAACTGGGTAAAAAATTTCTCCAGTTTCTGTAAATCTTTCTTGTCTCGGATGAAAGCAGTCACTTGTGGCGGCGCTGCCCATGAGCTACTGATAGTGTCTGATCGATGGTCTGGTCTGTAAAGATTCCGGAAAAAAAAATTTTGACTCGTCGGCATGTCCAGTACACCTGCTTGGTGCATACTTTATACTCATCCGGAGCCATGTATTTTGGCAAATCCTTACAATCTTGGATATAAATTTGGCCTGATTTGGCATAATTGAAGTGGCCCATTGAGTGGAAAAAGGGAATCAATTTTTCTAACGTACTGACATGCAAATCCCAGTTTACACTTTTTTCGGCGAATATAAAATCTTTAACAAGAAATACCATCCGACAAGAGGTTATCCACAATTTACAAGTACTATTATTATTTTCAATTTTTTCAAAAAAATTTTCAATTGAGTTTACTGAGTTTTTAAATTCGTCAGATTTCAATAAATCGTCCATGCTTCCTGGCGTTTCATAAAATTCACTTCTCAGGTCTTCAAGTGCCAATTTGTAATCGTCATTTACCTTGGCAACATCAAATATTTTTTTAACAATTGCAGCTAACGTTAGAGTATGACACCGTATTGCCCGAGAGTATTGCTTACCAACTAATATTTTCTTGACAATAGTATCTCCATAGATTGAACAGAGAGCTTCATTGTGTCCGATATTTCTCATAACTACACCTATGCAACCCAAGAACGATAAAAGAGTATGAAACCCGCCAAGTCTGATAAAGATGTGAATATCGTTTGAAATAAGCTTTGCCGCCACAATATCGCGGGCTTTCCAGTATAACTGTTGATCGAAGGTTATAATACAAGTTTTCATTTCAAGTTTATCAGCTTGAGCAACACTTTCCATAATTGTCGTAAATAAGGTGTCATAATCAAAAATAATTGGCATTGATAAACGGCAAAAATTGGATTAATGAAACTTCATAATCTTCTTCGGCAGTTAACTCTTCTATATAACCGTTCCACCCTAGGGACATGTCTGGGTCCAAATATTTTTGTAAAATCCGGAATGCTGTGATTTTTGTGGCCTCTGTACATTTTAAATTTACATCGAGATTTTGAGGATGTATCTTAATATTTGCCAATCCATCAGTTGGTTTTAATGTATAAGGAAGTATTTTTATATTATCAAGCATTTCCATTTCTTTGGCGGAAATATTTTGAGCTCTTGGTATCGGATTTTGAGGTAGTTCACTTGATAAAGGTGTAATTATAGCAATTTCACCTGCAACATGAAAATAGCCTCCAAGTATAGTTTTGATGTTGCTGTCACAATTGTCCCACACGAATTGGATGAACGTCCCTAGCTTTAAAGAAATTTCCATATGCTTGGCCGCGGACATCTCATACTTTTTAGTTTCCTTATATGATGCAGTCAAACCACACGAATGGAGTATCTCGATGATGTTTTTAGTACCGAATTATCGGTGAAAGGCTACGGCTATAGCATAAGTGGAAACAAATAATATCTCGGGCACATTGCAGACATTAAAATATGAGCCGTGGATGCAATAATTTGCTCATATTATCGCTTTTTCTTTCTTTCCGCGTGTATTTAAAACTAGAGACTCCAAAAAAAATTTGAATTTTGGTGGCATTTTTTCATATTATAAATTGACTAGCATTGTGTCGCTTTGTGGATACTGAGTAAAATCACAATCTTGTTGACGAATTTCCTTGACAATAGCTTCAGCAGCTTTTTTAAATGCTCTATATCGGGATCTTCATTCGGGATTTTTTTAGCTTTCATTTAGCGCATCATATAGTCCTTTAGAAGAAACACAAATAAGAGTGGAAGATCTTTGCTTACCTATTATTACGAGGTTCTGATCCCCATAATAGGTCTTCAACAGACCCAAAATGGTGCGTTCTGAAGGCTTATAAACATCATCTGGTAACTGTTTGACTAATTCTCTCAAAGTAAATTGAGTGTGTTCATAATCCTCAATATATTCTACAATTAAGTCAAACACCCGGTCTATGTTGGCCTTGAGGTCAGCAGAATGATTAGAGCTTTTAAGTGGGTTAGAAATTTCATTATAACATTTTTTGTGATACACAGCACCTATGGTATCGAAATTGGTTGGCCATGACTTTCGAGTCAAACGGCTGTGTTTTTTTTTCCTTAAGAATTTAATAATTAAAAAAAAAAATTAATTTACTGTGAATCTGGAATTAAAATTAAATTTGATATTGTGAGTGAATTGTAAATGTCTGTCTGCGTGAGTGATTGTGCATCGTTTATCTCGTGTACGGTGTTTTAGAGGATCAAGAATTTTTTCCATGAAAATATCTGTGCGAGGAGTATGGCAGCAGTGCGACAAATTTATAGTAAATGTCCCGCCGCTAAGAAACTACATTTTAAACATAATGAAGGCCAAAGGCAGGTGAGTATACGTTGTATTGTCATATTCACATTTACAATAAGTTGCACATAATGCTGGTGCATAATGAATTTAGCCGATTTTACCACAGACGGTTTTCAGCAGTGGTATCCGGCTTGGTATATGATTTACTATGGTCATTGTCATAAGGAGTCGGAAGATGACGAAAATAACTTTACTTTTATTTTAGGCCTCTGATAATGGTTTGCAAATTTAGTAAACATATTTTATCATGCAAAGCAAGTGACTTGAGCTGTGCAGTTTTCACGTAAAGTGGTAGTGGTTAAAATTAGGTGTGTGTGAAGTGTACGAGGTCCGTGGCTAAATTATTAATTGTTAAATAAATTGTTGGACAATGAACAAGGAATGTTCGAACTAGCTTTACATGCAACATATCATGATAAAACGGTAAGTTTGGTACTCCCGAACGATACAAAAGTGAAAAAAAAGTGCGTGCTAATTTATGTAACTATACACTAGTCTCCAAAAAAAAACACAAAAGTGAACTCCATATTGAAAATGATTTGGGTTTCCATTTCATTTGCAGTTTGAGCAGTTAATTTAGTTCTCTTTTAGTGTGTTCGAGTTTGCTGGATTATCGGACCTTTTATCGTTATTTAATCATTGATTCAAACACCAATCACCTTTTAGCGTGTTCGCGTTTGCTGGATTATTGGACCTTTTATCGTTATTTAATTGGTGATTCAAACACCACTTATTTCAGTTTTAGCTTTTTATTTTCTATTCACGCAAAAATAACATGCACTCATGTCAAGGATTTTTCGTTGTTATTGTTTTTTCAAAACAAAACGTTTTTTCCACGCTTTCTCAATTTTCTCTAACTACTACATAATTTATATTTTAATTTGTACCCCACTATTCTTATAGTGCATTTCTGAATTTAGATAATTTTGACTGATTAATTTAGCTAATGATTCTGATTTTTATTTGTTCCCGAAAGTTTGAATTAGTAGGTGACACCACACTCTGATAATGCTTCTCCAATTTAGAAAACATATTCTCAAAGCTGAACACGGAATCATAAATAGGAGGTTGATCCTTCCATAGTTAATTAGAAGGGGACAGTAAAAAGAACTGTGAAGTAGTGTGACAATGTGTAAATCATTGGTCGTCCTTTTAATTTCTTAACCTCAAAAAGTGTTTATTATTACTGAATTTCTTATTAACATAAGCTCCTTTACAGATAAAGTTTATCTATTAAATTGATTCCTAAAAATATTTACTCTATATATTTATTAATATTTATTTTATTAACATAATCATTTGCTGGCATAAATTAAATTTTTATTTATATTTTGTGTTATGACAGTTTATCAATTGCATATGGTATTATTATAATCTAAGAAAAGGGTGGGGGTATAAATTAAATTTAACCGGAATAATAAAGTTTTTAAATTATAGGTACAGGCAAGTGTAGTGTAAACGGAGAATATGTATAGAAATTGAATAAATTGAAAATTGTTATTGTTTGTGTTTTAATTCTATACGTGTATGTATTTGCAGATTGAAAAATAAAAAAAAAAAATAAAAAAATTAATTAAATTATAATTGCATATCCAACTCTTCTTCCGCATCGCTTTCAAGTAAACTACTTGAGTCGGATTCTTCTAGATAAAAGAGCATGGATGCCGCATCGTGTAGTAAGTTTCGGTTGCTTATAAACAATAAATGGAAGAATGTAGTGTGATGAGTGTATTTAACGTTTTGGGGATGTCGATTGACTGTGTGCATGGTGTGTTTGAAAGGAAAGAGTTTGGACGAGGTGGTATTGCAAATGTTGAATGGAAGAGGAGGGGAACTGGTTTCCAATGATTCTTTAATAACAGGTTTATGGAAATTTATTTCATGTAATCTTGGGTTTAGGCTTAGTGGGTTAAGAGGGCGACGAGAGATTTAAGTACCAAGCAATCAATTAAAAGGGGCCGGAGGAAGCGGGGTGGCGGGAAATATATAATGGGGATGGATTTCAGGACGCCAAGAAGGAGAAGCAGGCATTTACTAATAATAGACTAATATTGATTTTGTTTCAGGGATCACGAGAAATTGGATTCAATTTATGAAAATTATATTAAACTTAAATTCAAAATTAATTAATTAAGGGGATGAGATTAGTTAAGTAAATTAATGCGTTTTGAATTTTAGAAATTAGTAGGCAGTTTAATCTTAATTTAATTAAAGCACGGGAGTAGATTGGGGATGTGTTGTCATGGTTGGTTGAGAGTATCAATCAATGGAAAGCGGCCGGAGGCAGTGTAGTGTGGAAGGTATATAAGAAGTAATTGATAACTAATTAATATTGACTTTAGGATTCCAAGGATGGAAAGCAGTTTGTAGAAAAATGTAGTAAAGTAATTATTAGAAAAATGTAAATACTAACAATTGACCGTCAAGGTATTTGTAACCGGGTCGATCTCAATCCTATACTAACAATCCTATCCTATCCTTCCAAATAAATGTAAAAAAGGGTGTACGGTGGGCCCAGCGTCAACCGGGAGATCTTGCTAAATGCTTGGTCCTACATTCAAAATCAATCAATCACACAGCACCTATGGTATCGAAATTAGATATATTTTCTATTCGCTGTAGAGTCGCTTGTTTTCTAAGTTTATCATATTGACAATCAGGGTGTAATAAAGCTTCAAAAATCGATTCCTTGACATGACGACTTTTGACTTCTCTCCATGTGTGCCTAAGGCTTTTTTTCTTAGAAGTTGAATTGGTACAAATAAAACATTTGTTTGCCCACTGGAATTCATCATTATTGCTTTCTTCCTCTACTCTTATATTTTTAGAAGACCCCTCTCCTGCACCTGTTTCAGAGAATTTTCTTTTTTGTGCACCATTTTTATAAATCGGATGAGTATACTTTCTGTAACATGTTTTATGTACATTTATTACCCGTATGTATATTGGAGATAATACCATGGAAATCATTGGTCATACGGTCTCTCGATGTGTTAATTAACGTCTGGATTCCGGCCGCTTTTAGTTCTATGAGGGAGCTACCAATGCTGACTAAAACCACTTTCTACAAAATGTTTTTTTTAACTAGTACTACCAATTGAATACATAAGAAATAAAAAACTTAAACACGACTTCCGGTCCCATATACCAAATTTGCGATTTGACGTATTTTTCATCTAATATATATGTATTCAAAAACGATAAAAAACATTACCTATTTACTACGTGGAAACGAACAAAAATCATAACAAAATGTGTATAGTAGTCTTCGTAAAATAGTTTTTCTCTTATGACGATCTGTTCGTTTTTACAACTTTTGTACTGAATCAAGGCGTTATGTTTGCGAAGAATTTAGTATAGAGGAGCATTCGTAAACTATACATTTATGTTACGCCATATTTGGATGGCAATGATAAATCAAAACAATACAAAATGTATACAAAGTGCAACTACCGAAAATAAAATGAACACCGATAGATCCCATCAAATGCATGTCAAATGTCAATCCAATCCAATAGAGAACTGTTTGTAGATCTAGCGACAGGAAATTAATGATAGGAATAAAAAAACGAAAAATATTTGTTTGTACAGTTCAGTTGTGTTGAACTGATATTTATTTGTCAGCCTTATTTGCGGGATTTGCATTACAGTCTCTACACAAATCGCGAATATATGTATATCTCACCCGAATCCTTGAATTACTTCATTATTTTTAGTGCTATAGATGTCACTTACATGTAACTAAACAGTTCTCAAAGGCCACTCGTTACAAATAGGTAGGGCTAAATATTTTTTATATCATATTTTCACTGACGATTTCAATTAAAAACTATCGTTTGATGTTGAATACATTTAATATTCCAATAAACAGCGCGTCCAATTTAAATTTAGTTGTAGAAAATTGACTCCTCCGCATAGTATCGGTCGGACACGAATGAAAAAAAGAACTTCTTGGTCATCATACTCAATGAATTTTCGTAGATTTTTTATCAAAATCTGTTTACCCTGATCTAATAACACTTGCACTAAGCCATTTATTGATAATATCACTTAAATAATGAGCTCACTTTCAATTTGCTGCAATTTAATGGCATGTCGTAAAATTGAAAAGTTGTGTTTTGTAATGGTTGTGTATTAGGGCGACCCATTTTTGAGTGGAAAAAACTTTTTTATATTTTTTTAATCGGGCTAAGAGCTCAAAGTATTCGTTTCTATTAGAAATGACCTCATGCTTATTTTCAGGTCGATTGGACCACGTTTAGATGTCGCTCAAATTCGTTCTCCGCAAAAAAAACACTAAAATGACCTTTATTGAATTTTAATCTCCTCTTTTCCTTCAATTCCGTCAAATAATGACAGTTTAAGGGGTTTTGTATGGTAATAAATTGATTTTTGAGCTGTTTCTTTAAATAAAAATTAGAAATCAAGCAATTTCAGCAAATTTTAAAATAGTATACCTATTCTTTTTTTCTAAATTTCACTATTTATTATTTTAGAGCAAAGAAAAACGAAAAAAAAGGGATATTCCACGTCATCATAACTAAAAAATTAACAATTTTATAGCCTTAAAACGACCAAAAGGTTGTTTTGACCTGCATATGTATCTATAATAAAACATCTGTTTTATTGTAATGTACTATGCACGTCTACTTATTTAGTGTATTTTTGTGGAGGCTACCAATTTGTTGCTAGGGCTAAAATTTTCTATATAAATAAGTTCATTTTAGTTTAAACAATGATTATTGTTTTGGAAGTTGGACCAGCAACATCTTTATTCAAATAATAAAATAATTCTTACAAAATATTAATTGTTTTTAATGCGTGATTTTTAAGTTTGAAAATTTCATAAATTTTTAAAGAAGTTTCTAAAATTGTCGTGGCGGTTAATAATCATGGAGAATAACGTACAAACCGTATGTTGGCTGATTGGTAAGTATTATTAAGCATTTAGTATTTTAAATCCTATATCTAATATTTTCCGCTAATATAAGTAAATTTCATAGGTTTATCTTTAGAAAATCTACCGAATGATAACCTTCCAACGAATCGAGATGTAATTAGTCGATTCCTCCACAAGCTGACAAATACGAATTTAAATGTGCAAGCTAGCATTGTTGCGGATGAGCTAGCTGCTATTTGGCAGAAGTTTGGGATTCCTCATCAGGTGAAGAGGAATATTGCTAAAAAAATCATTAAATTACATGATACATATCGGCATCTTAAAAAAAATATTAATAGGGAAAGTGAAACTGAAACAAATAAAAGAGAAATTTTCTTACATGATGGATGGAAACTCTTTGACATTGCACATGATCTTAATATTCAAAAATAGCAGATCCGTCAAAGTTGCGGTTTCTTGAGCATTAAAGAAATATTAATGCTTTTAATGTTCGTTCGTTAAGATCAATTGATGAGAGCAATGTCACATTGGCGACTAGTAATCCACAACCTTCAACAAGTAGAGCTCAAGAAACAGATATAAACTTAATCATTTCGGATACAAGCTCACTTACTCTTTCTTCGAGTGGCAGTGAATATTAGGCACCAGTTGAAAAGAAACTAAAGCAAACAAATTATGCCGCTTCATCTCTGTCATCACTACACATGAAGAACGTCATTGATAAGAATGTAGTAGGTGCGCTGGATTGATCGAAAATAAGCAATTCATGAGCTGCTCTTGTAATCGCAACCACGGCAAATGCATTAGGGCATGATTTAAATTCAATTGCAGTTTCCAAAGAGACCATACGTCGCAGTCGACAACGAGTCAGGAAGGAAATTAGTGATGAAATATTTAAATCTTTCAGTCCTGATTCTATTCTAACTGTACATTGGGATGGAAAAATGTTAGAATATATAACAGAGAAAAAAATGGTTGACCGATTGTATGTCATAGTTTCCGGTTGTGGTAAAACCAAATTATTGGGAGTTGTGGTTCGATACAACTGCCAGCAACGTCGATAGGCTAAGTGGAGCCTGCAGTCTTCTTGAAAAAAGAATTGGCAGAAGTTTATTGTGGTTTGCTTGCAGACATCATATATATGAATTAATTGTATCTGCTGTTTTTAGTAACTTGTTAAAGGAAATATCAAGTGGGCCCGATATTCAGCTGTTTCAAAGATTTAAAAAGCAATGGAATTCTTTTAATCATTACCAGATAAACGCTGGTTTAACTGATTCAAGTGTCCAAGAAATCTTCAGTTCCCTAGAGGTGGAATGTATTATTACCTTTATAAATGATCAACTTGGCAAATTACATAATGGGCGAGATGATTATAAAGAATTTTTAAGTTTATCAGTTTTGTTTCTGGGAAAACCACTTACATTTACAATTCGGTACCCAGGTGCCACCAGCAGAGCGCGATGGATGTCAAAAATTATACAGCCTAAAAATATACATACTTGTTTCGAAAACAGTTCAAACTCACTCGTTCGTTCAATTAAATTATTTTAAAATGATTGTCTAACTGAATTAATTTCATTTTCTTTTTTCAGCATCTGAATCAAAAGGGCTGCGCGACTTCAACATTTTTATCATTAAAATTTATTTAAAAAAATGGTTTACATGCATGAACCCAACATCAGCGCCAAGAAATGATTTAAACTTACTGTAGGAGCTAGTAGCATACAAAAATATCAATCCAATGGTATCATTAGTTGCATTGAAAAGTTTTTCAAACCATTTATGGTATTTAAGTGATATTCTCATAGCCCTTTCATTTTTCGATGAGGATGTAAACAGCCAGAAAAAAACCGCAATGGTTCGAAAATTAGAAGAAGAAAACGAATATAAAATTTTATATTTGAAGAAAGCTGTAGTACCTGAGAATGTGGAATATGCCAAAATAGAAGATTTTGTGTCCAGAAATACAAAGCAGTTTTTTGAACTTTTATTTGGAAGGATGCCAAGTTTTATTGAAAAACACCCTAATACATGGAAGGATGACTCTGAATATTTAAGAATGCAGGAAATTGTAAAAAAATTGCAAGTAGTAAATGACGTTGCAGAAAGAGGAATAGGGCTCATTAAAAATTGCAACGCAATTTTAACGCATCAAGAGGAATACAAGCAGTATCTATTACAAGTTGTAGAAGATCACTAAAAGACAATTCCTTTTGTAACGAAAAAAAATATCAAGGCTACTCTGCAACACAAAAACTAATAAAAAATAAAACAATTTAACAATCTTGTTAATTACATATGAAATGTGTTTCTATGTGCTCTTCAATCTTTTCCATCTCCTTTAACCAAAACCCTCATCTTTCCAAAGTATGGCTTTGTGACTAATTAGCAATGTATCTCAGAAACATTATTAAGGCAGTAATAATAAATTTTGAAACTCAGAAATATTTCTTTATCTATTTAAGCTTCTTTTTTTTATTTTTTATTAATAAAATCAAAATTCTCTACTCACGAGTCATAACATCTTATGTCTTAAGACATAGGATGTTATGACTTGTGAGTAGAGAATTGGTTTGAGATATGTACCTTTTGGTCGTTTTAGGCTATAAAATTGTTAATTTTTTAGTTATGATGACGTGGAATATCTCTTTTTTTCGTTTTTCTTTGCTCTAAAAGAATAAATAGTGAAATTTAGAAAAAAAGAATAGGTATACTATTTTAAAATTAGCTGAAATTGCTTGATTTCTAATTTTTTTTAAAGAAACAGCTCAAAACTCAATTTTTTACTATTCCAAACCCCTTTTTATGATTTTAGTGGATCGGGCATACTCAAAAATACTTAGAAAATATTACACTGTCATTATTTGACGGAATTGAAGGAAAAGAGGAGATTAAATTTCACTAAAGGTCGTTTTAGGGTTTTTCTTGCGGAAAACGAATTTGAGCGACATCTAAACGTGGTCCAATCGACCTGAAAATTAGCATGAGGTCATTTCTAATAGAAGCGAATACTTTGAGCTCTTAGCGTGATTGAAAAAATAAAAAATGGAGGTGTGGCCAACACACGACTTTCTTTTACGAACAGCGAATTTTAAAAAACTATTATAATGCAAATTTCTTGCAAACTTAATTAAGATTGTTTTTATTTTTTCATGTCTTCTGTAAATTGTATATTTTTGAAATATTTGCAAAATAAATTTTCTGTTTCACGGAATATGGGAGCTGTAACCCCAAATATTATGTAAGAGATTAATGAAGATATATCGGTTTTGAGGTCGCCTGTCTGTCAATCTGTCCGATTATCTGTCCGTCTATCAGTCTGTGTCTTCTCTATAGCCCGGATGGCTTAACCAATCGAACAAAAACTTTAGATTAAAGCTTTACTTATATAAAAGAAAGTATGTAAAATACAAAATAATAAATGTGTAAGAAGTTTGCATAATTGGTTTCTCAAAATTCCCTGTTCGCAGAAGAAATGTGTTGGCCACACATCAATTTTATTTTTAAGGGAGTGGCCACTTCCGGTTGCCCGATTTGGACTAAAATTCACTGGGGCCTTCCAATTTATCAAAAAAGCTTAAGTCTGAAGTTTCAGTTCGATTGGTTAAGCCATCTGAGCTGCAGAGCGGACACAGACGGACAGACATACAGACATACAGACTGACAGACAGACATCATTTCGAAACTCACTTTTTCGGACTCAGGGGACCTCAAAACAGATAAATCTTCAATATTCTCAAGGTGAAAATTTTCATGATTACTATACTTTATTTTACTTCGTAAAAGAAAGCAAAAAACTAAAATGGGTCGCCCTAAGTAAACTCTCGATGAAATTAACTGTGGCAAATATTTAAAAGAAGATAACTCCAGTTACACCCTTTTACGGATAATATCTCCAAATATCTCCATATTTCATTTCATATTATATCAATTTTTCTGATATTCCTGCAACAATAAACAATCGTATTACGTTTTTATAAAAACAAAAATTCTGAAGTCTCTTACGATTTTGAACGACTCTTAATATCAAAATCGTTTTCCTAAAAAACTCGAATTTCAGAGTTTTCACTTTTTAAATATTTGCCACAGCAAATAATTGCAACCATTACAGAACACAATTTTTCAATTTTGAGACAAGCCTTTAAATTGCAGTAAACTCATTAGCAAACATCATAAATTCATAATTAATATACATACATATATGACACTAACTTCACTGAAAAACTTTAATATGGGAGATAAGATTCGTAATTTTAGATTTTATACTGGATTTTACTCCGGCCAATCTTTTCTGAATTTCATTTTATATCCACCAACACATTTCTCTAATTAGTTTAGCGTATTACCAGATTAACAACGATAGAAACCACAACCACATTGCACTTAACATATGCACAATATTTAATTAATTTGTATTAGAACAAACAAAACTTAATTAATACAGTTTGTAGTTTTATTTTTTTCCCAATAAATTTACAATAAAATGTTGATTCAAATTAAATTTCTACGCTGTATTTATCCAATGACATTTGAACCGGTAAGCACGGTGTTACTGCCGCTATTCTCAATTGTAGTAATAGTTGTACTGGGAAAGCCATAGTAAGGAGTTACAACATTTGGTCTTGCAGGACTGCCAATCACAGTGGTTGATACTTGTGGTGCTGCAGCGGTGAAAGTCACTTGAACCATCATCATGACAATAGCGAATAAAACAGCGAATAATTTCATTGTGATCTTTTTAATGTTGACTTCTAAAGATAACTGTGAAAATTCGAGTTTTTTCGCAGCTTTATATACCAAAAAGTGTATGGAATTGACGTAATAGTATATGCACATGCGCGACTCAATTGGCTTATTTTTGAAAATATTTATTTAAATTCCAAATGTACAAACAGAAATAATTGAAAATTCAATATTGTTGTCAATTTTTTTCAAGGCAATTCAAATTAAATTCAAATTACACATTCTACTAATTACTTAATTCGGCACGTGAAACATTCAGGTTATTAAGAAAACCAGAAGTGTGTGAAGGTCAAAACCATATCTGAATGTTTTCGTTTTTACTCCGACGATCGAACAGATATAAAAATTGAGGTTAATTTGACAGGATATGCATTGAGATATTTAATGGGCAAAAGCTAGTGGTGCAGAACACATAATCAAAATCGGTTACTTCAAATCTATACCGAATGAAAATTCAATTCGTACTTTTGATTTGGTGCAGCAAATATCGCATCTTAATGAGAAACTGGACCACAGGAATATGTTTTTTTTATTACAAAAGACGTTTATCTTTGAAACCCGTGGCAAAATATAACATCTTTATAAAGCAAACCATGTAGATGATCTAAGCCGGATAGTAAAAATTCGAAATTACTTGAAACAACCGAAGAACATGACAGGAGAGAGGTACCTTTGTGCAGTAGTACGGTGCTCTAAAGTTTTAAAGTTTGAATTTCCAGACATTTTTTCTTTCCGGAATTCGGGGTAGCAAAATTAAATTTCCCAAGAATAACCGGAACTCGGGATATTTTATTGTTTGTATGCTTATGGATTTTGTATTTGTTTATGCAGAAAAAACAAACACGCACTTGTTGTATTATTTATTTTTCATTTATTTTTGACGAAGTGTTTCCATGTTAATGTTTTCGCTTATTATTTTGATACTATGAATTTCCGACTATTTAACATTTTCTAGATGTTTCAAGATTATTTCAGATTATTGAAAATTAAGGCAATTCGAGATTTTTTAAAATTCTGACAGGTACGAAATTGTTTGACTGAATATTAATAGGAATTCATACGAAGATTTATTGATATTCGTACGAATTCGTCAGAATACTGTTTAAAATTCCGTCAATGTGCTCGTTCCTCTTTCATGCGAGTCCCCATAAATTAGTACGGTGTTTAAATACGAACAAAATATTTTGGTTTTCGATCAGTTCTTTGTACAAATTATTTACAAAACAAAATGATTTGAAAGAAATTAATTATTTTTGTGAAGTACGAGCGGTTTTTGTGGGACCAAAAATGCAAACTGTACCAAAATAAAAAATTCTGGAGGGACATTTTTCTTGCGGTGAAATTTATTCTCTGTATAGCTCCGAGGAATCTTTTGTCGTTTTCGCTAATTTTTTCAAATATAAATTTCCAAATTTTCAATTATCAGCTTAAAATATAAAATAGTCACCTACACCCAACAATTTCTGTTACTATCGATAGACATAGTTTGCAAGTATTTTGTTTATTTCATATGAAGATTGCTTGCTTGTTAAACAATCGTGTATTTGCCCCATTATATTATCCAGTAAAATACTTTTTTTTTTATTTGTATTACAGTTTTTGAATTCGTACAAACGAATTTTCGAACGAATCCTTATTCGATGTGACCGCTGCCTATGAAAGTTATATTCCAGGTTGTATATGGGAATTCCAAATTAGTCATCAGGACATTTCTAAACATTTAAATTTTTAATTTTAATAATTTAACCCATAAAGAATTGTTTTGTTTTTAAAGTGTCTAGCCAGTAAATAAGGTTAATTCCACACCAAATGATTACACCATTTAGAAATATTTTCAACTTACAATAATCGATATTGTCAAAATAAATGGCAATTTAGTTTGTACAAAACGCTGTTAGTCATCGGGACCGGACAATCTTATTAATTTGACATCCACTTATATTACATCATTTTTCTGCGATATCAATTAAAATAAAAATGAAATCGGATGAAGTTGGATATGTGCCTATTAATAAATCAATGATTGAAAAGTTGTTGGATACTTTGCTGAAATTTTGTTTAGTAGAACAAGAAATATGTACATATGTGTGTTAGTCATCGAGACAAAAAAAGTTAGTTACCGTAAAATGGGGTGAATAGAAAAAGCGGGGTGAATAGAAACAAAACTTTTAAAAATAATTAACTTGATAATTTTTCATAATACATAATAAACAAAAAGCAACGTTAATTTTTTAAGTTGGTGAATGGTGATGAATGCAAAAATAGAAATAATAGGGATTTTTGGTGGAACACCGGCAGTTTTAAAGAATATATTGGCAAATATAAATCAACATTGTTTGGTTCGAAAAATATTCTAAAAAACTTTGCATTTAATTGAGCCATCTTTGGAGTAATATCAGATAAAATTCATGTAAGTTGTTCAATTATGTCTTCTTTTTACTTGCGTAGTTAAAATTGTAATTAACTTTTACCGCTTTTTCTAAATTTTACCATTTTGTAGTTTAGTCACAGATAAGAATAGACAGATGTGGATCTTGTATGGGCTATATTTACATACCAAAATTTCAATACCAAATTCCAATCCAATCCTTTTAGAGCAGGACGTACATTTCTGTCTTTTTTTATCTTTTTTTACGTATGGCTATTTTGATTATATCAAAGCAAACATAAACCAACTTCAAGCAAAATTTTATTTTATGTTTTTATTCACATTACCAAGTTTTCCTTAATTCGAAATTACTAAATTTCCCTAATGTTAAATTATTATAGTATATATTTCGGTTTTTGATTGGTACAGAGTATTAAAATGCCCAGACAATACAAGTCGAAGAGCCAAAAACATTATAAAAAGCGTGATCCTCTGATATTGAAACAAGCAGTTGAAGATGTTAAAAATAATAAGTTATGATTAAGGAAATCATCGGAGAAATACGGTATATGTATACCATTCCGTGATATATCGCCATTTAAAAAAGGTGATAAAATACAAAATCAGGGGGGAATAACCTGCTTAAACGAAACTGAGGAAAAAATCCCTGTGGACAAATTGATCATTTGTTCAGAATGGGTTATCCCATTGATACAATAACATTACGAATGAATATTCAAGAATTGTTAAACCTGCAAGAGAGATAGGTCGAATAATTTAAGGACAAATTATCTGGTAAAGAATTCATCTGCTTGTTTCCAAAACGATACAAGCAAGCATTATCTCACCGCCCACAGTGTCAGATTTTGTTGAAAAAGCGGTCAAAATTATGAAACTTGGCTATTAGTGAAGATACATTTTTGAAATTTTGAGGATATATAGAAGATAGAACACAGTTTACGAGAAACCAGAAAGAAAATAGAAAACCAGGGGTGGAACACAGTTTTTACACGGGTTAAAAATATAATTAAAAGAACAAATATTGTATATAATTTATAAAATAATTTTTAATTTTTTTTTAAGTAGTTTGAATAAGATGCAAAAATGATTCAACCACGGGGACAAGTGGCATGATTTCGAAGATAAAAGTATGAGTCCTGCAAGTGCAAGTGATGCCATACACGGAAACAAAGTTTCACCAAAAAAAGCTTTCAACTTTAACGGATGAATGTGAACGACTGGAGGCGTAAATGCTCGTGAGCTATGAGGCTGTAATTTTCATCTTACTTTTTATTTTAATAATTTGTTAAACCACCTCACCTCAGTTCTTTAATCTGTTATGAATGAGCTCCTGCTCAAAATAGATTATTTAATTGGGGTGAGTGGTCGCTAGTGCAAAATTAATGTAAATAAATAAATAAAAAAAATAAAAATAAAAAAAAAAAATATCACAAATATTAGTACATAAAACGTATTATATAAGTTCTTATAATAATTCTATAAAGGTACTATGTATATCATTATGTAGATTTTCAGTTCTATTCAATAATAACTATAAAAAGCCTGTAGCTTCATCTTCATAATCTCTTTTTTTTCTATAATTCGTAATGATGATATCACTGGGTCAGAAGATATTAATAGTAGTGAAAATAAATCTTGGTTTTGATTTATCCTTGAATTTTTTCTAGTATTTAAAAGCCGAAATTTATAATAATCCTTATTTCGAGATTCCTACGCTTCCTCAGACAACTCTCCTGATGGTACGATGTGATTCCGAATAATAGATGATCAAAGAACTTTATGCACAGTTGATGACATCGTTCTCCAGGATCCATAATTGTTGATATATATATATATATATATATATATATATATATATATATATATATATATATATATATATATATATATATATATATATATATATATATATATATATATATAATATGTGGTATCACTCGCTTATTTATGATATTTTTCGTTTAATCATTACTTTAAACCTCCTAATCAGCTCATAATCAACTTTAGTTATTTTGGTGGAAGTTCTGCATTCGCAAAAAATCTTCTGGCGGTGTTCCCATCATTAGTATTTCCAAACCCCTGCTTAGGTGTGCAATAATTATGCTAGTTTCCCTTTTAAATTCTGTCTGAATTCGTGAATTCGTGCTTTTTATCAGAATTTTCAAATAATATTTCACAAACATTCAAATATTTCACAGCTACAGCCATTTTTCAATTTCGAGCTCAGTTTTTAGAATGAAACAGTTAAGAAAATATTCGCATTCATATAGGCAACATTTATTAAAAGCAATATAATCCATAAAAGCAGTTCAATTATAGGATTTTGGGTACATAGTACCATAAACCGGAAGACCATAAATTTACTTATAAGGAACAATGCAACAGTTAAAATATTGTAACTTTTTTTTATGGACTTTTACGGATCTAAATTTATTACCTGCAGGAACATTATATAATGATCTTTCATTTGCCGTTAGTCCCATGGTGGAGAAACATGGAGAAAAAAAGGTAAGCTTACCTAAACACAGAAAATAGTTAAAAAATGGGGGTTTTTTTACACCTTAATAAAATAAATTAAATTCATAAAAATGCAAAAAGTTGTCTTTGCTCAATTTCACAATAGACCCAACTTTACAAAAAATAAACTTTTACTTATATCCCTTAATGCAGTCCTTTGGTGTTCAAGTAATTTAGTTAAATGTAAATTAAATGAAAAACAAAAAAAAATATTTTCAAAAATGAGTCATCTTTAGCGTGCTATAACATCTAAATAAAAAACAATAAATTTTTTTTTTCATTTTTGCTGAATGCATTGGACATTATACTAACTAAAAATCACAAAAAAAATTAATTTTGAAACAAAAAAAAAATTACAAAATCAGTACTTTTGGCCACTTTTTCAGCAAAATCTAACACTGTGCGCCGGTTATTCCAAAATACCAAAAGAAATCGGGCTGCTGTTTCACCAGAAATCATAAATGAATACACGGAGAAAAAAAATCACTGAATTATTTACTATATAACATAGTAATCGAATTATAGCAAACTGTGCTATGTATTTCTGTAAAAGCTACTATGTGTATGGTGGACTTTATAATTTGCATAGTAGTGTGTTCAATATAGGAATCATTACCATAATCTACAAATTAATTATATAATATAGGAATGTTGCCTATAACCAATAGTAATTTTTCCTTTTTGTCAAGGTAAATCCCGTTATTTTAAACTGATCAAAACGCATTCCTTTTATTCCTTCTTTACAGTCGTAACGTAGCCCATAATGGTGAACAGTCGATTTTATTTTATTTCGTAAATACAAAAAAAATTTGAATCGTTTCGAGTACATAATTAAGTTTTATGTTATTAGAAAAAATATAATAAGAAAACTGTGTCAAAGCCTCTTCTATATAAAAGCCGTAAGTATCATACCAATTTTAAAAGAAGTTTAATTTAAAGAAGATACATTTTATGATTCCTCATAAGAATTCATGTAAAATTGAACATTTTTGATGTAAATTTTATTAATGAAAAATACTCGTACCATAAAACAGTTTTAGGTTTTTATTTAAATCAAACTTTTAATTATAACATATTTTGAAACCAATAATTTATATTAAGTAATTTGATTAATGTGATTAAAATAAAATTGTACAAATTTAAATTTTCTTTGTGAGGCTATGTGAAAAAGGTAGTGTAAACTTATAAAAACAAAATCAATGACGTAAAATCTTGTTCAGAATGGCTTGCCTGAATGGTGTTTTTTGCGCTGTAAGTAATATGAGTGATTTATTTGATGAAAAATTATATCAATTTCTAACATTATGATTGTCTTATTCCAGATATGATTACAAGATGATTGTGTGATATCAGTGCTTAATTATTTATTTGACGTATTTCGTAACAGCATGTATTTGACGTTTTTTCACTGGATCTAATAGATTTTAATTTGTTTTGATGCCAATTGTAATTTTAGTTTTACCTGTTTTTAGTTATTATGTAAGTCATTTAAATATTTATCTATTTATCATAGGTTTAAAAAAAAAATTATTTACAATATTTGTGAAAAAGAACGAATTTTTATTAATTTCAAATGTTTGATAAATCATATGTGCTCATTAAAGAGAAATGGTTCTAATCGATATTATTTGTACATTAAAAAGTTATTCCAGTTAAAAACGATAATTCGGAGGAACTAACGTTTTTTAAAATAACAGGATTTTTAAAAATTGAAAATAATATAATATCCATTTTAAATACAATGTACATACATATGACATAAAATATTTCGATTTTCACAAGTATGCATATGTTGTAAAAAATCCTAGAGTTAACTAATACATTAAATGAATTACATAAATTCAAAATCAAATATTTAAAATTAGAAAAAATAATAATTATAAATTAATTATATTTTAATATTTTATTTTTATTTTGTGTAGACAATAAATTGAATGAATATTATAATATGTTAAATCAAATAAATTGAAAACGTTTTTTATTACACAATGGAAATGATACTATACTCTAAAGTACCCATAGCTATATTACAGTGTAAACGATACGATAATTATTTGTGTGCACTTTTCATAATGGTAATTGTTACTATATTGTTATAAGATATTTTACTATTTTTATGGTAACCGGTACCATACACATCATTTAATATTTTCGTAATATTGTATAGTAAGCATTCCGATAATAAGCCACAAATGCCTGGGCTCCTATAATTTATGGAAATGTGTACTATAAATTTTTTTCCGTGTATAGGAATAGAAAGAAACCGAAATTCAATGACTGTTTCTATTCACCCCAATAGCAGGTGAATAGAAACAGTGAGGTTTTTTTAAAAAAAATCCGCCATATTCATTTCTAATATATCAAAGTAGTTTGAAATTGAAAGAGTACACCAAGACCCATATTTTAAAATATTTCATTATATTAAAAACAAATATCCTCTTAGCAGTACATGCTTGTAAACTTGAAAAGTGTTTCTATTCACCCCATTTTACGGGACTCGTCTGTTAAACTTTATTACATTTAAGTTACACGCAAATTGTGGAATTCTCTACAAAAACAAACCAGCAAACTTCTCATACATTATAAACTTCAAGGTTTTTAAGTTTAAATTAGTTAACTTTAGGTACATTTTTTGTTGTAGCATTTTTCTTCATTTTTGCCAACAAAGATGGTTAAAAAGAAGTTAACAAATAGAAATATTAAATTAAAGTGTGGCAACTTGTGAAGGTAAGGATAATAGTGAAGGAATCGTAATTTGGTAATTCAGTGAAGATGGGTTCATCTTTCCTTCAAATGAATTGTTTTTTGCTGAATTTTTTCTCTGAAAAAATATATTCAATAAAAATTCAACATTTTTCTCCTGTTTACTTTTTGTTTCTGTAAATCTTCAGCTGTAAAATGATACAAACAAACATATTTCACTTTATAATCACATGTTTGAAAAAAATATTCCCGGAAGGTTTAATTAATATATTTTGAACTTATTAAAACAATTTTCTCTTAACTGTAATACCCTTGACAGACTGCGATTTATTAAATCCGATTTAGCTAAACTCGTTTTAAATTTCGGTTAATACACTTAAACTGTTATTGTTTTCATAATATTTGTCAAACTAATACACTCTGATTACATCGTTTTTGTCACTAAACTCAAAATAATGCATAAATACCATAAATCTAACTACGGCAAATTTCGAAAATTCACTAAATCGGATTTATTCAACCATAGTCTGTCTAGGGCTTAAGATGGATTCTAGAAGTATATGTTACTATAACTGTGCAATTAATGTTGACTAAACTTCGTTTCATGATATTTGATCTGATTCTGATGAAGTATTCTTCATGAGGTGATTCGGAAATATATTTATTTATTTATTTATTTATTATAATACAATCTGTGGATTTTTTAAAATCCAGTGTCGACTGATAACAATTTAATATATTTACAACATTAATATTTAAAGGAAAAAAGAAAAACTAACATTAATAAAGCAGAAAATTACAAGATAAATATAATATATGTACATAATTACATGCTACACTTGAAAATGCAACAAATCATTCACACTCGAGGACTTGAACAAAAACGATTTCAGTCCTAGCTTAAATATATTGAATTTATGAGTGCCTTTTAAATCATCTGGTAGGCTATTGAAAATTTTTGGAGCCAATATTTGAAACGAGTTTTGGTAGTTTGTTGTTGTAAATTTTTCTAGCCGCATGTACTGCTTATTTCTCAAGTTGTACTTGACTGTAACATGAGACTGAGTGTCCTTAATAGAAAAAAATGATTTCATTACTTTGTACACAAATAGATGTCTAATGAGGAAAATTTCCAAAAACTCAAATAAAGGCCACGAAGCCGATAGCCTTGTTGAATTGAGCATAATCCGAATAACATGTTTCTGAGCAATAACAAGTGGGTAAATTCTAGTATTATAAGTTCCTCCCCAGCATATTAAACCATAGGACAATCTTGATTCAACTAGCGCAAAATAAATAATTCTTAGGACTGCTAAAGGACAGGCTGAACGTAAAATATAAAATTTTCGAATTACAGCATACAAATAGATACGCAACGAATCAATATGGGGCAGCCAACGCATAGAAGCATCCATAGTCAGGCCAAGGTACTTGAATTTTGATACGAATTCAATATTAAAACAATCCGCGCAACAAGTTATGTTATCACACTTTATATCATGGTAAATGATATCTGGTTGAACAACAATTTCATTATTAAGTTTAAAAAACATACCCTTAGTTTTTGTGCTCAGAAACATGGTATGAGCAAGACACCATTTTCTAAGACTACATAGGTCAGAGTTCATAGACTGAATGTTCGTACTTTCCAAACGATCATTATACAGAAACAGTAGATCATCCGCAAAAGCTATCAACTTTGCAGAAAGCTTCAAATAAAAAATTGAGTTTAAGTAGATCAAAAAAAGCATGGGGCCTAAAACAGAACCTTGTGGAACACCATCATTGATAATTTTACATTCACTCAAAACATCACCAATCTTAACCACTTGAGTTCTATTACATAAATATGAGCTAAGCCATTGCCAAGCTACTCCACGAAAACCAGCATGTAGTAATTTTTGTAATAATACCTTGTGGTTAACCATATCAAAAGCTTTAATTAAATCCACAAAAATTGATGCAACCGATCTTTTCTTATCAAGACCTTCATACAGGAAATTAGTGAATTCCAATAGGGCTCCCTCAGTACTTTTAGATCTTCTAAACCCGAACTGCATGGTATGCAAAAAATGTGTTTTATTCAAAAAACTAGTTATTCTTTGGTGAGCTACCTTTTCAATAATTTTAGAAAAAACCGATAATAAAGAAATCGGCCTGTAATTTACAATATTATTTTTATTTCCTTTTTTAAAAATGGGAATAACCTGACTCTCTTTTAGTTTAGTTGGAAAAATACCCGAATCAAAACTAAAATTTAAAATATATGAAAACACATTAACAATACAATGAGAAATTTGTTTGACAAGAATATTGCTGCAGTTATCAATGCCAGTAGAAAAATTAGGTTTCAGATTCGACATGACTTTTAGCAGTTCATCTGGACAAGTTTCAAAGAAAACACATGACTGTACAGCGGAATTGCTATAAATAAGGTCAGAAAAATCATCTTCATTGTTACTTACAGTCAGTTTTAAATCTTGGACCGCATTTACAAAATAACTATTAAACAATTCAGCCAGTTCACGTCTATCAGTTATACAATAATTGTAATCAATATCAATTTTTTGAATTTGCACATTTTTCCTGTCTTTATTTAAAACGCCATCAACTAGTTTCCAGCATTCTGAAATATTACCATTCGCAGATTCAAATTTATTTTTGTAAAAGTTGACCTTAGCAAGAGTCACGTCGTGCTTAACAACTCTATTTATCACATCAAAGCGCCGTTTAAGCTCTAAATCATTCACCCTTCGAATTAACTTCTTGGCTATTTTATTCTTCAGCCTAATTTTAATAAGTAGTGAAGGTGTAATCCAAGGCTTAATAATTCTATCCTTTGATTTAATTTTAATATACGAGGTATTTTTATTTATATAAAATTTTAACCTGCACATAAAATTGTCAAATGCTAGAGTCACATTTCCTGGCGAATAGACGACCGACCAGTTTTCATTAGACAGATCATCTGTTAAACTTAAATAATTAATAATAGATTTGGTTAAATAATTATTTGGTAATGGTTTAGTAGAAGCACAACTTGGCAAAAATAATATGGATGTCATACAATGATCAGTTATATTCAGATTATGTACATTCGCAGAAAAACTGAACTTTAAGTTTAATGAACATCTGAAGAATAAATGATCCAGACATGTAGAGGAATTTTTTGAAACACGAGTTGGTGAATTAATTAACGATTTTAATCCGTGTGTAGCCATCATACATAAATAGTCATCAGCTGATATACGATCATCGAGAATATTTATGTTCATATCCCCACAGATAATAAGATTTTTCGACTTAATACCTGCAAGAACAGTATTAAATTCATCAACATATACAGACGAGTTTAAGGCATGAAATCTATACGAACAAACAACCGAAAATGAAATAGAATCAAAATTAAAATTAAGCAGTAAAACATCAGCACTACTAATATCAAAATAGGAGACAGTACTGTACTGAATGCTATCATCAAAATATACAACAACGCCACCCGCTCTATACGTAGAATTACACTTACCAAATATATTATAGCCAGGAATTTTATAGTTATCAAGTTCAAAATCTTCAATCCAAACCTCTGACAATAGAATGATCTGTGGAATTTTATTAAGTGCAGCAATATTGGCTAAAAATAAATTAAAATTTTTACGTATACTTCTTATATTTTGATGTATAATAAATAATGACGAATCTTTTATATTGGATGATTTCCAGGCGGGTTGACTGGTGCAGCCGGTGTCCAAATTTTCCCCCGAGAAACCGTTGGAGCCCCTAAAAAAGAGCGTTCATGTATTCTGCTTTTGAATTCTTTGACCAGAGTTCCAGCTGGCCAAACACAAGGATTCAACAAGATTTCAAAGTCTGACTCCAGCACAGTTAATTTAAAAGATGAGTAGTCCTTATTAACTGCATCTTTACTCTTGGACCACCTAAAAACTTTGACCTCCTTTATGCCAGCAAACTGGATATTAACATAATTCCGCAAATCATTCTCATTTACATCCGCATGCAGTCTAGATATAAATAAATGCCTGCGCCGTTCTACAGTACGCAGCACATCACTACCAATACCGGATCCAATAATAATTTTATTTGAGTTCCGATTTTTTGTGGAATTGAAATTAATACCACACTCATCATTTATCGCGGCATCTTTATTATGAGAAACGTCTTTAGATGTAGTCGTAATACGTTGACTTACAATTCCAGAATATGAATCCAGCTTCGAGCCTTTGCTGACTAAGTTTATAGTCGGAAGCTCATTACTGGAACAATCAGGTACAAAAAGTTTCCTGCAATCACAACGTCATTAACATTTATGATCGCAGCATCATCCTCAACACTCATATTAAGCAAATGCGGTTTGTTAATCACTGAATTAGTTTCTAAATTGTTTACACGCATTTCAATACTTTTAGAAAACTCGGTGATTTCCGATAGTTTGCTTACTATTAGATTACACAAATTGCAGAACCAACGAACATTGTTAGAACCACAAATCAAATTGAATGCTGATTTTGTGATTCCTGCACATTTATAATGTGCCACTTTTTTACAAAGACCACTACACACTAGCAAGTTTTCTTGCAATACCGTGTTATTGCAGGTAATGCAATTATTATTATTGTTTGACATTGTTCAAATAAGAACAATCACTGACACTTACATACACTATTTATAAATGTAGAAAATTTTATTCAATTTCTAGTATTTATTAAACTATAAATAAAATGAAAATTTGTATACAGCAGAAAAAAAAACAACAAACAAACACGTCCTATTCGCTTGGGTATTTTGGTATATATGTACGTTAGCTTTGTGGGTTGCCCGGTTTCAAGGTAGCCCGATATTTTCGGGGATTGTTAGGCAGTGGTTACATTGAATAAGGATTCGTACGAAAATTTATTTGTAAGAATTCGAAAGAATTCGACGAAAACCGTAATACAAATAAAATAAAAGAATTTTTTTACTGGATAGCAACAGAAATTCTTGGGTGTAGGTAGATGACTATTTTTTATTTTAAAGCTGCAAAAGGAAAATTTGGAACAATAATTGAAAAATTAGCGAAAACCATTCGGAATCCATTTTACCGGAAGAAAAATATCCCGCCATAATTTTCTATTTATGGAACTGTTGAATTTTTAGTCCCAAAACCCGCCCTTATTTTGCAAAAAAAATTTATTTCATAGAATTCATTTTATTTTATAAATAATTCTTACAAACATCTAATCAAAAACCAAAATATTTTAAATAATTAAAAATTGTTTATTGGTTCTAGGCTCGATTTGTTTCTTATGTTATTATTTTTCTTTTTGCTTGAGCTTTCGGACTCAATTCAAGTCCATTTTCAAAACGTTTTGTACACCTTTGTTTATTCTCGTTGCTGCAATAAAACAAAAATATGGATTGAATTTTCATTGGGTAAAATTAAAACTCAATTTTTATCGAAATTTTGAATTTAGAAAAGTAGGTAAAAGAACATTTTAATGTATTTTAATACAAATCTTTATTATCGCCTGCAAAATAGGCTCCTTTTGAGCCAATAAAAGCATGCCAACGGTTAATCCATTTTTCCATACACATCTTATAGGCGTCGGCCGCGATGGCCTTTAGTTGTTTCAGCGAATTTATTTTTATAGCAAGTCAGAGAGAGAGCCAAATCTGGCGGATGCCACTCGCATTTTCGATAGAATGGACTCCCCAAAACACTTTTGCATCATTTTCAATGATTCCGTAGCCGTAATTCCATTGGAAACACAAAATTTCAAGCAAACATTTTTTTTCCATAGTAAATGGCTGCCAAATTCAAACTAATGGACATATTCTGCTCAAACGTCACACGAATGTCAAAGACGTTTGTACCAACCTAGAAAAAAACGTTGTACCAATTCGGTTTATGCACGCGGTTTAAATGGACCAGTCCGGGTCAAATTTGATGAGATGGTATCTTATGAACATAGCAGCCAATCAAAGAATTACTTCGCCACTCGTTAGATAATATTCTAAAGAGTACGTGTCGTGATTTTGAACAAAATCGGTTGAGTTAATCTTGAGATTTCTTATACACCAGTTTGAAAAAAGCAGTTTGGAGAAAAACGCAAAAGAAAAACAGTACGGCGTCAGCGTCTTAAAAAAAGATTTCAAATTATTCATAAAACTGCTATGTAGTATTTGTGTCAAATAAAAATTATTTTATTATACTTAATAGCTGCGTCAAAAAAAAATTTATTTGTATAATTATTTTTCCTAAGATATTTAGATTAGGTTTCAACCTTAAACGCTTCTGGTTTCCTTAATAACTGCGTGTGGAACAGGCTTTAACCTTCCACGTGCCGAATTAAGTTATTAGTTGAATTTGTAATTTGAATTTCATTTCAATTACCTTGAAAACATTTACAATAATATCGAAATTTCATTTATTCCTGTTTGCACAAGTGATATTTAAATAAATATTTTCAAAAACAATCCAATTGATGCGCGCATGTACATATACTATTACATCAATTCCACTAAAATTTTGGTATTTAAAGCTGCGAAGAAACTCGAATATTCACAGTAATCTTTAAAAGTCAAAATCAAAAGGATCACAATGAAATTATTCGCTGTTTTGTTCGCTATTGTTATGATGATGGTTCAAGTAACTTTCACTGCTGCAGCACCACAAGTATCAACTACTGTGATTGGCACACCTGGTACCATTACAGCGGTTCAGAATCCAGCGGTTTACTATCCTTCGAGACCAATTCCTGTAAGTCCTTACTATGGCTTTCCCAGTACAACTGTTACTACAGTTGAGAATAGCGGTAATAACGCCGTGATTGCCGGTGGAAATACCATTGGATAAAAACAGCGTAGACATTTAATTTGGATCGACATTTTATTGTAAATTTGTTGAAATAAAAAAAATAAAACTATAAACTGGATTAATTGAGTTTTCTGTTGTTTTGTTATTTTAGAATTCTATATCGTTTTTTAACATCTATAGAATATTTTATCGTTAAATCTCTTTATACGACGCTTGGCAGTGTCATTCCATTATCGTGAACGAGCACCGACGATGAGAAGGAATTGTCCCATCTTACCCACTTTGTTTGTTTTGTATATTCAGGGATAGATCTGCTGCGACTGGGTGAGAAGAAAGTAGTTCCAAAAAATAAAAGGGAATTTCTTGGTTTTGTTTTGGGGAGTTTAAAATCAGTTCAATAATAAATTTGAGATATATGCATTCCCTTCGACCGGAAATTTAGTTGGTTAAAAAAAACCTTTTTAATTCCTATTAATTTTTGTGTATGTATTGTACATAAATTAACAAATAAACAGAGCAAATATAAAGTTATTAAATATTGTGCAAGGTGGAAAGTGGTTGTGACTACTAGTTGTTTTGTGAAATTCAGCTGTTAAACTGGCAATATAGCTGGACCAATTAGACAAATGTTTGGTGAATACAAAAATGAAATTCAGAAATGCCTGTACAGAATAACATCAATAATGAATGCTAAAATTACGAAAATTATTATATGAAAATTGCATGTTAATGGGACCCCAGAATATTGTAACTACAGTAGCTTTATTTGTATTCAACTGGTTCAAAGGAAAAATTCTGATGGAAAATTAGTCAGTTAAGGTCCTAAACTTTGAATCGGATTAGGTTTTAAGAAAGATTGATTTTTTTTTTTTCAAATATAAAGTTTTTTGACTGGATATTGTTTTTGGTTTGTAAACAAATTTTTGAAATATTATTTTAATTCGTTGAAACTATAATAGACTAGTTATATAGCCGAAACCGAAACGGAATGAAATGAAACGAACGAATTGATTGTATGAAAACCTACTAGACTAATTATACAGAAGAAACGGAATGAAAACGAACGGATGAATTGATTCAATTCAATTTGCTTTCGTTTCGTCTTTGCGGTTATACATTATCGGTTTTAATTTATTTTGCTATCCTTAGTAGCACTTATGTCAAATTGTTAAAACAAATACCGATTTTCCATCGTCATAGAATAATAGTATAATAGTATTTTGCTATTATACTATGACGATGGAAAACCGAAGTTCATAGTATAATAATATAATTATAATATTTCGTTATACTAGCTATCAAAAATATAATAGGTAGCAAATTGTGTTTTTAACATTGTAAATTTTTCTGACAGTGTATTATTTTGACAATTCGCAAAATTAGCATTCGATTTTTTTTTTTGTGAATCTATAGAGCTTGTTCAAATATTCTAATGGAATTTAAAGTTATTTTTGTGAAATTAACATTGTGAATATCGGCATTTATTTCTAAAAATCAAAGAAAATTGTTTTTTTATTTTTGAATATACGCTAAAATTTTCAAAATAGGAATTATACCTACGTTCACATAAAAATAACTATAATTGGTGTTAACTTCATCGCGCGCGATGGAAAACCGACAAGGGATAATAGTATAATAGTATTATACTATTATGCTATTATACTATGGACGATGGAAAATCGGTAAAAGTAACAAACTAAATAAAATACAAAATGGATTCAGACTTCGAGGTAGAATTAGATCGAGGTAGGTTTTTGAACAAAAAAAAATAGATTGAGTCGCGAAAATCAGTGTATATAACTGAATTATTAATTATTTTTGTAGAAAAAGCGTGTCTTTGGCACAGTGTTTGTTCTGTGAAGTCTTGTTTTATGTTTAGAAAGTATTTTTAAAAATTTCATTTTGTCTCTGAATTGATTTATTTAGCTTTACACGCCCATACATGTTTTTTTTATTAGCAATAATATATTGATTAATAAAAAAACATCCATTTTTTTGAGAAATGTATTTATTTTATTTTTTATGAAGTTTTGTTTTTGTGCGCGCGAATAAATTTTTGAAATAAAACCATTTTCAAAACGCCAGAAAACGTTTTCGCCAATTCGTCTATATAACCATGTTCCTTTACGTCTTTCGTTTTAGTTTCGTTTCGTTTCGTTTCCGTCTATATAACCAGCCCATATAGAAATTGGAAAATTTAAAAAAATGTATTTTTTTAATAATTAGTCACATACTAAAATAGAGAGCTCCCCAAAGCCGCTTAGCATTGGTCCTTTCTGCTCAAGGATGACAAGAAATTATGTAGATTCCTTTCGTTTTCATATTGTAGTTAATAATAATTTAATGGGGTCGTCCTTTTTAACCCTTAGCGGCCACAAGGGGTAAATATGTACCCCAGGCCAAATCACCTTAATTTAATTTATCAAAAACTACGAAAACCATACTTGTCGCGCCATATATAGGTTGTCGATGAATGAAGGTTACTTGCATGGCACATAGAAGGAAGAAAAAAGTATTAGTAGCGCGTATAAACGATGAATTTCGGAAGGAGTAATGATTTTTCAATAGTAATGATTTGTTTTCTGAAAAACGTCATTTTTCCTGACTCTGCGCATATATAATTTTTACTTTCTTTTACGTAAGTAAAATAAAGTATAGTAATCATGAAAATTTTCGACCTTGAGATTATTGAAGATTTATCTGTTTTGAGGTCCCCTGAGTCCGAAAAAGTGGGTTTCGAAATGATGTCTGTCTGTCAGTCTGTCCGTCTGTCCGTCTGTCTGTCCGTCTGTCTGTCAGTCTGTGTCATCTCTACAGCCCAGATGGCTTAACCAATCGAACTGAAACTTCAGATTTAAGATTTTTTGATAAATTGGAAGGCCCCAGTGAATTTTAGTCCAAATCGGGCAACCGGAAGTGGCCACTCCCTTGGGCCAGAAAATTTGTTTTGCAAATATCTCAAAAAGTGTAAGGTTTACAAAAAATTACTAAAACAAAATGTTTCCAAAAAATAAAAGTAAAAAAAAATAAAAAAAAAAATTTAAAAATTTAAAAAAAAAAAATTTTAAAAAAAAAATTTTTTTAAAAAAAATTAAAAAATTTTATAAAAAAAATAAAATTGATGTGTGGCCAACACATTTCTTCTACGAACAGGGAATTTTGAGAAACCAATTACGCAAACTTCTTACAAATTTATTATTTTGTATTACTTTCTTTTACATAAGTAAAGCTTAAATCTAAAGTTTTTGTTCGATTGGTTAAGCCATCTGGGCTATAGAGAAGGCACAGACTGACAGACGAGCAGACAAACGGACAGACTGACAGACAGACATCATTTCGAAACCCACTTTTTCGGACTCAAGGGACCTCAAAACAGATATAACGTATGAGGAATGAAATATGGACAAATGTAAAATTTGTTTGTATTTGTATTGTACAACCAAAAATAAAAATTTCCTTGTTTTTAAATAAGGTGATTCCCCTATATTTTATAAAAAATACATTAAAACTGCGTCATTTTACGATTAGTTACAAAAATGTCGTTGTTAGAAGTAGATCGTCGTAAATTAATTTATAAATTTTGTCAGGAAAATCCAGACAAAAAAAAGAACGAGATTTTTCACTACTTCAAGGATCTTGGATTCAAAAAATCCTTTATCTACAAAACAATTAAACTGTTTGAGAATAATGAACCTGTGGAAAGAAAACCCGGCTCTGGTAAAAAATGTCAACTACAAGATAGCAAAGTTCGAATGAAATTGAAAGGTGAAACAGTGGGTCGAACTGCAAAATCGTACAGACAACTGGGTAAAAAATATCAAGTTGCCCCAAAAACTATCAAGAAATATTTACAAAGTATGAATATTCAACGAAAACCCAAAAAATCGGCACCAGCAACTACAGACAAACAATTAGCTACAATTAAATCTAGGTTAAGAGTGCTTTCCCAAACATATTTCGCCGCTTCTTCAGCTTATAAATGTGTGATGGATGATGACAGCTATTTCACTGTTGAAGGTAATGAATGGCAGCCAAAATACTACTACGAGTCTCCCGATCACAAAGCACCAGAAAAGGAGAAGTTTATTCATAAGACCAAGTTTCCAGGTAAAGTTATGTTGTGGTTGGCTATTAGCGAACGAGGTGTCAGTGACCCAGTATTTTTCAAAAGTGGTTTAGCGGTTAATGCGCAAACATACACAAACAAATGTTTACCTGTGCTTCAGAAATTTATAAATAAATATCATAAAAATGATAAAACGATTTATTGGCCTGATTTGGCATCCTCACATTATACCAACGCAACGTTATCTGATTTACGTCAACGCAGAATCCAATTTATCCCTAAAGACTTTAACCCACCAAATGTGAAGAGAATGGTATACAGCAATGGATATCGTGCGAAAAATGTTGAATGTCTTATTAGAAAGATAAAAAGAGATTTAAAGAAGATCGATACATCAGGAACGCAGGCGGCTATGAAAAGAGTGCCAGAAAGAATCAGGAAAGCGAATCGATATGGAGCGCAAATTTTTCTGTAAACTTTATCTAAGAATTAAAGTTTTAAATAAATTATGGATTAAAATCGTTTGATTAGTAAATAATTTATTTTTATTTTTTTTTGTTTGTCCATATTTTATTCCTCATACGTTATCATCATTAATCTCACATAATATTTGGGGTTCCAGGTCCCAGATTCCGTGAAACAGAAAATTTATTTTTACAAATATTTCAAAAATATACAATTTACAGAAAACATGAAAAAATAAAAACAATCTTAATAAAGTTTGCAAGAAATTTGCATTATAAAAGTTTCTTAAAATTCGCTGTTCGTAAAAGAAAGTCGTGTGTTGGCCACACCTCCATTTTTTTTTGTCAAATTATCTTGATATTGGCTCTTGTAAACCATATTAGAAATTGAAAAACATGTTTCAGAATGTCCGTGAATTTTTTGGAGTCTCAATATTTTAAATTTGTCTTTCTAGGCCGATTTTTTGACTGGGGTGAAAAATCACCCCAGTGTGGCCGCTATTTTACGGGAGCGAGGTGTGGCCGCTAAGGGTTAAAGGGGCACGTTATTTTGCGTTTTTTGCAGTGTTGGCAAAACCAAAAAAATCTCAATCGTTATGGTATCAGTAATCAAACGAAACAATTCTCAATCGTTATGGTATCGTATGAACTTATAGTATGTAGAACGTTAGATGGCTTTGTATTTTCAGGCTCAGCGTTTTTGTCCGATAAAATTTTTTTTTGACGATACAATTTTTTGTATGGAGATTATGTGATGGTATAAACTGATATGTTGTTTTGCTCTTTCCCTTTCCTCATCAGAGAGGAGTGATTGGTACCTAGGATCCAAGAACGTTGCTGCTAAATTCTTGATGGCCTTTTGTGTATCGGTTGAACATCGTTAGGCGTTTCAATCGTCGTTATCGTTCTTGGCCAATTTTTCTCACTTGTAAAATTTTACCATTGCAACACTTCTCTAGAAGTGGGCATCGAATATTGGGATTAAGTACTGTTTACGACAATCGTAAGCATTACAGGAACTTCCCTTTCTGTTTCGGGATTTATTAATGAAGCTTATCGCAAGTGCTTCTTAATTTCAGCGCCCACATTTTTAACCGATTATGTACGTTACTAATTTTTGTGTTTTTTGATAGTTTTACATTTTATGATGGATAAAATTAATTTTATTGTTAAGGTTATATTAACTACTGCCTTTTGGCAATCTTCATAACCTGTTATTTTAATAGTTTGTAGTTTCATATTTTAGTACATGTATATTTGAAGGTTATGAGAAATAAAGAAATAAAATGAAAATTAGCACAATTTAAAATTTTAAATTCAATACAACGTGCACGAAATTTTCAAATATTTGACACCCTGTATTTTAAAAAAACAACAACAAAAAATCATGTTCCACACATATTTTTTTACTCAGTGCTACACATTCCAAACATAAAATTCATAAAATTAAAACTCGCCATATGAACAATTTGTGATTTCACGTATTTTTCTCTCTGTGGAAACAAGTCTTAAGGACGACACGAGTTTTAGAATTCTGTTTTTTGTAAACGCTTATTAGGGTTGCTTGAAGTTGCCAGAATATTATAAAAAATTGATATGATATGAAATCAATTATAGAGATTTGGAATTTTAGATAAGTCGACTGAACCTGTTATGACTTCTGGCCCCAGATATGTATAAGTAGGTACACGAAACGAAATTCACAAAATGCCCAACGTGATGCAAAAACAATGTTTGAGTTTTAATTTTAATATTGTTACAATTTAAATTTACTTTCTCGTTTCAAATTAATTAACAGAAATAAAAAAATGTTTTCAAAAATTTAACATTACTCCGATTCAAAGTTTAGAGGCTTAACTAACTTAATGTTCCATCAGAATTTTTCCTTTGAAGCAGTTGAATAAAAATAAACCTACTGTAGTTACAATATTCTGGGTCCCATTAACATGCAATTTTTATATAATAATTTTCGTAATTTTAGCATTCATTATTGATGTTATTCTGTACAGGCATTTCTGAATCTCATTTTTGTATTCACCAAACATTTGTTTGATTGGTCCAGCTATATTGCCAGTTTAACAGCTGAATTTCACAAAGCAACTCGTAGTCACAACCACTTTCCACCTCGCACAATATTTAATAACTTTATATTTGCTCTGTTTATTTGTTAATTTATGTACAATACATACACAAAAATTAATAGAAATTAAAAAGGTTTATTTAACCAACTAAATTTCTGGCCGACGGAAATACATATCTCATATTTAATATTGGACTGATTTTTAACTCCCCAAAACAAAACCAAAAAATTCCCCTATGTTTTTTGGAACTACTTTCTTCTCACCCAGTTGCAGCTGACCTATCCCTGAATACACAAAACAATCAAAGTGGGTAAGATCGGACCATTCCTTCTCATCGCCGGTGCTCGTTCACGATAATGGAATGACACTGCCAAGCGTCGTATAAAGAGATTTAACGATAAAATATTCTAAAATAACAAAACAACAGGAAACTCAATTAATCCAGTTTATAGTTTTATTTTTTTTTATTTCAACAAATTTACAATAAAATGTCGATCCAAATTAAATGTCTACACTGTTTTTATCCAATGGTATTTCCACCGGCAATCACGGCGTTATTACCGCTATTCTCAACTGTAGTAACAGTTGTACTGGGAAAGCCATAGTAAGGACTTACAGGAATTGGTCTTGCAGGATAGTAAACCGCTGGATTCTGAACTGCCATAATGGTACCAGGTGTGCCAATCACGGTAGTTGATACTTGTGGTGCTGCAGCAGTGAAAGTTACTTGAACCATCATCATAACAACAGCGAACAAAACAGCGAATAATTTCATTGTGATCCTTTTGATTTTGACTTTTAAAGATTACTGTGAATATTCGAGTTTCTTCGCAGCTTTAAATACCAAAATTTTAGTGGAATTGACG
This sequence comes from Tipula helvola, assembly GCA_963556165.1. Classification (NCBI taxonomy): domain Eukaryota; kingdom Metazoa; phylum Arthropoda; class Insecta; order Diptera; family Tipulidae; genus Tipula; species Tipula helvola. The sequence continues at coordinate 172,959,748 of OY744482.1, forward strand.
TAATAGTATATGTACATGCGCGCATCAATTGGATTGTTTTTGAAAATATTTATTTAAATATCACTTGTGCAAACAGGAATAAATGAAATTTCGATATTATTGTAAATATTTTCAAGGTAATTAAAATGAAATTCAAATTACTAATTCAACTAATAACTTAATTCGGCACGTGGAAGGTTAAAGCCTGTTCCACACGCAGTTATTAAGGAAACCAGAAGCGTTGAAGGTTGAAACCTAATCTAAATATCTTAAGAAAAATAATTATACAAAAAAAATTTTTTTTTGACGCAGCTTTACACAAATACTACATAGCAGTTTTATGAAAAATTTGAAATCTTGTTTTAAGACGCTGACGCCGTACTGTTTTTCTTTTGCGTTTTTCTCGAAACTTCTTTTTTCAAACTGGTGTATAAGATATCTCAATATCAACTCAACCGATTTTGTTCAAATTCACAACACGTACTCTTTAGAATATTATCTAACGCGTGGCGAAGGATTTCGTTGATTGGCTGCCATGTTCATAAATACCATCTAATCAAATTTGATCCGGACTGGTCCATTTAACCCGCGTGCGCAAACCGAATTGGTACAATTTTTTTCTTGGTTGGTTCAACCTTCTTTGACATCCGTGTGATGTTTGAGCAGAATATATCCATTAGTGTGAGTTTGGCAGCCATTTACTATGGAAAAAAAAAATGTTTGCCTGAAATTTTGTGTCTCCAATGGAATTACGGCTACGGAATCATTGAAAATGCTGCAAAAGTGTTTTGGGGAGTCCAGTCTATCGACAACGCGAGTGAGATAAAGCATTCAGTGAGGGTCGTGAGGTCCTGAAAACTTGCGAGTCGTCCATCCACCTCTATTAACGACGATAACATCGAAAAGGTAAAGAAAATTGTGCTCGAAAATCGTAGTGTCGGCATTAGTGAGATATCAGGGCTCTCAACATCTCTTATGGATCGATTCAACACATTTTGGTTTTGGATTTTGTACCACGGATAATGCGCCGCCACATTCCAGCCTGATTGTGACTGAATTTTTGGCCAAACACGAAACAAAATCATCGCTCAGCTACCGTACTCGCCAGATTTGGCTCTCTGTGACTTGCCATAAAAAGAAATTCGCTGAAAGAACTAAAGGTCATCGCGGCCGACGCCAATAAGGTGTGTATGAAAAAATGGATTAACCGTTGGAATGCTGGTATTGGCTCAAAAGGAGCCTATTTTGATGGGGATAATAAAGATTTGTACAAAGGTGTACAAAAGGTTTTTGAAAATGGACTTGAATTGAGTCCGAAAGCTCAAGCAAAAAAACAAAAAATTAAAGGAACAAATCGAGCCTAAAACCAACAAACAATTTTTAATTATTTAAAATGTTAATTATTTATAATATAAAATGAATTGTAAGAAATTAATTATTTTTGCGAAATAAGCTCGGGTTTTGGGACTATAAGTTCAACCGTACCATAAATAAAAAATTATGGCGGGACATTTTTTTTTCCGGTAAAATGGATTCCGAATGATTTTCGCTAATTTTTCAATTAATATTCCAAATTTTCCTTTTGCAGCTGTAAAATACAAAATAGTCATCTACAACCAAGAATTTCTGGTGCTATCCAGTAAAAAAATTCTTTTATTTTATTTGTATTACAGTTTTCGTCGAATTCTTTCGAATTCTTACAAATACATTTTTTTACGAATCCTTATTCAATGTAACCACTGCCTAACAATCGTCGAAAATACCAGGCCACCTTGAAACCGGACAACCGACAAAGCTAACGTGCATATATTTCCGAATCACCTCATGAAGAATACCTCATCAGAATCAGATCAAATATCATGAAACGAAGTTTAGTCAACATTAATTGCACAATTTTAGTAACATATACTTTTAGAATCCACCTTGTAAGTTAAAAGAAAAGGGTTTTAATAAGTTCAAAATATTTTAATTAAACCTTCCGGAAATAATTTTTTCAAACATGTGATTACAAAGTGATATTATGTTTGTTTGTGGAGAAAAAACAGGAGAAAAATGTTGAATTTGTATTGAATATTTTTTTTCGAATTATTGATTTATTTTCATATACAAAACGAACGCACACTTATGTGAATTTTTCCGTACACTTATGGAATATCTAGACAAAACCGACCGATATGTATATGGGAAATTCCACATAAAATAAAACCCAAACAATTTTTACTGAAATAGCTTTAAAATCTAAAGGCTACCTTTTTTTAGACTCCTCAACATTACAAATCAACTATTAAAAGAAATTCAGCAAAAAACAATTCATTTGGAGGAAAGATGGACCCATCTTCACTGAATTACCAAATTATGATTTTTTTACTATTTTCAATAATCAAAGTGATTTCGGTGGGTTTTACGACTAAATCAAAACCAATTCGAGTTGCAATACATACTTTAATTTAATTACTATACCGAAAATCAATGTTTTCGTGATTGATATCTGTCCGGGAAATGAATTATAACGATACAAGACAAAAGTGTCCGGAAAACGGGCTATTACAGTACAGAAAAATATAAAACCGAACAAAAAAAAAAATAACTACTAACTTGATAATTTGAAAATCATTTGGATTGATTTTCTTTAAATTTCAAACTCATGTTTTTACTTTAAAATTTCATTTTAAATGAAAAAGTCGAATTATTGTCCCTTGTAGTATGAAATAAAACGTTGTACGTTACACGTACGTTAACTGATCGTTACAGTACTCGTTCGAAATTCTGGACTCGGCTCCTTTGTCGCCTCGTCCATAAACGACGAACTCGTATTGTAACAACTCATTTACCGCCCTTGTAACGTAAATAACTATTGTACGAATTCAAAAACTGTAATACAAATAAAAAACAATTATTTTACTGGAAAATGGGGCAAATACACGATTGTTTAACAAACAAGCAATTTTCATATGAAATAAACAAAATACTTTCAACTATGTCTATTGATTCGATAGTAACAGATTATTGTTGGGTATAGGTGACTATTATTTATTTTAAGCTGATAATTGGAAATTTGGAAATGTAGACTTGAAAAAATTAGCGAAAACGACAAAAGATTCTTCGGAGCAATACAGAGAATAAATTTAAACGCAAGAAAAGTGTCCCTCCAGAATTTTTTATTTTGGTAAAGTTTGCATTTTTAGTCCCACAAAAACCGCTCTTATTTCACAAAAATAATTAATTTCTTTCAAATCATTTTGTTTTATAAATAATTTGTACAAACAACTAATCGAAAATCAAAATATTTTGTTCGTATTTAAACACCGTACTAATTCATGGGGACTCGCACGAAAGAGGAACAAGCACAGTGACCGAACTGTTAAACAGGCATATATTTGATCATTTCGTACGAATTCTGACGAATTTGTACGAATATCAATAAATCTTCGTATGAATTCCTATTAATATTCAGTGAAACAATTTCGTACCTGTCAGAATTTAAAAAAATCTCGAATTGCCTTAATTTTCAATAATCTGAAATAATCTTGAAACATCTAGAAAATGTTACATAATCGGAAATTAATAGTATTAAAATAATAAGCGCAAACATTAACATGGAAACACTTCGTCAAAAATAAATGAAAAATAAATAATATAGCACGTGTGTTTGTTTTTTCTGCATAAACAAATACAAAATCCATAAGCAAACAAGCAAAAAAATATTCCGAGTTCCGGTTATTCTTGGGAAATTTAATTTTGCTACCCCGAATTCCGGAAAGCCAAAAATGTCTGGAAATTCAAACTTTAAAACTACAGAGCACCGTACTATTGCACAAAGGTACCTCTCTCCTGTCATGTTCTTCGGTTGTTTCAAGTAATTTCGAATTTTTACTATCCGGCTTAGATCATCTACATGGTTTGCTTTATAAAGATGTTATATTTTGGCACGGGTTTCAAAGATAAACGTCTTTTGTAATAAAAAAAAAAATATTCCTGTGGTCCAGTTTCACCAAATCAAAAGTACGAATTGAATTTTCATTCGGTATAGATTTGAAGTAACCGATTTTGATTATGTATTTCTGAACGCATTGTCTTTTGCCCTTTAAATATCTCAATGCATATCAAGTCAAATTAACCTCAATTTTTATTTCTGTACGATCGTCGGAGTAAAAACGAAAACATTCAGATATGGTTTTGACCTTCACACACTTCTGGTTGTCTTAATAACCTGAATGTTTCACGTGCCGAATTAAGTAATTAGTAGAATGTGTAATTTGAATTGCCTTGAAAAAATTGACAACAATATTGAATTTTCAATTACTTCTGTTTGTACATTTGGAATTTAAATAAATATTTTCAAAAATAATCCAATTGAGTCGCGCATGTACATATACTATTACGTCAATTCCATACAAACTTTGGTATCTAAAGCTGCGAAAAAACTCGAATTTTCACAGTTATCTTCAGAAGTCAACATTAAAAAGATCACAATGAAATTATTCGCTGTTTTATTCGCTATTGTCATGATGATGGTTCAAGTAACTTTCACCGCTGCAGCACCACAAATTACTTTAGGTTCTTACAATGGCTATGACCTTCCCAGTACAAGTATTACTACAATTGAGGATAGCGGCAATAACGCCATGCTTACCGGTTCAAATGCCATTGGATAAATACAGCGTAGAAATTTAATTTGAATCAACATTTTATTGTAAATTTATTGGGAAAAAAAATAAAACTATAAACTGTATTAATTAAGTTTTGTTTGTTCTAATACAAATTAATTAAATATTGTGTATATGTTAAGTGCAATGGCGTGTACCAGGCTGAAGTGGTGGCGATCGGGGAAGTCATGACATGGTTGAAGCATAATGTGATATCCGTGAGGGATATCGCAATCTATGTGGACAGTCAGGCAGCGGTCAAGTCACTTGGGGCAGTTTGTCACAAGTCGCGGGTGGCGCTGGATTGCCGATCATCTCTTAACGAGATGAGCGAGTATTTCAGCATCCAGATAATCTGGGTCCCGGGTCACTCGGACGTCATGGGGAACTGCAGGGCTGACGAACTAGCTAGGTACTGTACGACTCTCCAGATGCAGCCGGAAATGGCAGGTCTGGGGAGGCCTATGGCAGTGCTAAAATGGGCGCTCAGTAAAAAGGCAATCGCCTTGACAAATGAGAGGTGGAACAATACTCTCACATGCAGGGTAGCAAAGCAGGTTTAACCAAAACTGGACTTGCGGCGCTCCAAAGTATTAATACCCCTGGGAAGACAAGAAATAGGATGGGTCGTGGGGATAATGACAGGTCACTGCCTTTTTGGGGAGCATGCGAGAAGGCTGGGGATACAGACAAATGACTTTTGTAGAAGTTGCATGGACGAAGAGGAGGAAGAGACTGTGGAATACTTCCTATGCTCATGTCCGGCGCTATCTTACAGAAGGCATAAGTATTTGGGTGTGTACGGTATGGACAGCCTTGCGGAACTCGCGGACTGTGGAATGCGAGATTTGTTACGCTATATAAATAACTCTGGTTGGTTTCAACGGGAGTAATGGGGAGATGGGATCCTGTGGTATCACAACGGGCCGCTGCTGGCCTAAGTGTGCGATAGCAGCCACTTAACCTAACCTAACCTAACCTAAGTGCAATGTGGTTGTGGTTTCGGGTGGTCAAGTTTCTGTTTTCTATAATTGTTAATCTGGTAATACGCTAAACTAATTAGACAAATGTGTTGGTGGATATAAAATGAGATTCAGAAAAGATTGACCAGAGTAAAATCCAGTATAAAATCTAAAGTTACGAATCTTATCTCCCATATTAAAATTTTTTCAGTGAAGTTAGTGTCATATATATTAATTATGAATTTATAATGTTTGCTAATGAGTTTACTGCAATTTAAATGTTTGTCTCAAAATTGAAAAATTTTGTTTTGTAATTGTTGCAATTACACGTAAATTCTTGATGAAATATTTTTTCGATAGTTTCACTTTGTATACATTTTGTATTGTTTTGATTTAACATTGCCCTCCAAAGATGGCGTAACATAAACGTATAGTTTACGAATAATTTTTATTTTTTTTTTTCGCTGGCGCTACTGACCATAGAGGGATTCGGCCGCTTCATATTGAAGTTTCGTAATCATTTTTTTAACGGATAATGAGTGATTAATTCATTGATCCTACATAACCAGCCGTGATTTTTTCATCACCCGTCGGGAATCGAACCCGGGACATCCGGGGCTTAAAGCAAGCATGCTAACAACTGTGCCACCGGGGCGGCGACGAATAATCCTCTATACTAAAATCTTCGCAAACGTAACGCCTTGGCTCAATACAAAAGTTGTAAAAACGAACAGATCGTCATAAGAGAAGTGAAACTATTTTACGAAGACTATACTATACACATTTTGTTATGATTTTTGCTCGTTTCCACCTAGTAAATATAATGTTTTTTATCGTTTTTGAATACATATTTATTAGATCAAAGTTATATAAAATCGCAAATTTGGTATGTGGGACCGGAAGTCGTGTTTAAATTTTTTATTTCTTATGTTTTCAATTGGTAGTACTAGTTAAAAAAAACATTTTGTAGAAAATAATTTTGTTGTTGTTGTTGTGTAAAATACAGGGTGTCAAATTTCGAGAAAAATGATAAACGTGATGTTGTGTTTATGGCTATAAAAGGAAAAATAAATATCCGATATTTATGATATAGGGCTCGTTTGAAAGGTAAGTTAATACGGATTAATAAAAAAATATAAAAATGGTAAGTTCTCTAATTTCTTCATTTTCAAATTTCCCGCCAACATTTTATTTTTGAATTTTCTCAATGATCGTCCAATTTTTTTTTTAAATTTTACGTCCTTTAATTCTATTGAACATACTAAAAACTTGCGCTAGTAGACTTTTTCGTTTTCGTGCAAAATACGTTTAAGTATGACGATTTACTCGTTTTTGGAATTCAAATTCAAATTGTTATATCGTCGTTATAGAAGAAAAAGTAATCATCTACATATTAATGATTTCGAGTATAAGGGTTTTAGTATTAACTTTTCTATTCAAAATCCAATTTTTTTAAATTAAATAGTTTGATTATTGTATCTTTTATAATATAAAAGATACAGTAATCAAACTATTTAATTTAAAAAAATTGGATTTTGAATAGAAAAGTTAATACTAAAACCCTTATACTCGAAATCATTAATATGTAGATGATTACTTTTTCTTCTATAACGACGATATGTTATTTTCAATTTTTAACTAATTTACGCTCGACCTGATAATGTCATTGTTTAAAATTATTTCGTCGATCTTTAGTATATTCTTACTTTTAATAGAAAATTAAAAAACAAAGAGTAAACAATTTGTAACAGTCCGTTCATAAACTACGTCAAGTTATTTTGGGCCATTCTTCTCTCTCACTCCTTCATCAGAAGTCGCTACAAAATTGAATATGTGAGCAATGATGTAATCATTTAAGAACATGAAGTAAGTGGTATATTCTATATAGTAGTAACTTCTTGTAATTAAATGACGTAATCTTTTATGAAATCCTCTCTGCAAAGCCTCAATCAATACTCCTTCCCCAAACAAAGGCGTAACGTAGTTTAGGGTAAGGATAGCCCATAAAGATATTAGTAAGTAAGTTCCAACCCCAAGTACATAAACCGTAACGTAATCTTTTGGAACAAAATGACGCATATTTAAAAATTTAATTATAAAAGAAGTGGTAGGTAGGCCTGTAAAATAACATAAAATACAACCAGTGGTTTTTGTTAACATTTTTTGGTATAAATTAGTGTTTAAATTAATATTTCAGTTAGTTTAACTTGTGAAGTTCTATTTAAATCATTTGTTTATTTAAATAACTTCAAAAGTATTTCAAATAATACAATAAGTGTAATAATAGTTGGGTACAAAATGGGTTGTAAGCCGCTTCCTGAGTTAAAATGTTCTAAAAATTTAAGAAATGTTAATAATTATATTAAAATTCGTTTGCCACACTCGATTCATGTAACTGAAAATTCATCGATTTGTACATCATGTTATTACCAGGTGACTAATAAACGTCAAAAAATTGAAAACGAGCTATCACCGGTTAATAATTCATTAAATTCACATGTCACACTCCGGAGACATCATCAACAGTCAATGACGAGAATATTTCGAATATGAGTGAAAGTGAGGAATTCCAAATAAACAGTGCTGTCGTTCGTGAAAAACTTAATAAGATATTACCAGACATTGGCATGTCTACCCTTGCTGTCTGTGTCTACCCTGCCGAAATCTCTAACTATACAACAAATCCAGGAAGAATTCAACACAACCCAATATATGGTACGGACAGCTAAAAATATTCAAAACAAAAATGGGTCACTGAGCACCCAAAGTTGGAAAACGGATCAGTGATGAACTCAGGCAATCAATGCTAGAATATTATAACGATGATGATGTTAGTCGTATAATGACTGGGAAAAACGATTGTTTGACTATTGATAAAGTTAAAGTTCAGAAACGTCTAATGATGTGGACATTAAAGGAGTGCTATGAGGGCTACAAGTTGAAATTTAAGGATGATGAATAAAAAAAAATTGGTTTTTCTAAATTTTCTCTGCTACGTCCTAAACACTGTGTTCAACCAGGAAGCAGCGGAACGCATACTGTTTGCGTTTGTATAATACAACAAAATGTGAAATTAATTATTCATGAAACTAGGATGGAAACTGTCACCAATGGAAAAATTTCGCGATACCAGGACTGCATTTCATTAATACTATGTAAAGATCCAAGATCAACATGTTATCTTCTGCAAAGCGAGAACTGCCCAGAATTGGATAATTTTCGCGAATAGTTAAAAACGCATTTTTGTACAATGATTGTTTGGATGCTAAATTATCATTTAGTCAGTGGGTTTCAACTGCCCGATGCAACTTGGAAAAATATTCAAAACCATTAGACGAATTTCTGGATTACTTCATAATTAAGCTGAAAAATTTGATTCCTCATTGCTTTATATCACTAACACAATCCGATTTCATAAAAAATAAAAAGTTAACTCTGGAGCCAACAGAGGTACTTGTTTCTTGTGATTTTGCAGCACAGGGTTTTCATTGGAACAACAAACAAGCGACTATTCATCCATTTGTAATTTACAAAAATGAGGGAGGGATATTGCAGCACTACAGCTTCATTATAATATCAGATTGTCTTCATCATGACGCTGCAGCAGTTCACTTATTCATAGAAAAATTATTGCAGTTTTTGAAAACAAAAATTCCGGAGTTATCTAAAATTTATTACGTCACAGATGGTGCAGTAACACATTATAAAAATTTAAAAAAAATTTATGAATATAACGAAACACAAATAGGATTTTGGAGTTGATTGTGGGTGGCGTTTTCACGCAACTGCTCACGGAGAGGAAACATGCGATGGAGTAGGAGGTACTGTTAAGAGCATGGCATCCAGAACCAGTCGCACCAAAGAATATGATGGTGACATAACCAATGCGGAGGAACTTTTCAAATGGACCAAAACGTTAAAAACTGATATTGTTTTTGAATTTCGTTCAGATACTGAATATAAATTGAAACAACTCGAACTAGGCAGTAGATTATAAAAACTTGAAAACAGTAAAAGGTACTCGCGATTTTCATGCAGTTATACCTTCAACAGAAGGCTACTTAAAATGTAAAAAATATTCAAATAGTGAAGATTATATAACATGTAAATTTTAACCGTATAAATACCTTTAAATTTCTATCCTTATTTTGTAAAAAAAATTTTTACTGTCAATATTTTTTGTTTTAAATTTAATTTTGAATCACAAAAACGAGTGAAAAAATTAACCTGGAAAAATTAAATAAAATCGAGCTTTTGTAAGAGGACCAAAAATCTAATATTCCATTTTTAAAATTTTCAAAATAGGTAGAGTCACACTTAAACATATTTTGCACGAAAACGAAAAATTTTACTAGCGCAAGTTTTTAGTATGTTCAATAGAATTAAAGGACGTAAAATTTAAAAAAAAAAATTGGACGATCATTGAGAAAATTCAAAAATAAAATTTTGGCGGGAAATTTGAAAATGAAGAAATTAAAGAACTTGCCATTTTTATATTTTTTTGTTAATCCGTATTAAATTACCTTTAAAACAAGGCCTATATCATAAATATCGGATATTTATTTTTCCTTTTATAGCCATAAACACAACATCATGTTTATCATTTTTCTCAAAATTTGACACCCTGTATTTTAAACAACAACAACAACAATAAAAAATCATTTTCTACAAAATGTTTCTTTTAACTAGTACTACCAATTGAATCCATTTTTCATCGTTTGCTTCGCTGGGTAAAATTGGCATATTTCCTTCAATATCGTTGAATTTGATTTGAAATTTAATTTTCCAAAACTCCATATTTGTGGCAACTTTTTGTTCCAAAAATGAACTTAGTATAGGTATCGTTAGATGGCTTTGTATATTCATTCAGGCTCAGCGTTTTTGTCATATAAAGTTTTTTTTGACGATAGAATTTTTTGTATGGAGATTATGTGATGGTATAAACTGATATGTTGTTTTGCTCTTTCCCTTTCCTCATCAGAGAGCAGTGGTTGATACCTAGGATCCAAGAACACTGCTGCTAAAGTCTTGCTGACCTTTTGTGTATCGGTTGCACAATGTTAGGCGTTTCAATCGTCGTTATCATTATTGGCCAATTTTTCTCACTTGCAAAATTTTACCATTGTAACACTTCTCTAAAAGTGGGCACCGAATACTGAAATTAAGTACTGTTTACGACAATCGTAATCATTACAGGAATTTCCTCTCTATTTCGGGATTTATTAGTGAAGCTTATCGCAAGTGCTTCTTAGTTTCGGCGCCCGCATTTTCAATCGATTATGTACGTTACTAATTTTTGTGTTTCTTGATAGTTTTACATTTTATGGTGACTGTACAAGTGTCATGTTATTTCTTGTGAAATTTTCATATTAAATAAAAAATGTTTTCGTTTGTTTTCCAATAATAATAAACATTTAAACATGAATATAAACTTAGATATGTTGCATTAATACATCTCAAATAATAATTTTCCGTTTATGTGGAAATATTTCGTGAATTTAGTGAATTTTCTCTTGTGCATTTTTTGTTTTTGTCTGTGATAATACGGTACTCTATTTGTATGTAATTAATATTACAGGGATCCGAACTAGTCTATTAGAAGTGTATCGGAAATTGAAAAATGAGACAAGTTGTGTTTATCGTAAAGATGTGTGTTAAATTAAATCTTAAAATATATTTGACACACATATTGTTAATGAAATGAATCAATTAATTGAATTGTAGCATACAGCGTTTGTGTTGTGCAAAGTGAATAAAGTGATTTTTTATACGTAGAGACACAACGTAAAAAATGTGATATTTGAACGGAAACAGGATCAATCACGTTCACAATGTAAATAACAGGTAAGCTGGTGTTGGATGTTTCTTTGAATTTGTCTGTGTGTGGCTTTTTGTTTTCTAAAGATACATATTACAAAGTGGAGAATTTCATATTAATCTTTTAAAATTATATGTATTAGTGTAAATTTTAGAATCGATGGTATTTAAATGTTTGTTGTCTTGTAACTTTAGTAAAATTAGGTACAATTTTGCTAAGTGATTGTTATTTTCTGCTTTTCGTTGATCAGTGCTAGACAAAAATAACGTTAGTTGACTAAAATTATAAAACCACTAAACTTTGTTAATTTGAGATGATTCTTGTATACAGAAAAAATCAGGAAACATTTTATAACTGTATAAAAATAAGATACTGGTACATTTGGAAAAACTTTCTGATACACGTCATATGTACATAAAACCTTGATAGTCTTGTGGGTAGATGTTTACGTCCAATTTCCAAAAGTATTTTGAAGTTATTTCCAAAATATTCTGGAGCATAAGTACTATGTATATACATACGTAGTTGAATAAGATAAATACGCACATGAAATACTCACAAATAAAAGTGTGTTTGGACATGGATTAAAAACAATTTTTATTTTAATGAAATGTGTTGATAAAATTTAAAATTTGTTTTTAATCATCCAAAATGAGGAGTTTTTGGATTTAGAAGATTTGTTCATAACATTGTTGGTTGGGGCAAGGTTAAAAGGAGTTTGAATTTAAATTTATATATCTTCTACTAGCGGGAATTTTGTTAAGCAGATTGTGTGTTTGAAAATTGTAATTAAGATTATGAGCCAAATCAAAAATTTTGTGATTATTGTTTGACATATATGGTACTTGTAAGAATATGCTAATGTTGATTTATACCCCAATTATTTAATTTAGTTTAGAGTGGATAGCTTGGAGCTGTTATTATTTAATATATTTAATGTGTTCCAGATTTAATTTGGACTGTTTTGCAGTGGGATTTTGGGCAGAGTGCCCATGGGCGATTGTTTATTTTAATTTTAATTATATAGGTAGTTTCTGGATTTAATAACTAGTTAAGTGATTTGGAAATGGAATTTTATAGAGTTTCAGATTTTTGGTTTCTAATTTTAAAATTTTAGTTTAAAATAATAAAAAAAAATAATAATAATAAAGAAAAGTATTTAAAATTGATAATTTAGAATTAAAATTTGTATGCATCTCAGGTTATTTTTATTTGATTTTCTGTATTTTTAATTTAGATGCCGAATTTAATTTATTTAAGGGTGTTAATGGCTGATTTTAAATAAAGAATTAATTAGGAAGTAAATTATGTTGTGGGTTTCTCTGAATTTGGTGGAATCAAATTAATTTTACTAAAATTAAATTAAATTTAGTGAAATTAATTTTTCAAATAATCGAATCATTAAAGTCATAATGTTAGTATTGGTATCGATGTGGATATTGATATTTATGCTGGTATTGGTATTGGTGTTGTTATTGGTGTTAATGTTAATATTGGTATTAATGTTACTGTCAGTTTTAGTATTAGTATTGGTATTTATGTTGATATTGGTATTTATATTAAAATTAATAAATAATCGTTAACATGATTTTAGTTTAGCTTTAGAAACACCTGAGGACCTCGACTAAACTGGCATTGGCTGAGGCAATAGCGCAATGGGCAGGGTGGTAGTTTGTATAATTATTGTTATACAAAATATTAATGTTAATTTATTTGAATTATTTAACGATTAATTTAAATTTATTACAGAGAATTAAATTTATACTTAATTAATTTTAGAATAGTTATTATAAAGGCTAATGAAGATTTTAAATTTAGGAAATTTTTGAAGAACCTGGAACAACTTTCTAGGAACTTAAGCAATAAACTTGTTGTGTTGTGTTGTCTTGTGATAAATAATCTACTAAAATATACTACTAACAAATTTACTAATTATCAACTACTTAGGTGTCTGGAACCGGGTTGATTCTTTGTTACTAACATACCTTTCCTTTCTTTCGGTTTTGTTATTTGTAAAGGGTGTACGGAGGGCCCGGTGTCATCCGGGAGTCTTGCTTAGGCTTGGTCGTACACTCTGATCAATCAATCAATCAATCTTGATAGTTTTACATTTTATGATGGATAAAATTAATTTTATTGTTAAGGTTATATTAACTACTGCCTTTTGGCAATCTTCATAACCTATTATTTTAATAGTTTGTAGTTTCTGATTTTTGTACATTTATATTTTGAAGGTTATGAGAAATAAAGAAATAAAATGAAAATTAGCACAATTTAAAATTTTAAATTCAATACAACGAGCACGAAATTTTCAAATATTTGACACCCTGTATCTTAAAAAAATAACAATAAAAAATCATGTTCCACACATATTTTTTTACTCAGTGCTACACATTCCAAACATAAAATTCATAAAATTAAAACTCGCCATATGAACAATTTGTGATTTCTCGTATTTTTCTCTCTGTGGCCACAAGTCATAAGGACGACACAAGTCTAAAAATCGTATTTTTCGAAAGAGTTACTCAAAATCGTATGAGTTTTAGAATTCTGTTTTTTGTAAACGCTTATTAGGGTTGCTTGAAGTTGCCAAAATATTATAAAAAATTGATATGATATGAAATCAATTATAGAGATTTGGAATTTTAGATAAGTCGACTGAACCTGTTATGACTTCTGGCCCCAGATATGTATAAGTAGGTACACGAAACGAAATTCACAAAATGCCCAACGTGATGCAAAAACAATGTTTGAGATTTAATTTTAATATTGTTACAATTTAAATTTACCTATTTTACAACACTTTTTCGTTTCAACTTAATTAACAGAAATAAAAAAATGTTTTCAAAAATTTAACATTACTCCGATTCAAAGTTTAGAGGCTTAACTAACTTAATTTTCCATCAGAATTTTTCCTTTGAAGCAGTTGAATAAAAATAAACCTACTGTAGTTACAATATTCTGGGGTCCCATTAACATGCAATTTTTATATAATAATTTTCGTAATTTTAGCATTCATTATTGATGTTATTCTGTACAGGCATTTCTGAATCTCATTTTTGTATTCATCAAATATTTGTCTAATTGGTCCAGCTATATTGCCAGTTTAACAGCTGAATTTCACAAAATCACTCGTAGTCACAACCACTTTCCACCTTGCGCAATGCAATATTTAATAACTATATATTTGCTCTGTTTATTTGATAATTTATGTACAATACATACACAAAAATTAATAGAAATTAAAAGGTTGTTTTTAACCAACTAAATTTCCGGCCGACGGAAATACATATCTCATATTTATTATTTGACTGATTTTAAACTCCCCAAAACAATACCAAAAAATTCCCCTTTATTTTTTGGAACTACTTTCTTCTCACCCAGTCGCAGCAAATCTATCCCTGAATACACAAAACAATCAAAGTGGGTAAGATCGGACAATTCCTTCTCATCGCCGGTGCTCGTTCACGATAATGGAATGACACTGCCAAGCATCGTATAAAGAGATTTAACGATAAAATATTCGGGGCTACTTCAAAATTTAACTTACTAAAGAAAGAAACATTGTAATATAATAATGTTGTATTTTTTTTTATGAATAAAAAAAATAAAAGCAAAAAAGAAAAAGAAAATTAAAAACAATTGTTTACGTGTAACTTTGTTCTCTTTCATTTAATTTGTTTTTTAGTTTTTGTTTTTGTACAAATCCCTTTATTTTGTTGTTTTGAGCTGCGCAGAAAAAGCCGATTTTGAAACGTATCAGTTTATCGTGCCATATACCTATATTTAGTGTTATTCATTTTAATTGGGACAATTTAAACGGGCTACAAGAAAACATTTTTGGCAACAAACATTAGCATCAAAAATAATAAATTGGCGACAAATATAATATTTTGGAACAGAAAAAAATAATTTTTAGTAGTAAAAAAAAAAAAAAAGTTCGTGACAAAAAATTAAATTTAATCGATACAAATTATTTAATATTTGATGGGGGATCGATATAAAATATTGCAGTGTCATTAATAGATTCTATATAATTCGCTCCTACGTGCGGCACGCAGTGCGACATGTTTGCATATCCTGGATCCTACGTCCCTCGAAGTTCAAATCTGAAGCTCCTCGGAGGCTCGAAGCGACCTCCCGCGTGCCCGTGAGAGTTACCGAAGCCGTTAGCCTCTACAATTCTAAGTTAAATTAGGGATCTCCATTTTCCAGAATATTTTAAAACTAATTTCAATTTTTTAATTTCTAATTTATTTATTTATAAATTTGTTGCCAGTTAATTATTTTTGTCGCCCAAAATGTTTATTTCGATGCCAAAAAATAATTTTTTTTTACCCTTCCAATAGTGCCAAAAAATTATAGATGTTGCCAAATTATTATATTTTGTTCCAAAAAATTAATTTTATGATGCCAAGAAATTTTTGTTTGTTGCTCATTAATTTGTGCCGTTTTATTATTTTTTTGTATCTCACATATTAATTTTTTGTGTGCCGGTTTATTGCCAGCCATTTTAATTTAGGGATCACTAGTTACTACACATATGTATGTATGTGTACACGTTTGTCTGAAATAAAAAAAATCAATTTTATTTTATAGGCATATTTAGATCTTTGTCACAACTTAAAAAATTTGTGGAAAACTATCAGCAGAAGCGATAGAAGCGATAACATTTCTTTGATCTGTGCCTGCTAGGTTGACGAAGCATTTTTCAATTTAATATACAATTCGCTTCAATATATTCGTCGATGCTATACTAACCCAACGAATTAAATTAACCAAAACGCAATTTAGAAGCGATAAGTGCGATATAATTCCTTTAAAATAATTCATTAAAAAAAGTTTACCATTATTTCAAAATTTAACTTACCGCATGAGAAAATGAGCAAAAAAGATGCGGTAAATTAATTTTTGAAGTAGCCACAAATATTCTATAGATAATCAAAGAACAATAAAGAATTCTAAAATAACAAAACAAAAGGAAACTCAATTAATCCAGTTCATAGTTTTATTTTTTTTTATTTCAACAAATTTACAATAAAATGTCGATCCAGATTAGATATCTACGCTGTTTTTATCCAATGGTATTTCCACCGGCAATCACGGCGTTATTGCCGCTATTCTCAACTGTAGTAACAGTTGTACTGGGAAAGCCATAGTAAGGACTTACAGGATAGTAAACCGCTGGATTCTGAACTGCCGTAATGGTACCAGGTGTGCCAATCACGGTAGTTGATACTTGTGGTGCTGCAGCAGTGAAAGTTACTTGAACCATCATCATAACAACAGCAAACAAAACAGCGAATAATTTCATTGTGATCCTATTGATTTTGACTTCTAAAGATTACTGTGAATATTCAAGTTTTTTCGCAGCTTTAAATACTAAAATTTTAATGGAATTGACGTAATAGTTTGTGCACATGTGCAACATCAATTGGATTATTTTTGAAAATATTTATTTAAATATCACTTGTGCAAACAGGAATAAATGAAATTTCGATATTATTGTAAATATTTCCAAGGTAATTAAAATGAAATTCAAATTACTCATTATAAGTAATAACTTAATTCGGCACGTGGAAGGTTAAAGCCTGTTCCACACGCAGTACAAGACAAAAGGGTCCGGAAAACGAGCTATTACAGTACAGAAATAGTTATTTACGTCACAAGGGCGGTAAATGAGTTGTTACAGTACGACTTCGACGTTTATGGACGAGGCGACGAAGCAGCCGAGTCCAGAATTTTGAACGAGTACTGTAACGATCATTTAACGTACGTGTAACGTACAACGTTTTATTTCATACTATATGGGACATTAATTCGATTTTTTCGTTTAAAATTAAATTTTAAAGTAAAGACATGAGTTTGAAATTTAGAGAAAATCAATCCAAATGATTTTCAAATTATCAAATTATCCTAGTTATTTTTTTTGTTTGGTTTTACAGTCTACTCTACTGTAATAGCTCGTTTTCCGGACACTTTTGTTCTCTGACGTAATGATTCATTTCCCGGACTGAAATCAATCACGTAAACATTGATTTTCGGTATAGTATGAAATAAAATATAAAACCGAACAAAAAAAAAAAATAACTAAGGTATCATTTGGATTGATTTTTTTTAAATTTCAAACTCATATTTTTAGTTTAAAATATAATTTTAAATGAAAAAATCGAATTAATGTCCCTTCGTCCCTTGTAGTATGAAATAAAACGTTGTACGTTACACGTACGTTAAATGATCGTTACAGTACTCGTTCGAAATAAACGACGAACTCGTATTGTAACAACTCATTTACCGCCCTTGTAACGTAAATAACTATTGTACGAATTCAAAAACTGTAATACAAATAAAAAACAATTATTTTACTGGAAAATGGGGCAAATACACGATTGTTTAACAAACAAGCAATTTTCATATGAAATAAACAAAATACTTTCAACTATGTCTATCGATTCGATAGTAACAGATTATTGTTGGGTATAGGTGACTATTATTTATTTGAAGCTGATAATTGGAAATTTGGAAATGTAGACTTGAAAAAATTTGCGAAAACGACAAAACATTCTTCGGAGCAATAACAGAGAATAAATTCCACCGCAAGAAAAATGTCCCTCCAGAATTTTTTATTTTGGTACAGTTTGCATTTTTAGTCCCACAAAAACCGCTCTTATTTCACAGAAATAATTAATTTCTTTCAAATCATTTTGTTTTATTAATAATTTGTACAAACAACTAATCGAAAATCAAAATATTTTGTTCGTAGCTAAACACCGTACTAATTCATGGGGACTCGCACGAAAGAGGAACAAGCACAGTGACCGAACTGTTAAACAGGCATATATTTGATCATTTCGTACTCATTCTGACGAATTTGTACGAATATCAATAAATCTTCGTATGAATTCCGTCAAACAATTATTAATATTCAGTCAAACAATTTCGTACCTGTCAGAATTTTAAAAAATCTCGAATTGCCTTAATTTTCAATAATCTGAAATAATCTTAAAACATCTAGAAAATGTTAAATAATCGGAAATTCATAGTATTAAAATAATAAGCGAAAACATTAACATGGAAACACTTCGTCAAAAATAAATGGAAAATAAATAATACAACACGTGTGTTTGTTTTTTCTGCATAAACAAATGCAAAATCCATAAGCATATGTAAAAGCAATAAAATATCCCGAGTTCCGGTTATTCTTGGGAAATTTAATTTTGCTACCCCGAATTCCGGAAATGAAAAAATGTCAAGAAATCCAGAATTTAAAACTGCAGAGCACTATACCGCTGCACAAAGGTACTCTCTCTTGTCATGTTCTTCGGCTGTTTCATGCCATTTCGAAATTTTACCATACGGCTTTGCACATCTACATGGTTTGCTTTATAAAGATGTTATATTTTGGCACGGGTTTTAAAGATAAACGTCCTTTGTAATAAAAAAAACATATTCCTGTGGTCCAATTTCTCATTAAGATGCGATATTTGCTGCACCAAATCTAAAGTACGAATTGAATTTTCATTCGGTATAGATTTGAAGTAACCGATTTTGATTATGTATTTCTGAACTAGCTTTTGCCCTTTAAATATCTCAATGCATATCAAGTCATATTAACTTCAATTTTTATTTCTGTTCGATCGTCGGAATAAAAACGAAAACATTCAGATATGGTTTTGACCTTCACACACTTCTGGTTTTCTTAATAACCTGAATGTTTCACGTGCCGAATTAAGTAATTAGTAGAATGTGTAATTTGAATTTAATTTGAATTGCCTTGAAAAAATTGACAACAATATTGAGTTTTCAATTATTTCTGTTTGTACATTTGGAATTTAAATAAATATTTTCAAAAATAATCCAATTGAGTCGCGCATGTACATATACTATTACGTCAATTCCATACAAACTTTGGTATCTAAAGCTGCGAAAAAACTCAAATTTTCACAGTTATCTTCAGAAGTCAACATTAAAAAGATCACAATGAAATTATTCGCTGTTTTATTCGCTATTGTCATGATGATGGTTCAAGTAACTTTCACCGCTGCAGCACCACAAATTGCTTTAGGTTCTTACAATGGCTATGACCTTCCCAGTACAAGTATTACTACAATTGAGGATAGCGGCAATAACGCCGTGCTTACCGGTTCAAATGCCATTGGATAAATACAGCGTAGAAATTTAATTTGAATCAACATTTTATTGTAAATTTATTGGGAAAAAAAATAAAACTATAAACTGTATTAATTAAGTTTTGTTTGTTCTAATACAAATTAATTAAATATTGTGCATATGTTAAGTGCAATGGCGTGTACCAGGCTGAAGTGGTGGCGATCGGGGAAGTCATGACATGGTTGAAGCATAATGTGATATCCGTGAGGGATATCGCATTCTATGTGGACAGTCAGGCAGCGGTCAAGTCACTTGGGGCAGTTTGTCACAAGTCGCGGGTGGCGCTGGATTGCCGATCATCTCTTAACGAGATGAGCGAGTATTTCAGCATCCAGATAATCTGGGTCCCGGGTCACTCGGACGTCATGGGGAACTGCAGGGCTGACGAACTAGCTAGGTACTGTACGACTCTCCAGATGCAGCCGGAAATGGCAGGTCTGGGGAGGCCTATGGCAGTGCTAAAATGGGCGCTCAGTAAAAAGGCAATCGCCTTGACAAATGAGAGGTGGAACAATACTCTCACATGCAGGGTAGCAAAGCAGGTTTAACCAAAACTGGACTTGCGGCGCTCCAAAGTATTAATACCCCTGGGAAGACAAGAAATAGGATGGGTCGTGGGGATAATGACAGGTCACTGCCTTTTTGGGGAGCATGCGAGAAGGCTGGGGATACAGACAAATGACTTTTGTAGAAGTTGCATGGACGAAGAGGAGGAAGAGACTGTGGAATACTTCCTATGCTCATGTCCGGCGCTATCTTACAGAAGGCATAAGTATTTGGGTGTGTACGGTATGGACAGCCTTGCGGAACTCGCGGACTGTGGAATGCGAGATTTGTTACGCTATATAAATAACTCTGGTTGGTTTCAACGGGAGTAATGGGGAGATGGGATCCTGTGGTATCACAACGGGCCACTGCTGGCCTAAGTGTGCGATAGCAGCCACTTAACCTAACCTAACCTAACCTAACCTAAGTGCAATGTGGTTGTGGTTTCGGGTGGTCAAGTTTCTGTTTTCTATAATTGTTAATCTGGTAATACGCTAAACTAATTAGACAAATGTGTTGGTGGATATAAAATGAGATTCAGAAAAGATTGACCAGAGTAAAATCCAGTATAAAATCTAAAGTTACGAATCTTATCTCCCATATTAAAATTTTTTCAGTGAAGTTAGTGTCATATATATTAATTATGAATTTATAATGTTTGCTAATGAGTTTACTGCAATTTAAATGTTTGTCTCAAAATTGAAAAATTTTGTTTTGTAATTGTTGCAATTACACGTAAATTCTTGATGAAATATTTTTTCGATAGTTTCACTTTGTATACATTTTGTATTGTTTTGATTTAACATTGCCCTCCAAAGATGGCGTAACATAAACGTATAGTTTACGAATAATTTTTATTTTTTTTTTTCGCTGGCGCTACTGACCATAGAGGGATTCGGCCGCTTCATATTGAAGTTTCGTAATCATTTTTTTAACGGATAATGAGTGATTAATTCATTGATCCTACATAACCAGCCGTGATTTTTTCATCACCCGTCGGGAATCGAACCCGGGACATCCGGGGCTTAAAGCAAGCATGCTAACAACTGTGCCACCGGGGCGGCGACGAATAATCCTCTATACTAAAATCTTCGCAAACGTAACGCCTTGGCTCAATACAAAAGTTGTAAAAACGAACAGATCGTCATAAGAGAAGTGAAACTATTTTACGAAGACTATACTATACACATTTTGTTATGATTTTTGCTCGTTTCCACCTAGTAAATACTTAATGTTTTTTATCGTTTTTGAATACATATTTATTAGATCAAAGTTATATAAAATCGCAAATTTGGTATGTGGGACCGGAAGTCGTGTTTAAATTTTTTATTTCTTATGTTTTCAATTGGTAGTACTAGTTAAAAAAAACATTTTGTAGAAAATAATTTTGTTGTTGTTGTTGTGTAAAATACAGGGTGTCAAATTTCGAGAAAAATGATAAACGTGATGTTGTGTTTATGGCTATAAAAGGAAAAATAAATATCCGATATTTATGATATAGGGCTCGTTTGAAAGGTAAGTTAATACGGATTAATAAAAAAATATAAAAATGGTAAGTTCTCTAATTTCTTCATTTTCAAATTTCCCGCCAACATTTTATTTTTGAATTTTCTCAATGATCGTCCAATTTTTTTTTTAAATTTTACGTCCTTTAATTCTATTGAACATACTAAAAACTTGCGCTAGTAGACTTTTTCGTTTTCGTGCAAAATACGTTTAAGTATGACGATTTACTCGTTTTTGGAATTCAAATTCAAATTGTTATATCGTCGTTATAGAAGAAAAAGTAATCATCTACATATTAATGATTTCGAGTATAAGGGTTTTAGTATTAACTTTTCTATTCAAAATCCAATTTTTTTAAATTAAATAGTTTGATTATTGTATCTTTTATAATATAAAAGATACAGTAATCAAACTATTTAATTTAAAAAAATTGGATTTTGAATAGAAAAGTTAATACTAAAACCCTTATACTCGAAATCATTAATATGTAGATGATTACTTTTTCTTCTATAACGACGATATGTTATTTTCAATTTTTAACTAATTTACGCTCGACCTGATAATGTCATTGTTTAAAATTATTTCGTCGATCTTTAGTATATTCTTACTTTTAATAGAAAATTAAAAAACAAAGAGTAAACAATTTGTAACAGTCCGTTCATAAACTACGTCAAGTTATTTTGGGCCATTCTTCTCTCTCACTCCTTCATCAGAAGTCGCTACAAAATTGAATATGTGAGCAATGATGTAATCATTTAAGAACATGAAGTAAGTGGTATATTCTATATAGTAGTAACTTCTTGTAATTAAATGACGTAATCTTTTATGAAATCCTCTCTGCAAAGCCTCAATCAATACTCCTTCCCCAAACAAAGGCGTAACGTAGTTTAGGGTAAGGATAGCCCATAAAGATATTAGTAAGTAAGTTCCAACCCCAAGTACATAAACCGTAACGTAATCTTTTGGAACAAAATGACGCATATTTAAAAATTTAATTATAAAAGAAGTGGTAGGTAGGCCTGTAAAATAACATAAAATACAACCAGTGGTTTTTGTTAACATTTTTTGGTATAAATTAGTGTTTAAATTAATATTTCAGTTAGTTTAACTTGTGAAGTTCTATTTAAATCATTTGTTTATTTAAATAACTTCAAAAGTATTTCAAATAATACAATAAGTGTAATAATAGTTGGGTACAAAATGGGTTGTAAGCCGCTTCCTGAGTTAAAATGTTCTAAAAATTTAAGAAATGTTAATAATTATATTAAAATTCGTTTGCCACACTCGATTCATGTAACTGAAAATTCATCGATTTGTACATCATGTTATTACCAGGTGACTAATAAACGTCAAAAAATTGAAAACGAGCTATCACCGGTTAATAATTCATTAAATTCACATGTCACACTCCGGAGACATCATCAACAGTCAATGACGAGAATATTTCGAATATGAGTGAAAGTGAGGAATTCCAAATAAACAGTGCTGTCGTTCGTGAAAAACTTAATAAGATATTACCAGACATTGGCATGTCTACCCTTGCTGTCTGTGTCTACCCTGCCGAAATCTCTAACTATACAACAAATCCAGGAAGAATTCAACACAACCCAATATATGGTACGGACAGCTAAAAATATTCAAAACAAAAATGGGTCACTGAGCACCCAAAGTTGGAAAACGGATCAGTGATGAACTCAGGCAATCAATGCTAGAATATTATAACGATGATGATGTTAGTCGTATAATGACTGGGAAAAACGATTGTTTGACTATTGATAAAGTTAAAGTTCAGAAACGTCTAATGATGTGGACATTAAAGGAGTGCTATGAGGGCTACAAGTTGAAATTTAAGGATGATGAATAAAAAAAAATTGGTTTTTCTAAATTTTCTCTGCTACGTCCTAAACACTGTGTTCAACCAGGAAGCAGCGGAACGCATACTGTTTGCGTTTGTATAATACAACAAAATGTGAAATTAATTATTCATGAAACTAGGATGGAAACTGTCACCAATGGAAAAATTTCGCGATACCAGGACTGCATTTCATTAATACTATGTAAAGATCCAAGATCAACATGTTATCTTCTGCAAAGCGAGAACTGCCCAGAATTGGATAATTTTCGCGAATAGTTAAAAACGCATTTTTGTACAATGATTGTTTGGATGCTAAATTATCATTTAGTCAGTGGGTTTCAACTGCCCGATGCAACTTGGAAAAATATTCAAAACCATTAGACGAATTTCTGGATTACTTCATAATTAAGCTGAAAAATTTGATTCCTCATTGCTTTATATCACTAACACAATCCGATTTCATAAAAAATAAAAAGTTAACTCTGGAGCCAACAGAGGTACTTGTTTCTTGTGATTTTGCAGCACAGGGTTTTCATTGGAACAACAAACAAGCGACTATTCATCCATTTGTAATTTACAAAAATGAGGGAGGGATATTGCAGCACTACAGCTTCATTATAATATCAGATTGTCTTCATCATGACGCTGCAGCAGTTTACTTATTCATAGAAAAATTATTGCAGTTTTTGAAAACAAAAATTCCGGAGTTATCTAAAATTTATTACGTCACAGATGGTGCAGTAACACATTATAAAAATTAAAAAAAAATTTATGAATATAACGAAACACAAATAGGATTTTGGAGTTCATTGTGGGTGGCGTTTTCACGCAACTGCTCCCGGAGAGGAAACATGCGATGGAGTAGGAGGTACTGTAAGAGCATGGCATCCAGAACCAGTCGCACCAAAGAATATGATGGTGACATAACCAATGCGGAGGAATTTTTCAAATGGACCAAAACGTTAAAAACTGATATTGTTTTTGAATTTCGTTCAGATACTGAATATAAATTGAAACAACTCGAACTAGGCAGTAGATTATAAAAACTTGAAAACAGTAAAAGGTACTCGCGATTTTCATGCAGTTATACCTTCAACAGAAGGCTACTTAAAATGTAAAAAATATTCAAATAGTGAAGATTATATAACATGTAAATTTTAACCGTATAAATACCTTTAAATTTCTATCCTTATTTTGTAAAAAAAATTTTTACTGTCAATATTTTTTGTTTTAAATTTAATTTTGAATCACAAAAACGAGTGAAAAAATTAACCTGGAAAAATTAAATAAAATCGAGCTTTTGTAAGAGGACCAAAAATCTAATATTCCATTTTTAAAATTTTCAAAATAGGTAGAGTCACACTTAAACATATTTTGCACGAAAACGAAAAATTTTACTAGCGCAAGTTTTTAGTATGTTCAATAGAATTAAAGGACGTAAAATTTAAAAAAAAAAATTGGACGATCATTGAGAAAATTCAAAAATAAAATTTTGGCGGGAAATTTGAAAATGAAGAAATTAAAGAACTTGCCATTTTTATATTTTTTTGTTAATCCGTATTAAATTACCTTTAAAACAAGGCCTATATCATAAATATCGGATATTTATTTTTCCTTTTATAGCCATAAACACAACATCATGTTTATCATTTTTCTCAAAATTTGACACCCTGTATTTTAAACAACAACAACAACAATAAAAAATCATTTTCTACAAAATGTTTCTTTTAACTAGTACTACCAATTGAATCCATTTTTCATCGTTTGCTTCGCTGGGTAAAATTGGCATATTTCCTTCAATATCGTTGAATTTGATTTGAAATTTAATTTTCCAAAACTCCATATTTGTGGCAACTTTTTGTTCCAAAAATGAACTTAGTATAGGTATCGTTAGATGGCTTTGTATATTCATTCAGGCTCAGCGTTTTTGTCATATAAAGTTTTTTTTGACGATAGAATTTTTTGTATGGAGATTATGTGATGGTATAAACTGATATGTTGTTTTGCTCTTTCCCTTTCCTCATCAGAGAGCAGTGGTTGATACCTAGGATCCAAGAACACTGCTGCTAAAGTCTTGCTGACCTTTTGTGTATCGGTTGCACAATGTTAGGCGTTTCAATCGTCGTTATCATTATTGGCCAATTTTTCTCACTTGCAAAATTTTACCATTGTAACACTTCTCTAAAAGTGGGCACCGAATACTGAAATTAAGTACTGTTTACGACAATCGTAATCATTACAGGAATTTCCTCTCTATTTCGGGATTTATTAGTGAAGCTTATCGCAAGTGCTTCTTAGTTTCGGCGCCCGCATTTTCAATCGATTATGTACGTTACTAATTTTTGTGTTTCTTGATAGTTTTACATTTTATGGTGACTGTACAAGTGTCATGTTATTTCTTGTGAAATTTTCATATTAAATAAAAAATGTTTTCGTTTGTTTTCCAATAATAATAAACATTTAAACATGAATATAAACTTAGATATGTTGCATTAATACATCTCAAATAATAATTTTCCGTTTATGTGGAAATATTTCGTGAATTTAGTGAATTTTCTCTTGTGCATTTTTTGTTTTTGTCTGTGATAATACGGTACTCTATTTGTATGTAATTAATATTACAGGGATCCGAACTAGTCTATTAGAAGTGTATCGGAAATTGAAAAATGAGACAAGTTGTGTTTATCGTAAAGATGTGTGTTAAATTAAATCTTAAAATATATTTGACACACATATTGTTAATGAAATGAATCAATTAATTGAATTGTAGCATACAGCGTTTGTGTTGTGCAAAGTGAATAAAGTGATTTTTTATACGTAGAGACACAACGTAAAAAATGTGATATTTGAACGGAAACAGGATCAATCACGTTCACAATGTAAATAACAGGTAAGCTGGTGTTGGATGTTTCTTTGAATTTTTCTGTGTGTGGCTTTTTGTTTTCTAAAGATATTACAAAGTGGAGAATTTCATATTAATCTTTTAAAATTATATGTATTAGTGTAAATTTTAGAATCGATGGTATTTAAATGTTTGTTGTCTTGTAACTTTAGTAAAATTAGGTACAATTTTGCTAAGTGATTGTTATTTTCTGCTTTTCGTTGATCAGTGCTAGACAAAAATAACGTTAGTTGACTAAAATTATAAAACCACTAAACTTTGTTAATTTGAGATGATTCTTGTATACAGAAAAAATCAGGAAACATTTTATAACTGTATAAAAATAAGATACTGGTACATTTGGAAAAACTTTCTGATACACGTCATATGTACATAAAACCTTGATAGTCTTGTGGGTAGATGTTTACGTCCAATTTCCAAAAGTATTTTGAAGTTATTTCCAAAATATTCTGGAGCATAAGTACTATGTATATACATACGTAGTTGAATAAGATAAATACGCACATGAAATACTCACAAATAAAAGTGTGTTTGGACATGGATTAAAAACAATTTTTATTTTAATGAAATGTGTTGATAAAATTTAAAATTTGTTTTTAATCATCCAAAATGAGGAGTTTTTGGATTTAGAAGATTTGTTCATAACATTGTTGGTTGGGGCAAGGTTAAAAGGAGTTTGAATTTAAATTTATATATCTTCTACTAGCGGGAATTTTGTTAAGCAGATTGTGTGTTTGAAAATTGTAATTAAGATTATGAGCCAAATCAAAAATTTTGTGATCATTGTTTGACATATATGGTACTTGTAAGAATATGCTAATGTTGATTTATACCCCAATTATTTAATTTAGTTTAGAGTGGATAGCTTGGAGCTGTTATTATTTAATATATTTAATGTGTTCCAGATTTAATTTGGACTGTTTTGCAGTGGGATTTTGGGCAGAGTGCCCATGGGCGATTGTTTATTTTAATTTTAATTATATAGGTAGTTTCTGGATTTAATAACTAGTTAAGTTACAGATGTGGAAATGGAATTTTATAGAGTTTCAGATTTTTGGTTTCTAATTTTAAAATTTTAGTTTAAAATAATAAAAAAAAATAATAATAATAAAGAAAAGTATTTAAAATTGATAATTTAGAATTAAAATTTGTATGCATCTCAGGTTATTTTTATTTGATTTTCTGTATTTTTAATTTAGATGCCGAATTTAATTTATTTAAGGGTGTTAATGGCTGATTTTAAATAAAGAATTAATTAGGAAGTAAATTATGTTGTGGGTTTCTCTGAATTTGGTGGAATCAAATTAATTTTACTAAAATTAAAAGTCATAATGTTAGTATTGGTATCGATGTGGATATTGATATTTATGCTGGTATTGGTATTGGTGTTGTTATTGGTGTTAATGTTAATATTGGTATTAATGTTACTGTCAGTTTTAGTATTAGTATTGGTATTTATGTTGATATTGGTATTTATATTAAAATTAATAAATAATCGTTAACATGATTTAAGTTTAGCTTTAGAAACACCTGAGGACCTCGACTAAACTGGCATTGGCTGAGGCAATAGCGCAATGGGCAGGGTGGTAGTTTGTATAATTATTGTTATACAAAATATTAATGTTAATTTATTTGAATTATTTAACGATTAATTTAAATTTATTACAGAGAATTAAATTTATACTTAATTAATTTTAGAATAGTTATTATAAAGGCTAATGAAGATTTTAAATTTAGGAAATTTTTGAAGAACCTGGAACAACTTTCTAGGAACTTAAGCAGTAAACTTGTTGTGTTGTGTTGTCTTGTGATAAATAATCTACTAAAATATACTACTAACAAATTTACTAATTATCAACTACTTAGGTGTCTGGAACCGGGTTGATTCTTTGTTACTAACATACCTTTCCTTTCTTTCGGTTTTGTTATTTGTAAAGGGTGTACGGAGGGCCCGGTGTCATCCGGGAGTCTTGCTTAGGCTTGGTCGTACACTCTGATCAATCAATCAATCAATCTTGATAGTTTTACATTTTATGATGGATAAAATTAATTTTATTGTTAAGGTTATATTAACTACTGCCTTTTGGCAATCTTCATAACCTATTATTTTAATAGTTTGTAGTTTCTGATTTTTGTACATTTATATTTTGAAGGTTATGAGAAATAAAGAAATAAAATGAAAATTAGCACAATTTAAAATTTTAAATTCAATACAACGAGCACGAAATTTTCAAATATTTGACACCCTGTATCTTAAAAAAATAACAATAAAAAATCATGTTCCACACATATTTTTTTACTCAGTGCTACACATTCCAAACATAAAATTCATAAAATTAAAACTCGCCATATGAACAATTTGTGATTTCTCGTATTTTTCTCTCTGTGGCCACAAGTCATAAGGACGACACAAGTCTAAAAATCGTATTTTTCGAAAGAGTTACTCAAAATCGTATGAGTTTTAGAATTCTGTTTTTTGTAAACGCTTATTAGGGTTGCTTGAAGTTGCCAAAATATTATAAAAAATTGATATGATATGAAATCAATTATAGAGATTTGGAATTTTAGATAAGTCGACTGAACCTGTTATGACTTCTGGCCCCAGATATGTATAAGTAGGTACACGAAACGAAATTCACAAAATGCTCAACGTGATGCAAAAACAATGTTTGAGTTTTAATTTTAATATTGTTACAATTTAAATTTACCTATTTTACAACACTTTTTCGTTTCAACTTAATTAACAGAAATAAAAAAATGTTTTCAAAAATTTAACATTACTCCGATTCAAAGTTTAGAGGCTTAACTAACTTAATTTTCCATCAGAATTTTTCCTTTGAAGCAGTTGAATAAAAATAAACCTACTGTAGTTACAATATTCTGGGGTCCCATTAACATGCAATTTTTATATAATAATTTTCGTAATTTTAGCATTCATTATTGATGTTATTCTGTACAGGCATTTCTGAATCTCATTTTTGTATTCATCAAATATTTGTCTAATTGGTCCAGCTATATTGCCAGTTTAACAGCTGAATTTCACAAAATCACTCGTAGTCACAACCACTTTCCACCTTGCGCAATGCAATATTTAATAACTATATATTTGCTCTGTTTATTTGATAATTTATGTACAATACATACACAAAAATTAATAGAAATTAAAAGGTTGTTTTTAACCAACTAAATTTCCGGCCGACGGAAATACATATCTCATATTTATTATTTGACTGATTTTAAACTCCCCAAAACAATACCAAAAAATTCCCCTTTATTTTTTGGAACTACTTTCTTCTCACCCAGTCGCAGCAAATCTATCCCTGAATACACAAAACAATCAAAGTGGGTAAGATCGGACAATTCCTTCTCATCGCCGGTGCTCGTTCACGATAATGGAATGACACTGCCAAGCATCGTATAAAGAGATTTAACGATAAAATATTCGGGGCTACTTCAAAATTTAACTTACTAAAGAAAGAAACATTGTAATATAATAATGTTGTATTTTTTTTTATGAATAAAAAAAATAAAAGCAAAAAAGAAAAAGAAAATTAAAAACAATTGTTTACGTGTAACTTTGTTCTCTTTCATTTAATTTGTTTTTTAGTTTTTGTTTTTGTACAAATCCCTTTATTTTGTTGTTTTGAGCTGCGCAGAAAAAGCCGATTTTGAAACGTATCAGTTTATCGTGCCATATACCTATATTTAGTGTTATTCATTTTAATTGGGACAATTTAAACGGGCTACAAGAAAACATTTTTGGCAACAAACATTAGCATCAAAAATAATAAATTGGCGACAAATATAATATTTTGGAACAGAAAAAAATAATTTTTAGTAGTAAAAAAAAAAAAAAAGTTCGTGACAAAAAATTAAATTTAATCGATACAAATTATTTAATATTTGATGGGGGATCGATATAAAATATTGCAGTGTCATTAATAGATTCTATATAATTCGCTCCTACGTGCGGCACGCAGTGCGACATGTTTGCATATCCTGGATCCTACGTCCCTCGAAGTTCAAATCTGAAGCCCCTCGGAGGCTCGAAGCGACCTCCCGCGTGCCCGTGAGAGTTACCGAAGCCGTTAGCCTCTACAATTCTAAGTTAAATTAGGGATCTCCATTTTCCAGAATATTTTAAAACTAATTTCAATTTTTTAATTTCTAATTTATTTATTTATAAATTTGTTGCCAGTTAATTATTTTTGTCGCCCAAAATGTTTATTTCGATGCCAAAAAATAATTTTTTTTTACCCTTCCAATAGTGCCAAAAAATTATAGATGTTGCCAAATTATTATATTTTGTTCCAAAAAATTAATTTTATGATGCCAAGAAATTTTTGTTTGTTGCTCATTAATTTGTGCCGTTTTATTATTTTTTTGTATCTCACATATTAATTTTTTGTGTGCCGGTTTATTGCCAGCCATTTTAATTTAGGGATCACTAGTTACTACACATATGTATGTATGTGTACACGTTTGTCTGAAATAAAAAAAATCAATTTTATTTTATAGGCATATTTAGATCTTTGTCACAACTTAAAAAATTTGTGGAAAACTATCAGCAGAAGCGATAGAAGCGATAACATTTCTTTGATCTGTGCCTGCTAGGTTGACGAAGCATTTTTCAATTTAATATACAATTCGCTTCAATATATTCGTCGATGCTATACTAACCCAACGAATTAAATTAACCAAAACGCAATTTAGAAGCGATAAGTGCGATATAATTCCTTTAAAATAATTCATTAAAAAAAGTTTACCATTATTTCAAAATTTAACTTACCGCATGAGAAAATGAGCAAAAAAGATGCGGTAAATTAATTTTTGAAGTAGCCACAAATATTCTATAGATAATCAAAGAACAATAAAGAATTCTAAAATAACAAAACAAAAGGAAACTCAATTAATCCAGTTCATAGTTTTATTTTTTTTTATTTCAACAAATTTACAATAAAATGTCGATCCAGATTAGATATCTACGCTGTTTTTATCCAATGGTATTTCCACCGGCAATCACGGCGTTATTGCCGCTATTCTCAACTGTAGTAACAGTTGTACTGGGAAAGCCATAGTAAGGACTTACAGGATAGTAAACCGCTGGATTCTGAACTGCCGTAATGGTACCAGGTGTGCCAATCACGGTAGTTGATACTTGTGGTGCTGCAGCAGTGAAAGTTACTTGAACCATCATCATAACAACAGCAAACAAAACAGCGAATAATTTCATTGTGATCCTATTGATTTTGACTTCTAAAGATTACTGTGAATATTCAAGTTTTTTCGCAGCTTTAAATACTAAAATTTTAATGGAATTGACGTAATAGTTTGTGCACATGTGCAACATCAATTGGATTATTTTTGAAAATATTTATTTAAATATCACTTGTGCAAACAGGAATAAATGAAATTTCGATATTATTGTAAATATTTCCAAGGTAATTAAAATGAAATTCAAATTACTCATTATAAGTAATAACTTAATTCGGCACGTGGAAGGTTAAAGCCTGTTCCACACGCAGTACAAGACAAAAGGGTCCGGAAAACGAGCTATTACAGTACAGAAATAGTTATTTACGTCACAAGGGCGGTAAATGAGTTGTTACAGTACGACTTCGACGTTTATGGACGAGGCGACGAAGCAGCCGAGTCCAGAATTTTGAACGAGTACTGTAACGATCATTTAACGTACGTGTAACGTACAACGTTTTATTTCATACTATATGGGACATTAATTCGATTTTTTCGTTTAAAATTAAATTTTAAAGTAAAGACATGAGTTTGAAATTTAGAGAAAATCAATCCAAATGATTTTCAAATTATCAAATTATCCTAGTTATTTTTTTTGTTTGGTTTTACAGTCTACTCTACTGTAATAGCTCGTTTTCCGGACACTTTTGTTCTCTGACGTAATGATTCATTTCCCGGACTGAAATCAATCACGTAAACATTGATTTTCGGTATAGTATGAAATAAAATATAAAACCGAACAAAAAAAAAAAATAACTAAGGTATCATTTGGATTGATTTTTTTTAAATTTCAAACTCATATTTTTAGTTTAAAATATAATTTTAAATGAAAAAATCGAATTAATGTCCCTTCGTCCCTTGTAGTATGAAATAAAACGTTGTACGTTACACGTACGTTAAATGATCGTTACAGTACTCGTTCGAAATAAACGACGAACTCGTATTGTAACAACTCATTTACCGCCCTTGTAACGTAAATAACTATTGTACGAATTCAAAAACTGTAATACAAATAAAAAACAATTATTTTACTGGAAAATGGGGCAAATACACGATTGTTTAACAAACAAGCAATTTTCATATGAAATAAACAAAATACTTTCAACTATGTCTATCGATTCGATAGTAACAGATTATTGTTGGGTATAGGTGACTATTATTTATTTGAAGCTGATAATTGGAAATTTGGAAATGTAGACTTGAAAAAATTTGCGAAAACGACAAAACATTCTTCGGAGCAATAACAGAGAATAAATTCCACCGCAAGAAAAATGTCCCTCCAGAATTTTTTATTTTGGTACAGTTTGCATTTTTAGTCCCACAAAAACCGCTCTTATTTCACAGAAATAATTAATTTCTTTCAAATCATTTTGTTTTATTAATAATTTGTACAAACAACTAATCGAAAATCAAAATATTTTGTTCGTAGCTAAACACCGTACTAATTCATGGGGACTCGCACGAAAGAGGAACAAGCACAGTGACCGAACTGTTAAACAGGCATATATTTGATCATTTCGTACTCATTCTGACGAATTTGTACGAATATCAATAAATCTTCGTATGAATTCCGTCAAACAATTATTAATATTCAGTCAAACAATTTCGTACCTGTCAGAATTTTAAAAAATCTCGAATTGCCTTAATTTTCAATAATCTGAAATAATCTTAAAACATCTAGAAAATGTTAAATAATCGGAAATTCATAGTATTAAAATAATAAGCGAAAACATTAACATGGAAACACTTCGTCAAAAATAAATGGAAAATAAATAATACAACACGTGTGTTTGTTTTTTCTGCATAAACAAATGCAAAATCCATAAGCATATGTAAAAGCAATAAAATATCCCGAGTTCCGGTTATTCTTGGGAAATTTAATTTTGCTACCCCGAATTCCGGAAATGAAAAAATGTCAAGAAATCCAGAATTTAAAACTGCAGAGCACTATACCGCTGCACAAAGGTACTCTCTCTTGTCATGTTCTTCGGCTGTTTCATGCCATTTCGAAATTTTACCATACGGCTTTGCACATCTACATGGTTTGCTTTATAAAGATGTTATATTTTGGCACGGGTTTTAAAGATAAACGTCCTTTGTAATAAAAAAAACATATTCCTGTGGTCCAATTTCTCATTAAGATGCGATATTTGCTGCACCAAATCTAAAGTACGAATTGAATTTTCATTCGGTATAGATTTGAAGTAACCGATTTTGATTATGTATTTCTGAACTAGCTTTTGCCCTTTAAATATCTCAATGCATATCAAGTCATATTAACTTCAATTTTTATTTCTGTTCGATCGTCGGAATAAAAACGAAAACATTCAGATATGGTTTTGACCTTCACACACTTCTGGTTTTCTTAATAACCTGAATGTTTCACGTGCCGAATTAAGTAATTAGTAGAATGTGTAATTTGAATTTAATTTGAATTGCCTTGAAAAAATTGACAACAATATTGAGTTTTCAATTATTTCTGTTTGTACATTTGGAATTTAAATAAATATTTTCAAAAATAATTCAATTGAGTCGCGCATGTACATATACTATTACGTCAATTCCAGACACCTTTTGGTATATAAAGCTGCGAAAAAACTCGAATTTTCACAGTTATCTTTAGAAGTCAACATTAAAAAGATCACAATGAAATTATTCGCTGTTTTATTCGCTATTGTCATGATGATGGTTCAAGTGACTTTCACCGCTGCAGCACCACAAGTATCAACCACTGTGATTGGCAGTCCTGCAAGACCAATTCCTGTAAATACTTACTATGGCTTTCCCAGTACAACTATTACTACAGTTGAGAATAGCGGCAGTAACGCCGTGGTTACCGGTGGAAATACCATTGGATAAATACAGCGCAGAAATTTAATTTGAATCGACATTTTATTGTAAATTTGTTGAGAAAAAAAAATAAATCTACAAACTGTATTAATTGAGTTTTGTTTGTTCTAATACAAATTAATTAAATATTGTGTATATGTTAAGTGCAATGTGGTTGTGGTTTCGGGTGGTCAGTTTTCTATCGTTGTTATTCGCAATAAGCTAAACTAACTAGACAAATGTGTTGGTGGATATAAAATGAGATTCACAAATGATTGGCCGGAGTAATATCCAGTATAAAATCTAAAATTACGAATCTTATCTCCCATATTAAAGTTTTTTCAGTGAATTTAGTGTCATATATATTAATTATGAATTTATGATGTTTGCTAATGAGTTTACTGCAATTTAAAGGCTTGTTTCAAAATTGTATTCTGTAATGGTTGCAATTAGACGTAAATTCTAGATGAAATATTAGCTCTAATATTAATCTGTAGCAAATATTTAATAAGTGAAAACTCTGAAATTCGAGTTTTTTAGGAAAACGATTTTGAAATTAAGAGTCGTTCAAAATCGTAAGAGATTTCAGAATTTTTGTTTTTATAAAAACGTACTACGATTGTTTGTTGTTGCAGGAATATCACAAAAATTGATATAATATGAAATTAAATATGGAGATATACTCCGGAAATATAATCCGTAAAAGGGAGTAACTGGAGTTATCTTCTTTTAAATATTTGTCACTGTTAATTTCATCGAGAATTTACGTGTAATTACGCAACCATTACAAAACACAACTTTTCAATTTTGAGACATGCCAGTAAATTGCAGCAAATTGAAAGTGAGCTCATTATTTAAATGGATTGTCCTGTAGCACAATAATAAATATTCTTCATAATCATATAAGATTTCTAACTATACGTAAGCAATTCGGTTATTCAGCGTGATACTAGTTGTGGTAATTACATTTCGATACCTCACAGCACACAAGTGCTATACACTTGAATGTAAACAAGAAGGTCTCTAAATTCGTAAATACTTGGAATTTTCATTCAATGCCTTGGAAATAGTGCTATAAATGATTATAATACCAAATAACAACCATAAACGAAAAAGGATGCCTTGCTGAATGCCTAAGTTTGTACTTACCACAAATTGTAAAAATGGACATAGCACTTGTGTGCTCTAAGGTATCGATATATTGCTTGGCTTCTCCATGGTTCAATATGTTCCAGTTTTAAAGTGGATGTGCTTGCTTGACGTTACATGTGTATTATGCAACTTTTAAAATTATTAGAGAACTGAGTTTGTGTTGCATAATGTTCCGTGGTGATTAGTACTTGACACTGAGTTGCATGTTGTTAAGAGTTACTCAGGCTTTCCGAGAAGAGTATCATTATATACGCCAATGATATTTGCAAGGCCTTCAGAGAATGGGTTCTTGATTTTACGAAATTCCTCTAATACAAAAAAAAAAAAAAATTAGGTGTGGTTTTGAAGGACAATCACAAGTAAAAGTTGACAACTTTTTGTGGGGATTCAGATGCGATAAACATTTTTGCACGCAAGGAATGAATTCTTGATTTATAAATCTGTCACACAGATAATCACAGAGGTACAGTTGCGGCAAAAATAATAGTAGTGCTACATCATAATTGCAACATATTCGAATTTTTCAAAGACAGTGAAGTTAGCCCGAAATATCAGCCCGAAATTTAGGTTCGTTTCTTGACTAAAATGTAGCTATCCAGAAAAAGTGTAAATGTCGTATAAAATGTAGCACCATCCCGAAAAAAATGTAAATATAAAATTTAACCGATTCTAGAAAAAATTATGTAGAAAAAATGTTATTTGCTATTGTTTTCATGTTCAAACTAATTTTGTTACATAATTGCAGGTAGGAACAAATCAATTATTTTATATTACAGATTTAAGATACGAGTTTTATTTTAAAATTCCTCTAAGATAATTTCATGTTTAATGTTGAAGCGTTAACCTATAAGGAGCGTATACTAGAGATAAAGCTAAGTAGTGGCGTATACAGCCAGATAGGCCATACTAGTACCAAGATACCCTGAGCATCCCATTTTCATATCATGGGGATAAAATACAGTTTTTGTAATTTCTCTCCAGACAGTTTCATTCATGCATGTAAATATGTGTTATGGTGAAGTTTAGAATTTTATAGGGCTAATACCAGAGATAAAGCTAACTATACCGGCATATACGGTCATATAGGTTATACTAGTACCAAGATACTCCGTACACCTTAATTTCGCGCGACCGCTTACTTACCGAGTTATCCCTTTTATAACTAAAAATACTAAAATGTTTAATGTGTCTTCCCAAAATTTCCACAGATTTCAAAAGTGTAGCTACAGAAATTATCAAATTATAAAAATGTAGTCAAACAAAATTACAAAAGAATATTTGTGTAAGTCCTATTTGAGCGATCCTCAGCCGTAAGGATATTGCAATTTTTTATTTTTTTTTTGAAAATTAGCAAATCGACGAATTTTCAACACCTTTCCGTATACTCTCCGAATCGTTTCCTTCTCTAGCTTTTACACAATCACGCAGGAGAGCCCATTTATAGGGATCCTCTTTCATACAATCATTCATATGGAGCGCCCAAGCCAATGGGATCCATTTCATTCACTACAGAGAGCCCGTTTATAGGGATCTTCATTCATTCACAAGAGAAACGAAACATCTGGTTTGCCAGTAATCAGATATTTATAATTAATGTTTAATAATTAATAATTAATAATTACTATAATAATTAAAACGTCCTTTTTTGCATGCAAAATTCGTCGGTTTGTTAATTTTCAAAACTTGTTTGTTTGGACTTGTTTAGACGAGTGATTTGAATTCCTCAATGTATACTTTTTACAACCTTGATATTCACTAGATGAGCTAGTCTCTGAAATTTCTGGTATTTGGTATAATAGAGAACGATTATAATAAGATTTTATTTTAATGTATATGTTACGGTTAAAGTGCTAAATCCGGCAATTATGTATTCACCGCGGCTGTTTTATTAATCACCGGTAATTATATATAATTACCAGCATTTTGGTGAAGGGAAATTTATGTAATAAGCGACAATTATATATAATTACCAATTTATCACTTTGACCGTATCATCAGAGTCTACTGTATAACCTATCTGATTTTATTAGTGGAACATGTTCCCGATATGCTTCACACAAAAATCGATTTCCATCAGCTGCACTTTTTTTCATATTAAACAAAAAAGCAGCGCTTTACGCAAATTGTGTTTTGTTGGCACAAATGTTGACATGGTTAGACCACAAAAAAATATGTTGTTTACACTTCAGCGAAATGACACATACTGATTTTTAGAGAGAAATGATGACATAGTTACGCCATCTTTCGAAAATCCCTAAAAACTTATTTGTACCCCCAATAAAGGAATTTTTAGAGTTTATATATCCTTTATTTTAAGTTAATTTTTCAAATGCCGGCTCTATTTACTTCAAGATGATTCTGGTAACATTTAAAAACAGTCTCCGTATTTTATAGTCAAATGGTAGTTATAGATGTATTTCCACTGTAGAATATACATTCACGAACTTTTCAAATCACTTAGTAGTACATAATAATAAAATAACCGATACAAATGGTTATTTGATGGCTAGTGTAATATAATATAATCTGTTTATCTTCTACATATGTATATATTATTATTTGAGGTTTGATTTCCACAGAATGTGGATTACGTATTATTGGTACATAATTGCACAAGTCATAGTATTTTTCCCATTTTTCATTTCTTACGCCGTAACAAATGTAATGATCTTCCGATGACTTTGGGTACTTAAAAACTGAACCATCGTGAACGAAACTAATTACTGATGCAACTTGATATGTTTCGTTATTAAGTTTTATAGTTGACGGTATTTCGGATAACTTTACAGAAGTTATACACACTATTTGTGCATAGGAGTTTACGGTGGGAACCATCGGTTGAAAACAGACCTTGCATGCCTTTTGTGGGATTTCTTCCAAACAATTTTCAATATTTGAAATACCTAATTCTTGATATAACTCTAAGTTTAAATAAAGAATTGGTCGCTTCTCTTGCTCTGTTAGTAAACAGTTTTCGTTGTAACAGTTCAATGTTACCACTAAACTTGGGAAGTTTTCATATATGTATTTACATACATTAAAAACTTCCGTAGTACAATCTGATTTAAATCCCGATATTTCCACTAAAATTTCTTTCCGAATTGCATAAACTTTATTTATTTCGTTTCCTAATAATGCCTGCAGTAGAAATTTTGTTCTGTTATTTTCCAAACTGTTAATGAATATTTCATTTTTGTTAATAGATAAAGCGATCGCCTGATAAATAGAATCTATTGCACAAGAGTTTTTATAAAAGCTGCATGTTTGAAGAGCATTTCTTATTAATGGCAACCTTGCATTATTCGCCTGTCTCTTAAATATAGATTTAGGCTGTACAACTTTGGTCCTTCTAGGCGTTTCTGTAGAAACTTGACTTAAGGTGGACATTGCAGGAACGTTTTGCTCACTATTTGTTAAACTCCTAAAAGACTTAACAAATGCGAAGTCAAAACTGGTCTTTTTCTTTTTACCACTTGTAGGTGTTGCAGAAGAATTCTTCCTTTTCCAAACCGAAATACTGCTTTGCACGTCCATAAGATTGCGGTTACATTCATTGGATGATGTCTTATTTACATACGTGTCTTCTGGCTTTATTGAAAATTTTGGAACGGAATAAAACACTTCTTTACAAATTGTCTTATACGTTGATTTAAATCTCTAACTAAACGACCAACTTTTAATGGCATTTTACCTATTTCAAGAGTGCGACTAGATACTGAGAATCTCCGTTTTAATAAAGCAAAGTAATTTTCCACATGACCATTACTCAATCGACTTCCATTACGTAGAATTCTCGTAAATAGTGGTAGAACAGTAGCATATTTTTTCAAAAATACAGTGTGAAAAGATAAGTTATACACATTATTGAAGGCTCGTTCGTCATTACCATTCGATTTAGTTAAGTTCAGGTTATTGCTTATTTCATACGAATCACAATAGAATGATTCGAATCTGTATGTAAAGTGGACAGGATAATTCCTTCTTGTCTAGTTCACTATAATTATTGTTTTCTTGCGGGTGAATTTGTAAATGTAGCTTAGTTTCTGCATTATTTAAACCAATTAAAGCAATTAAATCATCAAACGCTTCTTTAACTTCAACCGATATAAACTTTGATGTTAACAAAATTGCAAATTTACGCCAAATTTGTATAACTTCCTCATAGTTACTGGCAACAATCATAGAAGCGATAGTCTCCTTTAGAAATTTATGTATTTGTGGGAATTTATCATAATGTTTGTGTGTGTCTCTTGCAATTGTATGCGACATGTGGGAACAGCACAAATGTATTTTGACGACTTCTCCTGGCGACTTCGCGTAATTACCATTAGTTGCCCACAAGTGCGTTAAATTTAAATATTCTACCAAATTCATT
Organism: Tipula helvola; assembly: GCA_963556165.1. Lineage (NCBI taxonomy): Eukaryota > Metazoa > Arthropoda > Insecta > Diptera > Tipulidae > Tipula > Tipula helvola. The sequence continues at coordinate 172,999,740 of OY744482.1, forward strand.
CGATTGAACGCGTCTAGTGCAGAATGGATCTTAGCGTACCAAAAGTCGACTACGATAGTGTTGGCCATTTCTTTAAATTTTGTTCTACTAGTAATCGGTATTCTCTAAGCCAATTTCCTATGGTGCGCGTATTATGACTAGAGCTATTCATATCACTAAGCGGGAAAGGAGTAGGTGTGCATATTTTCTGTGTCTTATGGCAGAATAAGAGCATAATACATGACTGATTTGCAAGTTTTGAACGGTTTACGAACAAGCCCGCCCGTGCCATCTAAATAAGCCGTTAGCTCTTCATTCTTGCATTGTTCCTTTATTTTTTCAAAACAAAACATTGATTTTTGGAACAAGTCGTGACGCAAAATGGATTTTTTCCTACTTGCCTAATGAAGGTTTCGTCAGTATTCGTGTCTCTTTTTTCTTTCTCTAAATGTACATCCTCTATATCATCTGGATGATTATCGTTAGACAACAGTTTTTCTGATCTTATTTTACTTAAGACTCGTCTATCTTTTAAAAAAATTGCCGTGTTAGTTTTGTCAAAAGCACTGAGGTCCTCTTATCTCAACATTATTGTGGACCAGTTTATCTTTATACAAATCTCTCTGATGTTTAGATGTATGCTGAAATTTTTTAAAGGGATGGAATACCGGTTCATTTGAGCTGTAAACATCAAACGTTCCTAAAAAAAGGTTCGAATTAATTATCTTATACGTTCTGCATGCTTGTCTTTTATTCTTGTGACCACAGTAGGCCCTAATCGTTAAATGGTTTTGAGCTATATCGTACCCCTTAATATTTATCAGACAACCAGAAAGCCGAACTAATTGTGTTGAAATGTGGTAGGTATAGTGATAAGCGTCCAACTTCCTTTCGCTCATATTAAATATTCTTTTTCAAATTTCTTTAGAAATATGCACCTGATAATCCATTAATTTGTAATTTTTATAATTCTTGCTGTGAAAAATTTTGGATTTTGTTGTTGGTTCTTTTATCAAGTTTAAATTGCTCAATATCTGTGGAGGTTTGCGAAACATTTCTTGAAATTCGTCACCACTTTCGGCATTCGAAAATTGCACAAATGATTCTTCCTTTAAATCAATAGGTTTATCAAGATCCAGTAATTACCTATTTATTTGTAAAATTTCAGAATTTGAATTTACATTTATAAGTTCTTCATTATCTTGCTCAGAATGGATTATATCAGAAAATACACAAGTATCGCTAACCGGTAAATTAATTATTGTGTACGGTGGTTTCAGTATTTCTACGGAGAGAACTTTTATAGATTCGGATGGTTCCATTCCAACAGAATAACCAAATTTCCGTCAATATATTATTTATATAATTATTATTATTTAGAAATAAACCAGTATCAACGTTATTATAATCCCTATTACTAGTAAAGTGTTTTACAGATGAGGGTTTTGACTGTAGAGTACGGCGCAGTCTCGAATACCAAATATTGAATATCAAACTACGGTTGCTCTTGTTGTTTTTAATTTGGAGTTCCTGGCAAAGCAAATTCATTTCCGTTGTATCAGCTTTTGTCACTCGATAAAGTAAAAGTGCCAATGATTGCAAAGCAATTTCAAGAATCTTTTCATTAAGACTATGTCTTTTTTTCCTGTTGTTGTATCGTTTCGAACTCATTTTATTAAAGTATCACTATCAATGATATACGGAAAAATAAAATCTACGAAAAAAAAAAAAAAAAACAAAAAAAACAAACAAAATCAAAATATTAAACAGTTTTATAGGAAGTCCAAGAGAAAGCACAATGTCGATAAATATTCAAAGATGTTTATGGTTGTCCAGGAGAATGCGAAGGTCGGTAGTTTTGAAAAAAACTTTATTTTACGGAAAAATTAACGATAATCACAAAAAACACAAAACGTATAGCACAAAGTCTGAATAGGTAATGATAAAAAGAGAAAAAAAAAATCCTTTATATACTCCGCGCAAAATTCCATTTTTCTCATTTCTTTTTTAAACGCACTGAGATATTTAATAATTAATGAATGATAAGTGTGTATTTTTAGTTGTGTCTCGAAAACCGATAAGTGAATTTCAATGATACAAAGACTGCGACACGTAGCTTGATTGAGATGTATTCTTCATAAAAATATTTTTATATTTTATTTTTATGTTTTATATCTTACCATAGTAAGTACATGATGAAACTGTCTGGAGAGAAATCACAAAAACTGTATTTTATCCCCATGATATGAAACTGGGGTGCTCAGGATATCTTGGTACTAGTTTGGCCTATCTGGCCGTATATGTCACTACTTAGCTTTATCTCTGGTGTTAGCCCTATAAAATTCTAAACTTCACCATAACACATATTTACATGCATGAATGAAACTGTCTGGAGAGAAATTACAAAAACCGTATTTTATCCCCATGATATGAAAATGGGGTGCTCAGAGTGGCACAGTGGTTAGCATGCTTGCTTTAAGCTCCGGAGGTCCCAGGTTCGATTCCCGGCGGGTGATGAAAAAATCACGGCTGGTTAATGTTGGATCAATGAATTAATCACTCATTATCCGTTAAAAAAATGTTGCGAAACTTCAAATGAAGCGGCCAAATCCCTCTATGGGATGTAGCGCCAGCGAAAAAAAAAAAAAAATGAAACTGTCTGGAGAGAAATTACAAAAAAGTATTTTTTCTCAAATCGGATAAAATTCGTCAGTTTTCTGGTTTGTTATCTGTCAGCAAAACGAAGTATTCCCCGACACTACATCGTTGCTAGGCAACTTACTAAAAACAGTACTGGAAAGTATTCCTTGCCTAGGCAGAGAATACTTTCTAGTACTGATTATCATCTGTTTTTAAGAAATACATGATATAATGTATAATCGCACGCGATTGTTATAATTCTAAGGTAACTTTGATAGTGAAATCTATTGAAAATATAAATTGGAAAATTTTGCGTATTTTAAAGAATATAATGAATAAAATGGATAATCTGATATACTGCCGATTAGAGAAAAAATCGTATGTGCAACTCGTGGAAAAACTATAATTCCCGGACTCTTATGGTTGCTGTACTTCCATACTCGTCCGGGAATATATCGTTTTTCCTACACGTTACACAATATACTATTATCCCCATGATATGAAAATGGGGTGCTCATAGGGTATCTTGGTACTAGTATGGCTTATCTGGCCGTATATGCCACTACTTAGCTTTATCTCTAGTATACGCTCCTTATAGGTTAACGCTTCAACATTAAACATGAAATTATCTTAGAGGAATTTTAAAATAAAACTCGTATCTTAAATCTGTAATATAAAATAATTGATTTATTCCTACCTGCAATTATGTAACAAAATTAGTTTGAACATGAAAACAATAGCAAATAATATTTTTTCTACATAATTTTTCTAGAATCGGTTAAATTTTATATTTATATTTTTTTCGGGATGGTGCTACATTTTATACGACATTTACACTTTTTCTGGATAGCTACATTTTAGTCAAGAAACGAACCTAAATTTCGGGCTGAAATTTCGGGCTAACTTCACTGACTTATTTTGCATACATTTAAACAAAATTATGATATTATTTTCTTATTATGTAATAAATAATGTAAATTTGGAAAACAACATTTTTTAAAGACTATGCTTTGTTTTCAGGCAGTTTGTATTGAATAATCTTGATTCATTCACTACTATTATTTTTGCCGCAGCTGTATTTAGAGCTAGCTTCATCTTGTACGGGTGGCGATTTATGAGCAAAATGAAACATTCAGGTTGCACTCTGCATCAAAAAATAATTTAGGAGTTACTGTTTGAAATCCATTATTTAAATCTGTAATAAAAAATTAATTTTGTAGAACAGCAATAAAATTTACTGATGGACATACCATGTTTCCATGATAGACTTAACCTAGGTTCAACTCGGTTTGTGTGCATGGAAACGCTTATTAGGGTAGAGTTTCGTTAAATCCAAATAAACTCGACGAATCTTGTTCGTTGGAGTTAGATTCTATCTGTCAAAGATTTTTTAACACTTTAATCGCCACCATAATCGAACTTACTCAAGCAATTTTCAGGTTTGCTCCTGGTAGGCTGAGCTTTTGATAGATACAGCAAATTTATCGTTTGTGTCGGAAATCAGTGACTGACGTCGCCTTCTACTAAATTCCGTATATCAAAATATATGTCTGACATGGCTCATGTAGAACTTCTTAGTGTCAGACACATATGACTGACATGGCGATTAACGTGTTAACATTAAAAATGGCGCTTCGCATATTATTAATTATATGTCCTCAAAATAATTTAAAAAATACACAGAAATGTCGTTGTCAAAGTAAGGACGATATACCTGAGCGAAATAAAAAATTTGATTTTGTTCAACATACAATTTTATTTTTGTATTCTATCGAAATATTTTTTTTATCTGTAAATCCCCTCTGTTCATGGAAACAGTACAAACCTAAACCTATTTGAACTCGGTACATGGAAACATGGCAACAGACATCTAGCTTCTACCAAAAAGGATACATATTAAAGAGATACATAGTCATATACGTTTTTCTATTATTTCGAATTAATTCATATTAAAATACTGCAACCCTGGATGTGTATTAGTGTAAAACCAACAAGAGTACAAACATGAGTACAGATTTAGAAGAAAAAGAGAGAAAGAGAAAATTCCCGCAGGTTTTGGTTGTGCATGTGACGCTTTGTTGTGTACAAGTCCAAACAAATATACTGATGTGGTCGTACAAAAACATCTATAATTCCAAGACGAATTATAGTCTGTTATTGAATGAAAACGACCACTGAAGATAGTATTGGTAACTAAATGACGACGGCAACGTTGCATATTACTTGACATTTATTTTCATACAAACACATGTTTACTTTTTATTTTACACTCTCGACAAAATATTGTATTAGTTCAAATTCATATTTGAATTTAATAAAAAAATAATAAAGATAATTTAAATTTAAATGATGTCTTGATGTTGAAAATCGAATTGTGTCTTAATACTGTTATATTTATCGTGTAGTAAAGCATTTAAATATGTACGATTATTCGTATTTTTTAAAACAATGAAATGTGCCATTTTTTGGTCTACGAGTGTAATAAAGGTAGGTTATAAATATTTTTCCTGTCAAACACACTACACGTCCACACACAGTGCATTATCGAAAACATCTGTATGACAAAAATAATATGACATCTTGTTTTCTGGTGTACAAATAATTAAATTATTTCATTAAAACTAAATAAATTTAATTAATTATTACACTGACATTCTTAGGTAAACGCCAATCGAATCATTTTCATCAAACATTTATCTCGAATCTCGAAATATTTATCTCGACTAAAAGTTGAAAAAAAACGTCTTTCCAAAATTACATTTGGCTGATTCTGCAACAACATCCACGGACGCAAATACTTCTGACGAGGTAGATTTAATCAGTAATTTTGCAAAATATGAAAACATAAAAACATACGGGTATAAAGACTGTGGAACATTGCCCGAAATGAATATTTCTGATTTTGAGAATATAAAATCTCCAAAGACGTATGCAAGTACTTCTTGCAGTATTGAAGCGGCTTGCAATAACTGTTTAAAACAAATTAAAATTTGTGATTTTTACAAAAAAAAATATGTAGCGCTTAAAAAACGAAATGACTTATTAAAAACCAAATATGTTAAAAACAGAAAAGCTTTACTTAATCTAACAATTCGGACTCGGGGAAGACTTGTTCCAAAGAACAAAATTAACCCAGAATTTATGATAAATCAAATCGGCAAATTGAATTTAAGTTCAACTGCCAAAGATTTTGCAAAAATGACATTATGTAGAAAATCAATAACATCAAAATACACTGAAGAACAACGAAACATAGCCCAAAATATTTTTTTTTATTTCCCCAGCTAGTTACAGATTTCTTCGGGACAATTTAGAATTGCACTTACCATCTAAAAATTCAATTTTGAAATGGATGCCGATCAAAAATCTTGGGCCAGTTCCAAATGAAAATGTCGTTGAATTTTTAAAACAGAAAGTAAAGAATTTATCTTTAGAAAACCTAAACGCAATTCTATTATTTGACGAATTAAATATTAGACGTGATTTAGAGTACGATCGAAAACTAGATTTGATTCAGGGATATACGGATGACGGAAATGAAAGAAAGCCCGAGATGGAAAAATATGTATTAGTGTTTATGGTGAGAGGGTTATTTTGCCAATATAAATATATTTCAACTTACTATGCTTCAGCCAAAGGTATATCCGGACAACAGTTGGTCAATTTGATTAATGATACGGTTTGTGATCAAGGTTCCAATAACCGAAAGGCTTACAAGTTATTGAGAATGACTGCTGAAACACCTTATTTTACATTAGATGGTGAAGAAAAAAAGATTTATGCCATTTTTGATACTCCTCATCTAATAAAATCAATTAGAAACAACCTAATGCAATCAAAAATGGAAACACCTGATGGTATTGTTAGCTGGGATGTTTTAAAAGAAATATATGAATTAGAAAAACACAGTTCAACAAAACTTTGCCCTAAAGTGACTTATCGGCACGTATACCCCAATACGTTTGAAAAAATGCGAGTTGCATTGGCTACTCAAGTTTTCAGTAGAACTGTAGCCGCCGCAATAAGAACACGGCATAACTTAAATAAATTTTCATTAGAAAATGAAAAATATGCACTTGCGACAGCAAATTTTTGTGAAAAAATCGATAAACTATTCGACAACCTAAATAGTAAAAATTTGTATTCAAAAAACAATAATCAATGTGCTCTAAAACAAAATAGTCACATCGTTGATAATTTAAAATTCATGAAACATTACATAAGCAGTTTAAAATGTCAAAAAAAATCTACAAATTTCTGTTTCAAAGGTTTAATAATCACAATAAATTCCATTCTACAGCTGCCGAATGACTTATTTCAATATAATAACTTGCAGATTCAATCAGGATCCCCTTGAAAATACCTTTTCAATTATCCGAGGTAAAGGGGGAAATTCTAAAAATCCCTCAATTTTGGAGTTCAGTAGAACGGTTGCTCAAATAATGTGTTTAAAATTATTAAAAAACACCAGTCTTTCAAATTGCGAGAGTGATGATGAAGAAAATTTATCTGGTATCATCGAATTAGAGAACAATGAAGAACGCACGAAAGCTGTATCTTGCGAAGAGGTGAATCATATTGATGTACCAGAAGATTCTCTCGTTCAACCCGAGGATAATTTGGATGGAAATGTAAACGATGCTTCACTTAAATATTACATTGGGTATGTATTTTTTAAATGTAATAAAAACTTTAAATGTGATTCATGTAAGTTGTTGCTAGTAAAAAACGATGAAACAATTTCCCTCAAAAACGAGTGTTTCATATATTTCAAAAATTATTCTAAAAATTCAGATTTTGGTAGCTTAAACGCTCCATCCGAACTATTTTTTAACTTCTCAAAATATTGTTTGACTATTTTTTCTAAAATTTTTACTAATAGTCCACACATCCGAAATATTAAAAACTATATAAACGAAAAATGCGTTGAAATTATTAAATCAAAATCTGAATTTGAAAGCATATTAAACCAGAACAATGAATGTTATAATCATCATTATGCTATTTTAGATTTTATGATTTTAGTATTGTTAAGAAAACATTCTAAGTGGGTAGCAAAGAAAAACATTTCACAATCAAAATTGTTAATTTTAAGAGGTTAATGTTTCGAATAAAAAATATTTAAAAGAATTTCTTATTGTGTATGATTAATTTTGTATTACTGTTGAATGTGGTCGACATATTTGTGACAGGTAGCATTAAGACCTAAGCGATTGTCGTTCAACACTCTTAACCCTGTTACTAAGCTTTATTGAAAAGGCCACTTTGGACGCGTCTATTTCGTCGAGGTGACACGAATATTATAAAATTACTCCATGCTTATTCTATTTGTGGCTTAGTTTCACTTATATAAATGGAATCAGCTCGATTTCAAAATGCACGGAAGCGATGTAGAAAAATAAAAAATAATTGCGCTAAATTAAAATATCCCGGAAGGGTTACATCCCCATTCCAAATCCACCTTGACAAAATCCAGTTTGGTCAATAATCACTTTTGACAAAATCCACCTTTTTCTGTATCCATTATAATAAAATCTATTATTCACAAAATCCATTTATGCCAAAATCCTTCTTAGTCAAAATCCATTGTTTCAAAATCCATAAAAAATCCAACGAATCCATCGTTTTTATTAATTTTGAAAGCCCGGCTTGCAAAATTAATAAAAACGATGGATTCGTTGGATTTTTTATGGATTTCGAGAACTAATTAAGAATGAATTCGAAGCAAACAAAATCATGGACTTGAATCGGTAATGGATGGCCGCCATTTTGGTTTAGATGACAGTAGTAAGTTGGCATTTGAGAGTGATCGATAACAATTTATTATGGAGCATCTAACGCCACAAAATGCTAGAGCAATGCTGAAACAGTTACTGGTAACGCTATCGGGACATGTTGGGAAAATTTTCTTGTGCCCGCATTAGATCAATTAGCCCTACAGAGCATGTGGTTCCAACAAGACGGTGCCACATCACACACAGCTCGTTCTACTCAAAAAGTGGTGATATCGACTGACCCCATAATCCCCTGATTTAACCCCTCCAGATTCCATCCTTTGGGATACTTGAGAGAAAAGGTGTATACCAATAAATCAACCACAACCTCGATGCTTAAGGACAACATTCGAAATGTAATTACTGAAATAACACCAGGAGTCTGCGAAAATGTTATGAAAAATGTGCTTATAGAAGAGTGCTTAGAAGGATTGGCATCATTAACCCTTAACTAACGAAAGGCCTCGCTAAGGGGACATAACAATTATGCCAAAGAAAACGAAATGCCTCAATTAGAGGACATGTGAAGTAGGGCATGGAGATTAACCGGTTTCCTAAAAAACGGACATGCAATTTGACATGCACCTTGGAAAAGGGATCCTGAAATGGTTTTGGAATTATGAAACTCGACATGCACTACGGAAATGAGATTTTAAAATGATTTGTCTACTAATGGGACCTACATTATACCATTAGAAGTTTGGCTCAAGCTGCGCGTGCTGTCACCCATTTTATCTTATATTTCTTTGATTGTGATTAAATTTGCGAGCATGTCCATATTAGAAACCTTAACCGATGCCAGATGCACAAAAATTTCAATAGGCAGTATCATAAAAAATATAGTTTGATGAAGTTTCTGTAAACCAGGTAGCTGTTGAGGTTTATCTACTGTGAGGTAGATCGAAAATCGGTGAAGAAATAATCCCAAGTTTCATCCTAGTTGGCCATATTCCAAAACTTCGTATAATCCAGTGTTTTATCTCATTTTCACAGAAATTGGCATTAGTGTCACATACTGAATTGGTTCACAAAACTTTCTGAATTTAAAACGAATTTTTCAGAAAATTATTCTAAATTTTCCAAATTATCCATCACTATCGATTCAGTTGTGAATGTTTGATGAATCTTTTGAATCTCATGAACCTTATGAAGTCTTATGAATCTCATAAGTTTGAAGAATCTTATGAATCTCATCAATCTTATTAATCTTACGATTTTTTAAATTCCATGAATTTAAACGAATTTTATAAATCTATTGAATATCGTGAGTCTTAACGAATCTTATGAATCCTATTTATCTTCAAATCTTTCGAATCTTGTAAGTCCAACGAATCTTATAAGTCATATGTATCTTACAAACCTTATGAATCTTATGAGTCATTTGAACCAAGTGAATTTACTAATTTTATTAATTTGATTAATTTTATGAATTTCATGAATATCTTATGGATCTCGCTAATCTCATGAATCTTCTGAATCTTGTGTGTCTTACGAATCTTAAGAATCTCGTGAATTTTATGAATCTCGTGAGTCTTATCGATCTTACGAATCCTGTAAACCTTGTCTTTCAAATAAATCTTATTAACTTTGGAATCTCACGAATATTTTGAATTTTAAGATTTTTGAAATTTTTAATGGTGAATTTCGTAACTAATTGATTTTGTCAATAGTGGATTTTGCCAAAATTAGGTACGGATTTTAAGAAAGATGGATTTTGACAATGATGAATTTGCTCAAAAGCGGTTTTCTTCTAAAAAGATGGATTTTAACAACAACGGATTATGAAATAATGGATAAAGTGGGGCTCCCATCCCGGAACTATTGATTTCCTATATAGCCTAAACAAAATCGACGCCAGGGACCTGCATAAACCTATTTAAATCTCACAATAGATGAAATGATCCCGCTTAAACACCGTTTAATTATAGAATGGTATGTATACCCCAACATAGGAAGATAAAGATATGCTCAATTGCTTTTCAAATTTGGGTATGGTTTGCGCATTTCGTCATAAAGTGGCAACTTCATATATTTTAGTACGGTGTATACTATTTTACAATACAGTGTCAATGATTTTACTTTTATTTAATTTATTCAGGCATTTAAACGGCCTTCCGCGCGTCCCGCCCTTCGAATTTATTTAGGGTATTATATTTTATGAGTCTAATTGTACGCAATACTTACGCATCTAAGCGTACGCAATACAGAATAAAAATGCATGAAATATGGAACAAAAGCGGAATAAATATAATACGGAATAAAAGCGCAATCAATCAAAGTTGAATAGAAAAAGGCATCATCTAGGCGCACCTTAAGAATTTTTATGACACTGATTTGTAACGATTGTTTTCAAATTGCATTCGTAATCACTTCTGTGAATTCTATAATCGAGGTGATTAATAATAACTAGCCTTTGAAGACTCGTACCTTGTAGTGGCGCATCTGAGAGTCCGAAATATCTCAATATCTCAATTTCTGTTATTTACTGCCAATAACTCTCCCTCAAGTCGGCACTGGTTACTGTGTCAATAATCTCCCCTTTTGATTTCGATCGCGAATCAGCTTTTGTATTGTCTGTCACAAGTAACAGAAGATGGAAGAATTTACTCTTCGTCAAGAATCATCAACAAGGATCCCTGCGCCTACCAAGGATCATCTCTCAGAGAAGCAACAAGCAAAACGTGACTGAACATACTTAAAGCATTGTCACATGACATAACTACAGATGTTTTTCTAGAAACAGATTTGGTGCAAAGAGTCTGAGATTAAAGAGTATTGGCGGCTGAGTATTTCTTTGTAATGGTAAATTTGGCTTTGGAAAATCTTGCGTGGATGAGTCCAAGTTTGTTAATGGAACTTTTAATGTTGATAGTAAGTGTTTGCCACATCATAAGATGGTGCAAGTACATCATCCTACTGTTTCGGTCGAAATTTCGTGTCGGGAGTATATACAGGATTTCTCATTCTCGTTTGTCATAGTACCGCAATTAAGATGCTGATACAGATAACATCAGATCATTTAAATGGTTGTAAAATGTTATTTTTAGTTGGCCTGTCTAACCTTAGCTGCTGCGTAAATCCAGGTTAGCGACAGATCGGTTATTCTCATGAGCTATCGAATCGAAACCGACGCCAAGATTGTTTAGGAAATAATTACTGTAAAGCCATTTAAATAGCCTTGGGAGTTGGGACAAGTGGTAAGGCTATAAGCGTACCCCGGTTTCGTGATGGCGTACCGATCGTAAATTTTGCATCCGGATATATTAGCAACATGCATAATAAAATAAAATAAGCTTTAAGTCTGGTTGAAGCTACTTATCCAATAAATCCATATCATATACAATTTGGCTTGTCTTAAACGCTTGTGGAGCCTGCACAATTACCTACATATTCAAAAATGGACTGCTTAATACAACCTCTCTTACGGGTCAATAAGAAATTTTTTAACAATATCTGCAATCTCAGCACTAATTTTCGTGGTGGTACATGAACATAAAGCTCATATCACTTAATATAAGGGCAAACATAAGCTATAAGTCGATAGAAAAATTTAATTTGATTATATTTTGATAAATTAGTGTGAGTAGTTTATAAATAGAAAAATTCAAAATAATTTTAATAAATTTCAATGATTTTACAATGAAAAGGATGCTTTTAAACCATGGGGTAAAGAAGAAAATTTCACAGCTTCGCAACTTTTAAAAAAATAACACTAATTTTTGTACTAAACCAAAATAATAAAATACGACAGAAATGTGGCAAAAAAATCATCCACCCAGTTTCGGATCATCATTTTCTACCAATCAATTTCCGATTCACTCGAGCGGAACTACGTAATAGCTTTGAGTATATATATATAGAGCAATCACCAAACCGAAAAAAAAGTTGTAATACTACCTCGCTGCAAGATGAGAGCGCGACAATCGGCGTGTTTTTATAAATAATACAAGTAGAATGAATAATAATAATGAAACGAAGAAATAACCTTGAATGGTACACAAATCCATTTTTTCGTTTGTTTTTTAAATTTTTTTTTATTTTCATTTTCACAATACATTATACATGTCGTTTCTCATTTTTTAAATATTTTTTTGGTTTTCCGTTACAATAAAATGTTTCATTAGTCATGAGACGAATAAAACAAAGTGTCTGCAGTTTATTGTGGTATTTTTTAATCTTGGGATTTGTGCGTAGAGCCTTAATAATTGCTTATAGATGACAACAAGTGAAATTTATTTTCTGTGAAATATAGAAATAATAATGAATACAATCAGTGCTTAACATATCAGACTAAAGTTGGTTTAGTAACAAAGAAAATACAGGGTATACTTGAATCCCAGCTCGAGTTGAAGATTAATCAAAATCACTTGTTAGGTAAATTTTGTTGTAATGAGAATAAATAAACCACAGAGTTGTTGCTGGATTTAGATTTAATTCGTGCTGACGGCGCAAATTTAAATGGCTAGAATGACATTTTAGAAGACAGCTAATAAGTAAACTCTAGCACCTATTAAAGAAATGTTTTGTGTATATTATAGGTAATTTTAAAAAAATTATTGTTTTTCAAAATATTTCAAATAAATTTATTTAAAACTTGATTAATTCACATGATTATTTATTGATTTATTTCATCTTTGTGAGATTCATAATGGAAGAAGAAATTTTGCTTTTAAAATATTACGGAAGCCATTTTTGTCAATACAATCAATTTCTTTTTAAAATTTTTGAAAAATGTATCAAATATTGAGACAATTTCCTTTAAATCTTTTACAAACATTGATGGTGTAGTCAAACTTCTGCAAGGTAGTTGTTGTTCCGTATAATTTGAATGGTAAGCACGTTTTATTAGTTTTGCTGTTTTTTTCTTGAAATTTTGCGTCTCTATTTTTAAGAATAAATTTGTGTGCCAAAAAACCAGCTACGTATGCATTTGCACAATTTTTTAATGAAATACATTTTATTATTGTATTTTCATTACTGATTTGAAGGATTCTTTTATGTCATTTTCTTCATCATCGAGCATTGCAGCTTCCACAGTTTCTAAACGAAGCTCTTCATCAATGTGTTCGTTTGTATCAGTTTCTGAAAGTGGTGTAGATGAGGTTTGTTCCAATAAATTAATAGCATTACACGATGTTCCTGAATGAACTTTAAATTCGACTTTAACATACATACTCGAAAATTTCAAATTGGGTATTGTTTGGGGACCTTTCAAGAATCATTTAAGATCAAAATTAACATAATCCGCTTAGCCGTTTTCAAAAAAAGTGCTTTTCTTTATTAAAAAAAAAACATTAGAAAACTTCAAAATATTAAAAAAAATGAAACAGTCTTATAATTTTATTTTATTTAATATAAATTTATTTAACATTACAAAAGAATAAACATTATGATTTAACATTATTTAATTGACAAAAACTACTATCTGATGCATTAGTCATTGTGATGAGAAAATTTTAGGTAACATTTATGTTTGTTGTAACATAAAACCAATGAAAATTATTTTTTTGGATTTTCTTTTTGTCTTATTTAATTTAATTATAAATAACGTTTTATTTGATATAAATTTAATAAATAAATTCATAATGTAATGCAAATAAATTCAATTAAACTTCATTGAAAAGCATTTGTGATTCATATTTTTGATGCATAAGTATTTGTGATATGCAGAAAAATTTAAAAATAATTAGTAAATCAGTTAAATTTAAAATTATTTTTGGCTAATTAAATAATAATTAAGTCATTTATAATTTGTGAACCATTGGAACATTTTTATTACGCCTCCATCACGTCTCGGAAGTGGTCCAAAAATTATGTAAAATCGCAGGGAATCTTATCCCACACGGTTTTATAAACACCCCATAATACATTTTTAGTCTTGCTAGATTGCGAATATCTTCCGGGTTCATTTAAACCCCAACAAGGGCAAATAAAACTCTGCCTTTGCCTAGGCAACTAATTATGTTCAATATTTTTATATAATTTTGAGGCAATGTTACTTCTTTTATATTGGAGCGTTATTGCGCTAAATAGCAAATTAAGGGCCGACTGATTTTTGAACAACTTGGAAAACTACCTCATTCAATAAACTGAAATTTAACATTCACCTTGAAGTGTTGTGATTTATACAACCGTATACAATTGTATATCTTCCGAAAGAATACTACGGGAAGAACTAAGCACCCTATTTGATATTCTCTGCTAATGTAATATCACATTTTTTATCCATATTTTCTAATTAATGCCAAAACACACTAATTTGGACATAACAGGGTTATCAGTTCAATTGGCAATCCAATATAATGAAGTTCACATTTTATTTTCTCACAGTAAATCATATTCTGTTTGGTTCGATTCCCGGCGGATGATGAAAAAATCACGGCTGGTTAAGGGTAGGATCAATGAATTAATCACTCATTATCCGTTAACAAAAATGATTACAAAACTTCAAAAGGAAGCGGCCAAATCCCTCTATGGGATGTAGCGCCAGCGAAAAAAAAAATGATTTGTTGGAGACCCGTAAAACAATAAGATATTGCCATTTTTCCATCGGATTTCCAAAGCGCTATTTGTTAAATTTTCGATAATGCCTATTAATTCTTTGGAAATTGCACTTTTATCTGGATTTTTTGAAAATTTGGCTGTTTTTTCAGCTTATGTGAAAAAGACATTTGCGATTGCCGCAAAAATTCCCATATAAACTCCGTTGCTGAACACTTGAGTGGCTAATTTTACGGATAACTTCTCAAATGCATTTGGTCGCATAAGCTCCCTCGTTAATTTATAAAATATTTTAATTGTACCTTCATTAAAATCAAAAAATTTCTCTAAAATTTTCCAAGAAACTCTACCAAACTGTGTAACTATATCAGCATTAATTAACCTATTTCTTAAACTTTTAATCAGATGTGGCGGATCATAAAAAAGATTTTTTTTCATTTAAGAAAAAATAAGGCTTTGGCTCCGAAGCTCCTAACAGTTTATAGGCACTTATTTTGTTACTGCCTTGGTGACAATTCACAACACATATATCAAATCCGATTCGTGTTGCTTCAGAAATACAGTAAGTGAAAATTTGATCCAACTCAACACCTTTGACATTACCGATATAAATTCCCAAAGTTTGTTTCCAATTACTGTTCAAACCACGTAAAATAATAATCAAACCATGAGTTGGAATGATATTTTTTCGACCTAAATGACCGTGATCTAAAAATTCATATATTATATATTCAGAAGTATTAAATTCTAATTCCGGTTTGATTGCCATTTGGTCTAATAACAACACACATTATTTATCCATTTTTGAAAGAAGTGCACTCTCTCTTGGTCTGCTACATATTTGCGACACTTTTCATTTGTGTGCCATTTTTGAATGGTTGACACCGCATTCAATGAAACTTCTAATTCTAACATATAATTATAATGGGATGGAGATTTATAGTAAACATTTAAATATAAATCTCGTTCGACATTTTGCCAATGAGCATTAGCTTTAAGATGCAACTGAGACAAAATAAATTTTCTTACCGGATCACTTTTTTCACTAAACATTTCATTAATTGTTTCTTTAACTAAATTATCTGAGCATAAGAAATCTAATTTCTTCTGTTTTGGTGAATTAAATATAAATCTAGGAACTTTCGTTGAATTTATTATATTGGATTTTTTTCTTCTAATATAAGGCATGACAGGAAATTGATCTTTAGTTCTTTCATCATTATCATGAAAATTAGATAAACAAATATTAGTTATACGGTTTGAATATTTCCTCTTAAATTTGGACCGGCAGGTGATCGATTTCCTTCCAGTGATAAATGATAGTCTTCAAGGAATGGCGAAATAGTGAGGGATATATTATCTATAACAGAAAAACATTGAACTTCTGGCAAAATCAATTTTTCTTCGGTGATATGAGTAGCTTTTCTTTTGAATGTCTTTCTAATTTGTATATTTGGAACAATTGATAGACCTTCATATTCTTTATCGAACGAAACGGGATACACATTTTTATTTATAATTTTTTTTGATCCTAAAATACGAATATCGTTGTCGTAGAAATGATTTTCGCAAAATTGTATGGGAGTGTTCAACTTTTCTGTGGTTATTTTCAATAATTTGTTGCCTGAATCTTTAATCCACACATTCCGTTTTTTATCACTACTTAGGAAATTGAAAAACGATAGAAAACTTCCATTTATACAAATATTTAAACATCCTTCGTATTCGTGTTAATAAAGAGGTAAAAATATCCCTACAAGAACGTTCATTTGATTTTTTATTCCAGAAATCTTAAAATGTATTTAAGTTCATAGTTTCAAAATTAAATTTCAACAGATTTAAAAATCAAAAATCACATGACCCACACAATCTTTTTGTACAACATCAACACAAAACAAATATCACTCACACATTCACACTGTTCTGTACGATCAAAACATTCAAAACGAAGAAAATCGGAAAAAAAATTATTCTACATTTTAGTTTTTAAATCGTTTTATTGTTGTTTTTGTTGTATTTGTATTATACATCTACGATACGAGCGGAAAGAGGAAAAGTTTACATAAATTATATTCATTTTCAACCACAAATCTTACTGTATACTTCGATACATTGCAACCTAAATATATTATGCACAAAAAATTAGAAAAAATTTGTAAATCATACAAGTAACGCTATCTATTGAGGTAGTATTACAATTGGGGTGATTCCTCTATATACATATATACATATACTCAAAGATAATAGTTTCAAAAATTATACATATGTCCAAAAATCATAATATCAGGTTGAGGTAAAAATAAAAATACAACAACAACAACCTGAAAATCATTCAAAACCAAAATTATTAAAAACTAAGATCACACAATAGTTCGATAGCTAAGTAGAGGAAGCAACAAAACGAAATTATTGTCGCGTTTTGCTTAACTTCTATTCTTTCTATGTATTATTTACTTTCATACTCAAAATATTATGTTCTCTTGTATACAGATTATTTCACATTGTGCACTAATCCACATCCAGGGTTGGAATATTTTACACTAACAATGCCATAGTAAATTTACTTATATGGCTATGTATCTCTTTAATATGTATCCTTTTTGCTTCTCCGCGAATTCCCGGAGCCGCAATTTTTATATAATAATTTTCGTAATTTTAGCATTCATTATTGATGTTATTCTGTACAGGCATTTCTGAATCTCATTTTTGTATTCACCAAACATTTGTCTAATTGGTCCAGCTGTATTGCCAGTTTAATAGCTGAATTTCACAAAACAACTCGTAGTCACAACCACCTTGCACAATATTTAATAACTTTATATTTGCTCTGTTTATTTGTTAATTTATGTACAATACATACACAAAAATTAATAGAAATTAAAAAGGTTTATTTAACCAACTAAATTTCTGGCCGACGGAAATACATATCTCATATTTAATATTGGACTGATTTTAAACTCCCCAAAACAAAATCACGAAATTCCCCTTTATTTTTTGGAAAACAATATTTTCCAAAGCCTACTTTCTTCTCACCCAGTCGCAGCAGATCTATCCTTGAATACACAAAACAATCAAAGTGGGTAAGATGGGACAATTCCTTCTCATCGTCGGTGCTCGTTCACGATAATGGAATGACACTGCCAAGCGTCGTATAAAGAGATTTAACGATAAAATATTCTATAGATATTAAAAGAACGATAAAGAATTCTAAAATAACAAAACAACAGAAAACTCGATTAATCCAGTTCATAGTTTTATTTTTTTTTATTTCAACAAATTTATAATAAAATGTCGATCCAAATTAAATGTCAACGCTGTTTTTATCCAATGGTATTTCCACCGCCAACCACGGCGTTATCGCCGCTATTCTCAATTGTAGTAATAGTTGTACTGGGAAACCCATAGAAACGACTTACAAGAATTGGTCTTGAAGGAATGTAAGCCGCTTGATTCTGAACTGTCGTAATGATAGCAGGTGTGCCAATCACGGTAGTTGACACTTGTGGTGCTGCTACAGTGAAAGTTACTTGAACCATCATCATAACAATAGCGAACAAAATAGCGAATAATTTCATTGTGATCCTTTTGATTTTGACTTTTAAAGATTACTGTGAATATTCGAGTTTCTTCGCAGCTTTAAATACCACAATTTTAATGGAATTGACGTAATAGTTTGTGCACATGTACAACATCAATTGAATTATTTTTGAAAATATTTATTTAAATATCACTTGTGCAAACAGGAATAAATGAAATTTCGATATTATTGTAAATATTTCCAAGGTAATTTAAATGAAATTCAAATTACTCATTATAAGTAATAACTTAGTTCGGCACGTGGAAGGTTAAAGCCTGTTCTACACGCAGTTATTAAGGAAACCAGAAGCGTTGAAGGTTAAAACCTAATCAAAATATCTTAGGAAAAATAATTATACAAATAAAGTTTTTTTTTGACGCAGCTTTACACAAATACTACATAGCAGTTTTATGAATAATGTGAAATATCTTTTTAAGACGCTGACGCCGTACTGTTTTTCTTTTGCGTGGTGTATAAGAATCTCAAGATCAACTCAACCGATTTTGTTCAAATTCACATCACGTACTCTTTAGAATATTATCTAACGCTTGGCAGAGGATTTCGTTGATTTGCTGCCATGTTCATAAGATACCATCTAATCAAATTTGACCCGGACTGGTCCATTTAAACCGCGTGCGTAAACCGAATCGGTACAATTTTTTTTTCTAGGTTGGTACAACCTTTTTTGACATTCGTGTGACGTTTGAGCAGAATAAGTCCATTAGAAAGAACTAAAGGCCATCGCGGCAATCGCCGATAAGACGTGTATGGAAAAATGAAATAAACGTTGGCATGCTTGTATAAAAATAGTTTATTTTGAAGGGGATAATAAAGATTTGTATTAAAATACATTAAATTGTTTTTTTTACCAGTCCGGGTCAAATTTGATCAGATGGCATGCATTTATTAAATTCAAAATTTCGTTAAAAATTGAGTTTTAATTTTACCCAATGAAAATTCAATCCATATTTTTGATTTATTGCGGCAACGAGAATAAACAAAGGTGTACAAAACATTTTTGAAAATGGACTTGAATTGAGTCCGAAAGCTCACGCAAATAAAATAAAAAATTAAAGAAACAAATCGAGCCTAAAACCAATAAAAATTGTTTAATTATTTAAAATATTTTAGTTTTTGATTAGATATTTGTAAGATTTATTTATAAAATAAAATGAATTGTAAGAAATTAATTATTTTGCGAAATAAGCTCGGGTTTTGGGACTATAAGTTCAACAGTACCATAAATATAAAATTATGGCGGGGTATTTTTCTTCCGGTAAAATGGATTCCGAATGATTTTCGCTAATTTTTCAATTAATATTCCAAATTTTCCTTTTGCAGCTTTAAAATAAAAAAATAGACATCTGCACCCAAGAATTCCTGGTGCTAGCCAGTAAAAAAATTCTTTTATTTTATTTGTATTACGGGTTTCGTCAAATTCGTTAGAATTCTTACAAATAAATTTTCGTACGAATTCTTATTCAATCTTATTCAACACCACTGCCTATCAGTCCCCAAAAATATCGGGCTACCTTGAAACCGGGCAACCCACAAAGCTAACGTGCATATATTTCCGAATCACCTCATGGAGAATACTTCATCAGAATCAGATCAAATATCATGAAACGAAGCTTTCTCAACATTAATTGCACAGTTTTAGTAACATATACTTTTAGAATCCACCTTTCAGTTAATAGAAAAGGGTTTTAATAAGTTCAAAATATTTTAATTAAACCTTCCGGAAACGTTTTTTTTCTCGAATATGTGATTATAAAGTGTAATATGTTTGTTTGTATCATTTTACAGCTGAAGATTTACAGAAACAAAAAGAAAACAGGAGAAAAATGTTGAATTTTTATTGAATATATTTTTTCGAATTATTGATTTATTTTCATATACAAAACGAACGCAAACTTATGTCAATTTTTTCGTACATTTATGAAATATATGGACAAAACCGATCGATATGTAGGTACCTATTGGGAAATTCCACGTAAAATAAAACCCAAGCAATATTTACAGAAACAGCTTTAAAATCTAAAGGCTACCTTTTTTAGACCCCTTAATATTCCAAATCAACTATTTAAAAAGCAATTAAGCAAAAAACAATTCATTTGGAGGAAAGATGGACCCATCTTCACAGAATTACCAAATTACAATTTCTTCACTATTTTCAATAATCAAAGTGAAATAGAGATTTCGGTGGCTTTTACGACTAAATCTAAAACAATTCCATTTGGAATACTTTAATTTAATATTTCTATTTGTTAACTTTTTTTAATCATCGTTACTTAGTTGTCAAAAATGAGGAAAATTGCTAAAACAAAAAATGTACCTGAAGTTAACTTATTTGTACTTAAAAACCTTGAGGTTCACTGATTTGTTTTTGTAGAGAATTCCAACTGACGTGTAACCTAAGTGTAATTAACGTGTAATATAAGTGTAACAGATGAGTAACTAACTTTTTTTGTCTTAATGACTAGATTAACATATATATAAATACATAAATATTTCTTGTTCTACCAAATAAAATTTCAGCAAAGTACCTTAGTATCGATATTATTACAGTCATTGATTTATTAATAAGCACATATCCAACTTAATAGTTAAGTACTGACTTCATTTTTATTTTAATAGATGTCTGATTGATGTATACGTGGAATCAATATGTTTTCACCTTTGTATTTGCCAATTAATATGGTGGCCTGATTTGGAGTTCCAGGCAAGTCTAGTGAGTTCAAAAATTTAATTGGGTAATTAACAAACTTCTTCTGGATCCATATCCTGGTTTTTATTTGGCCTGTAATTGTGTTTTGAATGTCAATGTTAATTTGAGTGGCATCTTTATTTTTGCCGGCTAGTATTGCGCAATCGCTTAACCATTCATAATTTGTATAATTATTTGCAATATCGGGATATACGCTGGAAATTAAATTGTCTTTGGGTTCAACGATTGTACAAAAATCCGAGAGAAATGTTATCAATCCTGTTGTATTGTCTGCATCAATTTTTCCATTTCCAACATCCAATAATTGTTAAGAAAATAAAAGGCCTGATGAGTCATTTTGTAATCGCATGCGTATGTCTTTTGAAAGTGATAAGTTTTTAAAATTTTGCCACCAATACGATGCTTCAAACACGCATTTACTTCATCTGTGATGATTGGTAATGTTTGTCTGAGATCACCTGCCAATAATAGAGCACTCCCAAATGGTTGTTGGTTGCTGCGTAAACCTTTCAATGTTTGATCCAAACCTTCTAACGACTTTTTGTGAGTCATTGTACACTCATCCCATACAACAACCTTGCATTGTTGAAGTACCTTTGCCATTCCGGAAGTTTGGATATATTGCATGTTGGTGTTTTTGTTAGGTGCATATTTAAAGGTAACTTCAATGCTGAATGTGTCGTTGTTCCATCATCTAACAAAGTGGCTGCAATTCCAGAGGAGGCAATGGCCAATGCAATAAAGTAGTCTTTTCGTATCGAAGCAAAAATTAACGATATTAAAAAGGTTTTGCTCGTACCTCCGGGAGCATCCAGAAAATATAATCCACCATTGTCTGCATTAACTGATTGCATAATAGTATTGTAAACGTATTTTTGCTGTTGATTCATGACTGGTATGTTATGCTGAACAAAAGTATTTAATGCATCAGTGTTGTAGTTCTTTTCACGTTGTATTTCGCGGTAAAATATGTCAGTAAATGCTTGATTTGGTGATGGCATTCCTAATTGACTCAACACTTTATTTACAATCACTAAACAAATATCCTCTATGTGAATTAATGTTTGGTTATACATGCCCGCAGTGTGTGTGAAAGCTTGTTGAAAGTATTATTGAGAATAATGTTCGAATTTGATTGGCGGAAGCAGTAAATGTTGCATCTGCTAATGAATTATCCCAATGTTCATCGTTCTCAAGTAAATCTAAACGTTGGCATGCTTCGCGATATGATTCCCACAATACATTATTTACGGTTCTCAAATGCTGAAAAGATGTTGGACGACGAACATTTATAAAAAGCAAACGCATATAGTAGCATTCCGCAAAATGATACTATTTGCGTGTTTAGTGCATCGCTTGAAAAAATATTTAGATGTCCAAGTACTACTTGTACCCAGTTTTCTACCCCGAATTCGGAAAATGAAAAAATGTCTGGAAATTCAGACTTTAAAACTACAGAACACTGTATCGGTGCACAAAGGTACCCTCAGTTATATGTTTCATGTTCTTCGGTTGTTTCAAGTAATTTCGAATTTTTACCATCCGGCTAAGCTCATTTACATGGTTTGCTTTATAAAGAAGTTATATTTTGGCACGGCTTTGAAACCCATGTCGTTTTTAATAACAAAAATATATTCTTGTGAACCGATCTTGATTATGTCTTCTGCACGCACTAGCTTTTCTCCCTGCATAAAGCACCTTTAAATATTTCCAAAATATCTCAATGCATATCCTATCAAATTAACTTCAATTTTTATTTCTGTTCGATCGTCGGAGTAAAAACAAAAACATTCAGATATGGTTTTAACCTTCACACACTTCTGGTTTTCTTAATAACCTGAATATTTCACGTGCCGAATTAAGTAATTAGTAGAATGTGTAATTTGAATTTAATTTGAATTGCCTTGAAAAAATTGACAACAATATTGAATTTTCAATTATTTCTGTTTGTACATTTGGAATTTAAATAAATATTTTCAAAAATAATTCAATTGAGTCGCGCATGTACATATACTATTACGTCAATTCCATACACTTTTTGGTATATAAAGCTGCGAAAAAACTCGAATTTTCACAGTTATCTTTAGAAGTCAACATTAAAAAGATCACAATGAAATTATTCGCTGTTTTATTCGCTATTGTCATGATGATGGTTCAAGTGACTTTCACCGCTGCAGCACCACAAGTATCAACCACTGTGATTGGCATTCCTGCAAGACCAAATGTTGTAACATCTTACTATGGCTTTCCCAGTACAACTATTACTACAATTGGGAATAGCGGCAATAATGCTGTGAGTACCGGTGGAAATACCATTGGATAAACACAGCGTAGAAATTTAATTTGAATCGATATTTTATTGTAAATTTATTGAAAAAAAAAACTATGAACTAAATTAATTGAGTTTTGTGTGTTCCAGTATAAATTAATTAAATATTGTGCTTGTGGTAAGTGCAATGTGGCTGTGGTTTCGAGTGGTCAATTTTCTGTATTATCGTTGGTTATCTGGCAATACGCTACACCAGAGTAGAATCCATACCAGAGTAGAATCTATTATCAACGCTAAAATTACGAACTGTTTCTCCCATATTAAAGTGATTTCCAAAATATGTAATTCTTTGTATGATCAAGTTGATCGGAGGAAAAATTTAAAGACGTAACTTCGAATTTATGATATCTGTGTAGTGATTAGGTTTAATGATGTTTCTTCAGTAAAGTTAGTGTCGTTTCTATTAATTATGGTTTTTGATAATGAGTTTACTGCAATTTAAAGGCTCGTCTCAAAATTGAAAAATTGTGTTCTGTAATGGTTGCAATTAGACGTAAATTCTAGATAAAATATTACCTCAAATATTAATCTGTGGCAAATATTTAAAAAGTGAAAACTCTGAAATTCGAGTTTTTTAGGAAAACCATTTTGAAATTAAGAGTCGTTCCAAATCGTAAGAGATTTCAGAATTTTTGTTTTTATAAAAATGTATTACGATTGTTTGTTGTTGCAGGAATATTACAAAAAATTGATATAATATGAAATTAAACATGGAGATATTTAAAGATACAATCCGTAAAAGGGTATAACTGGAGTTATCTTCTTTTAAAAATTTGCCACATTTAATTTCATCGAGAATTTACGTGTAATTACAACCAATACAAAACACAACTTTCAATTTTGAGACATGCCATTAAATTGCAGCAAATTGGAAGTGAGTTCATTATTAAAATGATATTATCAATAAATGGCTTAGTGCAAGTGTTATTAGATCAGAATAAACAGATTTTGTTAAAAATTCTACGAAAATTCATTTAGTATGATGATGACCAAGAAGTTCGTTTTTTATTCGTGTCTGACCGATACTATGCGGAGCAGTCAATTTTCTACAACTACCTATTTAACATCAAACGATAGTTTTTAATTGAAATCATCAGTGAAAATATGATATAAAAAAACCAACGAGTTCATTCTCAACTCGCAAAAGGTTTATGTGAACATTTGTATGTATAAATATCTATTGAATCATGAGGCTGAGAAACCTCTGCATAAAAATGGCTGTTGCTTGCTCAGTATTTAAGCTAAGTTACATTTCTGGTTCAAAAAATCAATAAGTTATTCTAATTTGAATTTGGAGGACGACCCTTACTGACATTAGTTGAACATGAGCAAAGGACAGTTATATTATTAAAAAGCAAATACAAACAAACACGAATATTATTTTCTTGTAGTGATAATTATTTTAAAAATCTCTTAAGGACTATAGTTACAAGACCCTGGCTCATTGTCAACTCTTACAAATAGTCGAAGTTTAAACAATTTTCAAACAATTTTCTCTTTTTGCTTTCTTCAATTTGGACTACTTATATACATTTCGTAAATGCCGTTATAAGGAACATTGTCATTGAGTAATAAGGGGTTATGCCTGTGGTGGTATATTTAGACTTCTTCTAGCCTGTCCAATTTTTGCCCTTGTCGTATTCTATGCAGAATTTCTATATTGTGGCTGTAACTGGTATATTTATGTTGTTCCCTGGTCATATCGTATGCATAATTTGATTTCATATTACCTTTCCCAATTTCTTTTACATGCTCGTTAAACCTTGTTTTGAAGTCCCGACCGGTTTGGCCTATGTAAACACCTGAATTGTATTCATTTTTTGTGTACGTGTTGATACATTTTCCAAGCTTGTTACCAGTTTTGTATGCTAATGTGTATCCGTGTTGTTTAAAATGTTTTTCAATGTTGTGCTTTGTTGATACGTCATATTCTATGGTAATGTATTTATATTTCTCCTCTTCACTTATTGTTAATGCGGTGAGTGATCGTATATATTCTATATATAACATATTATATAATCTGCAATTCATGTCGGTGATTATCTTGTCCGTGTATCCATTGTTATTTGCTATCTGTTTTATAATCATCAGTATTTCGATTTCGTTGCGCATATTTGACTTTTGTCTCGGAGAGTTTAGTATACGTATACCATGTATAGTATAAAATATTGTTTCGGTGTATTGTCTTTTAGTTTCATTGTGTTCGTGTAGTATTTTTACCAACAAGCATCAAAAATAATTGAATCGGTTGAATCGGTTTAAATTTTTGGTGCTTACCTTCTTAGTGAGACCTATTTCCCATGCTGCTGCGATTGGGAATTGACATTTATTATGTGAAAGTGAATTCATTTTAAAAACAACAGCAGAACAGCAAAGAAAATTTATGCCAAATAAAATAAATAAATTATTTAACCAAATGTAATTGGATTAAGCAAAATGGTAAGTAAATTGTGAATTAGTGTAAATTTCTTTACATTTAAAGGCTTTTGTATATAATATTATAGTTATGTGCCATTTGTGTTTGAAAATAATTCGTGTACCTAAAAAAAAAAAAATAATAAAATGTGTTCAATAATTTTCAAAATAGCCGGGAAATAGTTTGTACTTTATTGTGAGATCTTTTATGCGCTGGATATACTTATATCTAAAGCGAATACAAGTACGCTCTCGATTTACGGGCCCAAATGTTTCGATATAAGGACGGCCAAATATTTAAAAAAAAAGTTAAAATAACTTTTTTGCTTTACGGAATTTCGTAAGTTTAACTAAGCCGAATATAAGGCGTTGGTGTTTTTCGATCTAACTTTGTTTTATTCGTGCCATAAATTATAATTATGTTCTAATGAAGGTACATATTTATAAAAAATTGTAACACTATATTTTTACAGATTCGTGTTACTCAGCAGCAAAAATCAATTTTAATTGATTTTATTCAAATTAATTTTGAAACGCTTTTTGGGTTTGGTGCAGCATCCGGTAACCAGCGAAGGGGTGAGTTGTGGGATGAAATAACCACGACATTGAATTTGTCCTCTCTATTCCCTCGAAGTGTGGAACAATGGAAAAGGGTAATTATTTTAATAAATGCAATTATAATGATAAAGCATACGCTAAATATTTATTCCTATTTTAGGTTTGGCAAGATTTAAAAAGAAATTTAAAAAAAAAATTAAATTTACATAGAGCGGAGCAAAATTTCACAGGAGGTGGGGAATATGTTCCACTGGAGTTGAATACGGATGAGCAGCGCATATGTGACTTATGTGGCTTGGAGAATTTGGACGGTAAAGCTACAATTACTGAAATGGGAAAGGTAAATTAAAATTTGCGGTTTTTATGCTCAATGTCCTAATCAGTCGACTTTTGTATGACACTTAATAAGCTATTTTAGCATGTACAATAATAGATACAAATCAGTTTAGATAGTGAGTAGCAGATTGTGCATCGCTTCCAAATTGCCTAAATAAATTTAATTTAATTTATTTTCTTTACACATATTTCAATTATTATTTCATTTTATAGAGGAAAAGAGTACCATCGCTTCAACAGCTACAGTCAGCAATACCACCATCAACAATATCGCTACCACTGTCATTGATTCCACCATCATCATTATCAGCGTCACCAGTAATACCGTCATCAGTACCACCATCAACAATACCACCATCATCATTACCACCGTCATTAGTAACACCGTCATCAGTACCACCATTAACAATACCACAATCGTCATTACCAGCGTCATCAATAACACCGTCTACAGTACCACCATCATCATTACCACCGTCATTAGTAACACCGTCATCAATACCACCATTAACAATACCACAATCATCATTACCAGCGTCATCAATAACACCGTCTACAGTACCACCATGATCATTACCACCGTCATTAGTAACACCGTCATCTCTAACACCGTCCTCTGTACCACCACCAACACTACCACCACCATCATTGCCATCACAACTTCCATCACAACAAGCAGGGTCGTCCCGCCAAATAGATTCCTCTGGAACTGTTCGTCGATCAAGGCAAAGAAGAGCCAGGATCAACGAAATTTTACCACGCAGGGCACAGCGTTATCGAGATAACGATCCTAGAAGTGTAAGTATCGTATACAATCTTGTAAAATTACACAATTATATCTTGTTTTATTTTACCTAATAGGAAAGCGTAGCAGTAACTTCGGTTATGCGCTCAATTAGGATACAGGAGGAATCCTTAGAGGTGCTGAAGGATATTAGAAGTCTATTAATGGAGAGGAGGGATCCACCATTATAGACACAAGATAAGTTATGGCATATGCATGTTTATCCATGAATTAACACTTATATAAAACATGTACTAACATATTTCCTTTTTTCCCGAAAAAATATGAAAATTAATTTATTCGCAGATCGTGTTCTATTTGTTGTGTCCCTATATATCAATTTTGAAATGCTTGCCCCCATGAAAACTTGTGGTCCTACATTCCAAGCCGACATTTCTAATTTTTCACAAAATTGTTATTCGTACAACGACGAAATTATCAAAAATTAGTTCGAATTTATGAAAGTTGTCATAATGGTCAAAAACTTTGTTAAAATTACACCATGTTCATTAATCAAAATGGGTTTTTATCTTTTATCCACCGACAATTTGATATTCAGCCGAAAAAACATAAAAATCGTCGTGAAAAATTAGAAATGTCCACTTCAATCATCGAACCGACATGTTTTCATGAGGCAAGGCCCTTAATAACTTCATAACTTATCCCCAAATGAAAGAAGAACACTAAATCAAAGTAGCACTGAAACGCGTGTATACAATTTTGGTCGGCTACTTTCATAATTTCGTTTTATATTTCTCAAGCAAAATACAAATCTTAAATTATGAATGCCAAACAAAATACTACCCACGCATTTAAACTGCTGCTTCTATTTAGTGCCTTTATGAATAGGGGCACTATTTATTTTTTTATTTCAGTACTGGAGATTTGTTATCAACTTCCCTTTGATAACGGAATGTAGATTTTGCTCAGTTGAGGAAACTAAAGATTAAAACTAAGCTTTTACGTCAATTTTTTATTTTAGCAGTGCACAAAATAATGTAAAGGCGGTTAAAAGCAAATAAATACAAAATTATTATTTATAAAAAATTATGTTTTATTTTTGAAATAAAAAATTGAATGTAAACATAAATTTCTATAAAATGATGTTTCTCTCAAAAATGTGGTTCGTTAAAAATTCACGATTTATTTCACCCGAATTTTCTTCTTCCACTGCATTATTCAGAGGAATAATTACATCGTCTGCTTCTACGATTTCTTCATTTGGGTAATTATTTTCTATTAAAATATTGTGCAAAACTGCACATGAATAAATAATGTTTGCGGCCCTCTCATGAGTATAATGTAGATGACCCGAAGATTGTTTAAGGCATCGAAATCGACCCTTTAAAACTCCGAAACAACTCTCAATACCACTTCTAATTTTGGAATGAATTTGATTGAAATTCATTTGTTGGTTTGTTGCTGGCCTACGGTATGGAACCATCATAAATGGTTTTAATGCATACCCGCTGTCGCCTTTAACAGAAGTGAATGATGTAATAATTAGTAAAATAATACAAAATTTGAATTATATTACCAAATAGCCATGTTTTATTGTCTTCTACATTTAATCTTTTAATTTCCGGCAGGATTATACTTCCATCCCATATATGGGAGTCGTGGGTAGAGCCCGGATATCTCGCATTTATTGATAAAATACGTAAATTTAAATCACATATCTATAAATAAAAATTGGTATACAATTAGCTTAAATTATTTAAATTTTATAGTTACCACTTCAGTATTGATTGAATGGAAGTTTTTTCTGTTAACATAAGCGTATTCGCTCCTTTTAGGCAAGTTTTCTACCGCAATATGGGTGCAATCAATCAAGCCAACTATGCCGGGTACACCGTATTTATTAGAAAAAGCTTCTTAGTTCATGTTAGCTTCAGCTAAAGTGTCAGGGAACAAAATATAATTGTACACTAATTTAGTGCCAATTATTTCGCTTACTTTGGATATACTTGATGAAATTTTGCTTTGGCTCATGATAGCGAAAGCATCTAACCCCACACGACGCAGGTGGCTTCCACTGGCATAAAAATTTAGAGCCGCCAGTATTTCTAAATGAAGTGGTATTCTTAGAAGATTATCCGTCTCTACAACAAATGGTTGGATATCGTGAATTAATTTGTGCACCAAATGTTTCGGGAGGCGATAGTTGTCCACAAAACTGTAAAATTAAAAATGTAATTGCCCAAAACGTTTCATATTTATATATTAAAAGAAATTAATTTTTATTCAACTCACCATCGGTCGGATATGTTGAAGGGATCCAACGTGTCACGCAAATACTCGTTGTACCGTTTAGTTTTTAACTTACGGTCGTAATATAAAATTGGAACAATGGAATTCATTTCAAATCTTTTAACGTAAATAATACAAAATAAATTATAATTAAATTTGGTATTATCACAAAATTCAATAAACACAAAAAAAAATACAAAAAATGGCGAAATTAAAAGCAAAATAAAACGTAACCCGAACTAATTACTAATATGTATGTATGTATTAAACGCGATAACCAAATTAATTTAAATATTATATGATATTATTAGTAGAATCAAAATGAAATATATTTGTGAACTTTTGTATTAAATATTTGCAAAAATAATTTTGTCCCTAAGCACGATGATATCGATAGAAAAATTAAATGGCAAATGTCAATCTCAAATAAAAGTAAACAAAAACAAACAACATGGCCACTAACACATTAACATTTGCAAATACTAATACGATCCGGTTATTTTCTCTCATTGTCTCATTTTCGCAACAAAATCGACGTACAGGGCAAGCCTTGCTAAGCGATAGATGTCAAAACAGAAAATTTTGCTCCTAAATTCAAATATGTACATATTTATTAATTTATTAAATTTAAATATTAATTTTTGTTGTGACTAACGCTGTAAATTGTGTGACGATCAGTTTTAAATTATATTGTAATTATGACAAAGATTTGCGTGAAGTGTAATAACACCAAACGGGGCAGTGTGCTTTTACATTGTTTTGGGCCGTGCAGCAAATTCTACCACGTAGACTGCCTGGACTGGAAGTTTCCTTCGAACGACAGTTGGATCAAAGCTGTTAACGACTGTCCGTATTCAGTTTTTATGTGCCTTGAGTGTCAGCGCACATTTAAAGAGGGTAATTGTATGTCATTGGATACCATTAAATCCTCGTTGGACAATATAGAATCCAAGATATCAATTATTGCTGACACCACTATGTCCACCGTTAACAGGACAATTAGTCAGGCCGCTGAGTCTTTGGCTAATTCGTGTGCCTCCAGCCTGTCATCTGTCTGCAGCAAAATTGGTAACCAGATCGCTGAACAAATCCGCGATTGCTTCGCCCAGGTGTCAGCCCAAACCGCTCATACTGGCATAACTTCTTCCGAGACGTCGACTCCAACTCTCCCGAGCATTTCATCTGCAGCAGCTGCCATGCGTCGTCCATCGTACGCCTCAATAAGTGGAACTAAATCATGTTCTCTGCCTAACAGTATCCGGATGATTAAACCGAAGTTTTGGTTTCATATGTCGCAGTTCGATCCCGCTGTTGAAGACGCTGCTATTGCCGATTTTGTAAATAATAACTTTGGTATTTCTAATGCTGTGGTTACTAAGCTAATACCAAATGGGCGTAAACTTACCGACATGGAGTATGTCTGTTTCAAAGTGGGAATTGATGCCGATTTAACAGCCAAAGTTATGTCCACGGTGAATGGGCCTAATGATGTGTGTATTAGACCCTTCCATAATACAAATATTCGGCAGCGCCAATCACATCGTATGCAAGCAATGGGGAAAGGTGCATTTCAGAACCAGCAAATATCGACCCTGAATCCTCCAGCGGTCATTACGCAACAAACTGTGCCCCAATCCGGCCAGTAAGCTCCGATCGTTCCAGCTTTACCTCAATTTATTACCTCAACGCCTCTAGCATCCGAGGTAAAGACAAAGCATTTTCGCTTAGGCGTTCTGGACAATGATTATGATATCATAATATCTGTGAGACCTGGCTTACTCCGAGTATGTATTCTGGTGAATATTTCCCTCCGGACTATGTCGTTCACAGGAAGGACAGATATGATTTTGACACCAGGCTTAGAGGGGGTGGGGTATTGATTGCGGTTAAAGTTTCCATTCCTAATGAGTTGGTTGTCTGCCATCCTATTCTTGACGTCATTGCTGTTCGTGTTAAGGTGGCCAGTTCATCTATCGTCATCATCGCAGTGTATGCTCTCAATGGTTTGAATTTGGAATATTTTGAAAGGATAATCAATTTCATCGACTCAGTTGTGATGCCTTCCGTGCGTCCTAATGATCAACTTATAATTGTGGGCGTTGATGGTGTCTTTACATCGCTTTCCACTGACCAAAGGGCATTATACATTATAGACTACTTTGCTAGTATCTCAACCAAGCAGCTGAATCGTACTAGCAACAGTCAAGGGAAACTCCTGGACCTGTTATTTGCCAATGACATCATGCATTCGGAGGTTTCATCATGTTTGGATTTCACCGGCTCCCAGAGCATCTACCACACACCAATTACGATAAATATTTTTCATATAAATTGTTCAATTGATTCCTTTTCTAACAAGTTTTATTTTAATTTCAGAAATGCCGACTACGCTTCCTTAAACGAGTTCCTCAGCAATTCTGATTGGGACTTTTTGCAACGCGGCGGTAATTTAAATGACATCGTTTTGATGTTTAACGATATTATCAAAAGTGGTATTGAAAGACACGTTCCGTTGGTTAAAAAAAAAACCGGCTTTCGGGAGACCTGGTATAACAATAGATTGTTAAATCTGGAGAATCGCCGCAATAAGTTACATTCATTATACAGGCGGTACAGGGTTCAATTTCATCCCAAATTTGATAATGCTCGCAAAGAGTTTAAAAGTTTAAATTGGTTTTTATATAACCAATACGTTGTGCGAATCGAGGAGGAATTGACATCAAATCCAAAGGAGTTCTGGAGTTTTATGAATAGTAAGAGAAAAGTTGTTGGTTTCCCTACTCCTATGTCTTACCAGAACTCCGTCGCTAGTCAACCCTCGGAGATCTGTAATTTATTTGCTAGCTATTTTGCCTCAGTATACGAACCAGCCACGATGTACCCTACCATTCCTTCATGTGCTAACAGTTTCGTGGAATTAATTTATTTTAAATTTACTGAGCAGGAAGTTTGCGATTGCTTGCTTAATCTTGATATTAAAAAGGGCGCTGGTCACGATGGTATTCCGCCGATCCTTATTAAGCATTGTGCCGAGAGTTTGTCCCGCCCAATTACCTTCATGTTTAATGAAAGTTTATTGGATTTTTTCCTGAGCCTTGGAAAATTGCATGCCTCCATCCCATTTTCAAGGCGGGTAGAAGAAACGAAGTAAGTAATTATCGAGGGATTTCCATTCTTTCCGTTATACCCAAACTATTTGAATCTATGGTTCACAAGGTCTTGGTTTTCCATACCAAATCATTAATTTCTTCTGCTCAGCACGGGTTTTATCCAGGCAGATCCACAGTGACTAATCTGGTTTCTTTTTGTGGCAAGTTATTTAGTAATTTAAACTCCAGGCAGCAACTGGATGTTATTTATACTGATTTTGCGAAAGCTTTCGATAAGATTGACCACTCGCTCCTGATCTCTAAATTAAAGAACTTAAATTGTCAGTGCATCCCAATTGAATGGTTGCATTCTTACCTTTCCGACCGTTGGCAATCCGTTAGGATTTTGGATTCTAGTTCACAGCTATTTCGCGTGACATCTGGCGTACCTCAAGGAAGTCATATTGGCCCTTTATTATTTATATTATTTATCAACGATACTGTTGACTGCTTTGAGTTTGCCAGCTGCCTCCTGTTTGCCGATGATATGAAAATTTTCGCCCGGGTCAACAGCGTGTCCGATTGCGTAAAGCTGCAAGATGATTTGGACAAATTTTGCAGTTGGTCTATTCGCAATAGATTGGGACTCAACGTGAGTAAGTGTAAGAGTCTTTCATTTTATCGTACCCGGTCACCTTTGTCCCATCGTTATCGTCTATATGGTGAGGATGTAGTCAGAGTGGAGTTTATATCTGATCTGGGTATAATTTTTTCAGCTGATGCCACCTTTACTAGACATATTACACCATTATACATAAGGAATACATTATGTTGGGTTTTATTAAGCGGAACTGTAAGGACTTCATCGACCCGATTACTCTAACATCACTGTACGGTTCTTTTGTTGGTTCTATTTTAGAATGTGCATCGCCGGTGTAGTCACCATTTTACCACTGTCATTCGGATAGAATAGAAAGTGTTCAGAAGCAGTTTGTTTTTTATGCACTTCGTTGTCTACCGTCTACAAGGTCTGTGGAATATGTTCTTCCTCCCTACCAAGAACGCTGTAACCTATTGAATCTACACCGATTATATTGTCGACGGGTAGTAGCATCGGCATTGTTCATTTGCAATATTTTCAGTTCTCGAATCGATTGTACTGAGCTGCTTTCACGCTTAAATCTTTACGCTCCGGTACGTCAAATGCGCCCATGCGATGGGCTGTTACTCATTAACCAGGTATCAACTAATTACGGTCTTTCGGAACCACTTTTGAGAGCATCGCGAGAGTTTAATTCAATTTATGATGTTTTTGATTTCAACTTGTCCAGAGCGTCGTTTAAGAAAGCTTTATTTAAATTGTTATGTAATAATAATTAAATAGTCGGCGTTTTCTATCTATCTTTTATTCCTTTTGAGTTGAATTTCATTTTTACAAATTATTTTTATAATTTTTTTTAACATGTTTGTATAACCGATTGTAATCACTGTAGGCTATACATGATAATAAATAAATAAATTATATAACAAAGTGATAAAAGTAGCTCAATTGCCATGTAAGCTTTAAAATATACCATTACTCATACACAGCAATTTTGTTCAAGATTCCATAGTAGTAAATGGTCATGGCAAACTGGCTGAACAAAGCAAAATTGCATCGCTTTATCAATGATCAGTTTAAAATAAATTAAATAGAGCGGTTCTATTTGGGCGCAATGTTGACCGCAAAATCATTGCAATTGGAAAGACAATAGTGTGAACCCCTCATAACCAAACTAACCAATAGCATAAGCATTGAGCAATACTAATAAGAAAGCATACCGATTAAATAATTTTATTTCATACTATACCGAAAATCAATGATTACGTGATTGATTTTTGTCCGGGAAATGAATTATGACGGTACAGAACATAAGTGTCCGGAAAACAAGCTATTACAGTACAGAAAAATATAAAACCAAACAAAAAAAGAAATAACTAAGGTAACTTGATAATTTGAAAATCATTTGGATTGATTTTCATTAAATTTCAAATTCATGTTTTTACTTTAAAATTCAGTTTTAAATGAAAAAATCGAATTAATGTCCCATCGTTGTACGTTAATAGTTATTTACGTCACAAGGGCGGTAAATGAGTTATTACAGTACGAGTTCGACGTTTAAGGACGAGGGGACGAAGGAGCCGAGTCCAGAATTTTGAACGAGTACTGTAACGATCATTTAACGTACGTTTTTATTGAAAATTTTACTGAAGCGTGTTGTAGAGTGAATAATAATATTTTTTTGGTAAGTGAATGAAATTTTCTTGAAATTTTTTTGCTAAAATAGCAAGCCTGTTAAATCAGTCTATTTTGAGTCACGTGTACGAAATAAACCAATCAAAATAACATTACACTGATAATTTCCCTAGGGATGTTATCAGTGTAATGTTATTTTGATTGGTATATTTTGTACACGTTACTCGAAATTGACCTATTTAATAGGCTTGCTATTTTAGAAAAATATACTCTGGCTACTAGATGAAAAGAATTTATAGTTTTATTTTACAATAAATACTGTTTCAAAATGACACTTTCATAGAACAATTTACAATCTAGCAGCCCTACTACTAGAATAAAATAAAATTTAAAAAAATGTTCTGGTCGAATATCCCTCGAGCATTGATAAATACCTCATAATTTTATTATATTTTCCTCAAGCACGTTGCTTTTAGGTAACAGCCCTCAGCCTTCGGCTTCGGGCTGTTACCAAGCAACGTGCTTTCGAAAAATATAATAAAATTATTTCGGGAAATTATCAATGCTCTTGGGATATTACTGCTGATAATTAATTGTTGTTTGTGGGTGTTGTGTTTTGTTTACTTTATAAATAATTATTCGTTTGGTTTAGCTATTTTTTATACGCCAATATGGATGAGCTACACAGAACCGTATTTTGTATTTATTGAGCCAAAGTTTTGTTCGAAAATTGACGACGGTAGAACAAGAGTTTTTCGATGAGCATTTTGACGATTATTTGAGCCAGGTTCATGATGCACCTATAGATATCGGTGGCGCAAATTTCCCGTGTGAAATGGAAAGTGATGTAGTTGATGCATCTAGTAGACCCATTCGACAGGTTCGTCAATTTCAACGAGTTATTGATGATGATGATTCGGACCACGATGGTGATGATGTAGAAGGCGAACTCTCAGACGTCGATAATTTCCCTGATTGTATTCCAATCTTGCATGACTTGCGCGTCGATAAATAGGTGATGTTATTGCACAAGAAGTAGAAGTACAGATGCAACAATCTAACGAAGAACAACATCAATCTGAAATAGTGGAGAAGGAATCTATCGGACCAAACCGAGGAATGCGATATACTGGAAGAAATAGAAAGCATTCAGACATTTGGTGGTCACAACCCGATCCAATTGAAAAGCAGAAAACCATTAGAGCTCGCATTGAGCGATTATCACAAAAACATTACCATGGACAACTTTTTCACTTCTGTACCATTGGCTTTAGATTTGAAAAGCCGGAACACTAGTCTAATTGGCACAACAAAAGCCATCAAACCAGAATTACCAATGCCGTTCACACTGCCAGAGAAGGATTTCAAAAGGACTCGACAACCATATAGTTCAATATTTTGTTTTTCGCGATGTATGCAATTGACCAGTTATGCCAGTAATACCAGAAGAAATGTGCTTTTATTACCACGATGAAGTAGTAGATACCACGATGAAGTAGTAGATGAAACAACCAAAAAACCACAAGTAATATTAGATTATAATACAACAAAGGGTGGCGTAGAGTAGACACATTTGACCAAATGATTAGAGTTTACAGCTGCAAACGGAAAACTAATTGGTAGCCTGTTACGTTATTTTATAACCTTCTGCATGTGGCAGCCCTCGGTGCTTATAGACTGTACGACCTGAGTAATCCATTGTGCTACACTACCAAAAAAAAATCAGAAAAAGAAAGATCTTTCTGAAAACGCTTGCCTCAGATCTTGCAACCAACAATATCAAAACATGAATACAAATGCCTAATCTACAAAATACTGTAAAAACTGCCATGAATTTGATTGGATACGAGTTTCCAAAGAAAACAGTTTTCCACCAAGTCGATCCAATATAAATTATAAAAGACGGTGTGAATCTTGTAAACAGGATAGAAAAGGTAATCGAGCAGATAGTAAGACAACATCGATATGTGATGTGTGCGGAATACCTACATGCACAAAACATTACATACGTGTGTGTGAGAAGTGTTATTTAATGGATGCAGCTCCAGAGGAAATTGAAGAAGACTAAACATTTTTATTGACAATAACGCACCATCAACATCATCTGAGCCTCCGAAAAAACGCACAAGAATCAACTCACCTATGTAATTTTTTTTCGAAATCTAAATAAATAAATTAAATGAATTGTTTTTTTTAATGTAAACATTTCTAAATAAATGAAATAACCAAAAACCTTAATTTCTTCTACTTCAGAAAAACGGAATTTTATCTCAAGAACCTAGCAAATCTTTTTACTGACGAATTAAACAACTTAAAGATAAAGAAAAGTCGTTCGTATTGCACGTGTAGTACATTTTACTTATAAATTATATAAGGGCACTAGGTGCCCCAGTACACGGTAAGTAAGACGGGTCTAGAGTTAAACATTAATTAAGGGTTAAGTACCTTATCTAGAAAAAAAAAGAAAGAAACTAAAAATCCCGAAAAAAAATCCAGAAACAAAAAACTCAGAAAAACAAAAATCCAGAAACATAATTATCAAAGTGCGGTCCAAATTATGATTAAAATTTATAAAATGTTGATCAAATTTGAGTTTTCCGCAAAGGTCCTTATATTTATGATAATAGAAATTGCTTCGTCAACCTTTCAGATACAGATCAAAGTAATCGTATCGCTCATATTGCTTCTACTGATAGTCTAAAAATGAGGTTGGTCACTCACGTATCACTATTTTTCAAAAGACTGTTTCTAAAATCTTTTCTCCAAAATCTTGTTTTACAAAATCTTGTCACCAAAAATCTTTTTGGAGAAACTTTTCTTTCGCAAAATTCATAATAATGTTTTTATTAATCTTTTATCGATTTTACATTAAAATAAAATAACATCGACTAATTAACCTTCAAATTGTAGAGGCTAACGGTTTCGGTAACTCTCGCGGGCACGCGGAAGGTCGCTGTGCTCGGAGTTGCTGTGAATTTCGGAGGACATAGAAGCCGGGATCAGCAAACATGTCGCACTGCGTGCCGGACGTAGGAACGGATTAGATAGAATCTATTAATGACACGAACTAAACAGAAAATTAATTGCACTATTATTTTGTTAAGCAAGATTTTGTAATTGCAAGATTTTAAAATGCATTATTTTGTATCAATCCCAGAAAAACCATTTCACTAAATATT
This sequence comes from Tipula helvola, assembly GCA_963556165.1. NCBI lineage: Eukaryota > Metazoa > Arthropoda > Insecta > Diptera > Tipulidae > Tipula > Tipula helvola. The sequence continues at coordinate 173,038,115 of OY744482.1, forward strand.
CATTATTTCACTATATTATAATAATCAAAATAATTATTTCGGAAAACAATTTAGACGGTAAGAATTTTATACGGTAAGAATTCAAAAAACAAGATTGAACGGCAAAACAAGATTTTGTCTTGGAGGCAAATACCCCGATCCCATAACAATGGCAATAAAATTGATTTTTTTTTCATTTATTTTAAACGAAATATTTTTTCTGGATTTTTTTCTGGATTGCTTTTCCGGTAATTTCTAGATTTTTTTTCGGAATTTTTTTCTCTGGATTTTTTCTTTTCAACTATTCTGGATTTTAAAATGTCTGGATTTTTTTTCTAGGCAAATGTATTAATTAATTATAATAAAAATAAATAAATAAATAAAAAAATTTGTTTTTTCAACAAAATGTGATCACATTAATATGCTACATGCAAAGGATTTATTAGCACGTATTTTCAATTTATTTAAATTATTTTACATTTAAAAATAAATTCAATGGTTTTAAATATTCATTTCAATCAATTAAGTGAAGGAAAATATCATGAAAATTCGGCCTTTCGACATTCGGCCTTTAGACCTTTCCGGCCTTTCGACACATTCGGCCTTTCGACCCATTCGGCTTTTCGAATTTGGCCTTTCGACACATTTGGCCATTCAACATTTGGCCTTCCGGCCCATTAGGTCTTTCAGCGTTCGGCCTTTCGACATTCGGCCTTACGACATTCGGCCTTTCAACATCGAACAATCAGTCAGAAAACCAAAAGAAATTCCAGAAAAAATGTTTTGACTTGAATGCCTCTTTTGTTTTTTGATTGAACTTCCTTCTGAAAAGGCATAAATGTTTTAAAGTATTTTGACTGAGTTGCCTTTTACTTTTTGACTGAAACTCTTTTTTATTTTTGACTGAGGCGCCGAATCCAATATATAGGTCTACGAAGGCATTTCAGTCAAAATAACTAACCAAACAAAAGGTATTCCAGTCCAAAAATTTGTGACTAAAATACTTTTCAAGAAGGTCGTTCAGTCCAAAAACACAAAGGGCATTTCAGTCAAACTGTTTTCTGACCGAAATACCTTTTTTTTAGATTGAAGTTCCTTTTTAAAAGGAGTTTTAGTCATAATATTTGTATGGGAAATTTTATGACTGAAATGTTTATGTATGACTAGAATTCCCGGAGCCGCAATTTTTATATAATAATTTTCGTAATTTTAGCATTCATTATTGATGTTATTCTGTACAGGCATTTCTGAATCTCATTTTTTTATTTACCAAACATTTATCTAATTGATCCAGCTGTATTGCCAGTTTAACAGCTGAATTTCACAAAACAACTTGTAACGCCTCCCTATTTGAGTCGATTACATCCCTGCTATTACACGTACTGCATTGCGATAAACAATTATTCAATTATCGTTTAGATTTTATTGCCTTATTGTATAATTGCATTCAATTATTTGGCTGGAAAAGTGATGAGTCGAAAAAAAAAATTGAAACAACAGAACAAATCTTGTTTATGAATGAAACAACTAAAAAGGTAAAAAGAAACGGGATGAGATTGATGATGATGAAAAATCGTACGAGAATTTGGACAGTGAAGAATATTATTTTAAGTGAATAAGTTGTAAATCCGTGCTACCATTTTTTTATTAAAATTGAATTTAAATATGAACTTTGTTCATAACTATTACAAAATCTGTATGAGTTAAACTAACAAAAAAAGTTAAAATAATAAAGAAAAGTGTTTAGAAAATATATATAAATTGATTTTTTTTGAGTTTTGACAATCAATTTGGTGCTCGTAAATAATTTCTGTTTGAAAAACAACCATTTACATTGGCTTAAAAATAATTGTTCAGCCAAGTAGTGTTCACGATCACTAAAATAAACCAAAAACAAAATAAATCGTGTGAATTTGTTATCATCGAGTGGCATAGGGAAAACGTTCCTTTGATTGTTCTGGATAATTTGCCCTTGGCTGCAAATTATATTAAATGCTATTTTACAAGAATCGGTTATTTCGTTAGTGCAAGCATATTTCAATTAAATAGGATTCGCATGCGGGGAGGCGAATCTTAGGAAAATATCATCGAGTATAAACACCCGTACACCGTGGGAGATCAAGGTTCGTTAACGGTGTGGCGAACCAAGGCTAACACACACCCGTGCACCGTTGGAGGGCATATGTAAGTGAATTGGCGGAGATTAACCTTATATTAAGATTTGTTATATATATTTTTTATTTTAATTTCTCTAAATTTAATTTGAGTATTATGTACAAGTGGTAGTGCGATATATAGTGTGGGACGATTGGATTTGTGATCAGTACAGTGAATGATTTAGCACAGCAAATTAAGTTGGATATGAGTCTGAAAATAACCCCCCCATATGCCGTGAGTCAATAGCCAGAAACGCTGTGCCCAGATAGCTCATATACAATGATTATTGTGTACGTATCGGTTGTTTAATCGTACCTTGCACAATATTTAATAAATTTATATTGGAATGTAAACACAGCGAAATTTATGTTTTTATGTTTTTGTGTTTATTTATTTAATAACTTTATATTTGCTCTGTTTATTTGTTAATTTATGTATTGTACAAACATAAAAATTAATAGAAATTAAAAAGGTTTTTTTTAACCAACTAAATATCCGGCCGAATGGAATGCATATATCTCAAATTTATTATTGGACTGATTTTAAAATCCTCAAAACAAAACCAAGAAATTCCCCTTTATTTTTTGAAACTACTTTCTTTTCACCCAGTTGCAGCAGATGTATCCCTGAATACACAAAACAAACAAAGTGGGTAAGATGGGACAATTCCTTCTCATCGCCGGTGCTCGTTCACGACAATGGAATGACACTGCCAAGCGTCGTATAAAGAGATTTAACGATATAATATTCTATAGATATTAAAAGAACGATAAAGTATTCTAAAATAACAAAACAACAGAAAACTCAATTAATTCACTTCATAGTTTTATTTTATTTTATTTCAACAAATTTACAATAAAATGTCGATCCAAATTAAATGTCTACGCTGTTTTTATCCAGTGGTATATAAACTAGTGCTATTATTAATTGTAGTAATAGTTTAACCAGTTCTTCCAGAATCATAGAGAGCCAATACAGCCTGAATTGAATGATACATTGAAGGCAGTTCAATCCCGACGGTAGTTGATACTTGTGGTGCTGCAGCAGTGAAAGTTACTTGAACCATCATCATAACAATAGCGAACAAAACAGCGAATAATTTCATTGTGATCCTTTTGATTTTAACTTTTAAAGATTACTGTGAATATTCGAGTTTCTTCGCAGCTTTAAATACCAAAATTTTAGTGGAATTGACGTAATAGTTTGTGAACATGAGCAACATCAATTGGATTGTTTTTGAAAATATTTATTTAAATATCACTTGTGCAAATAGGAATAAATAAAATTTCGATATTATTGTAAATATTTTCAAGGTAATTAAAATGAAATTCAAATTTCTCATTCAACTAATAACTTAATTCGGCACGTGGAAGGTTAAAGCCTGTTCCACACGCAGTTATTAAAGAAACCAGAAGCGTTGAAGGTTAAAACCTAATCTAAATATCTTAGAAAAAATAATTATAAAAATAAAATTGTTTTTTGTCGCAGCTACATATTAAGTATGTATATAAAATAATTTTTATTTGACACAAATACTACATAGCAGTTTTATGAATAATTTGAAATCTTTTTATAAGACGCTGACGCCGCGCCGTACTGTTTTTCTTTTGCGATTTTCTCGAAACTGCTTTTTTCAAACTGGTGTATAAGATATCTCAAGATTAACTCAACCGATTTTGTTCAAATTCACAACACGTACTCTTTAGAATATTATCTAAGGCTTGGCGAAGGATTTCTGTGATTGGCTGCCATGTTCCTAAGATACCATCTGATCAAATTTGACCCGGACTGGTCCATTTAAACCTCGTGCGTAAACCGATTCGGTACAATTTTTTTTTTCTTTCTAGGTTGGTATGTTGGTAACTTTCAACCTTCTTTGATATTCGTGTGACGTTTGAGCAGAATATGTCCATTAGTGTGAGCTTGGCAGCCATTTACTATGGAAAAAAAATGTTTGCCTGAAATTTTGTGTTTCCAATGAAATGAATTACGGCTACGGAATCATTGAAAATGATGCAGAAGTGTTTTGGGGAGTCCACTCTATCGAAAACGAGAGTGGTATAAAGCATTCAGTCCTGAAAACTTGCGTCAAGCGAGTCGTCCATCCACCTCTGTTAACGACGATAACATCGAAAAGGTAAAGAAAATTGTGCTCGAAAATCGTAGTGTTGGCATTAGAGGCTCTCAACATCTCTTATGAATCGACTCAACACATTTTGATTTTGGATTTTGTACCACGGATAATGCGCCGCCACATTCAAGCCTGATTGTGACTGAATTTTTGATCAAACACGAAACAAAAGTCATCGCTCATCCACCGTACTCGCCAGAATTGGCTCTCTTTGATTTGCCATAAAAAGAAATTAGCTGAAAGAACTAAAGGTCATCGCGGCTGGCGCCTGTAAGGCGTGTATAGACAAATGGATTAAACGTTGGCATGCTTGTATAAAAAGAGCCTATTTTGAAGGGGATAATAAAGATTTGTATTAAAATACGTTAAAATGTTCTTTTTACCAGTTAGGGTCAAATTTGATCAGATGGTATGCATTTTTTAAATTCAAAATTTCGATTAAAATTGAGTTTTAATTTTACCCAATGAAAATCCAATCCATATTTTTGATTTATTGCAGCAACGAGAATAAACAAAGGTGTACCAAACGTTTTTGAAAATGGACTTGAATTGAGTCCAAAAGCTCACGCAAATAAAAAATAAAAGAAACAAATCGAGCCTAAAACCAATAAAAATTGTTTAATTATTTAAAATATTTTGGTTTTTGATTAGATGTCTGTAAGAATTATTTATAAAATAAAATGAATTGTTAGAAATGAATTATTTTTGCGAAATAAGCTCGGGTTTTGGGACTATAAGTTCAACCGTACCATAAATAAAAAATTATGACGGGGTATTTTTCTGCCGGTAAAATAGATTCCGAATGGTTTTCGCTAAGTTTTCAATTAATCTTTCAAATTTTCCTTTTGCAGCTTTAAAATAAAAAATAGTCATCTATGTACATCTACACCCAAGAATTTCTGGTGCTATCCAGTAAAAAAATTCTTTTATTTTATATGTATTACGGTTTTCGTCGAATTCTTTCGAAGTCTTACAAATAAATTTTTGTAGGTACGAATCTTTATTCAATGTAACCGCTGCCTAACAATCCCCGAAAATATCGGGCTACCTTGGAACCGGGCAACCGACAAAGCTAACGTGCATATATTTCCGAATCACCTCATGAAGAATACTTCATCAGAATCAGATCAAATATCATGAAACGAAGTTTACTCAACATTAATTGCACAGTTTTAGTAACAATTACTTTTAGAATCCACCTTACAGTTAAAAGAAAAGGGTTTTAATAAGTTCAAAATATTTTATATAAACCTTCCGGGAATATTTTTTCAAACATGTGATTATAAAGTGAAATAATATGTTTGTTTGCAGTGTTTTACAGCTGAAGATTTACAGAAACAAAAAGAAAACAGGAGAAAAATGTTGAATTTTTATTGAATTTTTTTTTCGAAGTATTGATTTATTTTCATATACGGCAAGTCTAGTGAATTCAAAAGATCAATTGGGTAATTAACAACTTCTTCTGGATCCATAACGCTATCAATCGATTTGTATGTTTTTATTTGGCCTGTAATTGTGCTTTGAATGTCAATGTTAATTTTAGTGACATCTTTATTTTTGCCGGCTAATATTGCGCAATCACTTAACCATTCATGATTTGTATAATTGTTTGCAATATCGGGATATACGCTGGAAATTAAATTTTCTTTGGCTTCAACGATTGTACAAAAATCCGAGGGAAATGTTAATAATCCTGTTGTATTATCTGCATCAATTTTTCAATTTCCAACATCCAATAATTGTTAGGAAAATAAAAGACCTGATGAGTCATTTTGTAATCGCATACGCATGTTTTCTGAAAGTGATAATTTTTTTAAAATTTTGCCACCAATACGATGCTTTCAAACACGCATTTAATTCATCTGTGATGATTGGTAATGTTTGTCTGAAATCACCTCCCAATAATATAAAAGCACCCCCAAATGGTTGTTGGTTGCTGCGTAAACCTTTCAATGTTCGATCCAAAGCTGCTAACGACTTTTTGTGAGCCATTGTATTCTCATCCCATACAACAACCTTGCATTGTTGAAGTACCTTTGCCATTCCGGAAGTTTTGGAAATATTGCATGTTGGTGTTTTTGTTAAGTGCATATTTAAAGGTAACTCAATGCTGAATGTGTCGTTCTTCCACCATTTAACAAAGTGGCTGCAATTCCAGAGGAGGCAATGGCCATTGCAATAAAGTTGTCTTTTCGTATGGAAGCTAAAATTAACGATATTAAAAAGGTTTTGCCCGTATCTCCGGGAGCATCCAGAAAATATAATCCACCATTGTCTGCATTAACTGATTGCATAATAGTATTGTAAACGTATTTTTGCTGTTGATTCATGACTGGTATGTTATGCTGAACAAAAGTATTTAAGTAATCAGTGTTGAAGCTTTTTTCATGCTTCTAAATGCTCGATTTGGTGATGGCATTCCTAATTGACTCAACACTTTATTTACAATCACTACACAAATATCCTCTATGTGAATTAATGTTTGGTTATACATGTCCGCGGTATGTGTGAAAGCTTGTTGAAAGTATTATTGAGAATAATGTTCGAATTTGATTGGCGGAAGCAGTAAATGTTGCATCTGCTAATGAATTATCCCAATGTTCAGCGTTCTCAAGTAAATCTGAACGTTGGCATGCTTTACGATATGATTCCCACAATATATTATTTACGGTTCTCAAATGCTGAAACGATGTTGGAACACGAACATTTATCAAAGGCAAACACAAATAGTATGATAGCATTCCGCAAAATGATACTATTTGCGTGATTAATGCATCGCTTGAAAAAATATTTAGATGTCCAAGTACTACTTGTTCCCAGTTTTCTACCCCGAATTCCGAAAATGAAAAAATGTCTGGAAATTTAGACTTTAAAACTACAGAACACTGTATCGATGCACAAAGGTACCCTCAGTTATATTTGTCATGTTCTTCGGTTGTTTCAAGTAATTTCGAATTTTTACCATCTGGCTTAGCTCATCTACATGGTTTGCTTTATAGAGAAGTTATATTTTGGCACGGCTTTGAAACCCATGTCGTTTTTAATAAAAAAAAAAATATTCTTGTGAACCGATTTTGATTATGTGTTCTGCACGCACTAGCTATTCTCCCTGCATAAATTACCTTTAAATATTTCCAAAATATCTCAATGCATATTCTGTCAAATTAACTTCAATTTTTATTTCTGTTCGATCGAAAACGAAAACATTCAGATATGGTTTTGACCTTCATACACTTCTGGTTGTCTTAATAACCTGAATATTTCACGTGCCGAATAAAGTAATTATTAGAATGTGTAATTTAAATTAAATTTGAATTGCCTTGAAAAAATTGACAACAATATTGAATTTTCAATTATTTCTGTTTGTACATTTGGAATTTAAATAAATATTTTCAAAAATAATCCAATTGATGCGCGCATGTACATATACTATGATATTATAATATAAATACTAATATAAAGCTGCGAAAAAACTCGAATTTTCACAGTTATCTTTAGAAGTCAACATTAAAAAGATCACAATGAAATTATTCGCTGTTTTATTCGCTATTGTCATGATGATGGTTCAAGTGACTTTCATCGCTGCAGCACCACAAGTATCAACCACTGTGATTGACATTCCTGCAAGACATATTTGTGCAACGAATATCTATGGCATTTCCAGTACAACTATTACACAGGCATTCCCAGTACAACTGGAACACATAAATTCCAATTTCAATACAAATTAATTAAATATTGTGCTTGTGCTAAGTGCAATGTGGCTGTGGTTTCTAGTGATCAATTTTCTATAATATCGTTGGTTATCTAGCAATACGCTAAACTAATTAGACAAATGTATTGGTGGATATGATATAAACTAAGATTCAGAAATGCTTGGCCAGAGTAGAATCCATTATGAACGCTAAAATTACAAACCGGTTCTCCCATATTAAAGTGATTTCCAAAATATGTAATTCTATGTATGATTTAGTTGATCGGAAGAAAAATTTAAAGACATAACTTCCAATATATGATATCTGTGTAGTGATTAGGTTTAATGATGTTTCTTCGGTAAAGTTAGTGTCGCTTCCATTAATTATGGTTTTTGATAATGAGTTTACTGCAATTTATAGGCTTGCCTCAAAATTGAAAAATTGTGTTCTGTAATTGTTGCAATTACACGTAAATTCTAGATGAAATATTAGCTCCAATATTAATCTGTGGCAAATATTTAAAAAGTGAAAGCTCTGAAATTCGAGTTTTTTAGGAAAACGATTTTGAAATTAAGAGTCGTTCAAAATCGTAAGAGATTTCAGAATTTTTGTTTTTATAAAAACGTAGTACGATTGTTTGTTAGAGATATAATCCGTAAAAGGGTGTAACTGGAGTTATCTTCTTTTAAATATTTGCCATAGTTAATTTCTTCGAGAATTTACGTGTAATTACAACCAATACAAAATACAACTTTTCAATTTTGAGACATGCCATTAAATTGCACCAAATTGGAAGTGAGCTCATTATTTAAATGATGTTATCAATAAATGGCTTAGTGCAAGACGTGTTATTAGATCAGGAAAACAGATTTTGTTAAAAATTCTACGAAAATTAATTTAGTATGATGGCCAAGAAGTTCGTTTTTTTTATTCGTGCCCGACCGATACTATGCCGAGAAGTCAAGTTTCTACAACTTAATTTAAATTGGACGCGCTATTTATTGGTAAATTAAATGTATTTAACATCAAACGATAGTTTTTAATTGAAATCATCAGTGAAAATATGATATAAAAAAACAAACGAGTTCATTCTCAACTCGCAAAAGGTTTATGTGAAAACTTGTATGTAAATGCCGTTATAAGGTACTTTGTTATTGGGTAATAAGGGGTTATGCCTGTGGTGGTATATTTCGACTTCTTCTAGCCCGTCCAATTTTTCCCCTTGTTGTATTCTATGTAGAATTTTTATATTGTGGCTGTAACTGTTATATTTGTGTTGTTCCCTGGTTATATGGCATGCATAATTTGATTTAATATTACCTTTCCCAATTTCTTTTACATGCTTGTTAAACCTTATTTTGAAGTCTCGACCGGTTTGGCCTATGTAAAATTTATTGCAATCGTCACATTTTAGTTTGTAAACACCTGTATTGTATTCATTTTTTGTGTGGTACGTGCTAACACATTTTCCAACCTTGTTACCAGTTTTGTATGCTAGTAATGTGTATTCGTGTTGTTTAAAATGTTTTTCAATGTTGTGCTTTGTTGATACGTCATATTCTATGGTAACGTATTTATTTTTCTACTCTTCACTTGTTGTTAATGCGGTGAGTGATCGTATATATTCTAAGCGTTTAAGTCTGCAATTCATGTTGGTGATTATCTTGTTCGTGTATCCATTGCTATTTGCTATCTGTTTTATAATATAACAAAGTGATAAAACTAGCACAATTGCCATGTACGCTTTAAAATATACCATTACTCATACACAGCAATCTTGTTCAAGATTCCATAGTAGTAAATGGTCACGGCAAACTCGCTGAACAAAGCAAAATCGCATTGCTTTGTCACTGATCAGTTTAAAATAAATTAATTAGAGCGGTTCTATTTGGGCGCAATGTTGACCGTAAAATCATTGCAATTGGAAAGACAATAGTGTGAACCCCTCATAACCAAACTCACCAATAGCCTGAGCATTGAGCAATACTAATAAGAAAGCATACCGATTAAACAATTTTAAAATGATTATTTTATTATGTATCAATGCATATAAACCAATTGAATAAGGTATATGATTGACAGCTGTTTTAAATTCGTCTTTTCTTGCGCATATCGTCATTCGGTGCGATAAAATCACAAGGCTTCGTTGTTTTCACAAAATTTTCACAAAAACTATCATCGCAAAACAATTCGATTTGTTTTTGTTTGCTATGAACTAGTGATTATAAAAAATAGTATATCAAGAAAAAGCACCGAATGACAGAATTTTTTAGTGAAAGAGATAGCAATACATGCGCTTGATCATACCTATTAAACTGGTTTATCATGGTATCAATGTATATAGCAATTTTCACAGCTCGCTTTTCCATTTAATTTTTTTGCGTCACTTACACTAAACGAGCATAATTTGTCGTCCTTTTGCTCGTGTGTAATTTTCATTTTCAAAAACACTTGCCTCTGCGGCCATATATAGTAGATATTTTCACAACAAAATTAATTAAAGTAGGCGGTTTATTACGTTATTATTATCGAGCTCTTCTATTTTAAAAATTTGATCATTCCTTCAACAGTAATTGTTTGGAAAACATGACCCTAACGTGTAAACGGATTGATAATAATATTTTTCAAAACTGTTTTTGAATTTTTTCTTGTTCCCTTATCCTATTATTAATTTGTTGGAGGTGCTGCCCTGCCTTTTTAATCAGCTTTTTGATCTGTTGCATATAATTTTCAAATTTGAAAGCACTGTAGTTATCAAGGTGCCCAAATTTCTCCACATCTTGTGCTATGTGTAACAAACTTTGGATATTGTATGACATCTTTTGGTTGCTATAGAGTACACCGAATAAATCACAAAATGATTGAAGCAAATCTGCGGCACATTTATTACACTACCCTGCAAAATTTTAAAAATTTGGTGTCACTTGACAATGAATAGTTGTTTCCGAAGTAATTTTTTACGTTGAATCCGAATCTTTGCTCAGAATTGCTCTATCACGTCAGGTTTATGAGATATTCTAACCTAAAAGTGCAAAAAACACTTTTTGACGTATTTGAGGTTATCTAGCACCGCGATTTTTTTTTTCTTCAAAAGTTCATGTATGGGATCTTATAGTACAAGTCTTCTTCTTTCAAATGCTTTTGAGTTTGCTCAAATATGTTTTTCTTTCGCCGAGATATCGCATTTTCAAAATTGCATTTTCGTGATTTTGTCGGTATACTGTATAATACACTACCTTTTATAGCTACGGTATAAATGCACTTTTAGGTTAGAATATCTCATAAACCTGACGTGATAGAGCAATTCTGAGCCCGGATTCGGATCCAGCGTGAAAAATTACTTCGGAAACAACTATTCATTGTCTAGGGGCAAAATTTTGCAGGGTAGTGTTATTTGCAAAATATTCCTTCGGGTGCGCCAATATTTTAGTAGCACAAACTAAATACAGAAAATTATCATGATATTTCTCTGCCAGGATATGTTTAAATGCAACCATTCCAGTGTAACAGAGTAACGTTCTAAATTCGGATGCTTTCCAATGCTCAATTTCGTCTCATTTTCGGCGCTGTCTCCGCTGAAACTCCCAATAGGTAAGCATTTTCGAAGTTTCACTAAATTTGTATTTATGCTGTCAATTGCGTTTTGTTTCAATGAGAATTACTGTTTTCTGACTTTGAATAGCAAATTCGACATTTGTCTCACAACACCTAATAACATGCAGTGCATGTAGTCAATTGGGAATTGAGAGACACATCCAATAGACAAAGCATCCAATTCAACATTTAATTTAACGTGATGATCCAATAATGTTTTACGCCGAAAATCATCATCTGTACTGCATCTTAAATCATCTTCAGATCCAAGAAAACATACTTTATGTGCAACATAAACTCTCTTTATAGTGCACTTAGTGCAACTAGAATATCCCGAATGAGATGATAACAAAAAAGACCTGGCTGGTGCATCACATATGAAAGCTCTGTATAGGTAATTCCATTTTCCAATAGCTGCAGTGTCTCCTCAATAAATGATCGCAACAACTCATTAGCACAATGTGGTTTCTTATATCCGTGATAAATTCCAATAAGAAACACTGTTCTATGTGAAACAATATTTGCAATGAGGGCCATAATTAGGTTAGAGGAATCCCATCTATACCAATATCAATTTCTATGACGGTTCCCTCATATTTTGTGCTGTTCAGAAATTACATTATTTGTCTTTCTAACCCGATGTGAGAATAAGATCCACTGCCCATCGGTACAATATTTTTATTTATAGTAGGAGCCTTATCAAATTATATCAAAATATCACATTCAATGCTATTCGCTTCCAATTCTTCATATCCGTTAAAGCTTTCATCAATTTCATATTCACTGCTACATATCTCAGTCTCACAGTCACTTGTTTTTTTTTTTTTTTTTTTTTTATTTATTTATTTATTGTACTTTAACAATAATTTAGTATTAAAAGGAAAAGCACAAATGGAAACAGAGTAAACGGAACAAAAGAACAAAAAAAAATAATGAAGCTGCTTCCATTAGGCAGAAAAACCTCTTAAATTTTTTCAAACAATTTCCACCTCATGCATACACATTCTATTTGGAGCAAGCTCATTTACAATAAAATGTACAGCAAGAGGTGAAATAATATTAAAAATTAACAATATTAAAAATAAATTTAAAAAAATACGTATTGCCCATCAATCACGCCAGAAATATGATCGAATTTCCTAATACCAAAAATAAACCTAGTACAAGCATTGAAATATCTTTGGAATAAAGTTATGTCACCATAAATAAAATGAGGAAGAAGATAAGGCAAAAACATTTTTTCCTAAACTGACTATCAGAAAATCCTACTACTTTATACAAACAACTAAGCATACCAAAGACCCTCTTACTAATACTAACTAAATGGTCACCCCAAGAAACAGCGTTATATTAATAACAAAGCCTAAATCTCTAACAGTATTTGAATACCTAATTAGCGAACCCTGCAGAAAAATACCAGGAAAGGACGAGGTGTCTAACGGTTTTTTATAAATTATAATCGATTGAGATTTATTCGCATTGAAAACGAGCCTATTAGAGACCGACCAACTAGCGATATTACTTAAGTCTTCATTTATCAGAGAAATATTCCTATCAATAGAATCCTGATCTAAACTATTTATTTATTTGTTTATTTACATAAATTTTGATTAGAGACCAACCCCATACTTACACAATCTATTTTGAGCAGGAGCTCATTCATAACAGACTGTGTAATATGAGGTGGTTTAACATGATAAAAAAAAAAAATAAGTATACAGCTTCCTATTTTGAGTTATAGATAGCTCATTCACTATGGAGTGTGCAATAGGTGGCCAATACTTTATATAGCAAAAGAAACTGCAGACAACATCCAAAATTGCTGTTTATTGTATCTTTATTTGGAAAATATTCCACTATTCTTAACTGGATCTACGAATTTAATCGCCCGAATTTATCTCGGTAATTCCAATCGTTGTTGCAAATGTACGATCAAGTTGCAAATGTACGATTTAATTTTAAAAAAAATAAAAATATTTGTTTTCGTATATTTGTTTTTGTAAACGACTATTTTTATAAGTTTGGACGTCATCAGCGAAAATGTGAAATTAACAATGGTGAATAGACGATTCTATGTCATTAATGTACATAGAAAACAATAGAGGACCCAGCACTGAACCCTGAGGAACACCGGAAATTACAGGAAGGAAATCAGACAAAGAATTGTCGAAAAAAACTGCCTGAGAACGATTAGAAAGATAGTTAAAAATTAATCTGGCAGCGGAAACCGAAAATCTAAACTGAGATAAGAGTTTGTTAAAAAGAATTCTATGATTAATAGAATCAAAGGCCTTAGAAAAATCTAACAAAGTTAAAGAAGTCAATTCCCTATTATTCATATTACGCCTAATATCATCACATACATTTAATAACGCTGTAGAAGTGCTATGAAATTTTCTAAACCCAGATTGGAAGAAACTATTTAAACTATTGCTATTTAGATGCGATTGAATTTGAGTTTTACCAACTATCTCGAAAGCTTTAGAGAGAGAACTTAAAATGCTAGTTGGCGCAAATGGGATAGCTCTGAAGGATTACTGATCTTTGGGATGGGAATTATTTTTCTTAGCTTCTGTAGTGTTCAAATATTCGCTTGTATGCATTAGTCGTTTGATCACTACATTGAATAACACTTCGTGCACTGTATAAATTAATAATGTTGATGACGTAAACCTATTTACTTCATTTTGGTTATCCAAAATTATAAAAATGCATTTTGGTATGATAGTATGTCAAAAACTCTTGTGGAATACACAGTGGTGATAATTAAATAATTAAATAATAAAATTTATATTGTTTGAATATTGAAATCAAAAAATTTAGTGCGTGTGTTTTCTTTATCTATTTGAATCGTAGTCGGTGGAAAATATCGATACCCCGATATACTACGATACTTCCACTGATCTGGATAGGAAGAGGATGTGAGAATAAAATTAAAAATATGTAACAAATATTTTGAGACGAAAGGGAAAACTCGTTTAACGAATTTTAAATTGACGTTGTCCGGACTAGAAGATTCCGATTTAACATTCCAAATGGCAGACTGTAAATCCTCGAGAGAAATATTTGAAAACGAAAACGAATTAGACGACGCATTAGAGAACAAATCGACGGTACTACTGCCCGAGTTCAAACTAGAGAAAAAATAATTATTGATGTCATTAGGTTTAAACAACCCACTAGAACTACTCTTGCATCTGCCTAGGCCTAAATTACGAACATTACGCCAAAAAAACCTTGGGAGGAAGGGAGGAGTCTAACTTGTCCTTGAAATAATTACGTTTAGCAATCCGAATTAACCCTACAATTCTATTACGAGCCTGCTTATAATCTAAATGAGACTGACTATTAGGATACCTTTTCCATAAACGATATTTACTAACTCTAATACGTATGGCATTCGAAACTTCCTGAGACAACAAAGGCGGAGATTTCGCTTTGAAAGTAACCTTTTTAAGCGGAACGCAACTATCAAAGACCAAACTAATATACGAATTGAAAAATTCTACTTGGGTAGTTGCAGAACTAAGGCAAAAAATATCCTCCCAAGGAACCGAGTTACACACTAAGTAAAGGCGGGAATTATCTATACTAGCAAAATCTCTAAAGCTAAGACTATTAGGTTTAGGTGGAGAGTAACAATTCACAGAAAAAACTAAAAGATCATGATGGGATCCCATACCGAGAGACAACTGATTGAAAAAACAAATAGAGTTATTAGTAAAAGAGATGAAATGGTCAATAAGGGAATAAGAGACATCGCTAGCGGTTGGACAACAAAACGTCGGCGCCACAGTGTTGTGTACGGATAAATTAAGACTATTTAAAAGATTCAAATAATCACGAGGGAAGCCGGAATTTTGGAGTATATCGAAATTTAAGTTTATACATTTCATCGAATCTACAAGAGAAATAACTAAACAAACTTTCTAAATCTACAAGCGATTTTTTAAATTGGGCATACGACCTCTTACTAGTTTTTGGAAGGTTATAGACGGTACCGAGTAAGATTTTACGACCATTAATGAAAACGTTGACAAATAAAAACTCTAAATCTGATACTAACAATTCCGAAATAGAAGAAGGTATGGCAACTAATCTAGCCTAAATGTGATCACCTACAAACATACATAAACCACCATAATTAAGGGGAGGGGAAATAGGGATATTTGGATTTAGAAAGGTCTCAGAGAAACAAAGTATGTCCACTGAAGCGGCATTAAAAATGTGGCGAATCTCGTCATAATTTGGGACTAGATTTTGGACGTTTAAACTGACTACATTCAATAACGACCTATCAACTAACATGGATTTTAGGACTAGATTGGGATAATTAAGCGACATAACCAAACTCAAAATCAAATTTTGCGTACACACGACGTGGGCGTGATTGATACGCAATACTTACAAATAAAATTTAGAAACGCTTCGTCCAGCTTCAAAATAAACCTCAACGACTGGAAATTTAACCGTAAGCCCCAATTTATGCCCCAAAAATCGATTGAAAAATTTAATTTTTTATTTTCCGAAAAGAAAAAAACCAGTAACCAAAGAGGATTGATTAGGTTAGGAATCTTTAACACAATCAATTATATTGTTTACGCTCGCAATATTTCCCGAAATTTCGTTAAAATTTAATTTGGAACTGTCACAAATCAAGCTAATTTCGTTCCGTACTGTTTGGTATAATTTTTGCTGAGACATGTTAAACTTAACTGAATACTAATTAAATTAATTAATAAAACACGTTTGAATTAATCCTGAATGTCATTATGGGTCTTTTTGAAAATACGCACGGTGCGGTGCAGTGTTTTCCTTGTCTACTTTGATTTATTTTCTAGTGGTGAAATAAAGAAACAATTATTGTACACTGTACCGCACAGCAGTAAAAAATTGTTTATATGTATGTATGTGTAAAAAATTGCCCGTAAAGTTTACGTTTCTGTTAAGAATTGAGAGTATACATTTTTTTGTTGGGAATTTCTGGGAGTTTGTTTTCAACCCACTTTTATTTCACGGCTCTCGACAGCTTGCTCCGAATAACGAAAAACACGCACCCAACAATGACAAAAAAAAAATTCACATCTTCTATTGAACCTGTAGTAAATGTTTTTTTGTTCGGTTCAACTTTGTATTATTTTATAATAGGACTAGGGGACCCCTGTGCAATTGCACAATTTTATTATTTATGTGAAATATTTTTGCCATAATAAATACAAACAACTTCTGCAAAAGGAATACTTCACTACAGCGTTGCCCCGACGAAAAAAAGACTTCGAACTCTAATAAAATAGAAAGCATTTAATTTTTTGAAATAAGTTTATTTTATAAATTGTACATATAAACCGTCGAAATGCTTGCCATTATTTCACGATGACATGACGTATTTGCAGGATTATTCATTCGAATATTAACTGCAGCGTCTGTGTCGTACATAAACAACTCAGCATAGGAAATATTTGGTCCCCCATTTATGTAATTACCTGAATTCAGTGACAAATCAATTGGAATATTTTCCGATGAGCGATGATAAACTTCTCTGGATATTTTGAATGTATAAACACTACCACATAACTTTTCTATTTTTGCGCCCAATGAAGCAAAAGCATTAGCATTATTATATTGTCTAATGAACTCGCAAAAATTTTTACTTCTTGCTGAACTACTTAAAAACAAATTTCTAATTTCCATTGGAAAGTTTTCTGATGAAATTGTCAAACGAGACAACCTACCATTATGGCAACAACTGGTTTTTAGTTCACTTTTAAAAAATAATGCACCACAATAAGGACATTTGCAAGACAAAGGTCCAACACTGAAACACTCGCGGTACACAAAACTTGTTGTGTAGGAAACTTCTGCTTTAAAGCTTATTGAATCGTTTTGATTACCGTTTTGGCGTAAAATCGCATTTTGGATTCGCGAGCGGCGTGCCTGTCGCGCAATTTTTAGCCGTTTTCTATTTCTTTCGTAATAAATGCGCTGATATGACCGTCTCTCCATTATAGTTGCACTAAGAAAATGCACACACAAATTAAGTAAAAATAAAAAAATGGGGGTGTACGTTACGTGTACGAATACGTGTACGTTACGAGTACTATTTTCTTTGTGCGTATTGTATATGTATATGCCATAATCATTTTTGAACACTAAGAAGTCCTTCAGATTTCTATGTTTTATTTGTGATGGCAACATTTTCCTTTCTTCAGGTTCAGGAAAGAAATCAAGTAAACAAATAATTACTGTATTATATCTTTATTACAGATAGGTCTGTGATACGAAAAGTATGAAACAAATGGCATACAGGATACATCGAGATTTCTTGTAAACGTTAAATCAATACATGTATTACCTAGCGTTGTTGCAGAAGTTTCGATGTAACATAAATTAAACTCGATGAGCATGAAGTCGGCCAACGAGCGGTTTTGCCAGACATTAACATTAAAGTCTCCGACCATCATGATTGATGCAGTGAGATCCGGTTCGTATTCTGGTGTAATCTTAATGACGTTTTTGGAATACTTTAACAGCGATTGTAACATACAAAGCTTAATTTCTGCTAACGCTGTGCCTGGATGGATGTACACACACCCGAGTATGAATTTGAAGATGCCATTGACTGTTACGTCTCATTAAAATCTGTTCAGGAATATTCAAGTTTAATCATCAAAAATCATTTTAAAATCACATTTCCATAGTACGTGTTGTTTTTCATCAAAATCAGAAAAGTAATGACTAAGTTCCTTCCTAATTGGCCATATTCGAGAACTTTATCCAAAAATCATTTTAGAATCCCATTTCCATTGTACATGCTGAATTTCATCAAAATCGGATAAGAAATGGCTATTGGTTGGCCATTTTCCAGAACTTCATCCAAAAATCATTTTAGAATCCTATTTCCATCACGCATACCAAATTTCATTAAAATCGGTTAAGAAATAGCCAAGTTCCATAATAATTGGTCATATTGCAGAACATTTTTTTAAATTTCGACGCAGTTTGAAAGGCAATTTACATATGCATGTGCATGAAATGAAATTAAAAAAAGAATGTACTGTTAACAAAGGCCAACATTAAATTGAAAAAAAAAAGACGAAGTTATCGGGAATCTAACTCGAGACCTTTAACTTCATAGCGCATCGCTCTAACACATGAGCTATTGAACTATGCTAATAATTGATATATGAAATGGAAATTTATAGAAAATGTTGAACATTCTTGTATATTATATAATATAGATGAGGTGATTTTTCATGGTGATCTAAACGAGCAAATAGTCAACCCTGTTTGAAGGATAGTATACAATCATTGATTAATCTAACAGGCTTTACCTTTAATCGGTTTAAGTCTGACTTGTGAATATAAAACCTTAGGAAACATGTAACTACTAGTAGCATTCTTAAGGGGGGGAGGGGGGGGGGAGCCACCCTGGAGCCCGAAATTCTAGGTCAATTTCATGAATTTTTTCTGGTAAACAATGAATTTTACAAAACAAAATTTTTATACACTTTTATTAATTAATCATTCAAGATTACAAAAAAAATATTTTATTTTTTTATTTTTTATCATAATAATGGGGTGACCATTGTTAAAAATGAGTAAATTAAAATTTAAAAAAAAATCGGCGTTGCGCTAATCTCAGAACTGGTGCATCCTGGAACGGTAGGATATTATTCTATTATACCCATAAACTGTGAAAGTACCTAGGGATTTTTCGATATATATGTATGTACATTTAACAACGAATGGCGCATTTTAAAAAAGAGTCTCGTTTCTTGGAACAAATTTTGAGACTTAAAACGATCTAAAAAATCGAATTTTGAAAATATCAAAAAAAGCACAGGTACTTCCAAAGAATAAGTGTGCTGAACATTCTCTCCAAATTTCAGTCCGGTTCAAAAATGTCATTTCAAGAAAAACGCGTTTAAAGTTTTAAGCTCTAAAAATTTGTATAAAAAAGATTAAAATCATAAAATTATATTTTTTTTAAATAAGTCGAATTTGGCTTCCAAACTAATTGCATATGATTCTTAATATATTAAACTATAACAAAATGAAAATCAAATTTTGGACCTACCTCAAACATACATATATCAAAATTAATTTCGGGTATGCCACAAGAGATAATGGTCGAGTGGCGTTTTATTCCAATGAGCTAAACGATTATGTACTTCAGTAATATTGTGAATATTTCTGATGACAATTTGATATCTCAAGAATGTTCCAAAAATATTATAAATTGTTCTATATCAAAACATTTTACATTTAAGAACATTGATTTTTAAGTGAACACATGTCAGTTTTGTAGGGCCTTAAACCTAAAGCTACAAATCTGGCTGGTACCGCCCAAAATTTCTCAATATTATTTTCCCATTAATTGCCGTCTATGTTCTGGACTGTTGAGCAATTTACGTTGAGCAATTCACATCACACAATTAACGGTAAGCACAATTCACGGCATGCACAATTAAAAATTCACAATTCACAGTATATACAAATGATATACATACGTACCTACTGTGAATTGTGAATTATTAAAAATTATTAAATTAGAAAATCAAAAATTCTGAAATCTGTTACGATTTTGAACGACTCTTAATTTCAAAATCGTTTTCCTAAAAAACTCGAACTTTAGGATTATCACCTTTTAAATATTTGCAACAGATTAATACTAGAACTAGTATTTCATCAAAAATTTACGTCTAATTGCAACCATTACAGAACGCAATTTTTCAATTTTGAGACAAGTCTTTATTGCAATAAATCAAAAATCATAATTAATGGATACGACACTGATATTACTGAAAAACATCATTAAACCCAATCACTACACAGATATCATATATTGGAAGTTACGTCTCCAAATTTTCCCTCCAGATCAACTTGAGCATACATAGCATTTTTGGAAATCATTTTAATATGGGAGATACGGTTCGTAATTTTAGCGTTCTTACTGGATTTTACTCTGGCCAAGCATTTCTGAATCTCATTTTATACCCACCAACACATTTGTCTAATTAGTTTAGCGTATTGCCAGATTAACAACGATATTACAGAAAATTGACGACTAGAAACCACAGCCACACTGTTCTTAGCACAAGCATAATTTTTAATTATTGGAATTGGAACATACAAAACTGAATTAATCTAGTTCATAGTTTCTTGTTTCAATAAATTTACAATAAAATGTCAATTTAATTAACTTTCTACGCTGTGTTTTTCCAATGGTATATCCACCGGTACTCAAAGCATTATTACCGCTATTACCAATTGTAGTAATAGTTGTACTGGGAATGCCATAGATATTCGTTGTAACAATTTGTCTTGCAGGAATGCCAATCACAGTGGTTGTCACTTGTGGTGCTGCAGCGGTGAAAGTCACTTGAACCATCATCATGATTCATGACAATAGCGAATAAAACAGCGAATAATTTCATTGTGCTCCTTTTAAAATATTGACTTCAAAAGATAACTGTGAAAATTCGGGTTTTTTCGCAGCTTTAAATACCAAAATTTAAATGGAATTGACTTAATAGCATATGTACATGCGCGCATCAATTGGATTATTTTTGAAAATATTTATTTAAATTCCAAATGTACAAACAGAAATAATTGAAAATTTAATATTGTTGTAATTTTTTTCAAGGCAATTAAAATTTAATTTAAATTACACATTCTATTAATTACTTAATTCGGCACGTGAAACATTTAGTTATTAAGAAAACCAGAAGTGTGTGAAGGTGAAACCCAAATCTGAATGTTTTCGTTTTTACTATGCCGATCAAACAGAAATAAAAATTGAAGTTAATTTGACAGAATATGCATTGAGATATTTAAAGGGCAACAGCTAATGCGTGCAGAAACACATAGTCAAAATCGGTTACTTCAAATCTATACCGAATGAAAATTCAATTCGTACTTTTAATTTGGTGCAGCAAATATCACATCTTAATGAGAAACTGGGCCACAGGAATATGTTTTTTTTATAACAAAAGACGTTTATCTGTAAAACCCGTGCCAAAATATAACATCTTTATAAAGCAAACCATGTAGATGTGAAAGCCGGATGGTAAAATTTCGAAATTGCATGAAACAGCCGAAGAACATGACAAGAGAGAGTACCTTTGTGCAGCGGGATAGTGCTCTGCAGTTTTAAATTCTGGATTTCTTGACATTTTTTCCATTTCCGGAATTCGGGGTAGCAAAATTAAATTTCCCTAGAATAGCTGGAACTCGGGATATTTTATTGCTTATAGCTGATGGATTTTGTATTGTTTATTGTTTATTTCGCAAAATTACAAAATGTTTAAAAATCACTCGATCGATCTCGGCTTATTAGGCCATCATCAGGAGTATCTACTAAACTGTAAAAATAAAAATGTAGTTATTTATATATATAGTTGGAAAAAGCAAAAAATGAATGAAAAATATACAAATAAAAAATGTGGAAGTGGTAAACAATAAAATTGGTGAGAGCAATAAACATTAAAAATTAAAAATTAAAAGGGGTGAGTTAAACACAGGTATATGATTATTGATTAGTCAACGGTCGAATAACAAAATTCCAGATGTTGATTTTTTTTTCTCCTTCTTTATTTTATTATAACCCGACGTATTAGTAATTTTATGGAATGGTATGAGTATGTGAATAAAACAATGCGGGGTCGGTAATTGGTGAGAAACGGATTTCTTTCTGTTCGTTGCGGATATTTTGGTTAAGAAATATAGCTTTTCGGATTTCGTAAGGTTCTAAGTAGTCTAAACGTCTGCTTTTTGGTTGTACATGTAATATTTCTAAATTGTTTAAACTGGATGTGTGATTTTCTAACGTTAAATGATTATAAAGGGATAATTCATGGCTACCAGATAAATGTTCTTTAACTCTAACTTCAAAATTGCGCCCAGTCTGTCCGATATAAGAGGAACTACAATCATTGCAATTGATCTTATAAACGCCAGACTTGGAAAGGCGATCAATTCTTGGTTTGTTGTTAAAAATTATTTTCTTAATTGTATTATTGTTATAAAAAGCAAAGCTAATATCTGTATATTGTGTCACGATGTTACTAATCCGTTGGCTAGTCTTTCCTATATACTCTAAGCGGCGCCAATTTTTCGGCATTGGGCTATCAGGTGGATAAATGTTAGTTAAAGCTTTATGTTTCAGTTTTCTGTTTAATAGCTTTATTTAATATAGTCTTAGCTGCACAACCGTTATTCGCTGCTATTTCTAAAATTATATTAAGCTCTTTGTTATAATTGGATTTGATCAAAGGAATGTTTATTAATCTATCTAAGAATGTGTGGAAAGCTGACATTTTAATATTATGGGGATGGTTTGAAGAGTTAGGTATAATGGCGTCTGTATACGTGGGTTTTCGATAAATTTTGAACTCTAATGAAGAATTAATTCTGCTAATTGTTATATCTAGAAAGTTCATAGATTTGTTTTCTTCTTTTTCTACCGGAAAATTAATGGTGGGATTATTGAGAATTTAACCAAGTGAGAAAAGAGGTTAATAGCCTATCAGTTCCGTTCCATAGACATCAACCACTGCCCAAAGGTCTTTGATGGCACTGGTTGGAAGTACACGGTTATGAATCCATCTGCCCCAATTCTTTATGGTTTACCTAAAATCCATAAAGAAGGCATTCCAATTAGACCAATAGTAGCGTATTGCAATGCACCTGCCTACAAGCCATGTAAGGGTTTCATAAACTTTTTCAACAGTCATATTAATTTCGTTTCGGCTTTCTCGGTTAAGAACTCGGTAGAATTGATTAGCAAAATTGAAGATGTTGATATTCCACTACACTCAAAACTAGTTTCGTTTGACGTTGCTAGTCTTTTCACTTCTATTCCAATAAACATTTTGTCTCAAATAGTTTATACTTACTTAGATAGGGATGTTGCAGATGGAAGCCTTCGGAATGAACTGAAACTGATATTTGAAACTTGTATTAAACAAAATTATTTTTGCTTTGATAATAAGTATTTCAGATTCACTGATGGTCTACCGATGGGCCCCCCTCTGTCACCTTTGTTAGCAGAAATTTTCATGAATTTCTTCGAACAAACGATTTTATCAAGCAATAATCCTTATTTCCGTAATGACGATCTTTTGCCTTTTGGTACAGATATGTTGATGACATACTATGTCTATGGAATGGAACTGATAGGCTATTAACCTCTTTTCTCACTTGGTTAAATTCTCAATATCCCACCATTAATTTTCCGGTAGAAAAAGAAGAAAATAAATCTATGAACTTTCTAGATATAACAACAACCAGAATTAATTTTACATTAGACTTCAAAATTTATCGAAAACCCACGTATACAGACGCCATTATACCTAACTCTTCAAATCATCCCCATAATATTAAAATGTCAGCTTTCCACACATTCTTAGATAGATTAATAAACATTCCTTTGATCAAATCCAATTATAACAAAGAGCTTAATATAATTTTAGAAATAGCAGCGAATAACGGTTGTGCAGCTAAGACTGTATTAAAGCTATTAAACAGAAAACTGAAACATAAAGCTTTAGCTAACATTTATCCACCTGATAGCACAATGCCGGAAAATTGGCGCCGCTTAGAGTATATAAGAAAAACTAGCCAACGGATAGTAACATCGTGACAGAATATACAGAGATTAGCTTTGCTTTTTATAACAATAATACAATCAAGAAAATGATTTTTAACAACAAACCAAGAATTGATCGCCTTTCCAAGGCTGGCGTTTATAAGATCAATTGCAATGATTGTAGTTCCTCCTATATCGGACAGACTGGGCGCAATTTTGAAGTTAGAGTTAAAGAACATTTATCTGGTAGCCATGAATCATCCCTTTATAATCATTTAACGTTAGAAAATCACACATCCAGTCTAAACAATTTAGAAATATTACATGCACAACAAAAAAGCAGACGTTTAGACAACTTAGAATCTTACGAAATCCGAAAAGCTATATTTCTTAACTAAAATATCCTCAACGAACAGAGAGAAATCCGTTTCTCACCAATTACCGACCCCGCATTGTTTTATTCACATACATCCGCATTGTTTTATTTACATACTTCATTCCATAAAATTACTAATACGTTGGGTTATAATAAAATAAAGAAGGGGAAAAAAAATCAACATCTGGAATTTTGTTATTCGACCGTTGACTAATCAATAATCATATACCTGTGTTTAACTCACCCCCTTTTAATTTTTAATTTTTAATGTTTATTGCTCTCACCAATTTTATTGTTTACCACTCCCATATTTTTTATTTGTATATTTTGGTTTCACTTTTTGCTTTTTCCAACTACACTCCCGAGCAACTGAATCGACTAAAACCTTAAGCGCTCACATAAGGGCGATTTTTGTTAGAACGGTCAAACCGATTTTCATAAGACATTATTTTTTTGAAAGCCTGATATTTCTGCTTTAAAATGACACTATTTTTATGAAAATTGGTTTAGTACTTTTTTTGTAATGAATTTTGAATGAAAACGCAACCAAAATTGATGATTAAGCAAAAAATATTGGGGGTGTTTAAAATTAAATTACAACAAAAAACTCAAGCAAAACAAAAATAGTTTTATTGGTTAATAATAAGTATGGCCCCCCTTGCGTCTACAACGGTTCGCATGCGGTTCACCATTGACAAATACTTGGGGGATCGCACCCCACTCCTCCTCTAACGCAATCTTCAGGTCACTGATGTTAGATGGTACCGGATTTCTAGCTCGGACCCTCCGTTTTAGTTCGTCCCATAAATGCTCAATTGGATTCATGTCTGGACTGAGTGCTGGCCACCTCATCGTCTCGAGTCCGACCTCATCCAAGAACTGTCGAGTGGTTCGAGCTGTGTGATTGTCATGCATCAATATGAAATCTTCCCCTATAAATCCTGCATAGGGCACTACATGATCCAAGAGAATGCCCTCGATATATCCTTCAGCGGTTAGACCTCCTTCATGGCCTCCACCAGGAACGAAAGCAAGATCTGTTTTTCCCTCAAACGATATGCCAGCCCACACCATACACGAACCGCCGCCGTATGAGACTGTTTCAGCAAAACAGCACTGCGAAAATCGCTCTCCTGGACACCGGTAGACCCGGTCTCTCATATCACTACCATGGAGACATATTCTGCACTCGTCAGTAAATAGAACGGACGTCCATTGCTCGGTGTTCCAATTGATGTGTTCGCGAGCAAATTCGAGTCGCTGTTTGCGGTGGCGTGTTGTCAATTTTGGGCCTCTTGTGGGCCGTCTTAGAGTGTGGTTGGCGTCCTTTAAGCGTCTTCTTACTGTCCATTGACTAGCAGCTACATCTCGAACTTGTCTTAGCTCCTGCTGCACATCGACGCCCGTGAGATGGCGATTTCGCAGTGAAGTTAGGACGATAAATCGATCGTCCCTCTCTGATGTACACCGAAACTGGTTGGCTTGTGGTCTTCGATTGAAGGTACCAGTTTTCTGAAACCTTCTGAATACTCTTGAGACAGCAGACTGGCTCATGTTAAGCTGACGAGCGACTTCTTGTTGATTGCGTCCTTCTTGCAATAAAGCAACAACTTGTGCGGATTTTTCTGGAGTGGTATCCATGATTTAAAGGAAACAATGAATTAAACTGGTAGAGATTTGTTTAGGTCAACGTCTGACTCATAAGTGACGACAAATATCGGTCAACGTGGCATTATACAGTAGATTGCATCACGCCAATTGTTTTCACCGAAACATCGCATTTTGCTAAGACTGCTTTAATTTGAAAAGTACTGTATGGATTTTAATGATAAAGGTATCCTTGAAAAGATAAAATACTAGGCTGTCAAAAGAAGGTTGTTTTTCGAAAATCGATCCAGCCATTTTAAAAAAATATGCGTTTTGATGGTCTAGTCGATTCAGTTGCTCGGGAGTGTATATATATATATATATAACTACATTTTTATTTTTACAGTTTAGTAGATACTCCTGATGATGGCCTAATAAGCCGAAATCGATCGAGTGATTTTTTAAACATTTTGTAATTTTGCGAAATATTTAACAAGTGTTTTTAAAAAAATTTAAAAATGTGTGTAGAATAAAATTCATAATAAAATTCAAAATCACAGTTTTTGGCTGTTAATAAAATAGTAATAATAATCACATGTTTAAATCACATTCTAAAAATCTGGATTTTAACATAAAATATTTACTATATTATATAATTAGTTTAATATTAATAAGAATTAGCGATTATTTAAGATAAAATCATTTTGGTATAGTAAATTCATTTTGGTATAGTAAAATTAAAAATTAATTAATTTTTGGGCATTGTTTTTTTCGCTGATGGTCTTTAGCATACTGAAACCATTTTTTTATTTCAGTTTCTACATCTGATGTTCTAGCAGTTTAATGTTTTTGCATTGCTTCTCCTAAAATATATATGAATAGGTTATTTAATATGTTAATAAGACCCTTTCTCATAAATTAAATCTGCACGAATATTATGTGTACTAAATACCTTTTAAAAGCTCCATGATATAATATCCCTTTACGGTAATATTTCCATGTTGACCGTGCCATGAAAATATACATGCCGCTTCGTCTGTAATTATCGTTTTTAAACAGCCTCGTTAATATTTTTGAAGTGATAAATCACTAATGCCTCTAAAATGTCTGATCTGTAATTTAAGTTGGATAATACATATTATAAAACAATTCATCAAGTTAAAATTTAATTTTACAATACTTACTAAAATATTTTCCTTTTCAGAATCTTTTTTTATTTTGCTTTCAAGTGCGATAAACTGTTCTGATGTATTTACTGGATAATTCTGTCATTTAATGTAACGGGCTTGCTATATTGGCAGGTACAATTATTTTTCTGTGCCGTAAATTCTCTTCTCAAGAGTTTAACCTCGCGCCGAAGTGCTTTCATCATAGCATGTAGTTCTGCATTAGATATTTCGTCGTGCGCGGTTTTTGCTAAAATATTTGTACTTGTTCCGGAGTTAATTAAATTTGTATTCGGTACAGTTGCAGAAATAGTAGTTGATGGTGTCATTACTGAAGACATCAATACTCAATACAGCTGATTCTACATTCGCTGACGAGGTTTCAGTAGCTGGTGCTCCCTTCGCTCATAAAAGGGGTGACTTCACTCTCCATAATTGATTTCATATCATATCAATTTGTTATCTTATTCCGGCAACTTCAAGCAACCCTAATAAGCGTTTGCAAAAACAGAATTCTAGAACTCATACAGTTTTGAGTAACTCTTAATTTTAAGAACGTTTTCCTGAAAAATACAAATTTTACACGTGTGGCCACAGAGAGATAAAGACTTGAAATCACCAATTGTTTATATGGCAAGTTTTAATTTTATGAATTTTATGTTAGGAATGTGTAGCACTGAGTAAAAAAATTTTATATGGAACATGATTTTTTGTTGTTGATTTTTAAGATATGCACGTGGTGTTGTATGCACGTGGTGTTGTATTTATTGGAATAGAAAAAAAAAATTATCCGAAAATTTTAAAATTGTGCTAATTTTTATTTTATTTGTTTATTTCTCATAACCTTAAAAATACACTCATGTACAAAAATCAAAAACTACAAAGTTACAAACTATTAAAATAACTGGTTATGAAGATAGGTTATCCTTTGCCAAAAGGCAGTAGCGAATATAATCTTAACAATAAAATTAATTTTATCCATCAAAAAATGTAAAACTATCAAAAAACACAAAAGTTATTAACATACATAATCGATTGAAAAATGTGGGCGCCGAAACTAAGAAGTACTTCCGATAAACTTCACTAATAAATCCCGAAACAGAAAAGAAGTTCCTGTAATGATTACGAATGTCGTAAGCAATACTTAATCTCAGTATACGGTGCCCACTTCTAGAGAAAAATTATTTTAAAACTTTAAATAAATTTACATATGTAGGTGTTGGAATGGTAAAATTTAACAAGCGACAAAAATTGGCCAAGTACGATAACGACGATTGAAACGTCTAACGATGTTCAACCGATACACAAAAGGTCAGCAAGAATTTAGGAGCAACGTTCTTGGATCCTAGATACCAACCACTCCTCTCTGATGAGGAAACGGAAAGAGCAAAACAACATATCAGTTTATACCATCACATAATCTCCATACAAAAAATTCTATCGTCAAAAAAAACTTTATCTGACAAAAACGCTGAGCCAAACGCTTTCTGATTACAAGTCAAGTACATCAATACCCTTTAAGATTGAACTGAAAATTCGAAGAGGTACACACTTGAATTTTTTTGTGTTACTTAAATACAAGATATACAAATACGTATGAAGGGGTATTGGTGAAGGATCTGGTTGAACACCTCTTCAATGTGGCTAACAAAAATTAAATCTCGTTTCCATACAGAAATTCGCTCTTAAGAAACTTTTTCGTTTCGAAAAGTAAGAACCGTTTAGAAGAGAGAGTCAGCCTGATTTTCTAACGTGTTTGTTTACATTGAATCTAACTAGTGAGATGGAATTCAAGCGATTTCTTGATACATGATTTGCTCACCAGGAAATAATTTTTAATTTCAGTATTCTGAACTAGACTGAAATGTTGATTTTGAGAGTCTAAAATTTGGTCGTGTACTTGCTCGTTAGACTTTCTTACTCCAGGGCTCCCGGTCTATAAAGCTCGTGCCATTAAAATTTCGAAGAAGCTGTGAACTAATAAGAATAACTCTGACTTTTTTATACTTCTAATTTTAGATCTATATAGAAATAATATTATTAAGCTAATGAATTAATAAAAAAGTTGAACAAATAATACAACCATTTTTTTATTTTTGTCAGAATTTCCATTCGTGCACAAAATTTAACATTTTTTAGTCATCTCAACTCAAGCGAAGCGCTAGAGTGAGAAGTATGCCTGAAATCCCCGCTATTGATATCTGTTAACAAGTATTAAGTCAAAAAGTACTTATCCGATTTTCATGAAACAAAGACAGACTTATAGAGACCTTGATCAGATAAGAAAAAAGTGGTATGGCTAAGATCTTTAGGTGGTCGGATTGCAAAGTTATAGACGCGTAAAGATTTCCTTTGCAATACATTCAAGTAAAAAACAAAAACAATAAAAGTACATAATACAATACATACTATGTTCAAAATTTTTTTTTGCCTTTAAATAATGAACGAAAATGTTTTTGTTTGCATGTACAATTGATCGTATGGATAATTGATCGTGGATCGATGAATTGATCGAAAGACCGAATGTGTCGAAAGGCCGAATGTCGAAAGGTCGATTGTGTCGAAAGGCTGAATGTTGAAAGGTTGTTTGTATCGAAATTGATTTTAATATTTCATCTTTTTATGAATGAAAATTTTCAAAATTTATATTTTTATTAAAATTTGAATATAAAAATGTTTAAAATCTTCTTACGTTTTTTTTGGAGATACGGAAAAATTTTCCGAACGGAAAAATCCCCCAAAAAATACCGAAAAATACAAAGTAAACTGCCCCATCGAAAGGGAAGACCCCTTTATATTTTGATAACTAAAATCTGAAAACAAAAGGAATCTACATAATTGCATGTCATCCTTGCGCGGAAAGGACCAATGCTAAGCGGCTTTGAGGAGTTTTTTATTTCAGTATGTGACAAACGTAAATATTTTTACAAATGTTAAAATTTTTCGAAGAAGAAGGACGTGTTTTGGTCGTCCTCTTCGAGAATATAATTTTAATTTAATTTAGTTTAATTTAATTCATTTTATTTATTGGTTTAATGTGGTGTAAAGTTTTTAAATATATAATTTATTTTATTTTATTTTAAATTAATTTAATTAAGTGAAAATTTGTGTGTTAAAGTGAAAAACAATAGTGAAATTTTAATTATGAATAAAATGCAATCCATCGGGATGCATTAAACAGGCAATGTTTTCAATTTTTTAATTTGTAGCGAACTAAATCAAGCTTTTGATTTTTCGCTTAGTAATTCATGTTTCTTAAATTTGTGTAGTTTGTGCATAAAATTCAAATACATTATCTCATATTTAGATGTACATAATTAAAATCGATCAAATAGATATACGCAGTTAATTTTCTGTTTCTGTACACGAAAATGCAAGTTTTTGGTTTCTCTCTTTACTCTTATGAGATTATATTTTTGTATTTTGATTTTATCTGTAAATGCAAAACCAACATTAATGTATTACAAGCCTGACTATCATAACTGATTTTTCGCTTATACATGAAAGTATTGGTGATCGGATACACTATATAAATTGTAGACAAAACAAAACATACGAAGTTTCCCACCAATGCTTCCAAGTATAAGCGATTTAATGTAAGAAAGTATCTGTGAACCTCATTTCGGAATCAGGCTTGTTGTATATTTGTGTTGGTTTTGGTAAATGACACAATTCATATTCTTTATATACTTTATATACTACTTTATATACACTCGCATTATATATATTCAACTTTAAAAAGCAAGATATACAGAAAATATTTTCTGTTTATCTTGTTTCAACAGTTATTATAATATCTCCATAACATTTTATAACATGTAATCTGTGTTTATTTATTTTCATATGTATTGATATTTATAGGTTTTATTTTCATTACTTATAAATTTTATTATACTGATTTTCTATATGTGTGTGTTGGTGGCTTTAGTCAATACCTACTAGATATACAAGCCTATGACTACAAGCAATTTTTACAAATTGAAACACATTAAGTCTCCCCGCTACGCGGCAGTATAATAAACAAAAGATATTTTTTTTGTTTCTGTTTTGTCCGAAAACATTTTAATATTCATTTAGTTTTTTTAGTGCAGCATAATGCTTCAAAGAAGGAAGATACGCACTTTCTGATCAAAGAGGAATTTAGTTTATTTAATGCAAATTAGCGAAATAATCTATTATAATATGGATGACAACAAATAAATAGTAACAGTTTGAAAAGATAATTGTTGCAATTCAAACAAAATAATTTTTGTTATTATTATTATTTGCTTTCCATATTACGTACGAGTTTTTAATGTAAACCATTATTCAATAAATACCAGGTTAGCCCGAAATATGTAAACAAATGGCCATCTTTTTTTTTTTTGGTGTCACCCAATTCTCTTTACGTAAAAAGTCTCTTTACGTTTTCTCTTTATTTAAAACAACAAATAAAAAAACGAAAAGTAAAAAAAAAAAAATAACATACATATATTTATCGGAATGGCATGACGTCACGACCACGTGGTTTGAAAAATCGGGCTAACCTGGTATTTATTGAATCATGAATGTTAAAAAACATTTAGTCTTCCGAATAGTACCTTCATTAACCGTTGGTGGCATTAATATTTGGAAAGTGAAATACATACGTTGGTAGAAAAAGACAAAAATGTAGAAAAAAGAATTTATTGATTTTTTTTAGTGCAATATATTTCGTCGAAGTGAAGTGACGTTTTTTTTATCCGTTTCTATTTAATATCGTACGTGTTTTAAAGTGCCAAAAATAAAACTAAGGTAGGTGTAATTATTTGTGAATTATGATTAAATTTATTGTGATTGTTATGTTATTTGTGATTTGTAAGATGCATGTTATAATAATTGAATCGTTTATTCTTGAAAGGGCTCATGTCCACTTTTTCAAATTATTCAGTAAATAAAAAAAACTTTATATTGTCAGCAAAAATAAGTTTAGGAGGGAATTTGAGTTTGTTGATGAAAATGTGAGTCGCTATGAAATTGTAGGCTGAATTTTGGGGTTATTTGTCAATTATTTCAGCTGGTATGGTCATTTTTAAAGTATGGACATGAGCCCTTTCAATAATAAACGAATCGTTTATTTTTGAAAGGGCTCATGTCCACTTTTTCAAATTTGTACTTTAGGACTTTTTGCAAGTCACATATTTTTTTAAATATTTATTACATTTACAGTATCAAACGCTCTTTGAGAAGGTAATCTTACCTCGGTAGTATTAAACCGTAGAAATTTAAACGTCAAACTTTCCAAACTATCAATAAATTTCCGGGCATCCAAATTTCCGTCGCTGGTCATTTCAAAATTTGAAAATTCCGAAACTTTAAATTTGATTTTTTTTGCTTTTCTGCCTTTTGATTGAACAGTAATTACCTGCTTTCTGAAAAAAGTAGGCCACCAATTCTTAAAGTTTAATATTTGATTATTATTTGATAAAATATTGAATTGATTTTTGTAGTGTACTTGATCGATTGATCAGGGCCCCATATTCCTCTGGCAAATAAATTCTGTCAATTTTCTTTAAATTTCTCTTAATTACTCCAAACACACGATCACAAGGTAGAAAACTATGGCCTCGAACGAGGAAATACTGATAGATTTTGGTAGGTTTTTTTCAATACCAAAAGCCATTACAAATCATAATACCGTGTTACATATTACGATTTTGACCAGGGTATTACTCTTGAAAAAACCGATATGCATTATGGCATTAAGTAAAAACACAATAATATTTTACTTTTTAAATATTAGTGTAGTGTTTAAAGGGCACATGTCCTGGACATGAGCCCTTTCTAGAATAAATGATTTTTTTTGCAAGTTAGGTGCCGTTTCATTAACCATATGGCAATGTCGTCTTGCCATAAAACGTATGTACGTGTCTATGATACAAAACCGTCATAATACTAATTTTGACAAAAAGTGGACATGAGCCCTTTCAAGAATAAACGATTCAATTTCTATTTTGGGCTAAACTTTACTAATCTAGCGCCGTTGACTGCGGAGCCATTTTCTTCTACAGTTTTTTACTATTTTTCTTAATATTTTAAAATTAATTAAAATTTATAATTTTCATTTAATTTTTACGAGTTTGTTTTGTTATTTTTGGTGGAGGAAAATGGAACTATTTTATGGCGGTAGAAAGGTAAAATAGGTCCACAATTTTAATAACATAGAAATGTAGTTGTCGCTGACCAGTTTTATTTCCCCAAGCAAAAAAATGGTCAAATTACCAGACTCAATGTAGAAGTTAAGGCATTGCCCCATGCACAAACAGCAAAGCGGCATTTCAAAACGTTAAATCCAATTTTTGACCAAATTGTTTGATTTTCAATATCAAAATTATTAAAAAATAGTCCGAATCTATAAGTTCTACCTTATTTCATTTCATTCAAAAACTCCAATTTTATATTTTGACGGACGGATTTTTGCTTGACGGCCGGCAAAATACAAAATTGGAGTTTTTTCAATTAAATTAAATCAAACTTAATAACATTTTCTTAGAATGAGGTGGAACTTATAGAATTGAAGTATTTCTTAATAATTTTCTTTTTGCAAAGTGAAGCAATTTAGCCAAAAATTGGGTTTGACGATTTTAAAGACCGCTTTTCCGTCTTGCATGGGGCAGTGCCTTAAGTAGTGTTCTAGCTTTGGTGATCGATACCGAGCTCGGTTATGCTACTAACGTAAAATTACGGTTGAGTGTTTGTCTTTTTATGTTTTTAGTTGGCGAAATGGGTTAAAATCATAAAATATAAGTTAATTTTAGAATATTATAGGGATGACGATATGTATAGTGCCTGGATGCAAAAATGCATCGTATAAACGCGATGTTCGAGGTTTTACTTTACCAGAAGATCCTAAAAACGTCAAAAATGGTTGGAGCTAATTGGGTTGACGGATTTTGAAATAACGCCCAACCATCGTATTTGCCAGCACCATTTTCAGGATGATTTTATAGTTAAAGTGGATTCTTAAATTTTAACTAGTGGTAAGAAACTGAGACATTCACCAAACGGTGTAAATTTTGTGTGTTTTTTTTTGTAACGTTAATATAAAATACCATTGAATTTTTTTATAGGAAAAATAATTATTGTTCCGAGAGCTCGATGGAAATTATTGCAGGATGCTGTGCCTACAATATTTCCAAATGTGTCTGATTCTGCATTGTGTGACCAGCTAGTCAATTTTAGTCCAGAGAGGCGTAAACGACGAATGGAGGAGGAAAAATTGGCGCAAATTTTAAATTTACGACTAGAATACCAAATTAACAAACTTCAAGACATTCTGGATCAAGAAGATAAGTATAATTTTAATAACTGGAATACCAAATTATGGGATTCTAATTTGCTATTTTATAAACTTAAAATGAATACCGAAGGAATCCCGTCTATAAGTTGCTCATTTTTTATTAATCCTAATCTTCAAGTAACTAAAATTTTCGAAAATGATCGCATAATTAAAACTACTAAATTTTCTTCAATATTATGATATAAATTAAAAATCGATACTTTTACTTCGGTCTAAAAAGACCAAAGTATTGAAATCCTGTCAAAAATGACGAAAAATTTGGTTGGTCCAAAACCACTTTTCTCGACGTCTTGAAAGTCCCTGAGTCCGAAAAAGCAAAAAAAAAAAATGTCCGTCCGTCTGTCTGGATGTCTGGATGTCTATACCAGTGGTATCTCGAGAACGGCTTGTCTGATTTGGAATTTTTTTTCGCCAATCTGTTTCTATGGTCAAGGCGGAGATTTGAAAAGCTTTTGGAGACTGTACGTCAAAAGGGTGGGGTACCTGCCATACGAATTGACCCAAAATACCTATGGTTTTATAAATATTTACGATTTTTTTATATAATATGCTGGTTTGATTATTGAATTGGACATTGAATTGGGAATTGATTTGAAGTTAAGCTAGCGGTCAATTTGCGGGTTGAGTTGAAGTTGAGTTAGAGTTGAGTTGGGGTTGGATTAGGTTTAGGATATAGTGAGTAGTTAACAAATTTTTTATATGATGGAACTTGCCTATATATCACCCGATTATTATGAAATTTGACATGTGTATCGGAAATGGAAATCTAAATTGATTTTTGAATGAAGTTCTGGAATATGGCCAAGTGTGTTGGAAGTTACCTATTTATCAACCGATTAAGATGAAATTAGACATGTGCGTTGAAAATGGGATTCTAAAATGATTTTTGGATGAAGTTCTTGAATATGGCCAAGTATGATGGAACTTGACAATTTCTCATCACATGTGCGTTGAAAATGGGATTCTAAAATTGTTTTGTATGAAGTTCTGGAATATGACCAAGTATGATGGAACTTGCCCATTTGTCAATCGGTTACGATGAAATTCGACATATGTATTGGAAATGGGATTCTAAAATGTTTTTCGGATGAAGTTCTGTGATTCAAAAATGATTTCTGGATGAAGTTCTGGAATATGGCCAAGTATGATGGAACTTGGCTATTTCTCAACCGATTAATATGAAATTTGCAATGTGTGTTAAAAATGGGATTCTAAAATGTTGTTTGGATGAAGTTCTGGAATATGGCCAAGTATGATGGAACTTGTGCATTTCTTAACCGATTATGATGAAGTTCGACATGTGTAATTAAAATGGGATTCTAAAATGACTTTTGGATGAGATTCTGGAATATGGCCAAGTATGATGGAACTTGCGCATTTCCTAACCGATTATGATGAAATTTGACATGTGTATTGGAAATGGGAATCTAAAATGATTTTTGGATAAAGCTCTGGAATATGGCCAATTAGGATGGAACTTGGTTATTCCTTACCCGAATATTATGAAATTTGACATTTACGTTGTAAATTGGGTTCTAAAAGGATTTTAAATAAAGTTCTGGAAAATGGTCAGTTACAGGGTTAGAAATATCAGTATAATTTGGTATACTACTTTCTGTATAAAGTTCTAGAATACGAATTTTCCTGTTAAATTGGACGCCTGTACTCATGTTACTGAATCTTTTGAGCTGTTTGGCTGTTATTGTATAAGTAAATATATGTTGGTTAAAATAGAAATCAATACTGTCAAAATTGTCACACCAACTTTATGAAACAGGTGAATGCTACCTCCATTGAAGATATCAAAGACCGAAGTTCTGATCACCTCGTGAGGTTTCAGCCCTTTATATTTTCTAGATTAATTTCATTTTTAATACACCTAGATAATAACCTAAATAATTTAACTGATTCTCAGGATATACTTTTTAATATAAACACTAAATTAAATTTATTAATTAAAGATGAGGAACTTATAGATAAGCGAAAGAGTTTAACTTTTTTTCTTGAACAAATAAATTTAATTATGTCTAAGTCGCGAAAATACTCCTCGGATACTTAAATTTTTTCGGCACTGTTTTTATATACATTTCCTGCCGCGTATAATTACATTCGCGAATCTAATACATTAGTTTTACCTTACCCGGGATATTTAAAATCGTTTAATATAGGAAGCGCAAATCCGGGTTCGATTCACACAACATATTTAAAATCAAAATTATTACAATCTGGTGAATCAAACAAATACGTTAATCTATTATTAGATGAAATATATGTTAAACCAGCCATAACATATAAGGCAAATAAAATTCAAGGAATTGCCCAAAATGTGCATTCGGACAATACCGAGGTTGTAGCTGCAAATACCGTACAAACCTTCATGATAACTTCGTTATAATCACATAGCAAAGACGTCGTCGGTTTATATCCAGTCAAGGCACAAGACACCGCGTTTCTTTTTAACTGTACAAATATTATTTTAAAATTACTTCATGAATCGGGATATGAGGTTGTGTCTATTATTACAGATAACAACCAAATAAATCGTAAACTTTTCAAAGAGCTATGTGGAGGTCGGGAAGGTCAACCATATTCATTTCAAAGTTTTCAAAAAAAAAAAATGTCTCTTATTCGATTCTGTTCATTTACTGAAATGCATCAGAAATAATTGGCTAAAGGCTCAAACTTTGAAGTGCCCTAAATTTAATTTGGATGGCACCAATTTTTCCGCAGCTTTTAAAGACCGCATATCAGTTTTTGAACATGAGGAAACATTTTGTATCAAGCAAGCTCCAGCATTGTCCCATAAAGTACTTTTTCTATTGGTCCTGTTCTAACATATTAGTTTATTGCGTTTAAAAATGAGATAGTTGCTGAATCAACTGCATTTTCAGGTATGCTAGGTTATCAGGGTTGTATTCCAATTTTTTCAATTTTTCATTTGCGTAGTGTAGATTTTATTGCCTTATTGTATAATTGCATTCAATTATTTGGCTGGAAAAGTGATGAGTCGAAAAAAAAAATTGAAACAACAGAACAAATCTTGTTTATGAATGAAACAACTAAAAAGGTAAAAAGAAACGGGATGAGATTGATGATGATGAAAAATCGTACGAGAATTTGGACAGTGAAGAATATTATTTTAAGTGAATAAGTTGTAAATCCGTGCTACCATTTTTTTATTAAAATTGAATTTAAATATGAACTTTGTTCATATTACAAAATCTGTATGAGTTAAACTAACAAAAAAAGTTAAAATAATAAAGAAAAGTGTTTAGAAAATATATATAAATTGATTTTTTTTGAGTTTTGACAATCAATTTGGTGCTCGTAAATAATTTCTGTTTGAAAAACAACCATTTACATTGGCTTAAAAATAATTGTTCAGCCAAGTAGTGTTCACGATCACTAAAATAAACCAAAAACAAAATAAATCGTGTGAATTTGTTATCATCGAGTGGCATAGGGAAAACGTTCCTTTGATTGTTCTGGATAATTTGCCCTTGGCTGCAAATTATATTAAATGCTATTTTACAAGAATCGGTTATTTCGTTAGTGCAAGCATATTTCAATTAAATAGGATTCGCATGCGGGGAGGCGAATCTTAGGAAAATATCATCGAGTATAAACACCCGTACACCGTGGGAGATCAAGGTTCGTTAACGGTGTGGCGAACCAAGGCTAACACACACCCGTGCACCGTTGGAGGGCATATGTAAGTGAATTGGCGGAGATTAACCTTATATTAAGATTTGTTATATATATTTTTTATTTTAATTTCTCTAAATTTAATTTGAGTATTATGTACAAGTGGTAGTGCGATATATAGTGTGGGACGATTGGATTTGTGATCAGTACAGTGAATGATTTAGCACAGCAAATTAAGTTGGATATGAGTCTGAAAATAACCCCCCCATATGCCGTGAGTCAATAGCCAGAAACGCTGTGCCCAGATAGCTCATATACAATGATTATTGTGTACGTATCGGTTGTTTAATCGGTATTGTCACAAACTCGTAGTCACAACCACTTTCCACCTTACCTTGCACAATATTTAATAAATTTATATTGGAATGTAAACACAGCGAAATTTATATGTTTTTGTGTTTATTTATTTAATAACTTTATATTTGCTCTGTTTATTTGTTAATTTATGTATTGTACAAACATAAAAATTAATAGAAATTAAAAAGGTTTTTTTTAACCAACTAAATATCCGGCCGAATGGAATGCATATATCTCAAATTTATTATTGGACTGATTTTAAAATCCTCAAAACAAAACCAAGAAATTCCCCTTTATTTTTTGAAACTACTTTCTTTTCACCCAGTTGCAGCAGATGTATCCCTGAATACACAAAACAAACAAAGTGGGTAAGATGGGACAATTCCTTCTCATCGCCGGTGCTCGTTCACGACAATGGAATGACACTGCCAAGCGTCGTATAAAGAGATTTAACGATATAATATTCTATAGATATTAAAAGAACGATAAAGTATTCTAAAATAACAAAACAACAGAAAACTCAATTAATTCACTTCATAGTTTTATTTTATTTTATTTCAACAAATTTACAATAAAATGTCGATCCAAATTAAATGTCTACGCTGTTTTTATCCAGTGGTATATAAACTAGTGCTATTATTAATTGTAGTAATAGTTTAACCAGTTCTTCCAGAATCATAGAGAGCCAATACAGCCTGAATTGAATGATACATTGAAGGCAGTTCAATCCCGACGGTAGTTGATACTTGTGGTGCTGCAGCAGTGAAAGTTACTTGAACCATCATCATAACAATAGCGAACAAAACAGCGAATAATTTCATTGTGATCCTTTTGATTTTAACTTTTAAAGATTACTGTGAATATTCGAGTTTCTTCGCAGCTTTAAATACCAAAATTTTAGTGGAATTGACGTAATAGTTTGTGAACATGAGCAACATCAATTGGATTGTTTTTGAAAATATTTATTTAAATATCACTTGTGCAAATAGGAATAAATAAAATTTCGATATTATTGTAAATATTTTCAAGGTAATTAAAATGAAATTCAAATTTCTCATTCAACTAATAACTTAATTCGGCACGTGGAAGGTTAAAGCCTGTTCCACACGCAGTTATTAAAGAAACCAGAAGCGTTGAAGGTTAAAACCTAATCTAAATATCTTAGAAAAAATAATTATAAAAATAAAATTGTTTTTTGTCGCAGCTACATATTAAGTATGTATATAAAATAATTTTTATTTGACACAAATGCTACATAGCAGTTTTATGAATAATTTGAAATCTTTTTATAAGACGCTGACGCCGCGCCGTACTGTTTTTCTTTTGCGATTTTCTCGAAACTGCTTTTTTCAAACTGGTGTATAAGATATCTCAAGATTAACTTAACCGATTTTGTTCAAATTCACAACACGTACTCTTTAGAATATTATCTAAGGCTTGGCGAAGGATTTCTGTGATTGGCTGCCATGTTCCTAAGATACCATCTGATCAAATTTGACCCGGACTGGTCCATTTAAACCTCGTGCGTAAACCGATTCGGTACAATTTTTTTTTTCTTTCTAGGTTGGTATGTTGGTAACTTTCAACCTTCTTTGATATTCGTGTGACGTTTGAGCAGAATATGTCCATTAGTGTGAGCTTGGCAGCCATTTACTATGGAAAAAAAATGTTTGCCTGAAATTTTGTGTTTCCAATGAAATGAATTACGGCTACGGAATCATTGAAAATGATGCAGAAGTGTTTTGGGGAGTCCACTCTATCGAAAACGAGAGTGGTATAAAGCATTCAGTCCTGAAAACTTGCGTCAAGCGAGTCGTCCATCCACCTCTGTTAACGACGATAACATCGAAAAGGTAAAGAAAATTGTGCTCGAAAATCGTAGTGTTGGCATTAGAGGCTCTCAACATCTCTTATGAATCGACTCAACACATTTTGATTTTGGATTTTGTACCACGGATAATGCGCCACCACATTCAAGCCTGATTGTGACTGAATTTTTGATCAAACACGAAACAAAAGTCATCGCTCATCCACCGTACTCGCCAGAATTGGCTCTCTTTGATTTGCCATAAAAAGAAATTAGCTGAAAGAACTAAAGGTCATCGCGGCTGGCGCCTGTAAGACGTTGGCATGCTTGTATAAAAAGAGCCTATTTTGAAGGGGATAATAAAGATTTGTATTAAAATACGTTAAAATGTTCCTTTTACCAGTTAGGGTCAAATTTGATCAGATGGTATGCATTTTTTAAATTCAAAATTTCTATTAAAATTGAGTTTTAATTTTACCCAATGAAAATCCAATCCATATTTTTGATTTATTGCAGCAACGAGAATAAACAAAGGTGTACCAAACGTTTTTGAAAATGGACTTGAATTGAGTCCAAAAGCTCACGCAAATAAAAAATAAAAGAAACAAATCGAGCCTAAAACCAATAAAAATTGTTTAATTATTTAAAATATTTTGGTTTTTGATTAGATGTCTGTAAGAATTATTTATAAAATAAAATGAATTGTTAGAAATGAATTATTTTTGCGAAATAAGCTCGGGTTTTGGGACTATAAGTTCAACCGTACCATAAATAAAAAATTATGACGGGGTATTTTTCTGCCGGTAAAATAGATTCCGAATGGTTTTCGCTAAGTTTTCAATTAATCTTTCAAATTTTCCTTTTGCAGCTTTAAAATAAAAAATAGTCATCTATGTACATCTACACCCAAGAATTTCTGGTGCTATCCAGTAAAAAAATTCTTTTATTTTATATGTATTACGGTTTTCGTCGAATTCTTTCGAAGTCTTACAAATAAATTTTTGTAGGTACGAATCTTTATTCAATGTAACCGCTGCCTAACAATCCCCGAAAATATCGGGCTACCTTGGAACCGGGCAACCGACAAAGCTAACGTGCATATATTTCCGAATCACCTCATGAAGAATACTTCATCAGAATCAGATCAAATATCATGAAACGAAGTTTACTCAACATTAATTGCACAGTTTTAGTAACAATTACTTTTAGAATCCACCTTACAGTTAAAAGAAAAGGGTTTTAATAAGTTCAAAATATTTTATATAAACCTTCCGGGAATATTTTTTCAAACATGTGATTATAAAGTGAAATAATATGTTTGTTTGCAGTGTTTTACAGCTGAAGATTTACAGAAACAAAAAGAAAACAGGAGAAAAATGTTGAATTTTTATTGAATTTTTTTTTCGAAGTATTGATTTATTTTCATATACGGCAAGTCTAGTGAATTCAAAAGATCAATTGGGTAATTAACAACTTCTTCTGGATCCATAACGCTATCAATCGATTTGTATGTTTTTATTTGGCCTGTAATTGTGCTTTGAATGTCAATGTTAATTTTAGTGACATCTTTATTTTTGCCGGCTAATATTGCGCAATCACTTAACCATTCATGATTTGTATAATTGTTTGCAATATCGGGATATACGCTGGAAATTAAATTTTCTTTGGCTTCAACGATTGTACAAAAATCCGAGGGAAATGTTAATAATCCTGTTGTATTGTCTGCATCAATTTTTCAATTTCCAACATCCAATAATTGTTAGGAAAATAAAAGACCTGATGAGTCATTTTGTAATCGCATACGCATGTTTTCTGAAAGTGATAATTTTTTTAAAATTTTGCCACCAATACGATGCTTTCAAACACGCATTTAATTCATCTGTGATGATTGGTAATGTTTGTCTGAAATCACCTCCCAATAATATAAAAGCACCCCCAAATGGTTGTTGGTTGCTGCGTAAACCTTTCAATGTTCGATCCAAAGCTGCTAACGACTTTTTGTGAGCCATTGTATTCTCATCCCATACAACAACCTTGCATTGTTGAAGTACCTTTGCCATTCCGGAAGTTTTGGAAATATTGCATGTTGGTGTTTTTGTTAAGTGCATATTTAAAGGTAACTCAATGCTGAATGTGTCGTTCTTCCACCATTTAACAAAGTGGCTGCAATTCCAGAGGAGGCAATGGCCATTGCAATAAAGTTGTCTTTTCGTATGGAAGCTAAAATTAACGATATTAAAAAGGTTTTGCCCGTATCTCCGGGAGCATCCAGAAAATATAATCCACCATTGTCTGCATTAACTGATTGCATAATAGTATTGTAAACGTATTTTTGCTGTTGATTCATGACTGGTATGTTATGCTGAACAAAAGTATTTAAGTAATCAGTGTTGTAGCTTTTTTCATGCTTCTAAATGCTCGATTTGGTGATGGCATTCCTAATTGACTCAACACTTTATTTACAATCACTACACAAATATCCTCTATGTGAATTAATGTTTGGTTATACATGTCCGCGGTATGTGTGAAAGCTTGTTGAAAGTATTATTGAGAATAATGTTCGAATTTGATTGGCGGAAGCAGTAAATGTTGCATCTGCTAATGAATTATCCCAATGTTCAGCGTTCTCAAGTAAATCTGAACGTTGGAATGCTTTACGATATGATTCCCACAATATATTATTTACGGTTCTCAAATGCTGAAACGATGTTGGAACACGAACATTTATCAAAGGCAAACACAAATAGTAGCATTCCGCAAAATGATACTATTTGCGTGATTAATGCATCGCTTGAAAAAATATTTAGATGTCCAAGTACTACTTGTTCCCAGTTTTCTACCCCGAATTCCGAAAATGAAAAAATGTCTGGAAATTTAGACTTTAAAACTACAGAACACTGTATCGATGCACAAAGGTACCCTCAGTTATATTTGTCATGTTCTTCGGTTGTTTCAAGTAATTTCGAATT
Source organism: Tipula helvola (assembly GCA_963556165.1). Classification (NCBI taxonomy): domain Eukaryota; kingdom Metazoa; phylum Arthropoda; class Insecta; order Diptera; family Tipulidae; genus Tipula; species Tipula helvola. The sequence continues at coordinate 173,081,485 of OY744482.1, forward strand.
TTTACCATCTGGCTTAGCTCATCTACATGGTTTGCTTTATAGAGAAGTTATATTTTGGCACGGCTTTGAAACCCATGTCGTTTTTAATAAAAAAAAAAATATTCTTGTGAACCGATTTTGATTATGTGTTCTGCACGCACTAGCTATTCTCCCTGCATAAATTACCTTTAAATATTTCCAAAATATCTCAATGCATATTCTGTCAAATTAACTTCAATTTTTATTTCTGTTCGATCGAAAACGAAAACATTCAGATATGGTTTTGACCTTCATACACTTCTGGTTGTCTTAATAACCTGAATATTTCACGTGCCGAATAAAGTAATTATTAGAATGTGTAATTTAAATTAAATTTGAATTGCCTTGAAAAAATTGACAACAATATTGAATTTTCAATTATTTCTGTTTGTACATTTGGAATTTAAATAAATATTTTCAAAAATAATCCAATTGATGCGCGCATGTACATATACTATTATAATATAAATACTATTTAATATAAAGCTGCGAAAAAACTCGAATTTTCACAGTTATCTTTAGAAGTCAACATTAAAAAGATCACAATGAAATTATTCGCTGTTTTATTCGCTATTGTCATGATGATGGTTCAAGTCACTTTCATCGCTGCAGCACCACAAGTATCAACCACTGTGATTGACATTCCTGCAAGACATATTTGTGCAACGAATATCTATGGCATTTCCAGTACAACTATTACACAGGCATTCCCAGTACAACTGGAACACATAAATTCCAATTTCAATACAAATTAATTAAATATTGTGCTTGTGCTAAGTGCAATGTGGCTGTGGTTTCTAGTGATCAATTTTCTATAATATCGTTGGTTATCTAGCAATACGCTAAACTAATTAGACAAATGTATTGGTGGATATGATATAAACTAAGATTCAGAAATGCTTGGCCAGAGTAGAATCCATTATGAACGCTAAAATTACAAACCGGTTCTCCCATATTAAAGTGATTTCCAAAATATGTAATTCTATGTATGATTTAGTTGATCGGAAGAAAAATTTAAAGACATAACTTCCAATATATGATATCTGTGTAGTGATTAGGTTTAATGATGTTTCTTCGGTAAAGTTAGTGTCGCTTCCATTAATTATGGTTTTTGATAATGAGTTTACTGCAATTTATAGGCTTGCCTCAAAATTGAAAAATTGTGTTCTGTAATTGTTGCAATTACACGTAAATTCTAGATGAAATATTAGCTCCAATATTAATCTGTGGCAAATATTTAAAAAGTGAAAGCTCTGAAATTCGAGTTTTTTAGGAAAACGATTTTGAAATTAAGAGTCGTTCAAAATCGTAAGAGATTTCAGAATTTTTGTTTTTATAAAAACGTAGTAGGTACGATTATTTGTTAGAGATATAATCCGTAAAAGGGTGTAACTGGAGTTATCTTCTTTTAAATATTTGCCATAGTTAATTTCTTCGAGAATTTACGTGTAATTACAACCAATACAAAATACAACTTTTCAATTTTGAGACATGCCATTAAATTGCACCAAATTGGAAGTGAGCTCATTATTTAAATGATGTTATCAATAAATGGCTTAGTGCAAGACGTGTTATTAGATCAGGAAAACAGATTTTGTTAAAAATTCTACGAAAATTAATTTAGTATGATGGCCAAGAAGTTCGTTTTTTTTATTCGTGCCCGACCGATACTATGCCGAGAAGTCAAGTTTCTACAACTTAATTTAAATTGGACGCGCTATTTATTGGTAAATTAAATGTATTTAACATCAAACGATAGTTTTTAATTGAAATCATCAGTGAAAATATGATATAAAAAAACAAACGAGTTCATTCTCAACTCGCAAAAGGTTTATGTGAAAACTTGTATGTAAATGCCGTTATAAGGTACTTTGTTATTGGGTAATAAGGGGTTATGCCTGTGGTGGTATATTTCGACTTCTTCTAGCCCGTCCAATTTTTCCCCTTGTTGTATTCTATGTAGAATTTTTATATTGTGGCTGTAACTGTTATATTTGTGTTGTTCCCTGGTTATATGGCATGCATAATTTGATTTAATATTACCTTTCCCAATTTCTTTTACATGCTTGTTAAATCTTATTTTGAAGTCTCGACCGGTTTGGCCTATGTAAAATTTATTGCAATCGTCACATTTTAGTTTGTAAACACCTGTATTGTATTCATTTTTTGTGTGGTACGTGCTAACACATTTTCCAACCTTGTTACCAGTTTTGTATGCTAGTAATGTGTATTCGTGTTGTTTAAAATGTTTTTCAATGTTGTGCTTTGTTGATACGTCATATTCTATGGTAACGTATTTATTTTTCTACTCTTCACTTGTTGTTAATGCGGTGAGTGATCGTATATATTCTAAGCGTTTAAGTCTGCAATTCATGTTGGTGATTATCTTGTTCGTGTATCCATTGCTATTTGCTATCTGTTTTATAATATAACAAAGTGATAAAACTAGCACAATTGCCATGTACGCTTTAAAATATACCATTACTCATACACAGCAATCTTGTTCAAGATTCCATAGTAGTAAATGGTCACGGCAAACTCGCTGAACAAAGCAAAATCGCATTGCTTTGTCACTGATCAGTTTAAAATAAATTAATTAGAGCGGTTCTATTTGGGCGCAATGTTGACCGTAAAATCATTGCAATTGGAAAGACAATAGTGTGAACCCCTCATAACCAAACTCACCAATAGCCTGAGCATTGAGCAATACTAATAAGAAAGCATACCGATTAAACAATTTTAAAATGATTATTTTATTATGTATCAATGCATATAAACCAATTGAATAAGGTATATGATTGACAGCTGTTTTAAATTCGTCTTTTCTTGCGCATATCGTCATTCGGTGCGATAAAATCACAAGGCTTCGTTGTTTTCACAAAATTTTCACAAAAACTATCATCGCAAAACAATTCGATTTGTTTTTGTTTGCTATGAACTAGTGATTATAAAAAATAGTATATCAAGAAAAAGCACCGAATGACAGAATTTTTTAGTGAAAGAGATAGCAATACATGCGCTTGATCATACCTATTAAACTGGTTTATCATGGTATCAATGTATATAGCAATTTTCACAGCTCGCTTTTCCATTTAATTTTTTTGCGTCACTTACACTAAACGAGCATAATTTGTCGTCCTTTTGCTCGTGTGTAATTTTCATTTTCAAAAACACTTGCCTCTGCGGCCATATATAGTAGATATTTTCACAACAAAATTAATTAAAGTAGGCGGTTTATTACGTTATTATTATCGAGCTCTTCTATTTTAAAAATTTGATCATTCCTTCAACAGTAATTGTTTGGAAAACATGACCCTAACGTGTAAACGGATTGATAATAATATTTTTCAAAACTGTTTTTGAATTTTTTCTTGTTCCCTTATCCTATTATTAATTTGTTGGAGGTGCTGCCCTGCCTTTTAAATCAGCTTTTTGATCTGTTGCATATAATTTTCAAATTTGAAAGCACTGTAGTTATCAAGGTGCCCAAATTTCTCCACATCTTGTGCTATGTGTAACAAACTTTGGATATTGTATGACATCTTTTGGTTGCTATAGAGTACACCGAATAAATCACAAAATGATTGAAGCAAATCTGCGGCACATTTATTACACTACCCTGCAAAATTTTAAAAATTTGGTGTCACTTGACAATGAATAGTTGTTTCCGAAGTAATTTTTTACGTTGAATCCGAATCTTTGCTCAGAATTGCTCTATCACGTCAGGTTTATGAGATATTCTAACCTAAAAGTGCAAAAAACACTTTTTGACGTATTTGAGGTTATCTAGCACCGCGATTTTTTTTTCTTCAAAAGTTCATGTATGGGATCTTATAGTACAAGTCTTCTTCTTTCAAATGCTTTTGAGTTTGCTCAAATATGTTTTTCTTTCGCCGAGATATCGCATTTTCAAAATTGCATTTTCGTGATTTTGTCGGTATACTGTATAATACACTACCTTTTATAGCTACGGTATAAATGCACTTTTAGGTTAGAATATCTCATAAACCTGACGTGATAGAGCAATTCTGAGCCCGGATTCGGATCCAGCGTGAAAAATTACTTCGGAAACAACTATTCATTGTCTAGGGGCAAAATTTTGCAGGGTAGTGTTATTTGCAAAATATTCCTTCGGGTGCGCCAATATTTTAGTAGCACAAACTAAATACAGAAAATTATCATGATATTTCTCTGCCAGGATATGTTTAAATGCAACCATTCCAGTGTAACAGAGTAACGTTCTAAATTCGGATGCTTTCCAATGCTCAATTTCGTCTCATTTTCGGCGCTGTCTCCGCTGAAACTCCCAATAGGTAAGCATTTTCGAAGTTTCACTAAATTTGTATTTATGCTGTCAATTGCGTTTTGTTTCAATGAGAATTACTGTTTTCTGACTTTGAATAGCAAATTCGACATTTGTCTCACAACACCTAATAACATGCAGTGCATGTAGTCAATTGGGAATTGAGAGACACATCCAATAGACAAAGCATCCAATTCAACATTTAATTTAACGTGATGATCCAATAATGTTTTACGCCGAAAATCATCATCTGTACTGCATCTTAAATCATCTTCAGATCCAAGAAAACATACTTTATGTGCAACATAAACTCTCTTTATAGTGCACTTAGTGCAACTAGAATATCCCGAATGAGATGATAACAAAAAAGACCTGGCTGGTGCATCACATATGAAAGCTCTGTATAGGTAATTCCATTTTCCAATAGCTGCAGTGTCTCCTCAATAAATGATCGCAACAACTCATTAGCACAATGTGGTTTCTTATATCCGTGATAAATTCCAATAAGAAACACTGTTCTATGTGAAACAATATTTGCAATGAGGGCCATAATTAGGTTAGAGGAATCCCATCTATACCAATATCAATTTCTATGACGGTTCCCTCATATTTTGTGCTGTTCAGAAATTACATTATTTGTCTTTCTAACCCGATGTGAGAATAAGATCCACTGCCCATCGGTACAATATTTTTATTTATAGTAGGAGCCTTATCAAATTATATCAAAATATCACATTCAATGCTATTCGCTTCCAATTCTTCATATCCGTTAAAGCTTTCATCAATTTCATATTCACTGCTACATATCTCAGTCTCACAGTCACTTGTTTTTTTTTTTTTTTTTTTTTATTTTATTTATTTATTGTACTTTAACAATAATTTAGTATTAAAAGGAAAAGCACAAATGGAAACAGAGTAAACGGAACAAAAGAACAAAAAAAAATAATGAAGCTGCTTCCATTAGGCAGAAAAACCTCTTAAATTTTTTCAAACAATTTCCACCTCATGCATACACATTCTATTTGGAGCAAGCTCATTTACAATAAAATGTACAGCAAGAGGTGAAATAATATTAAAAATTAACAATATTAAAAATAAATTTAAAAAAATACGTATTGCCCATCAATCACGCCAGAAATATGATCGAATTTCCTAATACCAAAAATAAACCTAGTACAAGCATTGAAATATCTTTGGAATAAAGTTATGTCACCATAAATAAAATGAGGAAGAAGATAAGGCAAAAACATTTTTTCCTAAACTGACTATCAGAAAATCCTACTACTTTATACAAACAACTAAGCATACCAAAGACCCTCTTACTAATACTAACTAAATGGTCACCCCAAGAAACAGCGTTATATTAATAACAAAGCCTAAATCTCTAACAGTATTTGAATACCTAATTAGCGAACCCTGCAGAAAAATACCAGGAAAGGACGAGGTGTCTAACGGTTTTTTATAAATTATAATCGATTGAGATTTATTCGCATTGAAAACGAGCCTATTAGAGACCGACCAACTAGCGATATTACTTAAGTCTTCATTTATCAGAGAAATATTCCTATCAATAGAATCCTGATCTAAACTATTTATTTATTTGTTTATTTACATAAATTTTGATTAGAGACCAACCCCATACTTACACAATCTATTTTGAGCAGGAGCTCATTCATAACAGACTGTGTAATATGAGGTGGTTTAACATGATAAAAAAAAAAAATAAGTATACAGCTTCCTATTTTGAGTTATAGATAGCTCATTCACTATGGAGTGTGCAATAGGTGGCCAATACTTTATATAGCAAAAGAAACTGCAGACAACATCCAAAATTGCTGTTTATTGTATCTTTATTTGGAAAATATTCCACTATTCTTAACTGGATCTACGAATTTAATCGCCCGAATTTATCTCGGTAATTCCAATCGTTGTTGCAAATGTACGATCAAGTTGCAAATGTACGATTTAATTTTAAAAAAAATAAAAATATTTGTTTTCGTATATTTGTTTTTGTAAACGACTATTTTTATAAGTTTGGACGTCATCAGCGAAAATGTGAAATTAACAATGGTGAATAGACGATTCTATGTCATTAATGTACATAGAAAACAATAGAGGACCCAGCACTGAACCCTGAGGAACACCGGAAATTACAGGAAGGAAATCAGACAAAGAATTGTCGAAAAAAACTGCCTGAGAACGATTAGAAAGATAGTTAAAAATTAATCTGGCAGCGGAAACCGAAAATCTAAACTGAGATAAGAGTTTGTTAAAAAGAATTCTATGATTAATAGAATCAAAGGCCTTAGAAAAATCTAACAAAGTTAAAGAAGTCAATTCCCTATTATTCATATTACGCCTAATATCATCACATACATTTAATAACGCTGTAGAAGTGCTATGAAATTTTCTAAACCCAGATTGGAAGAAACTATTTAAACTATTGCTATTTAGATGCGATTGAATTTGAGTTTTACCAACTATCTCGAAAGCTTTAGAGAGAGAACTTAAAATGCTAGTTGGCGCAAATGGGATAGCTCTGAAGGATTACTGATCTTTGGGATGGGAATTATTTTTCTAAGCTTCTGTAGTGTTCAAATATTCACTTGTATGCATTAGTCGTTTGATCACTACATTGAATAACACTTCGTGCACTGTATAAATTAATAATGTTGATGACGTAAACCTATTTACTTCATTTTGGTTATCCAAAATTATAAAAATGCATTTTGGTAGTATGTCAAAAACTCTTGTGGAATACACAGTGGTGATAATTAAATAATTAAATAATAAAATTTATATTGTTTGAATATTGAAATCAAAAAATTTAGTGCGTGTGTTTTCTTTATCTATTTGAGAAGCGGGAACATATAAATCGTAGTCGGTGGAAAATATCGATACCCCGATATACTACGATACTTCCACTGATCTGGATAGGAAGAGGATGTGAGAATAAAATTAAAAATATGTAACAAATATTTTGAGACGAAAGGGAAAACTCGTTTAACGAATTTTAAATTGACGTTATCCGGACTAGAAGATTCCGATTTAACATTCCAAATGGCAGACTGTAAATCCTCGAGAGAAATATTTGAAAACGAAAACGAATTAGACGACGCATTAGAGAACAAATCGACGGTACTACTGCCCGAGTTCAAACTAGAGAAAAAATAATTATTGATGTCATTAGGTTTAAACAACCCACTAGAACTACTCTTGCATCTGCCTAGGCCTAAATTACGAACATTACGCCAAAAAAACCTTGGGAGGAAGGGAGGAGTCTAACTTGTCCTTGAAATAATTACGTTTAGCAATCCGAATTAACCCTACAATTCTATTACGAGCCTGCTTATAATCTAAATGAGACTGACTATTAGGATACCTTTTCCATAAACGATATTTACTAACTCTAATACGTATGGCATTCGAAACTTCCTGAGACAACAAAGGCGGAGATTTCGCTTTGAAAGTAACCTTTTTAAGCGGAACGCAACTATCAAAGACCAAACTAATATACGAATTGAAAAATTCTACTTGGGTAGTTGCAGAACTAAGGCAAAAAATATCCTCCCAAGGAACCGAGTTACAAACTAAGTAAAGGCGGGAATTATCTATACTAGCAAAATCTCTAAAGCTAAGACTATTAGGTTTAGGTGGAGAGTAACAATTCACAGAAAAAACTAAAAGATCATGATGGGATCCCATACCGAGAGACAACTGATTGAAAAAACAAATAGAGATATTAGTAAAAGAGATGAAATGGTCAATAAGGGAATAAGAGACATCGCTAGCGGTTGGACAACAAAACGTCGGCGCCACAGTGTTGTGTACGGATAAATTAAGACTATTTAAAAGATTCAAATAATCACGAGGGAAGCCGGAATTTTGGAGTATATCGAAATTTAAGTTTATACATTTCATCGAATCTACAAGAGAAATAACTAAACAAACTTTCTAAATCTACAAGCGATTTTTTAAATTGGGCATACGACCTCTTACTAGTTTTTGGAGGGTTATAGACGGTACCGAGTAAGATTTTACGACCATTAATGAAAACGTTGACAAATAAAAACTCTAAATCTGATACTAACAATTCCGAAATAGAAGAAGGTATGGCAACTAATGTAGCCTAAATGTGATCACCTACAAACATACATAAACCACCATAATTAAGGGGAGGGGAAATAGGGATATTTGGATTTAGAAAGGTCTCAGAGAAACAAAGTATGTCCACTGAAGCGGCATTAAAAATGTGGCGAATCTCGTCGATATTTGGGACTAGACTTTGGACGTTTAAACTGACTACATTCAATAACGACCTATCAACTAACATGGATTTTAGGACTAGATTGGGATAATTAAGCGACATAACCAAACTCAAAATCAAATTTTGCGTACACACGACGTGGGCGTGATTGATACGCAATACTTACAAATAAAATTTAGAAACGCTTCGTCCAGCTTCAAAATAAACCTCAACGACTGGAAATTTAACCGTAAGCCCCAATTTATGCCCCAAAAATCGATTGAAAAATTTAATTTTTTATTTTCCGAAAAGAAAAAACCAGTAACCAAAGAGGATTGATTAGGTTAGGAATCTTTAACACAATCAATTATATTGTTTACGCTCGCAATATTTCCCGAAATTTCGTTAAAATTTAATTTGGAACTGTCACAAATCAAGCTAATTTCGTTCCGTACTGTTTGGTATAATTTTTGCTGAGACATGTTAAACTTAACTGAATACTAATTAAATTAATTAATAAAACACGTTTGAATTAATCCTGAATGTCATTATGGGTCTTTTTGAAAATACGCACGGTGCGGTGCAGTGTTTTCCTTGTCTACTTTGATTTATTTTCTAGTGGTGAAATAAAGAAACAATTATTGTACACTGTACCGCACAGCAGTAAAAAATTGTTTATATGTATGTATGTGTAAAAAATTGCCCGTAAAGTTTACGTTTCTGTTAAGAATTGAGAGTATACATTTTTTTGTTGGGAGAGTGTTTGTTTTCAACCCATTTTTATTTCACGGCTCTCGACAGCTTGCTCCGAATAACGAAAAACACGCACCCAACAATGACAAAAAAAAAATTCACATCTTCTATTGAACCTGTAGTAAATGTTTTTTTGTTCGGTTCAACTTTGTATTATTTTATAATAGGACTAGGGGACCCCTGTGCAATTGCACAATTTTATTATTTATGTGAAATATTTTTGGCATCGGATAAGAAATGGCAAAGTTCCACCCTAGTTGGCCATATTCCAGAACTTTATCCAAAAAATCATTTTAGATTCCCATTTCCATAGTACGTGCTGTTTTTCATCAAAATCAGAAAAGTATTGACTATAAGTTCCTTCCTAATTGGCCATATTCGAGAACTTTATCCAAAAATCATTTTAGAATCCCATTTCCATCGTACATGCTGAATTTCATCAACATCGGATAAGAAATGGCCAAGTTCCGTCCTAATTGGCCAAATACCAGAACTTTATCTAAAAAATTTTTTAGAATCCCATTTCCATCGTACATGCTGAATTTCATCAAAATCGGATAAGAAATGGCCAAATTCCTTCCTAATTTGCCATATTCAAGAACTTTATCCAAAAAATCATTTTAGAATCACATTTCCATTCCGCATACCAAATTTCACTAAAATAGTTTCAGGAATATCCAAGTTCCTTCCTAGTTGGCCATATTCCAGAACTTCACCCAAAAATCATTTTAGAATCCCATTTCCATTGTACATGCTGAATTTCATCAAAATCGGATAAGAAATGGCTATTGGTTGGCCATTTTCCAGAACTTCATCCAAAAATCATTTTAGAATCCTATTTCCATCACGCATACCAAATTTCATTAAAATCGGTTAAGAAATAGCCAAGTTCCATAATAATTGGTCATATTGCAGAACATTTTTTTAAATTTTCTGTCGTTTCTTATGGACGAGTATTACAAAAAATGGCGGTGCTTCCCCCGCCTCCGCAAGCGATGCGTCGCAGTCCTCACTCAACGTAACAAATTCTTTGATCCTTTATCTATCGAGTGGTGTAATTAAATTTTGGATGTAGATGATAGATATTTGGCTGCAGCATAAAATCGTATATCCCATTATTTTGTTATCATCAGTTTTTTGAATTACCCCCCCCATATATATGAAAATAAAGACGTATTCACGTCAAAATTCCAAACTATTTCCAACGAATAGGGAAAACTAAATTCACACTTTTTGGAACGCTTTTATTAAGACTGAAAAATTTTATTTGTCGGCTCGATATCAACCAAAAGAAACAAATGATAAATATTGAAACATGAAATCTATTGTTAACCTTGAGAAATTTTTTTATTTTAATTACAAAACAAATTACTGTTACTACTATTCAAATAAAATCCATCGTAGTAGTTTTTTATTTACATATTTTGAAAATCGTTAAATATATGTATATTTTGGCAGAGTATAAATTAAATAATATTGTAAATTGTAATCATACACATGTATCTGTATGAGTGCATGAATGCATAATCGACATGTATGATTTCAAATTATATAAGCGACGCAGTTTGAAAGGCAATTTACATATGCATGTGCATGAAATGAAATTAAAAAAAGAATGTACTGTTAACAAAGGCCAACATTAAATTGAAAAAAAAAAGACGAAGTTATCGGGAATCTAACTCGAGACCTTTAACTTCATAGCGCATCGCTCTAACACATGAGCTATTGAACTATGCTAATAATTGATATATGAAATGGAAATTTATAGAAAATGTTGAACATTCTTGTATATTATATAATATAGATGAGGTGATTTTTCATGGTGATCTAAACGAGCAAATAGTCAACCCTGTTTGAAGGATAGTATACAATCATTGATTAATCTAACAGGCTTTACCTTTAATCGGTTTAAGTCTGACTTGTGAATATAAAACCTTAGGAAACATGTAACTACTAGTAGCATTCTTAAGGGGGGGGGGGGGGGGGGGGGGGGGGGGAGCCACCCTGGAGCCCGAAATTCTAGGTCAATTTCATGAATTTTTTTCTGGTAAACAATGAATTTTAGAAAACAAAATTTTTATACACTTTTATTAATTAATCATTCAAGATTACAAAAAAAATTTTTTTTTTTTAAATTTTTTATCTAAATAATGGGGTGACCATTGTTAAAAATGAGTAAATTAAAATTAAAAAAAAAATCGGCGTTGCGCTAATCTCAGAACTGGTGCATCCTGGAACAAAAAAACGTAGGATATTATTCTATTATACCCATAAACTGTGAAAGTACCTAGGGATTTTTCGATATATATGTATGTACATAGTACATAAAAAATCGAATTTTGAAAATATCAAAAAAAGGCACAGGTACTTCCAAAGAATAAGTGTGCTGAACATTCTCTCCAAATTTCAGTCCGGTTCAAAAATGTCATTTCGAGTAAAACGCGTTTAAAGTTTTAAGCTCTAAAAATTTGTATAAAAAAGATTAAAATCATAAAATTATATTTTTTTTAAATAAGTCGAATTTGGCTTCCAAACTAATTGCATATGATTCTTAATATATTAAACTATAACAAAATGAAAATCAAATTTTGGACCTACCTCAAACATACATATATCAAAATTAATTTCGGGTATGCCACAAGAGATAATGGTCGAGTGGCGTTTTATTCCAATGAGCTAAACGATTATGTACTTCAGTAATATTGTGAATATTTCTGATGACAATTTGATATCTCAAGAATGTTCCAAAAATATTATAAATTGTTCTATATCAAAACATTTTACATTTAAGAACATTGATTTTTAAGTGAACACATATCAGTTTTGTAGAGCCTTAAACCTAAAGCTGCAAATCTGGCTGGTACCGCCCAAAATTTCTCAATATTATTTTCCCATTAATTGCCGTCTATGTTCTGGACTGTTGAGCAATTTACGTTGAGCAATTCACATCACACAATTAACGGTAAGCACAATTCACGGCATGCACAATTAAAAATTCACAATTCACAGTATACAAATGATATACATACGTACCTACTGTGAATTGTGAATTATTAAAAATTATTAAATTAGAAAATCAAAAATTCTGAAATCTCTTACGATTTTGAATGACTCTTAATTTCAAAATCGTTTTCCTAAAAAACTCGAACTTTAGGATTATCACCTTTTAAATATTTGCAACAGATTAATACTAGAACTAGTATTTCATCAAAAATTTACGTCTAATTGCAACCATTACAGAACGCAATTTTTCAATTTTGAGACAAGTCTTTATTGCATTAAATCAAAAACCATAATTAATGGATACGACACTGATATTACTGAAAAACATCATTAAACCCAATCACTACACAGATATCATATATTGGAAGTTACGTCTCCAAATTTTCCCTCCAGATCAACTTGAGCATACATAGCATTTTTGGAAATCATTTTAATATGGGAGATACGGTTCGTAATTTTAGCATTCTTACTGGATTTTACTCTGGCCAAGCATTTCTGAATCTCATTTTATACCCACCAACACATTTGTCTAATTAGTTTAGCGTATTGCCAGATTAACAACGATATTACAGAAAATTGACGACTAGAAACCACAGCCACACTGTTCTTAGCACAAGCATAATTTTTAATTATTGGAATTGGAACATACAAAACTGAATTAATCTAGTTCATAGTTTCTTGTTTCAATAAATTTACAATAAAATGTCGATTTAATTAACTTTCTACGCAGTGTTTATCCAATGGTATTTCCACCGGTACTCAAAGCATTATTACCGCTATTACCAATTGTAGTAATAGTTGTACTGGGAATGCCATAGATATTCGTTGTAACAATTTGTCTTGCAGCAATGCCAATCACAGTGGTTGTCACTTGTGGTGCTGCAGCGGTGAAAGTCACTTGAACCATCATCATGACAATAGCGAATAAAACAGCGAATAATTTCATTGTGCTCCTTTTAAAATATTGACTTCAAAAGATAACTGTGAAAATTCGGGTTTTTTCGCAGCTTTAAATACCAAAATTTAAATGGAATTGACTTAATAGCATATGTACATGCGCGCATCAATTGGATTATTTTTGAAAATATTTATTTAAATTCCAAATGTACAAACAGAAATAATTGAAAATTCAATATTGTTGTCAATTTTTTTCAAGGCAATTCAAATTAAATTCAAATTACACATTCTACTAATTACTTAATTCGGCACGTGAAACATTTAGTTATTAAGAAAACCAGAAGTGTGTGAAGGTGAAACCCAAATCTGAATGTTTTCGTTTTTACTATGCCGATCAAACAGAAATAAAAATTGAAGTTAATTTGACAGAATATGCATTGAGATATTTAAAGGGCAACAGCTAATGTGTGCAGAAACACATAATCAAAATCTGTTACTTCAAATCTATACCGAATGAAAATTCAATTCGTACTTTTGATTTGGTGCAGCAAATATCGCATCTTAATGAGAAACTGGGCCACAAGAATATGTTTTTTTTATTAAAAACGATATGTATCTTTGAAATACGTGCCAAAATATAACATCTTCATAAAGCAAACAATGTAGATGTTCAAAGCCGGATGGTAAAATTTCGAAATTGCATGAAACAGCCGAAGAACATGACAAGAGAGAGTACCTTTGTGCAGCGGGATAGTGCTCTGCAGTTTTAAATTTTGGATTTCTTGAAATTTTTTCATTTCCGGAATTCGGGGTAGCAAAATTAAATTTCCCAAGAATAACCGGAACTCGGGATATTTTATTGTTTATAGCTTATGGATTTTGTAATTGTTTATTGTTTATTTTTGTCGAAGTATTTCCATGTTAATGTTTCCGCTTATTATTTTACTACTATTAATTTGCGATTTTTTAAAATTTTCTAGATGTTTCAAGATTATTTCAGATTATTCAAAGTTAACACATTTATAGGCAATTCGAGATTTTTTAAAATTATGACATGTACGAAATTTTTTGACTGAATATTAATAGGAATTGTAACTGTTGTTGGTTTTGCAAAAAAACACTATAAAACACGGTAACAATTTTTTTAAGTCTGCAAAATAAAATTAGCATTCAAGACAATGAATACTATCGACAGACATTGGTTCGCAAATATTTTGTTTATTGTTTTGCTAAACAATCGTGTTCGCCGCATTATCCAGTAAAATATTTTTTTTTTGGCGTTTTTAAATTCGTACAAACAAATTTTCGTACGAATCATGTGACCGCTGCCTATGAAAGTTATATTCCAGGTTGTATATGGGAATTCCATATTAGTCATCAGGACATTTCTAAACATTTAAATTTTTAATTTTATTAATTTAACCCATAAAGGATTTTTTTGTTTTTAAAGTGTCTATAGCCAGTAAGTAAGTAAGGTTGATACCATACCAAATGATTACATCATTTAGAAATATTTTTCAACTTACAATAATCGTTATTGTCAAAATAAATGGCAATTACACTTAAGTTACACGTCAGTTGCCCGTATAGGAAATCTCTACAAAAACAAATTAGTAAACGTCAGATACATTATAAACTTTTAGCTTTTTAAGTACAAATAAGTTAACTTCAGGTACATTTTTTGTTTTAAAATTTTTCTTCATTTTTGACAACTAAATAACAATGGATAAAAAAAAGTTAACAAATAGAAATATTAAATTAAAGTATTTCAACTGGAATTGGTTTTGATTTAGTCGTAAAACCCACCACGCAAACGTAGTTACTTTGACTACAACAGCAGGATTAATCGAATCCTAAATAATTTTAATAAAAAGCCACCATTATTTGAAAGCAGTCGCTTATAACATTGATATCAATTAAAAAATATTTAAAAAGTTAGGTTGTGTAGTTTGATTGACCCTGTGAATTTCGCTTCTACTTAAATTGCTGGAAGAGAATTGCTCGCCTTAGTACAATCGTAACCTATTCGCGTATGTGCGTCCGTCTTTAAACCAATACGATTACGAATGTAAGATGGCTGATTCATGGCACATCGTCATTTTTTTATAAAAAAAATTAAAAGTGAAATTTGAAATATTAATTATGCGTGCTGTGAATTGTGTATTATTAATTGTGCATGCTGTGAATTCTGCATCGTTAATTGTGTGAACAGCGTGAATTGTTCGACGTAAATTGTGAAAAGTGAATTGTGCGCTGTGAATCCAACCGTCTTCCTTATTGATAAATAGAATTGACAAATGGATGAACTATTCCGAAATCGATCTTCGAATTATTAGAAAGTGTTTATCACATAAATAAAGTAATTTGACACGTTATTTTTTATTTACTGATTAATAAATTAAAATTATTTATTTTGACCCTACAACTCATGACTGGGGTCTAAACGCACCTCTCGCGAACTTTGATCTATGCTCCTGAGCTAGCGAGTAATATTATCGGATCCTGATCGGAACCATAATTCAATTCGAAGATCTATTAGTGGTGTCAGGTTGGTTGCAGCTTCAGTTGATCGCTGGCTGTCACCCAGTGTGTTACGAAATTATGTGTGGGGTGTGTACAAACGAAATTATGTGTGGGGTGTGTAATGAGTTGATGTTTGACTTTTGTGGAAGTAAGTTAATTTTATATTTTATTTATATTATTACGTAATCTGAGGATAATAGCCAAATACAGTGAGCTCCCGGTACAAAAATCCACTAACGGACCATCGCAATAGTTTGCTATAAGTAACTGTTTGTTATAAAGGCAACTTCGGATATATCAAATCAAAATTGTTATAAGCATAGTTTCTAGATTTTTTATTGGAATTTGGTAAATTTCGTAATAATAAAAATTTTGATCACACACAAATTTTTTGTGACACATTAATGATTGAAATTTCAACGATATGAGCCGTTTATTTTGAAAGTGGGGCAAGTCCACAATTTTTTGAAACGAGAAAATGAAGGAATAGAGAAACAATAAATGCAAAAATATACGGGATTTTGAATTTTCTTATTTTTTGAACAAGTATTAGGGATTATTTTTTTGTTATTTTGACTATAAATTATTCACCGTTAGAAAGATTATACTTTTATTTGTCTATTGTTATCATTAACTTAAATTTTTTGAAAAATGGACTTGCACCACTTTCAAAATTAACGGCTCATATATTGATCGATACATTATTTGTGAATTGCTTTATTAAAATCGCGTTAAATGTATTATTTCTGAGTAATAAATTGTCTTGGTATAAACCTTAATAGCAAATTATAATGGGACACCATTAGGGTGAAGCAAGTTTTGGAGAAACGTGCTGGGAGCAGAGATGGGCGACGTAGATTACGTGATGTAATCTACGCGGTTGTCGACGCGTAATCTATTACGTAGATTACCTCACGATTTTTTACGTTTTTGGCGTCGACAATGTAGACAACGTCGACAACCTATACGAAATGATTGATTTCCTCATTTATTTATCCGGTCTGATCATATTGCTGTCTGTTAATAAATAAGCCATTGTCTAATTAACCTATCTAGGGATCAAAAAAAGGTTACTAATGACACTAATATTTAATTTTATATGTTTTAAAATACATAGAAAAATATTTGTATTTCGTCTAAAATTAACGTAAAATTATCTAAGTTACTTTGAAATATATTGTATACTATATTATTACTATTCATAATATGGATTAACTACCATTTACGGAAACAGTTCAACATTAAACGACTGCAGGCATAAAAAAGTTGTCGACGTTGTCTACAAATAGTCGACGCTATCGACGAGTTGTCGACGTTGTCTACGAGTTGTTGACGTTGTCGACGGTTGTCGACACATTCGCGTAAAAATTAGTAGTCGACGCGTAATCGCCCATCTCTGGCTGGGGGATATACATATGTATAAAATGTAATGGTATGTGGCAAAAGGTGGGATTCGGTGATAAAAGATAATTAACGTTAATTCCGATTTTGAATTATGTGTGTTTTATTATTTTGTGTTCTCGAATGATTCACAGTGATGCCAAGCACTGAGTGAAGTATCATATCGGTCGATTTTGACGTTACCCAAATAATATGGCGATCTGAACAAACGGCACAAATTTTCAGAAAATAAATTTTGAACATTGTTGATGCTCTCTAGACGAAGTGGTTTAAATTCGTAAGGATTATCAACGGTATGCTAGAGATGTATAACTGGATTTAATTGTTAAAGGTCGTAGATGAAAACACGTGTCAGTTCTAAATAATCTAACAAGGGAATCTTTCGAACTGTCAAGTTCAAAAAATTATAAAAACTATTCTTGATTATAGTACTCTGTGATACATTAACGAAAGTTTTTTTTAATCGGTAACCGAGCCCTTTTTAAGTGTTAAAACCACCCCCTAATTTACCCTCAAAAACGTTTTTTTTCGATATATCTCGACTTCTACTCCACTTTTTTTTATAAAACAAATTGGTAATTATTCCTCATACAAAGTACGACTAATCCATAGTAAATTAAATTATAAGGGTTAAATCTCTATTTTTTAGGGGATGCGATTATCTTTTTTCGAAAATTAAGGGGTGGTTTTCACGCCTTAAAAAATTATTTCGTTATTATCTCATAGAGTACTACAACTTCCCATGTAACATTATTATGAGTCTGTGATTTGGCGGCAAGAGAGTAGAAGAGTTATATTGACCTGACCAATTTTGATATTGGGGAAGAGGTCGCCAAATTTAAGAAAATGCCTGCCCAAAATAACAGAATTTGTTTGTAAAATATAAATGGTTGGTTTGGTGATCTTTAACGGACGCTTTGTGGGAAAAGTGTTGTTTGTGCAAATGTGTGTTGTGTGTTGAATTTGTGCCGCTTTGTGGTAGTGTTGAGCCGGATATTGAGCCGGCATTTTATTGTGGCTTCACGAATTAAGAAATATAAAATTTATTATTGTATAAACGGTAGGGGGGAGTCTCCGGTTATGGGCACAGTTTTGTTTTTGACCCATAATTTTCCTTTGAGTTCATATTTACGGAGATATGAATATCAATAGAAAGCTAGCGGTATTAGCTAACTGTTTGCTAAAGTAACTACATTGATTCCGTCAACTAGAAAAATTTTACGACCAATTTTGTGAAGTCATCTCTTTTAACCGGTTATGGGCACCCTTCGATAATTCGCTGAAAATGAGAATAGTTGAAGGTAAACGCACCTAATTCGAAAGAATTTCGAGGTTTATTAGTCTTCCAAGGCAGGAACACAATATTTGCATGTGAAATAGCTAGAATGCATGTCAGCGTACTTCAAATGCACGGGCCAATCACGGTCAACTTCGATGGCAAGGGCTTCAGACAGATGAAGCAGAAGTCGATATCATTATCAGAAGGTGAAGAGTTACTTTTTTTAGAGCGTTTGGCCGACAGTTTGGCAGATGATGTTGCCTTTTTTTTTTTCTTATTCTATTCTTTCCTAGGTGTCACCGTAACAATATGTTATGTCGGCATAAACGATGATATCTGACAGTTTTCCAATTAAACAGATGCTTTAAATGAAAAAAAGGTTCCCACGACCGGTTACATTTAAGTGCCCACAACCGGAAATCACGACCATTCTCGGAGTAACCAAAACAAAATGTGATGCGTCATGATTTTGATATAAATCGATGTGGCATCCCAAATCCCAACGAAAATACTGTAGAAATATCGATAACACTCACCTGTTTGATATTATTCAGTTTGATTTATCGCACTTTTAAGACATTGGAAAATTACAATTGCGGTGATTTTTACGGACTTTTTTTTTTTAATGTGATCACAGCAAATGAACAAGCTCATCCATTCACTTCGATATTAGCTAGAAAACTGCGTACTGTCAAAATACAAGTACGACAACAGTCAGATTAGCCATATTTGCATTTTGTCAAAAGTTATGCAGAGATGCCCACAACCGGAGAGTGCCTACAACCAGGGACTATTCCCTAAATATATAAAATAATAAAAATTATGTACAACGGGTAATCAACGTTTAGGCTGATACATCCTAATTTTATGCATTAGGCATGACTGCCTATATATGCATCCTATGCATTAGGATGGCTGCATTAGTCAAATAATTTTTTTTTTTTTTTTATTTGTAATTTCTAAATGTTGGTAAATTTCTAACTGTGGATAAGACTATGCTTGGAGGCACTATTACGATGACCTTCGTGAGTATCACTTAATAATGATTAGGAAATTTTACCTACATACTACGTAGAGCATGTCCCGGTTGCAGAATTAAGAAATAGTATATACTTTGCATTACATAGTCGACTCGAAATTGCCTTATGGCTTAGTTTGTTAGGGTGTCACTTACTACTCCAGAATTCCACCATTCATTATTGCGCAGAAGCGTATTGTTAGGATTATTCTTAATACCCAGAGGGATTCTGCTTCATGGCCTCTATTTCAATCCCTGGAGATATTTCCACTTCGACATCAATTTGTGCTCAAAGTATTGAAAGATTTTTTTCGTTATGATTGTGAACCAGTCAAAGGTCAGCACTAGATACAATTGAGGAACCCTCAGTATATTCGGCTTCAAAGATTCTACATAAAGAACTTCCAAAACTCATTTTGACTCCCAAAATGTTCAATAGTCTTCCGGATGAATTGAATTTTGTCGGAATTCAAATATTTTCAATCCGGTCTAAAATCATTTTTATTCGAATGTGATAGTGCTTGTGATTTGATGCAAGTTTAAATTTTTATTTATTTATTGTATCGTATAACGTATTGTATAAAAATGAAAAGTTTTAATTTTATGTTTAACGTAACTTTTTTATAAATATAATGTATAGTATAGCAGCAATCATCACTGGATTCTAAGCATCCACAGATTGTTTTATGAATAAATAAATAATATTCACATTTCCTTAGTTTAAATTTTTCCCCTGCACCTTGATTCTCTAAAAAATAAGATAATGGGTAAACGTGTAAACTTGTAAAATACAAAGCTTTCTTTGATTAGCTTGCAATTTATTGATTTCAAGTAAAGTAGTTAAAGTTTAGTAGTCAAATCGAAAAATTGCGAACTCATTAAAGTAAGATTCGCTTTTTACAAGTTTACACGTTTACCCATTATCTTAATTTTTAGAGAATCAGCACTCTGAAACGGCTTACGTGACTAAAGTCGTATTTTCCATGAGAACTGCACTAGTGCTCGATAAAGTTTGAATCTTTTTTATTCTATGTAATCCGAAAAAATAAATAAATAAATGGATAAAGCACTAATGTGTAGTGTACTCAACAAAAATACGCGCTGTAAAAGCCTAGCAATAAATAATTACAATTATAGCTTATTTTTTAGATACACCTGATAAACCAAAGATTATTTTACATTCTAAAAATTCTTGGGTTTCTCAAGGGTAACTAAAAAATAAGCTTTAATTGCTAATGCCAAGCCCTGAGACTAAATAGTTTTTTATTACGAATAGTGGGGTCTTTTGAATAAATATTTTTTATTAACCAAGAGAGGAGCTTTGTGAATAAACGTTTTTTTTATTACCAATGCGGGGGCTTTGTGACTAAATATTTGTTTTTTACTAAGGCGGGGGCTTTGCCACTAAATAAAGTTTTATTACCAACTGCGGGGCTCTGTGAATAAATGTTGTTGAAGTGAAACTTCTTTAGTACCGGGGTGATTTTTAAAATCGATGAAACAAAACAAAAATTACAAGCAAAAAATGAAAAAGCGATATGAAACGAAAAAAGCGACAGTATTATTTTCTTTTATTTTTGAAGCGAAATTTTTTTAGGCAGGGTATGATTCGAAAAAAACAAAATAATATTGAAACGAAATTGAATGAATTTGCAAGCAATACAAAAACAACATCTACGAACAGTCGAATCAATGCCTCATAGATTTATATTATATTGAGGTATTGATTGCAATTTACAAGTATTTTGTTGAACAAAATTGAATTCGAATTATTTTTTGTTTATTTGTTTCCCAAGAAAATAGCCAATTTGATTTAATTGGCAAAAGAAAACTTTTCGAAATAAAATATAAATTTAATATGTAATATGACCTGGTGGCAGGTATCATAACCAAAAATTAGAATTGAGTTTAATTTGACCCAATATGTTATTCTTGCGAGGGTTTATCCTATGCAATTGTTGTTGTAAATTTGTCAAAGAAATACGCTTTATCTATATATAAAACAAAGTCGGGTTAGTTACACCATTTATAACTCAAGAACGGCTGGACCGATTTTAATGATTTTTGATTTGTTGGATTTGTCTCCGTCCCGAATAGCAGAATAACTATTAAAACGTCTGAAAAATTCACGAAAAAAAATGTATGAAGAAAATTCATTTTCTCATATATTTTGTATGGAATGGCTTTTTTGATGATACCTCGAGAACGGATTGACTGATTTCGATGAATTTTCTTCTTTTGTTAATTTTTGATTAATAATTAATTATATACATATATAATTTTTTTATCGTTTGTTTTATTTGATAATTTTTAATTTTCACGAAATTACGCACAATCACTTTTTCAATAAAATTAAAACTAAATGGTTTGTTTACAGAAAAAATACCAACCATATATTATTTGTCTATAGTCATCTGTCCGCAACTGTCCACGCTTGAGAAAGCGGATTTGATATGGGTTGTTGTTGTTTCCATTAGTTTCTGGTTTAAGTGCGCCGCGATTTATCAGCATTTGTTTTCGAGTTTTCACCATTTTTCATTCAGTTTTATACGGTTATTACATTTGTATTCGATTTAATTAATTCTTTTCAAACGAGTTGTTCTGAAATTCATCAGCGAAAAGTGATTTCAAAGAGGTGAGTTCAGTTTGATGAATTGGATATTGTGAAAGCATCGACAATCAATCCAATCGGTAATTTTGGACTGCGTGTATGATTTTCCAGGTGGATTCGTTCGAAATTCTGTGGAATTCTATTTTCGATCGTTTTTTTCAAACGGTAAGTTGCCTTCGAAGATGTTCACTTTGTGAGGTTATCACATTTCTAATTGTACCGCCACAAACACAAGTACAAAGAGAGGCAGTACGTCAAACAACACTCAGTTGGCAATGAGAAATCGTCGAGCTTATCGCACAGATGAACAACGTGATAATCTTCGACGCGCAAGAAGAAATGCTTCAAGTGTTGATTTGAATCGAGTAGCGTTTCAATACGATTGCACAATTGACTACAGCTCGCACATTTTCGTTCGAATTGGCCCAATGGAGGTTGTGTGCGATCATTGCGGTGCATTGAAGGTCGCTGGAGAAACGCCTGGATTGTGCTGTCTCAGTGGCAAGGTCAAATTGCCATTATTGCATCCTCCACCTGAGCCATTGCATTCATTGCTTCGTGGCGAAGCACCAGAATCACGACATTTTCTATTCAATACTCAAAGATACAATGGCTCTTTCCAAATGACTTCATTTGGAGCAGACATTATCGAAGAACGCGGATTCAATCCGACATTCAAGGTCATTTCTGCTTGAGAGAGTAAACTTTCATTCTCTTTTGGTGATCATAAATCACTAATTCTGACTTCGCATTCGACTTTACAGATCCAAGGCCAAATTCACCATCGAATTGGATCATTGCAACCGCTTGAAGACGCACAGCATAAATTCATACGAATTTACTTAATGGGCAATATGGAGGACCAACTTGATCGGCGTCAAACGATCAATATGGCAATGAAAATAGCAATTCTTCAAGATCTGCAGCAATTACTACATGAACATCATGCCTTGGTTCGGTTGTTCAAAACTGCGTTGGATCGCATGCCAAGTGATGACTACAAAGTCATAATCAGAGCGGATAAACGACCCGCTGGAACATACGAACGCCAATTCAACGCTCCAACAATAGATGAAGTCGCAATTGTGATTGTTGGTGAAAACTTGCGACACTGGACAACTGCAACGAATATTCGAAACACACCGTTCATACGATACATTGCAATACTCGCTGATGTTTTGTCAAGGAGACGATGGATACCACTTCAATATCAACATGATAAATCCATTGAGTGGTGAGTACCGATATCATAATTTTCATTTCAACATGACTCTAATTTCATTTCAGGTGAGGAAACTACCAAGAAGGTTAGCTTGATGAATTATTACGCTTATCGTTCAATGATTTCGTCGATTACTTCAGCAATATTGTGTCGACATGTACGTCAAAATCGAAGCGGAGCGTCTCACTTTCATTCGATTGAACCAAGGCAAACTGCGTTCGGAGCAGTATATTCATTTACGCGATGCAATAAGCACCGAAGGAGATGCAACTAATATTGGTCGATTGACTATTCTACCGGCGACGTAAATTGGCAGCCCGCGTCATATGCATGAATATGCGCAAGATGCAATGACATATGTTCGTCATTACGGTCGTCCTGATCTATTCATCACCTTTACGCGTGCAATCCGAAATGGATAGAAATTGTTCAACTGCTGCTCCCCGGACAAACATCAAGTGATCGGCACGACACCACAGCACGTGTCTTCAAACAAAAAATCCGGTCGCTGATGAGCTACATTACTAAGCATCGCGTCTTTGGGGATACTCGATGCTGGATGTATGCCATTGAATGGCAAAAACGAGGCTTGCCGCATGCACACATTCTTATTTGGTTAGTCGAAAAAATTCGACCAGACCAAATACATAGATGACATCATATGTGCTGAGATTCCTGATCCCGAAACCGATCCAGACCTGCATAATGTTGTAATTATGAACATGATTCACGGTCCGTGTGGCGCCATTAACCCTCAATCACCGTGCATTTTTGACGGCAAGTGTTCCAAGCGTTATCCACGAAATTTGACAACGCTGACTATCACTGGCAACGATGGTTATCCACTGTATCGGCGTCGATCACCCAATGAAAACGGTAGAACTATCACAACGAAAGTGAAAGGAAAAGATTTCGTGGTTGACAACTCTTGGATTGTTCCGTATTCGCCACTTCTTTCCAAAACATTCAAGGCGCATTGTAACGTGGAGTATTGCAATTCAGTAAAGTCTATCAAATACATCTACAAATCTGTCACGAAAGGCAGCGATATGGCGGTTTTTGGTATTCAAACTCCCAATACCAACGATGAAATCACGCACTATCAAGTTGGTCGATATGTGAGCTGCAATGAGGCGTTTTGGCGTATATTCTCATTCCCAATTCATGAACGTCATCCCACTGTTGTACATTTGGCGGTGCAGCTGGAGAAATACCTCCAGCGACAACATTGACCAGTTTCTTTTCGATTTGCCAAAGTGATCCGTTTGCACGAACGTTGCTCTACTCTGAAATGCCACGTTATTACACTTGGAACGCTTCATCAAAGAAATTTCAACGTCGAAAGCAAGGCGATGCAGTTCCTGATCATCCGGATGTGCGTTCTACTGATGCTCTTGGTCGCATTTACACAATTCATCCGAATAATGACGAATGCTTCTACTTGCGGTTGTTTTTTTTTTTTTTTTACATTTTTTTGTTTTAATTGGGTGCAGAGCGGACTTATTAACGGTCCTAGCTCCTTGTAACTGTCAGAGCTTCTGCACCCAATGCGCGATCCTGCAAGTAAAGATTAATAGCTACCTTAAATTTATTCATTTCGTATTCATTCGGAAACTTGAAGTGTATTAGCGAATTCCACTTTTTTGATGTTCTGTATAAAAATTCGCGCTTGATTTCTTCAGTTCGAGGTTTCGGAAGCTTCACCGTAAACCTATGTGCATTGGTTGTTCCTCTTGTTACTCTTGTTGTTGTAACGAATGGTGGTATTTTCTCCGATAGTTCTGCAGAACATTTACCATGCATTTTATCATTTACCATGCGTTGCTGGTGAATGTTCGTGGGCCGACATCATTTGAATCAATTCGAACTGTCGATGGTGTAGTGTGCCCAACATTTCGTGCTGCATGTCAACAGCTCAATTTGCTTGAAAACGATACTCATTGGGACATGACAATCGCTGAAGCAATTGTTTCTGCATATCCAAGTCAGATACGCACATTATTTGCTATCATTGTTTCGACATTATTATTATTACTTGAGGGCCATGTGGGCGTTCAAGCCACCCCGCACTGCGACCTAAAAGATCTTTTGTGCATGAACCCTACTTAATGAGCCATCCAGTCAATATGCAGGCTCTTAATGAACCTGACAATACTGCCGGCCGGTATATGATGCATACTATCCGGGCTCATTACTCTCCCTCCTAGATGTTGTAACCTTTTGCAGAAAATGGCTGGGCAATGGCACAGAACATGTTCCGCTGATTCCGCTTCCATGTCGCAGAAGCGACATCTATCCGTCGAACTTAGGCCCATTTTCTTAAGGTGATACCTTAAGGGGATGTGACCTGTGAGGAAGCCGGTAAGCAGCCTCAACTCAGGTTTCCTAAGTACAAGACATTCCTTGGCCCTGGCCGACGAAGGTGAAATAAATTCCTTCGCCTGTCGCAAACCTGGAATTCCGCGCCAGTATTGTTTCGACATGCTTTCCATCGAATCCACGTGAACTTTGGAACAAGTACAAGGATGACATGTCAGAAGACATTTTACATCGAATTCGTGTCAGTTCAGGGAATCCCAATCTCGAGGTGAATGAGGAGATACATAACCAGGCTTTGCTTTTAATCGAAAACATGTGTTACCTCATGTGCGGCAATTTGTTAGTCAAGTTAGGAATGCCAACACCATATCGTGGAATGAACAACGCTTTCAATCGAGAATTGGAACGCGAACGTGAATACGATCGAGATGCGTTCAAACCAATGTACCACTGTTGAACCCCCAACAGAAAGAAGTGTACGATACGTTAATGAAGGCAATTGATGATGAAAATGGTGGCTTATTTTTCCTCGATGCGCCCGGTGAAACTGGTAAGACATTCCTCATGTCATTGATTTAGGCAACTGTTCGCGCGAGATCCGAAATTGCTGTAGCAGTTGCTTCTTCTGGGATAGCGGCCACGTTGCTAGAAGGATGCCGAACGGCTCATTCAGCGTTTAAATTGCCGTTAAACCTTGAAACGACTGAAAACCCGACATGCAATATTGCGAAACACTCAGCAATGGCCAAAGTTTTGGTAGCAAGTAGAATCATCATCTGGGATGAATGCACAATGGTGCACAAACGCGCATTGGAAGCACTCAATCGAACTATGAAAGATCTACGCAATGTCTGGCGATTTCCGTCAAACACTACCAGTCATTCCAAGATCGACCGCTGACGATGAAATAAACGCTTGCCTCAAATCATCGACTCTGTGGCGCTATGTGAAGAAACTTCAGCTGACGACAAACATGCGTGTTGCATTGCTAAATAATCCATCTGCCGAAGATTTCTCCAAGCAATTGCTGACTATCGGTAATGGCCGTCTTCCTGTCGACGAATCGAACGGATTGATTTCGTTTCCGCCAAATTTTTGCGATTTCGTCTCAACGAAGGACGAGCTCATCAACAAAGTGTTCCCGAACATCATTGCTAACCACAAAAATCACAATTGGTTGAGTGAACGAGTAATTCTTGCTGCAAAAAACAAAGATGTGTATAACTTGAACTTCACAATTCAAAATCAGATCGTTCGTCCACTGCATTCCTTCAAATCTATCGACTGTGTAACAAACGAAGACGAAGCAACCAACTATCCAACTGAATTTTTAAACTCATTGGATCTGCCTGGCTTACCACCTCACAATTTACAACTGAAGGTTGGATCAGTAGTTATCATGCTTCGAAATTTGAACCAACCAAAACTATGTGGCGGAACGCGTTTGGTGGTGGGAAAACTCATGGGCAATGTAATTCACGCGACGATACTCAAAGGAAAGTTCAAAGGTGAGGAAGTTCTCATTCCGAGAATTCCGATGATCCCAACCGATATGCCATTTGAGTTTAAACGAATTCAATTTCCGATTCGTCTTGCATTCACCATGACGATCAACAAATCACAAGGCCAATCCTTGAGTGTTTGTGGGCTAAATCTAGAAAATGAATGTTTCTCTCACGGTCAATTGTACGTAGCATGTTCATGTGTCGGCAAACCATCCACTTTGTTTGTTCTCGCACCTGACAACAAAACGAGAAATTTCGTATATCACAAGGTGCTTCAATGAATGGAATCGACCCGAGTGCAACCCATCCAGCAAATAATTTAATAGAATGTAGTGCCACAATGCTACACGAATCATTTCGATTCACTTCAATAAAGCAAATGCCTTTTTGCCACGAGAATTACATTCATTTCAAAGTAATTAAAATACATTTCATTTTGATTTTTGTACATTTATTGAATTCATTTTTAAAATTCATTTTATCTTAATAAAAATTTCAATTTAATTCAGCTAATATCTTAACACAACATTTATTAATTTTGAGGCGGTACGAAGTTCGCCGGGTCAGCTAGTATTATTATAAATAATTTGCTTGTACACAAATATCTCAAACTTAATGTTTTTGTACTATTTAGATGTAGGCGGTTATTATGTTAAATAACTTATTGTAAATTTACAATAAAAATAGAGAAGTGAAGTTTATAAAACTTAAATTTGTATAGTTATTTAAAGGAGCATACAATAAGAGTTGGCAAGTTAAGATTAAATTTAATACTTTTAAACTAAATACAAAATGTATTTCTTTTTCTCGGGCAATTCAAAAATGAAACAATTGGTTTATGCTAGCTTCAAAATACGACAGGGAAATTATACTATGCAATAGTTCCAAATGACATGAGAAAACTGCACCTATGCAGTATGCATCAATCGCTGGTTGCATTAGTTTAGGTAAATTATTTAGTATTCTGAATTTCTCTTGAAGAAAATGTTTGTCTTAAGCAAAATTCACTTTAAAATATAAACCGAACACACCATCACAATTTCGCGTGCGTTCTCAAGCTAAAATGTCGCATTAACATCAGTATTAGTAAATAATATTGCTTTTATTCCGTTTATCGTGCCTCTATAGGTAGATTTTGTATCGAGTTGTGATAATCCTGTTGTACCAGATCATGGAGTAACAGAGATTGAGAAAAATAACTAGATAATGTAGAATATGCAATTATCTATTGTAGTTTGGATGTATCTACTCTGACATTGTATAATACTTCTATAACACTATAAGGATCAATTGACTATTTCTTCAATTCTTGCTGCGGAAAAGCTACACATTTTACTGTATATGCCAGCCGGACCATTGAACGATAAATTGTAGTAATTATAGTAAACCCCCACTTTACGATGGTAATTCGTTCCAATAACTTCATCGTATTGTGGTATTGTGAAATTATTGTAAAATGAACCACATTTTACATGGCATAAACAAATTTTTAATCGTAAAGTGAGTTAAATTTTGGTAGAGTTGATTCATCGTAAAGTGATTTAATCGTAAAGCGAGGATTTACTGTACAAATTTACAGCTTAAAAAGTTTCACTTCTGTCGCGCGTAGAGGCTACACACATTGTTTTTTTTGTGAATAAATAATTTTTTATTACCAAGTGGAGGGGGCTTGTGCATATTTTTTTTTTTATTACCCAGGCGAGTGCTTTGTGACTAAATAATTGTTTATTACCAAAGGGGGGGGCCTTGTGATTAAATTTTTTTTTTTTTAATTTCCAATGGGGCCTTATAAATATTTTTTTATTACCAAGGGAGGTTTCTTGTGAATAAATATTTTTTTATTACTAAGGCGGGACCTTAACACTAAATATTTCTTTATTACCAAAGGGGAGCCTTGTGAATAAATAATTTGTAGTGTTGATGTTGGTGCGTATGGTTCCCAAAACGACGGAGGTGATTTTAAATTGATTCTACCTATTTAAATTAATTTAAACGAAATTTACTGTTTTTAGGCATCTATAATATCAGCGAATTTGGGAAAAAAAATTGCAATAATAAGCTGGAGACACCTCCAGCAAACCAGGGACGAACACAAGGCTATCGCGAGCTAGTCGAGTTATAAAAAATTCTTTTGAAGTCTTGTAAGCAGATGGAGAATTCTACTATCAACATGCACGTGAGCCGGAGTAATGCTGAAAAAGTTGTGTCTGGGTTGTATTCACAAATAAATCCTATATGTGCCATCAAATTTTGTAGACTGGGAAGATTCGAGCCATACAATGCACGAAGGACTATGGAGCACCGAAGTTGGTCGATTTTTTCACATATATTATAGGCGGTAGACATGCGAGAACGGCGTTAGATATGCGAGATGAATTGTGTTATTTGTTAATAACGAGGGTAAATTGTTTTGGATGAATTAAAATAAATAAATAACTATAATTTATAAATTAAACAAAATAAATCTTATTTTCAATGTTTGAATTCACACTTCAAAGCGGTTCAATCACATTTTTTTAATTCACAGCAGTTCATTAGATAATAAAATTATATAAAAAATAATAAAAAATCCAAAGAGTGTCAGTATTTTTCATAAGTCCATTAGGTCTTCAATATGTAGCCAAGGTCGTCGTAAGTCACGACAAATTGCATTATTTGGGCTAAAGCGCTATCGTAGTCGATATCGGGTAATGGTTCGAGCATCAACAACACAGATCTTATAAAATTCTGTCCAATTGCATGCCGTCCAGTGGCTTCAGTGAATGGAACGAGTACTGTGAGGATCATTTAACGAACGTATAACGTACAACGTTTTATTTCATACTAACTTTATTTCGATCTGCCAATTCATTCTTTGTTTACAAGCTATTAGAAGTTGATGTGTCAGTGTATTCGTTAACAATGGAAAAACCGAATATCGTGCAGTGATAAAATTCTTTGTTTTGGAAGGTTTATCAGCAACAGAAATTCATACAAAAATGGTAAAAGTGTTTAAGGAATCTGCTCCTTCATTTTCAACTATGCAACGATGGGTTTTAGATTTTAAACGTGGTCCTTCAAGCGTTGAAGATGAACCACGTAGTGGACGAGCAACAACACCAAAAATCATTGTTTAAGTGTATAATATTGTTTGTGAAGATCCAAAGATAACATAGGCATTTCGGACGAACGAGTACTCCATATTCTACATGAAGAATTATGTATGAAAAGCTGCTTAGAAAACTGGTGCCGCATTCATTAACAATTCAACAAAAACTTAATCGAAAACAAAGGACCCTATAGGATAAGCATAGTAAATTGGGCCCAAAACAACGTATTTTCTATTTTCCCCATAGATAAGCTTGGGCCCAGTTGCATGAAATGGAATACATCATTTTTCGATATTTCTAAATATTTTTTGCGACTTTTTAGGATTGGTGGTTCTTTAGTATGTTGTTTTATAATTGCAAAAATATTTCGCAACTCCCTCCCACTTGTTTACAGGGTGTTACAGCAGTTTTATGCATTTGTCATTTTTATAATTTTTATATTTTTCTAAATTCAATAAATTGCTTTGTTTTGAATAAAAAAATATTCCAAACAGTAATTATGGTGTATGTTAGCCTAATTATGCGAATTATAATTAATTTGCACACTACAGTGACGTACAGTCCTGTACTAAATGATAACCGCACCTCTAATTTAAGATTTATTTCATTTCAAATAAATTCATTTAAAATTGTTCCTATATATGCAAAAATAATACTCTTCAGTTTACCAATGCGTGCACAAATACAAATCATTATTTTCTGCGGGATCATGGACAATTGGAGAACCCCCATTTAGTATGGTTATAAAAGATAGCCGCTTAAGTATTATAGCCGTTAAATATTATTCCGATTTTTGTTATTTTTTAAATATGGGTGGAAAAGGTAGTTTGAACGAGTTTGATAAATTGACGTTATTAAGAAAAGTAATATGAGTATCCGTTAATAGCAGAAAATATTAGTTGGAGTGAGAAGGTAGTGCTAAATTATTTAAAAAATTCGCAATTATACGGTTCGCATAAAAGTGCAGGCCGCCGGCCAGTGGAACTTATTGATAGAGAAAAACGGTTAGTTTTACGAAACGTCTCTAATTTTATTGGCACCGTGCAACAAATTGCGTTAAAAGCTTGAGATAATACAAAGATTTGTAATGTGAGGAAAGTATTAAGAGAGTCAGATAATATACAAATCAAAAAATTACAAAGAAAACCACAACTGTTATCAAATCATAAAGATGCCAAATTGCGTTTCGCGAAGGAACATATGTCGTGGAAGAAAAAGTGGCAGCGCGTTATTTTTAGTGACGAAAAAAATTGAATATGGATAGCCTTGATTAATGGCAATATTATTTTCACGACCTTTGAAAAGAACTTCTTGTGCTATCGAGGCGTCAACGAGGTGGAGGATCTCTGATTGTTTGGGGTGCAATTGGCTATGGAGGAAGAATGGATGTGAAGTTTATGTCCGGTCGTCTTAACAGCAACCGGTATAAATTCATGCTATCCCGAAACATTACCAGTTGTTGATGCACAAAATGGCGACCCAAACTTTATTTTCCAGCAGGATAATGCAGCCGTACACACCGCCGGGATAGTAAATTATTGGTTTACGGAGGCTCAGATACCAGTTTTGAAACAGCCAGCAAGGTCACTCGACATTAACAGCATCGAAAACATATGGGGTGTACTCAGCAGAGTTGTATATGCTGAAGGAACACAATACAGCAGCGTTCATGAACTAAAGTCATCAGTACAACGCGAATTGGCTAATATTTCAAATTAATATGCCAAAACTTGTACAAAAGTATGCCAAATCGAATTTTCGAAATAATTAAAAACAATGGCCGAAACACAAAATATTAATTGGAATAAAAAATCATTTTTATAACTGTGCTTTTTATATTTATTTCCTATTAAAAACAATAAAATATTGTGTGCGGCTATCTTTTATTACCATACTAAATGAGGGTTACCCATAAATTTTCCATGACGCCGCAGAGAATAAAGTTGGTAAAGTGAAAAGTATTATTTTTGCAAAGGAAGAATTTTAAAAGAATTTATTTGAAATTAAATAAATCTTAAATTAGGAGTGCGGCTATCATTTAGTACTTGACTGTATAATTAATTTGCACACTACCAAGCCAAACAGAAGTGCGATCATTATTAATAAAAAATCTAAAAATTGTATTCAATTGGTATTTCATTTATTATCGTTTTTATTTTACCGGAGAATTTTTGGATAAGCGCAGAAATAACCTTATTCCAAAATAAGCAGCATAAAAAATTCACATTATTTTGGAAGGAGCAAAACAAACTTATCCATAGAAACATTCCTTACTAAACTATTGTAACTTTAGAACAAGTTATGTAGAGACTCAATCTGAATCGGAGTCTGAGATTTGACAACCAGAATTCATAGCATTTATAATATTATCTGCTAGACCTTTGCGGTGCTTTGATAATACATGTGGGTTGTGTCTTGCGTAGCCCAAATACCATATCACTGAAGTTATATGACTGCATGTACCGACAACTCTGCTCCCAGTTTTGCACTTACAGTAATATCCTAAAATTGATTCGGCTCCACTACCATTAGGAAAGAATTCTAACCATAACTGATGAATCCGAGTTGACGAAAAACGAATTCAATTTTGCGTCTTATCAAATTCTTCATTTCGTTATGTATAAAGATCTTGTAACTAGAATCTGCCTTCATGTGTTCATAAGTATATCATTTTCCTTGGTCTAACTGATACATACCTAAAGTGATATTTTTAATTTCTTCTTCTGATAAACATGGAAAGTCTTGAATCTGATTAGTAGCCTCCTCCCAACAAATTCGTTTGTTTTCAAGGCCTAGCTCTTCAATCTTCTTTTGAAGAGAATTGTCATCATTCATTTTGCTCATTGCCTTCTATGCATAACGTGCATGATTTTCGTTTTCTATAAACATAGGAGGACTGTATGCATTCAGTAAGGCACAAGGAATTTTAGTTAAAGATGACAGCTTGGGGAAATAAGTGACTTCAATAGTTGAAGCAAAGAACTTGTATTTTTTGATTCTGCTGTTCACACTTTCCACTATCCATCGATTCATAGTCACAGCTCTGGACTCATTAGCATCTTTTGTGCAAAACTGCTTTTGTCCCTTGGTTAGTAAATGAGGCATTATTGGATTAAGTTTTAGCAATTTCAACTTTTCTATGACATCTCTGAACCCACGATCGAGAAGTAAAACATCATTCTCTAAGAAATATTTTTTAAATCCATAAGGGGTAGAAATCAAGTATTCTAAAATTTTTGAATCGCTATTGTCGTTGTTTGCAAAAACAAACCTTCAACCTCAAGAATGTATCCGTCAGGGAAAACCAAAATCATGGGCTTCAATAAGTTTCTGTATGTATGATTGGAATACGTCAATAATTGTAACTCCTGATCACATGACTTTTGAACATATAGATAAGTACCATCAATGATAACTACAATAGAATTTTCATCTGCACCCAGAAGTTTATGAGCCATTTTAGTTTGATGTTTCATTGCATCTTCTCGTGATAGATGATTATAACCTAAATGAAGATGGACAAAATGCTCATCCAAAGCTTTTCGAACAGATTCAAAGATTGCAGACACTCTTGCTTGACCATCTACATACATTGAATAAATATGCCAAAAATTCCTGTGACAAGTTTACTAGGAATATTCCTAACGCATTTCTCGTAAATCTGTTGCAACTATTTCTGATGTGTGGCTTTACAAAAGCATGAAGGCAATCGAAATTTTTTTGTGAAATCCCAGTGAATTTCTGATAATTATATGGAGTTATTGGAGAGCCGTTGTCGAAATCGATTTTAGAGTATGAGTTGGCCTTACTAAAGTAAACGGCATTGAAAAATTCTTCAATATCTTCAGCGGACAATTATTATTATTATTATTATTAGTTGAGGGCCATGTGGGCGTTCAAGCCACCCCGCACTGCGACCTAAAAGATCTTTTGTGCATGGACCCTACTTAATGAGCCGTCCAGTCAATATTCAGGCTCTTAATGAACCTGACAATACTGCCGGCCGGTATATGGTGCATACCATCCGGGCTCATTACTCTCCCTCCTAGGTGTTGTAACCTTTTGCAGAAAATGGCTGGGCAATGGCACAGAACATGTTCCGCTGATTCTGCTTCCATGTCACAGAAGCGACATCTATCCGTCGAACTTAGGCCCATTTTCTTTAGGTGATACCTTAAGGGGATGTGACCTGTGAGGAAGCCGGTAAGCAGCCTCAACTCAGGTTTCCTAAGTACGAGACATTCCTTGGCCCTGGCCGACGAAGGTGAAATAAATTCCTTCGCCTGTCGCAAACCTGGAATTCCGCGCCAGTAAGAGAACTTTTGCACATCCTCCCAGCGTTTAACTGCTGCCCTATGGTGCCCCTTAGAGACGCCGCAGAAGGGCTCTGGTCCAATTAATGGAAAGGCAGATCCCTCGCGGGCGAGCACATCAGCTGCCTCGTTTCCCACAATTCCAGTGTGGCCTGGCACCCAAACAAGTGTTACCTTATTTGAGCTTGCCAGCAATTTAATAACCTTCAGACAATCCCATACCAGCCTTGACTCAATGGTAAAAGACCTAAGAGCCTTTAAGGCCGATTGGCTGTCTGATACTATATAAACCTTTGCGTCGTTTAGGCCTTTAGAAATGCCTATCCTAGCACAAAGTTCTATAGCATGCACTCCTGCTTGAAAGACGGTTGCATTGGTACCCAAGGACTTCGAGAGTGATACTCCACTCCCATGTATTCCTACCCCCGCCCCATGTTCCGTTTTTGATCCATCTGTAAACCACACCAATGACCCTCGCTCAAAGGATGGTCCCCCTGTACTTCACTCCTCCCGGTTAGGTAATCTAACACAAAATGGTTTGTGGAAATCCAGTTTGGCTGGCATACAGTCGGAAGGCATTCCTATAGTGGGGTCTGTCTGAAACTCCTTAAGGATCTCCAGATGGCCCACCATATTGCCTGGTTTGATGTTACCCTCCGCCTGCATCTTAAGGGCCATAGTAGCAGTATCCTTTTTTACATGCAGATGCAATGGAGTTAGTCCTAGGAGTGTCTCCATTGCTGCGGTCGGACATGTTTTCATTGAGCCCGTAACCCCAATGCAGGCCATACGCTGAACCTTATTTAATAAAGTTTGCGCTGTCCTTTGTTGAGTTTTAGGCCACCACACTAGCGATGCGTAAGTGATCATAGGCCTAATAATTGTTAGAAATGACCAGTAGATCATTTTTGGTTGTAGTCCCCAAATACGTCCATAGAGTCTCTGACAGGCCCAAAAAGCCTTTGTGGCTCTATTTTGAATTTTTTGTATATGTTGTTCCCAGTTCAGTTTATGATCCAGGATAACCCCTATATATTTAACCTCTTTGGAAAAGGCAACAATAGTACCGTTTAACGAGGGAGCTACAAGCGAGAGCTTTCTCCTCCTCGTAAAAGGGACAATGACAGTTTTGTTTGGATTGACACTAAGTCCTTCCTTGTCACACCACTGCCATATCAAGTTGAGTGCATTTTGCATGAGATCAGAGATGATCTCATCAAACCTGCCTCTAATCACGATAGCCACGTCATCCGCATAGCCCTGGACATCAAACCCATGGCTATTCAGGAGGATCAGCAGTCTATCATTAACCAATGACCATAAAAGAGGAGATAGTACACCTCCCTGGGGACAGCCCTTTACGGCCCTGATGGTTACTGACTCGCCACCTAATGTGGCTGTAATATGTTCAGCGGACAATACTATTGTTTCTTTAGTTGCAACTAATGATTCTAAAGTCTTCTTATTAAACAAGCCATTTTTGTCAAAATGTGAGCGACAGCATCTATTGCTCATTGGAATAACAATTTTCTTTCTTTTCCACATATCGATTCTCTGTGTACCAGAGCAGCTAGGAAGATTGACTATAATTCCATTTCTTGGAACAGAAGAAACTTTGCTTGACGTTACAGAAGCTTGACTACTGAGAAATTCAGATGTAAATTCAGATTGAGATTCAGTACTTGTGTTTTCTAATGTCGAAAATGAAGTTGTACTATTCATGGTTGAAGCCTGGAAATCAATCTCTGAAGATGTAGTGCAACAAGAACTATCAGGAGTTATATCCATTTCATAATTATGCAAATTATTGTCCACAGTATTACCCTCAGCTGTATTACCAGGCAGTAAGTGATATCTTTTGAACTTTAATCTTGAATGACACTTCAAACAGGCATAACTATTTGGATTATATGACTTTCCTACGCTTTTTGAGTATGTAGTAACATTTATCCATAAAGAAGGTGCTCCTAAAGTGCAAACTCCTCGCCATTTCAATATGCGTGACTTACATATGCGACAGAGAATATGAGATCGTTCAACTACAATAAACAATTTTATGAGATTACATGCAAAATAAATATAAAAAGTACATTTTACCTTCTGGACCCATTAGTGTTAAGTCAAACAGTTCTAATGATGATGAACACACAAGTTAACGAATTGTAAAAGTATTAAAGATTATGTTACACACAAGTTATATTACTCAAAACAAGACTTGAAATACGATTTATACAACAGTAGTTATACAACAAGAGGTTCGAAAATAATCTAATATACAGTTAAGAGGACGAGATGTGTTTCCTAGGTAACACATCGAGCCCGCAACTGTATATTCAGATGATTTTCGAAGCTAGAGTTGTATACGTTAAGACTATACAACGAATCAACCAAATATATTACACAACCAAATAAAAACTGCACCAAATAAACTCATTTTTGCGAAATGTCAAAAATATTAATTGTTTGTTTATATTCATGGATGATATGATTATAACATAATATGATTTACTTGTTTGTGGCCGAAACACCACTAGTTGTGTTAAATTGAACTATCTGATTGGTCTATTTTCCAATGAGTTGTATAGTCTGTTATATATGTGATTGTTATATAAACATAAAAGTTATGAACCAAATTGTACTGATTGAGATTGAGAGTAATGTGTAATGTGTATCTGACATCTCTTGCATAAAAATAATTTTTTTAGTCCAATTGTATGCGAACAAAGAAGGGGCTGCTAGAGAATTTTTAGTATGTTGTTCTACGATTCTTATATAACATATATGTGAAAAATCAAAATTGTATCTCAATGCGAACATATGTAAAATGCCATTGTTCTATGCTTTCCTATGCTTACACATGTAAAAATTGGTCTAGTAAAAATTCAGTTTCTGGAAAACGAAGAAAAGGCTGCCGCTCATATTTTGCAGACAGGTTTCGAAAGATGTGATTAAACATATATTTCAATTTCAAGGCTCTATCTTCATGCGAAAGTACAAAAACGAGGGGCCCAATTTTCACTACATATCACATAGGGGCCTTTCTCAGCGTAATTTGAAGCGTTTTATATTTATGGATGAGACTTCGATTTACCACCATGATCCTAAACTGAAACAAGAACGTTTACAGTGGACTGAAGCTGGTTGATCAGCTCTAAAACAGGTGAAGTCAGAACGATCAGCAAAAAAGGTCATGACATCAGTTTTTTGGAATGCAAAAGGGGTTTTGTTGATTAATTATCTTAAAAAAGGTAAAACAGTTAATTCTGAATATTATTGCAACCTTCTAAACCAGTTGGATAAACAAATTCGTGAAAAAAGGCCTGCTTTGCAAAAGAAAAAAATAATTTTTCATCAATACAATGCACGTGTTCACAAGATGGCTAAATTGAACGAATTAAAGTACGAATTGCTTGAACACACACCGTATTCACCAGATTTGGCTCCCACCGATTAATATCTTTTCAGAAACCTGAAACAATTTCTTCGTGGAAAGCGTTTTTTGTCGAAAGAATAAGCTATTGCAGCCGTGGAACAGTATTTTGCAGAGCTTCCGAATTATCATTACAGAGATGGTATAAAATTATTGGAGGATCATTGGAATAAGTGTATTGAAGTTGAGGGAGATTATATCGAATAAAAAAAATAATTTCATTAAAAAATTCATTCTTTCATTTTTGCTTTCAATACATTTCAACCAACCTGTACATGGGATATTAATTCGAGTTTTTCATTTAAAATTAAAAAGTGAGAAAAATTAAACATGAGTTTGAAATTTAAAGAAAATCAATCCAAATGATTTTCAAATTATCAAGTTACCTTAGTTATTTTGTTTTTTGTTTGGTTTATAGTTTTCTGTACGGTAATAGCTCGTTTTCCGGACACTTTTTTCTGTACCGTAATGATTCATTTCTCGGACTGAAATCAATCACGTAAACATTGATTTTCGGTATACACTGAGCGAAATAGCTATATGGGACAAGATTTTTTTTTTTTTTTTTTTTTATTAAGCAACCTCTTATTTTATTTTCATTTGCATCAGAATATTTGCCAATGAAGAGGGTGTACAGATTTTAGTTCGGTTAGTTTTCATTGTGCCTACATCGCTATTTATAGCAGTTTATTCTCATTGGTCGAAGGAAATAATTATATGGGACAAAACTTAAAATCCATTTATTTTATTCATTAATAAAAAAATACTAACAATAAGTGCATTTTAGTAGTTTCTATGACTTCCATTGTTATTAATAACATCCATCAATTAACGTGACATGAGTTTATTAACGTTTGGAAAAGAGAAACGTCAATTTTTGTCCATTCCTCTTGAATAACTGTCTTAAGCTTCGCTAAAGAAATTCACGTCCATTTTTGTAGACTCTCTGGCTAAGAATGCTCCAGAGATTTTTCATTGGATTTAAGTCCGGACTAGTAGCAGGCCACTGCAATACTGGTATATTTAGTGATTGAAAAAAATTCTTGGTGCACTTCACAGCATGAATAGGCGTATTATCGTGCTGAAATGTCCAACTTTCACCATACATTTCCTCCCCAAAATTTATTAAAGCGTCGTCTATTAACTGCACATACTTCCCCGCATTGATTTTATGGGAAACAAAACAAATTGAGGTCTTGCTCTGATAGCAGAAACCACCCCATGTCATAAGTAACCCTCCTTGCAATTTGCGGGAATGACGCGTTTGAGGTGACTCACGAAAATCTCGCAGATAATTCTGGCATTCATTTGGTTCATCAAAATTAAATGGTTTTCATCCGAAAATTTTTTGATTGCCACTCTTCATCCCAAAATTTAAATTTTTTAGCAAATTCGATTCTCACCAATTTATGGCGTAACTGAAGTTTAGATTTATGCACTCGCTTGTGATATTTCAGATTAATATTCTCTTTTAAAATCTGTTGTATTCTTCGTTTAAAGACGTCTAGACACAATTCACGCTTTATTTAGGATGGACTAATAATTGCTATTGATTCATAAAAAATTATTTTTTTTAATGTAAACAATAATTCTTTTTTCTTCTTTTAATTAAAGAAAAAATAATAACAATAAGAGCAATATTAAAATTAACAACAAAACGGTTTTATTATCAAAAACCGCACTTGTCCCATATAGCTATTTCCTTCCACTGGCGGTTGTTAAAAACAATAAATCAACATAACGGTATTACGAGAAAGGGACGAACGAAAATTTTAACTTCAGTTTGTTGAGTAAGCATTGAAAAATTGTTCCATACATCGTAAAATAAAATCAGCGAAATGCTTTTGAAGAAAACAGTACAAATTACTTTGTCCCATGTAGCTATTTCGCATAGTGTAGTATGAAATAAAAGTCTATTGTCTTCCTTTTTAATTTTTTTTAAGTTCGTACGCAAATTTGTGCACCAATAATTTTTAAAGTGACATTTGAAATTGAACGAAACTTCGTTAAATTTCTTAAGCTAATTTAATTTTTCTATGGGCGAATACAACATACAAATGCCATTCACCGCATTCTTAATTTTTCTTAATTTAAGTTTATAATTTTTTTAAAATTATGTATAGTTACCGCTTTATGCATCTAGATTTTTCGGTTTACATAGAATAAAAGGAGTTAATTAGTTCTAGTGCAGTTCTCATTACAAGCACGTCTTAAGTTTAATTACTAAGACATTGAGTCGAATTTTCTGAAATACTATGTAGTACTTAAGTTCGTGTTCATTGAACCATCTTTCACTTTAAATTTGTAAAATATAATAATTGTTGATGGATATCTATAATAATTGTTGAACGAAATCCTCAAATCGATTATATGTATGTAGTTTACGTGTTGATTCAATTTAATCTCCGCACAACGGACAACTTTTTATCTATTTTCATATTTTTTTTTTCTTCTCATTGTAGTATTCTTTTCACCACAATAAAATTAGGCACGTACCACAAAACTTTGTAGACGAAATTCCTAATATACAAAATTGTTGGGTGGTGTGAACTCTCTTCCGTATACAAAAAAAATTCGGAGTGAGATTAATGATTTTAATTTAATATAAATTATTTGCCCCAGTTCTTATGCACATATTGACACCAGAATTGATCCGGTCAGATGAGGAATTCTCTCTCTACAATGCTCTCAATCATTATAAATCGTTATTCTGTAGTTTGTAACTTTAATTAAAATGTATGTGGAAATTATTTATTTTAATTTTAAATAAATTATCTGCCATTCTCTCTCTCTCTACTGTGGTTGAAACATTTAATTCGCCCGAAATCAGAGGTTCGCGGTCCAGCCGCCTGATGACGTTATTACGATAATATTATGCGTGAGGCATGAAGCCTAATGCATACAGTTGATGAGTAATTGCCCACGACCAAGGGTAACATTTCGTGTCAATTTTCTGAATATGCGGTGTAAGAACGTTATCACATCAAAAAAAAAAAAAAATCAAAAAATTCGTTTCTGATCAAATTGATATTTTTTGTTTGAATGAAGAAAGCCGATTTTTCAATATAAATAAATAATTTCATTAAAATGTAACCCTTAAAATCTATTCGACCATTTTTAAGGCTCAAAATTGTTTACCAAATTGATTTTGATTGTCTGTGCGGAGTATATACATATGGGCTCAGACAAAACAAAATTATATATTTAAATTTAAAACAACTTTGGCCGGGAAAATACTAAGAAGAAAATGTGTATCATGTTTTGGTAAAAAAAAAAATTCAACAAATATTTTGTAAAATTTTCGATTGGATTAAGGAAAAAGGTGAACCTTGTGAAAGCGGTATATACCTTGAATATATTGATTTTGTTTTGTGTTTAGTGTTGGGAATATATATAATGGTTTTATATATAGTGGGATGAACATAATATTTCATGGACCAAATTTCCCAATGTACATATGAACTTAGCCAAAAATAAAACGAACCAAAATAAGAACGACTTTGGATAATTTTATAAAAAGTTAATTGGCCTTAGGTCCATTTGTATTCGCCCCAAGTGACTAATGTATTATGTTGATTGATTTTATTTTAGTAAAACAGTTACAGACTAAAAAAATGTACATATAAAATTGTTTACTTACTACTGATGTAACTATTAAGGCTAATA
Organism: Tipula helvola; assembly: GCA_963556165.1. Classification (NCBI taxonomy): domain Eukaryota; kingdom Metazoa; phylum Arthropoda; class Insecta; order Diptera; family Tipulidae; genus Tipula; species Tipula helvola. The sequence continues at coordinate 173,123,081 of OY744482.1, forward strand.
CAACAATTATAACTAATAACGCTATTAATATTCCACGCCAGTTTCGTTGATTTGGATTTGCCGACACCAACTGTAAAGATAAAAATTAAATTGTTAGTAATAATTAAATGTTTTAAAAACAACAAAAAAATTGTTACAGCATCTATTTGTTTTAAGACGATGGCGGTAGAAGAAAAAGAAAAAAACCGCATGTAATAACTACATATAAATCACCATCGCTAAATTATATCCATTTATTATCCCGCGCTACGTGATACGAAATAGCACTGTAGGCGCACAAAAAAAAAACGATCTATGAACTTTTTTTTGTTGATTTAAATTAATTTCGGTTTTATTTCTGTTATTGTTGCACGTTAACTTTTTAAATTATGTAATTTGGAATCCTTTGAGATAGATAACATTTTTTATAATTGGCTTGAAACATCAACAACAACGTATAATATAGGGAATATAAAATGTTGGGATTGGTTATTTATTATAACACCCACACAAATTGCTTCGCCGCTTAAAGTATATAAGAGGAGTTAGTAGGCAGGCAGATGAGAATTAATATTCCAAACATGTTAGGGCTATTGTTTGTAGTAATTTTTGGTTACATATGTTACAATGTGTTCGTTGTAATTTTTTAATTAAAAATATTATAATAAAGCTTTGAATGTATACAATGTAAAAGCCATTAATATATAATAGTCTTCCGGTAATTTGGGTCAAGCAAATGATCTGATAACAGTTATGTGTTTTTGTTTATGTAAATCTGGTTTTACGTTATGTCGGTTCATGATAAATCCGGGAATGAGATTTTGAAATTTATGCAGAAATTTAGATTCTATACTCTGACACCCACCCTAGCACGGTTTATATTTTGTTCTGTCTGAAAATTGTATTTTCCATTTAATACAAATTTATTAATTATAATAATTTAAATAATCTATATGTTAATCATTTAAGGCTTTCTTAATTGTGTTTTTTGTGTGCGTGTGTTCTGCGTATTATTACAAAAGTATAAACTGATACAGAAATCATATTGGTTATCAGCCCATTTCTGACCCGTACCGTGACAGTTAAATATTATTTCCAATAATTGTATGACATGTGACGATAATGTAAATAAAAATTTTAGTTTGTAGTTGTACCGAAAAGCTGCCCACTGCAAATATGTATGTTGGTTTAAAGAAATCGGGTTTTGATTTAATAAGCAATTCAAAAAATGTATTTTGGTTTTGTATTAATTGTAACGATTTATTTAAAGTGCATGTACATAAATAAAATTTGTGAATTAACAGAAATTGTGCGAAAAATCGAAATATCTGTGAATATAAACTACTAGTATCGTACCTGGTTTCGTACCCAGGTTTATATTTAGTATCGTTACCTTAAATAAAACCAAATGCTATGATTTTCAAATAGAATTTGTATTTATTGAACGTTTAAACATTATCATTGAAGTATAGTTTACCAAAGTCAAACCTTCATCACCTGTGTATAAACAATACTTTTTTTTGGCTTATCTTCATCTGCCAGCACATATAAGTTTTTAGGTGTCTCCGCCCGTGACATTGCTACGTAGAATTGTTCATGAATGAAGCATTCATTCCTTAAATCTATTCCTACCACATTGAGTGACTACCCTTGGGATTTATTGATCGTTATAGCGAACGCAAGACGAATCGGGAACTGAAGGGCGTTTGAGTTGAAAAAGTAGATCATTGGGAATAACTGGAATTCTGGGAATGAACACATTTTCCCTTTTAAATTGTCCAACCAAAATTGTTGCCTCAATTATATAAGTGTTCATCGCTTTCACAACCAAACGCGTTTCGTTGCATAGTTTTGGAGGATCCAAATTCCTTAATAACATAATAGGGCTTCCAATCTTGAGTTTGATTTTATGTTGTGGATAACTGGTGGCCTCTTCTTCGTCTAACGTCTTGTTAATTGATTAAAATGACTTCGATTCAACTGGAATCATTTGTTGAATGGTAAAATTGATTTCGTCGACTTAAGCATTAATTGGTGGAAGTATTGCTCGTTCTTGAAGCCTACAGTGTTCTACAATGTGTTGTGTTAAATTTGGATACACGTGGTCAATCAGAATTTTAATGTTTTGACATGTGTTGCAAAAATCTTTATTCAATTTAATTTTTCCAGTTTCCACATCCAATTTTTCTTTTCCGTTGCCAACACTCATCATATACATGGAAAATTGCAATAAGTTGAATCCATTTGATTGTTTTACTCGCATGTTTGTTTGGAGTTTCATGTTTTTTACAAATCTCCACAGTTGCGATGATTTGATACATGCTTTTATCTCGTCGTACATGTTACCTCTAGGAATGGCTGGCAGTCTTTGACGAAAATCTCCAGCAAGGATAACTAACAATCCACCCATAATGTTATTATTTTCGCGAATGTCTTGCATTGATCGATTTAAAGCTTCCAATCCATGTTTATACATCATTGCTACTTCATCCCATAAAATCGCCTTACGTTCTTTTAATATCTCCGCTTTTCCAGTTTCTTTCATAATTCCGCATACTGGCGTCTCGTTGTGTATGAGATAAATTGGAAGCGATAGTGTTGTATGAGCTGTCTGACCGCTGTCTGACCGACCGCCAGCCATCAGTGTAGAAGCGATGCCTGAAGAGGCCATTGCGAGTGCAATTTTCTTTTCTCACCTGATTCTAGTACTAAGTTGATAAGGAAAGTTTTGCCAGTTCCGCCAGATGCGTCTATGAAAATTATGCCACCTTTTTTATCAACCAAACGCTGAAAGATTTCATTAGAAATTTCCTGTTGCCCTGCTTGCTAGGCGGTCTTCTAGATTGTGTTCATAAAAGTAAACTCTCTGGCCATTCTCCAAAAAAACATCAAGGTGCATCACAGTTGGGTAGCGTTCGTGAATTGAAAATCCAAAAGTACGCAACGCAGCTTCATTACTACTTCTTATATAACGGCCTACTTGACATTCAGTAATTTCATCCACACCATTGTCACGGGATTGAGCGGTAAATACAGCTTGATCAGAGCCCTTGTGTACATGTTTGAGAATGTACTTGATCGATTTCACTGAGTTGCAACACTCAACGTTAATATGGGCATCAAACATCTTCAAAAGTAATGGACTGTAGAGGAGAGTCCATCTATTGTCAAGCTCATCTTCTTGAGTTTTACGCCCTGACCTTAATTTAACGTATGCTGTAAATCCACCATCTTCAGGCTTACGGCGACGATAGAGCGGATAACCATCAGTCGCTGTTTGCTTTTCGCTTATCAATGGTCGCGGAAACATCTTTGTGCACTTTCCATCCTTCATGCATGGTAACTTTGGATTCAACGAACCGTACGGACCGTGCACCATGTTTTTCATAACGATATCGTGTAGGTTTTTATCGATATGTGGATTAGGGATTTCAGCTGAGATAAGTTGATCGATTTGATTTGGATTTAATTCTTTCCATAACCATATTAAAATATGAGCGTGTGGCAGACCTCTCGTTTACCATTCAATTAAGTAAAGCCAGTACTTGACGGTTTCGAAGACTTCACCTTTAATAAGTGTATCTCCAAATTTAATTAGTCGAACGTACGTAATTGGGTCTTGGGCATATTTCGTGGCCTCCAGTGTATGTTGAAGGAAGTATCACCAGATTTCTGTGATTTGTAGCAACTCCATCATTTGCTATTGCATCCTTTAAATGAATATACTCATCGACACGAAGTTTCTTTTGGTTGAGGCGAATGTAGAGCAGCCGTTCATGTTTCATTTTCGTACACATATCCAACAGATATTGATGAAGTAGTTTCCGGTAGGGTAGAAGATGATTTATTTGATTTTGCCTCACCATTAAACGATAAGAGTAGTAAGACATGGCTGATATAGTTTTGCTGACAGTATTATTTGTTCCGGGAATAACTTGGCTAAATAATGTTTATTGCATAACCGTCTTATCCTCTTGGAAACATGATGTGTGCGTTTCGCTGATTATCTTAAGCTCATTGCTAATCATCTTCAATATAATATCTCTGTTTTCGAAGACATTTCCAGCAATGATAATGGCTACTTCATTAACTGTTGGTTCATTGAAAGCTCTGGCATGTCCTACGTGTGGTTTTTATTAGCTTTGATCACTATTTTCATGTCATTTTGTAGATTTTCGTCTAATGCAGTTTTGAATGTCCTCACGTAGTGATTTTGTTCATGTACATCTTCTGAAGTGATATGAGTAATTTCTTATCGATCCCAGGTACAATGGAGCAACGACGTTGAGCTTCTGCAAAAAGTAAATCTGTAGGAATTTCGCATCTTCGTGAGGCAGCGGAAAAAGTGAACCGTTTTTGTGATACACTTGGCCTTGTATGAAAAGAAGTCATCTGAAAGATTGAATTGTATTTCCGTATAAGATTGAGAAACTCCTTTGATTTTTGATAATTGATCACCATTCATCAGACTGTTTAATGGCTCTGGTAACTTGTCGCAGTTGGGCAACTTAACTTTTTCGTTGGAATAACATAAGCCGGGTGTTTCTCCTTTAAATTTAAGTGCTCCACAGAAATTACATTTATTGTCCATCTTACCAATAAGAACTTGCGGAAAATTCATGTAATCCAATGACGAATCATAATGAAATGCTTCTTCTTTCAGGTAAAGCCAGTTGTTAGCTCTCAATTTTCTTTGTCGCTCCCTTTGTATTTGAAGGCGGACATGAGTTACATCAAGTGTTTCGAATTGCCGTGATTTGATGTTCCTTTATCTATTTGCTTCAAGACGGTCGAACTTTTCTTAAAAAGTTTCGTTTTGAAGTGAGGTTTGTTTTCTACGTCTGTCTGCTTCAAGCTCTTTTTCTTTCAGAGCTTCTGAAGCATTTTCGCATGATACTTCTTTCTTTTCCGTATCAATACGGGTTGGGTTAATTAAACACGGCACGTCGCTTTCTGGATATTTTTCGTTTTTTCTTATTTTATTTTTTATGACTTGACTGTTTACTGCTTCCATAAAATGTGATTTGCATTTGAAAATTCATGTCAAACAAAAACAGACATTTCCATTCACCGTATCGTAGTAGCCTTATCTTTTTTTAAAAAGCTCAAGCTATACCTACTACGATTTGTTTTTTTTTTAAATTAAAATTAAAGTTCAAAATTCAATAATACTCTTAGAAAATTCAAACGTCCGTAACTCCTAAAGGACTCAACTTGAAGAGTTGTTGCGTTGACCTAGAAATCAGGAGGCCTTTCCAAAATGTCCAAGACCACCTTCCTAGCACGCTCCGTCTAGGAGGAGTTTGTGGCGAATGCCAACTATTATCTGATATAGTGAGGAACAGAAAAGAAAAAAAATAATAAAAATTAACCATAAAATAAGAATTTGGAAGAAATCATAATACGAATAAAACAAAATAAAAATGTTGGAGACGTTTCATAATTTAAATTTTATTGCATTATATTGAGCCACTATATTTGAATTAATATGCATTAGATGCAATTAGATTTAAGTTAATAATGTAAAATAAATTGGTGGGAAGAAACATTTGGGGTGGTATTGGTGAACGCTGGATTTTTCTTTTTTGGCTGGATGTCGGATGAAAAAAAATGAGAGAAACTGGTAAGCCATAGAACGAGCAAGTAAAAAAAGATAAATATAAATTAAAAATAAAATAAATAATTAAGAAAGTGTTAATAAAACTAAAATTAATATTAAAAGAAATTAATAAACATGATTTTTTAATCGAGGTGATAATCAGTGCAAATATCAAAGCGACAGTATTTTTCTTTGAATTATCGACGTACAATCATCCGTAATTATCTATTGTAAAAACAGACAGTAGAAGGTATTATAACCGGCATTTTATGATCAGCGGTATTTGGAAAAAATATGATCGAGATTTTTTTTTTTTGAACGAATTGGATAAATGAGAATGAAAGAATGCCAAATTGTCATGAACTCATTAATAATAATACCTTGCTAATAAGAATAATAATCCGTACCTACGCAAATTTAATCAACTTTATAATAATTCACCGACAAAATAATACATAATGGTTAATAATCCCTAATTATTAATCAGCTGTTTTACAACAATTTTACAACGGAGAGATTGGATTTTCTTGATCACGGATCCGCAACACTTTGGGATGGGTAAAGTTTAAGAAAAATTTAAATTTAGTAGTCTTAAGTTTGGTTTCTTTATTGTGAAATCTTTACAATTTTTTTTTTCTTAAATATAATTTAAGTTTCGGTAATTTTGTTAATTTTTATTTGTGTTTTGAGATGATACATTAATTGATCGAGAGTGATTTCATTGGTGGTAATAACAGTGGCAAATACAAATTAAAGTAGATTTTCATTTTTCTTATTTTTTTTGTAAAAGAACTTCCCCACGACTGTTACCTAGCCTGCTCGAAAATGCTGTCGGGCTCAATTATACAAATTAACATACATATTTCAGTACTTACTTTTACTTAAGGGTTTGAAACGATCATTTCTGTGTAAGAAATGCGTTTCTCATAACCGAGATTATTATGCACATATCGAGATCTTATTATTATTATAATTTTTTATACTTATGTATATATGTATTTTAGAAAAATCAATTATTAGAAATAAGTTATGTTTATATATTATATAATAGTTATTAATTAGAAAAAAAAAAAAAATAAACAAATATATAAACACAATTAAAATAAGGAGAATCTCCCGATCACTATATATAAAATAAAAATAAAAAAATTAAAATTAACAAAACAACAGACAAAAAACAAAAAAAAAAAAAACAAAAAAAAAAGGGGTTTGGTCATTGATAGTAAATAAGAATAGAAAACGGAAAAAAACCAGGACAGCGATTTTGGTCGCAAAATGAGGATTGATTTGAGGATTACCGGAAGGCAATAGTATTGGTAAATTGTATTGGTGTTGAATGTGCATTTTTTCTTTCAGTTTTTCATTTAATATGATGCAAATAAAAGAGATAAAATGACGCGAGTAGTAGGGATAACATGATACAAATAAGAGTAATAAGCTGAACAACAAATTCCGAAGAAAAAAAAATTAAAAATATTACGAAGCGAAAGAGACTCAAAATAAAAAATATTAACCAAAAAAAAACAAAAAAGCTAGAAAACAAAACGATTTTGTTTATTTTGTTTAGTATTGTGTTGCAACTCATGATGGTCGGTTGCTCCTATACGATGTTATGTCTGAGATTGGAGAAATTTTATTCTAGCATATACACAGCAAATAAAAAAGCAAGATGGTTTATTTTATTACTTTCCTTTTTAACTTGCGTAAACTTTTTTATATACAATTTTTTTTGTTTAGAATAAAATGTCCGCACACTTCGACATAACATCGTAAAGGAACAACCCTCACGAGCTGCAAGGCAACACAATACTAAAAAAATAAACAAAATCATTTTATTTTCTTACTTTCTGTTTTGGTTCCTTTGTTCAAAATTTAAAAATTAAAATGATTATTTTTTTTTGTTTTCATTTATGTTGCTTTTTGTTTTTTTTATTTGCGAGAAATTGTTTTGGTTACGTTTATGTATTTTGTTTTGGTTTTTTATTAACGAATGAATTCCACTAGTAAGAAGAAAGGGAAAAATAACTTAAGGCGAGCGTAAGCACCAAAAATTTGAACCGATTCACCCGCTTGGCTTGTTTTTGATACTTACCCCATGAGAAAACGCATGAGAAAATACACTAATACAATATAAATATTTGACGGCACACAATAGCAAAATGTATGTTATTCACCGTGTACATATACAAAATTCTCAATCCTCAATCCTCATTTTGCGAGACCAAAATCCCTGTACAGAACCAAAAACATTGGCTTATGTATCCCTTTACGTTTGCACACGTGCAGATTAAACAAAGGAAATCTATTTACATAACATAATGCACAAAAAAAAGGTGCTAATTAGATACAATTTTTTTTTGTATAAAAAGGAGATCAAATCGACCAAAGATTCATTCTTTTCGATTTCGTTTAATAAGTGAAAAGACCCCACAAGAAAAAGAAAAATAAAGTTATTTTTAAAAGTTTATTTAAATCATTATAACGAACCATTGGTTCTTAGTTTTATTGAAATTAATTGTGAAAATTGTAGTTATACCTCTTGGTACGAGGTATTCTACGAAAAACAAGAAAAAAAACAACGAAACAGTTGACATACCAAGCAATTCTACAGCTACATAAGTAGTTCTTTATCAATATAAATATACAGCCTTGCTCATATGTATGGAGATTGGAGCACCCTATTAATACAGTTATAATTTATTTTGTATGAATCGTGATATTTTTTCGGCTTGGCAGTGTTGCTGTATTTGACTATACAAAATATTTCATTTGTTTCATAATGGTTGATTCGGTTTCTCCAATGTAAATGGATGTTTATAAACCTGCATTAGCCGGATTTTATTCATTTACAAGTTTTGGTTTGCTTATGTGGTTTATGATTATTTAAATTATCTTAATTATTTTATTTCTCATAATCCTGTAATTCTAAGTCCGAAAATAATAATATAAGCTTGGCCGACCGGCATAGAATTATTTTGTTGCATGAAAAAGGAATCAGCCAAGTCAATTTTGCACAATCAGGGAATTGTTCTAGGAAAGGTGTGCAAACGGCATTAAAGCAGTTTGTTCTGACTCAATGTCATCAGGACAGAGTAGAAACTTTGAGAAATCGGAAGGCTACGCCACCTGATGAACGACAGTTAATCAGCATGTCGCTTGCATCAAGGTAGAAACCCTCTTCTGAGCTAGCTCGTAACCTCAATGAAGCCGGAATGACACAAATCTCTCCTCAGACGGACAGAAGAAGGCTTTTGGAATATGGATTGAGAGGAAGCAATGCTCGATAAAAGCCGCTGCTAACAGAGAGGCATCGAAAAATTCGATTAGAACGGTACAAATAATGCAAAAATTGGAAAGACGAAGGAAGGGCTACGGTGCTTTGGTCCGATGAAATCAATATTGAAGCAAGTTATCGTAAACATCAATATTCAATTTTAAATGGTAGATGATTTACTTATGCTTAAATAATAAAAAATTAAATAAAAATAAAAAGGACCTAATTTGCTTATAAAATCTTAAAGGTTTGGATGCTCTAGAACAACGTATGTGCGGAGGAGATCTACTGAAGCATATCATCCTGATTGCGAGGTCCCAACAATGAAATTTGGTAGTGAAAGTGTGATGATTTGGGGCTGCGTGTCAACTACAGGCGTCGGAGAAGTGTTCATTTGCGAAGGAAGAATGAATTGTTCGACATGTACCACTATGCTGTCTGAAGTTTTAATGCCATCCGTCCGCAATTTTTTTGTAAGAAATGTCAATCCGACATTTCTATTCCAACAGGAAGACGCTCCCTGCCATACGTAGACTGTTTCTAAGAAATAGTTATTCGTCACAAAATATTCCTTTTGGAGTGGCCAACGCAGTCCCCGGACTTAAACCCCATTGATCATTTGTGGTCAATATTGAACAAAAAGATTTCGCTACATGAACCAAAATCAAAATCTAAATTAATTTTGAAAATAAAAGAGAAATGGAGGAAAATTGATCCTAACTATGTATTATAAAAAAATAATCTGCAATATGCCAAAAAGAGTGGCATCGGATATTAAATCGAAGGGGGGAGTAACAAAGTATTTAATAATACTTGACAATAATAAATATGAATTTTAATAACTTTCCCGTTTCATTTCTTCTTTGTATATAAGCAAAAAATGGAAATATGTGGGGTGCTCCATACATATGAGCAAGGCTGTATATATTCTAACGGGCAGAATTCAGCCAGTCATCACGCAACATTGCCGGAACTCGTAAGGACCATCTGCGGAAACTTTATAAATAGAAGAAATCTATTTATTTTTTTTTATTAGTTGTAAGTTTTTATTGTTAATTATTGTTATTATCATTATTTTATTTTGAATTAATAAAACTTTATTTTATTGAATTTTATAAAAGGGAAAGAAAGTTTTTGTGCATTTCATTATTTTCTTTTTTGAACTCCGACCTCGCTGAGTTAGATTAGCTGGCAAATTAACCGCCAAGTGCTACGTACCGTAACAAGTTCTACCAGAAAAGGATGGAACTTCAGAACAAACTCACATATTGCAGCACTCGATAACTGCAACTAATCGATAGTTGCATCTGAATTGTACTTTGTTGCTTATTTGACTTCATTTTAAAATTCTTTCCTTTAAAATAATAATAAGAAAAAAATGTACATGTAGTAGGGCTTGCCAATGCGCTGATCCTGTATAATCCGGCTCTCACAAAAAAAAAAAAAAAATTTTAGTACGTAACATGAGTGAGTCCTTCTTGTTTTTAGTGAAGCCTCACTGCGCTTAAATAAAAACATTACAAATTTCAATTGGTGAAAAGTCAAAAAACTTTTAAAATATTCTAGAAAATGGCACTATTTTTCAGTTAATCGACATATAAAAACGTATTCAAATTATCGACCAAAATTTCCGAAGAAAAATTCATCTTTTCGATCAATAATCAAGAAATATTTTTAATTTCGAATATTAATTTTTAAAATATTGTTTGGTTCAAGAAGGAAATATCAAAATTAAAACTGTTTCGACAACAACTCCAAATGACGAACAAACCCAAACCAGAAAGTTTTCAAAGTTTTTCAACATTTCACTAGTGTAGGAGAAACAACCTTCCCCAGAGCTATGAGACACGAAAATGACGAAATATTAATGGAGATAAATGGATCATAGATTTAACAGGTTTGGGAGGTCGTCCTCAGCACTACAATTATGCCAAAAGCTAGAAAATCAGCATAGACAGTGCTAGACGATAAACTGGTCAGTACCATGTCAGCACTCATCAACAAAAAAATAAATAAATTGCGTAAGGAGCTAATAAATCACTTAAGTCAAGGCAATGATTCTGATCACTAAGGAAACGGAGATAAATGTCCATCAAACTAACAACTCTAATGCTGCTCCAATAGAGCCACTTATAGGACAAAAAAGAAGTAGGCAAATCAGCAATACATCGGCCGAAAACGACATAGCGACAAAAGTCCAAAATATGTTAAACACAGACGATAATGAATATTCATCCGACTCAGAAATGGACGAAGATAACTACGAACAAAATGGTCTAACAGGCGAAAAACCTAACCAAATCAAGAAATACATCATAACAGATCCAGTTCACAAACCTGTCAACAAGAGGAAGGAAGGACAACCGCCGCCAATGATCCTAAAAGACTTTCCAAAAGGAAATATCAATGAATTAAAAATCGAACTTGGTACAAAACACCCTGGAGCCTTACTAAAAATCACCTCTAACAATGTTGCAATATTAGCCAGCAGCAAACAAGCACACACCGAAATAAAACAGCTACTCAAAGAGAATAAAACGCCGGGTTACACGTATTCCTATAAAAACGAAAAACCTAGAATTCTAGTAATCAGAGGTATGAACAGCATAACAGAGACAGAAAAAATCATAGAGGACCTAATCAACAAAGAGATAGATGTGAAAAACTGCACATCTGCATTGCCAACAACAGCAATAAATCATCGCTAGAAGCGATACTCGCAATGCTGCGAGTATAAGAAAACCTGGGAATCATAAAGAAAAAACAACCAAGCACGACAGTGCAAAAACTACCAAAATTTGGGCCATGCGGCTTCAAAATGTTTCCTGAATAACAATTGCGTGAAGTGCACTTCAAACCATCAATCAAACCATGACGTGTGTTAACTGCAAAAAAGAACATGTAGCAAACTACAAGGAGTGCCTAAGGAGTGTTTAAACATAGCACATTCCGACAAAATTTTGTTCGCCGTAATGTATCATATGCCCAGGTGGTACGCCCAAAGGCAGCACAAGTCCCGCCCTCAGCAAATAATAAAAGCGGCATTTCGCTGACAAACCCTAACAACCAAATACATTATTTGGAGTAAATTTTATTACCGAAATCAACCAGATCCATGAATCCAAGACATCTCGGTACAAAAAAGCATGTACCTCAACTTTATCTTCCAGCACTTAACATGAAGGTTTTATCACTAAATTTTAGTAGCTTGATCAAGATCGAACGTAGAGTAGAGTTAGTAGCGGTAGTCGAAAGGCTAAAGCCAGATATCATCTGTTTCAATGAGACAAAATTATCAAATAATCACAAACTGACAATACCAAACTACATAAAGAGTCTATATAGAACAAACACCAGTAAAGTCAGAACAAGGTTACAACGGTTGTGATACAAAATAACATAGCTCATACCAAACCAAAGGCATTCCGAAACGAAAATCATTCAGTCACCTCCGTAGAAATTAACGTCGAAAGAACCTCATTCACTATTGTCGCAGCTTACTTCTGGAAGGTCACTTCCAATGATTTAGATAATTTGTTTAAGCTGAGCAACAGAGTCACCGGGGACTTAAATGCTCATAACGCCTTATGGAACTGCTTGGCTTGTAACATGAACGGCAAAAATCTCATGAAATATTGAGAAAGCATAACACGCCAAATTTTCGCCCATTACGCATTTACAAGGGGAAATACTGTTCTGGACTTTGCCATCTCAACAAACATAACAGCCTCAAGCATTAAACTCATCTATACCTTTTGTTCTGACCATTTAAGGCATATGAGGTTTGTAGAAATCCTAAATGTGTCAGTAAAGTCTTCATTAGAAATTGACCAGTGCTTCAATGAGCTCACGAGCGCTTTAAAAATACTATGGATATCTCTGTATCAGTTAACTTTCTTAATGATGTAACCCTGCTCGTAGATATAGTGGAGATGATTAGAGTCAGGAACAGAACTAGGAACCTGCATCGCAGGTTTCCGCTTCTATTCTCCAGCAACTTGATGAACATGCTAACAAGAACCATTTATTGCCAAATGAATGAACACCATCAAAGATCGTTCGAGGACTTGTTTAGAAATTTAGAGCCGGATAATCTAAACCTATTCAGAGAAATAAAAAGGATCAAATCGGTCAGATCTGATAGGAAATTGTGCTGGAGAGTAGCTGAGTATTAAAAGGAAATTTTCAAAAAAACAGCAGGAAATCAAGCTCCTGAAACACAACAGATAGAATCCTTCACTTCTTCCCACGCAGCTCCTATGTCAATTACTAGATCAGTTCAAACAGACGCTGATGGAATCATCAAGACCCTTAAAATATATCCCTCACTCAGCCGCTGACGTTATTGCAAAAATAACCAATGCAATGCTAGAGTTCGGTTATTTTCCAAACATCTGGAAGTTATCAAAGATACTGGCCTTTCCAAAACCAGGAAAGCCATTCACGGCAGAAAATACCAGACCCATAAGCCTATTAAACTCAATAAGCAAAATCGTGGAAAGGATTGCTGCCGATAGGCTATGAACGTCCATAGAATCAATGATCTAAAGTAACAATTTGGGGTTTTCCCCGAAAAATCTACCTCCAATGTCCTAACCCGGCTGGTAAACGATTTAAAAGAAAATAAAAGACGTCGGAAAATCACAGCGGTGGTCTTTATTTATATTCAGAAGGCGTTCGAATCAGTATGGCATGAGGGGCTTTTGTGCAAACTTATTTAGAAGGGCGTTACGGCCAGCATGATGCCATATTTCTGGCATCATGCCTCAATGAACGGAAGTTCTTTGTCTCTATAAATGGATAAAACTCAGAAACACACGGTATTGGTGCAGGAGTACCTCAGGGTTCGGTTCTAGGTCTCCTACTGTATACTTTATATACATCAGATATTCCAATACCCTAGACAAAGGAAACAAAAATCCAGTTTTACGCGAACGATACCACAATCTACAGTACGAGCTACAGTGAATTCAAATGCTCATACAGATCACAGAAGCAGTTAACTATTTTAACGGACTATTTCAAAAAATGGAAAATCAAAGTAAATCCGTCTAAAACCTAGTTGGTTTTTTCCATCCACACCCGAATTATCAAAATAAGTTCAAAAAAACGAGTCCAGTGCAGATTGATATAGCCACATCATAAATAGGGTGGCGAAATATCTTGGAACTAGTATATCTGAAAATGTCAAATTTAGCAAACAGCAATTTTTTGATCCGAACATCAAAATTTTCATGACTTTTTCCAATTGCCTCAATTTCAGCTCGAATATTGTTTTTCAAATCTTGAATTGTTTGTGGATCATTTCTATACACTTTACTTTTCAAAAAACCCCAAAGGATATAATCTAACGGTGTCAAATGACCGTGGTATTTTGTTTAGTGATTTAGATGGCGTACTTGTCGCATCCAAATCTATATGGAAAAGCATTTAGAGCACCTGGAAGAAATTCTCGTTTAAACGATGCCGGTTTAGTTATTAATACCGGAAAGTGTAATTTTGCAAAACCTAAAATCATTTTTCTCGCGTACGATGTTTCTAGCAAAGGGATAAATCCAGTTCCTGACCATTTAGAGGAAATAGCGAAAATTCCATACCTAAAACGGTTAACGTAACGGTTAACAATACGAGCAAACATCAATCGATATTGAATGAATTTCTCGGAGGCTGGGGGAGGCTTACTACCTATATAACGAAACAAGCGAAATCACATGAGTTAATAATAAAACAGTAACGGAGATCAAAACGTCGTTGGCAGATTCAAGAAATGTATCACAAATAGTCGAAAGACACACCAGTAAATAATACTCAGTTTACAAAAAAATCAGAGTCATGAATTGTACCACAAATGCCTAATCAACTGGACAACGCTAAACGAAAGTTCAATTCGTTTTTAGGAGACAAAAGTCCGGCTTATCTGAAAGTAAACGAATCAGCGACCACCTCACCAGCATTAACAGCAACTCGACCCCGGCGGAAACAAATGAAAACACCAGCACGTTTTGGGGATATCTCGTTAATTGATAATTCACTAGTGTGTGGTGATTATTTCCAAATTGATTACTTCTTATAAAACAAAACCACTCAGAATAATATTGTGATGTTTCGTTATTGAATGAGCGAGATAATAATACTACAATGACACTTGTCAACCACTCAAATAAATTTGACGAGCACCAATCGTTGCTGAACGTGATGTAAGACATGGTGTAGTGGTAAAATATTTGAATAGTACCTTGTTCTAGCACCTCAAAACTTCGGGTCCAAAGAAATAGGTGTTACGCTATTTCACTCTAAAAAAACTGGCTGACAGGAACAAAGTTGTTTAGGTCTCATTACCAGGATAGAGCGGCTTTTGTAGATAGGCGTGGGGAAATTAATTATATCGAAGACAACAGATGTCTGAATACTTCAGCCACAAAGGAAGTCCGAAATGGGTTGATTAAAGTTCTATCTTCTATGGATAGTACCGATCATAAATAGTTGTATCTTTTCTTTAAACAAGAAGTATTATATTAGTTAGACTAATGCCTACTTGTTTATTTAAAGGCTTAAAAGTACTAAACCATTTATTTGGTATGCAAATTAAAAACCTTATTATTTGAAAATTTTAATCTCCTTAACAATTCTTGGTTATTCGTATTATTTATATAAGAAGTTCCAAATCTTTGAAATAATAATAATAATCTTTTAAGAGGATTATACTGAAAAATTAAGAGTTTAATTGTTATATGGAAATATTGCAATCGTAAATTATATTTAAAATGTAATGAAGCAAAACCATTTTTATTACAATCCGATTTGTAGCTTCTAAAATAACATCAACGATACACATAAACAATCAACAAAATATGTACATAAATAATTTGTCGCCTGAAAAGATAACCCCCCCACAAATTTCATAAAATGTTTACACATTGGACCAATAAAATGTTGATTTCAAACCTAATATCACAACATCACAGTAAATTGCCAAAGCTTTTAAAACTGTGTTATGTCCTTCAGTATACATATGTTTATATCCTCATTCTAATACTTTTTGTTATAATATCTTGAAATCTGGAGCCTAGTAAAAAAAAGAAAAACGTTAGGCTATAACGAAAACGACAAGAAAAATAATTTCGAGTAAAGTGAATTAAACTTTTCGATTTTATTTTTGCTGAGCTTTTGATTTTATCATAGACACACGCCAACAACAAATGTATGTATACGAAAATTAAAAGATTTTCCTATGTTAATATTGACATTTTAAATGAATTCCATAATTTTTATTTTGTGCGTGTGTGTCTGCTTGCGTGTCGAGTGGTGGTTACGGGTTGCGGCGGGTTAAGTGAAAATTGGTATTTTGTATGTTTTCGTTTTGTTTTTCAAAATCTTAAATATAAAATTTATAAATCATTTTTTTCCTTCCACGTCTTCTACTGTATCCTTATTCAAAATATGTACAAAGTACATACAATATATCCAAGCATTGATTTTCTTATTTTAGTTTTGTTGTTGTTCACTTTTATATCTTGTTGTTGTAAAATGTTATTGATTTTTGGTATATTCAGGAATTAGGCGGCTCGTTTCAATGATTTATTTTCATTTCATATATGTATGTGCCTCTTAAGTACGATAGTGAAAAATTAATTACGATGTATTTAACGTTCATGCTGTGTGCCAGATTAATGATTTATAATTAAAAAAAATCTTAAAGGCAGTAGACTAGAATAATTTTTTGTTTTGTACAGGTAATTTCAATTAAACGATTTTGTTGAAAATAATTAACTTTTTTGCTACGAAATCCGGCAGATTGTTTTTGATTTTTTACATAATGTACTCTTTTATTGCAAACCATTGAACACAAACATAGACACAGTTCATTTAAAAGTTTTCCAAAAATTACCATAATTGAAAGTATTTCATGTAGAAAATTTAAAAGAGCGTAGTTAAGTTCTGCTACAAATACGTATCCCGTTAAAGCTTTTTTGATTGGAAATCAATACGCGACTTTATCGAAATTATTTTATGACTGGAAATTATGGAAATTTTGTATTTTGGTATGTAAACTTGAAGATAAGATTTTACTTGTGTATAAAGTATAAGAAATTAGGTGTATCTTGAAAATTTCGTAAGTTGCGATTTTAATGGTAATGTACTTTACACTAGCAAGCTATTGTAAGTTTTGGTTAAATATTTGCATACTACATCTATTATAGAAATTTCAAAATTTGTCTGTTTTTAACAATATGATTTCGGCGTTGTATATTAGTAAAACAAACATTTAGGCAATTTCATAAAATATTTTTTCTACTCGTAGCTAAATATTTTGAAAGTTCATCATCAATTGATTAAAATTACACACATTTACAAAATTATTAGGCACCCCTATTTTTGCGCATTTTTCTACAGTATTGACGAGATTTTTTTTTAATATTCATATTCATTGACGGTACAACTAAAAACTTTAAAATTTTATTGGCCCGCCTTGATTTTTGATTACTTCTGCAATTCATTTTATTAATTCTTAAACAAGCCGCTTAGAGATCAACGGAGCTAAAGCTTTCAATTCTTTTAGTCTACTGCCTTCGAATGGGCAATCAATGTACATTTTCTTGTGCTGATCTTCCTCTATTTTTATAACGCTTTTATTAACTCGCTTTCTTGTATGTCCGGTACAAATTTTGAAATCGATTTTAACTTTACCAACTTGGCCATTTCTTATCCGATTTTGATGGAATTTGGTATATGCACGATGGAAATGGGATTCTAAACTGATTTTTGGATAAAGTTCTGGAATATGGCAAACTGGGATGGAACTTGGCTATTTCTTAACCTATTTTGATGAAATTTGGTGTTCACGATGGAAATGGGATTCTATAATGAATTTTAGCTAAAGTTCTGGAATATGTCCAATTAGGTAGGAACTTGGCCATTTCTTATAAGATTTTGATGAAATTCAGCATTTGTAATGAAAATTGGGTTTTAAAATTATGTTTAGATGAAATTCTGGAATAAGCCGTATTAGGATGGAACTTGGCCATTTTTTATCCGATTTTAAACAAATTCAGCATGAACTATAGAAATAAAACTCTAAAATTATTTTTGGTTAAAGTTATATGTTAAAGTTGGAAGGCGCTTGCCTATTCCTTAAACAAATAAAAAAAATTCGACATGTGCTTTAAAAGTGAAAAACTAAAATCGTTATTCCATGTATTTAATGATTTATTTTATCAATAATTTAAGAATCTCATTTTCATCGTGAATACTGAAATTCATAAAAAATGGATACAAAACTTCCAAGTTCCATGACAATTGGCCAAATTCTGGAACTTTATCCAAAAATCAGTTTATAATCCCATTTCTAAGGCACGTGCTGAATTTCATCAATATCGGATAAGAAATGGCCAAGTTCCTTCCTAGTTGGCCATATACCAGAACTTCATTAGAATCCCATTTCCATAGCTTATACCAAATTTCATCAAAATCGGATAAGAAATGGCCAAGTTCCTTCCTAGTTGGCCATTTTCCAGAATTTCATCCAAAAATCAGTTTAGAATCCCATTTCCATCGTGCATACCAAATTTCATCAAAATCGGATAAGAAATGGCCAAGTTTCTTCTTAGTTGGCCATTTTCCAGAACTTTATCCAAAAATCAGTTTAGAATCCCATTTCCATCGCCCATACAAAATTTCACTAAAATCGGATGAGCAATAGCCAAGTTCCATCCTAGTTGGCCATATTCCAGAACTTTATCCAAAAATCACTTTAGAATCACATTTCCATCGTACATGGTGTATTTCATCAAAATCGGCTAAGAAATGGCCAAGTTCCATCCTAGTTGGCCATATTCCAGAATTTTATCCAAAAATCATTTTAGAATCCCATTTCCATCGCGCATACCAAATTTCATCAAAATCGTTTAATAAATAGCCAAGTTCCATCCTAGTTGGCCATTTTCCAGACCTTCATCCACGAATCGTTTTAGAATCCCATTTCAATAACGCATACCAAATTTCGCTAAAATCAGATGAGAAATGGCCAAGTTCCATAATAATTGGTCATATTGCAGAACTTTATTTAATTTTATATCGTTTCTTATCGGCGAGTATTACAAAAAAAATCGTACGATCGTTAAGGGTTAACAAGTAACTAACGAAAGTCGTTTTTTTTATTTTGATGAATACTTGTTCCTTTAATTGTTTTGTAAAACTTTGATCAATCTGTCCGAAAAAACAGTTGGATGGATCAATTTGAAAATAATACAGGGCTATTAGGAGTACATTAAACTGTAAAATGACCTGGCAACATTAGTCTTTTCATCAATATTTGTAAAGTAACGGTAGATTTATTAAGACAACCTAAAAAGTCGTTTTTTTGTACTTTTTTCAAATCAGTATTGAGGGTGAAAAAAAAATTTGTTCTCCACTAATCATTAAAGGGTCTTGTAGGAAATTTACTGAAGTTTTTAAGGCTGCCCTAAAGTTTACTGTGCAATCAGTGGTTGCTGAGATATCGATGATCAAAGGCAAAAGGATCTTTTTTGATTTAAAGTCAGATAACTCAGCAAAAAGTTGACATAGAGAGACCAGAATGAAATTAAATTTACGCCTAATTAACAGGCTAACCGACCTATGCATTGGTTTAACTTAAAAAAAATTTCCCGAGCCCATGGCTTTTCCGTTCAAAAGTCTCAAAACTAGAGATTTGAAGCTTTAAAATGCTTTTCTTTTCATCTCTGTACGACCGTATTTTACTAAGATACAGCTCTTCAAAAAACACTAAAAAAATTGAAAAAATTAGTGTTCCTTTAATTTTTTGGAGTATTGTAGTAGGCTGTTTTTTTATGCATACAAATTATAGTATGGAAAAATTTAAAGTGTATTTCAGTGAAGACCTGATAAAAATTCAGAAGAAAATAATTCGATCAATAACTACTTGGCACCTCCAAGTTATATTAATTATTCGGCGACAGGTTCGATAAGTTGCCGAACAAAAGTTGATTCTAAGTTTGTTATCCTCCAAGTAACCCAATACATAATCATAAAATATTCAAGTATCCGAATACATGAATACAAAATAACCGAGTACTAGAAAATACATCAGCACCCTTGTTGGCAACACTAGAAAGAAGAAAATAATTTTTTCTTGCCCACAGTACAGAAAATTCTGAGAATTTACGATTGTAAGTTTTCAGCAACTATGAGAATATTTGGAAAATTTAAAATGAAAAACGTGGAGCGCATATAATGGTACAATACAATTCTGATGGCTTCATAATACATACTAAAGAAAGCTAACTATGGTATTAAACGAATTATAGTTAACATCACTTGTCAGGGAGTATAATTAAATTGTTAATGAACCATGCATCAAAACTTCGTTAGATGCCCTCCACGTTTTTCGTTTTAAATTTTCCAAATATTCTCATAGTTGCTGAAAACTTACAATCGTATCATAAATTCTCAGAATTTTCTGTACTGTGGGCAAGGGAAAATTATTTTCTTCTTTTTAGTCCATTTTAAAAACGTTATACAGGGTGTTTGGAGCATCGTTTGCCAAATTGAATTGGCCCAAAGGAGGGGTCATTTGCTATCTCTTAAGCCCCAATAACTCATTTCTGGCCCCAATAACTATAACTTTTAGGCTTTTTTTATTGCAATGAAAAGTTGAGTTTTAAGTTTGTTTTTACCTTCTTCAAACATTTTACGAGTTAATAAAAAAAATCCGTAGGGCCAGAAATGAGTTATTGGGGCTTAGGAGATAGCAAATGACCCTCCCTAATGTATGCATGTAATTTAAGCCCAAATCAGTTTTTATCGCGAATGTCGAATATCAGGCCGCTGTGTCCCGATACACAAATTTTGTGGTTTAGTAAAGTATTTAAAATGGTTTTTATGGCATATTGCCTAGTGTTGGAAAGGGGATAGACTAGAGAACTTTATAAAAAAGTGCGAAGATCACGATCACTATTAGATTTTTTTTTATTACAATGTTTAGTTGTGTTTTAAGTTTTTATACAGATTTCAAATATTTTAAGAGTTAATGAAAAGAAATCCGTAGGGCCAAAAATGAGTTATTGGGGCTTAAGAGATAGCAAATGACCCCTCCTTTGGGCCAATTCAATTTGGCAAACGATGCACCAAACACCCTGTATATTAAAAAAAAAATTTATTTAATTTTTATTTATTTTACCATTATTATCAAAAATAGGATAAATCCTTTTTTGATTACAAAATTATACAATTTTTATTCTATTTCTTAATTAGTTTTTTTAAAAGAAATCTAGACAAATGGAAATCAATTACATTAAAATTAACAGTAAACTGTCGACAAATCGACGGGATAGGAGCATTATATGCATAATTTGTTTTAAATGTGGACAAATATGTAAAATGGCTGATCCGCACAGGTTTACAGAAATCGATGGTGCTATTTAGAACATCAGCGATGAACATAGAAGCAGCAATTTTACGTCTTTCCAATAAAGATTGTAAATTAGCAAATTTACATCGGTCGCGAGAGGGTGGCAAATTCATTTTATTTAGCCACATTGGAATGTTGGGATCAAAAGGCAAATTCAGATTGTAAAATAAATAGTTTATGAATTGCTTCTGTGCTCTTTCAATTCGATCAATATAATTGTTGTACGCTGGATACCAAATAATCGACGCATATTCCAAATTAGACCGGACGGCAGAACAGTATAAGCTTTTAATGGAATAAGGATTACGAAAATCCTTAAGCCTTGTTCAGATTACGTTAGTAATTTAGTCGAATAGCGAGTATTTTAGCTAAAATCGATGAACTAACCAAAAAACGTTCGCACTACAGCCGAGTACAAGTTACAAGTGGGTGAGCAGTGTTTCAAAATGAAGAGAATACGCAACAAAGTAAATAGACACCAATGTTATATATGGCTGATTCTGTCAAAAAACAGATTTTTCAAAGCGCCAAGTTAAAAAAATTAAAATGGATTTTTTTGGTATAATCAGTTCAATTGATAACCTTAAAAACTACTGTTTTATGGAACGGGAGAGCTACAGATCAAACTGCAGCAACCCTTCTGTGATTCGTTCCCTTTCTTTTTCTCGATACTCTTCGCATTTTTGTGGATCATCCAGGGTTCTAGCTCTCAATTTCCTCATCCTATCCCTTGCCTTTTCTAAAAGCATTTGCCTTTTTTTCTTCGTTAGTTTCTGGAATTCATAATTTTTTGTTTAAAACTCCCGCAAATCACAGAAAAAAAACAACTTACTTTTGTTGATTTTCTGACAATCTTTTTCGCCTTTTGCTTTTGAGCCACCTTTTTCAATTTGGCAGCAGTTATTTTGTCTTTTCTTTGTTCTTTCGCACTTCTCGTTATCCGTGTCGATGCCATTTTCAGGTCCAAAGTTGATTAATCAGTTTTTTTACCCAATATGCGAACGGAGTGGAAAGCGAACGGAGTGGAAAAATCGACTTTAAATCCCGATTCTTCGCAAGATAGAAATTGAATTGGATTTTCCGACTGAATGGCCTTTTGTTTTAGTAGTTTAAACAATATGAACTAGTTAATTTCCCGGTAATTTGTTTTTGTCGTGAGTACTTGATGCGAACGGAGTAGACGCTTTGAAATGTACATCCGTTGGTGCGTGAACAAAGAGGGCGAAATTTTTTGAATTTGAAGAAATTGGAATGCGGCATCGGGTTTTTTTGAAGTTCACCAATCATAGGAAAGGACTGGTGAGTAGGGGGCGCCAGATCTTTCCAACAGCGGCACCCGCAACCTGCCAAACATTTTCTGGAGTTTCTTGTACAAAACGCGGGACAACCTTCAATTGCTGAATGAGAGAATCAGGACGCGTTTCGGACTTTGTAGACCAAATAGGATCATTTTTGAATAGCAAACCCACAGGAATCCTTGGGCCATGGTTCAAAATTGCCTACAGAGACGTCTTGGGTGGGCGGGGGGGGGGACTGACCTCCCCTTTGGGGCAGCGAACGGAGTGAACTTTTGAGGTCATTTTTCACAGGTTTTGCGTTTCCAGGAGGTCAAAATGGTCCCCAATTGGCCGGAAAATGTTCGTCAGAACTCTACTTTTCAAACCTTATAATCAGTTTCAACTTTTTTTCAAGCTCGGGACAGAGGAATCTTCTTTTCGGCAGAATCAGCCATATATTTCGTTGTTTCTTCGCTCCAATGAAACGACAACTATTGAACTCGACTAAATCAACATGTTCGTACTTGTTTTATTTGGTTTTGTTTTTATTTTGTTTTGTTTTGAAGAGTGGTGGGGGCCTTATTCGACTAAAAAAAAATAGAATAAAATGGATCTACTCGACTAAAATGTTGCTGTTTAGACATATTTAGTTACTAAAATACTCGCTACTCGACTAAATGACTAACGTATAGTCTGAACAAGGATTTAGTGACACGACGAATGAATCCAAGTAGACCGCTAGCCTTAGCCACTATTAAATTAATATGGTCCCGGAAATTCAATTGATGATCCAAGACAACTAGTATCTAGAGTTTTTGTAATCCTCAAATCGTCCAAATATAACTCACATTCGCAGTTCTGGAACAAAGAAACAATATCATTAATGAATATATTAAACAACACAGGGCCTAGGTGAGAGCCCTGAGGAACACCAGAATGAACTTTAATCGTCTTAGATGTTACACCGGCAATTTGAACCACCAGCTCACGACTTCGCAGATACGATTCATTTCGCTTCAAAAATAATATATTCACTCCAAATCTGTCCAATTTGGCAAGGATGAGCTCCTCAAACTGCGAAAATTCAAATGCCTTCGAAAAATCCGTGAAAACCACATCAAGCTGACTTTTGAAGTCAAAGTCCCCAAATAAGCAAGATGATAAACTTAACAGGTTTGCAGTGGTGGAACGGTGCTGATAAATCCATGTTTTTCGAGTGCTACTGATGATTTGACATTAAAATACAAGTATGTAGTCAGATATAATGAGCTCAAATAAATTTGGAATCAAAGACAATATTGATATGCCACGATAATTTTTAATGTCACTACGTTTTCCAGATTTAAAAATAGAAATAATAATTGATCTCTTCCATATCGAAGGAAATACTCTTCAGGGATGCATTGAAAACTAGAGATATTGACAGTGAGAATGACATATTAAAGTGCTTAAAACATTTGCAGGTATACCATCAAATCCACATCCCAATTTCATTTTAGATATACCTTGGCTAACATCATTTTCCGAAATATAAGGTATTCCCATTAAATTATGCTGATATGAGAATCCACCGAAACAATAACATCGCATCATTGTATTTTTTGTAGATTGACTGGAAAAATTCCGCAAATTATTCACTTCTTTCCTCAGCATTACAAGCAGTAGCATCATTCAGCGATCAGCGATATCATTTGGGGATACCAGAACATTTTCTTTTAGCATCAAAAAATAACCAAAACAGCTTAGGGTTTATGATTAAATTATTTTCAAGCCATGAAATATAAGTTCCAGCAGTTTCCGGAAAGAATTAACATAAAACAAGTTGCCAACAGTAGCATCGGCAAGTTTTTGAGGCTAAATTGTTGTCAAACCACGGATGATAATTAATAATTATTCTTACGTTTACAGCTCTTAGGTACATGTTTGTCAAAAGCTTCAAATATAATCGTATACAAAGAATTAACTAGAGCATTAACATCATTCCATTTAGACTTAGTTCCATCCCAGTATATATTTTCGAAGGAATTCTGAAGTCCAGTAATATTAGCCTTATTGAAATTGAAGCTTAACCTCGGTGGTACAGTACTGTTGAATTTACAAAATAGTTCCTGGCAAAATCAAAGTTAATATCCAATCCATTATGGTGAAGTTCAGTTAGGGTCATTCAGAAATATTAGATCCAGAATTTTGCTATTTAAATTTGCAACTTTACAAATTTGATGCAATTTAAAGATAACATAGAATCAATGAAAATTTGTTCTTCGGCACTACTGACATTGTATGGGAAAACTGAAGAAATAACATAATGTAACATAACATGGAACATACGCCGCATATAAATATAACGATTTAACAGTCCATGACAATTTCACAGCAACATATTCAACATTATTATTTTGACAGATTACTTCAACATTTTTGATTGAAAGAATTGTGCACGCACCGATCACATCTGTACGTTACATAATTGTCACCAAAAATTCATAACTTGAAGCCCTTGGATCAAACTTAGTCTCACAAAAAACATATACTGGTAAAGTGACAAACAAGCAGACGATAAAAACGTAAAGACGTGAGACAAAAATCCATTTTAGCGGTTCAACAGCAAAGTTGAATTAAGTTCACCACTACCAATAATTATTGAAGGTGAATCATTATTACTGCTAGTTGATTGAGCAGATGCAATGTTATCAGATGCAGTTATTGTATTTTTGTCACACATTGATCTTGTTGTCCTTGGTGACAACACTTCAGCGGTATTATTTGATTTTTTTAACTTGCCACTGGACGATGATTTCATTGGTATTGGCTTTATTATTTTTTCAATGTTGTTATTTAGAATAGTAGATTTTTCATCTAACGCAAGGAGATAAGGTATTTAATGTAGCCGCAATATAATCATTCGTTTCTTTTTGCACAATATAAAGGTCAATACACTCATAACAATGCCATAAAAAATTTGGAATTACTGATATAGCCTCATACACGTTCTTTTTTAAATCCGTGCAACCAAAATGTATTATTTTATTGCAAACACCAGCACAAGTAAAAAAGATTTTCAGATATAATAAGATTACATTTGCAGCATAAAGACATTATCACAAATCAATGACTCTTTAATCACTATATTAAATATATACCGAGTCTAAAATATAGCACACTATTTATAAGAATTAAAAAACAGTTATGTACACAAATTTTAATATTAATTACAATCAAGATGATGCACTATTACAAATGTTAATTTATTTACATGATATCCACAAAATATTTTAATTTGTTTATAGATTTTTAATTTTATTTTATTATGATGGCACAAAAATACGTCCGTTCGGCTCAAAGACCAGGCCACTGTAACATACTACATAATACACAATACTGCGACTGTAACATACTATGACACACCATTTCCTCTTCAGAATATCTCATAAATTTTCAATTCTGTTAGGTGGGAGTTCTGGGACGGCTATTTCGGCAACTTCGTGCTGTGTGACAAGGGACATTACTAGTTCACACCAGCCTAGCAATAATTTTTCAATAGAAAGCTCCAATGTCTTGCCCAGAGCATATAAAAGGAATTCCGGTTCCTACTAACGACACATATCCCCAATTCTCGATGCTGCTGCTGGCGTGATTTTCAGTATAGTAGCTAAGCAGTTCTTCGACGTACGTATATCCATTAATCCATTATGAAATTATTGTTAAAACAGAAAAAAATGCAGCCGAATAACCGTGACTGAAATAATTGGAGATTTCTGTGTAGTGCGAAACGCCGTAAAGAAAAAATGGAAACTGGTAATGTACCTATGCAGCGACAATTGGAACTACAGGATTTCTGCGCACTTTTCAATACATCATCATCTCACACCGTACTCTCATTAAAACAGTCTCATCATCGGTAAAAAAAAAAAAAAAAAAAAAAAAATCGTGCGACCGCATGCATCAATCAATTTCATTATTAGACCGACGAACACACCTTTAAAAACGTAATATGTATGTAGTTGTTAACATTTACGAGTACGTGCATAAAATATAAAATTCAACGATTTTCTTTTGTATTATTTTAAAATTTAAATAAAGTAAGTTTTTTCAATTATTTCAATAATGATTTTTATCATTAACAAATAATTTATTACTACTTTTTAATGCCCGTATAAATGTCTAACAGTCATAAGGTGAAAAACTGTAATAAAATTATTCACGGCCAATTTAAATATTCCGAAGATGAGGACAGAAATGTTGCAATCATTGCAACATGGCCATAAAAGGCTAACACACTGGAAACTTAAAACAACATCTCAAACGATATCATGCAGAGCAATTCAACCAAATTGAATCAGATAAAAAGCTGAAAGCAGCAAAATCGGCATCACAAAAACAAAATCGATCTCTATACGATTATTATGGCAAGGAGAACCAAACTATGGAAATAAAATTAAAAATATCGGAGCATCAACTCAAAAATTATTGTGTAGAAATAGTGACAAAAAATGGAAGGCCACTTAGTGCATTAGAAGATTCTGGTTTTCGAAAAATTATTGACTCGTTATGTGGTGCTGTAAAATGTTCCGTTAATCGACACAACATTATTGACGAAATAAAAAGAGAGCTTGGGAAATAAAACATTCTAGTAAGGAAATGATGAAAAATAAAATATATTCCATTCTAGGCATTAACGTCCAATTCTATCACAACGGTCAAATTTGTATTCGAACTTTGAATATGGTAGAACTAACAGAAACATACATACATACTTCAAAAATTATTATCATCTCTCGAATCATATAACCTGGATATTAAAAATTGCTACACATTTACTTCGAACCGTGGTGCTAACATGCTGAAAACTGCAAAACTGCTGCAAATAGCACAAAAAGAGAACGTTGAAAACCAAAGTGACGACGAGAGCCAATATAACGATGAGAACGACGATGGGGATTATTCTAAAACTTCGAATACTAATTCAATATTTTTTGATGAAAAAGATGTATTCGCTGCATGTGTCACACGCTACAATTGGCCGTTAATGATATATTTTTATAGAAAAGCGTTTAGCCGTGCAATAAGCCTGACACAGGTTGTTGTAAAAAAATTGAGAGTGCCATCTATGATGAGTCTTTTGAAAGAACGCGGGTTCAACAAATCTATTCTCTGTAACACAACATGATGGAATTCAGTGTTCGTTATGCTCGAGAGATTGTTAGAATTAAAACCTTTTTGTGAATTGTTTGTAGATGCATTTCCGGAACTAAAGCTCCGAGATGATATTTGGGCAACAATTCCAAATATTGTAACAGTTTTGAAGCCTGTTTATTCTGCAACGCTACAGCTGCAAAACGATCAACTGACTTTAAGTCAGGCTTTCGCTATTTGGACAATGTGCCATGAATCGATTTATATAATGAAAACAAACCTAGCAATTTTCTTAGCCGAAGCCATACAGATTCGAGCGGATAAACTTTTTACAGGGACCGAAGCTGGTCCTATTCTGGCAGCAGTTTATTTGGATCCAAGGTACCAAATACTTTTATCAAAAGAAATGAAAAACAGAGCTGTGAGTCATTTATGCGAGATGTACGCATATTTAAATAAATCGGAGGAAAAATCTAGAATACGCACTGATGACCTAGAATTGGGAGAATTAAATGAAACTTTAACGGATGGCGGAAGTGGCGAGGAAGATATACTGGAGCAACTGATGAGTTCAATCGAAAAGGAATGTGTCAATGCTGTTGTGACTGAGAGTAACACTGCTAGAGTTAACTTTAATATTGAGGAAGTTTTGCAATCATTTAATGGAATACAATGGCTTCGGAAAGATGAAAACATTTTCGAATATTGGAACAAACTGAAAATTACCTCGAAGCTCGAACCGATATAGGTTATTGTTTCAACTGGCAACAATAGTTTTCATATTTTTATATTCTTTATCTTTATTTTATGTATTTTTTATTTGGATTAAAAAAATTAACCACATCATACCGAAACCACGGTATATCACCCATACCATGGTTTGAAGCTTGATCATACCGTCGACCCATACCGTACCACGGTTTTACGTCTTGTGAAACCACCAAACCACACCACACAATATTTTTCTGTGGTTTCCAGCCCTGGTTAAAATTAATTGATGGACTTTAGAGTGTATATTTGTTTAATTTTTAGTTTTAGTTTAGTTTTAATGTAAAGAATGTACATAAAACTAAATGAATCGTTTATTCGAGAAAGGGCTCATGTCCACTTTTTCAAATTATTCAGGAAATAAAAAAAACTTTATATTGTCAGCAAAAATAAGGTTAGAAGGGAATTTGAGTTAATTGATGAATATGTGAGTCGCTATGAAATTATAGGCTGAATTTTGGGATTATTTGTCAATTGTTTCAGCTGGTATGCTCATTTTTAAAGCATGGACATGAGCCCTTTCTAGAATAAACGAATCGTTTATTCTTGAAAGGGCTCATGTCCACTTTTTCAAATTTGTAATTTAGGGCTTTTTGCAAGTCACATATTTTTTTTAATATTTATTACGTTTACAGTATCAAATGCTCTTTGAGAAGGTTCTGGAATATGGCCATGAAGTTCTGGATGAAGTTCTGGAATATGGCCATGTATGATGGAACTTGGCTATTTCTCCGATTAGGATGAAACTCGAAAGGTACAATGAAAATGGGATTCTAAAATTATTTTTAGATGAAGTTCTGGGATATGGCCAAGTAGGATGGAACTTGGCTATTTATCAACCGATTAGGATGAAATTCGACAGGTACAATGAAAATGGGATTCTAAAATTATTTTTAGATGAAGTTCTGGGATATGGCCAAGTAGGATGGAACTTGGTTATTTCTCAACCAATTTGGATGAAACTCGAAAGGCACAATGAAAATAGGATTCTAAAATGATTTTTAGACGAAGTTCTGGAATATGGCCATGTAGGATGGAACTTGGCTATTTATCAATTGATTAGGATGAAACTCGACAAGTACAATGAAAATGGGATTCTAAAATGATTTTTAGAAGAAGTTCTGGAATATGGCCAAGTAGGATGGAACTTTGTTATTTCTCAACCGATTAGGATGAAATTTGAAAGGTACAAGGGGAATTGATATTTAAAAATGGTTTATAGATGTAGGTTTGGAATATGGTCAAGTTTCATAATATTTGAACATATTCCAGAACTTTCTCTAAAAATCATCTTAGAATCCCATTTCCATTGTGCTTGCTCAATTTCATCAAAATTGGATAAGAAATGGCCAAGTTCCTTTCTAATTGGCCATATTCCAGAACTTCCTCTAAAAATCATTTAAGAATCCCATTTCCATCGTGCATGCTCAATTTAATCAAAACCGGTTAATAAATGACTAAGTTCCGTCCTAATTGGCCATATACCAGAACCTCCTCTAAAAATCATTTACCAGTCCCATTTCCATTGTGCATGCTCAATTTCATCAAAATCGGATAAGAAATGGCCAAGTTCCTTCCTAATTGGCCATATTCCAGAACTTTATCTAAAAATCATTTTAGAAACCCATTTCCACCGCCCACGTCAAATTTCATCAAAATCGGTCAAGAAACAGGTAAGTTCCACTTTAATTGGCCACTTTTTAATCTTGTATCACAATCAAAGTTTTATAATAATAAATATTGAACAGAAGTTCTCATCTTACCAGTAACAGGGAAAAAAATGTTTTTAACAGACCCGTTATGCCAGTATAATTTGTAGCTCTTATCAATTTTTTTGAGTAATGAAATTTTTCTTATTGATATTTTGGACAATTATCAATTAATGGAGTCGATTATTGATAAATTAAAACTTTTGGTGCAACAGAACTACGAAAAACTTATCAAAAACCTCAAACTTAGCGCTTATCAAAATATTACTTATCATTTATCATTTGGCGAATTGGTGCAACATAATTTTGATAAGCGAGTGCTTATTACTTAATATAACTCAATAAAATACTTATCAAATTTAAATTTAGTGCAACAGAAAATTATCAAAAATTATGATAAGTTGATAAGTAATAATAATAAGTGATAAGTAGTTGTTGCAATAGGGCCCAGGGCATTACTCTTAAAAAAAAACGATATGCATTATGGCACTAAATAGAATAAATAGCGAAACTGAGTTTACTCAAAACTAACACAAATGTCTATACAAGCCTTGCTGTCTCTACACAAAGGATTTATTGCGGTAATCTAGTTTAGTGATTTGTCGCTATATACCTACTACTGTGGCCAAAACGTAAAGCCAGTTTTTATTTATTTCAAAAAATATTTATTTATTCTTCTGTATTTCGTCGCCTTCAAAGTAATCCCCTCCCGACACAATACACTTATGCTAGCGTATTTTCGAATTTTCGAAACAAGAATTAAAGTCGCCTTCCGGGATAGCCTTCAAAGCTCGTAGCGATTCACGTTTTATATCTCCTATCGTCTCAAAATGATTTCCCGCAGTAGTCGTTGTCGTCGGTAGAGTTTCGGGAATAGCCAGAAGTCACACGGTGCTAAATCAGACAAATACGGAGGTTGTGGAACGATATGGATCGAATTTTTGGCGAAAAAGTCACAAGAACGAGCGCAGTGTTAGAAGATGCAATATCGTGGTGCAAATACCAAGAATTGTCTGCTCACAATTCTGACCTCTTCTTGCGAACAGCGTAATGCAAACGACGCATAACACTCAAATAATACTATTTGTTGATGGTTTGGCCGGGTGGAAGGAATTCTGAATGGACAACACCACGATAATCGATGAAAACTGTCAACATGGCCTTAAACACTTTCACGGCCTTCTTTGAACTGCTTATACCACTTGTAAACATTCCTTTCCGACAAATCATGGTCCCCGAGGGCTTTCTGCAACATCCTTAACGTTTCTGCACCCGAAATTTCATTTCGCAAACAAAATTTAATGCAACTTTTCTTTGCTCATTATAATTAGAAATTGTAAAAATCCGATCGCACTTTTAGCGTCGTACAAAACCAAGCGTAAAATAAAAACTGATGAATGTTTTGAAATAAAATTTGTCACAGATGTATATCACAATACTGCACAGTAGTATAAGCATGTTATAAAATAAACGATAAAGTAAAAACACAACAATATTTTACTTTTTAAATATTAGTTTAGTATTTAAAGAGCACATGTCCTGGACATGAGCCCTTTCTAGAATAAATGACTTTTTTTTGTAAGGTAGGTGCTGTTCCATTAACCATATGGTAATGTCGTCTTGCCATAAAACGTATATACGTGTCTGTGATACAAAACCGTCATAATACTAATTTTGACAAAAAGTGGACATGAGCCCTTTCTCGAATAAACGATTCAAATGCAACTTGAATATTGGACTGTTAATTGTTTAATATTTTCCAACTTAGCATTTCTTACGGAATTACCACTTCTTGTGATTGTCCGGGGTACTGTATGGTTCACAGGGTTCATCTGTTGAATACCTTCGATTATTTAATCTGCCACATTAACACCTGGGGCCATATTCCCTAACACATAAATGATGTCACAATTTGATTGATTGATCAGAATGTACGACCAAGCCTAAGCAAAATTCCCGGATGACACCGGGCCCTCCGTACACCCTTTGCATAGAACAAAACCGAAGGAAAGGAAAGTATATTAGTAACCAAGAATCAACCTGGTTCCAGGCACCTAAGTAGTTGATAGTTAGTAAATTTGTTAGTATAGTATATTTTCAGTAAAGTATTTAGCACAAGACAAAACAATTTCAAGTCAATTTACTGTGGTGCGATTCTGTCTCAGTGATAAAATGATATGATAAAATTGAATCGGTGTAAACAAAGCAAATAGCAGAATTCATTGTTTTTCGTATTATGCCTACTATGAAATTTAAAAGTTTGAATTTTATCAAGAAGTAAAGTAAAGGCAAAATAATTATTCATTATGCTAGGTTTACAGCGACACACGACACTAATATTGTATGAAGTATTCTACAAGTATTTTTCACTATAAGCCGCAGTTGCTATATTTATACCATTCAATACTTGATCGGTAATTTCAGACATTGCTAATATATTATACCAAAAACGATAAATATAGAGACATACAAAACATCAGCACCAAAAGTTGATAAAATCTTAGTGCGCTAGTGGGTAAGTATATACACGCAGTACGTTCTCTTTGCTTTTCTAAATACAAACAATTTTTTGTTGTTTTATTTATTAATGTTTATTACAGCCTCTTTAAGGTTGTTTATGGCGTTTATTTTTGCTTCGTCCAGTTCATTCTGCTTCTTAGCTATTTTCTTCACACGTTCGCGGACACATTTTCAATACAGAAGCTACTTAGAAACACACATTTGATAACTTCTGTATTTGTAAAGATTTTTCATCGCGGATTGAAGTTACATGCTTGGAATTGGTAAAAATAAATTATAACGGTTATTTTGAAAAGAAAACGGTATGACTGCTATAGCATGCATTTGCATATAAAACTTTTGTTTTGTTTACTGTACATATGACTGCTCTAGCAGTCTTGACTGTTATGGCAGTCATTTGATTGTAATAAATAATTTATCAATTACTATGCTAATGACTGCTATAACCGTCACATAATTTTAGAGTGGTTTTATTTAAAATTCTTTCAAAAAAACTTGTTTTTCGATTCTGAAGTGCTTTTAAAATATTAACAGAATTAACAAAAATAACTTTTTCAAAATTCTGGCTTTTTCTTTATTGAATTTCATCTATAAAAAGTAAATTTGTATACATTTGTGTACAAGTAAACTAAACTAAATTAAAAATATTGCATAGAAAAAAAAACATAAATAAACTTAATCAAAAAAAATCAAAAAAGAAAGTTACATAAAATGCTTATAAGATTTGCAAATTCACGCATTGATTAAATGGTAAGCCCCAAAGCAATCTGGACATAATACTGGTTTGTCTGGGCAAGATTTACACCGATACGAAGTTTGCTTCTTCTTATTGCTTGCGTAACATCTTTTACAACGTAAAAAATAAGTTTTCCGCTTATATCCAACCGGCAGTGGAATTCTTTCCATAATGTGATGATTTAGATAGCTGGAACTTGTTGGTGTTGAATCGGATTCCGTTGTAGAAGGAACTGGCGATCTAGAAAGCAAATTAGCATCTGTAAACAATGATGAAGTTTCAAGCCGAGAAAGGCCTGGAGATCCTCTGAATGAAACAGCCGGTGATACATTTTTCTTTGGTCGACCTCGATTTGTATTGGTCAAGGTATGACC
Organism: Tipula helvola; assembly: GCA_963556165.1. Taxonomy (NCBI): domain Eukaryota; kingdom Metazoa; phylum Arthropoda; class Insecta; order Diptera; family Tipulidae; genus Tipula; species Tipula helvola. The sequence goes on from OY744482.1 coordinate 173,156,859, forward strand.
ATCTTGTTTATCCGGTGGAAGATTAATCAGCGATTTTATTAATAAATCTCTATACGTTAGGAATGAAACTTTACTATGAAATTTCCTATATATGTAATAACTGTTCCATACGCTCACATCCAATAAGTGAAATACGACTTTTTTGTACCAGCGTATGGTCTTTCGTGGCGAAGAGTAATACGATATCATTTGATCGCTTCGATCAACCCCAGACATGTGTTCGTTGTAATGTGCTATATCGTGAGGTTTCCAGAGCTTTTTACCGTGTTTATTTTTGGTCTCAATTATTTTAGGGTGATGTGCAGTACTAATTGATAATACATCCCTCTTGTCTTTCCATTTTGATACATATATTAGTCCTTTCCTTCTCCACACAATTTCACCTTTTTTTAACTTTTTATCAACAACTTGTTTTGGAATACCTTTTCTGTTGGATCGAAGAGTCCCAGAACAATATGTTCTATTCGATAGTAGTTCTTCAGATAAACTCAAGCTGTTGTAGAAATTATCCATAAATAAGTGGTGACCTTTATTTAAATAGGGTTGCATCAACCGTAATACTAGTGCCTGTGTTTTGGACATTGTGACAGATGACTCAACTTTGCCTTCATAAATTTCCATAGATAGCACGTATCCGTCACTTGATGTAAGTGTATAAAATTTTATCCCGTACTTGGCCTTTTTACCCTTGATGTATTGTCTAAAGCTTAATCTGCCCCGAAATAAAAGTAATGATTCGTCTAAAGACAGTTCCTTAGCCGGCGAAATTGCTAAATTATAGTTCACCAGAAGAGGGTTTAGTATCGGAGAAACTTTCCCCAACTTGCCACCACTTTCAGCATAACCATCTTCTGTCATATGGCAGTTAAAACACCGTAATATTTGTTCAAAACGGCGGCCGGACATAGTAAATTGAAATATTGGTGAGTAATACAAGGAATCTTTTGAGAAAGAATGGCGTATGCTTGGGCTATGTCTCTGACCTTGTAGAAGGCAGAGCCCCAAAAATTTACAAATCTCTAATTCACTAGTATCGTGAAAGGCAGCATTACGCCGATTTCTTGTATTAGGTTGGAATTTACACAATTCCTTCCCGTAAGCATTAGTTGCATTTACCAATTTTCCAAGTATATCCTTTGTGAATATTTGATCGAAAATATCTCGTGGGCTTGAATTTTCGTCAACGTTAATTTTGAGACCAGCGTCTTTATTGGAAAATGGAAAATCTGGTATGCTTTTTATATTTTCGTGCCAGTTTTCATCGTTGTCATCCACTAAATTATCCAAATTTTCGTTCACTTGGATTGGAATAGTCTCCAATTCTTCTTCACTTGCTGTTTCCGACTCATCTTCGCTTGGACTATAGTCTGGATCTCCATCAAATTCACCATCATCGGAAAAGGGATCATGTTCTGAGTAATTAAGACATTCGCTATTTTCATCTTCGGAGCTAACTTCTTCAAATAATTGGCGAAGCCTTTCGCAATTTTTTTCATATGAACACATTTCTATAATAATATAATATTATTACAAAACAAATTATCAAAAATAATATAAGTTAAACAAATACCTTACTCATAAAACAACAGTTGACCACTCAGAATGACACTTTTTTATTAACTGAATAAACTTGTATGAAACAATGAATGCTATTGACGATTGGAGCATCACGGATTCCACCTAGTGGAACATTTTTAAACTGAGCTGCCTGATAATTTGACGTTCGAAATTGTTGTAAATAATTCCAATTTTGATTTGTAAACACAATTTTTACTTATCGGATTGCTAATAATTGTAAATAATTCCAATGTTGGACTATAAAAACAATTTTTAATTACCGCATTGCTAAATTTTCTTTCGTCGCATTTGTGACAAATGTCAGTTTATCAGGTGCATCATTTTAACTATTGTCCTCGAGAGGCGCTTTCTCTACTTTTACAATCGTCAATAGCATTCATGCAATTCTTTGTGACGAAAAAAAGCAAATTAATAGACTTCACTCGAAGACGGGGAATTCCCTGTTTAAACAACTTTTTTAAAAGGTAATAAACGTTACATAGGCAGAAAATAAATTTGTGTGTAATATAAAAGAATGAAGAATATTATAGGCGTCACCGATTGACTATTACATCGATATATATTTATGAATGCTATAGCAGTCATAACCCATTACATAAAAAAGAAATTGAATGCTATAGCATTCATATCCGTGAACGTGTTAAATCAGTGTTGTGCCGCGTAATCTACATGGCGTAATTACACGATTGTCTACACGTGTAGACAATGTATGTAGAAAATTCAAAAAATGACGTCGACAACGTAGACAATGTCGACAATGTAGACAATGCGGCGACAATACACAGCAACAAAATTTTTTGATAACTTCATTTCAAGTGGAATTAATTCAATATGCACAGGCCTAGTTAAAAGTGTGATATTTGTATATTTGATTCATTTGGTGCAGTCTTATCAATTTAAATGCCAGAATACTGTGCTTAAAAATTACAAAAATTTGATATTAAGTGTCTTTTGTTACTAAAAGTATTTTAAAAATGTTAATTTAATTTCAAAAACGTTTAGTGCTCCAAAGATTTATTTATGTATAGTGAATTTTATATTAAACTTATGCAAAGTTTAAGCAAAGTATCCTGTTATTTAAAATGGTAAAACTGTACCAAATGAATCAAATATACAAAACTCTCACTTTAAATAACGTATTGGATTAAATAGATTCCCCAATATAATTACAATTTTAACAATTAAAAATAAAAATTACTCCGACACTATTTCCGTGTAACTTCATAAAGCAAATTTATGTTGTAGTTCACCTCTGTCCGCTGGAGCACATTATCGATCGTACCATATTCGTCAATAGTTTTACTCAATTTTAAACGGAATCGGTACTAATGACCGTATTACAAAATCCAGAATGAACAAAATCCCGTAGATCAGAAAAAAGCCGTATTACAAAATCTCGTATTTCATAATCCCGTATTTCAAAATCTCGTAGTATGAATTTTTTACGGGATTACGGGATTAATCAAATTAAAAACAATTTTTGGTTTTAAGTAACTATATTTTGTATTTTTTTTTTTAATAAATAGTTTTAAAAATAATATTATTTAATTTAAAACTAAATTATTTCGAAAATCTGTATGTATGTATGTATTTTATACGTTTCCAGACGGATCATCTAATCAAAGTGAATTTTGCATAAGGGTTTTATACCAAAATGAGCAGGTTTTCGTTGAATTTTCGAAGGGGTTCGGCCCCTTAGTCTAAGTGCCCCCAAACAAAATGTTTGTAGAATATCGAGGTAGTTACATATTTTTGACATTTTATTGCCATCTTCTACTTATGAGCAGATTTTCGTGATATTTTTGAAAGGTTGGGCCCCTGGATCTAGATGCCCTCGAACACTCCAATTAAGTTCAAACGACTACATCTTGTTCGAATTGCGCTTGATATCACCATCAATAAGGCACAAGGACAATCGCTGAAGACAACTGGAATAAATTTAGAGGCTGAATGCATCTCTCATAGTTAATTATATGTGGCTTGCTCTCAAGTCGGTAATCCAAAAAAACTATTTATCTATGCCAAAGATGGTAAAACACGAAACATTGTCGAGAAGCTTTGGCTTGTATTAGGTACCATTATTTAATCTTATTTATTTAAATATATTTTATTACTAAAATGTTGCTTTCGTTTATTTACATCAAGAACTTCGATTTCTTTATACTTTGAAACTACAATTATTTAATTTTATTCGATTTAATAGGTACAGATGAAACATTTGAAGTTTATTACATACTTTGCTAAAATAAAATAAAAATATTTTCTTTTATCCGGGGCAAAGCCAAGTACTCCAGCTAGTCCTTTTATAAAAATCGATTTTATTTTTTATGGGAGTAAACTTTCTGTTTTTTTCTGTTCCAAGCCCCTACCCCTTGTAATTTTTTTACTTTTTATGACCCATACACAAATCACAAATACACACACACAAACGCATACACGACCCCATATCTCGTATTCTATTATGATACATTGGCTTAGGCTAGGTTAAAAATCGCGCGATTTTTAACCTAACCTAAGCCGATCATGATAGCTATCATGATATCATGATAGCTATCAAGCTATCATGATAGTTATCAAGCTATCATGATAGAATACGGGATTTTGGCATACGGGATTTTGGGATACGGGATTTTGTAATACGGGATTTTGGAATACGGGATTTTGGATTACGGGATTGTGTATACGGGATTTTGTAAACGGTGTTTTGTCATACGGGCAACTGTACCCAGCCCATTTTAAACGTAAGGACACTTTTGGTTCGATTCTTTGGTTTGGCAAATTTTCTGAAAACTTTGCTTCTAATTCTTCCTCGATGTTTATACATAATTCATCATTAATCCTGAGGGAATAATACACGTGCAACAATTAAAAAATTTCCTAAATTTAAAATCTGCATTAATCCTTTATAATAACTATTCTAAAATTAATTAAGTATAAATTTAATACTCTGAAATAAATTATAAATTAATCTTGATCTACTATAAATAAATTAACATTAATGGTTTGTATAACAATATTTAAACCAATTACCACCGCTATCGCCTTAGCCTGTGCCATTTTGGTTGGATTTCTCAGGTATTTCTGAGCTAAAACCTATTTTAACTAACTATATCAATACTAATACCAAAACTAACATTAACATTAATACCAATATGAACATTAACACCAATACCAACATCAACATCAATACCAATACCAATATTCACATCAATACCCATACCAACGTCAATACTAACATTATGACATTAATGCTTCGATTACACTAAAAAATTAATTTCACTAAATTTAATTCAATTGAATTTTAATAAAAAATTAATTTAATTTTATCAAATTCAGTGAGGCCCAAAATCTAATGTACTTTCACCATTAATTCTTAATTCAAAATCACCTCTTAACCCCTTAATTAATTAATTCAATTCGGCATCTAAATTGAAAGGATAGCAAATTGTAACTAACTAAATATCCTGAAATTGAAGATGCATAAAAATTTTAATTCTAAATTATGAATTTTAAATACTAAATATCTTTTTTTTAAACTAAAATCACAGATAAGAATAGACAGATGTGGATCTTGTATGGGCCATATTTACATTCTAATTTTCAATACCAAATTCCAATCCAATTCGTTTAGAGCAGGACGTACATTTCTGTCCCTTTTTATCCTTTTTTACGTATGGCTATTTTGATTATATCAAAGCAAACATAAAATCAAACAACATTTTATTTTATAATATATACGTCCTGCTCTAAACGAAATGGATTGGAATTTGGTATTGAAAATTAGAATGTAAATATGGCCCATACATGTTCCACATCTGTCTATTCTTATCTGTGCTAAAATCAGAAACTAAAAATCTGAAATCCTATAAAATTTCATTTCCCAATCTATAGTTTAACTAGCTATTGACTTCAAAAATTAACCCTTTCAAACGCCATTTAAAATTGACTTTCTTCCAAAAAGAAAATACGTAGCACAATTATGCACTACTATGATATGGGATTGCTAATAAAACTGTAGTGTGAACATAAATACATAAGAGAACGATCGCACAAGAGAAATTAGACAAAAATTAAAAATTACGGTTGGTCGAAGCGATGAAAGTTGATGTACAATATATTGTACAAGGCGTTTGAGAGGGTTAAATAAATTAATTAACTAATTCCAGAAATACCACTAAAATCAAAATTAAATAATTAATTGTTTAAAATTTTATTCTGCTTAAGAAACTCTACAAAATATGTAGTTTTAATTTGGAACATCTTAAATACGAATAACTCAAAGTTGCCATACTAAACTAGATTAAATAAATCGAGTACACATATATTACACATATAAATAATAGAAAATAAAATAAAAAATATATAAATAAATAATGAATAATAAATAAATGAAATAGGTAAGCAATTATCAATTAAACCCCAACACAAAAATTTAATTAATTACCGTAAAATGGGGTGAATAGAAACAGCGGGGTGAATAGAAACAAAACTTTGAAAAATAATTAACTTGATAATTTTTCATAATACATAATTAAAAAAAAGCAACGTTAATTTTTTAAGTTGGTGATGAGTGCAAAAATTGAAATAATAGGGATTTTTGGTGGAACACCATCAGTTTTAAAGAATATATTGGTAAATATAAATCAACATTTTTTGGTTCGAAAAATACTCTAAAAAACTTTGTATGTAATTTAGCCATCGTTGGAGTAATATCAGAGAAAATTCATGTAAGTTGTTCAATTATGTCTTCTTTTTACTTGTGTAGTTAAAATTGTAATTAACTTTTACCGTTTTTCCTAAATTTTACCAATTTGTACTTTAGTGTCAAAAATAAGGAAGTGTGGGGTGAATAGAAACACCAGAAATTATTGATTTTATTCACATTACCAAGTTTTCGTTACAACATAATACTTAACATAATACTTAAAATTAAAAACGGCCAATTTCGAAATTTCTTGTGCCGCTCTCTAAAAACGGCCAATTTCGAAATTTCTTGTGCCTCTCTCAGAGAAGTCCTCGTAAAATGATGTATGGTGTCTGACTTCTCAACACTTGTATAAAACTGTGCTATGTTTAGTATAAAACTTTGCTATATTTGAGCAAGAAACTACTAAAAGAGCTATAAATTCTAAAATAGTTTTAATAGGCCGTATTAGGCCTAACCATGAATACAGCACAAGTAGCTGCGTGATGAACCGAAACGTAAATGTATTACGAAACATAATACTTAAAATTAAAAACGGCCAATTTCGAAATTTCTTGTGCCGCTCTCAGAGATGTCCCCGTAAAATTTCTCAATGAGGGTAGGTTTTTCTAGTTGCATAAGTGTTGAGAAGTCAGACACCATACATCATTTTACGGGGACATCTCTGAGACCGGCACAAGAAATTTCCAAATTCGCCGTTTTTAATTTTAAGTATTATGTTTCGTAATACATTTACGTTTCGGTTCATTTACACCCGTAATCCCCGTGATTTCTCAATGAGGGTAGGTTTTTCTAGTTGCATAAGTATTGAGAAGTCAGACACCATACATCATTTTACGGGGACATCTCTGAGACCGGCACAAGAAATTTCGAAATTGGCCGTTTTTAATTTTAAGTATTATGTTTCGTAATACATTTACGTTTCGGTTCATTTACACCCGTAATCCCCGTGATTTCTCAATGAGGGTAGGTTTTTCTAGTTGCATAAGTGTTGAGAAGTCAGACACCATATATCATTTTACGGGGACATCTCTGAGAGCGGCATAAGAAATTTCGAAATTGGCCGTTTTTAATTTTAAGTATTATGTTTCGTAATACATTTACGTTTCGGTTCATTTTCACCCGTAATCCCCGTGATTTCTCAATGAGAGTAGGTTTTTCTAATTGCATAAGTGTTGAGAAGTCAGACACCATATATCATTTTACGGGGACATCTCTGAGAGCGGCACAAGAAATTTCGAAATTGGCCGTTTTTAATTTTAAGTATTATGTTTCGTAATACATTTACGTTTCGGTTCATTTTCACCCGTAATCCCCGTGATTTCTCAATGAGAGTAGGTTTTTCTAATTGCATAAGTGTTGAGAAGTCAGACACCATATATCATTTTACGGGGACATCTCTGAGACCGGCACAAGAAATTTCCAAATTCGCCGTTTTTAATTTTAAGTATTATGTTTCGTAATACATTTACGTTTCGGTTCATTTACACCCGTAATCCCCGTGATTTCTCAATGAGGGTAGGTTTTTCTAGTTGCATAAGTATTGAGAAGTCCGACACCATATATCATTTTACGGGGACATCTCTGAGAGCGGCATAAGAAATTTCGAAATTGGCCGTTTTTAATTTTAAGTATTATGTTTCGTAATACATTTACGTTTCGGTTCATTTACACCCGTAATCCCCGTGATTTCTCAATGAGGGTAGGTTTTTCTAGTTGCATAAGTATTGAGAAGTCAGACACCATACATCATTTTACGGGGACATCTCTGAGACCGGCACAAGAAATTTCGAAATTGGCCGTTTTTAATTTTAAGTATTATGTTTCGTAATACATTTACGTTTCGGTTCATTTACACCCGTAATCCCCGTGATTTCTCAATGAGGGTAGGTTTTTCTAGTTGCATAAGTGTTGAGAAGTCAGACACCATATATCATTTTACGGGGACATCTCTGAGAGCGGCATAAGAAATTTCGAAATTGGCCGTTTTTAATTTTAAGTATTATGTTTCGTAATACATTTACGTTTCGGTTCATTTACACCCGTAATCCCCGTGATTTCTCAATGAGGGTAGGTTTTTCTAATTGCATAAGTGTTGAGAAGTCAGACACCATACATCATTTTACGGGGACATCTCTGAGAGCGGCACAAGAAATTTCCAAATTCGCCGTTTTTAATTTTAAGTATTATGTTTCGTAATACATTTACGTTTCAGTTCATTTACACCCGTAATCCCCGTGATTTCTCAATGAGGGTAGGTTTTTCTAATTGCATAAGTGTTGAGAAGTCAGACACCATATATCATTTTACGGGGACATCTCTGAGAGCGGCATAAGAAATTTCGAAATTGGCCGTTTTTAATTTTAAGTATTATGTTTCGTAATACATTTACGTTTCGGTTCATTTACACCCGTAATCCCCGTGATTTCTCAATGAGGGTAGGTTTTTCTAATTGCATAAGTATTGAGAAGTCAGACACCATACATCATTTTACGGGGACATCTCTGAGAGCGGCACAAGAAATTTCCAAATTGGCCGTTTTTAATTTTAAGTATTATGTTTCGTAATACATTTACGTTTACCCGTAATCCCCGTGATTTCTCAATGAGAGTAGGTTTTTCTAATTGCATAAGTGTTGAGAAGTCAGACACCATATATCATTTTACGGGGACATCTCTGAGAGCGGCACAAGGAATTTCGAAATTGGCCGTTTTTAATTTTAAGTATTATGTTTCGTAATACATTTACGTTTCGGTTCATTTACACCCGTAACCCCCGTGATTTCTCAATGAGGGTAGGTTTTTCTAGTTGCATAAGTATTGAGAAGTCAGACACCATATATCATTTTACGGGGACATCTCTGAGAGCGGCACAAGAAATTTCGAAATTGGCCGTTTTTAATTTTAAGTATTATGTTTCGTAATACATTTACGTTTCGGTTCATTTACACCCGTAATCCCCGTGATTTCTCAATGAGAGTAGGTTTTTCTAATTGCATAAGTGTTGAGAAGTCAGACACCATACATCATTTTACGGGGACATCTCTGAGAGCGGCACAAGAAATTTCGAAATTGGCCGTTTTTAATTTTAAGTATTATGTTTCGTAATACATTTACGTTTACCCGTAATCCCCGTGATTTCTCAATGAGAGTAGGTTTTTCTAATTGCATAAGTGTTGAGAAGTCAGACACCATATATCATTTTACGGGGACATCTCTGAGAGCGGCACAAGGAATTTCGAAATTAAAATTTGACAGTTTAATGTTTATTCAGTATAAATGTACATACTGTGTACAAATGTACAAATTGTGTCCAAAGAAACTATCAATTAATATTTATTTTACTATAATGCATTTAAATCTTAATCAATTTCTTTATAAATATTTTTCAGGATGAATACCATTTGGATAAGAGTTTTGAATGTTTTTTTCTGGATGGAGTGACAATTTCCTTTAATTTTAGCCGAGACACATATTTTGAAAAAAAGCCTTTTCGGGATGGAAATTTCGTGCTAACTTCCTATACGTCAAGAGAGATAGGTCGAAAAATTTAAGGACAACTTACCCGTTAAAGAATTCATCTGCTCGTTTCTGAAATGATACAAGCAAGCATTATCTCACCGCCGGTTATGCCAATATACCAAAAGAAATCGGGCTGCTCGTTTCACCAGAAATCATAAATGAATATAGAAATAGAAGAAAACCGAAATTCAATGACTGTTTCTATTCACCCCAATAGCAGGTGAATAGAAACAGTGAGGTTTTTTTTAAAAAAAATCCGCCATATTCATTTCTAATAGATCAAAGTAGTTTGAAAAGGAAAGAGTGCACCAAGACCCATATTTTAAGATATTTCATTATATTGAAAACAAATATCCTCTTAGCAGTACATGCTTGTAAACTTGAAAAGTGTTTCTATTCACCCCATTTTACGGTAGTTAATTTTTAAACAAATTCTAAAATTCGTATTTAAAATCTTCTAAGACCTGAAATCATATATGTTTAATTTGCAAATTTACAAATTTACATCTTAATTAGCTAATTCTAAAAATAGCTCTAAGTCAAATTAAATAATTAATTGCTTATTACTGTATTCCGTTTAAATCACACTTCATAATAGTTTAAAATAATCAAGAACACATTAAATACTAACAACTTAAAGTTGCCATACTAAATATAATTAAATAACTGAAATATAAATCAAACCCTATTGTTTTTCTATTTGTACCAATTAAAAAAAACAATTAGCACAAAATCTATGAATTCAATCATAAAGTAATTTACAATAAAACCCATAACTTGTACAACAAAATTAAAATTCAGATTCAATTTGGTTTAGGAATCCAAAACTTTACGAACCCTTGCCCCAAAGAAAATCGTTTGAAAAAACTACTATATTTGAACTTTTGAGAACCACTGTATTTTGGACGATTAAATAAAATAAAATGAAAATATAAGTTTTTTCAACGCATTCCATCCAATAAAAATTGTTTTCAATCCATGCCCCAACATATCTACTTACATCGCATAAAGAATAAATTGCAAAACAATAATAAATCGATCACACTCGATGCCATCGATGTACAGTAAACGAAAAGCTATGCATACAAATACAACCGTATTTAAATGTGTTTGTTTATACACAAAACCGACGGAAATCCTTTCTATGAATAACGGTAATTCTAGAAGTAAGTAATACAACCGAGATTCATCAACAATACAACAATAAATAAATATATCTACAAACACACGCACCAATCGCAAAATACATTCAACATGTGATATTCGATATATGTATGTAATATGTACAATGAAATTCATAATAACTAGTATTTACCGTAGAACATTAACACTAACATACCCCAAAGTACATTTGTATACCCTATAGTCTTTTTCTTTATTACAGTGGTAGACATTCGTATAAACGCACTATGTTTTTTTAATATAGTTCTAAGAGTAAAGTGTTTTGATTTTTTTCAAGTAGTCTAAATTATGTCTATCATCTTAGATCTGTTGATAAGATAAACCATTAGTAAAAATTTTAATGTTTTACTTTAATAAATTGAAAAATCTAAATTTCAGGTGGACATTCGTATAAACGCACTTCTGATAATGTACTAAAATAAAAACCAAAATTAGCAATTTTTCATATATTATTTTATTTAATATTTGGTCTGGCCCCGACCGTTCTGAATAACTTCGAAAATTCGAGAGGGCATTGAATTTGTTAAATTTTTGAGGGTTTTCTGATCAATTGTGGCCCAACATTCACGGATGGCACTTTTCAAATCTTTAACTGAATTATATTGCTGTTCATTTCTATAAACTTTTCGGGGAAGGCCCTCTAAAGATTTTCGATAGGATTGCAATCAGGACTATTGCCTATCCAAGATCTCAGCTCGCCAGAAAGGTCTAATCCGCAAAGAAGCTATACACGAAACCGTCTATCATGCAGGCCATTGGATCTTCCTATGACGACCCGACACATTGTCCGTATTTTTAATAGTTCACCGAACATAAAATGGACAAAATTTTGGATCAAACCACTTTTAACGGCCATCCATACGCATAATTCGCTCAAATTTGCTCGTAAATACATGTCGTCGATAACGGGTTGGCAGAGTGTGATTTTTTCTTACGGAAAAAAAATTAATCTGGATTTTCCCGACTGCTACAGATGCTACTGGCATAATTTGGAGGAACATGGCGTCGTTAGGTCGAAGCGTAATTTTGTGGCGGTGTGTTATGGTATGCGGAGCATTTTCTTATAACGATGAGCTTCCCATCTGCTTTATAACGACACGAATGAACTTCCGTATGTACGTGAAACTTTTGGAAGACGTTTTGATAAATTATCTGGATAATAACATCAACAAAAATTATAATTTTCAACAAGACAATGCCTCGATCCATGCTTCGAAGGAGACCACACCGTGGTTTCTCGAGAAAAACATTCCCCTTCTTGAATGGCCAGCTTGCAGTCCTGATTGCAATCCTATCGAAAACCTTTAGAGGGCCTTCCCTGAAAAGTTTATGGAAATGAACAGCAATATAATTCAATTAAAGATTTGAAAAGTGCCATCCGTGAACGTTGGGCCACAATTGATCTGAAAGCCCTCAAAAATTTAACAAATTCAATGCCCTCTCGAATTTTCGAAGTTATTCAGAAAGGTCGGGGCCAAACCAAATATTAAATAAAATAATATATGAAAAATTGCTAATTTTGGTTTTTATTTTAGTACATTATCAGAAGTGCGTTTATACGAATGTCCACCTGAAATTTAGATTTTTCAATTTATTAAAGTAAACCATTAAAATTTTTACTAATGGTTTATCTTAGCAACAGATTTAAGATGATAGACACAATTTAGACCACTTGAAAAAAATCAAAACTAAAACTCTTAGAACTATATTCAAAAAACATAGTGCGTTTAAACGAATGTCTACCACTGTATAACAAAAAGACCGCCAAAATTCCCTTACCCAAGCAATTTTAATAAATAAAAGAACAAATTTTGCACAATCCATCATCACACATATGTATATGTATTCCAATACGTATGATGCGAAAATACCTGTATAAATAACGATAGCTGAGAGTACCGTTAGTTTTTTTTAAACACGTTTCATCACGTTTTCCTTGTTCAAAAATCATCACATCTTAAAATTATTTTTTGCACTACACTATTCACTAAACACACACGTTTTACGTGTTTGTATACACATTACACATATATGTATGAGAAAAACCCTTCTACGCCACATAACACAACACAACACATCACATTAAAACTATTATAACTATTATACATATTATGTAGATCTACTTTTACACTAATTCACTAAACTATTTCACTATACTATTACACTACATAACAACACAACACATAATTTAAATCAAACTAAAAAAAAATACACAAATGATGTCACAATATTTAATATTATGAAATTTAACAAAATTGCGAATTTCATATCCTGCAACACCAAAGTGGTGTATAATTTTACACAATATTGTGAATCCGGCAGTAATACTATTGTCGAAACCACAATAAGCATTTATGTATATCGCTTTTTCGTTGGTTTTGCACTCATTACTGAATTTTTGTTTGGAATTCAGCAGTTTTAGAGGAATCTAAAATTTAGTACAAAATATGTTTTAATCTACTACAATTTTCTAGTTAAGAAATGCACGTTACACTTGTGTATGAGAATGCCATTTTCCAGTAAAATTGTGTAGTATTTTTGTTAAATTGGCATAATTGTCAATAGACAATTATTATGTGTTCGGGAATAGGCTCCTGGAGAGGCTATACTGAAGTACATAAGTTGTGTAAGACAAATGCCGGCACAATAGTTGATGATGTTTGTAAGTTTCGAAAAATTCGATTATCGATAAGTTTGTATTAAAGATACCCAGAACTTTATCAAAGGCATCCGAAAGACATTCGAACAGTTTGCTGGAACTCGATACTATTAGTAATTAGAAACAATCCTTTTTACATACAAATTTATTAATATTCGCGATATTTTTATTAACCATGGTCCATAGCACTGGAAGGGAAGCAATAATTTTCTTATTTTCTCCACTCATTTCATTCATAATTACAAAATTCCAACACACAAACGATTTAATTACAATAATTTTGAAACATTCTCATTGACACTGATGTTTTTTGATATTTGATATACTACACTAAACCGACAACATTTTCTGCAATGAACGCACCCCACCCACTGACAAACAAAATAAACTCGATAACTTTAAAATCATTGCATTAGTTTTCTTTTAATGTCCGATTTAGACGTACCAACATTGTTTTCCCAACAAAAAATGAAGATATTAGTACATTATGATTTTCATTTGCAAGACAAGAACAAAAATATAAACCAACAAAAATTTTGTTGGGTTTTTTTTTTCAATTGTTACTATAAACTACTTTACCATTTGTTACTATAAAAATAAATTTGACTACAACATATACTTGACCCGAATATATTTTTGATATTTTATAGTAACAAACAACCACAAACACAAGAATAGTATACTATGAAACTTCCCCAGGTAATCATTTTTGGTTTGATTTTACCAAATTTGTACTGCTGTCACTGCCATCTATGTAATTTGTATTGAGTTAGTAACCACAGGATTTAAATGCTTTTCATATTAGCTGCGTTGGCTTTGGACTTCAAAAATGTAAAGTCGTTTTCTGACTTTAAAGTTTTGTAATTTAGTTTTATTTGAATTACAATTGCTGCGTTTATACCGCAGCTAAATTAGCAATGCTAAACCGAAATGACAACTATAGCAACGGTATAAATGCGACATATACCTAGCTCAGCCAACTACAATAGCATTGCTAAATATCATTGCTATGAAACTGACATTTGTAGCTCGGCTAGTTTAGCAGTGGTATAAACGCAGCAAGTGTCACTTCTTATAGAAATATTTTGAAACTGTTATAAAATAAATCATTTTAATGTGATAATTATTAAAAATAAAACGTAAATTTTTTTAAGTCCAAAATCAACGCTGCCGGTATGAAAAGCACTTTATAGTAAGCTTTTATTTCAATTTGACCAGAATGATATTATGTAATATGAAAAATTTTAGTATACAGACAAACTCTGTTACTTCTTCTTATATGTTTAAATTCAAACATTTATGATATACATATGTATCTCAGAGATTATAATTAAGAATTTGTAACGTTTTCATTTAAAAATTTGTCTTTTGAAAAAAAAAAATATTTCCCATAAGTTTTTATGAAAAGTTTGAATTTTTCCTCGTTTCTAATTCCTGAACACATAAAAGGTTCGTTTTTTAGATTGTGGCTTTATATAATCTAAGTTGCTTTGATTGCATACAATGATGAGATTTCATGTTTATAGCAAAAAAATAAACAAAATACAAAAAGTATAATAATTATGTCAAATGGTAACCATTTATGTTTTGAATTTGTTTACCTATTATGTATTTATATTTTTCATTTTAGCTAAAAAAATAATTATTCTTCGAAATGAGGTGGTGTCACCAGCTTTTAGTTTGGATCGAATTGGTAATTGAACATAATAAATTTTAGGTTGTTGTTTTGTTGTGATTAAAATTTTTTTATTTCCAGATACTGAGGCCCGATTGTATGAACGCGGATAGAAGATTAATCGGCGGATTAATCGTCGCTTGGATTGTATGAACGACGATAAATACGAAAATTAATCCAAGGATTCTTTTCTATCCACTGTTTTTATCTTCTCTTTTTATTGTCTAAAACAGTGGATAGAAAATGTTGTTTATTTTTTTTGACATAATTTTAATTTTATTTGTTTGGTTCGGCGCGGCGGAACATTTTGATTGTTGTTGCGTTTATTCAAAAAAAATCGGAATGGAATCGAAAAAACGTAAAATTTGAAATGCCCAACTCAAATTTTTTTTTCTATTGCAGAAAAACATAAAAAAATACTTTCGTGTACAATAAGTACACACATAAGAATGTAAATAAACAATAAATTAAATTTGAAACGTCAAAAAAGTGTTGACACTCCAAAATAAACTGCAATAAAAACTGCAATAAACAGAGGATGGAATTTTTTTTATCCGTGTTTATACAATCGACGAAAAAAAGAATCGTCGGTTGAAGATTAATCTGTATCGCCGGATTTTTTTTAATCTATCCGTGTTCATACAATCGGGCCTGAATGCAACTACAATGAGGAATATTTATTTTCGAACCCTGATTGGCAAACCATGGAGGCCGAAGATGCTGCAACCCCGACTGAATATGGTAAATACGAGTTACAATTATAGTGCTTAAATTAAAATTTTAATTCCAGAGTCTGAAATATTCTTCCCAGAAAAGGAAACGGAGCGGGATCTGCCAGTAGGTATGTGAATTCTGTTTAATTAACTGTATTATAGCGTATTATTATTGTGATTTAATTTTAGAGGATTGAAGCGGTCAGGCAACATCTTTTTATATGTGATTTAAAAGATTCCCAATACAAAAATAAAGCGATAAGGCAAAGGATATGGGAGGAAATTGCTATTTCGATCCGTATGTTATATAACCTGTGAGAATAAAATATTAAGTTAATAATATTTAACCATTTTATATAGATAAGACAATAAAAGATGTGGCCAATATAAAAAAAAAATGGGAGTGCATAAAGTCGTGCTACGTCAAGTCGAAGAAATCTGAGCCCAGTGGAACCGGTAAACCATACAAAGCATACAAATATGCAAAAGCTTTATCGTTTTTAAACGACACCGTCGAGCCTAGACCGTAAGTAAAAAATAATCGGATTTAAATGTGTTTCAATCTAAAATAATTTTCATGAATTTTTTCTTTATTTCAAAACAACTTCCTTATCCAATATGGGTTCTAGCGAGAGCTTCGCAGGGAGCCCAGTACCACCCCGAAAAAGTAAGCCAATTTAAATTACCTATCTGAAACCCATTTTCGCGCTAAAAAAGCAGAATGAATTTTCCCCGATTCATTGCCTTTTTAAGTTGGCGGAAAAGTGGATGCCATATACGTAATAGCAAATGAACATTGTTATTTTTAGAGATGTGACGGTTTTCTTGAATATTTTTAATCTATATTTTTAGGAAAAACGACATCGAACCATAATTTGGCTCAGGAGAATTTCGATATTAGAAAACAAGCGTTCCAAGAGCTGATCAACAAAAATGCGCAGCCAACACTAGCCCAGCCCCAACCCTAGTCTCAAAAACATCGCAAGATGTTTTTGGGGACTATGTAGCTTTGCAGCTAAAATCGCTGACCGAAGTGAAAGCAAATGAGCGGAATTTCGAATTGCGGAAATACTTTATAAAGCCAAACAAAAACAAATAATGAATTCAAATAAAACATAAAAATTTAAAATTTTATTTGTTTATTTATCTTTTGTGTCGAGGAAAAGCACATATGGAAGCATTTGCTTCCAAGCACATATATTTGCTTCCATTATAGGCAGAAAAACCTCTTTTAAAATAAAATTGAATTATTTTTTCAAAAATTGTATTGCCGCCAAAACTTCCTCGTTTCGAAAGTTTCTATATTGAAAAAAATAAAAAATTATTAAATAAATATGTTTGAATTTAGTTTAGTAATTATTTACAAACTAAATTTTATCCATTTGCCAAGAAACAGCGCCTTCGTTATTGAAGTATTCGGCAAATTTCTCCCTTACTTCTTTGGCCTCCTTGCTTGAATTATAAAATTTCGTTTTCATGCCTCTCATGTTGTCCGTTACATCATTCCTCCAGATTTCATCGCTTTCTGTGCCGTCAATATTATTCACATCAATTAATCCCGGTATAAGATATGGTGTAGGAGATGAATGTTGCCTTAACCAATTGTGGAGACACACCAAAGCGCCAATTATTTTTTCTGCGGTGTCAATCTGTAAAATTAATAAAATTATTGAAGGTCAACAATCAGTCTTATAAAGAAATAACTTACGTTTGCAATTATTGGTTGTCTGAATATTCTCCATTTTGACACCAATATCCCGAAACAATTTTCAATAATTCGACGCGTCCTTGAAAGCCGATAATTAAAAATTTTCTGTTATAGAGTTAAGGGACCTTTGGAATATGGCTTCAAAATATTTTCATGCAGACCGAAGGCATCATCCGCAACAAAAACATAAGGCACACTCTTAACCCGATCAGATAAATTAGATGGGCGAGGTAATCTAGACCAAAATATTGTTTAGTGTTTGTACATAATAAAAGAATTATTTAAACTAACGGTAACGTTTTATTTGAATAAAAACTTTTCCCAAATTTACTATTTCGGAAAATGCCACCGTCGCTTTGTCTGCCAGCGGCTCCTATGTCACACATCAAAAAATTGTAATCGTGGTCACATACTGCCATGAGCACAACTGAATAAAATTTTTTGTAATTGAATAATGTTGATCCGCTAAACGATGGAGCCTGTTAATAAAACATATGTATTTATATATGTATTTGTAAACCACGTTATAAAACACTACCTGTATAGCAACGTTTTTACCATCTATAGCGCCAATGCAGTTTGGAAAATTCCACCGTTCCCCGAAACCATTTGCAACGGCTAAAAAATTTGTAGCACTGATTTTCTTAAAAACCTTTGTCTCGATTATGGCGGATGTTGTTTCCTTTATAATGAAATGCACACTTGCTGGTGAGCATTTATACGCAGTCGAAAGGCTTTTCTGTGACTCTCCAGTGGCCAAATATCTAAAAAAATATAATTGGTAGTTTATTAAAATAAATACCAACAAATGTGTATTCTTACCTGAGCGTGATAGCCAATCTTGCATTGGGTTGTATGGTTTCACGAATAAACTCTTGCTTTGTTATCGCTGGCCCGATTAAATTTTACATTTTTATGTGATTTTGGTTCACACAAAACTTAAAATCACAAAACACAAAAGTCGTTACACTAGACTATCTGTGAAAAATTCAAAAATGTATTTAATTAACTGTCAAAAAATTATGGCAAGACGGACATTTTTGTTTTTGGTTTTTTCTCTTTTTATCACATATACATTTTTTGTATTGCGTGTAGCTCTAAGTGCCAACAAAAAAATTGTTGGAAAATAATTTTGGAACGTCTAAATCGGACTTAAACCAACAAAAATTTTGTTGGGTTTTTTTTCCAATTGTTACTATAAACTACTTTACCATTTGTTACTATAAAAATAAATTTGACTATAAAATATACTTGACCCGAGTATATTTTTAATATTTTATAGAAACACAATAAAAATGGCGATTTTCGAAATTTTTATAGCGCTTTACTATATTTTACTAAAATTTTAATAATAAAATAAAATTTACGTTCGACATTTTGTCATTTTACCCGAAAAAGCCAAAATTTTGATTTGATTTGAAATTAAACTAGTATCAGCGCCGTATTTATCAAAAATTATCTTGTCGATTTTATACCGCCACAGAATTGTGGCACGACCGCCATTGTTGTTTTATACTTTTCTCTTTTTATCGCAGGTACATTTTTTTGTGTTGCATGTAGCTATAAGTAGCAATAAAAAAATTGTTTCTAAAAAAATGTTGGTACGTCTAAATCGAACATAATTCAAACTGTGTTTTGCTGGGTTAGAAAAACAATCCCGTAATAGTTATTTACGTCACAAGGGCGGTAAATGAGTTGTTACAGTACGAGTTCGACGTTTATGGACGAGGCGACGAAGGAAAGAAATATGTAATAGTTATTTACGTCACAAGGGCGGTAAATGAGCTATTACAGTACGAGTTCGACGATTATGACGTTTAGAATTTTGAACGAGTACTGTAACGATCATTTAACGTACGTGTAACGTACAACGTTTTATTGCATACTATATGGGACATTAATTCGATTTTTTCATTTAAAATTAAATTTTAAAGTAAAAACATGAGTTTGAAATTTAGAGAAAATCAATCCAAATGATTTTCAAATTATCAAGGTACCTTAGTTATTTTTTTTTTCTTTTGTTTTACAGTCTACTCTACTGTAACTGTAATAGCTCGTTTTGCGGACACTTTTGTTCTCTGACGTAATGATTCATTTCCCGGACTGAAATCAATCACGTAAACATTGATTTTTCGGTATAGTATGAAATAAAGTTAATTTATTTCATACTATACCGAAAATCAATGATTACGTGATTGATTTCTGTCCGGGAAATGAATTATGACGGTACAGAACAAAAGTGCCCGGAAAACGAGCTATTACAGTACAGAAAAATATAAAACCAAACAAAAAAAATAACTAAGGTAATTTGATAATTTGAAAATCATTTGGATTGATTGTCTTTAAATTTCAAATTCATGTTTTTACTTTAAAATTCAATTTTAAATGAAAAAATCGAATTAATGTCCCATGTGGTATGAAATAAAATGTTGTACGTTACACGTACGTTAAATGATCGTTACAGTATTCGTTCAAAATTCTAAACGTCATAATCGTCGAACTCGTACTGTAATAGCTCATTTACCGCCCTTGTGACGTAAATAACTATTACATATTTCTTTTAATATAATGAGAATAGGTCTGTCTCATTAATATAATGAGAATAGGTCTAAGCCATAAAGATTCGTTTTCCCGATTGAAATCAGTCAAGTAAACATTGAATTTCTGTATAATATGAAATACAAATATAGAAACCACCGCAGATATTTTACATTTTCATAATATTTTGTTACAAAAATCTGGCAATTTGCCAATTACATATGGGTTGGAATCAATCGTAAAGTTGGCGACAAAAAATATCAACTCATCTAACATAGTAGGGTCAGATTTAGTTTCATCGGCGACTTGTAAGTTTTGTCACCTATGTAGCTCGGCTGATTAAAATGTTCGGCTTTGTTTAGTGAACGAAAATAGTTCTTCCAAAAATATTGATCAAACATCAAAGTAACCTTCCAAATTTAAATTCTTGTTACACGTTCCTCGAAAGTTAAAACAAAAACACAAAACTTAAAATTACATTTCACGTTTCGAGAATAATATAACCGGTTAATTAAATTGTGATACAAAAAATCCAAACCAACAAAAATACAAAATTGTCAAAGTACATATTTTTATCAATCAAGCACATAATAAACTCGCGTAAAATGAAACTTTCGAATTGAAGCAAAATTTTGCTGCAAACAATTTTCGTTACGATAAAAACAATAAAAATATACCATAAAAAGCTTACACCATCCCTCAACTCATTCGTACATTAGCACAAAAAAAACCGAAAGCATAAAATATTTATAATGCGTGCGTATAAAATAATAATCATAAATGATGTATTGTACCTTTATATTTTGTACAGAACGTAAATTAATTGAGGTACAGTAGCAAATTTTCCACGTAATATTTTTTTCTTTTTTGTTGTTTGAAAAGTGGTTTATGGTTTGTAAACAGTTTACACGTGCTGGTTAGAAAAATATTACATAAAGCATAAAAAAGCATATCGTACATACATATATACACAATATATAAAATTCAGAAGCCAATGTACTAAAAATTTTAAATCTGTGTTTGTATTTGTATTTATGTGCTCGTTTATTTATGCGGAGATGTGTAAAGCTTTTTGGGGTATAAATACCGACTACAATTCGGCATGGTAATATAAAATTGTTATATTTCATTTTTTCTAAAAAGGCTCTTTGCTTACATAAGTAGTATATGTGTACTCGCATTGTCTTCTGGATTTCAAAAAGATATACTTGATTTTCATCTAATGTTACATTTTTTACAGGGTTTCATTTGTTTTATCGCTGTATGAAAACTCTTTCATTCTTTTTACCAATATATACTATTTCACATATGTGCACCATATAAAGTATATCACATATTCTTCACATTAAATATTACAGATTACGAATCGAAATCCATACAAAGTATATAAAGAATCAAATACCAGGTGTATGCATAAGTATTTTCCGGTTTAACTAAGAGATGGCGCCAACGAAAAATACGCTGCGTATTAATTTGACACATACGTTATTTTGTTCGGGTGACATTTAAACTACAAACACACACAAGTTGAGTCCGCCAAAAATTAGCGTCTTTGTTTTATCGTTCAGTGATTTGATCATATCGAGTTTTGTGCCTGAAAAATACATTTGCGGCACCCATTGCTTTTCTTATTTAATCAAAAGAAAAAGGCTGTTGAAAGTCATCGTTTGCTGGTAGAAACATATGGTGAACACGCTCCGTCGATTAGAACATATGAGACATGGTTTCAACAATTTAAAAGTGGTGATTTCAATGTGAAAGACAGTTAGTGCTTTGAGAGTTATAAGCCTTACATGTGTCACAATAAACGATAAGCAGACGTTTACGAGCAATGGGTAAGATCACTCGGTTCATTCATCATTTTTGTATCGAATTGTGACGGGTGACGAAAAATGGATTTATTTGGAAAACCTGGCTTTCACCTTGCGAAGCCGGCCCTTCAACACCAAGGCCAAATCGCTTCGGCAAGAAGACCATGCTCTGTGTCTGGTGGGTGGTGGGACAAGAGCGGTATTGTGTATTATGAACTCTTGAAGCCCGGCGAAACCATTAATACATAACGCTATCGCCAACAAATGATTAATTTAAACCATGCATTAACCGAAAGACCGAAAAAAAAATTAATTTCCCTTAAAAATTACTTTACCAAAAAACCGGAAAAACTTATGCATACACCTGGTACGCCATCCAATATTGATTTGAAGCAGCTTACTATATAGAAGGAAATTAAATAAATCAAAACATTCGAAATGTATAAAATAAAGCGGATATGTGCGGAGGGATGGGTGTATGGTAAATAACAAAGCAAAATACTTAAATAATTCTAAATAATTCAAAGCTTTCGTAAAAGAGCCAAACAAGAAGAAAATATTTAAATTAAATATTTTATCCATCGTCTTGGAATTTTCGGTATTTGTTTTAAAGAAAATGATGAAATATAATTTAAAATAACTTGATTAAGATAATATGATTGATTTGTGTGTATCATGTGTATCTTTGGGTACAAAGCAAAAATATTATATTGTACTTGCATTAATTTCATATTCATCTTGACATTTTGATGAATTTATGCAACATGTCGGCGTTAGACAGTATTTAACACGTGTGCATATAACTTTGTGGTTTTTGACAGTTGAAAATTATAGTACATATTGAAATTTTGACGTACCGTTTCATTTATTAATTAGGGTACGCGGCCCGAATGAAATAATCGTAAATGATGAAGAAATGGTAATCCATTCTCAGACAAATGAAAATCGGATAACGTAGCGAATTTGCTATTTGAAGAACGCGATTACAATCGTCAAGAGCCAAATGTGGAAAAACATTACAATATTCATAAAGTTGAAATCTTTTGTTATATTAATTGCAAAAAGATAAAAAAATATTTCTTGGGAAATGCTGCAAGTCCCAACAAGCATCACAATATTTGTTTACGGTTTTAATCAGAATTAGTTCGAATCACATTCACATGACAGCGAAGAAAACGAAATTCATAAATCGTTCTAAAAAAATAAATTTATTCACGTTGATTAGTACCTATACTCCAGGCCAGTGAACATCATGCCATTAAACGAGTACAATAAAGCACACCACTCTATTTTATATGTGATAAAGAGAATCATCGTCTCTATGCAAAATTCATGCTGAATGAAACTTTTGTTTCGTCTAACTTATTCCAAAATTAAAATCATTAATTAAAATAAATCAAATGTTTATTTTATTTACTTCCCTTTACTTTCTATTTTTAGTTTTCTTAACATGAATTTCGTTTACAAATCTACTTCAGCTTGCATAATTCTAACATCATTTTGTCATAAACACTATAATTCTCTATTTTTTCCATACTGAAAATTTATTCGGGTAAATAAGACTCAATGACAACTTAGTATTTATGTGGGTTATTTTGGTGTTAGCTTCAAGAAAATTGCAAAAAGCAGTTTCTCAAAATATTATATTGGTGGTCATGTGTCTAACTGCTTGGGGGATTCAAGTTCACTCTTGCTGTCAGCTCCGTATCTTGAAACTTCCACAAGTGCTCGTTATCTCCACGTGATGACCGTTGGTGACTATATTACTGCTCTATAGGTTTCTAGGTCAAAACACGGGGCTAAAGGAGTCAACCTTAACGAAATCCCTGGGCTAGGTTAAGGTATTGCGTCGTTATTAATAAGTAGTCCAACTTGGGACATAGTATGGATGATCTAAATAAACAAAACCATGAACAAAAAGAGTCCGGCTCTCTAAACAATTCGGAAATTGTAGACAAGGAGACTCAGGTCTTTAGATTGCCTCCAAATCTACAAGCAAATAACGGTACCGTAGCTCAAGCGAGGCTGGTTCGTTCACTACGATCACCAAACCCGAGCAAGCTAGTTCCTCAAGAGCTGGATATAATACTAGGAGAAAAGCCCGGGGGCCCTAGAAAAGGTCAATAATTACTCGCCGGAAGGCAGCATGGGTAAAAACAGCGCTACGCTTGCGTGGGCAAAAAAGATTAGCGATCCAAAGTCGGAAGGCTCTTGTGTTGGCTCACAGCAGAAAAGGATTAGATCGCAGGAAGGAAGCCCTAAGATCGCTGAAAAGACCAAGCTCTATGTTACCCTTATGAGGCCTTCCAATGAGGTCCTCAAGGATCACCTGGTTGTGTCAGTTCTAGACCAGCCGCGGGAGAATGACAGTATGACGCCTGCCAATTGGAGAAAGATGGAAGGAGCCTTAGCCACCAGCTACCTGGCATTTATGTCCGAAAACCTAGGTCTTGCTCTAACTTGCTGAGATACTGGTTGGCACAGGAATCAGGGTAAACTGACTGTTTACGGATCAGAGATTTCTGCTCCTTTATAAGAAAGCAGTGAATGGACGGGTTATGACTCGGGGCTGGCTTGGCTGTTATTGCTAGGGAAGAGATTCCTAATAGACCGAGAGCCCGAGTGATGGTCCCTTCAGAATCTAGCGGCCTTAAGGTAATCCTAGAAATGCCGCAGGTCTGCCAACGTACAACAGGAAAGTTGCCAAGCTCGGGAAGCCAAAGCTGATTACAGGTCAGCCGTTATAACAATAAACAGACATTCACTGAACGCACTCCTAAAAACCAATGCTACTATTAACAATAGCTTCAGTGCAGTTAAACTCATAGTATATATGTAAGAAGAATGCGCATAAGCCGGAGGTGGCGAAGTCGAATGGGGCACTTCCGCTGCGCTTGGAAGTTCATTTGGGTGCTCCGAGGAAGCGGATAGTAAACTACTTAAAAGCTCTCTCAACCGATATGAAGATGACGATATGGAGGTGACCATGAAGTCACTACGGAGGCTCTCAGAGGACTTTACATCAGGGGAGGACTCTGAATGTGCCGTGGTGGAGGTGAAGGTATCGGAATGTTGACGTTTCTTCAAATCAACCTCCATCACTGCAAGGCAACATCAGCTGCTCTCCTGCTCAAAATTGGAAAAGAAGGTAGAGATCTTGTCTTGATCCAAGGACCTTGGGTCACTGGAAACCGATTACTTCGGCTCAAGTATCCCAAGTATAAATTATTGCACGTGGAATATAGAAGGTAGGATTCGGTCGTGCATTTTCGTTAAAAATAATCTACGTTGTTTTCTGCTATCAAATTACAGCAACGCAGCGTTGAGGTCGGCGAACGTAATATCTGGCTAATATCAGCTTACCTAGTATTTGATGACGTAAATTTTTCGTCGGTCTACCTAGGGAAGCTATAAAAATTATAGAAGCTCAGAAGCACAAGGTTCGAGTCCTCCTCGGAAGCGATGGAAATTCCCATCACACAATTTGGTAAAATATGGATTCAAATGAGCGAGGTAAGTTACTGCTTTATTACATTCTAAGAGATCATGAGTTCCTTCATCTGAATAAACACAGAACAAACTATGGTGACAATGAACCGGGAAACATGATGTCGAACAGTTTTAATAAAATCGACCATTTATTCGACTTTTACTTAAGAAAATACAGCTTTAAATGTAGGTTGGAGCAACATTATGCTACAACCTAAAAATATTTTTATGTCAATTTTAATTCTTTTTGTGTTTAATTTAATTTTTATTCTACCCTGTTCAATATGTTATAAATTCAAGTCAAATTTGTACACTTTTCTCTGTGTAAATAAATAAATAAAATGAATACTAATCTTCATACATGCAATACCTCAAGCTTTTTGATGTGTAGCCTTTTAAATTGAAAGTTCCTACCGTTCTCTTTCTGATCATTGTTATCTTCCATTCAAAATAAAGATGGTATCTCCTAGAAGTCCAATCGACCGGGGTAATTCACTTCCATGTACCAAAAACTACAGAACAGAAACTATGCAAAGCTTGATGCCTTAGTGGACAAGCTGTGAATGAAGCGATGGTATTGTCTAGTCCTCTTGTAGGCCTAGGGGTCAATCTCGGCACCTTCGGAGTCCAAGGCAATTCAACAAACTCTTCAGAAATAAAAGGGGCTCTTTAAAAAAGCAAGGAAGATAAGAGTTGTTGTATACTGGGAGTCCTCAAAACACAAATTTCAATAAAGAACTGCCAAGAACAGATCTCAGAGATGTTAGGGTTAAGCTACGTATTATCTACTGGCCTTCCATCCCAAATTATCTTCAACGGCCGGATGGTACATGGACCACTACTAGTGCGGAATCACAGAGCAATTAGTCTAGTAGGTCAAATTATTAGTATAAGGAAAATTCTGTGGGCTATAAACAGTTTTAAACCATACAAGTCGTTAGGACTTGATGCTATTATCTAGATTAGGTATAAACGAAGATTATATGTATACCTAAAAACACTGGAGATATAAATAGAAGATCATATTAGAAAAGCGATTGTGCCCTTACTTTGGAATTTGATCATTAATAACCTATTGCTAAAACTGGAGCATAGTTGCTTCAAGGTTGCTATTGGGGGTTGTGGTAAATATCCCAGGACTCTTAGTGAACTCATGTAAAATGCTCTGTGCATGCTTTCCAAACGAGCCGCATGTTGTGACCATGACTTAAGTCCATCTCAATATGAACCTGTAACAATGCAGTGCACTCATCTATTTTGAGTAAAAAGGAGATTCCTAGAACTACCGACTATACTATTGTGTCACTATCTTTTGGCATAAAGTTCCTAACTGTGATTCTTCCCAGAGAGGGCTGGGAGAAGGATACAGTTCTGAAACCAGGATTTAAAAGTTGTTTTACTGATGGTTCGAAAAGTGATGGGAAACACTCAGCCGGTGCTGAGTTATTTTGTGAGAAACTTCTGAAAAACCTCTCCTTTCATCTCCCTACTATTGTATGGTTTTTCAAGCTGAAGTAACTGCCACAAAGAAAGTTGTAAACCAGTTGAGGTGTAAGCTGCCACTAAAACTCTTGAATCGCACCTCCTCAGGTTCAAAGTAGTACAGAACTGTCTCTCACCTCGTAACGAGATGGCGGATTAGTTCAACATCCATCTAATATGGGTGCCAAGGCATTTCAATAGTTTAGAAAATATAAAAGCCAATGAGATGGCTCGACATGACAACATGGGCCGTATCAGAAAAAGCAGAAAGGATATTGAAATGCTTCTTGCATCATGCAAACTACTGCTTCAGGAAGAAGCTAGTAAGTTGACGAGTGGTAAATAGCTGATCTCACTATAGCGGTATCAGGTCAGGATGGTTGATGGAGTGATTACATGACACTGTCTCATAGGCAGGAGGATAAAACGTCGAGGAGAAGGAGATAGTGCTCCATCTGCCTTGCACCTGTACCCGGCTGGCTCGAAACAGGCTAAAGTTCCTAGGGGCACCTCTTTTAAGTGACCTGACAGACCTCAGTAGGTTGGACGTCAGAAGTATCCAGCGCGTTGTCAACAGCTCAAAATGGTTTCAGTGAGTAGGTAGTTAATTAATAAATTGTGGTATGGATCGTCACCTTAATCTAACCTAACTTAAACTACTCATAATATTCAATATATATTATGTGAGACTGTATCAAACATGTTTGGGCTAAAACCCCTAATCCCATATTTTTCCCAAAATTGAAAATTGGTTCGATAGTTAAGGCCCTCTGCCACTTATTTATAAGTTATTCTTGTGTTAGCTACCCAGAATTTACTCAAGAAAATTGAGAAAATCACATAATCATAATATTCGGTATATACCCAGAGCTTTCTAGAGTATAGAGCCATAATAAACGTCATATTTTTTTAGAAGCTTTTTAAATGGAATACTTCACCATTGTTCACCATAGGAATCCATAGTAAAAACGACGTTTTTTAGGTTAGTTTTACTAGTGCACGTCAGATGTCTAAGATGCTTACAGAAAAATACGAAAAAAATCATTTAATCACAAAATTGTCACACGTTCTTAATGTGAATTAAGTCTAAATGAAGTGAATTTGCTTTGCTTTTCCCACAATTTTTCAACTTGAATTTCCCCAGATGGAAATTTTTGGTATGATTTTACCAAATTTTTACTGCCATCTACATATGTAATCTATATTGACTTAATAACCATACGATTTGTAGCAAGCTTATATTTCAATTTGACTAGAATGCTGTTTTCATGATTTTTACTTTCTTTTACGTAAGTAAAATAAAGTATAGTAATCATGAAAATTTTCGACCTTGAGATTATTGAAGATTTATCTGTTTTGAGGTCCCCTGAGTCCGAAAAAGTGGGTTTCGAAATGATGTCTGTCTGTCAGTCCGTCTGTCTGTCCGTCTGTCTGTCCGTCTGTCTGTCCGTCTGTCTGTCAGTCTGTGTCCTCTCTACAGCCCAGATGGCTTAACCAATCGAACTGAAACTTCAGATTTAAGCTTTTTGGATAAATTGGGAGGTCCCATTGAATTTTACTTCAAATCGGTCCACCGGAAGTGGCCACTCCCTTGGGCCAGAAAATTTGTTTTGCAAATATCTTAAAAAGTATAAGGTTTACAAAAAATTACTAATACAAAATGTTTCCAAAAATCAAAAAAAAATAAAAATAAACAAATTAAAAATTAAAAAAATTAAAATTAAAAATTAAAAAAAAAATTTAAAAAAAATTTAAAAATTTTATAAAAAAAAAATTAAATATTGTTTTGCCAACACATAAATATATGTGTATATATAGCCTAATTATGCTAATTATAATTAATTTGCACACTACAGTGACATACTTCCGGTTTTTAATGCAAATATTACATAATTGAATTTGGATCATTTTTTCATGTTTCTTAACTTTTTTAACGACTTATTAGGGTTTGTAATACTTACATAAGTATATATATCGTTTTATAATTGCAAAAATATTTCGCAACTCCTGCCCCCCCCCCCCCACTTTTTTACAGGGAGTTACAGCAGTTCTTGCATTTGTCATTTTAATTATTGTGTGTATTAGCCCAATTATGCTAATTATAATTAATTTGCACACTTCAGTGACGTACTGTATGTTATAAAAATATTTAGCCTACATGTATGTTAAATTGCCAAATCGGTCAACCGGAAGTGGCCACTCTCGGCCCGAAAATGTGTTTTGCACATATTTTAAAAAGTATAAGATTTACAAAAAATCACTAATACAAATTCCAAAAAATTAAAAGAAAAAATTTAAATTCATAAATATCACCTTTACTTCTTTTACGTGTGTACTAATGAGTTTTGAAGTGGTGTCTGTTGGTATATACATATGACTGTCAATTTGTAGTCCAAATGGTTTAAGCAATCAAACTGCAACTTCATGTTTAAACTTTTTACATAAATTTTGGGGTCCCAGTTCCCAGCTCCCAGATTCCGTAAAACAGAAAATTTATTTTGCAAATATTTCAAAAATATACAATTTACAGAAAACATGAAATAATAAAAACAATCTTAATTAAGTTTGCGGGAAATTTGAATTATAAAAGTTTTTCAAAATTCGCTGTTCGTAAAAGAAAGTCGTGTGTTGGCCACACCTCCATTTTTTTTTTTTAAAGTTTGGTTTAAATAAATCAATTATTACAAGAAAATGAAAACGATTTACTTAAACGACATTTACATCCACTCGTGGACAAAATTAACGCATATTTTTTTTGTAATAAAAAAAAAATCGCGCTGGTCAATTTTAATGCTACTAATGTCAATTGATAGCACATTTATATTTTTATCAGGAACCATCTTAAAGGCTACTGCAAGCCAATCAAATAAATTTTTCAAAAATGCTTAATCAAGAGTGCATTGTGTTTGAAATCAAACGCAACGATCGGTTTTTGTTCCATTGCATACCAATTATTTGTAAATGCAGTACCACTAGTTCTTGTAAATGTGTTCTAAAGCCTAATATAAAATCCATTATAAAATGGCACTCTTTCATAAGCTGGATGTGGTTAAAGTCGTTACATTGTATCAGAAATATTACACTCAAGTACAAATCGCACGAAAATAAGGAATGAACCAGTCTTCGGTTTCACGAATACTTAAGCGATATCGTGAGACCTTAGAGTATAAAAGAAAGCCCGAACAAGGACGTAAAAGGTGCACAATCGAGCATGATGATCGATTTTTAAAAATGAATTCATTACGAGATCGAAAGCGTACTTCTATTCAACTAAAAAAATGAGTTACTTAGTGTGCGCCAAGTAAATATTGCCAGAACAGTTAGACGAATATTAAAAGAAGTGAACCTAACTCCAAAACGGCCGGTAAAAGTTACACGTCTTCTTCCCCGCCACAAAACCAGCCGTTTAGAATTTGCTCATACTTATGCAAATTAGGGAACTGATCAATGTGTCACTGTTCTATTTTCAGATGAGACCAGAATCCAATTATGGAAACCAGATGGACGTTATCTTGTATACAGAAAAGTTGGAGAACGCTACGCACCGTGTAACATGGTGCAAATTGTAAGCTTTGGTGGAGGTTTAATAATGTTTTGTGCCCCTTTTGAGAACAATATAAATTTGGGATCATTTGATACCAGTTCCACTGAAATTGACCAGCGGGATTTTTTTTATTAAAAAAAAAATATGCGTTAATTTTGGCCAGGAGTGTATAATACAGACATTTACGAAAATATTTCAGAAATTACCATTAAGAATTTGTAAAGTTTTCATGGTGGTTTGGCGTTGGTAGAAAGTTGGTAGATTAATCTACCAGCTCCGTAGCCTTCCAGTAGCCGCAAGTATACGTACTGCCTCCTCGCGGCACCACTGGTAACTGAAACCATTAGGCAGAATTTGGCCTTTTGGGACAGGCTAAAGTACCGCGCTAAAGGAGAAAACCTTGACAAAAAACCTTAATCTAAGGAGTCGCGGCCTCTGGATACCAAGCACCTTCCAGTTTTTCAGACCTACAGGCGACTTTCTATTCTCAGCAACTCGCAAGAGTAAAATCAAAACGGTAGACGAGGCACGGGTAGGAATATACGGGAGTGGGACTGCCCTCTCGAAGTCCTTCAGTCCCAATGCTACCGTTTCCTAGCAGAAATAAATGATATAGTATACATCTAGGAGGGAGAGCAATGATCCCAGATAGTATGTATCACGTACCGGCTGGCAGTATTATCAGGTTCATTAAGAGCCTGAATATTGACTGGGCGGATAATTAAGCAGGGCTTGGAGCTCAAAAGATCTTAAAGGTCGCAGTGCTAGGTGGCTAAACGCCCACATGGCCGTACGTGTTATTCTAATTCTAACGTTTTCATTGCTTCAAAATTTGTCTTAGGGAAACAAGTGATATGTGGGTATTATGTGGTTTACTATGAAAGTTTAGTTTTTTCCTCATTTCTAATTCCCTTATAAAAGCCTCGTTTTTTAGACTATGGTTTTGTATAATCAAGGTTGCTTTGGGATTAGATGTGGAATCCACCGAAATCATAAAGTCATTCAGTAAAATAAATTGTGATGTTTGTAAAAATTTGTTTCATTCAGCTTTCTACTTAACCGTGTTGGAAGCTTGATGTATCAAACAGAAAATAAACTGCAATATTTAAAATTGCATATCTATTACCAATATGATACTACTACCCTTTAACCTAGTTGGCATAGCTCAATCCATATTAGTATGTAACACCAAAACAAAATCATTTTTATATTAATTTTAGCATAAACTAATATAAATAAAGTAAGTAATATAATACTTACATTTGTCTATGATTTAAGTTTCAACACTTTAGATAAGTAATAAAACAACTATACATATAACATACATAAAACAACTATACACATCAATGTACGTAATTAAAATTAAATTGACTTAAAGTTTCCCCTCAATCAAAATTTTTAATATAAGTGTGAACATCGAAAAGGTTCAAAAATACCATTAAAAATTATTATCAGGATCTTGAGTGTTAATTAAGGTCGTAATATAAAATTTGACTTAAATTCAATTTCCCCCAACACGTCGTTACTAAATAAAACGACACAAAAGAAAATTGACGAATAAATTCGCTCGTGCATAACATTCTAATGAATTAAGAAACGCTATTAACAAAAAAATTAAGTCCATCCGACTCCTTGAACTACACTTTTCATACAAAGCGTCCGTTATACGCCAGCAAACAAACCATTTACATTTTTTAAAAATTCCGTTATTTTCAGCAGGGGCAGTCCATAAAAATGTTCACGGATTTTCTTATATTTGGAGACCATTGGCTCAATATCACAATTGGTCATGACAATATAAATCCTCAATCCCCAAGCCACCAAATCACAGAATCACAATTAATGTTAGATTATTTAAAACTGCGACTCCATTAAGAATTAGATTCGTAGTAGATACATCTCTAGTATACAATGTTCAAAATTTGTTTTCTGAAGATTTGTGCCGTTTCTGCAGATCACAACAGTTTATGAGCAACGCGATAATTGGCAGATTAAATTTTTTACTATATTCGAGCAATAAATAAAATAAAACAAAATAAAATTTATCTTTTTGACCGATACCCTACCTCTTTGTCACCATAGTATTACTTTTTCCTTATCTCTTACTGCCTCTCTTCTCAACCTCTTCCGCCCTAATAGCGTGATATTATTTAAGCGCGTCCCGTAGTTATTTGATATTAAGATTTGTATACGAACTTTAATACCAAGAGAATTTATTACTCATAGGTGCCTTGTAATATAGAATTTAGTCCACAGGTACCGTGTAATATGGAACTTGAATTTTTAAATTTACCAAAAATACTTTGCTGATGGCAAATATTATCGTCAATATTTAAAAAAAAATATCTGCCTAGTAAGCTTTTAAATATAAATTCTTTTTGTAATGTTTTATTGATATTTTATTGAAATTTGAACATGTTGATTTATGAATTACTTTAAATAAATCGCCGTTATAATAATACCTTTAACTGCGATTTATTTAAAATAATTCATAAATCAACATGTTCAAATTTCAATAAAATATCAATAAAACATTATAGAAAGAATTTATATTTAAAAGCTTACTAGGCAGATATTTTTTTTTAAATATTGACGATAATATTTGCCATCAGCAATGTATTTTAGGTAAATTTAAAAATTCAAATTCCATATTACATACACGGCACCTGTGGACTAAATTCTATATTACAAGGTACCTATGGAACAATTGTTGGAATTGGAAAGGGGTATTAACAGAAGAAAAATATTACTTCGAAAAGTTTGTTATTACTTCGCAAACAGTCCAACAAATTTCTTTTACTGTTTTTTTGTTAAACTGACCACCACACAATACTTCAAATGACTTCAAATTCTATAAACGTTTTAGTAAAAACTCGTCTCTCCGCTTTTTGAGAAAATCAGTTTGGCAGTTTTCTCTTCCACTGCATTCCCTTCTTAGTCTGGAATGGACCCAAAAGTTAACACGAATTGCTTATTACTAAAATGTATCTTTCAAAATTTTCTATATACAAAAATTCGAACAAAACGGTCATTATTTGTGGGAATGGGAGGCACAAAAAAAATAACCAAAATGTATGACTGGAAGGGCAGAAGGACGGATACGACATTTTTTTGGTAACCTAATTCGTCGAGCAATATATGAAAATCTGGAACACAATTTTCTTGCAATTACAATACTTACCCAAAAAAACTTCGTTATAGTGGGAAAAGTAAAAACGAAGCTTTCAACAATCGAAAATAAAAAGCTCACATTTCTAACGCATACATGTATGTACAATATTTTACAACAACAAGCTGTTAAACATGTAATCAAGACAAATACGAACGAAATATTTATGAGTATGAAGGGAGGTAGAAGAAGAAATCTAAATACATAACTACATAAAAGGAAATAGTTTGTAGTTCATGTAATTGATATCAAGATAATAAAAAGGGTGGGATTTTCTTCGTTTCCGTCTTTTTACGATTATTACTCTTACGATTTTTTTTTTTTGTTTGCTAGATAACATAAATACTATGGATGGATATCCATATTATATACAGTAGATTTGCTTGGTTACTTCTTTTTTCTTGTGCTTCATGGTTAAACGAATTTAAATTGATATTTTTATTTATTCACTTAATAACCGAAGGAGAATACAAAAACAACAAAATTGAAAAACTTTGAATTCAAAATCTATACGAATTTATTTAAATTTGTTTAAGCCTAACACTTTTTATGTTGGGTTTTTCGAAAATTGTTAGATTAAAGTATTTTCGTGTTTTTCATATCTAGCTTTTTGGGTACAATATGAATTTGTATTTTCAAGTTTTTCCTGTTTTGCACCAAAGCATTTTACATTAAATAATTCAACCAAGGTGCCTTTTTTCAACCATATTGTTACCATTTCTTTGAAAGGAAGATTATCGAAAAAAATGAAATACGTTTTATTCAATCCGGGTCATTTGGGATGAAAAGTATTACTAATATGACTTTAATTTGTTTTAAACGCAGTGATGGTGAACCTTTTTTTCTGGTGGGTCAAAATTCATTTAAAAATTTTCAATTTAGAGTCGCTCGCAGGTCAAACTAACTAGCTTTAAAATTAAAACATTTTTGATTACACTGTTATTTAAAAAAAAAATATACAAACAATAATTCAGTAAACAAATAACCCATGACCCGCGGGTTATGGGTTCGCCATTACTACTTAGAGGATGGGAGCATTTCACATACTAAAATAAAAAGTCCACAAAGCCGTCTAGACTGCTTAGTCCTTTCTGCGCAAGGATGACATGAAATTATGCAGCTTCCTTTTGTTTTCATATTGTAGTCAACGCAAATTTAATGTGCCCTTCATTTTTAATGTGGCGCATTATTTTGTAATTTTTTAGGTTTCTCTCTGGGGGGGGGGGGCGGGGTAAAAATGTGTATTGTGTGGTATTTGTTGGAATCGATGTTAAGATTAGATTATTCTCCCAAGGGAGAATTTTAGTGGCGCCCCGACTAGTGTGAGTGGTTACCTCAAACAACACACATCTCGTAAATTACGGCTAATCACTAGACGAAATCTAATGAACAATAAATTTACTTAATAATTAATAACCATTGTTGGCCGGTTACGATTTAACTCGTATTTGCACTTGTATTGAATTAATTATTTAATTTTTTTTTTGTTTAATTTAACTGCACTTTGAATAAGTCTGTTCCTTTGACAAAAATACATAAATGTACATACAATAACGCAGTACTATAACGGTAATATTGTACATACTGTCTTTTTGTACTCCTTTATACTTTATTCTGACGGTAAACAACTTTTGCGTAAAATTGCCGGTTAACGTTAAACTATTTCAATTATAATATACATATATTAAATTACTTTCAATTTAAAGCTCGTCTTCTGCAAACAACCTAGATTATTCAAAGCCATAGTCTACAAAATGAAGCTTTTTTAAGGAAATTAGAAACGAGGAAAAAACCAAAATTTCCATAGTGAAACATATAAAACATATGGGGAATCACTTTTTTCCCTTACAAACATCCCTTACGAAAACGTTACAAATTCTTAATTATGATTTCTGAAATATTTTCATAAATATTTGAATTTAAACATAATATGAGGGTCGTTTTAGTAAATCGTTTTCATTTTCTTGTAATAATTAATTTATTTAAGCCAAATGATTTTGATTTAAACTATAAAAAAAAAATCATAAAACAGGTCAAATTGAAATAAAAACTTAATGCAATTCGTATGTTCATTAAGACAATATAGATTACAATATGGCAGTGATGGCAGTAAACCTTTGGTAAAATCGTACCAAAAATTAACATCTGGGGAAATTTCAAATTTAAAAATTGTAGGAAAAGCAAAACAAATTCACAAAATATTAAGAATATGTGATAATTTTGTGATTAAATATTTTTTTCGTATTTTTGAAGTGAAACTTCATAATTACCGGGGTGATTTTTAAAATGGATGAAACAAAACAAAAATTACAAGCAAAAAATGAAGGAGCGATATGAAACGAAAAAAGCGACAGTATTTCTTTTATTTTTGAAGTGAAATTTTTTTAGGCAGGGTAATGCCTCCTAGTTTATCGATACTGAATTTTTTCGTATCGATAAATATATCGATATTCTTAGTATTTTGATTATATATTTCTTATTTTATTATTAATCTTTATAATCCTGAATTAATCCCTCAAAAATATCTTTCTGCATAGGTCAATATAAAAGATATACATGGTTTAGCGAGAAAAACTTAAGAAAATTGAATTTTCCGTAAGCACCATTAACCAAAATTTCGTCAACTTTGAACTTTTATTACGGATAAACTATAAATAATTTTTAAATAATCCTGTATTAATCCCTCAAAAATACCTTAACCTTCGTCAATAAAAAAAAATTATGTGAATTGATAAATATTTGTAGCCACAAATTGATTTTTACGATATCCTTATTTTGGTAAAATGAGTACCATACAGACTTAAGGAATAGCCAAGTTCCATCCTACTTGGCCATATTCCAGAACTTTACCCAAAATTCGTTTTAGAATCCCATTTCCAACACACATGTCGAATAATTAAAATTATTTAATGGTTTAGGGCTCTCTATATTGTTTTTATTTTTTTTAAAATTAACTTGAACTTTCGGACTCACTTCGAGTCCATTTTCAAAAGCGTTTATAAAACTGTTTTCAATACAATTTTCCTTTTATAAATAAATCAAAAACAAAACCAAAAAATTGAAAGTTTTTCCGTAGAAACCAAGATTCGTGTGTCTAGACTAGAAAAATATTTTCCAACCGTGACAAAAAAACTTGTGGTAAATTTTACGAAAAAAGCTTTTATAAAATATGAATATAATTTGAAACATTTTACAAAAATATAATGAATCAATTATAAGTATAAGACAAACAACCTAATTTAGATAAATAAATCATAAGAATTACCAATATAAGCATAATCTCCAACAATGTTTATTGAGTTATCACTGGATTTTATGTGTAACATTTCCAAAAACGATCTTTTCCTAAAATTTTTTTGCTGTTCCAAAATTTTAACGTTATCTAAAGTTATTTGATGATTTGTGTTTTTTAAATGTTGAGTGAGAGCACTATTTTGGTTTAAATCTCGATAAACTGCACTTTTATGTTGATACAACCGTTTTTCGATAAATTGTTTCGTTTGTTCAGTATACGTTACGTTACATTCACATTGGATCTGATAGACAACATTGGACTTTTTCTTTAGAGGAACTGAATCTTTAAGTTTAGAAAACAAAGTTGTATTCAAATTCGATGCCGGTCTTCCCACAATCTTAAAATTATAATTTTTAAACAGGTGCTTAGTTTTTTCAAAAAGATTTTTTATGTATGGGATAGATAAATAATTTTGGTTTCTATTATCGGCCAAAACTACAGAATTTCTGATTTTCAGAAGTAATGATTTTGAGCTAAAATGTTTTTTAATAAAATAAAATTTTTATAATGAAATTTTGTATCTGAAAGTTTTATAATTTTTTGAGTAAAAATTTTGATTGTGTTAATTTTGTAAGAAAACGGGAGCCAAGAGTGAAAATTTAAGTATCTTCCAGACCATGTATCTTTATGATACCAATCCACAGAAATGTTGCCATTAGGCTCATGTATCAAAAGAGTATCCAAAAATGAAATTTTTTTATCAGATTCTTTTTCTATTGTGAATATAATTCTCGGTTCTATAGAATTGAAAACATTCAAAAAAACATCAACTTTGTCAACTGGTAGAGCCGTTATAATATCATCTACGTAACGATAGTAGAATAATGGTTGAAAATCCAAAGAATTTAGTGCTAAATTTTCTACATATTCTATCAATATGTCTATCAATAACTTCTATCAATAATACTTGGCTATATTCCAGAACTTCATCCATAACTAATTCTACAATCCTATTTTCATTATATATGTCGAATTTCATCATAATCGGTTGAGAAATAGACAAGTTGCATCCTACTTGGCCATATTCCAGAACTTCATCCTAACAACATTTTAGAATCCCATTTCCAACACACATGTCAAATTTCAAAATAATATGTTGAGAAATAGGCAAGTTCCATCATACTTGGCCATATTCCAGAACTTCATCCAGAAACCATTTTGGAATCCCAGAACTTCATCCAAAAAACATTTTAGAATCCCATTTCCAATACACATGTCGAATTTCATCGTAATCGGTTGAGAAATGGGCAAGTTCCATCCTACTTGGCCATATTCCAGAACTTCATCCAAGACTCATTTTAGAATCCCATTTATAACACATATGTCAAATTTCATAATAATCGGTTGAGAAATAAGTAAGTTCTATCCTACTTGGCCATATTCCAGAACTTCAACCAGAAATCATTTTGGAATCCCAGAACTTCATCCAAAAAACATGTTAGGATCCCACTAATAAACATATCGAATTTCATCGTAATCGGTTGGGAAATGGGCAAGTTCCATCACACTTGGCCATATTGCAGAACTTCATCCAAAACTCATTTTAGAATCCAATTTCCAACGCACATGTCTAATTTCATCTTAATCGGTTGAAAAATAGGCAACTTCCATCATACTTGGCCATATTCCAGAACTTTATCCAAAAATCATTTTAAATTTCCATTTCCGACACACATGTCAAATTTCATAATAATCGTAATAATATAATAAGTTCCATCATATTACCAATTCAGTGCCCAATTCGATAATCAAACCAGCATATTATATAAAAAAATCGTAAATATTTGAGGAGTGTCTGATCAAAAGTAGCTATTTACATTTTCCAACATGTAATTATTTTTTTTCTATACTTTTTTGTTCGATATCAGAATGAACCAAAAGTGGCTATTTCTCTATCAAAAATGTTCATAAATTCAGAAACATGCGAAACAGTCGCTATTTACCACAAAAAAGTAATCCTTAAATGTGCGTTTAAAACATTTAGATCAAAACAAAATATTTTTCGAATAACGTAAATAGCGACTTTTGATCAGACACTCATCATTTATAAAACCATGTATTTTGGGTCAATTCGTATGGCAGGTACCCCAACGTCTTGACGTACAGCCTCCAAAAGCGTTTCAAATCTCCGCTTTGACCATAGAAACAGTAGGCTATTGTCTAATGTCATTCAATAAG
Source organism: Tipula helvola (assembly GCA_963556165.1). NCBI lineage: Eukaryota > Metazoa > Arthropoda > Insecta > Diptera > Tipulidae > Tipula > Tipula helvola. The sequence continues at coordinate 173,196,106 of OY744482.1, forward strand.
GAACTAATTCGTTAAAGGTATTTTATTTCATACTATACCGAAAATCAATGTTTACGTGATTGATTTCAGCCCGGGAAATGAATCATTACGTCAGAGAACAAAAGTGTCCGGACTGTAAAACCAAAAAAAAAAAAAAAAATAACTAGGGTAACTTGATAATTTAAAAATCATTTGGATTGATTTTCTCTAAATTTCAAATTCATGTTTTTACTTTAAAATTTAATTTTAAATGAAAAAAATTGAATTAATGTCCCATGTAGTATGAAATAAAACGTTGTACGTTACACGTACGTTAAATGATCGTTACAGTACTCGTTCAAAATTCTGGACTCGGCTCCTTCGTCGCCTCGTCCATAAACGTCGAACTCGTACTGTAATAACTCATTTACCGCCCTTGTGACGTAAATAACTATTATTGTTTCATATGTTGGATGGTACCCGAACAATGATAAATTCACAAAGTGCTATTAAATTTAGGCTTGGACTTTTGAGAACTGAGTAAATTAGAGTAAATTTCGACACCTTATAGTTTTTTAACTATAACTCAAAAACTATGCATTTTTAGTAGGCACATCTTATAGTACAAGTTTTTGTAGAGAATTGAATTTCCTACCGAAATAACACTTTGAAATGTCAAAAAACTTTTGTTTTAAACAAAATAAGTCAAAAAAACTAAAACCAAATAAAACAAAAAACCGAAAAATTTAAATTTTTTGTTTTTTTTTTAAGTTTTTGTGTAGAACTTTTTTCTGAGTGGGTTTAGGTATAGGCATTTGTTCACAAAAAAGAAAGCTGACGTAATTCCCGTCAAAACGGTGTTCGTCAAAAGTATTTCTGATTAACGTTGGCTGAGATAGAGACAATCAAAGTTACCAACTACCACCTTTATACCATGTGATTTCAATTTTTTCATGCAAATTTTTTTTTTATTCAATACAAAAATTATTTCCGGTTATCAATGAAATACCTTTATCATTATCATAAATGTACCGAACGTTTTCAGGTCTTTTTAGACTTTTTAGATCCAAATAATGGATCGGGTAATTGTGCTATTTTTGCTAAACGCAACGTTGTGGCTTATTTGAGTATGTTTTTAACTTTGAAGTGGCGTTATAAGTTGCTGGCAAGTGTAAAGCGTTTGACATGTTCTGATGTCGATTAATTGGCTCAGTATTTAAATTAACTTAAATTAGCTTAATAATGCATTCGTTTTGTAATAAGGGGCTTTTATTTAAGTTAATCGACGTTTCCGATAAAGGTTTCCGTTTCGAATTTGTAGGTGGGGTAAGCACAATATTGGTATAGCAGTCCGTTTAAGTTTGTGTTTAAGAATACAGCTCGCCTCAAAATGGTTTAAACAATTAAATATTCTCTTTTTACTGAATGGTAATAGCCACTATTTTTTAACCACAGTTCGTGGTTCGAATAATGTGTTATATACGTCATAAAATAACTCGAAATTTATAAATATAACAATAATCATCCATTTCATTGCCTCCATTCAAATTTGAATTCCAAAATGTTTCTATAGTTATTTTGAATTTGCAAAGCATGCTAGAGTGTTTCAATTTTTTGTTTTCTTCGCACTCACTGTATTGATTTATTTTTTTCTGTTTGCGTCTTTCTGTTTTATTTTATTTAGATTGTTAAGAGGAGACGTGTTGCCTTTTTTATTACCATTGGTTTTAGATGTGGACATATGATGACGTCATTAAACTGAATTTACTCTTTTTAATACGTATAGTTGGTGTTGTAGAATTTTTTTAAAATAATTTTCCTTATTTTCTTTTGATTAATGCTGAAAAATAGGAAAATTTGAGAATCTGTGTTTTAAATGAGTAAGACATTGAATTGTTTGTTTGCGATTTCATAAAATTTATTTAACTGGGTTTAACTTTTAATTCATGTTTTATCGTCAATCGAAATCGTGTTTTTCATAAAAACTATGTGAAAATAAATGAATTTTTAGTGTTTCTATATGCCTTATTTTAAGTTCATTTTTCACATGCCGGCTCTATTTACATCAAGATGGTTCTGATATTATACGGCTCAATAATCCAAAATAGAATAAATAAGTGAAAATTTGGTATGCAACTATGAACTACGAACTTAAAATGCACAAATACAAATGAATATGCAATTTCGAAAAGGGCACACGTCTGAAAAATTAAATTTTTCAGGAATTAAAGAAAACTATCTATTTTCTAAAGTAATATATAAATTTAACAATTTATTTTCAGGTTAAGTGTAGGTTCAAAAACTAATTGAAAATTTTAGAAATATTTAATGTTAGTCTTTATTTTATATATTTTTTGATGTGCCCTTTTCGAAATTTATAAAATATAAAGTAAATCTAATTAAAAACACAACGTATAAACTTTATGAAACTATTATCATAAGTATCAAAATCACTTCAGCGATAGATAGAGATATATCGCCGTCGCCGATTAATAAAATGTGACCTTTTCGAAATTATTGTTATACAAACCGACACTCGTGGCCGTATTAACATATGAAATTTGCCTATTCCAAACCAAATAGGTGCGGGGATATATTTCCATCACATTAACGTGAAAAAACGGTTTTGTCAAAATTTTCGAGATGTGCCCTTTTCGAAATTGCATATTCAAATGTAGAAGGTACTACTGTTAAATTTATCGTATTTGGTTATAATTGTAATTTGTTTATATGTATGTTTCATCGAACTGCCTAGGTATATTAAAAACCAAAACAAAATAATAAACACATTGAAAATTTTAATCAACACACTTTAACAATTATTTATGTATTGTATTTTTTATGCTCTGTAACTTGGTCGTCACTCACCAGTTTCCTAATGCGACGATCAACGTAGTTTCAAAAACTGGAATATGTTGTGTATCGCTAGAAAAAAATTACCATCCAAGAAACACACCATATAAATCCTCTTGTATATTCCCATACTTTCTGTCAGAGCCAACATTGATGTATTTTTCAAAATGAAAGTTCGACAAATATATTTTTAGAAATACATAATTTAATTTTAGTATTTCTGTAATTAATATTTATTTAATACCAATATAACCTTCTTGTATATTGTTGTTAAAGATATGTAGAAAACTTTTATATAAACATTTTATAATACTTATTTGCTTTTTTCATTGGAAAACTTGAACCTAGAAATCACCATTTTTACTATAGATTCTTATGAAAATCGGTGAAAAGTTATACCACTAAAAAGGTTTCTAAAAAATACGTCATAACTGTAATAACTTTAATAAAAATCACCACTTAATTAATTTTATTTATTTTATTTTATTTTATGTTGGATTTTTCACTACCAAACAAAATTGCTACCAAACCCAAAAATTTGTATACTTCAGTATAGACCCTCGTATATATCGAGAAATGAAAAATGAAACGATGTGTATCATAGCGAGATTAAAACGAGAGTGCTTTTTGTGTTTTCTTTTACCTGACTGTACCAACAAAAAATGGCATTTGTATGTTTGGGCTTTGCATGAGATATAGACGCAACTGTAAGAGTTTGCGTGAAATAGACTGGAAGTTGAAATGAGTTAGTCTGTTGGTGATGAAAATGATTGTGGTAATGAACGAGTAATGTGTATTTCTAGAATGATGAGTGTATGCATTTGCTGAGTTCTATTGGCCTGCGTAAACTACTCACAAGTACTTGTTTCTAGTCGCAACTACTCTGGCTCAAATAATGGTATAGTTGAGAAGTAGTTACGCATAAAATTAACGGCAGAGGGATTCTAGTTTAAAAAATTCCAATAGATGGAAACAATTTCAATCTATTCCAAAAAATTTAATCTAACCAAAGTGTGCCTTTTTGGCTCATTTGATGAATGTATCGATTTTAAAAATAATGTTCATTTAGTTATAAACTTATTTTGAAACATTTCCATACATTCCATACAACGTCCTTGACATTCCTTGCAAAAATTTAGTAAATTATTTGAATAGAATTTAAATTTCCTGACATAACAAAAATATGTTGGTTGGATTAGGGTTAAAAAAATAAAAATTTGTTTATGTTTGTGATACGACACATTTTAATTAATTTATTGTTGTATGTTTTATTACTTATTAATTTATTATTATTAATGGAACAACGTATTTTTTGTCAAAATCTAGCAGTTTTATTTAAATTGAGGTTATGTTTTACTACTGTCGCGAAAATTCGCGTTTCATCGAACATCTACTCATAAGTACTTGGCAGAAGAAAATTATTTTCAATAGAACAGAAACATTACGAGTGAGTCGCTACAGTGGCATTTGGAGCACTTAACCAGTGTGCAACACGGAAGTAAAATGGCAAAAGAAAGAAGACAGCTGTAAGATTGGTGATATAGTTTCAGATGTACATCCCGGGGCAGACACAAACATCTAAAAACAACAAACGGAGTTATAAAATGGCCAATAGATAAATGAATGGTACATATAATATCACACTAAAGTGTTCCTAATTATTGTAGAAATCACGTCATCTTGATTATGCCGGAATTAGTTACAATATAGAAGCTAATGCGTTTCTCGGTTAAAATAGAATAGGTACCTTACCTATATAAAATATTTTACTTATAAATTATAATTAAGAAAACACTAATTAAATTTCTTTTATAAAACAAACATTTTCTATTTGATTTAAAAAAAAAAAAATCGGAGAATATAAGGCAAACAACCACAATGACAATTGAAATTAAATTAAATTGTTGTTGTCAAAATTAAAAATAATTTGTTCTATTATTTAATTACAAACAAAAGCGACATTATAATAACTTTAATTTTAAAACCCCAAAAGTTTTATTTCATTGTAACGAATAAAAACATATTGGGTATGGTGAATATGGTGTGGTTTCATTTCGAAGTACATATTACAATTTGATGAAGGTTAAAATATTGTTAGGATGTTTAATGTCGGCCAAACGTATCAATATTATTTCAAAACAAAAAAATAATATTATTGGCGACATTGATAAGGATTATAACATGGGAATTTAAAAACATCGAATTATTTATCGTTGGTCTCACAAAATGTTGATTTATATCGAGGGATATTTAGTTTTGAAATTTCTAAAAGTTTATCCGTTAAAAACATGAACACTTAAAATACTAAAAAATTACGCTCGTTTGAAATCAATTATTTTTGTTAAAATAATCAAATTAAATATTTAAGTTTATTATAAATATAATTTTTTGCTCTAAAGGTAAACGATTTTAGTCCCCTATTATAGAGATCGTATATCTTTATTGTGTAGAACTACATAACATAATATATCAAAAGATAAAATAATAATTTCATAACTTTTTTAAAATCACAACTCCATTATGTGCAGTGATGATATGTTGAGAATAAAATCATATTCATCATCACCATCACAGTTTGTACCAGTCAAACATAAGCTATGTTCTGCGGAACGGTTTTACTTTACCAATTACTGTCTTTTGCGTATAAAATTGCCGCAGTGGTAACTTTATATTGTGAACCGTAGCTAGACAAGGGTTATGAAGCCCTGGCATAAAGTGTAAAGTTCATTATTCGCATACATAACATCCTTATGAATAAAATTTTTTTTTTTTTACATGTACTCGTACTTATACAAGGATAATAATAAAACAAAAGGAATACAAAATTTTTCACTTAATGAACCTTTTTTGTGCTTTTTAATGATAATATTATTTTTATTACTATTACTACTTTTATTATTGTTATATGTTATTTTTATGAACGTGTAAAATAACATAAACATGGAATATTTTTCCTATTCTATCTATTTGTTGGGTATTTGCCTTTAAGTGTCAACTTTAAAAAAATATTTGTACAAAGTTTATTGTTTTGTTTAACTTTGACTCGAATCGATAATATGTATGTACAAGAAAAAGCGTAAAGCATTTTCTCAAGAACAAAGCTTTGATTTAATAAAATCGATTGTGGAAAATGAAATTCTTTTAGATACTTGTCTAAAAAATCAGACAAATAAAATTAACATTAAAACATTTATATTGTATCGAACCGGAAACCTAACCTTCTATGGTCCATTACAGGGGTGTTCAACTCTTACACATAGCGGCGCTTATTGAAAATTATGATTTTTCACGGGTTAAAACCAAATAATTTTTTATAATCTTGTAACATTTTTAAAATATTCCAAATTTTGTGTTGGTATGAGTATGTTGAAATTTTAAGGCCAAAGTGATATTGCACAGGAAAATAAATTTAATAATTCAGCCATTCCTCGCGAAATCTGACAAAACAAAACACATTTACGGAGGTAAGTTTTGCAAATGTTTTGATATTTGGAGAGATGACTTGTCTGAAGCAAAAAAAAAAATTTAATTTGGCTAAAAACTCTATGGGCTCAATATTCACCGAGTACCGTTATAATTCGTTTTTGGTGAAAATCCAAACGTTGGCATCCTAGAATGGACATGTATTAGGCATTTCTTACTCAATTTTCAAGTCTAATAGCTGGTTAGTAAAGTATTTGTACGTATTTTTTTAATAACCATATAATAATTCCTCGAATTTTATATTCAAATGGTTTTTCGTTGCAATGCCACCATTTTATAATTTCATTTTAACTTTATCGTAAATATAGTGCAAACATCTTTCCTACGAGCCTACTTTTCTGCTGATGTCTTATTGCGGTTGGGTTCTACATGATAAAATGTCATAGCAAGTGAGAGAGAAATTTCAACTTTCAGTAAAATTATCATTTTGAAATTAAATGTTTCCTTCATTTGTTTGCCTTTTTATATTTTGCTCTCCAGTTAAAAAGATAAAGGCATAAGATAGAATAATAAACGGATGACACTTATTCAAAAATAAAATACTAATAAGCGTACTTAAGAATACAATAAAGTAACATTCTCTTTATTACCTCAAATTAATACGTCTTGTTAAAAATACATACACTTATCTTTCCAATGAGCTATTAAATTTAAAAATCGGGTATAAGAAATGCCTTAGATACGGCTTTGGGTAATAGCACAGAAAATTATATACAGAAGAATATTCTCTTCCTTGATCGGATGCGTACTAAGTAAAAATCGAATAATTTGTAGGGGAAATGAATGTATAGCCAACGGTCCGACCATATATAATTTAAGAATTTTATATTGTCTCTTTCCGTCTTTCATTATATTGAATTTGATCGTACGAAAATCATTTACAAAATAAACGTTTTGAATGTGTGCAAGGTTCTTTATAAAATTGAATAAATTTTATTTATACCACATTGGTATTGGTGCTAAAGAAATCGACACAACATTCATATAGGTCGATTTTATTTCTAACTCACACAGTACCGTACATATAAATTGTACTAGTATGCTCGTTTTTATATTACAAAACACACCACTTGATATTATGTAAGAGCATTTATTTTCATCCTACTGTAAGCAAAATAGTATATCTACATAAACAAACGAAATAATAATAAATCCAATAATGTTGTATCCCTTCCTCTCAGAGTGTGTTTACGATAAAAAAGAAAGAAATGAAAGGACAACAATAACAAATTTGTATGTAAAAATAAAAAAAACGATCAACGAGTATGGATTTTCTTTATCAGGAATATATACATATACATGCTTCTGAATTGTAATTAACCCTTGGGTCAACACGCACGTCATGCCCGGTTATGGTATTTCGTTTGTTTTTAAATGATTGAAGTTTATTTTATAATAAAGTAAAATTACATTTTAATTGTGATATCGTATCTACTATATTATTCTAATTTACTATTTTCATACAAAACCCGTGATAAAATTGATACACACCGGGTTTGTACGTATAAAACAAACAAACAAATAATGAAAACCTCAATTTAAAAGTTGTCATGATCACATGCGATCAAGCAGCAACAAACCTTGCAGCTTATAAATCTCTCGGTATTTTGCCGGAGAAGCCATTCTTCTTTGTAAACAGTAATAAAATTTTTGCGCAGTTCGATGCACCCCATCTATTAAAATCGTCTCGAAATGCTCTGATTAATAATCAGATTAAGCACGCCGACCAGGGCGTAAGTGATGCTAACGTGATCCGTAGAATTTTTGAAAGTGAGAAACAACAAAGAATTAAATTGATGCCGAAGTTGACATATGCTCATATGAATCCCAATACGTTCCAAAAAATGAATGTGAAGTTGGCTGTTCAGTTTTTAAGCAAAACAGTGGCTTGTGCTATCAGAACTACACTGAAGGTAAACTAAATTATAATAAATTGTTGATTAAAATATGATTGCAAAGTTCCTTTAATTTTTTTTGTTTTCTGTCTATAGGTTTCACCGGCAATGTTTGGGCCTTATCTAGAAAACGCAATCCCAACGGCTAATTTGGTAGAGAGATTCAATAATATTTTTGATTGTCTCAATTCAAGAAATTTCTCCTCAAAATCTCCATATGAGCAGCCACTTCGAAACTGTAATAAAATACATATGTATCTGTGTGAATCGATCGAGTATCTTAAAAATTTAAAAGTGCTTTCACCCAATGAAAATTATTTTAAATTTCTAAAAGGACTGGAATTGACTATTAATTCCCAGCTTATGTTAATGCAGCATTTAGAAGAACAATTCTGTATCAAATATATCCTAACCGGCAAAACTAACCAAGATGGATTAGAAAATTTTTTTTCAATTCTTCGTGGTAAAGGTGGCTATAATTACACACCGACTAGCCACGATGTTGGTATACATTTTGCCAACATAACTAGTATGCGGATCTTATTTAATTCCTCAGCATCAAATTGTATTCCTAACGACAGCGACAATTTACACATAAATTGGAATCTTTTGCGAGAGGGTTATAAGGCAAGCCTCAGGACACCTCGAACGGCCGAAGAAAATGATGGAGACAAAGACAATATTGAATATATTCTGTATACTTCAGATATACCTGAATTAAAAAGAAACGCAATAATTTATTTTGCAGGTTACTGTGCCTATAAAACATTAAATTGCCCAAAATGCTGTCAACTTTTATTGAAAAATGAAGAAGAAGCCACTATTTCGTTAACAGAGGCATTTATAAATGAAAAAAACTTTAAAAAACATGTGAGCAGCTTTGGAGCCCTAAAGGCACCTACTGAAGTTTATGAAAGTATTGCTCGATCTATTTTGGGAATATTTGAAATAAATTACAAGGCAGAATGTCACTATTCAAATATTTGCCAAAAAATAACTGACAAATGCATGTCAGAAATTATGAAAATACATCCATTGATTTTTAATGAAAATAATTTTGAATGTACGGGACATATAAAGAAGCTAGTTTCGTTTTTTGTTTTAGTTCTCTTAAGGAGAAACTGCAAGTGGTCCGTGACAAATAAGGAGTTTGAACGACAACAAAAGCGGCCCAAAAAGGCCAAACAACAGTCGCCTGCAGCATCGAAAAAATTAAAAATTTTAAATAATTGAAATAAAAAAAAATATTTTTTATTAATTCTTACTCTGTAGAAATCCTAAATCCTGTTATTCTCTATTCTCTACCCATTGGCAACCAAAGTTTTCATTACCTCCCAAACTGAATTCACTTAATCATCAGACCGGCAATTACAATCCAAAATGCTGTTAATATGGCTAGTTCATCTGTACCTTCAATTGAAACGTTTGTTGTGTCTTCTGTCATCCCTGACTCTATGAGAATTGACAATGTAATTTTTCAGTGTCGATCGCTGGAAGATCCTTGCTAGTCGCTTAGAAATTATTTCATTTTATCAACTTCTCTGTATATTTTCACGAGTGATGATACAGCCTAAAAGTACTTTAAATTAGCCTAAAACCCTTAAACCCTTTTGATAAATTTACAAAATTTTAAAATGTGTTCAGAATTCTTTGAAAACCTAAAATTAGAAATTGAAAAATCTGGTAGTAAAATCTGTAACATTATTATATATTTATTTAAAGTTGCCTTAAAAAAATAAGGTATCGATAAACTGGAAGATATTTCATCCATTAGAGTCCTGAGTACATCTATATAATCTATAAGAAAATAATTTTATTTGAATGTTTTTCGGTGAAACCGTCGCATTCGTTTATTATATAATAATTTCCTCTGTTTGATTTATTGTTTATTTTTACTAATTTGTACATATACACGTCTATTAGAAATTACATAATAGCTATGTAGATAGTGTTAGTATTGTTTTCAAATTATTTGTTTTTAACCTTTGCGTTAACACGAATAGAAAACGACTTCTCGTCAATACGTACAAACCCGGTGTGTATCAATTTTATCACGGGTTTTGTATGAAAATAGTAAATTAGAATAATATAGTAGATACGATATCACAATTAAAATGTAATTTTACTTTATTATAAAATAAACTTCAATCATTTAAAAACAAACGAAATACCATAACCGGGCATGACGTGCGTGTTGACCCAAGGGTTAATTACAATTCAGAAGCATGTATATGTATATATTCCTGATAAAGAAAATCCATACTCGTTGATCGTTTTTTTTATTTTTACATACAAATTTGTTATTGTTGTCCTTTCATTTCTTTCTTTTTTATCGTAAACACACTCTGAGAGGAAGGGATACAACATTATTGGATTTATTATTATTTCGTTTGTTTATGTAGATATACTATTTTGCTTACAGTAGGATGAAAATAAATGCTCTTACATAATATCAAGTGGTGTGTTTTGTAATATAAAAACGAGCATACTAGTACAATTTATATGTACGGTACTGTGTGAGTTAGAAATAAAATCGACCTATATGAATGTTGTGTCGATTTCTTTAGCACCAATACCAATGTGGTATAAATAAAATTTATTCAATTTTATAAAGAACCTTGCACACATTCAAAACGTTTATTTTGTAAATGATTTTCGTACGATCAAATTCAATATAATGAAAGACGGAAAGAGACAATATAAAATTCTTAAATTATATATGGTCGGACCGTTGGCTATACATTCATTTCCCCTACAAATTATTCGATTTTTACTTAGTACGCATCCGATCAAGGAAGAGAATATTCTTCAGTATATAATTTTCTGTGGTAATAGCAAAAAAGATACATATGTATACAGAGCCATAGCGCAATATGGTAAAAGTTTAATAAAATTATTTGTTGTTGTAAAAAAGAAACCACTGATTGCGTTTGATGCCTTCAAGGCCGAATGTCGACAAGCGGAATGTCGAAAGGCAGAATGGATCGTAAAACCGAATGTCGAAAAGCCGAAGAAGGACCGAATGTGCCGAAAGTCTAAAGGCCGAAAATGAATTTTCATGAAATTTTCCTTCACTTAATTTATTGAAATCAATATTTAAAACCTTTAAATTTAATTATTAATGTGAAATGATTTAAATAAATTGAAAATACGTGCTAATAAATGTGTATGCAGCATATTTTTGTGATCAAACATTTTCATAAAAATGTGTGTCTTTTTGTTTCGTTTTTTTGTTTACGAGTTACGGCATGTTTCATTTAGGAATATGAGAGTACAGCATGTTTCCGTATGACATATTTCAGTACGGCACATACACTATGGCATATGTATATTACACCACGGCATATGGTCCACTACGGCATGTTTTAGTATGGCATATGGCACAATATGGCATATGATACACAACAGCATGTTTCTTTATGGCTTACTTCAATACGGGTTGCAGTACACTTCGGCATATGGTACACTACGTCATATTTCAATGTGGCATATGGTACACAGTGGCATATTTGTACGACATATGGTACAAAACGGCAAATTTAAGAATTGGCTGAAATGTTAATGGGATTCTAAAATGATTTTTTTTTATGAAGAGTATGGCCAATTAAAGTGAAATTTGGCTATTTCTTAACTGATTATATTGCAATTTATTTCACCTATTTGAATTTTCCTTGATTTAGCACAATTCTCCTTGACTCAACAGAATTCTCCGTCACTTAATAGACTTAATTATTTACTTTAGAAAATTTTCCTTCACTTAATTCCCTTCAATTTGCCTTTCAACACAATATACACATTAGGCTTTTCGACATTCGGCCTTGCGATAAACTTCATTAAAATATAAAATCTATGTATATAAAATTCATTTCATGTCACATTTGATTAAAAATTAGCAGATTTTACCCTAAACGCTCACACTAATACTTTTGTGATTTTTACCTTCGATCCTATTTCTACTAAGGAACTGTGTGATGGTAGCCTGAGTATGTATCCTTTTAAAATTAAGGTTTGCTTCTCTGTCAATTTGTTTTCTTTTGCCGATTTTTATAAATTCCGTAGTCAGAGGCTGCCGTTTTTCTTGCTCTCCAGTTAATTCTGAATTTCTTACAGAATTTTCCAATTCACGTTCAAGCTTTAAACTCCACTCCATAGATGGTTCATTCTCTAAAATTTGAACTTTTAATTTTTCAGTAAGCTCGAATGTTGTTTTAATTGCCGTCAATGTAAAATTCGGAGTGGCTGTTCGCTTGAGACGCTTTCGGAATCGTGAACCATACGCAATAGATCTTGGTCAGTCAAATCATTTTCTTTTGTTACCAGCTCGTGAATATCATCAATTACTAAGTCTTTAAATCCTTCTCCTCCTACGGCACATGTGACAGGTCAACGATTTGTTGGTATTCTTCATTCACTGCTGGAATTTCATCGTCCGTAGAGAAAATTTCCGGCCATATTGGTTTACAACAGCCGTTTAAAGTGGATAATTTTACTGCATTAACTGCCAAAGAAATGAATTCCAAATTACTCAAAATGGTAAATTGCTTTTATACTTGAGAAAGTGGAAGGTCAGTAAATCTAAAATGCGCGGTAAAGTTCTTCTGCTATAGTAGGCCTTAAAGGTTGAAATTGCTATAGGACCTACTTACAACTAAAACAACTTAGGACCACTTAGTGCTAGTCTCAACCACCCATGTAGTGATTTATAAAGACTTACCAACGTATTCCAAATGACATAAAAATCTAATGTATACTGATTTGCAATCTTGTTCTCCGAGTCATTTTCAAACACAGAATTTGGAACGGTTCCTGAATCTTATAACCCAGAAAATATTATTGTTCGTGATGAGTTGGTAACGTTGGTTGTCTTCTAAATTTATTTTTACCGTACCAACAACTCAATAACCCTATACATATTTCATATTATGTACATATTATACACAAAAAAAAGGTCAGCAAGCGTTATATTATGAAACGATCGAAAACTGTATGTTGCTAAAAATAGATTAAACTGACGATAAATAATGTATTGGTTCAATAGGTCGCTACGCTATGTGATTATTATAGAGATATATGTATTGGTTTTCTTGCCTTTTTCAGAGGATTAATAATTCAAATGTTTAATGAGGGTGTCATTTTCGATTAATCGTAAAATTGATTGTTTTTTTATGTTTGACCATCGCCTATAAACCACAAAGTGGGTTTCTATTGCTTAATTTTATAATCGAAATATTTGACGAGGATATACTATAGCTATTTACAATATATTTTACAAATTTGATTAATTATTATTTTGTTTCAACTGTGAACTGTCAATGAAAATTACATTTCTAGAAATTAGGAATTAAGGTCAATTATTTTAATTTATTACAACTATTTTAGCAATTCGTTTATGCAATAAAAAAAATTTATTTTGTACACTCGCTCCAAATATGTCAAAAAATGTACAATATGGGCGGAACTGTTGTGATGGCATATGTTGAGTTGAGGCGAAGAAGAATAATAAAGAAGAATGAATATCGACTAAAGTAATCAAACTCAACTATTAGCCAAATTACTCCAGTTTCAAAGTAATCACGCACTACTAAATGGCGTCATATGAATAAACAAGAAGATTATTTAGCAAGCACAGGTTATCTAAGTGGTGTTTTTCATCGCCAGAGAAAGTCAGTACCTTGTCAAGCTATGGAAAATCAAATCATCTCAAAAGATGTGTGACCAGTATCTAAAGTAACCAAATGGAGTTATATTCACTAGTTATACAACAAGAGGTTCGAAAATAATCGAATATACAGTTTATAGGACGAGTTGTGTTGCCTAGGAAACACAACGACACCGCAGGTGGAGTTGTGTTTCTTAGGTAACACATCGAGTCCGCAACTGTATATTCAGATGATTTTCGAAGCTCGAGTTGTATATGTTAAGACTATACAACGAATCAACCATGTCAAATATCAAAAATATTAATTGTTTGTTTATATTCATGGAAGATATGATTTATTTGTTTGCGGCCGAAACACCACTAGTGGTGTTTTGCGAAACACTACTTAGCAACGCAAATAACCGATATTATACAGCGTAACTGAGGAAAATTCAACTATCTGATTGGTTTATTTTCCAATGAGTTGTATAGTCGCTATTATTTTATCATAATGTATTATCGAATTTATTTGAAACCTTTTCCAGCTGTTAAAATACGGTATTTCAAACAAATGGAGGCGCATCTAGTCTCAGCGACATGCTCTATTAGGTTTATAATTGAGTTCGAACGAGGTAGATCTTTATACTTTGAAAACTATTACTAATAGGGGTTTGTTGCTATATATTATTGTTTGGTTAAAAACAAAAAAAAAACCTAATGACCAATATTTGTCAATTAATTTCTTTAGTTTTAAATCTACTAATAATTAGAACTGACTCAAGAACAAACCACCTGTGATAGGTCTGTCGATATCGGCCACAAGAAATGTCCAAGTAAATTTTCGACGCAAACCGATGCCAACCGTATAATAACTAGGTTCCAAAAACATTAATCCTTATTTGATTAGCTTGTTGGGAGAGAATCATTATCCGCAAAGGGGTCAAGGTCTTTCCACATTAAACAAAAATGATTTTGTATGTTTGTAGTTTGTTTTTAATATTGGCCATTGTAAAAAAAATTATTAAGAAAGATATCATTGGTTTAGGCCTATTGTAAGTATAGGGTAAGATGTCGGATTTTGAAATTTCTACCGTACCTGAATCGGCTTCGAAATCCAAACAAGTGTTAGATTCTCTCAAACGTCAACGAAGTGCATTTAAAGGACAATTGACTCAATTCGGAATTAAGCTTTCATACCTTACTTCTCTAGGTGCTATTGAATCGAACATCCGTAGGTTACAACTAATGTATGATAAATATCATCAAGTTCAGCTTAAAATTGAAATCCATGATGAAACAGCTTCAGTTGATCGGGTCTCTTTTGAAGTGGACTACGAGTATGTTGAGAGACTTTATTAAACAAATTACATGAATTAGATAAGTTAGAAAGTCAACCGAAAGAATCAATTAATTTTGAAACGTCTACTAAGGCTCCACGAATTAAAAAAGTGTTCATTAATGAAATAAAAAAAGCGAATATTGTATGAAAAAGTATGAACACCTGTTAATTTTTTTAATTAATTTTTGTTCACAAATTTTCTGAAATAAAAAATGTATTCTTTTAGAGCCGTCTGCTAATAGCACCAAATAGAGCACACTGTACCTTCAATGGCGGTAAAGCTTCCTGAGCTTAAGTTGCCAACCTTTAATGGATTTGAAAGTGACTGGTTAGTATTTCGTGATGTATTTCAGGATCTTATTCATAACAAAACAAACATCGAAGCAACAGTCAAATTTGTTTATTTAATATCGCATATTCGTTCTGGCAAGGCATATAATTTAATTGAAAGTCTTCCTGTTACTTCGGAAAATTATGAATTATTATTATTTTCTGATTCCAAAATTAGTCCACAAATGCGATTTCAATTTGTTCGCAATAATCAATTATGTACGAACTGCCTAATTGTTAAACATAAGGTTGGGTTATGTGATAAACTATCTTGTAGTTTATGTTCGTTAAAACATAATAGTCTTGTATCAAAATTATCAGAAACTAAAAATATTTCAAGAAATACTTTTCTTAGTTCAAATGAAATAAATCATTCAAGTGATAATGATCGGAATACTTCAAACATTGGTGCAGAAACTGGTAGATCACCTAGCTTCAAGTGGACTTCGAATACAAAGGATGCAGACAGAATTGAGAGATTCAGTTAATCAAAAACTGTCTTCAAAGAGAATAAATCAAATTTTAATTGGTACCGCTCTAATCAATGTCGTGTGTGAATTCAAAAATTTGATGTGTCGTGCGTTATTGGACAGCGGGTCACACTTAAATTTCATCACAGAAAGTATTGTGAATTTATTAAAAACCAAAAAACATTCAACCCACAAAATTATATCTGACATAGGTGGCTCAGAAACTATGATAAAATCGAAGGTATACTTGACTATACATTCCAGAGTTTCCACTTTCTCAACATCATTAGAATTTTATGTGATACCAAAGATAACGAATTTCCTATACCAGCAAATTCTGTTGACGTGAATATACAATTAATTCCTGCTGACATTCAGTTAGCTGATCCCCTTTTTCAAGTGCCAAATAAAATTGATATTTTAATTGGTGCAGAAATATGTATATTCAACGGTAAATCCATTACAGTTTTGAAAAATCTTCCCCAATTTCATAGTAGCGTTTATGGTTATATTGTTACCGGTCGAGTATTATCTTCCAGCAATACCAATGAAGAATCATCAATCTCAGCCATGTGTACAATTGAAGATTTACAAACTGACATTAGGCTTTTTTGGGAATTAGAGACAATATTAGTGAAAAATCAATATTCACAGGAAGAAAAGTATTGTGAAGACCATTATATAAAAAATCATCGTCGTCTGTCTTCTGGTCGCTATTGTGTGTCATTACCCGTAAATGATAAAATTAATGAGTTAGGATTTTCAACTTATTCTTCGGTTAATCAAATTTACGCCAATGAGAAAAGACTGATCCGCAAACCAGAAATTTATCATCAATATCGCGAATTCATGGCTGAGTAATTGTCAATGGGTCATATGACACTAGTTGAAGATCCAAGTGTGACTAGTAATGCTTATGGTAAAACATATTACTTGCCGTATCATTTTGTAATTAAAGACAGCAGTACTACTACCAAGTTACGAGTGGTATTTAATGGATCTTCAAAGTCATCATCCAAACTATCCCTTAATGAGTGCTTAATGAATGGTCCCACAGCGCAACAAGATTTGTTGTCACTAACATTGAAGTTTAAAATACATATCGTTCCCTTCACAGCCGATATTGCTAAAATGTATCGGCAAATTATGATTAATGATGACCAACAAGGTTTACAGCTAATCTGGTGGCGGAACAATCCTTCGGATAAATTAAAATGTTTCAAATTATCCACAGTAACTTATGGAACTAAAAGTGCACCATATTTGGCGACCCGCACCTTAAAACAACTAGCGTTAGAAGAAACAAAGTCATTTCCTTTAGCTTCGCACGTTTTACTGAATGACTTCTACGTTGATGATGTTTTGACGGGTTCTGATTTAATTGAAAAAACATTACTACTAAAGTCCAATTTATTAACATTATTAGAAAAGGGGATCATTATAAGCTGATACAGATTCATGGATTCTCAGATGCATCCGAAAAGGGGTTTGGTTGTGTCCTGTATGTCAGAACTACAGACAATAAAAACAAAAATCAAGTAAGATTCATTTATTCCAAATCTCGAGTTGCTCCGCTAAAGAAGCAAACCATACCTTGGTTGAAACTTTGTGCCGCTTTGCTGTTGGCCCAAACTTTGAATAAGTTAATTACAAGTTTAGATGTGCAGTTTGATCACATTTATCTTTGGTCGGATTCAGAAATAATCCTGCTTCGCATCAAATCTGAACCATCAAAATATGCCTCGTTCGTGGCACACAGAATTATCCAAAAACCTTGGGAATTATTCTTCAAATATCCTGCATTCACAAGAA
Source organism: Tipula helvola (assembly GCA_963556165.1). Taxonomy (NCBI): domain Eukaryota; kingdom Metazoa; phylum Arthropoda; class Insecta; order Diptera; family Tipulidae; genus Tipula; species Tipula helvola. Next base: position 173,213,884 of record OY744482.1, read on the forward strand.
TACATATTTCGATTCATAAGTATCCTGAAATCGAACAAGCTTAAAAATACCGGTGAGCTAACTGCTAGTGAACTTAAACATGCATTATTCAGCCTTATAAAAAATGTACAGAACAATGAATTCAGCACAGATCTACAACAAATTAAACAACATAAAGCTGTCCACTCCTCCAGTAATTTAAAATTATTACATCCATTCATTGATGGAATTGGAATACTTCGTGTTGGAGGACGCCTTGGTAATTCCGAGTTGGACTTTCCCATTAAATATCCAATTATTTTACCAAGCACATATTTTCGATATTGTTAGTACGATACGAGCACGAGAGGTTGTTACATTGTGGACCTCAAATTCTTTTCTATAATTTAAGATCCCAATATTGGATAATATCAGGTAGAAATTTGTGTAGAAAGGTTGTTAATAAATGTATTACGTGTTTCAAGAATAAACCAAAATTATCGCATCAAATAATGGGCGATCTTCCGTCTGATCGAGTAACATAGTCCAGACCTTTTTCAATAGTACACAGCAAAAAATCCGGTAAAAGAATTACTTAAATTGATGGAATAAAGAAATTTTGAATTAAATTAATTCTTTAAAATATTAAACACGTTATTCTTTTTGAGATTTATTTAGATTAAACTGAAAAAAGAATTGTTTAATAAATAAAATTTCAAATATTTATGTTAACCCTAGAAACGATTCAAATTAACTCTTTTTGTATTTAATTGAAGTCAAATTCAAAATTATATCTTTAAACGAATTGGTTTTATCCTTAATTAATATTAAAATGTCAATATTTATAAGAAATTAAATTAATTCTTTTAAATGTCGAATTTATAACCGCTGATGTATCAAATAAATCTTTTTAAGAATAAAACTAAAACGTTCAAGGAGTAACAATAAAGTGAATTCTTTTACGGAATTAAACTAACTCCAAAAAGGAATCAAATAACTATACCGTTAGTTTTTCTATTTTTTGTACTTTAGCGTATTAATGCGAGTCTATTGTTCTAAAATATTCGATGAGTGAAGCTACGGAAATCGGAAATTTGTATCTAAAAAGATTTCAATTGAATTCAAGTAATAGTTTATTAATGATTAATAATAAAGTAATTTAATAATAAAATAATTGTGACATTTAAGTGGTGAAACTGTACAAATTTTGTTGGTGATTTAAATAAAACAGTGAATATTTGATACCAAAATGAACGAAAATTCATATTTCAACGTGTTTTTTAAACAAGACGGCGCAGTGAAAAGAGTGATGTTAAACAAATTCGTGAACACGGAGTTTCTTCAATTTCAAGACGCTTTGTTATCAGGTAAGAGAAATTAATTTTAAAATTTTTTTTGCATGTGAATAAGGCTACAATAAAAACAGTTAGTATTACGAAATCCAACCACATGAAATCAAGAACAAAGGGAATAGAACATTTTCAAGGTTAATATGTAAAAAGATAAACACGCATTAAACAAAAAAAAACTCAAATAAGATATTGATCAATTTTGTATATTGATTTTAATATAATAATAATTCAGAGTTGTACAGTGTTAAATAGTTAGTATTACGAAATTTGATTACATGAGGTCAAGAACAATGTGAAGCCGATTGCGCCAATTAAAATGTTGGATAAAAAGTAAAGTTTAGAGCTATTTTTTAAAATTTTTTCAGTTTATTTTGAAACACAATATGTTCCACTTCATAATATAATGGGATTTTCTGATCAGTTCGGGAATAAAATAAAGAATGAAGATTTAATCGCACACATACTTGCCACTGATTTTACCGATACGTCTAATTTTATATCGATGATCATTAAATCGTTTGAGGAGAAAAGTACACAAACCAATCTATTCGAATATGCAACAGAACATACAAATACAAATTTATTATCACCGCCAACATCAGAACTTATAAATAGAAATATATTATCGCCGATCGCACGAGATTTGGGATGTATAAAGCGTAATAATGCCGTCGTGGGTCCACTTTTGAAAATTAACAGTGAGGTGTGTTGGTAGTTTTGTATTATGTGCTGCTTTTTAAAACTATATCACTTCTCGAAAAGCAATTAAAATGAGGCCAAGTAAATATCAATTATACCAAGTACAAAAAATTCAAAAGGGAAAAAACCAAGTTTTTTCAAAAATCCAAATAGGACCGAATTCAAATGTGAAAAAAACCAGAAGGGACAAAATCCAAAAAGGGCAAAATCCAAAAAAAAATCCAAACTTTTTAAAAGTATTTTCCGCTCGCGTGAAATCCCATTTATATCGCGCATGTGGAATTTCGCAACAACTTTACCTACCCGCAGCCATGTCAAAAAAGGCTAAAAATGCCAGATATGTTTGCGCATTTTGGTGAAAACATTTAATTTTTTAAAAAATCATAAAATTTATAATTTTGGATTTTTACATTTGGATTTTGTCCCTTTAAGATTTTTCAAATATGGAGTTTGTCCTACTTGGATTTTAGCAATTGGATTTTTAAAAAAATTTGATTTTGTCCATTTTTGAGTTTTTTTTGTATTTAGGATGACACCCCACCAAAATATGCAGAAAACTTTGCATTTTTGGCCTTTTTTGAAACTTTTTCATGGCTGCGGGATGCTAAAGTTGTTCTGCGATTTAAATGGGATTTTATTTTCAAATATCCAGTGATTTGACAATTCAAGCTTTGAACAGATTCGTTCAGATTGTATCTTAAAATATTAAGATATTTAGATTTATTCGTTTTTCCTTCTATAAATGTTAAATTACCCACACCAGACCACGATACACACTCCAAACCGTTGCACTTCCCCCGCCATGTAAAATTTCCAATACTTGTGTAATCTAAATTTTATACAGTGGGGGAAGTGAAATGATTTGGGGTGTAAGTGGTGGTATGGTGTGAGGAATTTAGTCTTCATACCTGGAAATCTGGATAAAAATAAATATCTTACATTTTAAGATGCAATCATAATGGGTCTATTCAAAACCTTGAGGTGTCAAATTACTGGATAGTGGATATTCCAGCAAGATAATAACCCCAAAGATATTGCTCGAATTGTTCTGGAATGGTTGTTTTATAATACCCACAACCAATTGCATTCTCTAGAGGCAATCTTAGAATCGAAGTACGAATAGTAAAATTGTAACTGTTGAAAATTTTGTTTATTTTTATTAGAATGGAAACAAAAAACAAATGTGTAAACTTTTTTAGATCCTCTATTTACCTGGTAAGTCTGATTTTAATTGCAAACGTAATTTTCGAGATAGAATAGTTTTACCGACCGTTACAGTATGATAAATATTGTCCTCTTGTATAATGTTTTAATATTTTTAATCGAAAAGATTCCTAATAAAATAATTATTGAATATATTACTTAGTATTTTAAAGAGTACATACAACAAAATCGAGGACATTATTTAATTGAAGAAATTACCAACTCAAAAACTCTTCGGGAAAAATCAAGAAACGCGGTCATCGATTATCTAGGGTCATACACTGATGTGAATTTTGGGCTTTACCCCACACATGATGAAAAACGAGCAGTTTGTCACGCATGCATCCAATTATTCCCATCACTGCGAACCAGCAACGATTATTTAGAAAATATTGTAAGTCAAACTTATTCGCAGTGCACAGAGCCGTATAGCCTGTATAAAAAAAGAAGAAACAAAAAGACAAACTATTCCTTTAATTTATATTACAAGTTTTAACTAATTTTTTTTTATTGTTTTCTAGGACCTTCTTTTCGATATAAAATCTGGAGCAGGGTATTTAATTAATAAGCTAAAAAATTTACGGAAAGTACATAAAATTCATACACCGGGAAAAGCAACCACACAAAAATCTTCTGTTTCAATATCCAACTGCTATAAAGATGAAATACACTTTTTAAGTAACGCTAAATTACCCGAGCAAATCGAAGCAGTAAAAGAGAAATTGTTAATTACGTTTGATACCAGAAGAGCCACCATTCAAACGAAAGGCAGCAATATAAATCTGTTTGCCGATTTTCCTTATTTTTTTGCTGCTCCCCAGCTGGTAAATTGCATAAATTTAATATTATGATATGTTTTATAAAGTATTTTAATTATGGTTCATATTTTTAAAACAGATTTCGTTCGAATTTGAAAATATAATAAAGAAAAAATCTTCATTTATTGAAAACTTCAATAAAATCAAAAATAAAATTGAAGAAGTTGTTCTTGAATTAGGTAAAGAACTTGTCAAAACGGAATCAGAGGAAAGCTGCGACTGGGACAAAACAACTCTTGCGTTTTTAAATTTAATTCGCTTAAACCCACCGCAACCACTTGGCAGAAAGAATAAATCACGAGACACGGACATAAAAGCATTCAGGAGATTTATTGTACACAAAAATGTAAGCTATTTATTTGGATGTAATTATTATATTTTGCTAATGTTACTATTATATTTAGATTGGTCTCACGGAAGCTGAATATAAAAATGAATCGTCATGCGCTCCATTTTTGATCGCTTTGGGGCCTAAAAAATCTGCAATTCACCAGTTCTTGATTGCTGTGGATGGACAATTAATACCACTAGACAGTAAAATCAATATAGTTGAGGCAGTTGAAACGTTAGTCCAACTATATTATATATTTAATTTAGAGTACGATAACAATTTAAAGTTTTTTTACTCATTCCTTCAGTATTATTTATTTGATATAAAAGATAGCTTATTATCAACTTCTGTTAAAAACATTATAACTAAGTTTGACAAATTTTAGATTTAATTTTTCTTTAAAATTATCATTTTTCTTACTGAATTTAAATATTTTAAATATATTTTTTTTATTATACTAAATTAAAAGTGAATTAATAATCAAGCATGTTATATTGCTACCTGTGCAATGAAAAATTCTCTTTATTTTCTGCAATTTCCAACCATTTACAAAGATTTCATAAAATAAATAAAAAAGCAAATGATTTAGATTTGAAATGTGTAGCAAGCCCACATTGCGAAAATAGATACTGCTCCTTTAACAGCCTCAAAAGTCATTCACTGTGTTGCACTGAGAAGCATAATGAAAGTATGGTGAGTTCAAATAATGAACCGGGAGTATCATGGTCAGAAACGAATCATTTAGGACTACAGGATTTCAAAGATAATTTTAAAGATAGTTCACAAAATGATTTTTTGCGTCAAACTAAAGATATATCATCCACTTTACAAAATATTTCAGAAAAAAAGGCCGATGAAATTATTGAATTTCATAGATCTTTAACTGAAAATATTTTTAACGATATATCGAAAATAGTTAACATTGAAACTTCAAACGTAAGGGTCGATAAGTTATATTCATTGAAACGAAAATATTTAAGTAATTTGACGGAGCTGCGATCTAGTTACAAAAGAAACAAAACTTTTAAGCAAAATAAGTTTTTCGTTGTTTCGAAAACTAAAAATATTGGATTAAACTGGACGGTCAATGATAGCTTTACATATCGGCAAAATACGTTTCAGTATATTTCAATTATTGAAACCATTCAAAGTTTGTTTCAAAATTCATCTTTTCACTTCTCGTATTTTAATAATAATCTTTTGTGTCAAATTAAATGTTTGTAAAAGTATTGCTGCGCAGAAAATTATAAGAAGAACAGCTTGTTTACTCAACATCCAGATGCATTACAGTTGCAACTGTATTATGACGATTTCGAACTCTGCAATCCGTTAGGTAGTAAAAGAAAGATCCATAAAGTTGGTGCAATTTACTTTACTATTAAAAACTTACCTGTAGATTTTTATTCGTTGACCAATAACATGTTTTTAGTGGCATTATTTAAAACTAATGATATAAAGCAGAATCCGTCGTATGAAGTATTTCTTAAACCAATAATAGAAGAAATAAAAATTCTCGAAAATGAGGGCATTTTAATTACAGGAAATAAACAAATGTTTGGTACTTTAGTATCATTATCACACGACAACTTAGCATCTAATCAGTTACTAGGGTTTGTTAGTTCATTCAGGAGCTCTCATTTCTGTAGATTTTGCTTAGCGTCTCGAAAAGAAACAGAAATAATGACCTTAGAGGACCAAGATTTACGACGTACTACCGAAAGCTATAGACTATCTTTAAATGAGGTAAGTCAAAGTGAAAGTCATATAAATGGTGTTAAAAATTATTCCATTTTGTTCGATTTAAAATATTTTGATGTTTTTGAAAATGGTACGGTAGACATTATGCATGATGTCCTTGAAGGTATAGGTCCCTTTTTTATAAAGCAAATGTTTAATTTTATGATCACAAACAAGTTTATATCCTTAAATGCGATTAATGATAGAATAACATTATTTAATTATGGATATCTTTTTAAAAAGGTAAAGCCAACTTCTATTAATCTAAATACTTTAAATTTATCAGCATCACAAAGTTGGTGTTTATTAATGCACATCCCGTTTATTTTTGCTGATTTTGAAAACATTCCGCCATTAAAAAGAAAATGGGAAGCACTAGGAAAGCTTTTAAAGATAATGAATTTAGTCTTCAGTGATCAAATTGATTTAAAAGATGTCGATGAATTAAGGAAACTAATTAATGAACATTTGTGTTTACTTATGTCTGAGTTTAATATTAAACTGATTCCGAAACATCATTTTCTTGTACACTATCCCTCAATAATACTCAAAATGGGACCATTACATCAATTATGGACTATGAGATATGAAAGTAAAAATTCATTTTTTAAACAAATTGCCCAACGTACTAAAAATTTCAAGAACATTTTGCTTACTCTAGCTTTTAAACACCAAAGATATATGGCGTTAATATGGCAAGATAATATTTTAGAGCATACTATCAAATTTGGAAAATGCATTGGAAATTTTACGAGAAATGATAACATAGTTAAAATATATGGATTAGATTGCGATATAAATATAATAAAATATTACGAATGTGGTTATCATTATCGACCAAAACTTTTTGTAGTATCTTCTTTATTAAATAATGTTCCAACTTTCAATTGCATTGAAGAGGTGGCAATAAACAATGACAATGATATAATTTTATTATGCGAAGAATATGTGACTGAGGAATTTAATTCTTTTCATAATAGCTACAAACTTTCGAGTAAAAATACAAAATATGGTATAGGTTTAAAATACCTTCAAAATAAAATGACTTTTGAAGCAGTTATTTCTAGAAATACACACCTTTATATAATAACACCAACAAAATTATATAATTAATTAAGAAATATATAAATAAATAAAGAACTAAACATGCATTTTTAATTTTGTTTAAAAATACCCCAATCTAAATTGAAATTAGAATCAAATTAATTCTTTTAAAGGATTTACTTTTTATATTATAATTGATTTGAAATTAATCCAATATGGGTTTAAATTAATTATTGTAAGCGATTTAATCGGACCTTTTCAAAGATATTAAAGAAACTATTTCGAAGTATTTATTTGAATTTAGATGAGTTTTAACACAATTTGAAATAAATAATACAATTAATATTTGAAAAATATTATATAAAATATATAACATGGAGTTCAATTTATTCTTTTGTGGAATAAAATTAGATAATTCTATAAAAGAATAACCTTTCAAATTAACTCTTTAATAGATTTGTCCAATTGATTCTTTAAAAGAATAAATCTTGTATTCTTTCAATACTAGTTATTTCGATTCTTTAAATCGCATTGCTCTATATAAATTCTTTTTTAGGTTTAATTTGTTCTAAGTTTTTTTTGCTGTGAGGGATAGAGTTTTGTGGACCATTCTTTGCCAAGTCAAATTTTGAGATTCAAAACTAAAACTAAATTATATATTTGTTTATTAATTTGTTTTGCAGTGAAAGCAATTCGTTTGGATTTATCATCACAATCGTTCCTGGCTTGTCTTCGTAGATTTGTTTCAAGACGAGGTTACTGTTCCAAAATTTATTCAGATAATGCCACAAATTTCATTGGGGCTCGATCTGAATTAAAGGAACTTCGAACTTTATTTTATTCATAGAATTTTCAAGATGATGCTAAAGTTTCCTGTGTGAATCACCACATCGAATGGGTAACAATTCCACCAAGATCGCCTCACTTTGGGGGACTATGAGAATCAGCCATAAAAAGTGCAAAGTGGCACATGAAACGAGTGATATAGGGTTGCGTTCAATGACAATAGAAGAATATTATACCTTAATATGCCAAGTTGAAGCGTGTCTAAATTCAAGGCTGTTGACAGCGTGTTCTAATAATCCAACTGCTTTGTCACCTGATCATTTTTTGGTTGGTAGTCCACTTTTGGCCCTTTCTGAACTTTAATTACTCGATCTGAATATTAATAAGCTGTCTCGATATTAAATGATTCAAGTTATGCTACAAGATTTTTGGAAGCGATGGAATAATGAATATTTAAGTGACCTTCAGAAACGCTATAAATGAGATTGAGTCGTTAGTAATTTTACATGAAGACAATACACCCCCAATCAATTGGTTGTTAGGCAGAATAATAGACATACATACATACATCCTAGTCCTGACAAACGAATTCGTGTGGTAACCGTGAAAAAAACATCCATGATTTATTTTCGATATTATTTTACAAAGCTTGGGTAAATTTAATAATATTTTTGTTTAAATATTAACTAAGAAATTAACTAATTAAGACAAAATGTTATGTTTTCCGAAACTCCAGCATTATTAAGCAATTTATTTAACTACCACAAAAAACCACGACTTGCTCACCTAAAACTCTACAAAACTATGCGTGATACGACTTATTATTTTGACGTTTACATTCATGATGATACGCCTTAAAATTAAAGCGGGAAAACCATGATTTCCGATTGGAACACGATTTTTTGTTTTGGTTTATTGTGTAAATCAACCAAAAAAATTTGATGTTTCGCCTTATTCATATTAAGCCATCGATATGTAAGTAAATTATAGTTATGTCATTTAATTAATGTATTTGTGGTTTGCATTATAGTGGATATGATATAATATAGTAATTTGTTTTAAAATTACACCAATACTTTATTTACAATTAAAATTATAGGAATAAAGTTATATGGAACCATTGATAGTTACAAAGAAAAACAAAGGAAACTGCTGGGTCTCTTTGAAGAAATGGACAGCGGTTCTGAAAAAGATGAACTCTCGTCTGATTTTGATGATAGTATAGTCGACCCAGAGTATATTAATAGTAGTCAAAGTAATGATGATAGTGAAGACAGTGAGGACATTGAAAATAGCCAATATATGAAGGTCAAAATGGAGGCAATCATATTGAAGATAATGTCAATGAAATTGAAGAGTTATGGAAATCAACTACTGCCGATATACCAAATTTTAATTTTGATGAGGGTTTTGCAGGCTGCCAAATTACCGGAAATTCGCCAATGGAAGTGTTTGGTGGTTTTTTGGTGATGAACTGCTCAAGATTTTAATTGACTCAACAAATATTTACGGAAATAGACTATGCAGTGATCAACGGTCAACGAGATATTCACACGCTATGAAATTCAAACCAGTTTAACCAAAATGCTGAAATTACAAGGTCAAATTAAACGGTCATCCGTTGTATTATCATCCAGTTTTTCCACGCACTATCCACTATGTCTGGACGTTGCTTTGAGCAAGTTTTAAGATGCTTCAATGTTAATTTTCAGATAAGTGAAAAACATCTAGGCAAAATAAGTTCATTTGTAAAGTTATTTATGGATCGATGCCCAGCATCTAACAGGCCAAGCAAGTACTTGTCACTGGATTAGTCTTTGTTGCTGTTTGGCGGTCGCTTAAATTTTAAGATGGATATCAAAATTAAAAAAATCTAGGTACGGCATCAAATTTTTTGAGCTGTGTGATCCAAATGGATATGCTTTTAATCTGGAAATATATGGCGGAAAAAAAATATAGATCCAACATGCTCAAAAATTAATTCTTTGGTCTTAAGATAAATGGAGCCATACCTGGAAAAAGGGCACACAATTTTTATGGATAATTACTGTTATAGTGTGTCTATATAACGTATTATTATATCATAAAACTCATACTTGAAAGGAAAACCCAAATGAACTTATTGCAAAAAAACTTTTAAAAAATGAGCATGTCTGGTTACGGAAAGGAAATATCTATGTTTCCAAATAGAAAGATAAGAGATCCAGAAATTGCTTTAGCCACAAACAGTTACGGTAAAGAACGAAACAAACGCATCAAAGTCGAGGAATACAACCAAAATATGTCCGATGTTGATATAGATTAGATCAATTGGTATCATACTATTCATTGCCTCGAAAAACTGTTCGATGATATAAAATAGTTATCTTTCATATTATAGATACACAGCGATATCAATCGCTTAACTATTCGCTTAAACACTAACGAAAATGTTTTAAATCACGTTATTCTGCAGACGTTTTGTTAACGACTGTTCAGTTCGCTGACGTGAATTCAAGGTGTCCAGAAAGATAAAATCTTACCATCACTGATAAGAAAATTACATGAGAGGCATTCAAGTTCATGGTCTACTAAAAATGTCCAACACCATTTTATTTCGAGTACATATTTGAAATTCAAGGCTTAAAATATGTAAATTTATTCAAACCCAAAATTACTCCACTCATTGAAATCATTGAAATTTGCCATAGAAAACCAACAAACCAGAAAATGTAACCTATGCTTTGGTAGCTTAATTACTTATAGAAGTGTGATGACCTACCGTTTAATTTACATTCCATTAAATAACTGGAAACCCAACGCTTTTCAGATTTCCCTTGAAACTTAAAACGTACACAAAAGTTATGAATTAGAAGAAAATTTAATTTTTAATGAGCTTTTTCTTGTTTTTTTGTTTTTGTTAATATTTTTAATTAAATCAAAAACATAAAACACGCCACCACCACACCACACCGTACTACCGCCAACAACAAAAAGGCAAAAAATTAAATTTAACCTTTTTCCATTCTGACATAACGCCATTAAGATTTTTATCATTCATCTTCATCGTTTTCGTTTTTTTTTTACATTGCTGTACGAATTTTCCAAAATACAAAAAAAAATATCGTTATTATTTGTTAGACACTGTACAGTATTTTGTGTTATGTTCTTTTTTTTTTTGTAAATTTTCCAAAAGTGTTTATTTTGTTGTGGTTGTGCTTTTCATTATATAAAGCTGCGCTGCTGATATTGTGAAGACTCTTCTGGTTGTGTACTATATATGGCGTATAACAAATGAGACTGGAAAAATGTGATTGTCATCCTATTTAAAAGAAAATGAAATGAGAAAAAATTAAGGAAAATAACAAAAATTCATTATCGAGTACTCGTACATACAAATACTTAAATTTATTTATTTTTGATTGAAGTATGGATTGAGTTGTGTGTCATTTTGAATTGTTTTCACCAATACATAACGTATTAATCGTTAATATGAAAATCGGTTAAATTCACAAGTTTATATTCATTTGTTCAACACTAAATTTGATTAATAAAGTAACGAGGCCAATGCATACGGCTGACCATAAATATTCAAGTTGTTATCAAATCCTAGAATAAATTATTTCGTAAAACATAAATAATACATTCAATTTTATTTTACATTTCCGGACTATATCTAGGATATTCAACCTATTCTACATTTTAGGAAGTTAGCAACATACACATACACTCGTATACAAATCCAGAGAAAATAAAAATTATGTGAATTATGAATTCATGTACATAAAATAGCATAAAATTTATCATATTTATGTGCCTCATCCCGTTCGTCCTTTAGCCTATCACTCTCTAGGATTATTATTGTTATGATAATCCGTTATAACCAGAAAAGGAAAATTGACCCTTACGATTTCCTTGTGATGAAAATGATTCGTTTTTTTTTTTGTTTTTTGTCTTGGGTTCATGAAAAATACCCTTCTAACCCTAAATTCATCTAATTTATTACGATGTTTATACTTTATTAGATATTCTGTTTATTTTTCCTTTGATATAATTTAGATTAAGCTGAATAATTCTTTTTTTGTTGTTTAAGATTAATCTACAAAGTGTGTACAGAGAAAAGCTTTCATTAGAAATGTTTGGCTTTACAACTTTGACGTGACGTTGAGTGGATTTTAATTAAGCAGATTATATAATTATGTTTTTCAAAAAGGTAGTTGATTACAAATCGTCTCGATCTAAACATAGATAATTGAGATGCGAGACGTATTTAACCCAAATCAAGGGAATTTCGATTAAAGTGAAATGAATGAATTGAATGAATCTTGAAATTAATAAATTCTAAATGTTGGACAGATCGTTTCGGTAAGATTAAATCGGTTTTGAATTTCTGGTTTAACACAATTATCAAAAACTTAAACATATCATAAAATCAGAGCGAGGGAGCCATCTCCACGATTTATTGTTATTTTGTGTAAATAATTGTTATTATTGTGCACATGAATGGGGTTAGTTTTGATTAATCCAACCTTCTCGATCCTGGAGAATCAAGATGCAACATTTGAAAATGCAAACTTTAATAACTATCCAATTTTTTCCAATAGATTTTTTTTTAGCTTTATGGCTTTTTATTTGACACCGAATTCCAATATTCTGAGTTTCTGGTCTATCGGCAAATTAATATTAGTACTTGTTAACCACGATGGCTGAGCGGATTTGCGACTTGTGCAGAAACGAGAGTATTCACAAATAAAACAGATCAAATCAATTTTTATTCACTTTATTTATGTTTCTTAATTGTTATTTTGTAGTTATTATGATGTTGATTTATTGTCTTGACATTACACGATTATGTTTAATTATTATGTGTTATATTAATTTGATTATTATGTGTTGAGAAAATGGCCACTGTTTTCGAATACGTTGTTACTTGTTGGCGATTGACACTAAAAGAGAAGACTGACTAAAAACACGTCGTGTAATTTGACGTTTTTCCATTTTTAGTGTTGCCTGACGACTATAAATTCGTTGATTCGATGTGTTTACCGCCAGGCCTCGCACCGGTCGCGTATTCAGTGGTGGCGCTAACAGTACTTGTCACGCTACTCATAAGCAATACTGCTGGTGATACGCTGAGGTATAACACCGATCGATATACATCGATTGCTTAACAAGTTTTTTAGAACATACTCTTAGGTTTCTCCGCTGCCAGTGAATGGCATATTCGGGACTTGATGTTTTAATGTGAAAACTATAGTCTTTACTAAATTCTATGCACTCTCCACGAGTTGAAAATCTGATTTCCAGATGTTTAACAACATCTAACGACCGCTTATTATTCTGAAGTGGGAGAAATTCAATCTACTTGGAGAAGTAATCAGTCACATGAAGGAAATTCAGGAAGGTCTGCTATCTCGTGCGGAATTAGTGGTTTCTTGCTATTACTAGATTGATATTTCTCGCAAATTCGAAAACTACTTATACATAAAATCTTCAATGCTTATGTCAATACCTGTTCTGTATGCGTTTCTTCTGATCATTTGGCCCATCCGATTTATAAATCATTATTATAGTTTTAACATACTTCGCTTTCAGTTTCAAATATAAACTTATCTCTTTATTCCCTCTTTAGAACTCCAACTATGTTTCATCTTTCAAATATGACCAAGACAAAGGATACGCTTTATACATTTCGTTTCGTGGCTTATATAGTGCACATCCACATTTGCTGAAGTCGGGAAGGGTTAGCTTTATTCAATTCGTTTTTCATAATTCTGGCTAGCGGTTTATATTTGCGTGTGAACCTCCACTTCGTGTCGTCCGTAAATACGTTGGTGGAAATAAATGCACCAGTAGCAATTCACCAGTAACTCCTTTTCTACTCAAGCATAGCTCTGCTCAGCATCAGTAAGGTTCCAGAATACATAAGCCGCCGAGTTTTTGTTTTGCGCCATAACTGTTACAAATACTGTGTACAATTGTTTATTAACGTAATATGCCTGTAAAATTGGTCTGCTTGTGAGTTTTTTTTTACCACCCCAAGCCAGTATTATTTTTCAGTAACTGCAGTAGTGGTGCGGTAATGCCAACTTTGTTTAATACAAAACTGCGAATTAATCAAATCTAAATACAAAGTTTAGCTATTTTGCTCTATTCAAGACGTTCGCTAGATTTGCAATATGTTCCACCTCTGAACAAAAGGCCTGCGTTATCACCGAAATTTTTTTCATTCTAGTGTTCGAATGTTTCCGGAGCAACATTGATCACGAATGATAGTACATATATCCAACTTCAAACATCCAAAAGAAGTGCCGAGTGAAAATAATTCAGAAGGCTCATCGATTAATACTATATGTATATTCTATTTGGTACAATCCATCCTTGATAAATTCGATATAGTTTAAACCTCAACACCAAATAGTTTTTATGCCAAGTCCTCACATGGCAGGAGTGACATTTTGTTTAATTTTTCGTTCCAATCTGTCTGAAAATGTGCCTTATCGAATATCCTTCTATTCCGTGTATTTAGTTAGTTTTCATTAGTTTTTACATTACACAGCCTTGCGCAAAAAATTGTCGCTCCCCCCAAAAGCTTTCAATGGTATCTTGCGGTCGATTATTTTATTTTTACATTTTAATTTAACAAAAATTAATTCTGCCAAAACATTTACATCTGCCCAGCTTAGAGGTTTGATTTGTTTAGAACACTTTAAAGTATTAAATTTGGTCTCAGCAGTCATATTTTTTCGCGCAATCTGGTTGTTTTTGCTTCAATGCTCAAATACATATTAAATATGTAACATTAACAACAAAATAATTTTGTATTAAATTTGACCTTTAACATTACCAAAAAATAAAATAAAACTCGAACATAATAAAAAACTGTCGAAAGATATCGAAAAAAATTCTAAAAGCCATCAATTGGAATTTTCGCAACTAAAATCTACCTAGCGCAAATTTTATACGTAACAACTTCTGTTTTCTACACCATCTTAGGAGACTGAGTAGTTATGAGTAGCTACAAGTACGTGCGATTACTTTACTACCGTGATTCGTGAATGGAAGACAGCTATTGTGTTCGGATATAGTGTACAAGAATAAATTTTGGAGG
This sequence comes from Tipula helvola, assembly GCA_963556165.1. Classification (NCBI taxonomy): domain Eukaryota; kingdom Metazoa; phylum Arthropoda; class Insecta; order Diptera; family Tipulidae; genus Tipula; species Tipula helvola. Next base: position 173,228,902 of record OY744482.1, read on the forward strand.
CCAAGAAAAATGCATTACAATAATTGTTGGTCCCATCAAAGAGAGAGACTCGCGGCAGACTCTCTACCCAATCGATTGACGATTTTTAAATGCCATAGTCACACTCGACCATCATTTCTGGCGTTCTCTTGTCGTAGATCTTGCACCTGCAATCAAATTTTAATATTCTCTTAGTCGATTGAAGTAACAATCGTCGTTTGAAGTGATAAACATCCTTTTACGTCATATTCTTCGATTAACTAACAGGGTTGTGACGAGCATAGCAGTTAGCGCGAGCGGAAGGATGAAAGAATATTTTTGCGCAGGGAGCCGAAAATTGTAGTTACGCCACTGTCAAATGGTAAATTGATCCTCGTTCAAACGAATAGGGACCTAATGGGTGTATCCCACGTTAAAATCAATCTAGTAGTAACATTTTCTAGCTCAAATAGTTTATTTGCGACCAGTTGGTGAATAAACCACTAAAACTTATTTCGCCATGATCATACAATGTACTCCAGTCGCCTATTATACACTGACACCTCTTAGTCCAACTTTCATTTAACTTGGCCGCATATTCTGGGTTTAAGTCACTCCAAATGTTTTTGAGAACGCAAACAAACTACTGTGGGAGTTATTTGTTTCCTCTAGGCTTTGCCTTCATAAGATCGCAAAGTTTTGCTCTTTCAACTGCATACAAAGGCGACCCCGATGTTTAGTGTCATTACCTGCTGCAATCCACGGAACTCATTTTAATATTGTTGTTTGCCACTCAAATGCTTACAAAAGAGTGATGCGAATGATTTTATCTGCTGCATTGTAGCCCTACCAATAAACAGAAAGGATAAATTTACATACATTCTTGTGAAACATATGATACTCTATGATTTGCAACTAAAACTATGAAACGAATTATCTAAATAATTAGTACAATAAACTCATATACACCCTACAAACTATCCCCATTTTGCCCCTACCTTATGGGTCCCTCCGCTTACGACACACCCCCCACTCAACATTCCAACAATACCATACCCACCATGCAATTAGCACCATCCCCTACAACTACCCATCTACTACAAGAGTTGGGCTCGGTTGACGATTTTTCCAAAATTTACAAAATTGAATGTGGAACCGCTGTGATATAAAGTTGAATTTCTCAAATATTTTGAAAAATCGTCAACCGAGTCCAACTCTTTTCTATCGAATTGGACACATATATTTTCGAAGTCTGATTAAACAACTTTATATTGTATATAGTCACTATACGTTTACTAGTGAAAATCCATATTACTTATGGATTTTCAATAGTATACTAGAGATATATAACTGGAGCGAATTTTTAAAGGTCAAAGATGAAAAACGCCGAATGTAATTTTGACTGCACACGTCCCAGTTCTAAATAATCTGACATCAATCCTGAGTCTTTGATTTAGCGGCTTGTGGGTAGAGGATTGGTATTGCTATGACCAATAGAGGAAGAGGTCTCTAAATTTAAGAAAACCCATGAAATCTTTTAAGGACTGCCCCTGCTAAAACTAACGGAAAAGTTTTGTAAAATATAACTGGCTGGTTTTATGACTTATAACGGATGCTTTGCCGAAAAATTATTGTTCGAGGAGTCTTAGTAATGAATTCGTTAGAGCTAAAATGTTGGTGCTAATTTATTTTTTATGTTGTACTTTTGAATAAGAGATAAATCGATATTTGGGTGAGGAATTATTGTAATACCTACATTACATGGCATCTAAAAGACAAGAATATCTTTTTGTGAAATAGTCTAGCAACACCGGTCCTTGACTGTTTCAAAACTTTTGACCGAGAGAATAGAATTTTCTGCTAATAATACCCTTCAGGGATCGATTCGTTAAAATGTATGCATATAGATTTTTCAGATTAGCCTACCATATCTATAGATATTGTGTATGTAAAAGCAACTTTGTTTGAGTTCAATTTGTATCATGCGATGAAACAAATTTGTTTTAACTACATAGAATACAAAAAACGCAATTCTACTGGGTGATAAGCTTACAAATCATCATTTTTTGTTACCGAGTATACCAAAAAAAAAAATCCTATCAATTTTATGTTGGGACGAATATAATGTTTTATTCTCGCAATTTGGTTTGATTCGATTTGAAATTGGTATGAGTGAAAATTTTATAATAAACGTTTACACGTAGAAAATTTGATATCGATTCGAATTTCAAGTTTGTTCAAATATATGATTGTTGTGTGTAATATTCGTTTTGAGTTTTGACTTTACATTTTGCATCTGGAATACAAAAGAGTTATCTCTTTATTGTAAATTGCTCTAGGGACATTTTTTTAATGTATTTTCGATTAGCAAATATTCAATAACAGAAATTATTCTTGTTGGTTGAAGCAAAATAATTTTACTTGGAACAGAAATTATGAAGATATTAGAATACAGTGAACGTACATGAAAAATCAATTTTTTGACTAAGAATAAAGAACTTGTAAAACATGATAAACTTTTCCTCCGTCAATTTTCTATTTGCAATGTATAAACAAAACTTTCAAGACGAGAGACACATAAAAAAAAGTTCACATGATAATTTCGTTGTACAACAAGTACATAGAACTAGAAACTGATGTAGTGTAAAACAGCAAACCAAATTGTATTCAGGTCATAAATAAAATAAGTAACATGTACTTTGTTCGTTTTATCCACAAAAGAGGAAAATATTTAGGCTCTGCACCAATTTGGCAGATAAGACCGACACACAAGTAGAATAATTGCTGCTCTGAGAATTTATTGATTTTACAGAACTTCTTTTGTATTGATTTTCATTATCAGTTATGTACTGTACGATAGCTTTTGCCGCATGTTTACAATACTTTGGCTCATATTTTATTTAAAACTCATCGACGAAATGCTGTTTGAATTTATAATACTATTATACATATATAAGTATTGTAGTTTCTACATCATTGCAGTATTTTATTTAGTAAGACCATTCCAATGGTGACAGTATCGATCGCTACAAAGAAATGTTATTTGAACGATGTTAATAAACAATAGCAATCAAAACAACAATAATTTATTAATATAAGGTTCTTCCGGTACACAACCAGATAATTAGTTTTACGAAGAGCGAAATTATTAAGAATTTCGCAAGTTCAGTTTCGGTGTGAATGAGAATTATGAAAAATTTAGATTTTTTCCAGTCAATATCATCAGCACCAATACAATCATCATTAAACCAGAGATTTTTAGGCCTTGATGGATTTTGGCCTATGTTGAACTTTGAGGCTTACCGCCGTTTTGAGAATGTCCCACTGTTCTTGAACGGAGTCAGGAAGTGGTTTATTTTCCAAAATTTCCGATACAGTCATCCCGAAGGTGGTCCTGGTAACTAGGTTGTTCAATGCCCTAGTATTCCAACGAAAGATGCACTGCAAGCGATGATTATATGTGGTTGATATACGAAATTTTAATTCAGCAACTACCAGGAAATCGTCTGAATCAATATTAGCTCCACGTTTCGTTTTGATGTTTTCAGGCTAGAAAAACGTCCCTTGGACATGAGTATGTGATCGATTTGGTTGACCGTTGTCCCGTCGTTTGATTTCCATGTGATTTTATGAATACCCTTATGTGCTAGCAACCACCAAGTTGTACATTAAAGATAGCACGATGGTGCGCTACCCATTGTTGTTTGATGTAGGGTGCAAAGAGTTTGGGCCATAGTGCTTCGATATGTACTGCTAGCACTGCCAATTTTGCGGAATTTTGCTCAGTATGGTTTCAAGCTAGTTGTAGAAAGCGTCTTCGATTTGGCCAGGCTTCTCCTCGGTAGGGGCATGAACGTTCACAAGTGAGATGTTAAAGTTACGGCCATGAAACCTGAGTGTACAAATCCGATTACTGATAGGAATAAAGTCAGGCACAAATTGACGATATCGATTGCTAATCAAGAAACCGACGCAAAATTCATGTTTATCCATATTATTGCTATGATAGAGAGTTAGTCCAATCCAAAGCGACTATAATCGGTGATGACATTGCCGATTAGTCGAAACAAAATCTATAGTAAAGAAATTGACAATCCCATAACGCTTACATGACTGCGAGGAGAGCCAATTGGATATGTAAACAGAAGAAACGGGAATGGCATGAAAAACAGGCACGCAACATCCAAAATTCTAGCCTGAGAGATAAATATCGTTGCATAAGAGAATTAGCTACGGACTTTCATCCACGTAGCAGCGCTATTCGCAACAAATCCGGTGAGTTGGAACTTGACACTAAAACCGTCCTCCAAGTGTGGCTTAATTATTTCTCCTCACTTCTAAATAAACAGTCACCACCTTCTTAGCAAACAATCCCTCTTGCTTCAACGCGATAATAACGTCGAGATGACACCACCACCTCCTATCCATCATATGATGCAGTGCGGGACGTGATATCGCAGATGAAAAATTACAAGACACCTGATGAGGACAGTATCTGCAACGAAATGCTCAAATATGGCGGTGATTATCTATTCTACCTCATGTTTGAGCTAATATCAATAAGAAGAAAAGAAATCCCAGTAGAGTGGAAGACGAGAAGAGATCCTCTTATAGAAGAAATCACGTTTGAGTGGAAGACGGCTCTTATTTGTTCACTTCGTATAAAGCGAGATCGATTGAACTGCAACAACTATCGCGGTATAGCTTTGCTGAGCACAGACTACAATGTTTCGGCCAACGTATACGCAGCAAAGTTATCAACTTATAGCGGGAGGATCTTAGGTGATTATCAATGTGGTTTCCGTCCAAATAGATCAACGACCGATCAAATGTTTACGCTGAGGATTGTGCTGAAGAAATGCTATGAAAAGGACATCCCTGTACACAGTCTATTCATAGACTTTCAACAGGCGTAGGACAGCATTAAGAGGAATATGTTATGAAACGTATTGTGCTACCTGGGCATACCGTCAACTTTGGTTTCAATGTGCCAGCTTTTAATAGATGACTCAATATGTAAGGTGCTAATAGAATGCAAAATTTCGGATGCTTTTGAGAGAATAGCTGGAGTGTGACAAGGAGACCCAATAGGTCAAACTCTTTTCAATCTATCATTTGAGTATGTCATTCACCAGCTCAATATGGCGCAGCGAAGCTGCCTATATTATAAATCGACCTAGCTATTAGCATACGCTGACAATATTTGTATTCTGGGTCGCAACATCATCTCTCTGAAAGAGGTCCTCCTCTCATTGAAATTTACAGACGAACAAATAGACCTTCAGAACAATGAACCGAAGACCAAATAATTAATTTTAATAATTTCAATTTTATTTTATTTAACGCATAAATACGAATTCTGTTAGAAATACAAGGTTCTTTCGCTACATAACCAGATAATTAGTTTTAGGAAGAGCGAAAATATTTAGAACTTGGCAAGTTCAGTTTTGATCTGAATGAGAATTATGAAAAATTTAATTTTTTTCCAGTTAATCTCATCAGGCTATAGTAACTGAGCAAAATTCTTAATAATTTCGCTCTTCGTAAAACTAATTATCTGGTTATGGACCGGAAGAACCTTATATTTTCAACAGAATTCGTATTTATGCATTAAATAAAATAAAACTGAGATTATTTAGAGTTTAATATGTATTGCGTATAATTCGCTAATACTTAATTTCAGGGTTGCTTTCTATACCGGGTGATTTTTTTAACCTGATACACTCAAATATCTGGGAAAATAAGCACTCTACGAAAAAAATGGTAGAGATCAAAATTTAATTATTCCGCGGGGGAAATACATTAGTGTTAAAATTAGAAGCTCCTCCCCCCTCCTTGTAGGTAGGGTGGGGGGTAACTTTGAAACTAAGATAGGAACCCATATTTTTTATTGCAGATTCGGATTCTATGGCTAAAAATACGTAGGATTTGGCTGAAACATTATTTTCCATTCATGATAGACGGCGCTGTAATTGACGATATTCAATTTTTTTTATTTCTCCTATACTGAGAACCTACGCAAACGATTCTGCAATACGTCTGCAATAAAAATACCATGGTTTCGTTGTAAATTCACGAAGTTAGTCTTAAACAATTTATTCATTTTGCAAATTTCGAATAATTGGGAAAAGGGTGCTTGATTTACATGAGTCCCGCCCCCCCCCCCCCCTTTGCCTCATCATCATTCAATTAAATTAAGTGCTCAAAATGATGGCCTTCGACTTCAATGCACTTATTAATCCGCATTTCAAATGACTGGACACAACTGAGGAGTGTGTCTGCTTGAATTTAAACACAAGCATTTCTGATTCGCTCAATCATATTCTCACGTGTTGTTGGTTTTTGTTTGTAAACTTGGTCTTTGAGATAGCTCCACAAAAAGAAATCTGGCGAAGTAAGATCTGATGATCTGGCAGGCCAATTTACCGGACAAGCTTGTAACGGAACACAGGAAACCTGCGTTCACCGTTAGCAGATCATCCGGTAGAGGTCTGACGCGGTTGTCATAGCTGGCTAGACTTCAGGGCTTGGGCGTAGGATTTGTCAGACTTACGCGGATGCTTGAATAACCGCAAAAAATTATAAAACGCAGAGATTACAGACCAAGATTGCATGTGGGAGGAACGTAAATAATTTTTTTAATTAAAACCGGACGTTTCCATTTGGGGAATGACTGGACCACCTGACAAATATGGTCTCGCGTGGATGGGGTGAGGACTGTACCTCCTCTCGACTCCTCACAGAAAACAAATTAACCCCTCATCGTCATTTCAAAATTTATAAGAAACAAAATTATAAAACAACATAAATCGCCGAAAGAAAATTTTCTTTATTTATAGTTTTATCCCAAAAACTGAGAAAGAAAAGAGAGAAACGGTAATCCGAAATATCCTACCCGAATTATTCTTTTATTCTTTTATTGTTTTAAGAAAAACAGATTGCGGTATTGGAATTACCGGATGAAAAGAGAAAAAACAAACGGAGAGAAAGAGAGAGATATAGACATGTCAAAAAAATTAGCGTTACATTAAATAATCCGCGAAAATTTGAGATTTTTTTTTTTTTTCTTGACGTAGTAAACCAAAATGGCCAATGGTCAAAATATTCATGCCAAAAAAAAAATGTGAAAAAATTTACAAAAAATACATATGAACCATTAAGATTATCTTGAAATTAACAAAACAAAAAAAAAAAATATATATTCAACATTACCAACAGTTTTAGTTAGACACCACGGCTGGAACTCGACGCAGGATTCCCCTCAACTAATAAGAACCCGCTTGATTGGGGTTGGTCCAATATTCCACTTCGTTTCTATATGATTCACGATATTAGCTGCTTCACTGAGTATCCCCGATATTCGCTGATTAGTTGATTGTACTATTGTACATTGTACCCGTCCATATGGTTTGTACCAGGGCAAGTTTATCGAAGGGCAAAACAAAAAAAATAACCACCGCTTTTCACGTTTTATTAGGTTCTATATCTTTCCAAACCATTTGTTTATTTATGTTTTTTTTATATATGAATTATGGCCACACACGGCACCACCAAGAAATTGTTCTTAAAAATTAATAATTTTTTCCTTTTACAATTAATTTTATTTCTATTAATTTACATTTTTATTTTTAACTTGCATTTTGGTTTTTTGGTTTTGATTTGTTTTATTTTAACTATAAGTATTATGGCCATACACGGCAATACCACTCAATTGTTCTTAAATTTTATTTTTTATTAATTTACATACAATTTTTTTATCTTAACTTGGATTTCTAATTTTTTTGATTTTAACTACAAAGTATTATGGCCATACACGGCAATACAAATATATTGTTCTTAAAAGTAATAATTTACTTTTTTTTTTTTACAATTAATTTTATTTTTATTAATTCACATTTTTTTTCCACTCAACATTGGGTTTTTTTATTTTTTTTCAAAATTTCCACTCGATATTTTTCCTTGATCTTTCAAAAGACTTGATCAAATCCAAAACTTAAACTCGACTGACTTGCAAAAAAAATTTCATTCCACAAAAACATTGTGGAAAAGGGAAAAACATTTCGTTCAGCTCTCTTCTATCTCTCTCTTTCCTTCGTTACCACTATACCGATGTTGACTTTCGCAGTGGCCAAATAAAAAAATTATTTATTTAGCCCAATCAGCTGCGACCACGTAAAGTAGCGCGATAACGTCAGTCTTTTGCTACATAATTCGGCATCGATTTCTCCCTACTCTTCCCCAACCCAAGACCAACAAGAAGAAGAAAAAATCAACACGCCAAATGTCGAACGCTTCACACAAAAAAAACACATCGATAATGCAGCTTTCCCTAACCAAATTGTAAGTGTTCACCATAAAAATAAAGAAGATTCTTCAATACACAGAGAGTAATCACAAATTCGATCAAACTTTCCCATTCATCAAACGAAAATTGACATTATAGGCAGAAATTAGGCTATCAATCCACAGAGGCCTCTACTTAAAAACGAAAAGATTTATTCCAATAGAACACTCACCCCATTCATTATTGCAACGTAAGCTACATTTTTAATGTAAGGCAGACAAAATCACTAAATTGACGCAGGATTCGACACACTGGAAGATGCGATGCTCTATGCGGCGCAACAAGCTCTCCCGATCCACCGACCATTGAAATCACGATCAAGTACTACACGTGCTACCAACGAACGGTGTGCGGGACAATCATCATGTTGAAACCACATCTTCCGTTGCACTTCTAAGCTCTAGTTTTCAAATAATGTTGGAAGTTCATTTTCTAAAATATCTCGGTACATTTGACCATTCAAGTTGCCTTCAATAATGTGGGGGCCGACGAGTTTGTTGCCAATTATTCCACACCACACATTGACAGTCCAAGGGCGCTGATGTTCAACTTGGCGAAGCCAGTGCGGATTTTCAACACTCCAGTAATGCATGTTGTGGCGATTAACCGTTCCATGGTTTGTAAAAGTCGACTCGTCGGAGAATAATGCGTTTGAAAAAAATTTGGGTTTTGCTGTATTTGTTCACGTGCCCACTGACAAAAAGTTACCCGATTTTGACAATCAACGCCATGAAGATCTTGGTGTAAAGACACATGATACGGATGATACTTATTACGTTTTAAAATTTTCCAAACACTGGTCTGCGACAATCCGGAATCGCTAGCTATTTCTCGTGTACTAATATGATTATTATGAGCTACTGCAGCAAATAGGTACATCAATTTCATTATTTTCTTCGGTGACTGTTGCTGGGCGAGTCCTTTTTTTCGGTTGAACACTTCCATCAGTAATAAATTGTTTGACAGTTCGCTGAAATGACGCACGTGACCGAATCCTATCCGGAAAACGCGAAGCGTAGAGAGTGACAGCATTATTAAGACTCAGCCAGCTTCTCCATAAACCAGAATCATTTCAATTTTCTCTTGTACAGTTAGATACACCATTCTGAAGTAGTATTGATAGCTTCAGGTATTGTTGTTTTCTAAATAATCTTCGGACTGAATCGGTATTTCTAAAACGAAATACAAACAGTTTCATTAATTTGAAAGCTGATTTAATCGCATGTTCCTGGGTTACGATAATGACAAGCCATTTTTTAGTAATTGAAAATTTAAGAAATACAAATTCTTTAAGACTAACTTCGTGTATTTACAACGAAACCATGGTATTTTTATTGCAGACGCATTGTAGAATCGTTTGCGTAGTTTCTCAGTAGGAAAAATAAAGAAAAATTGAATATCGTCAATTACAGCGCCATCTATCATGAATGGAAAAAAATGTTTCAGCCAAATCCTACGTATTTTTAGCCGTAGAACCCGAATCTCCAATAAAAAATAGGGGTTCCTATCTTAGTTTCAAAGTTACCTCCTGCCCCACCTACAAGGAGGGGGGAGGAGGTTCTAATTTTAACACTAATGTATTTCCCCCGCGGAATAATTAAATTTTGATCTCTTCCATTTTTTTCGTAGAGTGCTTATTTTCCGAGATATTTGAGTGTATCAGGCTAAAAAAATCACCCGGTATATAGAAAGTAATCAAAAGTGTAATTAGCAACTCAGTTGCTTTAGCGACAGCCTGATGAGATTGACTGGAAATAAATTAAATTTTTCAAAATTCTCATTTAGTACCCTGATTCTCTAAAAATCAAGATATATTGTAATGTGATAAAGATTAATTTTACACATTAATTTATCTTAGCACTCTAAAATCGTATTCTGTAACAATTACTTCTACTAAAGTTAAAATTATTGTCAGCAACTTTCAGCAAGATAAAATCAAACGTCAAAACCGCAACTTTTGATGTTATTTTTAAAAAAATGTCAATGTTTACAGAAAAATATTAGATTCAAATTTAATCTTATTATTTGTGCTCTATTTCCAATTAAATATTTTAAAATAAGATGGAGATGTTTTTAGGGTCTTAAAAATTCAAATAATTTTTTTTTCAAAATTAGAGTTTATTTTTGCAATGGAATTTTTTAGCATTTTCAATATTAACAACCTAATTTTATTTTTTTGTTTTAATTCTAAATCGTTTGCTCATACATAATCAAGAGATATCTGAGTTTAGCCGCAGTGTGTCAACCCTAATTTTTACTAATCGCGTTTGGTTTCATAGAGTACGTGAACCCGTTTAGCTAAATCGGATTTATTAAACCGCGATCTGGCAACGCTATTATTTTATGGGGTTCAATAACAAAAATAAGAAAAAATGTCATTTTATTATTTCTAAACCTATATGTGTAAACAGTTTAACCTAAAAAATAAAGCATGTAAACTTGTAACGAAATTTTTGCGTTCCATATACACGCTATCAAATAACATTAAACTGAACTCGTTGAATTCTTCTCGATTTTAATTTGGTCGCTTTAGATTTATAATAAACAGAATAGACAAGACAGTGATAATACCTTTAATGAAGAAACAGAAATTCTGTAGTGGAAAAAAAAAAGTTCAAGAATTATAAAAATTAATTATAAATTAAGAAAATTAAACAATAAAGAAAACATTTAAATCGGCGCATACAATAAATTAAGCTAATATTTAAGTAACATAAAATTCTAAATTAAGATTAAAAGGTTTGGAGTTAATGAAAACGGCTGGTATAACGGATCCGCAACGCGCCTTAATGTACATACATAGATAAGTTTAGTTTTTATATTTACTTTATACATTTTAATTGTGATTTCCTCATTTATAATAATTAATTAATTAAGATTTAGTTTATTTTCAAGTTTTATTAGTTTTTATTTTTACTTTCTTTTCTATTTTTTTTTCTTTTGGTGAAGGGTAGTTTAATTTGTTTTTTTTTTAATAAAATTAATTTTGTTAAAAATTGAGAAAAATTCAGGAGTAGAGTTTCCTTTTTTATTAATTTTCTTTTTCTTTCTTGTTTTGTTGTGTATTTTTGCTTTGTTGGTGATAGTGTTTTATGATACTGTTTAGTGAATGGAAATGAAGATGCATTAGGGAGTGCACGGTTATCGGGATGAAGGCAAGGTAAGTATGGTCAGAGTTTATAATGAATTGTTTACAGTTGGTGGTCTTTAGTTTATCAACCGTTTTTTTCCCCTTTTTGTGATAATTTTCCCTACCCTCCTGCGGTATATCAAGGATCATTTAGATGTTTAGCAATCACCTACCCCAAACCGCTGAGTTCTAGCTGACAATCAATGACCGCGCTAAACATCTAATGGTTAATTTCTGTTGACTGGCTGAATCTCATACACATGACCTTCAGTCATGTGACAAACTTTACACGATTTTTTAACATGGCTGGTTACAATTTATCATGACAGAATGTTAGAGAATGCGGAATTCATGATAACTTTTCGTTTACACGTTTGCCCATTATCTTACTGCTTATAGAGAATTAGGGTACTGATCGAAACTGAACTTATAAAATTCTTAATAATTTCGCTCTTCGTAAAAATAATTTATAAATTACTTTAGGAGGAAACTTTAAATTTATAAATTTCCTGAAACCAAAAAAAAAAATAGAGACTATCAAGCTCTATTAAAGGTTTAGGGTTAAATCGAATTTAACCTTTCTGAATTTGAAGTTTTAATTCAGAGCAAATTGAAAAATCTATGCAGTAAGGAAGATACAAACACATTCTTACCAAATTGTGGAAAATAACTACCCTAATTGGATTACCAACTAACTTGAGTCTTAAGGCTGTATGGTACTCATTTTACCAAAATAAGGGTATCGTAAAAATCAATTTGTGGCTACAAATATTTATCAATTCGCAAATTTTTTTTTTATTGACAAAGCTTAAGGTATTTTTGAGGGATTAATACAGGATTATTTCAAAATTATTTATAGTTTATCCGTAATAAAAATTCAAAGTTGACGAAATGTTGGATAATGGTGCTTACGGAAAAATCAATTTTCTTAAGTTTTTCTCGCTAAACCATGTATATCTTTTATACTGACCTATGCAGAAAGATATTTTTGAGGGATTAATTCACGATTATAAAGATTAGTATCAAAATAAGAAAGATACAATCAAAATACTAAGAATATCGATATATTTATCGATACGAAAAAATTCAGTATCGATAAATGTATTTTTTATTGTCAGATGATCTCGGCTAATTTTTGATTTGCTTTTACTCTACGAGATGGGTAACCCCAAAAAATGGTAAATGTCCAGGATCTTATCGTTTTATAATAAATTATATATTTTAGCATAATGAGTTGCTATAGAAACAACGAAAATAAATAACCGAAATAGTGTTTAATTTTATTCTTGAAGAAAGGGATATAAGCAAAGTCGACATACAGTTATATTTATTTTACATCAAAATAAAACAAAAATACAAAACGATATTTTTCTTTATTATAGACACAGTTGAGACGCATTTTTGGACATTTAAATATCGATACCAAAACAGAATTTTTTTTTGAGTACCATACAGCCTTAAATGTATGGCTGACAATAAACCGGCACACAAAAAATTAATATTTGAGATACAAAAAAATAATAAAACGGCACAAATTAATGAGCAACAAACAAAAATTTCTTGGCATCATAATAATAATTTGGCAACATATATAATTTTTTGGCACTATTGGAAGGGTACACAAAAATTATTTTTTGGCATCGAAATAAACATTTTGGGCGACAAAAATAATTAACTGGCAACAAAGTTATAAATAAATAAATTAAAAATTAAAAAAATTAAATTAGTTTTAAAATATTAATTTTTTAATTATGACGTTAATATTTTTCTGAAAAATTGTAATCGAATTTAATCCAGTTTCGAACTGATGAGCCTTTGATTATGAAAAAATCAATCCTCTCATCAGGCCATGGCTACTGGATTGATTGTACAACAATTTTACATTCTATATATAGGAATGTATTGTGTACAGGCAGTATTAGCGAATTATACTAATACAGTTCAATTCAATTACAATTCTTCTTTTTCACATTTACAACAGCTCTATTCCTGTGTAAGCAAATTATTTTTTATTTCCCACTTTTATTTACTTTAACTAGAATCAATTAGTTAATTAATTCATGTAATACCAATTATGCAACCGGTCCTAAGACCATTTATGTGTTTTAACAAATAACACGTAGAAGTATATTAGTATTAAAGAACAATTATTTTTAACACCCCAAAGATAGACAGGTACCCATTAAATTTTAATTTTTTAATTATGACGTTAATATTTTTCTGAAAAATTGTAATCGAATTTAATCCAGTTTCGAACTGATGAGCCTTTGATTATGAAAAAATCAATCCTCTCATCAGGCCATGGCTACTGGATTGATTGTACAACAATTTTACATTCTATATATAGGAATGTATTGTGTACAGGCAGTATTAGCGAATTATACTAATACAGTTCAATTCAATTACAATTCTTCTTTTTCACATTTACAACAGCTCTATTCCTGTGTAAGCAAATTATTTTTTATTTCCCACTTTTATTTACTTTAACTAGAATCAATTAGTTAATTAAATAAGTGAATTAGTGAATTGAACTGTATTAGTATTAGTATAATTCGCTAATACTGCCTGTACACAATACATTCCTATATATAGAATGTAAAATTGTTGTACAATCAATCCAGTAGCCATGGCCTGATGAGAGGATTGATTTTTTCATAATCAAAGGCTCATCAGTTCGAAACTGGGGCCTTACTATGCAATTCGACGACTATTTCCGACGGCTATCGTTTTGTATTAGAAAGTACAAGAAGAAAAAGGAACACAATAACTATTGTTTTCTTTTTTCTTCCTGCATCTTCTTATACAAAACGACAGCCGTTGAAAATAGTCGTCGAATTGCATAGTAAGGCCCCTGGATTAAATTCGATTACAATTTTTCAGAAAAATATTAACGTCATAATTAAAAAATTAAAATTTAATGGGTACCTGTCTATCTTTGGGGTGTTAAAAATAATTGTTCTTTAATACTAATATACTTCTACGTGTTATTTGTTAAAACACATAAATGGTCTTAGGACCGGTTGCATAATTGGTATTACATGAATTAATTAACTAATTGATTCTAGTTAAAGTAAATAAAAGTGGGAAATAAAAAATAGTTTTAAAATATTCTGGAAAATGGAGATCTCATTTAACTTAGAATTGTAGAGGCTAACGGCTTCGGTAACTCTCACGGGCACGCGGGAGGTCGCTTCGCTCCCCCCCGCTTAGCCCTCCGAGGGGCTTTAGATTTAAACTTCGAGGGACGTAGGAGCCAGGATAGGCAAACATGTCGCACTGCGTGCCGCACGTAGGAGCGCATTATATAGAATCTATTAATGACACTGCAATATTTTATATCGATCCCCATCAAATATTAAATAATTTGTATCGATTAAATTTAATTTTTTGTCTCGATTTTTTTTTTTTTTTTTTACTCTAAAAATTATTTTTTTCTGTTCCAAAATATTATATTTGTTGCCAATTTATTAATTTTGATGTCAATGTTTGTCGCCACAGTATTTAATAATGTCCTTCAAAAATATTTGTTTGTTTTTTCATATGTGGTGCCAAAATATTATTTGTGATGCCAATTTATTATTTTTGATGCTAATGTTTGTCGCCAAAAATTTTTTCTTGTATGCCCGTTTAAATTGTCCCTAAATGTATTCCAAACTCAATTCCATTTATTACACGGAAAAAAATGATTTCTAATATGAAGAAAAAACGGATTAGTTCAAGAAATTGTGTACATCATTTTTCAGCTAAACGAAATTTTTCTCACGACAAACTTTACGTTTCTCAATTTGAAATTCTTCTAAAATATTAAAATAATCTTTATTTGTTTGATATGAGAAAACTAAATTCTTGATACAAGAAAACGTGATTACATAGAGAATATGGTTTTCTTTATGGTTAATTTTTATTTCTTAAGTTTAACAAAATCGATTTGTTTGTAGAAACCGATTCTTTTGATTAAAAACTAGAAATTTTTATGGTATAAAGTATTTTCTGTAAATAAACAGGTATTTTCTTGCTGGAAAACACATATTTTCTTGAGTAGAGTACAAATTTACTAATCTATTGTCTGCGTTTTCTTGTATGCATCGGTTTTCTTCTTCCAGGTAACTTGAATATTCTTTACTAGAGAAACGCTTTTCTTGTGACAATGCAATATTTCTTCAGGTATGGTTACGCGATATTTCTTCGTTTCAGAAATATTTCTTCAATTTGTGAAATGGTTGATTAAAATAATACAATTATATGACAATTTATTTTTGTGTTTTTTATTTCACCATCAGATAAAGAAAATAATTAAATACAAATTTGATAATTTCGATTGTTATTTGTTTCATTATACAATATTTAAATACAAATAATTATAATTTTATAAATAATTTTCACTTAGATCTAAGCTTATAATCGTTGTAATATAATGTTAAGTTCAGACTTTCAATTGTTGTTTTTTAACTAAGAATTTAATTATCAAACATTATTACAAAAAGTATCACTATATCAAAAAATTGTATAGATTTTAAATAGATAATAAATTTGGTTTAAATATAAGTGTAAATCAAATGATTTAAATGTATTAGATTTGTTTTCTTTACATGTAATAAACTCATATTTTGCCTTCTTCTGTGCCAACATAATTAATGCCAATAATTTTTAGCAGTTTCTTTTTTCTGTAAAACAAAGGAAATAGCATTTTTTTAACATCTGAGACATTCGAATATCGAGCAAAGCGGTAGAAAATATTAAAAACATTTTTAAATGTTTCCAGAAATCCTTTTTCTGTTTTCGCTTTACACCACTGTGAAATGGAAACACCACCGTTTAAAAAATCTAAGTTTGTTCATTTTAACAAAAGAAAATTTTCACAAAACCTCACTTTCAAAATCACACATTTTCTTTACATTTTTCACTGTTCGCGATAGAATGCTTTTGCTGGTACGAACATCCATTATACATATGTATAATGTATACACATATAAATTATAACAATTTAACGATAATTTTCTCGTCTCAAGAAAGGCTTATTTAGTTGAAATACTTTATTCTATTGTTATGAGAAACAAGCTTTTCATATTATGGAAAAATTTCTTGAATTAAATATATTTTCTGAGATTAAGAAGTTTTTGTTCAAATGAAAAATGTGGTTTTTAAATAAAATCATTTAAGAGAAGAAAATGGTTTCTTGCCCTGAGAGACGTAAAATCATAGTTTTCTTGTTAAGAGAATTTATTAAGGAATAGTTTGTTCAATTGAAGATTTTTTCTCAGTTCAAGAATAACATAGACAAATTGATTGTTTTGAAGAGAGAATAAACTTTTCCTTGTTGTGCCACCTAATTAAAAATAATCTAAATTATTCAGAATGATGTACTATATTTTCCAAATTATTCCATATTCTGAACTGTTGTGTAATCCTAACCCTGATTTAATGAACCAACATTAACTCGCACATTCCAAAGATTCTTTCCCAATATAAATAATTCCAATTGTCCCAATTTCCCAATATTAATAAGTACAAAAAATTACAAAATACAAATTTATAAAATCAGAAAAAAAAAACCTTAATAAGCATTGGCATAATTTTAGGTTATTGAATATAAATATAAAATAAAAAAATATTAAGCCGAATTGGCAATTTTAAAAATAAAAATTTTTGTGTTAAGAAAATAAAATATATAGTTTGTAAGAATCACCGACCGAAAGTGGTCTTAAAATTTTAAGTAACCAAATATTTTTATAAACAAGAATTATCTATCCAAAAAGTGTCCTAGTTTAAAATTGTTTTAAATTCGTATATAAATAAAATAAAGTAGTTCCGTGTAACGAAATATGTAAAGTTAATAAAAAAGAAATAAAAACTTTAAGTAGCGATTTTATAAGTAAAAAATATTATAATTATTTGTGTATGATTTATCCCACTAGTGTTTTCCAGAGAAATATTCCTTCTCCTAATTCCTGTGTAATATAAGTGACAATTGTGTTGTGTGATTAATCTCAAAGTTATATCTTATTGGTGGTATTAATATTTATAATTATAACAGTGAAAAAATATATAAAAAATATATTATATACAGGGTGTTTTGTTCTTGAGTGTAAATATTTTCAGGGATGATTCCTTGATTAATTTCAAGCAAAAAATCGTTCCTGGAGGGGGGGGCCCATTTTCAATATTTACTGAGATACAGTGCGTTAAAGAAATTTTTTTTGGGGTGGTACCTTCACGCATATTTTTTTTAATTACTCCAAAGTTAGGTAGATTAAGCCAAGCAAATGTAACATTATTTTTAGGGATCAGAATTACCTTTGTTTTAATGTATTACGTAAGTACGTAGCTCATTCCGTTGTTTAAATATTAATGTTTAAACTTTGAATTTTATTTAAATATCACTAAAATTTTGCGTTTTTCATAGCTTTTTACTCATAAAACATAAAAATATTAACTAATTTTTAATTTTTGCTTTTTCCTCATACAAATATCTACAAAAAGCTCATAGAAACATTTGAGGTACGTTTCTAGATAACATGAGAAATTAGAATACAAATGTGTCATATCAATTCAAAATCAATCAATTTTGTATCTTTTTTAAGATATTTTATTAGGTTTCGTAAATACTTTTTACAGTAAGTGCTCGAAATGGCCACCTCTATTTTTAATGCATTTTAATAACCTTTTCTGAATTGCTATTGATACATTTTTATTATCCAAAATCTCCCTTATTTGTATTGCAGCCGCAACAATTCTCTCGTTTAGATCTTCTACATTTACAATTTCAGATGAATAAACCAGCTTTTTCATTATTCTCCATAGCCAATTTTTGTAGCCCACAAATTCAGATTATCGAAATTCATAATACTGCCCCTCGTAAACTGTGATTCGTCCGCCCATAGAATATTGGAAAAAAGTTTCCGTCGACCATTTGCCTTTGTAAAAGTAGGTCGCAAAACTCTGTTCGTTTCTCAAAATAAGCGGGCAAAAGACCCTGGAGGGGTGTATAATGGTATGGATGAAGATTATTGTCATGAAGAATACTCCAAATTTTATAGTTTGACATAAAATATAATGAACCGTAAAAACAAACGTCTGATACTGATTGAATGTTCATTTCTAGCCACTCGAAGCACAGCATTATCGCTATAAACAGATAAAAATGGTACCGGGTTAGTATCCACCCGATGATTAGCCACACCTCTAGTTTCAAGCAATCTTCTAGATGTGTTGGTAAATGTTTTAGTAAAAAGTATTTACGAAAAACTAATAAAATATCACAAAAAAGTTACAAAATTAATTATTTTGAATTGACATGACACATTTTTATTCTAATTTCTCATGTTATCTAGAAACGTACCTCAAATGTTTCTATGAGCTTTTTGTAGATATTTGTATGAGGAAAAAGCAAAAATTAAAAATTAGTTAATATTTTTATGTTTTATGAGTAAAAAGCTATGAAAAACGCAAAATTTTAGTGATATTTAAATAAAATTCAAAGTTTAAACATTAATATTTAAACAACGGAATGAGCTACGTACTTACGTAATACATTAAAACAAAGGTAATTCTGATCCCTAAAAATAATGTTACATTTGCTTGGCTTTGTAGCGCCTCACGCGCAATCATTTATATAAATTATTTATTTATATAAATTGATTTACGTTCGCCACCACATACACATTTTGGGTTTACGCACAAGATTCTTCTTAGCGTAACTAATTTCATTTTCACCTAGCGTAAATGATGCGGAACTCTAAAATTGTTTTTAGTGATATTTGTTCCATCTCGTTTTCGCTAGCAGTATCAGAAATTTCTTTGGTTTACTATTGTTTTGTTTTGCTCCATCTCGTTCTTGTCACGACAACGACGATTTGACATACGATTGTTCGTATGTCAACACCAAAAGAAAAACAAAAATAAAATAATTTCCTTTCGTCGAAAATAAAATAAAGAACCAAAAATTACGACGAAACAAAAAATAATACGAATGACGTGGCATTATAAGTATAAAATTCTTTGAGAGTACGCGATCTTATATAGCGACATTTTTGACTTTAAAAAATTCTATTTTATTTGGTGGTGAAAAATTATAATTGAAATAATATTAAATTTGTAATTCTAATTAAATATCATAATAATAAATTCCGTGTATTAATAATAATAATAAATATCTTAATTAAATAAAGTTTATAAAAATTGTAAACCATACGGAAAGTGTTCGTGTATAATTATTTATTTTAACACTGGAATGCGCAGTGGGATTTGAACCCCATAACACCCAGTGTTATAATTGGTGACCCTCAGACGCCCTTTTTAGGGATTAAATACAAATATTTATTGGATTTTCTTTACAAATCATACACGGAAACCTGGCCCGGTGCTACCGCGCCAGGTAAATAGGTTCGTATTGTTAAAAAATACATTATTTTATAACCTAAACAGAATTACATAACAATCAAATAACACGTTATTTTTCTCAATTTTATTTTCGATGGTATAAATGAACCAACGGCATCGAGAGCCACAACAACGTATAACATTGGCTGCATTTATAAATAGTTCTATTTATTAAAACACGCCACATCATACATATAACATTTTTTTTGTTGTTCTGGATAATTCAACAACTTAACGGTTACAAAGAACCGCAACAACAACAAAATAACACAAACAAATACATGTTTGTACAATTTATATAAAAATATACAACCAGTGACCTTGAGAAGAAAATAAATGTGGACATCTTACCACCATACAACATAATAAGCGATTTGGAATTTTTACAATATTTCGACGGCGTGGATATACATAATTACATAGCAATTCAAATCGCGGGAAATTTGACAACCAAGCGCAATTTAAGCCAAGAGACATACTACAACCAGGAAACAACGGGGTATAAAAATCATCAGCTGCAGAAACAACGACATCAGCACCAGAAAACATCAGCTAAGTGTTTTTTTTTTTTTTTTGTTTGATTGATCATTAAATTTACATATATATATATCAAAATTTTTTTTCACGATAACATATAAAATTATATTCAAATTTATACACGTGAAAACAACAACAACAAAATTATTGTTCAAAATTTTTTTTTCCTTTTTATACTGTAAATTTTTTTTCACCACGTGTTATTATCTTTCTGGTTTCGCGAAAATTTCCGCGATAGGTTTTTTTTTGTTTCGACAGTGATTTGGTTTGATTATTTTGCGGTATTAATTACATCTACATTAAATTATAGGTTTAATTTTCTGATTATTTACAAATTTCAACGAGCCCTTCCAATACGAAGTGACACTCGAGGCCTTAGTGCCATATTTTTTTTAAATTTGCAATTTAAGGTAACCATTTCGGTTATTTGCGAAAAAAAATATTTTTTTATTATTCTCTTTAATTTTCATTATCGGTGTATCAAATAGGTAGTCAATCTAAAGTGTGTAACATCACATATATACTGTGTATCTATTCAAAATTTCCTTTGGGGTATTTCATCTCGTTACTCATTAAATTCAAATTTATTGAACATTTCGTTTATTTGTCTCATAAATTAATTTATTATCCGTTATATCAAAATGGTCAAAGGTAACGAATCCACGGAGGAGAACAAAACAGAACCTCAAGAGATGCATATAGATGAAGACACACCCTTGGAGATTTCAGCCACAAGTAGCAAGGTTAAGCTACAACCATTTTGGCCGCAAAAAGCGACCAACTGGTTTTTAATGGCAGAAATACAGTTTAATCTCCAAGGAGTAAAATCTGAAAAGCAAAAATTTCTGCACACTTTGTCGTCATTGTCGCCGGAGACGTGCGACATCATTTCAGATTTTTTGACCAATCCTCCTGACACAGAACAATATTCTATTTTGAAGAAAACATTGTTGGAACGTTTAGCGCCGTCTTCTGAGAGACAGCTTGAAGCTCTCATCACGGGCCAAGATATTGGAGACCGTAAGCCATCAGACGCGCTAAGGCATATTCGAACATTGGCTGGAAAGAATTTTAACGACTCGGTTATTAAATCCTTATGGATACGAAAAATGCCGGAGATCATTAAAATCGCTCTTATCGCCCAACCCGACGCATTGGGGATCGACACTCTCGCTAGAACAGCTGATAAAATGTTTGATCACATTGCCATGAACCAACAAAGTCTTGATATTTCACAAATGAGTAGGCAATCCCGTCCCACGGTACGCTTCGATCGTGCCCCACCTTCCAGACAAAACTCTGGATCACTCGAAAACAGAGTTGCTCGGCTAGAGGAAAAGTTAAACGACTTATTCCGAGACCGATCAGGAGGGCAACGAGGATCATCTCGTTCACGATCGCGATCCCGCAGTACCAGCAATTATTCTCGCCGTCACGGCAGATGCTGGTACCATGTCAAATTTGGTCCTGCGGCAAAGAAGTGCGTACCGCCGTGCAACTACGACGCGTCGAAGCAGTCGACGTCTCAGCAAATCAATAAACTTGATGCTGATCCGTGTTGTTCAAAAAACCACTAAACTATGGGGTCGGAACCTCAATAAATCCCAAGAATTATACGTCTCGTTTATTTGTATTCGACAGAATAAACAAAATAACCTATTTAGTCGACACTGGCGCTGACCTTTCGGTTATTCCAGCTTACAACTTTAAAAACGAATATAACATAATAAATCGCAATTCAAATCTAGTTCTGTCAGCCGCCAATGGCACTAATATCCACACCTACGGCACAAAGTTGCTTCAGGTGGATATTGGACTAAAACGAACATTCACGCATGCTTTCATTCTAGCTGCTGTGAATCGTCCTATCATTGGCGCTGACTTCTTGGTTAAATTTGGACTATTGGTTGATCTTCGGAATAAACGGCTGGTTGATTCAGCGACAAAGCTGTCAATCGATGCCACCATGGGTCACGTCGACACACCGACTCCGATCCATTATTCGATCACCAACGGCTATGGTACTCTGCTTAAAAAGTTTCCGCAACTTACAGCAGAACCAAACTATAAATTGCCAGTCCGACACAATGTGGTCCATCACATTGTCACAGAAGGACATCTTCCTGTATCACGACCAAGAAGACTAGATCAAGTCCGCCATAAAGCCGCCTTTACGGAGTTTCAGCATATGGTGGAATTAGGAATTTGCAGGCCATCTGCATCTCCTGTCTCTTGTCCATTGCACATGGTTAAAAAAAAAGATCATGATTGGAGGCCATGTGGGGATTATCGGCGTTTAAACACGGTAACAACACCGGATCGCTACCCGATACCTCACATTCAAAATTTCTCCATGCACTTGCATGGATGCAAATTTTTCTCTAAGATTAATTTAGTCAGAGCTTATCATTTGATTCCCGTTTCACCTGATGATGTTTTTAAAACGGCAATTACAACTCCTTTTGGCCTGTTCGAATTTACTCGAATGCCGTTTGGATTACGTAATGCCGCTCAAACATTTCAGCGTTTTATGAACGAAGTCGTTCGTAACTTAGATTTCGTTTTCGTCTATATTGACGATATTCTTGTGGCATCACAATCTGAGGAACAGCACAAACTCCACTTGGAACAACTTTTCCAAAGATTATCTGAGTTTGATGTTCATATCAACAGTTCGAAATGCGTCTTTGGCGTAACAACTCTTGATTTCCTTAGCCACAAAATAACCCCTAATGGTATTTTGCCGTCTGAAGAACGAATTAATGCTATTAGGGAATTTCCAGCTCCAAGCTCAATCAAGCATATTCAGCGATTCATCGGAATGGTAAATTATTATCACCGATTTATACCAAAGCTTGCTGAAATACTCGCACCTGTTCACAGCCATCTGGTCGTACTTCTACGTAAGCCCAAAACGCCTAAGAATTTCTCTTGGACTGACGAATGTCAACAGGCATTTACGTCACTTAAGGCTGAACTTGCGAAAACAACACTGCTTGCACATCCACTGAGCGATGCAAAGCTTAGTTTAACTACTGACGCATCTAACACTGCCGTTGAGGCAGTACTGCAACAGTATAACAATGAGTGTTGGGAGCCATTGGGATTTTTCTCAAGAAAATTATCGGATGCTGAAAAGAAATATTCCGCATTCGATCGGGAATTACTCGCGATATATCTGGCAGTGAAACACTTCAGATATTTCGTCGAAGGTCGGGAATTTACGATTTTTACCGATCACAAACCTCTGACTAGAGCAATTCAGTCTAAAACTGAACGTAATCCGAGGCAAGCTCGCCACTTGGATTATATTAGTCAATTTACCACGGACATTCAGCATGTTCACGGACATGACAATGTTGTTGCAGATACACTCTCTCGCACAACAGACAATGAAACGGCCGCAGTCGAGACACAATTCGACTTAAACAAAATTGCAATTTTACAAAAAGCTGACCTAGAACTTCAGGATTTATTTTCTGGTTCCGAATGTCACTCTGGTTCATCTATGAAACTGAAACTTTTTCAATTGCCTGGCCTCGAAATCATCTGCGAAACATCAACTGGGTACAACCGCCCATTTATCGTAGAATCACTGCGTCGAACTATTTTCGACACTTTACATAACATTTCGCATCCTGGTGTTCGTGCTACTCGTAAATTGATTACTGCTCGATATTTTTGGCCTAGTATGAACAAAGACGTAAGCCAATGGGCTCAGTCTTGTTTATCCTGCCAACGTGCCAAAGTTCAACGGCACACTAAATCTATCCATGGACAATTCCAAATACCATCTGGTCGCTTGGAACATATTCATATAGATATTGTAGGACCTCTTCCTCCATCTAATGGATATTCATACTTATTAACTTGTGTCGATCGTTTCACTCGATGGCCCGAAGCCTACTGCATGACTAATATGTCAGCTTCAACCATTGCCTTGACTTTTGTCAACAATTACGTTTCATGATTCGGCGTGCCCCTTAATATCACTACTGATCAAGGAACGCAGTTTGAGTCCAAGCTTTTCAGCGAGTTAACAAAACTCCTGGGCTCACATCGTATTCGTACAACGGCTTACCACCCTCAAGCCAACGGCATGGTCGAACGCTTCCACCGGCAACTTAAAGCTGCGTTAATGGCCAGAGGAAACACGATCAACTGGAGTTCGGAAATACCCATCGTATTACTGGGAATCCGAGCAACAGTAAAAGAAGATCTGAAGTGCTCACCAGCTGAAATGGTTTATGGACAAACCATCAAGCTACCAGGTGAGTTCTTCGTCGAAAATCCTCTTTTACCTCTACCAACCAGCGACACAGTTATCGACCAACTTCGTGAAACAATGCAAAACCTTATTCCGAAATCCACTCGGCAAGCCAAACAAGATGACATTTTTGTTCCTAAGGCACTTGCCGACTGCGATTTTGTGTTCGTAAGAACAGATAAGGTTCGCACAGGCTTATCCACTCCCTATGAAGGTCCGTTTAAAGTCATTCGACGCCTTCGGAAACAATTCACCGTATCAATTAATGGAAAAAATCAAACCATTTCAATTGATCGGCTCAAACCGGCTTACGGCATACTGTGTTCCACTGATGCAAAATCAGTTCAATGCTCACATAAACATGTTCGTTTCGCAGCCGAATAAACTTCCATAGAGAGGGGGGACTCACTTGCGGGGGAGTCCTGTAGCGCCTCACGCAATCATTTATATAAATTATTTATTTATATAAATTGATTTACGTTCGCCACCACATACACATTTTGGGTTTACGCACAAGATTCTTCTTAGCGTAACTAATTTCATTTTCACCTAGCGTAAATGATGCGGAACTCTAAAATTATTTTTAGTGATATTTGTTCCATCTCGTTTTCGCTAGCAGTATCAGAAATTTCTTTGGTTTACTATTGTTTTGTTTTGCTCCATCTCGTTCTTGTCACGACAACGACGATTTGACATACGATTGTTCGTATGTCAACACCAAAAGAAAAACAAAAATAAAATAATTTCCTTTCGTCGAAAATAAAATAAAGAACCAAAAATTACGACGAAACAAAAAATAATACGAATGACGTGGCATTATAAGTATAAAATTCTTTGAGAGTACGCGATCTTATATAGCGACATTTTTGACTTTAAAAAATTCTATTTTATTTGGTGGTGAAAAATTATAATTGAAATAATATTAAATTTGTAATTCTAATTAAATATCATAATAATAAATTCCGTGTATTAATAATAATAATAAATATCTTAATTAAATAAAGTTTATAAAAATTGTAAACCATACGGAAAGTGTTCGTGTATAATTATTTATTTTAACACTGGAATGCGCAGTGGGATTTGAACCCCATAACACCCAGTGTTATAGCTTAATCTACCTAACTTTGGAGTAATTAAAAAAAATATGCGTGAAGGTACCACCCCAAAAAAAATTTCTTTAACGCACTGTATCTCAGTAAATATTGAAAATGGGCCCCCCCCTCCAGGAACGATTTTTTGCTTGAAATTAATCAAGGAATCATCCCTGAAAATATTTACACTCAAGAACAAAACACCCTGTATATAAATATAAATTATAACAGAACCATACTATTATACCGGCTAATCAAATTTCTAGACACCCAATTTATTTGTGTATTGTAGCCCAATTATTTCAGCTAAAAAAAGAACAAAGTTAGCAGAATGTGTACAAAATGCCCTAATCTCTCATTGCATACAGTACTCTCCACAAATGTTTGCAAAGCATAAATAATTAAATTTGAATAAAAATATAAAAATGCTTTTATGAAATTCATTTATTTATTTCAATATATGTATTAAATTTTTTAAAAGGATGATTTCAAGAAAATTGGATAATACCTATATTTTGAGAATACGGTATTAACAAAAAAATCTAATTTGACAGGCCAAGGTAAATATTTTATTTAATTCTAAGTGAAATCAAGCAATCATTTTTAGTGAATTGTTTTTTTCTTTTAATGTTTTTATGTGTAGAAGAACCCGTGAAACATAAGACCACTAGAATGTAATTTATGGATAGCTGTTTTGGTATCCTAAGCAGGAAAAAACTGTAAGTCATTCAAGTTTATTAAATTATTAGCGTGATACAATTATCATCACGAGCGACTAAGCTAATCGAAACGAGCATTAAATCACGAACTTTGAGTGGTTCTTCTTGGTCATAACGAAAAATTAAAAATCGAGTTATTTCGATATTAAGTAAAACTACTTGGCCGCGCAAATACGGTTATGCACTTATGCGCAAACGTAAACCGGATCAATCAAGGACGCATTCTCGAAGACAAAGTATTATGATCTCTACAAAAAATCCTATATTGTTGCATACATATGTTTATTAAAACTTATATGTAGATTAAGTTATTACTTCAAATTATATCCATTTATTTATTATCTTATATGCCATTCTTATATTAAATTTGTTGTTTATTATTATTATTTTATTACATATTTATATATGATACAATTATATAAGATCAAATTTATCATATTTATAAGTGCATGCAATTAATTTACTAACAATTTTAGAATTTACTATACATACTCAAATATACAATTTTGATAGCGCCGGTATTCAGGCTGTATTAGTTTTCGTAGTTTTTTTCAAGTTCGTGAAAATAAATTGTGCTTCGTATATTGCTTAAAGCCAAATTTTAGTTTAATTGTTTCATTGTGGCTCCTTTTAATAGTGTAAAGTATGGATGATTGTAGTATGATCATTGAATTGTGACAGTTTTAGAATTCAAGATCATGTCTTAAAATTAAAGTGATGACGTGAGTTCCGAGCTCCATTTTAAGCATGGGGATATCCCTGTTTTTGGCTAATATATTATCGTGTTAGGGAGGGTAAAGAATGATGATCATTTACAACTGATTATCGCAACCGTGGATATTTCGAGCAACATGATATTCAGTTAATTAAGAACAGTGCGATGTGATATATGTATAATGTTTATTTTCTCTTCACTGGACTAGCTGGTCATATGTGAAATGTGGTGTGTGTTAATTTTGTGTTTATTTTTTGTTATTTATTTATTTCAAAGCAGCATTTCTAGCTCTAATTGGAGGTTGAAAAGACCCCCATCTGACTGCCACCTAGCCGGCAATGTGCTGCCTCACCATTTTTTTTTTTTTTCAATTAGAGATTCTGATAACGGTATGAGAAAAATAAGAATTTCATCTCGAATTGGTTGGACAAATCCAACAGCTCACCGTTACAAGAAGCTTGTTCGATAATGCATACCATGCCCGGAAAACCGTGCTGAAAATCCCCAAGCACCATGTATCTAGCACATCAACAAAATGTGCCCTTAACGCACATCGTCCTCTCTTGGCAACTCACAGCATTCCGGAGATGATCGTGAGTGAAAATGGCACAGCATTTACCTCAACAGAATAACGGAATTCGACATACTCTAATAGTTGCTCCGTTCCATCCATCGTGAAACGGACAAGCGGAGCGAATGGTGCGCGAGACAAAGGACTACCCGAAGCAGGAGTTATCAGGGGTATCCATAAACGTGTGTCGATATTTATTTTCCACCAGCACGCGACGCCGTCAACGAGTACTGGGAAGAGTCCCGCTGAACTTCTGTTCAACCGCAGAATTTGCACATATTTTCGCAAACTCCATCCAGATTCAATACAGCTACTGAAGAGGAAAGGCACGACGAGCGATCTGCAACCACGTGAATTAATCAAAAATTCAAGTGTATGGGTCAGAAATTATTTTTCTGGACCAAAATGGATTCCAGTGATAATTACCGAAATCACTGGCCCTGTTTCTTATCGAGTTGAAACAGAGAATGGTACCACCATGTGTTGGTACATTGATCAATTGAGATGTTGCGGAAATAATGTAAATGCAAGTATCAAGATAGAAATCACGGACGGCCAACGGTGGTGCGAATTGTTGTATATTAATAATCATCATCAGTCAGTCCATAACAACTCTCGAATATAAAACATAGAATAAATAGAGAATTATTAAAATTAATAAGTTGTGTTATATTTGCCTAAAGAATCATATTGGATATAATATTTTTAACCAAAAGTTTGTGCAAACGGGTCAAAAAAGTGGACGATTCAGATGAAGGGTGTAGGGGTGGATTAGTGGGGCGGTATTGGCGAATTATGTCAAATAAATGGCCGATTAAGTAAACGATAGAATTTTCGATGATGTGATGATACCGAGCGCAAGAATGCATTAACCAAATGGGCTATTCGAATTCATCCGGAATTTAAAGATTGGAATGGCCTCTCTAAATTCCGACCTAATCCTCAAGCGCGTGCTTCAACTAAAATGGTGGGAAATTGGGAATCACTATAGCTCGTCTTAACAAACACACTAAATTACACTATATAACGATCAACATAGCATTTTACTTCAAATCTTGCTGCGCTAACACATTTTACTATTGCTTGCGGCACTGCACATGTTACTATATATGCGTATCTCAACGCATAAACCAATAGATAATAAATGCTATTAATCACAAATTGAGAGCTTAAAATGTTTCACTTCCATCGCTCGTTTAAGCTACACACTATTTTCTTGCATTCAGGGACACATCATCAATTTGTTGATGATAACAGCACAACAGAAAATGTTCCAACATTTTTGGGCTAAAGTCAAAAAGTGAAGCACTGAAGCATCGTTATTTATTAACAACAACATTAATTAATCTCTAAATAACTTTTTAAAGTTGCGGTAGACATACCGCTATATTAAAATTTTCGCAAGAATTATTTTTAATTATTTTTTAAATGAATTAATCTCATGCTATCAATTAAATTTACGACAAGCTCAATTTTTACAATTTTCTAGCAAAAAAAAAACGAAACAAAAAAAGAGTAGAAAGTACTAAAGCTTTTCGTGACTTTTATTTTTGTTTTATAAACCTACAAATTAAATAAAAAGTTTTAATTTTTGTTTTTCCACCAAATCGAACTATTCTCGCGTTGTGTGTGTGTGTGGCTCTGTTTATATTTTGCTTCCCTTGTGAAAATAATTTTTTTTTGTCTGTGAGTATTTGCTTCACTCAGCTCTTACAATATTTCATAGCAAGTTTGTATTCCATAGAATTACCTTTCAAGGAACGACATTACGGATATCCTATGGAAAAGGGGAAAATTGGATTTTCTTTTGCCTCATTATTTATTATTATGTGATGATGACGACGGTGTACTATATAGTATTACAGCATTACTCTAATTATAGACTCGTTGTGTTTATTAATACATTGGTGGTGGAATGTTGCGAGGATGAAACAAATTTTTTTAATTGATTATGATGAATATACTTTTCAACCGCACTTCATATGTTTTTGAAGTAATATCCCATATCACCGAGATAGATCGATATAATTTGTTAACAAGAAACCAATTTATTAGTATCTCGAAAAAATGGGATAAATCTTATATTTAGCTAATAGGGGTACATTAAATAGAAAGAATTTTCATTTTCCTTTTCAACAGGAAATATATTAGGGAAAATTTCTCGGTACAAATATCGTACTGTAATCTGATAAAATATTTTCAATAAATCATTTGATTGATTGATGATAATATAAAATATGACAAAGCTTTTATCATCGCTCTTTTCAAATAGACTTCCTATAAGCGTAGATATAAACGTAAGTAACTATAGGTGTGGGGTATTTGGTGGTTCGAGAATTGTATTTACCGAAAAGGAATTTATAATTTCAACAGTCATGCAAGTTTTCGAAAAATGGATGAATGGTTGATGGGTACAAAATAAACTTTAATAAATGAAATTGACGTTTCTAAGATAAAAAGTTTCTCTATATAGAGATGGAATACATGTATACTTAGCTACACATTTGGGAATGAATGGAATTTCTTTTATACTACGTCTCATATCGATTCGACCGTACAAGGAGAGTAAGGGTGTTGTAACATTGTGATATTTCACTAATTTTAATTGGCAGTCGTTTTGCGCGATATCTTGGTTTAAAAAAAAATATTTTTTTGCTAAAGGGCAAAATTTGGTGTAATAAATGTATGTCGAAATGTTGATGAATTGACATAGCTATTCTCAAACCTTTTTGTTCTTCTGATTATAAAGTTGCTATTTAATTGTTTGCAAGGCGTTAAACTTTTAACAGGTCAGCGGCTGTTATAGATTTGGAAAATTACATAATTAGGTTGTTTTCCATAACTATTTTGCATATAGGCCGGTTTTCCTAGGCTACGCAAAGTGGCAGCGAAACGGCCAGTGGATTCCTCTAGGTTTTATATGCGTGTTATCGCATAAACGCGGTTTCCTTTATTCTGGGACGGAATTCCGTTGACAGAAACGAAGCGGAATAAATGAATGAAAATTTTTATTTTAATGCCCACGAGATGGCGGCAAAAAATGTCCTCTAACAATAAATATAGTTAAAAAAAATTCACAACACCAAAACAGCTTCGGGTATATGCCGCTGTTCATTAAGCTCTGTTTATAACATAGGAAGATAAGAAGATTGAGACGACCAACCAAGTTATTTAAAATGTCACAATCCCGCCTAATAGTTCCTTGCTCTAGTTGACAAATTTCTTACTTTTGATCAAAGTATAGGCTAGTAGGCGGGCCTGGTGACATTTTAAATAATGGTCGTGTCATTCTTCCTATATCATAAACACAGCTTTACACTGTATATTTCCGTCGTCTACGAGAATCGACCTTAAAATGAACAGATTTCTTAAACACCAGTACCTAAATAAATTTAGATCTACATAAATAAAAACCAATTTTCAAATATCCACGAACCTAAAAACAAGTTAGTTACCGTCAATAAGAGCTCACTGGAAAATTATTTTGTTAATTTGTTCAAAGGAAATGCATACTGATGAAGAAATTTCAATGTATGTAGAAGGCACGTAAACAGTTCTTACGAAACACAATTTTTACATAATTTTTGTTTATGCGGTGAATCTTTTTTACTGATTAAATACTAAGTATGTAGTTAATTTTTTTTAGATTTAGTGTTAACTATGAAATTGATGATTACCTAAAAATCTTGAATTTTTGAAATTGTTAGAATTGAGTTGCTTTTTCTGAACTACCCGAGTAGTTGAGAAAATGCTACTCGACTACCCGGGTTTTAAAATTATAAGCAGAGCGTATTTCACGAAAAATAAAAAATTGCCGACATTTACAAATTCAAAATCGCAATACAACTTCCGCTATAAAGTAGAAAAAAAATGGTTTTAGCCAAAAAAATGTATAACGAGCGATTGATTTATTCATCAACAACTTGAGGAATAACTTTACCCGGTTCATTTGAACGTGTTATTAAAATGCTTGGGAAAATGTCCGAGGACGAGTTGCGTATGAATACTTTAAAAAAAATTTTGTAGGATTAATAAAAGCAAATTTGTAGCAGGGGCGTACCCCGGGTCAAAGGCGGAAAAAGCAATGAAATATTAGGACATGCATTCTTCTTATTATTTGTGGTAGTCAATACCGGAGTAAAGTTTCTAACGTTAATTTAAACTAAGTGTAGTCTTACAGTAAAAAACTGAAAGAAATAAGTTTAGCAGAACAAAGAAACCTAATGAGAAAAAATCAGGACACCTAATAAAAAAATATCTTACCATCCCGACGAAGGGCGGAAGTGGGGGAAAAAATCGGAATTTAGGTGCAAAACATCGCTAATTTAAGTTTTTCGCTAATAACTTTAGAACTATCAGATATAAAAGAAACAAGTCTATACAAATGCAACAGGAGGTAATTTCTCAAAAAAAAAATTATTAAGTGTTTTTTTGGTCAAAGGGGTTCTGAGACTAGAAAATCGTACTTAAAGTTAAGCACTTTTTCTGAAAAGCTTTAAAATAGAAATATTTAGAAGTTTAAGAAAAGAACAATCATTTCGGCCCTGTTTTCTTTAACGGTGGCGATTTTGAAATATTTTGAAATCTTCGTATTGTCGATAATTTGGGACTTGACTTTATTTCTGTAATAGGTGTCATCTAATAAAGGCAGATCCACTGAGATAAAGGCACTAATTACATATTGGAATAGAAAAGTGATTTAAACCGACAATTTCTTTAAAACTACAGGTTGATTTAAAGCAGGTAAGGATCAACGATATGAGTCATTTGATTTAAATCATTCCTCTCCGGCTGAGAGGTTGATGTGGGTGGGTGGTGGTCTGCTGTGTGATGAAGGTAGAATTCCATCGTGATTGGTGCTGTAGACTTTGTGGGTTTGGAAGTTAGTTGCGTTGGTTTTGTTAGAGGGTGGGAAGGTTTGCTTATTGGGCGGTGGCTTGAAGGTAGTTACATGACTGCATGCTAAAGTAGTTCCTCAAAGTGCGAGGTTGTATTTTTGGAGGGGCAGAATTTTGGTGTTAGTGGGATATTATTCAGAGCATGAGAGGTGTGTGGTTTGTGTTAAGAGGAACGGTTTTGATTGCATTGTTGATGTTGAACCTGATGGAGTGCTGAGCGTGGGAGTGTGTTGTGAATGGAGCGACTGGTAGTATGAGTGGAGTTTTGGGTGTGAGTGATGAGCTTTGTGTGTTTGGCTATATCAGAACATTAAAGGTATGAAGACTTATGATATTAGATTGCAAATTTTGTGAACTAAATTTGATGTATTGTGTTTAACCGAGACCTAGTTTAACTCCTCTATATACTCTAACTAAAAAAAAAAAAACAACGGGCGCGTTCACGCTCAACATGCAAAAGGATTATGTGAAAACCTTTAACTGTTGAATCATTTCAAGTCTCTTCGATAAGCCTCAGAAACCAACGCAGATAGATGGCTGCTGTTCGCTCAGTATTTAAATTATGGTACAATTTTGGTTTAAAAGTCAATAAGTGTAACCGATCTTTTTGGCGGCCAACACGTTTTTAACTAATTGGATAGTCTTCAGTGGTATTAGGGAGGTTCTTTGCCGCCAAACGTATTAATGATCGTACAAAACCTTTACGTGTTGAACGAATTGAAAATAAAAATGCACAACATGCTCACGCTCATCTGACTTCATCAGTTCAGCATCATCATCAAAATAAAAAAAATTAATCTTCCATTTTACTTTAATTTATTAGGCACAATTCAATAACTTTTCATATATTATATGCACCCAAAACGATATAGGTAAATCAAAAAAATTTTGTAAATATATAGGTAAACCAAAAAAATTATGCACGTACATGTATATGTATATATAAGTACGATTATTAAAAAAACTAAATCTATAAAAATTACAAAAAAAAATATCGTACAAGATTCTGCTGGGAGCACATTTACGAGAAATTACCAAACCAAATAATTATAAATAAACTCACCATACATTCGCCAAGAGTACTCTGTGCTATCTATATGGAAGCTGCAAAAAAATGACTTTAAATTATATGCTCCTTGCATATGTTGCACAATTTAGCACTAAACTAATTTTTCGGCACTTAAAATTTTTTTCTACACGTAATAATTAGCATATATTGTACATGTATGCACTTATTGTTATTTCTAACATTTTTTTTTTTTTTTTAAATATATAATTTACTATATCCACTACTAAAAAAACTCAAGCAAGACAAGTAATTAATGTGTGCGATTTTCGACACCACTATTTAGTAACTTAAAATTTACTATTTTCACTTTTTTTTATATATATGTATGTTAAATAAATCCGTTGTTCTGTCGTAATAGGTCATCAGAAAAATTTCCGGGTTGTTGTTCCCGTTGGAAGTATAGTGTATGGTATCAATTATCCGTTGTCAGTTTAATCGATGAGGCCCCACTAACACTAAAACGGAAACCCTCTTAATATACCTACATATATCCAAAACTGAGAAAAAAAAACTTACCCGCTAATGTGGCGGTCCTATACCTCGTAGAGATAGAATCTTCAATTTATTCCACTAATTATTTTCTGTTGGTATAATCTACATGGAAACCAAAAATCACGTATTCCTCATGAGAAAATAACAAAAAATTGTTAAGAGCACTATTCAAGCTTACCTTCAACGAATAAATTAGACAAACATCCATATGATAACTTATCACCACAAAACAGTTGAAATTTATATTTAAGATAATTTATCAGGACAAGGAGGGAAACAAAAAATTATCTTGCCACAATAATTTCTCAAAATTTTGTGCTTAAGAATTTCAAAAAAAATTAAATTTTAATTATAAATACACGAACAAGGTTTACTTGCGGTAGCCTCAATAATAATGATCCATAAAATTGTTTTGCATTTTCGAGAATATTTCATATATTATGTAAAGATTTACCTTATATACTTTAGCATCTATGTATATATATGTAAGCACATTTACCCATGTGTAAAACTGCCTAGAACAATCCGTGTATATATACTTAGTATTTGCATATCAATATTTCACCACAATAAATGGCAATATACATATTTAGTAAAACATGTACATAATATGTATTATATAATTCATCTCCATCGACTACGATGTCGTTTTAAACCATATACATAGAAAACGCGCAAAATGCATTTATTCCATGGCATCTAAATGAGTCACTCGTCATCATCAAAAAAAAAATATAAATAAGCTGAGATACTTAATATACACATAAACAAAATAAGAGTTCAATGAACTATACATAAAAAAATTCAATTCATTATATTTGCTCTAAAGGACATCGGACACTACCATTTTTTAAACGTTCGTATATCATTTGGTCAGCAAGAAATTTGTTTTTGAATGGCCGTAACATAAGTTATTCTATTTTGGATTTGGAGGACGAACCCTACCAACATTAATTTTTTAATTGAAAATTAAAATTTATAATTCATTTATTTAAAATTGAAATTTATAACCGACTATATTTATTGAGCCATGTCTTGATGAGCTTGAGCAAAGTACAGTTCTGCAAAGTTAATAATCGAAACCTGCCCTGAATGTTTTATAATTCACCATTACTCATACACGGCAATTGTTGAAGATTCCTTATTTAGATTTCTGTGAATGGTCACGGAAAACCAGTTTAGTTCACCCCAAAGTGGCATCGCTGATGTGATTGATTTGAACTAAATGAAATGCGGTTCGATTAGACAAGATAGAGTGTGCACCTATACCAAATTTGTATGTGAATAAATAAAAATAAATAAAATAAATAAAAATAAAAAAAAATTCAAATAAAATCATAGCAACTGCAGAGACGGTAGCATGTCTCCTTGCGGCTTCTTTTTTGCGGGTATCTTTAGAAAATGGCATTCGAATCTGTTTACCACTATTATAGCTTTTATTTCCTAAACTCAGCAGCAGCATGAGCAATACTAAAAGGAACGGACGGGGTTCAAGCTCCACCTGAACCGTAAATGTTTGGTAAAACATAAGGTCAAAAATAAAAAAACCGACAAGCTTGTATCCGTGACACGACCTATTAACGTAGGACTGTACAATTTAAGTGAAAGCAAAATTTAGAAATTACAAATTTAAAGAAACCGTTAATTGTATAATGCTGCCATCTTTATGCATTAGGATGTATCAGCCTAAACGTTAATTACCCGTGGTACATAATTTTTATTATTTTATATATTTATTGTTTATACCATACTAAATTTTATTCTCAATTCGTTATGCTACAATGAAATGCCGTTTTAAATAAAAATAAAAAATTGGGTCTATCCGGCTCACAAAATTTATCCTACAAAGCATCCGTTATTGATCACCAAACCAACCATCTATATTTTACAATCATCTTTTGTTATTTTTTGTTTATTCCTCGTCACTCAAAGATAATACCGTTAAACATTACAGCACACAATTTTTCAATTTTGAGACAAGCCTTTAAATTGCAGTAAACTCATTAGCAAACATCATAAATTCATAATTAATATATATGACACTAACACCACCGAAAAAACTTTATGGGAGATAAGATTCGTAATTTTAGATTTTACTCCGGCCAATCATTTGTGAATCTTATTTTATATTCACCAACACATTTGTCTAATTAGTTTAGCGTATTACCAGATTAACAACGATAGAAAACAGAAAATTGACCACCCGAAACCACAACCACATTACACTTAACATATGCACAATATTTAATTAATTTGTATTAGAACAAACAAAACTTAATTAATCCAGTTTGTAGTTTTATTTTTTTTCTCAACAAATTTACAATAAAATGTCGATTCAAATTAAATTTCTACGCTGTATTTATCCAATGGCATTTCCACCGGAAACCACGGTGTTACTGCCGCTATTCTCAATTGTAGTAATACTTGTACTGGGAAAGCCATAGTAAGGTGTTACAACATTTGGTCTTGCAGGAATGCCAATCACAGTGGTTGATACTTGTGGTGCTGCAGCGGTGAAAGTCACTTGAACCATCATCATGACAATAGCGAATAAAACAGCGAATAATTTCATTGTGGTCTTTTTAACGTTGACTTCTAAAGATAACTGTGAAAATTCGAGTTTTTTCGCAGCTTTATATACCAAAATTTGTATGGAATTGACGTAATAGTAAATGTACATGCGCGACTCGATTGGATTATTTTTGAAAATATTTATTTAAATTCCAATTGTACAAACAGAAATAATTGAAAATTCAATATTGTTGTCAATTTTTTCAAGGCAATTCAAATTATACTTTCTACTAATTACTTAATTCGGCACGTGAAACATTCAGGTTATTAAGAAAACCAGAAGTGTGTGAAGGTTAAAACCATATCTGAATGTTTTCGTTTTTACTCCGACGATCGAACAGAAATAAAAATTGAAGTTAATTTGATAGGATATGCATTGAGATATTTATGCAGGGAGAAAAGCTAGTGCGTGCAGAAGACATAATCAAGATCGGTTCACAAGAATATATTTTTGTTATTAAAAACGACATGGGTTTCAAAGCCGTGCCAAAATGTAACTTCTTTATAAAGCAAACCATGGAGATGAGCTAAGCCGGATGGTAAAAATTCGAAATTACTTGAAACAACCGAAGAACATGACAAATATAACTGAGGGTATCTTTGTGCACCGATACAGTGTTCTGTAGTTTTAAAGTCTGAATTTCCAGACATTTTTTCATTTTCCGAATTCGGGGTAGAAAACTGGGGACAAGTAGTACTTGGACATCTAATTATTTTTTCAAGCGATGCACTAAACACGCAAATAGTAGCATTTTGCGGAATGTATTGTGGGAATCATATCGCGAAGCATGCCAATGTTTAGATTTATGTACTTAAGAACGATGAACGTTGGGATAATTCATTAGCAGATGCAACATTTACTGCTTCCGCCAATCAAATTCGAACATTATTCTCAATAATACTTTCAACAAGCTTTCACACACACACTGCGGGCATGTATAACCAAACATTAATTCACATAGAGGATATTTGTTTAGTGATTGTAAATAAAGTGTTGAGTTAATTAGGAATGCCATCACCAAATCGAGCATTTACTGACATATTTGACCGCGAAATACAACGTGAAAAGAACTACAACACTGATGCATTAAATACTTTTGTTCAGCATAACATACCAGTCATGAATCAACAGCAAAAATACGTTTACAATACTATTATGCAATCATTAATGCAGACAATGGTGGATTATATTTTCTGGATGCTCCAGAGGTACGAGCAAAACCTTTTTAATATCGTTAATTTTAGCTTCCATACGAAAAGACTACTTTTTGCTCTGGAATTGCAGCCACTTTGTTAGATGGTGGAAGAACGACACATTCAGCATTAAAGTTACCTTTAAATATGCACCTAACAAAAACACCAACATGCAATATTTCCAAAACTTCCGGAATGGCAAAGGTACTTCAACAATGCATGGTTGTTGTATGAGATGAGTGTACAATGGCTCACAAAAAGTCGTTAGAAGCTTTGGATCGAACATTGAAAGGTTTACGCAGCAACCAATAACCATTTGGAGGTACTCTTATATTATTGGCAGATGATTTCAGACAAACATTACCAATCAACACAGATGAATCAAATGCATGTTTGAAAGCATCGTATTCGTGGAAAAATTTTAAAAAATTATCAATTTCAGAAGACATGCGCATGCGATTACAAAATGACTCATCATTCCTTTTATTTTCTTAACAATTATTGGATGTTGGAAATGGAAAAATTGATACAGACAATACAACAGGATTGATAACATTGCCCTCGGATTTTTGTACAATCGTTGAATCCAAAGACAATTTAATTTCCAGCGTATATCCCGATATTGCAAACAATTATACAAATCATGAATGGTTAAGCGATCGCGCAATATTAGGCGCCAAAAATAAAGATGCCACTGAAATTAACATTGACATTCAAAACACAATTACAGGCCAAATAAAAACCAGGCTATGGATCCAGAAGAAGTTTTTTAATTACCCAATTGAATTTTTGAACTCACTAGAATTGCCTGGAACTCCAAATCAGGCCACCATATTAATTGGCAAATACATAGGTGAAAACATATTAATTCCACGTATACATCAATCAGACATCAATTAAAATAAAAATGAAGTCAGTACTTAACTATTAAGTTGGATATGTGCTTATTAATAAATCCATGACTGTAATGTTCTAAAGTACTTTGCTGAAATTTTATTTGGTAGAACAAGAAATATTTATGTATATGTGTATGTTAATCTAGTCATTAAGCCAAAAAAAGTTAGTTACTCATCTGTTACACTTATATTACACGTTAATTACACTTAGGTTACACGTCAGTTGGAATTCTCTACAAAAACAAATCAGTGAACCTCAAGGTTTTTAAGTACAAATAAGTTAACTTCAGGAACGTTTTTTGTTTTAGCAATT
Organism: Tipula helvola; assembly: GCA_963556165.1. NCBI lineage: Eukaryota > Metazoa > Arthropoda > Insecta > Diptera > Tipulidae > Tipula > Tipula helvola. Next base: position 173,268,046 of record OY744482.1, read on the forward strand.
TTCCTCATTTTTGACAACTAAGTAACAATGATTAAAAAAAAGTTAACAAATAGAAATATTTAATTAAAGTATTTCAACTCGAATTGTTTTAGATTTAGTTGTAAAAGCCACCGAAATCTCTATTCACTTTGATTATTGAAAATAGTGAAGAAATTGTAATTTGGTAATTCTGTGAAGATGGGTCATCTTTCCTCCAAATGAATTGGATTTTGCTTAATTGCTTTTTAAATAGTTGATTTGGAATATTAAGGGGTCTAAGAAAAGGTAGCCTTTAAATTTTAAAGCTGTTTCTGTAAATATTGCTTGGGTTTTATTTTACGTGGAATTTCCCATATATGTTTCGGTCTGTTTGTCCAAATTTCATAAATGTACGGAAAAATTGACATAAGTGTGCGTTCGTTTTGTATTTGAAAGTAAATCAATAATTCGAAAAAAATATTCAATAAATATTTTTCTCCTATTTCCGTTTTGTTTCTGTAAATCTTCAGCTGTAAAACAATACAAACAAACATAATTTCACTTTGTAATCACATGTTTAAAAAAATTATTTCCGGAAGGTTTAATTAAAATATTTTGGACTTATTAAAACCCTTTTCTCTTAATTGTAAGGTGGATTCTAAAATTATATGTTACTATAACTGTGCAATTAATGTTGACTAAACTTCATTGAATGATATTTGATCTGATTCTGATGAAGTATTCTTCATGAGGTGATTCGGAAATATATGCACATTAGCTTTGTCGGTTGCCCGGTTTCAAGGTAGCCCGATATTTTCGGGGACTGATAGGCAGTGGTGTTGAATAAGATTGAATAAGAATTCGTACGAAAATTTATTTGTAAGAATTCTAACGAATTTGACGAAACCCGTAATACAAATAAAATAAAAGAATTTTTTTACTGGCTAGCACCAGAAATTCTTGGGTGTAGATGACTATTTTCTATTTTAAAGCTGCAAAAGGAAAATTTGGAATATTAATTGAAAAATTAGCGAAAATCATTCGGAATCCATTTTACCGAAAGAAAAATATCCCGCCATAATTTTATATTTATGGTACTGTTGAACTTATAGTCCCAAAACCCGAGCTTATTTCGCAAAAATAATTCATTTCTAACAATTCATTTTATTTTATAAATAATTCTTACAGACATCTAATCAAAAACCAAAATATTTTAAATAATTAAACAATTTTTAGTGATTTTAGGCTCGATTTGTTTCTTTAATTTTTTATTTTATTTCGAACTCAATTCAAGTCCATTTTCAAAAATGTTTTGTACACCTTTGTTTATTCTCGTTGCCGCAATAAATCAAAAATATGGATTGAATTTTCATTGGGTAAAATTAAAACTCAATTTTTAACGAAATTTAGAATTTAATAAATGCATGCCATCTGATCAAATTTGACCCGGACTGGTAAAAAGAACATTTTAATGTATTTTAATACAAATCTTTTTTATCCCCTTCAAAATAAACTCTTTTTATACAAGCATTCCAACGTTTATTCCATTTTTCCATACACGTCTTATCGGCGCCAGCCGCGATGGCCTTTAGTTCTTTCTAATGGACTTATTCTGCTCAAACGTCACACGAATGTCAAAAAAGGTTGTACCAACCTAGAAAAAAAAAATTGTACCGATTCGGTTTACGCACGCGGTTTAAATGGACCAGTCCGGGTCAAATTTGATTAGATGGTATCTTATGAACATGGCAGCAAATCAACGAAATCCTTTGCCAAGCGTTAGATAATATTCTAAAGAGTACGTGTTGTGAATTTGAACAAAATCGGTTGAGTTGATCTTGAGATTCTTATACACCACGCAAAAGAAAAACAGTACGGCGTCAGCGTCTTAAAACAAGTATTCATAAAACTGCTATGTAGTACATATTTGTGTAAAGCTGCGTCAAAAAAAATTTTATTTATATAATTATTTTTCCTAAGATATTTAGATTAGGTTTTAACCTTCAACGCTTCTGGTTTTCTTAATAACTGCGTGTGGAACAGACTTTAACCTTCCACGTGCCGAACTAAGTTTTTAGTTAAATAAGTAATTTATTATCATTTTAATTACCTTGAAAATATTTACAATAATATCGAAATTTCATTTATTCCTGTTTGCACAAGTAATATTTAAATAAATATTTTCAAAAACAATTCAATTGATGTTGTACATGTGCACAAACTATTACGTCAATTCCATTAAAATTGTGGTATTTAAAGCTGCGAAGAAACTCGAATATTCACAGTAATCTTTAGAAGTCAAAATCAAAAGGATCACAATGAAATTATTCGCTGTTTTGTTCGCTATTGTTATGATGATGGTTCAAGTAACTATCACTGTAGCAGCACCACAAGTATCAACTACCGTGATTGGCACACCTGCTATCATTACGACAGTTCAGAATCAAGCGGCTTACATTCCTTCAAGACCAATTCTTGTAAGTCGTTTCTATGGGTTTCCCAGTACAACTATTACTACAATTGAGAATAGCGGCGATAACGCCGTGGTAGGCGGTGGAAATACCATTGGATAAAAACAGCGTAGACATTTAATTTGGATCGACATTTTATTATAAATTTGTTGAAATAAAAAAAAATAATACTATAAACTGGATTAATTGAGTTTTCTGTTGTTTTGTTATTTTAGAATTCTTTATCGTTCTTTATTATCGTTAAATCTCTTTATACGAGAACTTGGCAGTGTCATTCCATTATCGTGAACGAGCACCGGCGATGAGAATGAATTGTCCCATCTTACCCACTTTGTTTGTTTTGTGTATTCAGGGATAGATCTGCTGCGACTGGATGAGAAGAAAGTAGGCTTTGGAAAATATTGTTTTCCAAAAAATACAGGGGAATTTCGTGATTTTGTTTTGGGGGGTTTAAAATCAGTCCAATAGAATCATTGCAATCCTATCGAAAATCTTTATAGGGCCTTCCTCGAAAAGTTTATGGAAATGAACAGCAATATAATTCAATTAAAGATTTGAAAAGTGCCATCCGTGAATTTTGGGCCACAATTGATCCGAAAACCCTCAAAAATTTAACAAATTCAATGCCTACTCGAATTTTCGAAGTTATTCAAAAAGGTCGGGGCCATACCAAATATTAAATAAAATAATATATGAAAAATTGCTAATTTTGTTTTTTATTTTAGTACATTATCAGAAGTGCGTTTATACGAATGTCCACCTGAAATTTAGATTTTTCAATTTATTAAAGTAAACCATTAAAATTTTTACTAATGGTTTATCTTAGCAACAGATTTAAGATGATAGACACAATTTAGACTACTTGAACAAATCAAAACACTTTACTCTTAGAACTATAATCAAAAAACATAGTGCGTTTATACGAATGTCTACCACTATAATAAGCATGAGATATATGTATTTCCATCGTCTGGAAATTTAGTTGGTTAAAAAGAACCTTTTTAATTTCTATTAATTTTTGTGTATGTACATAAATTAACAAATAAACAGAGCAAATATAAAGTTATATTGTGCAAGGTGGAAAGTGGTTGTGACTACAAGTTGTTTTGTGAAATTCAGCTATTAAACTGGCAATACGGCTGGACCAATTAGACAAATGTTTGGTCAATACAAAAACATATGAGATTCAGAAATGCCTGTACAGAATAACATCAATAATGAATGTTAAAATTACGAAAATTATTATATAAAAATTGCGGCTCCGGGAGTTCTAGTCAAAAACATTTCAGTCAAAAAATTTCCCATTATATTTTGACTAAAACCATAGTATAAATACTTATAGTACTTTCATGTGAAGTTCATTGGTTTTGTTAGATGGCGATACTGATAACTAGGCTTCGGATTTTTAGGTAAAAAAATATTTTTTTGGGAAATCCGAATCAAAAATTTGTTTGATATTTATTCGATTTGGAAGAAATAAAGGCGATGAGCTTGAGCCCTATATCGTCGCTTCCAATTAAAAGTATTACATCTGCAAATCACTAATTTTTTGGAGAGGCCTTAAAATTGTTAAAGCTAATTTCGACTTAATTTTTTTTTAAATAAAGACCTTCTCAAAAAGTGTGGCAAGAATTTTATTTAAAAAAATTAGGGCAAATTTAACATTAAAAACTTGACACGCCCCTCCAAAAAAATTAATGATTTGCAGATGTAATACTCTTAATTGGAAGCGACGATATATTACCACATAAATTTAAATATTTTCGCTTAATCACATATATTTACATATTTCAACTTTATTTATGTTTTAGCACATATTTTATGACTTTTTCCAAATATTTTTTTTTTTGTAAATTAGCTTAAAATTTGATAAAGCAAAGACATTTAAGCCAAAAAATATTGTGTTTAGAAACTAGAAAAGTTTTACTTTTGCCTAAACTGTATAAGTTAAATTAATATATTAAGATCAAACCAAACGTAGAATTAAAACTATTAAGGTTCTTTGATGATCCGAAGTTCTTCTAGAAAAACAAATTTGTGATTGTTTTCTTTGTCCATGAACCCACTAGCAGGAGGGATGATGAACGTTTTATTCAATGAGTTTATATCGACTGAAAATTTGTGAAAATGTAGTTTTATCGTTAAGAATAGCATCGATAATCTGGTTATACAACGCCGGGCCTGACCCGCCCCAGAATTGTTCAAAGCCGCATTAAAACATACGCAGTCGAAAGGGATGTATATCGCTTGAGTTTTTTAAAATACCTATGGTTTTAGAACCATTTAAGTGATTAAACAATTTTAGAGGTATTTGGCTTGACCAAACCTGGCTTAAAGCGAATGTAAAGTTGCTTTTATTATTGAGTGTTTACATTTATAATATTTTATACCGCCTGTCATTTTTGCAGTATACATATTTCCAATGCTATTGAAATATAAAAAAAACTAAAGCCAGTCCCAGATAAATCGACCTGGATCGCGTAAATAGGTCTAAAATACATGTTACGAAAAAAATCAAGCGGTATACTTCATTTTGAACTGCCTATGTTTTAATAGAATTTTGAACAAGTCTGGGGCGGTTCAGGTTCGAATTTGACAAGCAAGGTTGTCGATACAATTTTTAGGGCCAAAAAACCATCTATTCACAAATTTCGACCGGTACTTTATTTTAACAAAACGTTCACTCTGCCATGCTAAGAAAAAAGTCATAAGCGCCAAAAGTCAAAATATGCGTTAGGGGCATATTTGGGTTCTTCAAACAAATACCTATATTTCCGCTTTTTTAAAAGTCAAATATCGTTCATCAAATGCCATAAAATCACGTTATTTAATAGTCAAGTTTCATATAACGACATGGCATACATAAACAGGAACATTGAAATTACTCAAAACCAAAAAAAGGCAGATATGACTTTTTCTCTTAGCACGGCAGAGTTCTTAGGCCATTTCATCAAAAATGAAAAATTCTCGTCCAGTGAGACATTTATCTGATTAGTCCAAAATTTTGAAAATGTATTTAAAAGAATTCTTCGAACTTTAAATGAATCAATCAAGAGTACCTATAAAAACATACAAAATTTAATTCTACCCTTCTCACGGTGCACTTTACGAGTAGGAACCATTTTCTTCACCACTCCAGCTCTTTATAATACAGGAGTTAGTTTGCCCCACTTTACAACCAAAATCTTGTAGATACTTTTTTTTTAATGAGTGGATTAAAATCTTCTTATGATAAGTACCAGTTTTGGCTTTCTTTTCAAAATTTGACCACAAATTTTTCATTTTAAACACATATTTTGTAATTTTAGTTAAATATTTTAGGTACATATTTTGGATTTGTTAGAACCTAAAAATCCTAAGCCTACTGATAACGTTTTAAAATTTCCATAATATTTTAAATTTAAATTTGCCTAAATACATATATGTTTGATTAAATACACCCAAATGTACATTTTTTTACGTTGATTGAAGGGTTCGATGTTGAAAGGCCGAATGTCGGAAGGCCGAATGTCGAAAGGCCGAACGCCGAAAGGCCGAATGGGTCGGAAGGTCGAATTTCGAAAGGCCGAATGTCGAAAGGCCGAATGTGTCGAAAGGCCGAATGTTGAAAAGCCGAATGGGTCGAAAGGCCGAATGTGTCGAAAGGCCGAATGTCGAAAGGCCGAATGTGTCGAAAGACCGAATGTATCGAAAGGCCGAATGTGTCGAAAGGCCGAATTTTAAAACTATTTTCGTTCTCGTATAAAAATTGTTTGGTTGCATCAATGTCCACTGTAGTGAGGTTTCAGTGTACATATCGATGGTTCAAAGGTAAAAGTCACTAACTGCATTTTCGTCGAAAATGATATTAGTACATGTATGACTTTATAATTTACTAAACTTTAGTCTTGTAAAATTATTTTTCTATATTTCCTTCATTATACTTAGATTTTAGTGAAGAAAAACTCACTAAATAATATATTTCTTTAAATTCAAAAGGTAAAAGTCATTATAACATTTAGTGAGTTTTTCCAGAATATAATTTTATTCCAATATTGTGTTATTTATTTCAGGTAAAAGTCATTACTATGGTAAAATGTTAATTTATTTATCATCGCGAAGTATTTTGTTTGGCATTTTATTTGAACTAGAAAGTTTAAAGTTTAAAAAAGGTTTCAGCAAAGTGTGCATATTATTTTCGTTGCTAAGTACCAATAGAAACAGTTGAAAGATTTTGAACATCAAAATCACATTCAATGTTCATTATCATTTTATTAATCATTTAAAAAGTGTACATTTTATTAAGGAAGATAATTATTTTATATAATTTAACTTGAAACTTTTAAGTGATAATGTATTTAAGACGTGGTAAACAATTAGTAGAAATGGCCAAAGCCGCATCAAAAATAAATAAAAATATTAGAAATGAAGAACCAAAACCTGTAAGTATTATTTAATGTAATTTATTCAATAAAATTATTATTAACTTATTAAAGTGCTTACTAGTTATTTGAATTTTTTGCATTTCAAGGACCATCTAAGATACCCGAAATACTTACAGATGAAAGTATGGGATTTTCTGATGATTCTTTTAATGATACAAAGTTCGAACTTAAAATTTCATCCGATTATTCTTTTGACTTGGAAATGCATCATTATAAAGGAAATTCTGATCAATTACTTGAGACTGTAAGTTATTTATTTCAGTACAGTAGCACGTAAATTGCAGTTTAGTTGCATGTAAATCATAAACTTTTAACATGATAGTTTTAATATGGTCAGCACATGTAATGACAATTACATACTTTAAATTTTTTTAGGCATCCTTAATGAATTCGGAGAACTGTGAAAATACCCCGTTTTGCACAAGCGAATCTGACTTTTATGACACTAATGAACATACCGATACTGCTAAAGAGGATGAATTAAACAAAAAAAAATCGTAAACGTACCCAAACTCCTGCTATATGGACACCAAATGTCGCTAAAGTTAAACGTGCACAGTGCTTACCTTATGTAACAAAAACAGGTTTAAGAGATGCTAAATTGCCTAAAACTGTAGACTGTTCAAACTGCAAATTTCGCTGCAAGGAAAATATCTCACAGGAAGAGAGAATCGATATTTGCAAATTTTATTGGGGCCTTAGCAGCTATTGCAGGCAAAAGGATTTTATTTTGAAAAATGTTGTGTCTGTAAAACCAAAGCGTACAACAGGAAATTCTTTGCGGTTGCATTCCAGATCCTATTACTTTACTAATGCTCTAGGTAATCGCATCAGAGTGTGTTCAAGTTTTTTTTCAAAAAACCTTGTGCATATCTAATGGACCAATTAACTCGGCGTTTTCGAAGAAAAATTCTAGTGGCAGTTTTGAGGGAACTGATAATCGTGGTAAAAAATCACCGGGTAATAAAACAAGCATTAGGAGCAGAGATGTGGTAAAAAAACATATACAAAGTTTTCCTATTACACCTGCGCATTATGTCAGAAAAACAAGTAACAGGAAATATTTGGACAGTACACTTTCCATTCTTAAAATGTATGAAATGTACTGTGAATTTTGTAAGGAATGCAATGAGCTCCCGGTATCAGCAGCAACATATCGCAGGATTTTTTGCATGGATTTTAATATTTCATTCTATAAGCCGAAAAAGGATCAATGCAGAACATGCACAAAATACAAACTAGCTGATACAAACAAAAAACTAGAACTAAAAGATGAATATGAACTACATATCAAACGAAAAAATGATTGCATGGAAGCTAAAAATAATGAAAAAGAACGCGCACGTACGGATTCTACTTTCCAGGCTGCCACATTTGATTTACAGAGCGTTTTACAAATACTATCCACAGAAGCGTCACAAATGTATTATAGCAGGAAGATTAATGTTTTTAATCTAACACTTTATGAAGAAGGACACAATCAAAATGGCTTTTGTTATTTTTGGAATGAGTTAAATGGAAAGCGTGGTAGTTCTGAAATCGGTTCCATTTTATTCAATTACATTACTTCATTACCTGCATCAATAACTGAGTTGACCTTGTATTCAGATACTAGTGGAGGACAAAATCGTAACCAACACGTTGCAGCCATTTTGCTTTACGCTGTCCGAAATACGCATTTATCTACTATAGAACATAAATTCCTTGAATCTGGCCATTCATACATGGAATGTGACTCTATGCATGCCGCCATTGAATATTCAAAAAAAAAAATAAATCTGTATTTATGATGAGAGATTGGAGCGACATATTTATTCACGCAAGATCGAAAAGAGGCAAGAACAAAACAAAAGATGCTTATGTAGTAAAAGAAATGAAATTTAACGAATTCTATAATTTAAAAGAATTAAGTTTTAACCCTATAAAAAACAGAAATATTGACGAAAATGGCAATGTAGCATGTTGGTTAAAAATGAAATGTATTAAATACCAGAAAAATGATCCGAACATTATATTTTATAGATATTACCACACTTCCAATTACATCAAAATTGACATTAATTATTTAAAACCAAAAATTCGAAAGCGAAATGTAAAGGTGAAACCCTTAACCATTGAAAGAGCTTATAATGCATTGCTACCAATAAGTGATCAGAAAAAAAAGATCTCATCAGACTTTGTCAATCTGGTGTAATCCCAAATGAGCTACATCCATGATATGAAAATCTACCATCGAATGAAAATGTTGTTGATTTTGCTGAACTTGATTCATTGGACGTATATTAAAATTAAATTTTTTCAATGAAAAAACAATAATGAATAATTGTGCAATAACACAATTTTGTTGCATGTTTATTTTTTTCCCTTATTTTTTACCAAAATAATTATAATAGTCACTAATTGTAAAAATATGAATATAAAAATTTCAAGTAAAACTCACTAATTGTTGTTTTTACCTTTTTTTTATAATAATTTAAGTTTTGTTTCTTTATACTCTCCTAAAAACTATTACAGGCATTATCACTTACACAATGCGTATGTTATAAATAAATATTATCCTCACTTAATGAAATAAATCGGGATAACAAAACTCAAAAATCAAAATGCCATTTTCTCCAATTTGCATTTATGTCAGTTAGTGACTTTTACCTTTGAACCATCGATATATGTACATATGTATCATATATTATCATAATAGTGTTTCTTTTGTTTTATTTTTCTTTATTTTGTAATTTTTAAGGGTGAACGAAATTTAAACGTGTTACTCTTTTATTCTTTATAAAACGTATGTTTACGAGAAGATAGCAATTTTTGGTTTAAATTACAGCATTCTTTTTCTATTTTATAAACAGGGTATCCCCGAACTTTAAATCGCCAGCTCATTCCTGACTCAACGCTGGTAATCGAGCTTTTGCTACGAATTATTGTTTTGAATTTCACTCATAACTTAAGATCCGTTATTCCAAAATGAGTAAAATAGACAATCTCTTTTTAAAAATGCATTGTATTGTTTTTCTATATTTTAAAAAAAAATGAATTTATTGCATTTGGTTCGGGTTCGGTATACAATTATTCTCAGAACTACATACGTTTAACAGAAACCAATAATTTCCATTTATTATATGTACCGAACGGAAAAACCCAGTTTAAATATTAGGTCCTGAGGAATTTGTAAATTCATTTTTATTCTTTAGTGCGACTCTTAAGTGACAACATCGAATTTGTTTTTTAAGTTAAATAATTTTTAAAATATTAAATTGCAAGTGAATTAGACTTTGTGTATTTGAAATTTAGAAATTCTTCATACAATGTTTTCTTTAAATTTTGACAAACGTTTTGTGTTTCTTCCAAGTTAATAAATATTTTTCTATTATTAAGTTTCGTTTGAAAGATTGCTCTTTTTCAAAATACTCAGGTAACTATAAACTAAGAAGAGTTTTGTTTTAAACAATTTTATCATCTTTAACTTAATTCGAATATTGACGTAAGTTTATCTTTAATTTAGCATGAATATTTTTGAGTATAAATTGAACAAAGGAAGAACCATGTTATCCGTTGATGGTTATTTATTTACTTTGAACAAAAAAGTGAATTTAACTTATTATTGGCAATGTGAAAGGCGATCCCACAGCCAATGTGGTAAAGAGAAAGAACATTTTTGTAACGCTCGAATTACAACTTTGAAAAAGGGTGGAAGCCATTGCTTAAAAAAGAATGCTACACATAACCATTCGCTGACGCCGGTTAGAGGCGTAATAAAGACAATTCGCTAGAATACTAAAACAGCAGCCAAAATCCCTTATTTTAAACAAGTACAGATAATACAAGAATTTGGCGAAGCCAATTTTTGGATTGCAGATGGAACATTACCTTTTCGTGCAGCTGTATTCGATACATGTTCCGATTGGTGGCTGCAATTCTATAATATTTCCAATGATATATGTGCTTATGACAAGCAAATCAACAGAATGTTATGATCGTATGTTGGAGGAGATTATAGAAGTTGCTGCCCAAAACAATACATATGTGTATATTATTAAATCCAAAGTTTATTCTTACGGATTTTGAAATTAGCGCCGTAAATGCTTTCAAACGTGCATTTCCAACTACTATAAATAAGGCATGCTTTTTTCATCTACATACCGTAGGATCCAGTCAGTTGGCCTAGCAGCAAGATATGGTACGGATATACAAATCAACATGGAGAGTCGTAAACTACTCGCGTTGGCATTTTTCCCCTCTGAAGAAATAAAAGACACTTTTATAGAATTGAAATCCACAGTTTCAGACCAACTAAATACAGTTTTTTCGTGGTTCGAAAACAATTATGTACTAGGACTTATGATGTCTGATCGGAGAAAACCACCGCTCTTTCACCCTGCCTTTTGGTCAATTTTTAATCATGTTGAGAACGATATTCCACGAACCACCAATACGCTTGAATCATGGCACCGAAGGTGAAACACCATTTTAAATGAAAAACATTTGGGTGTGTTTCATTTTATTTAACATTTAATAAAGGAACAACATACAGTTGACGGCCAAATTGAACAAATTTCAGCTGGAATGAACCTCCCACAAACGTCAAATGTTAAAAAAATAAATATTTATAAAGTGGTTAAAAGAACAGAATCTCCTTTGATGAAATTAAACGGAATAGCGCATAATTTAAATTTTTAAGATTATTTTAAGTTTTATTAAATGTTAAGTTGAAGTTATCTATTAAAAGTTATTTATTAAGTTAACTTATTTCAAATTCAACTTTTACTATTATATTAAAAATGAATTACAATTTACAGAAATAGATATGAAACTTTAATTATTTTATAAAACTTTTTAAATTTTCATGGGTACCAATGCATAATATGACAAGTAACACCTTCCGAATATCAAAGGTCGAACGTGTGGAAAGGGGGATTGGGGTATTTGCCTGCAAGACAAAATCTTGTTTTGCCGTTTGATCTTGTATTTTGAATTCTTACTGTATAAAATATAGTTTACAAAAATTTTGTTTTTTTAAATTTTGTTTTCCGAAATAATTATTTTGATTATTTTATAGTGAAATAATAAATATTTAGTGAAATAGTTTTTCTGGGATCGATATAAAATATTGCATTTTAAAATATTGCTTTTTTTTATTAATCTTGCAACTACAAAATCTTTCAATTACAAAATTTTGCATAACAAAATAGTGCAATTATTTTCTTTTTAGTAGGTGTCATTAATAGATTCTATATAATCCGCTCCTACGTGCGGCACGCAGTGCGACATGTTTGCTGATCCCGGCTCCTACATCCCCTGAAGTTCATTTCTAAAGCCCCTCGGAGGGCTAAGCGGGGGGGGAGCGCAGTGACCTCCCGCGTGCCCGTGAGAGTTACTAAAGCCGTTAGCCTTTACAATTCTAAGTTAAATTAGTCAATGTCATTTTTCTTCAATTTATTTTCATCAGAATAGAGCAAAACAATATACGAGAAATTGTTATGCAAGATTTTGTATTGCAATATTTAATAATTGCAATAATTTTTAATTGCAATATTTTGTTTTACATACCCAAACCAATTTTTCTATATCCCTTATTTTAATTTAAGTTCATTTTTCACATGAGCAAGCATTTGTTTTAATTTTAATAATAAATTTAGGTACAGACACACCTTTTATTTAAAATTATAATTTCAGAAGTAAGTAACTCTTCTTGAGATTTGTTTGAAAAAATATAATAAAAATTAAACTAAATTTAATGGATTAGTGCTATAAAATCAATGAAGAGTTATATTATTTGCAATGCCTTTAAGGAAAGAAGAGTTTGTAAAACAAGATTTTGGAGAAAAGATTTTAGAAACAGTCTTTTGAAAAATAGTGATACGTGGCCAGCCCGTGGATAGGCCGATTGGGATGAAAGGCCGAATTTTCATTAAATTTTCCTTCGCTTAATTGATTGACATCAATATTTAAGACCATTGAATTTATTTCGTAATGTAAAATGTAAATCCTGTGTATTTAGCATACATATTAATGTGATCAAATTTTGTCGAAAACAATTTTATTTCTTTTTCTTTTTTATTATAATTAATTAATTTTTATATGACAAAAAAAACCTAAAAAAATTTTAATATTTAAGACGATTTACTATTAAACATTTTTATACAAAAATTTTGATGAAAATATGAATTTTGTTTTTATAAAATATAAATTTTGAAAATTTTCATTCATAAAAAGATGAAAAATTAAAATATATTTCGACATAAACGGCCTTTCGACACATTCGGCCTTTCGACACATTCGGCCTTTCGACACATTCGGCCTTTCGACATTCGGCCTTTCGACACATTCGGTCTTTTGACACATTCGGCCTTTCGACACATTCGGCCTTTCGACATTCGGCCTTTCGACATTCGGCCTTCCGACCCATTCGGCCTTCCGACCCATTCGGCCTTTCGACATTCGGCCTTTCGACACATTCGGCCTTTCGACACATTCGGCCTTTCGACATTCGGCCTTCCGACATTCGGCCTTTCGTACCTATTCCGATTGAAGACCTATGCCGTATCCATACCCAGATATTTTTTTATATTGTTGTAGTTCACGCGACACATAGCAAATTCGATTTTTAAAAATATTCTTGAAATCAAATTTTTTCAAGTTTTCATTTGCGTAGAAGCTAGATGTCTGTTACCATGTTTCCATGTACCGAGTTCAAATAGGTTTAGGTTTCGTTGAGTTGAATACATGGCGGCGCTAACCTGTACCGTTTCCATGAAGAGGGAGGATTTACAGATAAAAAAATATTTCGATAAGAAAGTAGCCACAAAAAGATTAAACACAAAAAAACAATTTTAAGTATAATAAAATGATGTTTTATCATAAAGCAGACTTTAATTAGCAGTTTTCATGTTTAAAACATTTGAGAAATTATTTTGTAAATACATAGCGAATTTTTAATTTGATGCCTTTACTTAGATTCTGCACAGTAGTTTTATTACTATGTCTGGTTGCTTTGGACTAACTTTTTGAACTTTGATAAATTTTCTGCTAGTTTACCATTATTTTTCATGTAACGCTTCGAAATTGCCCAATATCTTTCAATTGGTCAAAGTTCTGGTGAATTTGGCGGAGTTTATTGTTTTTCCATAAAAGTGATGCAGTGGATTTTTAACAGCTCCAAATTAATTAATGGGCAGTTGCACGGTTTTAACATGCAATTTTTTGTTTTCACTTCGTTTCGGAACTCTCTGTTTCTTATATGTCTTCAAGTCACGCCTTATTTTACACGCTGGATCAGTCCTATGCTAGTACCACTCTCATAAATCTTTGACAGACATTGATTTGTTTTTGCGAATTTCACTCACAATTTTGGCACTAATTTGGGATTGCTGGGACCTTGTTTTCGACCATTTTTTCGTAAATCCTTTACCGTACCATGTTCCCCAGATTTATTAATTATTTTTCTCACTGGATTTTTACTTATATTTTCGCGCTTTGCTAAATTTCTAAACGAAACACCGTTTTAAATGCAAAATTTGTGCAAAATTCATTTACGCACTTCTTCTTTAATTCGTGATAATATTACAACTGGGTAACAAATTGTAAAAATCACACGCAATATTCACCTACAAAAAGCTATTCTATCTAACGGCACTTTTCCGTTACAATAGAATTAGAGCAAGGCGAAGAAAACTAAATTTTTTTGTGGATACTTTCTTTTCGATACAGTCCTTAGGTTAACTCTATCATGAAAACATGGTATCTACATCAGTAAATTTTATTGCTGTTCTACAAAATGAATTTTTTATTACAGATTTAAATAATGGATTTCAAACAGTCACCCCTAAATTATTTTTTGATGCAGGGTGCTACCTGAATGTTTCGTTTTGCTCATAAATCGCCACCCATACAACATAAAGCTAGCTCTAAATACCTCTGTGATTATTTGTGTGACAGATTTATAAATCAAGAATTCATTCCTTGTGTGCAAAAATGTTGTATCGCATCTGAATACCCACAAAAAGTTTTCAACTTTTACTTGTGATTGTCCTTCAAAACCACACCTAATTTTTTTTTTTTTTTTGTATTAGAGGAATTTCGTAAAATCAAGAACCCATTCTCTGAAGGCCTTGCAAATATCATTGGCGTATATAATGATGCTCTTCTCGGAAAGCCTGAGTAATACTTAACAACATGCAACTCAGTGTCAAGTACTAATCACCGCGGAACATTATGCAACACAAACTCAGTTCTCTAATAATTTTAAAAGTTGCATAATACACATATGTAACGTCAAGCAAGCACCTCCACTTTAAAACTAGAATATATTGAACCATGGAGAAGCCAAGCAATATATCGATACCTTAGAGCACACAAGTGCTATGTTCATTTTTACAATTTGTGGTAAGTACAAATTTAGGCCTGCAGAAAGGCTTCCTTTATCATTTATGGTTGTTATTTGGTATTATAATCATTTATAGCACTATTTCCAAGGCATTGAATGAAAATTCCAACTATTTACGAATTTAGAGACCTTCTTGATTACATTCAAAATATAGGTACATATAGCATATATCGTTGAAATTTCAAACATTAGATGTCACAAAAAGTCAATGGAACGTCACAGAAATGTCAATGTCACACAAATGGGAATGTCTTACCATAGTCAATCATAATAGATTTCTCATTTGACTAAAAACACAAAATAAAAATAAAAATTTTCCATTCAAATTTTATCGGTGTTTTGCTTTGCATATACATTAGTTATTTACGTCACAAGGGCGGTAAATGAGTTGTTACATTACAAGTTCGACGTTTATGGACGAGGCGACGAAGGAGCCGAGTCCAGAATTTTGAACGAGTACTGTAACGATCATTTAACGTACGTGTAACGTACAACGTTTTATTTCATACTATATGGGACATTAATTCGATTTTTTCATTTAAAATTAAATTTTAAAGTAAAAACATGAATTTGAAATTTAGAGAAAATAATCCAAATGATTTTCAAATTATCAAGTTACCCTAGTTATTTTTTTTTTGTTTGGTTTTACAGTCTACTCTACTGTAATAGCTCGTTTTCCGGACACTTTTGTTCTCTGACGTAATGATTTATTTCCCGGACTGAAATCAATCACGTAAACATTGATTTTCGGTATAGTATGAAATAAATTATATTTGCAACGCATTCTAAAATCTTTGCCTTATAAAATACACAACACAACGATACATTGGAATTATCAGAAGTTTTGTTTTTTTCGTTTAGTTATAATGAAATGGGAAATCTAGTATGAATGTCTATGGTCTTGCGCTGAAAATGGAATACTAAACCGAATTTTAGACGAAGTTCTGTAATATGGCTAATTAGGGAGGAACTTACCTATTAATTAACCGAATATGATGAAATTCAACATTTACGTTAGAAATGGTCTTCTAAAAAGAATTTTAGATGAATTTCTAGAACATGGCCAATCATGATGGAACTTGGGTATTTCTTAAACGATTATGATGAAATTCGACATGTGTGATGGGAATGGGATCCAAAAATGAGTTTTAGTAGAAGTTCTGGAATATGGTTAATTTGATAGAATTTGCCTATTTATTGGCCGATTATGATGAAATTTAGAAGGAGTGATGGAAATGGGGTTGTTAAATGGTTTCTAGATAAAGTTCTGAGATATGGCAATTTTTATGCAACTTGGCTATTTCATAACTGATTATGATGAAATTCGACAAATATGATGGAAATAGGATTCTAAAATGAATTTTAGATAAAGTTCTGGAATAAGGCCAATTCGAATGAAAATCGGCTGTTTCTTAACCGATTATGATAAAACTCAACAGTACGATGGAAATGGGTTTCTAAAATGGTTTTAATCATCAACTTACAAAGTTACCCTATACTTTCTAAAATTGCCCTTTACCTATTGCAATTTTCCTTCACTTAATGCAATTAAATTTATTCTCCACACGGAAATAAAAATATTGGTAATAAAGATATAATCAGGAAGTGCTTATTAATATCTATAATTTTTCATTTTTATTTAAATCTAATTTTAAAAGTAAAAATATGTATATTGACCCTTCCGGTTTATTCTTATTCATTGAAATTATTTTTAAAGAAGGAACTAATCTTATACCAACATCAAAATTTAGCAACATAATTGGATAATAGCGCATTTATTCTAGGATTTTTTATTATTTTAGTAATGAGTTTTTTCGAATCACTAGTATGAACTCGTTTATAAGACGAAAATAGGGTTCTAAAATGGTTTTTAGATAAAACTCTAGATTGTTGTCAATTAGGTTGAAGCTTGACTATTTTTAACCGATTATGCTGAAATCCGTTCTCTTAATAGAATTTTCCTTTACTTAACGGATTTTCCTTAAACATTTACCTAACAGGATTATCCTTCAATTAGTAGAATAATCCTTTATTTACTTAAATTTTCCTTCACCTATTAGAATTTTTCTTTAATTCTAAAAATTTTCTATCGCTTAATAGAATTTCGTTGTAATTCAAATGGATACATTTTGATAAATACAGGTTTAGAAATTAAAAAAATATTAAACGTTCTAAATTTAAAATTTATCAAATCATACATGCAGAAGCGTACCTTATACCCTATTGTACCATATACAATTGAGATCGGGGTATTTGCCTGCAAGACAAAATGTTGTTTTGCCGTTCAATCTTGTTTTTTGAATTTTTACCGTATAAAAAATAGTTTACCAAAATTTTGTTGGACAAAATCTTGTTTTTTAAAATTTTGTTTTCCGAAATAATTATTTTGATTATTTTATAGTGATAAATGAATATTTAGTGAAATTGTTTTTCTGGGATCGATATAAAATATTGCATTTCAAAATGTTGCATTAACAAAATCTTGCAATTACAAAATCTTGCATAACAGAATAGTGCAATTATTTTTCAATAGTGCAAAAATTTCGCATACAAAATTTTGCAGTACAAAATATTGCATAACAATTTCCCGTTCATTTTTATCTCTATTCTGAGAAAAATGATTTGAAGAAAAATGACATCGACTAATTTAAGTTAGAATTGTAGAGGCTAACGGTGTCCGTCACGGGCACGCGGGGGGGGGGGGGGGGGGGTGCGCAGCTTTCCCCGATTAGCCCTCCGAGGGGCTTTAGATTTGAACTTCGGGGGACGTAGGAGCCGGGATCACCAAACATGTCGCACTGCGTGCCGCACTTAGGGGGCGGATTATATAGAATATATTAATGACACCTACTAAAAGAAAAATAATTACACTATTCTGTTATGCCAGATTATGTAATTGCAAGATTCTAAAATGCAATATTTAAATATTTTATAACGAACCCAGAAAAACCATTTCACTAAATATTCGTTATTTCACTATAAAATAATTAAAATAATTATTTCGGAAAACAATTTATACGGTAAGAATTCAAAAAACAAGATTGAACAGCAAAACAAGATTTTGTCTTGCAGGCAAATACCCCGATCCCCTCAAAATGCCAATAAAATTGATTTTTTTTTCATTTATTTTCATTTATTTTAAACCAAATATTTTTTCTGGATTTTTTTCTGGATTGCTTTTCCGGTAATTTCTAGATTTTTTTCGGAATTTTTTTTTGCTCTGGATTTTTTTTTTCAACTATTCTGGATTTTAAAATTTCTGGATTTTTTTCCAGGGTGATCCCATTTAGTAATTATAATAAAAAAAAACAGAAATAAATTTGTTTTTTCAACAAAATTTGATCACCTTAATATGTTACATGTACAGGATTTATTAGCACGGATTTTTAAATTAATTAAATTATTTTACATTAAGAAATAAATTCAATGGTTTTAAATAATCATTTCAATCAATTAAGTGAAGGAAAATTTCATGAAAATTCGGCCATTCGACATTCCGCCTTCCGACATTCGGCCTTTAAACATCGAACGATCAGTCACAATACCAAAAGTAATTCCAGTAAAAAATGCTTTGACTTGAATGCCATTTTAGTTTTTTGATTGAACTTCCTTCTGAAAAGGCATTTCAGTCTAAAATTATTTTAACTGAGTTGCATTTCAATTTTTGACTGAAACTCCTTTCCATTTTTGACTGAAATGCTTTTGACTAGAGTGCCGGAGCCAGCATATAGGTCTACGAAGGCATTTCAGTCAAAAAAAACCAACCAAACAAAAGGTATTCCAGTCCAAAAATGTGTGACTAAAATACCTTTCAAGAAGGTTGTTCAGTCCAAAAATATAAAGGGCTCAAATTGACTCAAATCAATCTGTTTTCTGACCGAAGTACCTTTTTTTTGGACTGAAGTTCCTTTTTAAGAGGAGTTTTAGTCATAATATTTGTGTGGGAAATTTCATGACTGAAATGCCTTTTGTTTTTTGCCTGAAATGTTTTTGACTAGAATTCCCGGAGCCGCCTAAATGTTTTACCAAACATAAAGCAGAGCATACCGATTACACAATTTCAAAATTATTATTTTATATCAATGTATACAAGTGCCATTTTCACAGCCCGCTAAGATGTAAAATATTTAATATTTAAAGTGTCTTTGTTTAACGTACTTCCATTTCAGTTTTCTGAACCACTTACACTAAACATGCATACTTTTTGTGCCTTTCCATTTTATTCTAGCGGAAATTGTAACTCGAATTATATAGTACGCAAGTTCGGTGCATTTTGTGTTCGTTTTTCTCGTATATAATTTGCAATTTCGATTGTACCGGATTTTCCGTTCTTTTTTTTACATGCAATTTTTGACTTACCTCCTCTAAAGATGTTTTCACATCAAAAAGTCAGAAAAAGGAGATTATTTTCAAGATTAAATAAGAACCTTGCTATGAAAGTTGCGTATTTTTATCAAAACAGGAAATTTTTTAGAAGAAAAAGGAAAATAATAACTATTGTGTTTCGATTTTATTCCTGTACCTCCTAATACAAGATGATAACCGTCGAAAATAATCGTCGAATTACATAGATTAAGCCACTGTATTTTTGAATATATTCTCGGCCCCAAATAGGTTCCTAATTACTGATATAAGTCAACATTAAATATGTATATAAATTACTGTATGTGAATCATGGATAGTGCCAAGTTAAATTTGCAAAGTGGAAAGAAACATTTGATAATTGCAAATTATGTTAAATATACTTTGTGGTTGTGGAACAATATTTCTTTGCACTTTGCAATAAATGCCAAGTAACAAGTGCAAAGTAAAAAATTGATAAGTTTTCTCTGTGCAATAGGACCCATGTCTCAATTATTAACGTTTTGGCATCGAATTTCTGGGACAACAACAAATCCCAAAGATACTTCGTTCATGCATATGATATAAGGCCTTCAAACGTGCCAAATTTTTATAATTACTGAACGTCCCATGTGCCGCTTAAAGTAATTCATGAACAAATAATTTGAATTTAATTTTAAAAACCTTCAAAATATTCGCGGCAATATCGAAATATCGTTTGTATCTGTTTGCACAAGTGATATTTAAATAAATATTTTCGAAAATAATCCAATTGATGCGCACGTGTATTATATTATTACGACAATTCCAGTCGAATTTTGGTATTTAAAGCTGTGAAAAAAATCGAATATTCACAGTACTATTCAGATACTTAAATAAATATTTTCGAAAATAATCCAATTGATGCGCACGTGTATTATATTATTACGACAATTCCAGTCGAATTTTGGTATTTAAAGCTGTGAAAAAAATCGAATATTCACAGTACTATTCAGAAGTTTAAATTAAAACAATCACAATGAAATTATTCGCCATTTTGTTCGCTGTTGTCATGATGATGGTTCAATTGACATTCACCGTTGCAGCCCCACAAGTGTCAACGGCTGTGGTTGGTGGTGGAGTAACCACCACAATTACTACAATTGCTAATAGCGGTAATAATGCCCTGATTTCCGGTGGAAATAAAATTGGATAAAATCAAAGCGTAAACATGTAATTTGGATTGAAATTTCATTATAAGTTTATTGAAATTAAAAATATTATGAATTAAATTTTGTGTTGTTTTGTTATTTTGGAATATATATAGTTTTCGGAAAATGTTCACTGGGCAAAAAACGAATTTTCAATTAAAGAAACCTTCCTGTTATATATGCATCATCTGGCGCCTAAAACAATATTATGGGCTTGTCTGCTTAACGTCGGAGAAATCAGATACATTGTACATCAGAGTTATCCGATAACTATTTACTCTGAAATATATTTGTCCGCAGAAACATAAATCTGTCAGAACTACAAAAAAAGCATTATTAAATGTTGAGTGATGTCGTTAATTAATTTTTAAAAAATAATCTATTTTTCAATTTGAAAAAAACACAATAATCGCTGAAAATTTAAAAAATATCTGTACATTTTTCAAAGAAAATAAATTGCATCCGTTAATTATAAAAAGTGGCACACAGAGAGAACTTTATACTCAGTTGTTATAAAAAAATGAATATTTTTGTTCATATTTCTCTCTGATATTAAAAAAAACATGCCCATTATAAACAAAAACACCGAAAAATTAAAGCACAATTTTGTACCTTTCCTTCTCCTCCAATCGAATGGCGGCGATAAGTTTTTGTTTCTTTAAAATACGCTCATCCGTTGTCGAGATTCAACTAAAAACAAAATCGGGCAAAACCTCGCTCAATTTTTAGACGTCAATATCTGACGGGCAAAAGATTCGTACTGAACCTCTTCTTAGGAAATTGTTCTCCTCTTTCATTAAGATAAATCCGTTTTCTTGAAAATTTTGTAGTTTTCAAGATATTAGTGAAAATCCCTATTTTTGAACCTAAATGCCCCTCTAAATTAAGAATTTAAGCCTACTGTGTTGTTTTCTTAGATTAAACGGCTCTCCGACTATTAATTTAATGTGATTGTTATGTATCAAAAGGCGAGGTTCCACAATCAAAATTACAAAATGGCGTCACGATATACGAGGCGTTGAGAAAAACAAAATTTAAATGAGGATTTGTTTGTTTTATACCTACATATACACATTTTTCTTTATTCTATGTATAACAGATTATTTCTGTTATGTTTGGTAAAACCTTTAGGGTATTGGGTTCATGTTACAAGCTGCGTTAGAATATTATGTTAAATGTTGCGTGTCATGTAAAATGTTAAGTATATTAAATAAAAATATTTCGTCTCTTTTTATTTATCACATTAAAATAGAAACAAAAACGATAAAAAACATAGCGAGAGTACTTTCAGTGTTCACGTTACATGTATGGTGTATTGAAAATGTCATGACGACATCTTTGAGGCTAAATATTTCTGTGCGTCAGACTTTTCCTAATGTTATATAATTGCATACCATAAATTTTCAATGATCATCATTTTCAAATACAAAAAATAAAAAAACAAATCATGTCATGAAACAAAAATATTGTTACGAATTGGGCTACTGAGTTCGTTCGGATTTTGCAATTAAAAACACTGTGTACTTTTTATTTCACTCTACTTTCATATACTTTGATATTTGCTTTGACTTTACTATTTAATTCTGTCCGCTTGCTACTGGTGGGGGCTATGACAACAGATTTATTTCTTTATTTAAAATAAACCAAAAACTGTTCTGTGCTTGTAATCGGTCGTGTTTATAACACTTAACCGTCTAAGCTATTGCTGTTCATAAAGTGAGCTTATTGTATGATTGCCAAAATCGTCACAATATTTACCTCAATTTTTGATTTTATGTTTTACCAAACATTTGCGGTTCAGGTGGAATTTGAACCAAATTCATTTTTTTTCCTCCTCACTGGTTTCGATGAAAGCAATCCAAAAATCTGATGTTCAGCCGAAAACTGTTCAAGTTTTTATACTTTCTGGATGTAGAAGGAGCATTCAGCAACGTTAAACCGGTGGCAATAACTCTGGCTTTGTCGAATCTGGGTGTGGATGAATCGCTCGTTGGCTGGAAAATGCTAATGTACAGGCTTGTGAAGTCTAAGCTTGGTGGGTTTTCCATTAGTAGCAGATTTGTAGGTATATGTGCACACCACAAAGTGGAGTCTTTACCCCCTTCTATGGAACTTGGTCATAAATAACCTGTTACGAGACCTGGAGGGGCAAGGTTTTAGGGTGGTTGCTTATGCGGATGACGTTGCTGTTGGTATCTATGGTAAATATGCTTGTATTTTAAGAGAGCATGCTTTCTTTCTAAATGGGTCAACAGTTGCGGACTAAATCTCAATCCATGTAAAACTGAGCTGGTCCTCTTCTCTAGGAAATACAGTCTTGATCAGACTGATCCCCTTACTTTAAATGGTATTAGCTTGAACTTTACTGAAAAAATCTGTCTGGGTGTTATTTTAGACAGCAAACTTAGCTGGAAGCCTAATAGTAGGAGAGCTGTTAGACAATTTTGAGTATTTGAGGCAGCACGAAAATTTGGGGCACTTCTTTAGCAATGTCTAAACATAAAATCAAAGACCTGGCTGAAGGGTAACGGGGCATTATAAACCCTTGAATTTTTTAAGTTGGGATTTTTTTTTTTGCCAAAAATGCCTCAAGAAAATACACTTTTAATTCACAACATATGTAACTCAAAATTTAATTCATAATTATTTAATTTCAACAAATTTATAATAAAATTTCAATCCAAATTACATGTTTACGCTTTTATTTTATCCAATTTTATTTCCACCGGTAACGACAGCATTGCTTCCGCTATTCTGGATTGTAGTAATAACGGTAGATAGTCCTCCACCAACCACAGCGGTTCCCACTTGTGGGGCTGCAACGGTGAATGTCAATTGAACCATCATCATGACAATAGCGAACAAAATGGCGAATAATTTCATTGTGATTGTTTTAATTTAAACTTCTGAAGAGTACTGTGAATATTCGATTTTTTCACAGCTTTATATACCAAAATTCGATTGGAATTGTCGTAATAATATAATACACGTGCGCATCAATTGGATTGTTTTCGAAAATATTTATTTAAATATCACTTGTGCAAACAGATACAAACGATATTTCGATATTGTCACAAATATTTTGAAGGTAATTAAAATTAAACTCAAATTATTTATTCATGAATTACTTTAAAGCGGCACATGGGACGTTCATTTTTTGCAAAAAATGTCCTTGAGGCATTTTGAAATTCTAATACATTTTAATTTAGTATTTAATAAAATATAAAATGAAAATGTTGCCAGGCGGTTTCAAAATTTAATGTCGTGGATTTCTAAAAAATTTATTTGAGGCATTAGACAGAATAATATATGTATACCTATACCTAAAAAACATACTTTCAAAAAAACAGGTCGTTTTAGTGGAACTCTCTACCTGCCAGATGGTCGGCAAAGTTGTACATGAGTACGAGTGAGTCACTCTATGGGTAGGTTAAAGTGTGAGAGAGAGAGCGTAAATCGCGTGAATGTAGCGTACTGGGGTGCGATTGACTCTTGCAAGACCACCTGACATAGTAGGCATGCAACTATCATGTTACAAAAAATTTTGGAATAGTTAAAAGAAATATATGTACGTCATATAAAACTGAGGCGTTTTACCATAAGCTTCATTCAAATATGCTTCTCTCTGTTGAAGACATGAAGATATGAGGTTTGAGGCATCACTATTTTGTAATAAAGCCTTATAATATTCATTAGTCAACAGTCTGCTATAAATTTACCTACAGCTTTGAAATATGCAAGCATAATATGAAAAGATCCTAAATGAATAATTATTTTATGAAATAATAGCTGTAGTAAATCGTACGTTACTTCAATATGAGACTGCTGTATTTCTTCAGCGTATTTTTGGCTTTCTTTCAGTGGTTCGAGAACAGCATTTTAAGAAGTAGGTGATTCATTGATAGGCGTTAGATACAAATTTTTTGTTCAGAGGTATTAAATTCTTGTATAAACTTGCTGTTAAAGGCAACCCTTTTCGAAGTATATCAACATTTTTTAATAATTGTAATGAATCTGAAATTATGGAACGTCGCTAATCTGTAGGTGGTAATAAAGTTTCTACTATTCGTAATTTTTTGCAATATGAATCAAACTCGGGGGTAATTGCATCAACTTTAGCGCTGTACTTCAGCCTGTCCCAAAATGCCATATTCTGCCTAATATTTCCAGTTACCAGTGGTTGCCGCGAGGAAGCAATACGTACACTTGCGCCTATTGGAAGGTTACGGAGCTGGTAGATTAATCTACCAACTTTGGTCCCCCCCTTCAATAGACGCCAAACCACCAAAAATCTAAGACAATGGTAGAATATAGTATCAAAAGAGCATATATGTAATTTGAAACAGAAATATCTAGATATCTTGAAAAAAAGTTGATTTCACCCTAAATAAAACTAGCTAACAAAACTAACACCTTACCGAAATTTTGGTAGGTGATTCCTATTTAAATATATCTAGATAAGGACAAAATTCGAAGAAGTCATAAATCATGATAATTCAAAAGAAGAAATTTCTCAACTACGGGAACGGTAGTGTAACCAAGCTCCGTTCATATTGAATTTGAAATAGATATCATGACCTTAGTATGTTAAAATGGCTGTAACTATAGTGTTCATTCCGAGATATTAGGCGCATTCGTTTAGTAACGACCAAAAAATAAGAGAATACAAGTACTTGATGTTTTTATTTTAGGGTTACCTATTGACGATATTAGGATCGTGGGTACCACGTAGCGGAGAAATTCCGAACTGAAAGAGCTATACCAATTTGACGTTTAAAAGATATTCTGAAATGTCATTTATGTTGATATTTTGTTATTATGAAATGTCATTTTAGGATAGCTTGCTTAATTTTTAAATTTTCTGGTAGGTTGAAGTTTTCGACCATTAACAATCGTCAATAGTATTCATAAATTCAATTAAATTTGAATTTTTTGGTTTCCGAGTGCCAAAATATATGAAACGACAACAAAAAATTTACGCAGCCAAAGTTATATCTTATTCAAACTAGGGATTAGTAATCGAGATTTACGTAGCTTTTTAAGCGTTTAGATAGTAATAGAAAATCGTGATTAAAAATGGCGCTGTACATTGTGATTTTACCAAAAATTGTTCAATATCCTATTCTTTTTTAGAACAATATTGTTCGCGGACTCTTTCCAGCTCTTTTTCTTTATTATGGTAAGAACAACATCAATCTGGCTATACACTGATGGTTTCAGTCGAGAATAATGGCTCTGAAGGATTCTTGTTGACACTTTCAACTGTGAACATTTTCAAAATAATCTTCATTCCGGCAACAGCGTTATGGTTGTATGTGAGCCAGTAGGTTATTTTCCTGTATAGATTCCAAATCCAGTACCAAACTCAGAACCGTCCGAAAAAAAGAATAATGACTCAGATAGCCATTCCAGAAAATATTGTAAGGCCCACGAATCTCTTAAATATAAAAAAATAAAAAACCGTGATTCAAACATAACTGACAAAACACCTCTTATTTTTCAAAACGGATTTTAAAATCATACTCGTGTTGGAATTCTGTCAATCTTAGTGTACTGTAACAGAGAATTCTATCTTCAAAAATATGAAATCACTTAATTTTGTATCTAATATCTATAGGTATTGTGATTCGTGATTGAATTATTAGATAAAAATATATAAACAAATAATATCTTGATCGTATTCAGAACCAGGTCAAGATATTATTACTATCAGTTAATGAAATACTTCAATAAGCTACTCAACTTCAGGGACATTGATCTGTCTTTGTAAGCATTAACGACAAACACCAAATAAATATCACACAAACTGATTTCGAATTATGTTATAAATTTAATTAACTAAATTCGAAACGTAAAATCAAATTTGGGAATCAGAAGTAGTAAGCAGAATCGTGTTACATATATGTAGGTATATACCGCCAAAATATTTATAGTTCACTCAACTGTAAAAAATGTAATTATTAACCTTAGCAACCTAAGCGTTATGGATATAAACAAGACATTGATCAATTAAAATTAAAATGATGACCTCACAAATATGCCCTCTTCACATGTATAGTCATGTTTAGGACAAACAAATTCAATAATTTTAAAGAATTCGATTACTCAAATACATGATCCAATTTCTTGGAAACTAGTGATCATGATCACAAACGGCGCTAATTTTTTTATAGCCCAGGGCGCTCAAACTTGTACAGACGGCTCTGTAAATAGTAAAGTCCTGCATCGAAAGTTATTTAGCCCTTAAAACATGCCTGATTTTCTTAATGACTGTACGTCCCACGTGCCGAATCATGTAATTAGTGAATAAATAATTTGTATTTAATTTTAATTGCCTTGAAAATATTTGCGACAATATCGAAATATCGTTTGTATCTGTTTGCACAAGTGATATTTAAATAAATATTTTCGAAAACAATCCAATTGATGAGCGCGTGTAATATATTATTACGACAATTCGGGGCCGAATTTTAGTATTTAAAGCTGTGAAAAAAATGAAATATTCACAGTACTCTTCAGAAGTTTAAATCAAAATAATCACAATGAAATTATTCGCCATTTTGTTCGCTATTGTCATGATGATGGTTCAATTGACATTCACCGTTGCAGCCCCACAAGTGCAAACCGCAGTGATTGGTGGAGGACTATCTACCGTTGTTACTACAGTCCAGAATAGCGGAAGCAATACTGTCGTTACCGGTGGAAATGCCATTGGATAATGGTGAATAAAATTTGGACCGAGATATACTATAAGATTGTTGAAATAAAAATTGTTAACTGAAATTATTGAGTTTTGTGTTGTTTTTGTCAAGTTGATTTCCTAAGTATCCTAAACGTGCCCTAATATTAGAAGTTGGATGATTAATTAGATCCGTATTCGTGGGCTTCATATTTAAATTTTTCACAATTGTTTTACAATTCTAAAAAATATTTGTGTTAATATAATTTTTTATTATACTGTCGCAAGACAATTTTCTTCAGGAATTCAGTGACTTTATTGTTCCAAATCCAAACTCTACTATTACCAGTTTATTAAATTTTTCTGTTAATTTCTAGTACTGCGACATTTCACCTTTGAGAGAAATTCAATTGATCCTTATAGCGAATTTTGTCGCAACGGCGAAGAAAAGTATCATTTCATAATTTGAAAAATATTTTGCTTCTTGCTTATGGTATAAAAAACGCGCGAACAGAAGTGAAACCTTTTAAGCTTTAAATTTGTAGTTATTTATCATCCATTGGTTTATACTGATATACATATGTATGTATTGTAGTAAAATGTGCAGCGTTACCACAGCACGATTCGAAGAAAAATCCAATTGATCCTTATAGGAATAACCATAAATACAAACTAGATAATCGCATATTCTACATTATCTAACTAATTTTTCCAATCTGTCACTATACGATCTTGGCAACATAGCGATTCATAGGTCGATAATCAAAACCTAGCTGCAGAAACACGATAAACATGAAATGTAAAAAGGGAGGAAGTGTAAATGGGATAGGTGTAGGTATAATTTACCAAAGTTGATGTTAAAACAATCCTTTAGCTTTCATCTTAAAATCAAATAAAGTTTGGCATGATGCTAAATATCTATATCTATATCTACATCTATATATATAAAAATGAATTCCTGTTTGTCTGTTCCGAATGGGCGTTTCAGCCGCTCAACCGATCGCCATGAAATTTTTACCATGTACAAGTTGCATATCCAGAACTAACCTTACGATATTTTGGAAGGGGCTGGACCCCGGGGTCTAGGGGCTGCGTTACAAATTTTTTCGAAAATTTTAATTTTTTTTAAATTTTTCCACGAAAATGAGTTTACGGGGCTGGTTATATGAAATTACTGACAAGTTCAAATCCGAGGGGCCTAGCCCTGGATCAAAAATTAATTTTTACATGTACAGATACAAATATTTGATTATTTCAAAATTACTTCTGAGTTGCTCAACCGATCGCCATGAAATGTTTACCATGCAAATGTTGCATGTTCAGGACCAATCTTACGATATTGTGAAAAGGGCTGGACCCCGGGGTCTAGGGGCCATGGTACAAATTTTTTGAAAAATTTAAATTTTTTTACGAGAATGAGTTTTGAAAAGGGGTTATATGAAATAAGAAACATGTTCGAATTCGGGGGGCCGCCCCTGGATCAAAAATTCATTTTTGCATGAAAAGATACAATTATTTGATTGTTCTGAAATAACGCCTTAGCCGCTTTACCGATCGCCATGAAATTTTTACCATGTATATGTTGCATGTTCAGGACCAAGCCCACGATACTTTTGAAGGGGCTGGACCCCGGGGTCTAGGGGCTGTGGTACAAATTTTTTCTCAAATTTCAATTTTTTAAGATTTTTTTGACGGGAATGACTTTAGGAAAGGGGTTATATGAAATTAGTGCCATGCTCCAATCCGGAAGTCTGCCCTGGATCAAAAATTCATTTTTACATGTATAGATACAATTATTTAAATGTTCCGAAATAGCGCCTTAGAAAAAATGCATACACCAAAAAGGATATCTAGCGTGCGATTGTTATACACAAATCATACCTCTACTATAATTGATTTAATTATTCAAATTAATTTTATTAATTTAAATTTAAGACAATCTTTTATCACTTTAACTGAAGACAAATCTCTGAACACTTATATTATCCATACTAATAATCCATTTTTACTGGTTTGACATGTACTGTTTAGTTATATCCTATTTATCATATCCTGTTTTGAAATGTACCATAGTCAGCGAGTTCTAATTTCCACATAACTTCAGAAATAATTAACATTCTATTTTAATCCACTATTGCAACCGGCGGCTTTTAATGAAAATAGTAGTTTCATACTAAACGCCAATAGTTTATTACTTTATTTAGTTTATTACTTAAATAATCAATGATTGTTTCATAAAATCAATTCTAGGAAAGGTACTAAAAAATATTGTACGTATAAACTGATTTACTTTGAAAACTACTAGCGTTTAATATTTGACAATAGCATCTTCTACAAGAAACATCCTTGGATTCAAATTATTATACGTGTAAAATTGCATTAGTTTGAAAAAACTTCTTTTTTTTTTCGAAATGTCATTTTCAACCACAGTTAGCGGTAAAACGTATCGAAGTGGACGTAGTTTTAATCGTTTTGAATAAATTAATATTAATTTGTATTTCGGATGCCGTTATTCTCGATTAGTTAGCTATATTGCAATAAAATAATTGTTGGTGATTATTTTCCAGGTATTAAATATTTTTTCAAGTGAATATACATTCTTATTAGATTTAAGTTTTCAGTTTATAAACGTGTTAATCTATGATTACTTTTTGATTGTAGATAACATTTGATTTTGCTTAAAAAAAATTCCGTAAAGACATTTTCAAACACAGTTCGCGGTGAAACGTATCGAAGTGAACATTAAAATCGTTTTGATAAATTAATACTAATTTCTGTTTTGAATGCCCGTCATTCCTAATTAATTAGCTACACGTTTCATTTTTGCTTAAAAATGCCACCGAAAAAAAAGATCAATTGGGCAGGTAACTGCAAAGTCGAAGAAGATTAGAGCCGCAAGGGTGGCTGAATCAAGCGAACAGCGTGAAGCACGACTTGAAAATGATCGAAGCAGTACGTCTTCTTCAAGAGCTGATGAAACAACTGAACAGCGCGAAACACGACTTACAAACGTTCGAATCAGAATGTCTTCTTCAAGAGCTGATGAAACAACTGAACAGCGTGAAACACGACTTTAAAATGTACGAAGCAGGATGTCTTCTTCAAGAGCTGATGAAACAACTGAACAGCGTGAAACACGACTTGAAAATGTACGAAGCAGGATGTCTTCTTCTAGAGCTACTGAAACTATTGAACATCGTGAGGCCCGGCTGGAGGTCGATCGGTTACGATATGGACGATTAATAGAAACTTTTAGAGGTGATTTAAAGTTAGCAGCATTCAATTTCGAGAAAGACTATGATTACAATGATTTAATTGGGCAAATGGAAAACATTTGTTTGTATTGTCATGCTTTAAAGTTTCACAATGAATCGCCTGGAATGTGTTGTTCAAATGGAAAAGTGAATTTGCCTCCTCTGGATGATCCACCTGAACCTCTTCTAGCTTACGTCTCCGGAACTACTGATTTATCCAGACATTTTCTACAAAATATTCGAAAATACAACTCATGCTTTCAAATGACATCTTTTGGAGCAACCCAAATTGTTAAGGATGGAGGTTTTATGCCCACGTTTAAAGTACAAGGACAAATTTATCATAAAATTGGATCACTTCTTCCTCTCTCTAACAATGACTCCAAGTTTTTACAAATTTACTTCATGGGCAACGAGGAGGCGGAGACTTACCAACGTTGTGCTATTAGTCCCGGAACAAAACGTGAAATAATATCAAGTTTACAGATTTTATTCCATGAACGCAATCATCTGGTAAATTTATTTAAAACTGCATTGGAGCAAATGCCATCAGATGACCACAGAGTAGTTATTCGAGCAGACAAAA
The DNA here is from genome assembly GCA_963556165.1 of Tipula helvola. NCBI lineage: Eukaryota > Metazoa > Arthropoda > Insecta > Diptera > Tipulidae > Tipula > Tipula helvola. Next base: position 173,299,335 of record OY744482.1, read on the forward strand.
CACGGTCTGGTCAACATGAAAGACGATTCAATGCTCCAACAATCAACGAAGTTGCTATTGTTATGGTCGGAACGGATTTCAACCAACGTGATATTATTATCCATAGACAAAATGAAAGCCTACAGCGTGTTACTGAAACACACAGATCGTATGATGTTCTTCAGTATCCAATACTGTTTTGGCAAGGAGAAGATGGGTACCATTTCAACGTGATGCAAACTAACCCAACAACAAGTGCTGCGATGACGAAAAGGGTTTCCTGCATGAATTTTTATGCGTATCGTATTATGATTAGAGCACAACAATCAAACCACATCCTGAAGTGCCGTCAACTTTTTCACCAATTCATTGTTGATATGTATGCTAAAATCGAAAGTGAACGACTTCTTTTCATTCGCTTAAATCAGAAAAAACTTCGTTCCGAGGAATATATTCAATTGCGCGATGCAATTGCAAATGATGGAAACGTTGCTGACATTGGGAAATTGGTCATATTACCAGATACGTATACGGGAAGTCCAAGGCACATGCACGAATACGCTCAGGATGCCATGACATATGTCCAAAGATTTGGACGTCCTGATCTATTTATAACGTTTACGTGTAATCCAACATGGACTGAGATTATAGATTTACTTCTAATTGGGCAATCATCGACCCATCGGCATGATCTGACAGCTAGAGTTTTCAAACAGAAACTCATAAATCTCATGAACCTCATAACTAAAAATCATATTTATGGAGAAACTCGCTGCTGGATGTACTCTATAGAATGGCAGAAAAGTGGCCTACCACATGCTCACATTTTGATTTAGTTAAAGGACAAGATTACTCCGACTCAAATTGATAGTGTTATATCAGCTGAATTACCCAATCCCCAAGAAGATCCGATACTTTTTGAAATCGTTAGCAAAAACATGATACATGGGCCATGTGGAGTCGTGAATCCCAATTCACCTTGCATGAAAGACGGAAAGTGTTCGAAAAAATATCCCCGAAAGATGTGTCAGGAAACACAAACTGGTGACGATGGATATCCACAATACCGGAGACGAAAACCCGATGACGGAGGACACACAGCCACTATCAAAGTAAACAATGTGCATCATGAGGTAGATAATAGCTGGATTGTTCCTTACACTCCGTTACTGTCGAAAATATTTAAAGCCCATATTAACGTTGAGTACTGCAACTCGGTTAAGTCAATTAAATATATATGTAAATACGTCAACAAAGGCAGTGATATGGCAATTTTTGGACTTTCGAATACAAATTCACCATTCGATGAAGTCACGCAATTTCAAATAGGACGTTACATCAGCAGTAATGAAGCTGTCTGGCGAATTCTGAGTTTTAATATTCACGAGCGTTATCCAACAGTTGTACATCTTAGTGTACACTTAGAAAATGGACAACGAGTTTACTTTACGGAAGAAAATCTGTTACAGAGAGCTGCGCAACCAACGAATACGACATTAACAGCCTTTTTTCAATTGTGCGGAACAGATTCATTCGTAAAAACGTAGCTGTATCATGAAGTTCCAAAATATTATACATGGAACACGTCGAAGAAGCAGTTTTTCAGAAGAAAGCAAGGCACAATTATTCGGGAGTACCCTGGAATACGTGGTTCTGTTGCCTTGGGTCGAGTTTATAATGTTCATCCTAACAATACGGAGTGTTATTTTCTGAGAATGCTCCTTCATGAAGTAAGAGGACCAACGTCTTTTCAAGCACTGAGAACTGTAAATGGCGAAGTATGTCAAACCTACAGAGAGGCATGTCTTAAACTGGGCTTACTTGAAAATGATGAACACTGGGATAGAACACTAACCGAAGCATGTCTTATGTGTCGTCCAGCACAAATACGCAAGCTCTTTGCAATCATATTAACAACATGTACACCTTCCGATCCTAAAGGTCTTTGGGAAAAGCACAAAGAAAGCCTTAGTGAAGATATACTTTGGCAAGCACGTAGAACAAATCCCGATATGGAAATACAGTTTTCAGCAGACATATTTAATGAAGGATTTATATTACTCAAGGATGCATGCTTATACATTAATAACAAAGTTATTTCCCAACATGGGTTGCCAGCACCGACACGCCATGGAAACATTGTTCGTGATAGAGATCTATTACGAGAACAAAATTACGACGTTGCTCAGTTACGAGTTTTCGCTGAGACTCAAAAAAGTCTCTTAGTGGATGATCAAAGACAGGCATACACTAAAGTGATACAATACATAGCAAACGGTAACGGAGGAATTATTTTTCTTGATGCACCCGGAGGCACCGGAAAAACATTCCTCCTTAATTTGATACTTGCCGAAGTAAGACAGCAGAATACAATCGGCCTTGCTGTTGCATCATCTGGAATTGCCTCCACTTTACTCAATGGAGGACGCACAGCACATTCAACGTTTAAACTACCATTGAATTTGAATCAAGCGGATAATTTTTCTTGCAATATAACACGAAATTCGGAAATTGCCACGTTATTAAAAACATGTAAAATCATTATTTGGGATGAATGTACCATGGCACACAAAAAAGCATTTGAAGCGGTTGATCGTACTTTGCGCGATTTGCGACAAAATAACCGACCAATGGGAGGAGCTCTAACACTACTAGCAGGTGATTTTCGTCAAACTTTGCCAGTCATTCCACGATCAACACCCGCTGATGAACTTAATTCCTGCCTGAAGGCGTCTCATCTTTGGAAACACGTTACGAAAATCACACTATCTACAAACATGCGTGTGAATTTACATCACGATGGTATAGCTAAAACATTTGCCAGGCAGCTTTTGGACATGGGTAACGGGAAATTGCCAAAAGACCCTGTAACATGTGAGATATCGTAACCGCCTAATTTTTGTCAAATGCTGCCATCAATACAGGACGTGGTAATGAAAGTATTCCCAAATCTGCCAAATAACTTCAAAAATCATGATTGGCTGTGCAAACGTGCCCTCCTAGCTCGCAAAAATGACGGCGTTAATAAATTAAATAATGAAATTCAATCGCAACTACCCGGGCCACTAATGAAATACAAATCTATCGACACGGTTACTGATGTGGATCAATTCGTCAATTATCCAATAGAGTTTCTTAATTCTTTGGAGCCACCTGGTATTCCACCACACATACTATTTTTAAAAGAGGGTTCACCAATAATACTGCTCCGAAATTTAGATCCACCGAAATTGTGCAACGGAACACGGCTTTGTGTGAAGAAATTGATGCCGAATGTGATTGAAGCAACGATTATTACCGGTAAAAGTAAAAGAGAAGATGTGCTAATTCCGCGCATTCCTATGATTCCCACCGATTTGCCGTTTGAATTCAACGACTACGTATGTTGCTTGCTCCAGAGTAGGAACGCCAAATAATTTATTTATTTACACACCAAATGGAAAAACCAAAAATATTGTTTATCAAAAGGCTTTATAATAAAAATTATTAACTAAACTATCTTTATATTTATTATTCACTTTGATCTGGTTGAAGGTTTGTAAAAATGGAGTATAATTTATTTGGCAATTGGTAACAAATACCAAACCAAAATTAATTAACTATCCTCACAAACAGGATGTCCAATAATATCATTACAAAATTTCGCCTGGATGCATTGACGGAGGCACAAGGTATTTGAATTATATACCTCCCGTGCAACGCCGGGTAACTCAGCTAGTCTATATATATAAAAATGAATTCCTGTTTGTTTGTTCCGAATGGGCGTCTCAGCCGCTCAACCGATCGCCATGAAATTTTTACCATGTACAAGTTGCATATCCAGAACCAACCTTACGATATTTTGGAAGGGGCTGGACCCCGGGGTCTAGGGGCTGCGGTACAAATTTTTTCGAAAATTTTAATTTTCTTTAAATGTTTCCAAGAAAATGACTTTATGGGGCTGGTTATATGAAATTACTGACATGTTGGAATCCGAGGGGCCCATCCCTGGATCAAAAATTAATTTTAGTATTTGATTATTTCAAAATTACTTCTCAGTCGCTCAACCGATCGCCATGAAATGTTTACCATGCAAATGTTGCATGTTCAGGACCAATCTTACGATATTGTGAAAGGGGCTGCACCCCGGGGTCGAGGGGCCATGGTACAAATTTTTTCAAAAATTTAAATTTTTTACGAGAATGAGTTTTGGAAAGGGGTTATATGAAATAAGAGACATGTTCGAATTCGGGGGTCCGCCCCTGGATCAAAAATTCATTTTTACATGTAAAGATACAATTATGTGATTGTTCTGAAATAACGCCTTAGCCGCTTTACCGATCGCCATGAAATTGTTACCATGTATTTACCAATGCATACACCAAAAAGGATATCTAGCGTGCGATTGTTATACACAAATCATACCTCTACTATAATTGATTTAATTATTCAAATTAATTTTATTAATTTAAATTTAAGACAATCTTTTATCACTTTAACTGAAGACAAATCTCTGAACACTTATATTATCCATACTAATAATCCATTTTTACTGGTTTGACATGTACTGTTTAGTGATATCCTATTTATCATATCCTGGTTTGAAATGTACCATAGTCAGCGACTAATTTTAACATTTCATTTCAATAACAGGAATTCTATTAGTTAATTTTTCTTATTTCCTAATTTAAGGCTTTAAGTTAAATAAACTAATTTCTAATTTCCACATAACCTCAGAAATAATTAACATTCTATTTTAATCCACTATTGCAACCGGCGGATTTTAATGAAAATAGTAGTTTCATACTGAACGCCAATAGTTTATTACTTTATTTAGTTTATTACTTAAATAATCAATGATTGTTTCATAAAATCAATTCTAGGAAAGGTACTAAAAAATATTGTACGTATAAACTGCTTTACTTTGAAAACTACTAGCGTTTTATATTTGAAAATAGCATCTTCTACAAGAAACATCCTTGGATTCAAATTATTATACGTGTAAAATTGCATTAGTTTGAAAAAACTTCTTTTGTTTTTCGAAATGTCATTTTCAACCACAGTTAGCGGTAAAACGTATCGAAGTGGACGTAGTTTTAATCGTTTTGAATAAATTAATATTAATTTGTGTTTCGGATGCCGTTGTTCTCGATTAGTTAGCTATATTGCAATAAAATAATTGTTGGTGATTATTTTTCAGGTATTAAATATTATTTCAAGTGAATATACATTCTTATTAGATTTAAGTTTTCAGTTTATAAATGTGTTAATCTATGATTACTTTTTGATTGTAGATAACATTTGATTTTGCTTAAAAAAAATTCCGTAAAGACATTTTCAAACACAGTTCGCGGTGAAACGTATCGAAGTGAACATTAAAATCGTTTTGATAAATTAATACTAATTTCTGTTTTAAATGCCCGTCATTCCTGATTAGTTAGCTACACGTTATTAACTATCCTCACAAACAGGATGCCTAATAATTTCATTACAAAATTTCGCCTGGATGCATTGACGGAGGCACCCGTTACTGAATACAGCTACTTATAATTTTCTTTTCATATGTGATTGCAACTACAGCGATGTAAAGAGAGAATTCTTGCATAACAATCAAGGTATTTGAATTATTATATACCTCCCGTGCAACGCCTAATAACTTAGCTAGTTATTTATAGAAACCGAATGAAAACTGCCAAAATATTATTTATAATCTAATACAACTTTTTGGAAAAACCACGATTTTTATAAATTGTGGATGTTCTATGGCCGATTCTGGCCAATATAAACTATTTTTAATGTAAGTTTAGTAACGCACAATTTTGCACAATCATTGATAACCGAAAAATATGTTTTATTAAGTAAACGGTATATATGGGATTTCTGGTGTAATAATCACGTGAGATATCCCTCCCTGTTTCCTAAAGTATGCTATGCACAAATTTTCTAATTACAGGCACAAAATTGCACAATCCAAATGGTGCGAATTATATATTGGAAACTTGGGTTTTCTAAAATTGGATTTCTGGCGTGATGTGTACGCCATATAATCTAATCACACAACATTATGAAATCACACAACATTAAAAAAATCAGAATAAGCTTGAACCCCAACAAAGTTCGTTGTCCTTATAAATAGCTGAAATATTTTATGTATTATTGAAATTTCTGTTCCATTTGGGTGGTACTCACAGTAGCAAATGTGTCCCTTGGAAGATAGCTAATAGTAAGCAATTGAAACCCCAAACAGCGTACAGCCACTACACGCGACAATTAAATTTTTTAAGATTTAAATTTGTATAGTTGTTAAGTGTGAAAAATGTTCGAAAAACTGCAATAAAAATTATTAAAAAATTCTTAAACCTATACATTGATTTGTTTAATAATTGATATTGGCACCAATGCAATTAAAGGGTATTTTAAATTTAATTCCCAATATGTAAGCAGAAGCTTCTATTTCATTTTTAGTTTAATTAATTTATTCAATTAAGACACATAGCTTAACAAGTTTGCCACTCAATGTGCTAATTTAAAAAAAAAACTGATGTCACACATTTGTGACGCAAAATTTTACGAAATAAAATAATAATTTTGTAGTAATTTTTGTTACGATTATTTGCGATGCGGCTGTGTTTCTAGAAGAATCTGACAAATACTTGGGTCAAGTAGTTTGACTGTGAGCCCAACCGTCGCCCATATTCGTAGCATTTTGTTTTAACGTGAATTTTTTTTAACACCAAAAAACAGATGAGTGTCGAACGTGTTAAATAGAAAATTTCTTTCTTGTTTTCAAAACTATTCCAAAGTGAATCAATTGGTTTATGAGAGCTATAAAATAAGATACGGAAATTAAACCCTGGAATAGTTAACGTGAAAAAATCGCACCTATGCATCAATCTCTGGTTGCTTCACTATAGGTAAATTATTTAATGCTAAAGTGAATTACTCTTAAAGAAAATGTCCGTGCAAAGCTAAATTCACATTCAAATCTAAACCTAATACCCGATAAACGTTACCGCGACAATCTACTATTTCGCTTTCACGACCATGATCCACAAACTACGGTGACACTCCGATTATAAATAATATTTTGACAGTTTTCATTCGGTTTCTATAAATAATATTTAGCATCATGCCACACTTTATTTGATTTTAAGATGAAAGCTAAAGGATTGGTTAAACATCAACTTTGGTAAATTATACCTACACCTATCCCATTTACACTTCCTCCCTTTTTACATTTCATGTTTATCGTGTTTCTGCAGCTAGGTTTTGATTATCGACCTATGAATCGCTATGTTGCCAAGATCGTATAGTGACAGATTGGAAAAATTAGTTAGATAATGTAGAATATGCGATTATCTAGTTTGTATTTATGGTTATTCCTATAAGGATCAATTGGATTTTTCTTCGAATCGTGCTGTGGTAACGCTGCACATTTTACTACAATACATACATATGTATGTCAGTATAAACCAATGGATGATAAATAACTACAAATTTAAAGCTTAAAAGGTTTCACTTCTGTTCGCGCGTTTTTTATACCATAAGCAAGAAGCAAAATATTTTTCAAATTATGAAATGACACTTTTCTTCGCCGTTGCGACAAAATTCGCTATAAGGATCAATTGAATTTCTCTCAAAGGTGAAATGTCGCAGTACTAGAAATTAACAGAAAAATTTAATAAACTGGTAATAGTAGAGTTTGGATTTAGAACAATAAAGTCACTGAATTCCTGAAGAAAATTGTCTTGCGACAGTATAATAAAAAATTATATTAACACAAATATTTTTTAGAAAACAATTGTGAATAATGCAAATCTGATACCCACGAATACGGATCTAATTAATCATCCAACTTCTAATATTAGGGCACGTTTAGGATACTTAGGAAATCAACTTGACAAAAACAACACAAAACTCAATAATTTCAGTTAACAATTTTTATTTCAACAATCTTATACATAGTATATCTTGGTCCAACTTTTTATTCACCATTATCCAATGGCATTTCCACCGGTAACGACAGTATTGCTTCCGCTATTCTGGACTGTAGTAATAACGGTAGATAGTCCTCCACCAATCACTGCGGTTTGCACTTGTGGGGCTGCAACGGTGAATGTCAATTGAACCATCATCATGACAATAGCGAACAAAATGGCGAATAATTTCATTGTGATTGTTTTTATTTAGACTTCTGAATAGTACTGTGAATATTTCATTTTTTCCCAGCTTTAAATACCAAAATTCGACCCGAATTGTCGTAATAATATAATACACGAGCGCATCAATTGGATTATTTTCGAAAATATTTATTTAAATATCACTTGTGCAAACAGATACAAACGAAATTTCGATATTGTCGTAAATATTTTCAAGGCAATTAAAATGAAATACAAATTATTTATTCACTAATTACATGATTCGGCACGTGGGACGTACAGTCATTAAGAAAATCAGGCATGTTTTAAGGGCTAAATAACTTTCGATGCAGGACTTTACTATTTACAGGGCCGTCTGTACAAGTTTGAGCGCCCTGGGCTATAAAAAAATTAGCGCCGTTTGTGATCATGATCACTAGTTTCCAACAAATTGGATCATGTATTTGAGTAATTGGATTTTTTAAAATTATTGAATTTGTTTATCCTAAACATGACTATATACATGTGAAGAGGGCATATTTGTTAAGTTATCATTTTAATTTTAATTGATCAATGTCTTGTTTATATTCAAAACGTTTAGGTTGCAAAAGGTTCATAATTATACCATAGACAATCATAATAGATCTCTCATTTGACTAAAAACAGAACATAAAAACAAAAATTTTCCATTCAAATATTATCGGTGTATTGCATATACGTATTATATTTGCAACGCATTCTAAAATTATTGCCTTGTAAAATACACAACACAACGATACATTGGAATTATCAGAAGTTTTTGTTTTTTTCATTTAGTTACTATGAAATGAGAAATCTAGTATAAATGTCTATGATTATACTAAACTAGAATATGCACACACGTTATTTGTCAATTGTCAACGCAATATGCGTACATTATATACGCGTACGCGTACATCACGCCCGAAATCCCATTTTAGAAAAACCAAGTTTTCTATATATAATTCGTACCATTGGGATTCTGCAATTTTGTGACTGTAATTAGAAAATTTGTGCATAGCGTACTTTAGGAAACAGGGTGGGTTTTCTCACGTGATTATCACACCAGAAATCCCATATGTACAGTTTATCTAATAATAATAGTTTTCAGTTGACAATCATTGTGCAAAATTGTGCGTTACTAAACTTACATTAAAAATAGTTTATATTTGCCAGAATCGGCCATAGAACATCCAGAATTTATCAAAATTGAAGCGGTTTATACGCGTATTTTGGAAATAATTTAATTTTAAAATTTCTCCAATTAATTTTTATTTAATAAAAGGTGGGATTTCTGGAAATCACCCATACAACTTTTTGGAAAACCACGATTTTGATAAATTGTGGATGTTCTATGGCCGATTTTGGCCAATATAAACTATTTTTAATGTAAGTTTAGTAACGCACAAATTTGCACAATCATTGATAACCGAAAAATATGTTTTATTAAGTAAACGGTATATATGGGATTTCTGGTGTAATAATCACCTGAGAAATCTCTCCTTGTTTCCTAAAGTACGCTATGCAGAAATTTTCTAATTAACGGCACAAAATTGCACAATCCCAATGGTACGAATTATATATAGAAAATTTGGGTTTTCTAAAATGGGATTTCGGGCGTGATGTACGCGTATATATGTACGCATATTGCGTTGACAAATAACGTGTGTGCATATTTTAGTTTAGTATAATTATGAACCTTTCGCAACCTAGACGTTTTGAATATAAACAAGACATTGATCAATTAAAATTAAAATGATAACTTAACAAATATGCCCTCTTCACATGTATAGTCATGTTTAGGACAAACAAATTCAATAATATTAAAGAATCCAATTACACAAATGGATGATCCAATTTCTTGATTATTCACGCTCATTTTTTATTAGCTCAAACTTGTACAGACGGCCCTGTAAATAGTAAAGTTCTGCATCTAAAGTTCTTTAGCCATTAAAACATGCCTGGTTTTCTTAATGACTGTACGTCCCACGTGCCGAACCATGTAATTAGTGAATAAATAATTTGTATTTAATTTTAATTACCTTCAAAATATTTGCGACAATATCGAAATATCGTTTGTATCTGTTTGCACAAGTGATATTTAAATAAATATTTTCGAAAACAATCCAATTGATGCGCGCGTGTATTATATTATTACGACAATTCGAGTCGAATTTTGGTATTTAAAGCTGTGAAAAAATGAAATATTCACAGTACTCTTCAGAAGTTTAAATTAAAACAATCACAATGAAATTATTCGCCATTTTGTTCGCTATTGTCATGATGATGGTTCAATTGACATTCACCATTGCAGCCCCACAAGTGGGAACCACAGTGATTGGTGGAGGACTATCTACCGTTGTTACTACAGTCCAGAATAGCGGAAGCAATACTGTCGTCACCGGTGGAAATGCCATTGGATAATGGTGAAAAAAAGTTGGATCGAGATATATTATAAGATTGTTGAAATAAAAATTGTTAACTGAAATTATTGAGTTTCGTGTTGTTTTTGTCAAGTTCATTTCTTAAATATCCTAAACCTGTCCTAATATTAGAATTTGAATGAATAATTAGATCCGTATTCGTGGGTTTCGGATTTGCATTTTTCACAATTGTTTTACAATTCTAAAAAATATTTGTTTTAGTATAATTTTTAAATATAGTATCGCAACACAATTTTCTTTAGGAATTCAGTGACTTTATTGTTCTAAATCCAAACTCTACTATTGCCACTTTATTTCATTTTTCAATTAATTTCTTCACGATATTGATGGCATTTTTGGTTGTATTCTGTGCAGATCTATAGGCCATAACTAAACGCAATAAACAATCTCAATATTTAATACTGAAAAATAACTGATGAGAGACTGCAGGACCGAACTGTTTATTGGCAGACTTAACTTTCCTCAAGTACTGTAAAAAAAACCGTGTTTTGGAACACCTTGGGCGGGCTCTAATATCTGAACGAGGACTGTAGGTTGTTTTACGGTCAAATTGCCGACAATTTGTAAGTGACATTCTCCGTAAATAAACCGTTATTTTGTTGGTATGAGATACCATTATACAGTCCTTTCTTCTTTAATTATGTAAGCGAAATTGTTGGATATAAAACCGTGAAATAGTCGAACATTTACATGCGAAATTTGCCGTAAATTAGCCATCCCTTTGTGTGAATAGGTAACATTCTACAGTCTTCTTGTCGCTAATATGCGAATGAAATAGTCGCATAAAACACCGCCCAATTGACGAACATTTGCAAGTAAAATATCTCAATATGATTTGTTCGGCTTTATTTATAGACAAATATAGGAGTATTATTTTTAATAGCATTCCAATATTGACTACTTGGTGAGCCAGTGAAATAAAGGAGCCATCTACTCAGTACTCATAACATATCTACTACAAATCGAACTTTAAATATTATATATAAGTAATACCGTACTGATTTAGCGAATTATTATATTCGCCAAAAAAAAAAACTCAAGGAAAATCTCTTTGTGTATATTAAAGCATACCAGAAACCCCGTAAAACAATTTTCGTCCATCGCGACATTTTCGTCCTTAAAAGAGACGAAAAATCTGTTAGAGACGTAAATGTCTACAGCAAAATCATAAAAAATAAAATAAAAACAAAAAGCAGACAGAATTGGCTTTAAATTGCAAAACAGAAACATATTAGAGCCGTAACTGGCCATAAATAAAATTATGAAATACAAAATTGAGACGAACTTTTCCTTGAATCCGAATAAGGAACAAATAAGAGACGAAAATGACCATGAATGAAAATATCAAATCCGAAATAGAAACGAACTTGTCCGTGAATCCGAATAAGAACACAAAAAAGAGGCGAAAATGGTAAAATAACGTGACATTTCCCACTAATAATGTAAACCACGTTTAGTTGCAAATCATCCTTCGTGCGTAACACAATTTATTCAAGTGAAAGTTAAAGTTTAGTTCGATATTACAATAATTGGTAACTATAATTATATAATGTATATTTTTTATTTATTAATTTATTACGTAAGTTAAGTGATGTGAAATGTATATCCAAATGTAACACACAAATGTAATAAAACTGGTTAAAACGGTACCTAAAATATTTAGGTAAGCCACTTTTGCAGTATTCTACCGTGTCACATAAACATACATTTATTGTAGATAAAATATATGACTCTCTGAATTAATTTCGCCGAAAAACAAACTGTAGCCAAAGCAAGCGTGTTTTGCCTTGGACAATAAAATAATTCCGATGGCGTTTTGTCTTTGAGGATAAAATAATTCCGGTCACCGCTTAGTTCATGCATTCAAACGTGTCATAGTGAGCCTATTTCTACTAATTCTGTCATAATACGAAATTATGTTATATGTTATATTTTCCGGCGGAATTAATTCACGTGAAAATAATTCGGTTCCTCAAAATACAGGGTGTTTTGTACATGAGTTTAAATATTTTCAGGGGTGAATTCTTGATTAATTTCAAGCAAAAAGTTGTTCCTGATGGGAAAATTTTCATTATTTACTAATCAAAATTAATCAAGGGATCACCTCTGAAAATATTTACGCTCAAGTACAAAACAACCTGTATTATGTATGTGCTAAGTTTCCTTGTGCCCTAATTTTTGTATTGTATTTTCATTTTACCTATCATTTAGATCAAAGTTTAAATTATTAATAGATTGTGGCAAATAATTAAATATTCTCAAAAATGCCGGGGTATAGAAAACATATTCTCGAGCTTAAACGTGATTCCCTTAAACGTCGTATAAATCGAGGAAGTATTCTTGCTAATAATAAGATTCAATTAGACTCACAACAAAACAAACTAGTTCAACCTACTACTAACATGAGATCTACCTACGAAAATGCTAATTGTCAGCTACAATCCAATCGAGAATCAAATTTAAATACAGAAAACGATTTTGAAAGCGATGATGATGAAGAGTTTTTATTGGACCACCCTAACGATTATTATAATTGCTATAATCTAAATGATGAAGTGGAACATAATACCGATGGCTCAGAAAAAATTAACACTGATGAGTTATTAATGTTTCTGAGAACGTGGGCATTACAACATAATATTACAATGATAGCTTTAAATGAAATGTTACAATTTTTTAAATCAAATGGATATCCCCGCTTACCAATAGATAGCCGAACAGTATTAAATACACCCAGTCACAAAACAATTATAAATGTAAATCCAGGAAGATATGCGCACATTGGAGTCCGTGTAGCATTGGACAGATTTTTGACAAACATAGAAAACTTACCAATGGATATATTCATCGATTTTAATATTGATGGTCTGCCAATTAGCAGGAGTTCGAATAGTTGCTTTTGGCTAATTTTAGGCAGATCATCTATCAGCAAACGAATTTTCGTTGTAGGAATTTATCATGGGTTCAAAAAACCTAACGAATTTAACGAGTTTCTTCGACCGTTCGTTGATGAATTAAAGGATATATGTGCTAGTTTTAGTTATAAAACTTGCCCAATTAACATTAAAATAAACAATTTTATTTGCGATATACCAGCAAGGAGTAGTGTTTTGGGAATAAAGTCACATACAGCCTATTTTGGATGCAATAGATGTACTCAAGAAGGAGAGCACATTAAAAATCGGATGACCTTTCCCGAAAATCAAGCAACAAGGAGAACGAATAGCTCCTTTCGAAGTAAATCTGATGAAAACCACCACAATACTATTTCCATTTTAGAAGAGCTTCCCATAAATATGGTTGACCAATTCCCATATGACTATCTTCACGTAGTTTGCTTAGGAGTAGTCAAAAGATTTTTGCGTATGTGGATGGTTGGCACTTCTGAGTCTCTTTTGCTTTCAAGCCAGATAGAACGAATTTCTTGTCGTTTAAGTTCTATTTCACTCCTTCAACCGAGTGAGTTTCAACGAAAATTGAGACCCCTATCTCAATTGTCTTATTTTAAAGGCACAGAATATAGATGTTTCTTACTGTATGCTTCACCTTTTGTATTACGCAATATATTATCAGAAGACAAGTACAATCATTTTATGTTGTTACATGTAGCAATTCGGCTGCTTTCCACTGATAATTTATCAAAAAATTTCATAAACTTATGTAAAACTATTTTAAATGAATTTATTAATGGGGTAAAGAGTTTATACGGTGCACATCATTTGGTTTTTAATATGCATGCACTTTCGCATTTGCCAGAAGACGTTGATCAGAATGGAAGCATTAACATGTTTAGTTCATTTCCATTCGAAAGTTTTATGTTTAAAATAAAATCATTATTACGAAAAAATAGTCAACCACTATCGCAGATCTACAATCGGCTGATGGAACTAAGTGAAATACCAGAAGCAAAATATTGTAATGACAAAGTATTTCCAATTTTAAAGCGACAAAGGAATATAATTACAAGGGAGAATACAAAAACCATCTTCAAAGAAATTATTTTTAAGGATTTCCGATTAAATAGTAGTAAGCGAGACTGCTGGATTTTAACACAACAGAAAAATATTATTCAGTTTGCCCATGTTATCATATTAAAAAGGAAAATTGTTTATATATTTTTGGATCAGAAGCAACCAAAAAACGAAATTTATTTCATCTGCCAATTTCATCTGATAAGCTTGACATATATGAATCTGATTTAGTAATGGATACTGCAAAATATTGGAAAATTGATGCACCAATCAAAAAATTGTTTGCGATGGAGGCTCAAGATGTGAATTATAGAGCATATTTTCCGTTAGTTCATATATGAATATTCGAAACTATACGAGTAAATTTCTGTAAAACCTACAACATATATTAAAATTAATTAAATCGATACCCAAGATTTATAATTCTAGCTTCACAATGGGCTAGATACTCGATACTCAGATAAGCAGATAAGCAGTTATTTTTTGCGAATTTGCTAGAAATGTTATACACTATAATTTAGCAACCCAATTTGTTTCTGAATTTCAGAAAATGAGATACTTTAACGCACTTTATCGTTTGTGCTGAATACAAAAATATATTTTACTTTGCTAAAATAATCGAGTAGCTTATGCAAGCAAATTTTCGATTAGCAAATCCGCCATATTTATCGATTTGCGAATTGCTAGAGTATCGTGTATCTGGCCCAATATTACTTATTTGCTTTCAAATTCTAGCTTACGAACTCGTACATACTAGGTACATATTTACATACTAAATATTTACTAACTACGTAATATTAAAATAAAAAATGTTTGCGATTATCGAAACGAGCGATACAAATAATAAAAAAGAGGTGTCAATTGTATCGAAAACCTGGATAGATGGAAAAACTGTGTTGTGGCCGGACAAGAAAAACGTTAGACATCTGTTGGAAAGTCATGCAACCCCTACGGAAACTTGGCTTAAATATCCTTATAAATTATTACAAAACAATATAGGTCAGTTATTATTTTATAATTAATATAAATTATTATTTATTTAAAAATTTCATTAATGTTCATTGATAAATATTTCCAGAAACCTTAACTGAAGCCAAGAAACGGGAAAGAATGTTTGAGGCATTCTCAAATTCAGAATCTGAAGCGGCTTCTCATCATAAAAAGCAAAAATTTAAAAGTGTGGATTTAAATAACCAATTCGAAGAAATTCAAAACCGTGGTAGTTTCATTATTGATAATATACAACCTATTGCTAATATGAATTTACAAAAAGGTGGGGATATGAATGCAACCATTATAAATGCAGATTTGAACTCGCCGGCAACAATACCAATTGAAAATCAACACAACCATGCTATTATTATAGAAAACAATCGAGGCATAAGTTACGAACAAGAAACCATAATTTTTAGTCAAGATATCAATCAGGATGACCATGAAAGCTTAAATGGCAACGACAATCTAGGTAATTTAGAAAATATGCAAAAAAAAATATTTAAAATTAATCTGTCTTTATTAAGGCCAATTGCGTAGGTGTAATGCAACAATAATCCCAAATTACGACGAAGAAGAATCTGGCGTACTACTTCAGGATTTTAACCCAGCAGTTTCCAGTATTTTAACAAAGACTATCTCCGAATTAACGGACGAAATTAATGGCATTATTGAATTTGTAGCTAATTATTCTCAAATCGGAGGTAGAAGGACGAAAAGTAAATAAAAATATTCGTAATATTCTCGAAAAGCTGATCGAACCTGAAACATTACATAAGTTTACATGGACAGGGGCAGTCAATATTAAGAAAGGTATATAACTATGATTTTTTTTGTATTAAATGATCAAGTTTACTAATTATTAATTTCTTATTTTAGAAAAAAATAAAAAGGCATTTTCGGACATGAATCATTTAATTAGTTTAATTGAAACTACCATCAATTGTCGTTTTCAGGAACTGGGATTTCCTGAAATAAGCAAAATCGAATTACGAAAAAATTGTGTCGACGTTTTAAAACGGGCTGCTGAGCGCTATAGATACGGACAAAATAAAGCTATTACTGCCGGTTAAAAATGCCATAATTCGTCATTAGCTTTAAATTATTAATTGAATTTTTATATTTTTGTATGAATAATTATTTTACGTAATCATATACATAGGTGTGTATATTGCATTTAACACAATAATTACATATTATATACGTGTTATGTCCTTAGGATATGTACCATATATATATATATATATATATATATATATATATATATATATATATATATATATATATATATATATATATATATATATATATATATATATATATATATATGTAAGCATGAACTCGTAACATGATTTAAATTTTTCATGAAAACTTTTAATAAATAAATTAATAAATGAATAGTTTTGTTGCTCATAATTTATTCGTCTTTTAATTTTTTATATTTACATATCCATATATATTACTACTAATATAAATTTTTCAAAATTTTTTTAATTATTTGTTGATTTCATAATTGGTTTTGCTAATAAAATTTGATATTTTGCCTTATCGTTATCTAGAATTACTATATACTTTAAATTACAATTTTTATGTGATTTCATATCCAATACATGAAATTGAATTGTAGGCCGAACGAGTGGCTTCACGCAATAATTAGTATTATATTATTCCGTGCGTAAATTGCAATTTTTACAAACCATTGCCAAACGACGATATCAACAAATTGTGTCTATTTAAAATGGCAGAATATTTAATTATTTGATTGGTGAACTATCGATAATTAATTAAGTAAATATACAATACATTTAAGTAACAAAAAACTAAAAATTCAAATGAATAACGGAAACGTCTATTTGAATCTCAATAGAAGTGACTAATAAATGTGCACCGGAATAGTCCGACATATCGCAGTCCTTTCCGCCTATATATTGGTGCAACGAAGAAGACTAACAAAAGACTCACATTAAGAAACATTATTTGGCTGTCAATATTGACCTTCATTTGCTAGTCGGATTCGACTACAGCTAATTTGGCAACCATTTGTCCATCGATTGCAACGATCAAATGGAAGACGAATCTGCTGTGACGAAAATGTCTTTAAATTTCGTCCATTTTCCGGCTAAGATTAGACGAACAAATGACTGAACAATTGACCGACATTTGACTTATTTCGTCTCTAATGGTCGTACAGCCAATTTCCAGACTTTTTATGGTCATAATATCTAAAATTGTTTTACGGGAACAATTCTGCAGTCCGCTCGCCATTTATATGAGTGGGAGCCGTTTAAATGGCAAACGACATTTGACAAAGTTACGTTTAATCAAACTATCTTTGGCAAATTTGAATATTTGGCAAATATCATTTGACAAAACCAATTGAATGGCAAATGTATGTTTAATCAAAAAATCTATTATAAATTTAACAGGTACGATGTAAATGAGATTTCTAAATGATTTTGGATACAATTTTGGAATATAACTAGCCTATAACCTAGCTGTTTATTAATCTATTGAGATTAAATTTAACAGGTATGGTGGAAATAGGATTGTTAAATGATTTTTAAATGAAATTTTTGAATATGCCCAATTAGCTTGTAACTTGGCTATTTCTTTACCGATTATGATGAAATTCGACAGGTATGATGGACATGGGATGCTCAAATGATTTTTGGATAGACTTTCAGAATATGGCCAATTGGCGTGTAACTTGGCTATTTCTGAACTGATTGTGGTGAAATTTGGCAGGTATGACGCGCACTGGAATTAATAAAAATATTTTTGCTTTAAAATGGAGATTTAGAATTATCTGGAAAATAGAGATTTATTAGTAAAATTAGAATGGAAATCTCCATTTTCCAGAATATTTCAAAATGTAGTTCTGGAAAAGGAAGATTAAATCTTCATTTTCCAGAATTTAAATTTTCATTTTGAAGCAAAAATATTTTTATTAATTCAGAGCAATTACTTATTGGCAAATTATTCTTCAGGAATTACACCCCCGTTCAAAAGTTTAAGACCACTGCAAAATATGCCGTTTAATGACTTTTTAGCAATCTTATTCTAAAATTGGATTTTATATTGTTGACAAAAACATGCATTTTTAATTTTTTAAGCTATTACAAAAAATAGAATTGATTTTACATTTGTTGTGGTCTTAAACTTTTGAACGGGGGTGTATGAGGCATTTTAAACAAAATGCCTCATAATTCCTGAAGAATAATTTGCCAAAAAAAAATTTGTCTAACAAATATTTGACATTGGTGAATTTGCCGTTCATACTACTTTGCCAAAGAAATGTTTGCCAAACGTGTTTTTTGCTAAAAGTAATTTGATCAAACTTTCATTTGCGAAACGTTTTTTTGCTAAAAGACGTATACCTACCCATATGAGTACAATTTTCGGATAAAAGACCATCCAATTCTCGGGAATTTGTACGTACAATTTTCCGTATTGATTAATAACCATTTAAACGGAATTTAATTGTTCGTGCCAATCCAATTTTCATTTCACTAAAAATATAATTCTATTAATATCTAATAGATAATATTGTTGAAAATCATTGTCTTTAATAAGCTTTCATTAATAAACTATGTAAATTAGTAATCAATCCATTTACATTTATTTTTGACAGCCGAAATATACATCAATGATTTAGGTTTCCTTTTGTTTTCGTGGTTGAATCGGTTGTTGTCGATAAGTAATTTTTTTTAAATAACCTAGTTGATCAGTGCTGTCGTTTTACTCCGATCGGAGTATTTGTACTACTTTTTGATTACGATTACTACTGTATTACTCAATCACCCAAAATACTCCGATTTCATTTTTTTCCATCGCCAAGTATGATATCTCTACTTCAAATATATTTTTTTTGGAACTCAAGTGAGTTCCAAGTTTGAGTTCCATTTTATTATAAGATTTTCTATGAAAAGTGAAACAAAAATGCTAAACCTATGGAACTTGATAGGCGTGGCGTGTGGCTTTCCAAAGTTCTAACGATAATTTTGATAAATGGAAAAAACATGGAACTTATCATATGAATGAGTTCAATTTTGTTCCTGATTAAGAGTCCTCTTTGACTGATTTTACTGTGTTACGTAACCGTGTAACAAACATTCAGGGAATAATCGAATTAATCAAATTCAAATTTATTATAGTACATAGATATTTATTATTATTATATTTATTATTTTACTGAAATTTTAATAACATTGTTAAGTATGATACCCAATTTAGCTCACTTTGTTTTTTATTTAAAACAGAAATTCTTGTAATTATATTAAAATTAAAATCAATTAGTTAAGTGGTGACCAGCGAAAAATTATAAACTTAAAAATTAAGAATTAACAAAACTTAAAAATGCGGGATAGCATTTCTACATATATTCTCGCCTAGCGAAAAATTAACGTCACTTAAGAAATTTAACGAAGCTTCGTTAAATTAGATCTGTCACTTAAGAAAAATTAAGAACGCACGATTTTGCGTCCAAACTTAAGAAATAAATATCCAATCCAAATAAATTTTTGAGGTGGTAGATGCAAAGATTTTTATTTCATGCGAAATTATTTATATTTATAAATTTAAATATACTTTTATAGGTTTTACTGTGTGTGGTATTGTTATTTGTCAACATTTCTCTGCCGTTTTTTTTGTAAATGTAAAAATTTTGTATTTCGTATTTATGAATTTAATATTATTTTTTATTTTGTGATACAATAAAATAGTTTAGAATATACAAGTTTATTTCATTCGAGGAAAAAAAAGTTTTATGAAAATCAAATGTCGAAAAATAATGCAATTAATCGTTCCACTAAAATTCTTGAGTTTATAATTTTGCGCTGGTTGAGCCTTTAGTTCTAAATCCCAACAGGTGTTATTGAAACCATAAAGAATTATTAATTTTGGAAAATGAACAACGACAACAAATGAAAATATGATAAGCGAAATCTGTAATATTTAAATTTTTATTAGTAGAATCCATATGAATGTACATCCATATAAATGTGATAAACTATATTTTCTTTTTTATTTCAATGGCAAATTTAACCTAAAAAATAATTTTGTTTGCGTACTCCTCGGTACTACCTTTTTTTATGTAGATATTTTCTGTGTCGTATAATCCACGTAAAACTGATGTAGTCCTCCTCTCTAGGAAATACAAACTTAATCAGACTGATCCTCTTACTTTAAATGGTATTAGCTTGACCTCTACTGAAAAAAACCTGGTTGTAATTATAGACAGCAAACTTAGCTATAAGTCTAATATTTTAGAAAGCGTGAATTAAGCAACTATATCGCATTTCTCGCCATTGGAAAAAGATGGGGTCTTGAACCCTACATCGTAAACTGGCCTCTCTTCCTCGGGCCTTATCACCATAAAATCCATCCCGAATGTCCTCGAAAATCCATCCCGAAAAAAACTTTTCCAAAATGTTTCTCGGTTAAACATTAAAAGTGTCTTAACTGCCAGCATGTAAATAGATAGAAATTCCAGTAAAACGCAATTCCATTCCGAATTTTCGATAGAATCTTTACCTTAGTAAAGTGACAACATCCGTATCAACGCGATGGATTGAAAGGAGTTTAAAGAGCTAAATCCATATATAGCGTGAGAAAAATCTTCAATTGTGCACCACTGGATCTCAGCTCACAGTGATTGATAGATAAACATAGTAGTGTATGGCAGTGTATGATAGTTTATATAAAATGTTAACCAAATTATACAAATAATTGCTTAGAAGAGAAAATTGAGATATCTTGAAAAAAAAGTTGATTTTACTCTAAATAAAATTAGCTATCAAAACTTTCAATAATGGGAATATTCAAGCTACTTAGTTTGTTTAGAAGTGGATAATCCCTGTTTAAATATATAGTAAATAAGAAAAGAAGAAATCTCTAAACTACGGGAACGGTTGTGAAATCAAGCTTCGTTTATGTTGAATTTGAAATACAAATGGTGACCTTAGTAGGTTAAAATGGCTGTAACTATATAGTGTTCATTCCGAGATGTAAGGCGCATTCTTTTAGTAACGATCAAAACATAAGAGAATACAAGTACTTGATGTTTTTATTTTAGGATTACCTATAGTATTCATAAATTCCAAAATATATGAAACGACAACCAAAAATTTACGTAGTGCTAATTGCCTAGCTTTATTAGCGTTCAGGCCGTAAGAGGAAATCGTGATTAAAAATGGCACTTTTTTAGAACATTTTGCATAAAATAAGTCTGCTAGTTAATCAAGAATTCTAATGTCTAGTCTGGACATAGCATAAGTGTCAAAGGAATACCTAATGTAGCGAATAGAATATTTTTGTTCTAATAATTAACGGAGTAACTTTCCCAAATTTCTACATGGGTATTACGATCAACGAACGACGAAAAGAGTACCTGTATTCACTTGCAAAGTTTTAAGACCAAATTTTTTGTATTTCATTTGCTTAAATTAATGTCAAAATGAAACTTGTGGTCACTTGAGGCATTATTAATAAAATAAAAGGAACAGTTTTCAAATTAATTACTTTCCCGAAAATTTTAAGAAATTAAATTTCAGATAGGACCTATTTGTAAATTGAAATCAATAAAAATACGGTTCTAATTAGCCACATAGAACCAGGTTTTATAACTTTTAATAAATTACAAAAAAAAGTATGATTGTATAAATAAACCAAACCAAAGCCTGTAATTTTGTAGCGATTTTTGACTTAGTTGCCCTTTACTGTTCACGAACTCTTTCCAGCTCCTATTTCTTTATTATGGCGAAAACAACATCAATCTGGCTATACACTGATCGTTTCAGCCGAATGGCTCTGAAGGGCTCTTGTTGACTGTTTCAACTGTGAACATTTTCAAAATAATCTTCATTCCGGCAACAGAGTTATGGTTATGTGAGCTAGTAGGTTATTTTCCTGTATAGATTCCAAATCCAGTACCAAACTAAGAACCGTCCGAAATAAAGATTAATGACTCAGAAAGCCATTCCAGAAAATCTTGTGAGACCTACGAATCTCTTAAGTATAAAAAAATAAAACACTGTGACTCAAACATAACTGACAAAACACCTCTTATTTTTCAAAACGGATTTTAAAATCATACTCGTGTGTTGGAATTCCGTCAATCTTAGTGTACAGTAACAGAGAATTCTATCTTCAAAAATATGAAATCACTTAATTTTGTATATAATATCTATAGGTATTGCGATTCGTGATTGAATTATTAGATAAAAATATATAAACAAATAATATCTTGACCGTATTCAGAATCCGGTCAAGATATTATTACTATCCAGCTTATGAAATACTTCAATAAGTTATTGAACTTCAGGAACATTGGTCTGTCTTTGTAAGCATTGACGACAAACCCCAAATAAATATCACACAAACTAATTTCGAATTGCGTGATAAATTTAATTAACTAAAATCCGAAACATAAAACCAGATTTAGGAATCAGAAGTAGAAAGCAGAATTGTGTTATATATACCGCCAAAGTATTTATAGTTCACTCTTCTGTAAAAAATGTAATTATTAACCTTAGCAACCTAAGCGTTATGGATATAAACAAGACATTGATGAATTAAAATTAAAATGATGACCTAACAAATGTGCCCTATTCACATGTACAGTCATCTTTAGGACAAACAAATTCAATAATTTGAAACTATTGATCATGATCACAAACGCCGGTCAT
Source organism: Tipula helvola (assembly GCA_963556165.1). NCBI lineage: Eukaryota > Metazoa > Arthropoda > Insecta > Diptera > Tipulidae > Tipula > Tipula helvola. The sequence goes on from OY744482.1 coordinate 173,322,542, forward strand.
TTTTTATTAGCGCAGGCCGCTCAAACTTGTACAGATGGCCCTGTAAATAGTAAAGTTCTGCATCGACAGTTCTTTAGCCCTTAAAGCATACCTGATTTTCTTAATGACTGTACGTCCCATGTGCCGAATCATGTAATTAGTGAATAAATAATTTGTATTTAATTCTAGTCACCTTCAAAATATTTGCGACAATATCGAAATATCGTTTGTATCTGTTTGCACAAGTGATATTTAAATAAATATTTTCGAAAACAATCCAATTGATGCGCACGTGTATTATATTTTTACGACAATTCGAGTCGAATTTTGGTATTTAAAGCTGTGAAAAAAATGAAATATTCACAGTACTATTCAGAAGTTTAAATAAAAACAATCACAATGAAATTATTCGCCATTTTGTTCGCTATTGTCATGACGATGGTTCAATTGACATTCACCGTTGCAGCCCCACAAGTGGGAACCGCAGTGATTAGTGGAGGACTATCTACCGTTGTTACTACAATCCAGAATAGCGGAAGCAATACTGTCGTTACCGGTGGAAATGCCATTGGATAATGATGAAAAAAAGTTGGATCGAGATATACTATGTATAAGATTGTTGAAATAAAAATTGTTAACTGAAATTATTGAATTTTGTGTTTTTTTTGTCAAGTTCATTTCTTAAGTGTACTAAAGCTGCCCTAATATTAGAATTTTGATGGTTCATTAGATCCGTATTCGTGGGCTTCATATTTAAATTTTTCACATTTGTTTTCAGAATTCTAAAAAATATTTGTTTTAATATAATTTTCTATTATACTGTCGCAAGACAATTTTCTTCAGGAATTCAGTGACTTTATTGTTCTAAATCCAAACTCTACTAGTGCCAGTTTATTAAATTTTTCTGTTAATTTCTAGTACTGCGACATTTCACCTTTGAGAGAAATTCAATTGATCCTTATAGCGAATTTTGTCGCAACAGCGAAGAAAAGTGTCATTTCATAATTTGAAAAATATTTTGCTTCTTGCTTTGGTATAAAAAACGCGCGAACAGAAGTGAAACCTTTTAAGCTGTAAATTTGTAGTTATTTATCATCCATTGGTTTATACTGACATATTACAGTAAAATGTGTAGCGTTACCGCAGCACCATTCGAAGAAAAATTCAATTGATCATTATAGGAATAACCATAAATACAAACTAGATATTCACATATTCTATATTATCTAATTAATTTTTTCAATCTGTCACTATACGATCTTTGCAAAATAGCGATTCATAGGTCGATAATCAAAACCTAGCTGCAGAAACACGATAAACATGAAATGTAAAAAGGGAGGAAGTGTAAATGGAATAGCTGTAGGTATAATTTACCAAAGTTGATGTTAAACCAATCCTTTAGCTTTAATCTTAAAATCAAATAAAGTTTGGCACGATGCTAAATATTATTTATAGAAACCGAATGAAAACTGCAAAAATATTATTTATAATCGGAGTATTACCTTACTTTGTGAATCATGGTCGCGAAAGCGAAATAGTAGATTCTCGCGATAACGTTTGTGTGTACCTGGTATTAGGTCTAGATTTTAATGTGAATTTAGCTTCGGACGGACATTTTCTTTAAGAGGAATTCACTTTAACATTAAATAATTTACAAATAGTGAAGCAACCAGGGATTGATGCATATAGGTGCGATTTTTTCATGTCAACTATTCCAGGGTTTAATTTCCGCATCTCGTTTTATAGCCCTCATGAACCAATTGAATTCATTTTTGAGTAGTTTTGAAAACAAGAAAGAAATTTTCTATTTAACACGTTTGACACTCACCTGTTTTTTGGTGTTCAAAAAAAACTCACGTGTTAAAATAAAATGATACGAATATGGGCGACAATTGGGCTCCCAGTCAAACTACTTGATACAAGTATTTGTCAGATACTTCTAGAAACATAACCGCATCGCAAATAATCGTAACAAAAATTACTACAAAATTATTATTTTATTTCGTAAAATTATGCTTCACAAATGTGTGACATGAGTTTTTTTTTAAATTAGGACATTGAGTGGCAAACTTGTTAAGCATTGTGTCTTAATTGTGCTAAATTAATTAAACTAAAAATGAAATCGAAGCTTCTGCTGTGGTCTGATAGGCACCAACCGAAGAGTCAATTTACGAGCTTATTGTTCATGTACATATTGGGAATTAAATTTAAAATACTCTTAAATTGCATTGGTGCCAATATCAATTATTAAACAAATCAATGTATAGGTTATAAGATTTTTTTAATAATATTTATTGCAGTTTTTCGAACATTTTTCACACTTAACAACTATACAAATTTAAATCTTAAAAAATTCAATTTCCGCATGTAGTGGCTGTACGCTGTTTGGGGTTTCAATTGCTTACTATTAGCTATCTTCCAAGGGACACATTTGCTACTGTGAGTACCACACAAATGGAACAGAAATTTCAATAATACATAAAATATTTCAGCTATTTATAAGGACAACGAAGTTTGTTGGGGTTCAGGCTTATTTAACTTTGAGTTTAAACAATTTAGAAAATCCTTTGTAAATAATTGTATAATGTTGTGTGATTAGTATATATATGGCGTACATTACGTCAGAAATCCAATTTTAGAAAACTCAAGTTTCCAATATATAATTCGCACCATTGGGATTGTGCAATTTTGGACCGTTGACTAGAAAATTTGTGCATAGCGTACTTTAGGAAACAGGGAGGGATATCTCACGTGATTATTACACCAGAAATCCCATATATACCGTTTACTAAATAAAACATATTTTTCGGTTATCAATGATTGTGCAAAATTGTGCGTTACTAAACTTACATTAAAAATAGTTTATATTGGCCAAAATCGGCCATATCACATCCACAATTTATCAAAATCGTGGTTTTTCCAAAAAGTTGTATGGGTGATTTCCAGAAATCCCACCTTTTATTAACATTTGAATTAAAACAAAGCGTAGTTAGTATTCTGGCCAATATTCATCTTCGGCCATAGAACATCCACATGAGCCATAGTGGATCGGCCATAGAACATCCACAATTTATCAAAATTGCGGATTTTCTTTTATTGTTTAGAAGCGGTTTATACGCGTATTTTGAAAATAATTTAATTTTAAAATTTCCGCAATTAATATTTATTTAATAAAAGGTAGGATTTCTGGAAATCACCCATACAACTTTTTGGAAAAAATACGATTTTGATAAATTGTGGATGATCTTTGGCCGATTCTGGTTAAAGTACAATATGCACAATTGTGAATATTGGTCAGAATATAACTTACGCTATGTTTTAATTCAAATGTTTATAAAAAGTGGGTTTTCTGGAAATCACTGATACAATTTTTTTGGAAAATCACGATTTCGATAAATTGTGGAAGTTCTATAGCCAATTCTGGCTCAAGTATAATGTGCATAAACATGAATATTGGCCAGCATACTAATCACGCTATGTTTTAATTCTAATGTTAATAAAATGTGACATTTCTGGAAATCACCCATACAACTTTTTGGAAAAGCCACGATTTTGATAAATCCTGGATGTTCTATGGCCGATTCTGGCCAATATAAACTATTTTTAAGGTAAGTTTAGTAACGCGCAATTTTGCACAATCATTGTCACCTGAAAAATATTATTATTAGATAAACGGTATATATGAGATTTCTGGTGTGATAATCACGTGAGAAAACCCACCCTGTTTCCTAAAGTATGCTATGCACAAATTTTCTAATTACAGGCACAAAATTGCACAATCCCAATGGTGCGAATTATATATAGAAAACTTGGGTTTTTTAAAATGGGATTTCTGGCGTGATGTAGGAGTATTATTATTATTATTAGTTGAGGGCCATGTGGGCGTTCACCCACACTGCGACCTAAAAGATCTTTTGTGCATGGAGATGTAGGAGTATATATGTACGCATATTGCTTTGACAAATAACGTGTGTGCATATTTTAGTTTAGTATAATTATGAACCTTTCGCAACCTAAACGTTTTGAATATAAACAAGACTTTTCACATGTACAGTCATATTTAGGACAAACAAATTCAATAATTTGAAAGAATCCAATTACTCAAATACATGATCCAATTTCTTGGAAACTATTGATCATGATCACAAACGGCGCTCATTTTTTATTAGCCCAGGGCGCTCAAACTTGTACAGACGGCCCTGTAAATAGTAAAGTTCTGAATCGAAAGTTCTTTAGCCCTTAAAACATGCCTGATTTTCTTAATGACTGTATGTCCCACGTGCCGAATCGTGTAATTAGTGAATAAATAATTTGTATTTAATTTTAATTACCTTCAAAATATTTGCGACAATATCGAAATATCGTTTGTATCTGTTTGCACAAGTGATATTTAAATAAATATTTTCGAAAACAATCCAATTGATGCGCACGTGTATTATATTATTACGACAATTCCAGTCGAATTTTGGTATATAAAGCTGTGAAAAAATCGAATATTCACAGTACTCTTCAGAAGTTTAAATCAAAATAATCACAATGAAATTATTCGCAATTTTGTTCGCTATTGTCATGATGATGGTTCAATTGACATTCACCGTTGCAGCCCCACAAGTGCAAACCGCAGTGATTGGTGGAGGATTATCTACCGTTATTACTACAATCCAGAATAGCGGAAGCAATGTTGTCGTTCCCGGTGGAAATATCATTGGATAATGGTGAAACAAAGTTGGACCAAGATATACTATAGATTGTTGAAATAAAAATTGTTAACTGAAATTATTGAGTTTTGTGTTGTTTTTGTCAAGTTGATTTCTTAAGTATCCTAAACTTGCCCTAATATTAGAATTTGGATGATTAATTAGATCCGTCTTCGTGGGCTTCATATTTAAGTTTTTCACAATTGTTTTACAATTCTAAAAAATATTTGTGTTAATATAATTTTTTATTATACTGTCGCAAGACAATTTTCTTCAGGAATTCAGTGACTTTATTGTTCTAAATCCAAACTCTACTATTGCCAGTTTATTAAATTTTTCTGTTAATTTCTAGTACTACGACATTTCACCTTTGAGAGAAATTCAATTGATCCTTATAGCGAATTTTGTCGCAACGGCGAAGAAAAGTGTCATTTCATAATTTGAAAAATATTTTACTTCTTGCTTATGGTATAAAAACGCGCGAACAGAAGTGAAACATTTTAAGCTGTAAATTTGTAGTTATTTATCATCCATTGGTTTATACTGACATATGTATGTATTGTAGTAAAATGTGCAGCGTTACCGCACAATAAAAATAACGCAGAAAAATCCAATTGATCCTTATAGGAATAACCATAAATACAAACTAGATAATCGCATATTCTACATTATCTAATTAATTTTTCCAATCTGTCACTATACGATCTTGGCAACATAGCGATTCATATAGGTCGATAATCAAAACCTAGCTGCAGAAACACGATAAACATGAAATGTAAAAAGGGAGGAAGTGTAAATGGGATAGGTGTAGGTATAATTTACCAAAGTTGATGTTAAACCAATCCTTTAGCTTTCATCTTAAAATCAAATAAAGTTTGGCATGATGCTAAATATTATTTATAGAAACTGAATGAAAACTGCCAAAATATTATTTATAATCTAATACAACTTTTTGGAAAAACCCCGATTTTTATAAATTGTGGATGTTCTATGGCCGATTCTGGCCAATATAAACTATTTTTAATGTAAGTTTAGTAACGCACAATTTTGCACAATCATTGATAACCGAAAAATATGTTTCATTAAGTAAACGGTATATATGGGATTTCTGGTGTAATAATCACGTGAGATATCCCTCCCTGTTTCCTAAAGTACGCTATGCACAAATTTTCTAGTCAACGACACAAAATTGCACAATCCCATGGTGCGAATTATATATTGGAAACTTGGGTTTTCTAAAATTGGATTTCTGACGTGATGTACGCCATATATACTAATCACACAACATTATGAAATCACACAACATTAAAAAAATCAGAATAAGCTTGAACCCCAACAAAGTTCGTTGTCCTTATAAATAGCTGAAATATTTTATGTATTATTGAAATTTCTGTTCCATTTGGGTGGTACTCACAGTAGCAAATGTGTCTCTTGGAAGATAGCTAATAGTAAGCAATTGAAACCCCAAACAGCGTACAGCCACTACATGCGGAAATTGAATTTTTTAAGATTTAAATTTGAATAGTTTTTAGTGTGAAAAATGTTCCAAAAACTGCAATAAAAATTATTAAAAAATTCTTAAACCTATACATTGATTTGTTTAATAATTGATATTGGCACCAATGCAATTTAAGAGTATTTTAAATTTAATTCCCAATATGTACATGAACAATAAGCTCGTAAATTGACTCTTCGCTTGGCGCCTATCAGACAACAGCAGAAGCTTCGAGTTCATTTTTAGTGTAATTAAAAAAAAATAAAATTTAAAAAAAAAACTCATGTCAAACATTTGTGACGCAAAATTTTACGAAATAAAATAATAATTTTGTAGTAATTTTTGTTACGATTATTTGCGATGCGGCTGTGTTTCTAGAAGAATCTGACAAATACTTGTGTCATGTAGTTTGACTGGGAGCCCAATCGTCGCCCATATTCGTATCATTTTATTGTAACACGTTAGTTTTTTTTAACTCCAAAAAAACAGATGAGTGTCGAATGTGTTAAATAGAAAATTTCTTTCTTGTATTCAAAACAATTCAAAAATGAATCAAATGGTTTCTGAGAGCTATAAAATGAGATACGGAAATTATACCCTGGAATAGTTGACGTGAAAAAATCGCATCTATGCATTAATCTCTGGTTGCTTCACTATAGGTAAATTATTTAATATTCATTATCTAATATCAGATACACACAAACGTTATCACGATAATCTACTATTTCGCTTTCGCGACCATGATCCACAAGCTACGGTGACACTCCGATTATAAATAATATTTTGACAGTTTTCATTCGGTTTCTATAAATAATATTTAGCATCATGCCAAATTTTATTTGATTTTAAGATGAAAGCTAAAGGATTTGTTTAACATCAACTTTGGTAAATTATACCTACAGCCATCCCATTTACACTTCCTCCCTTTTTACATTTCATGTTTATCGTGTTTCTGCAGCTAGGTTTTGATTATCCGACCTATATGAATCGCTATTTTGCCAGATCGTATAGTGACCAGATTGGAAAAATTAATTAGATAATGTAGAATATGCGATTATCTAGTTTGTATTTATGGTTATTCCTATAAGGATCAATTGGATTTTTCTTCGAATCGTGCTGCTGTAACGCTGCACATTTTTACTACAATACATACATATGTCAGTATAAACCAATGGATGATAAATAACTACAAATTTAAAGCTTAAAAGGTTTCACTTCTGTTCGCGCGTTTTTTTATGCCATAAGCAAGAAGCAAAATATTTTTCAAATTATTGAAATGACACTTTTCTTCGCCGTTGCGACAAAATTCGCTATAAGGATCAATTGAATTTCTCTCAAAGGTGAAATGTCGTAGTACTAGAAATTAACAGAAAAATTTAATAAACTGGCAATAGTAGAGTTTGGATTTAGGAACAATAAAGTCACTGGAATTCCTGAAGAAAATTGTCTTGCGACAGTATAATAAAAAATTATATTAACACAAATATTTTTTAGAATTGTAAAACAATTGTGAAAAACTTAAATATGAAGCCCACGAAGACGATCTAATTAATCATCCAAATTCTAATATTAGGGCAAGTTTAGGATACTTAAGAAATCAACTTGACAAAAACAACACAAAACTCAATAATTTCAGTTAACAATTTTTATTTCAACAATCTTATACATAGTATATCTTGGCCCAACTTTTTATTCACCATTATCCAATGGCATTTCCACCGGTAACGACAGTATTGCTTCCGCTATTCTGGACTGTAGTAACAACGGTAGATAGTCCTCCACCAATCACTGCGGTTTGCACTTGTGGGGCTGCAACGGTGAATGTCAATTGAACCATCATCATGACAATAGCGAACAAAATGGCGAATAATTTCATTCTGATTGTTTTTATTTAAACTTCTGAATAGTACTGTGAATATTTCATTTTTTCCCAGCTTTAAATACCAAAATTCGACCCGAATTGTCGTAATAATATAATACACGTGCGCATAAAATGGATTGTTTTCGAAAATATATATTTAAATATCACTTGTTCAAACAGATACAAACGATATTTCGATATTGTCGCAAATATATTGAAGGTGATTAGAATTGAATACAAATTATTTATTCACTACTAACATGATTCGGCACGTGGGATGTACAGTCATTAAGAAAATCAGGCATGTTTTAAGGGCTAACGAACTTTCGATTCAGAACTTTACTATTTACAGGGCCATCTGTACAAGTTTGAGCGCCCTGGGCTAATAAAAAAATGAGCGCCGTTTGTGATCATGATCAATAGTTTCCAAGAAATTGGATCATGTATTTGAGTAATCGAATTCTTTCTAATTATTGAATTTGTTTGTCCTAAAGATGGCTGCATATGTGAAAAGGGCACATTTGTTAAGTCATCATTTTAATTTTAATTGATCAATGTCTTGTTTATATTCAAAACGTTTAGGTTGCGAAAAGTTCATAATTACTAAACTAAAATATGCACACACGTTATTTGTCAATGCATATGCGTACATATATATACGCGTACATCACGTCAGAAATCCAATTTTAGAAAACTCAAGTTTCCAATATATAATTCGCACCATTGGGATAGTGCAATTTTGTGCCTGTAATTAGAAAATTTGTTGAGCCAGAATCGGCCATAGAACATCCACAATTTATCAAAATTGCGGATTTTCTTTTATTGTTTAGAAGCGGTTTATACGCGTATTTTGGAAATAATTTAATTTTAAAATTTCCCCAATTAATTTTTATTTAATAAAAGGTGGGATTTCTGGAAATCACCCATACAACTTACGATTTTGATAAATTGTAAGTTTAGTAACGCACAAATTTGCACAATCATTGATAACCGAAAATTTGTTTTATTAAGTAAACGGTATATATGGGATTTCTGGTGTAATAATCACGTGAGAAATCCCTCCCTGTTTCCTAAAGTATGCTATGCACAAATTTTCTAATTACAGGCACAAAATTGCACAATCCAAATGGTGCGAATTATAGAAAACTTGGGTTTTCTAAAATGGGAGTTCTGGCGTTATGTACGCGTATATATATGTACGCATATTGCGTTGACAAATAACGTGTGTGCATATTTTAGTTTAGTATAATTATGAACCTTTTGCAACCTAAACGTTTTGAATATCAACAAGACATTGATCAATTAAAATTAAAATCATAACTTAACAAATATGCCCTCTTCACATGTATAGTCATGTTTAGGACAAACAAATTCAATAATTTTAAAGAATTCGATTACTCAAATACATGATCCAATTTCTTGGAAACTAGTGATCATGATTACAAACGGCGCTAATTTTTTTTTAGCCCAGGGCGCTCAAACTTGTACAGACGGCCCTGTAAATAGTAAAGTTCTGCATCGAAAGTTCTTTAGCCCTTAAAACATGCCTGATTTTCTTAATGACTGTACGTCCCATGTGCCGATTCATATAATTAGTGAATAAATAATTTGTATTTAATTTGAATTACCTTCAAAATATTTGCGACAATATCGAAATATCGTTTGTATCTGTTTGCACAAGTGATATTTAAATAAATATTTTCGAGAATAATCCAATTGATGCGCTCGTGTATTATATTATTACGACGATTCGAGTCGAATTTTGATATTTAAAGCTGTGAAAAAATCGAATATTCACAGTACTCTTCAGAAGTTTAAATTAAAACAATCACAATGAAATTATTCGCAATTTTGTTCGCTATTGTCATGATGATGGTTCAATTGACATTCACTGTTGCAGCCCCACAAGTGTCAACCGGTGTGGCTGGTGGACTATATACCGTTGTTACTACAATTCAGAATAGCGGAAGCAATACTGTCGTTACCGGTGGAAATGCCATTGGATAATGGTGAAAAAAAGTTCGACCGAGATATAAGATTGTTGAAATAAAAAATTGTTAACTGAAATTATTGAGTTTTGTGTTGTTTTTATCAATTTGATTTCTTAGGTATCCTAAAACTTCCTAATGTTAGAATTTGGATGAATAATTAGATCCGTATTCGTGGGTATCAGATTTGCATTTTCACAATTGTTTTCTAAAAATATTTGGTTTAGTATAATTTTTTATTATACTGTCGCAAGACAATTTGCTTCAGGAATTCAGTGACTTTATTGTTCTAAATCCAAACTCTACTATTGCCAGTTTATTCAATTTATCAGTTAATTTCTTCATGATATTGATTGCATTTTTGGTTGTATTCTTTGCAGATCTATAGGCCATATCTAAATGTACGATTTGTTTTTCATGCAGCATTAAAATTCGTTGTGCTGCGCTTAGGTAAGGCTGCAGTAAGTATACGCGTGAATTAGATTAGAATCTCTAGATTGCTATCAATGGCATAACTAGATATCCGCAACACCCACAGCTGCAGGAGGGCCCACGATAATTGGGCTAGTTGGGAATGAAGCTTCTTTTAAACCAAACTTTCACAATCATTTTGCAATTCAATGAACTTGTCTTTCCAACAACTTATAAACATGTCTTTTAACCGCAAAGCGCCATCTTATAAATATGTTTTTATATGCCGCCGTTGGTATGCCGTTTTATTATAATTTTCCGTTATTTTGAGGAGGGGAAGCTTTTAAATAGTGTCACGAATTTTTTAGTGACGAAACTTTAAATCATTTACAAAAACCCACAAGTCGCCAATCACAGCCTCATAATTAATTAAACGTTATTTAGAACTGCTTCGATACCTTTCATCTATCCGATTTATCCGAATATTGTTAAATCGGCGGCCGTTTTATTAAAATACTGTATATTTTAAAATCAAATATTTTTTGATATTGTAGTTAAAATAATTATAAAACTGTCTGATAAAAGTCAGCTTCGTTCTGTTTTTATTTCACTGTTCACTCACTCAAGCAGGGTTGCCAAGTTAACACTTTCAGTGCCAGACTAGCACTATCCATTTTATTTTAGCACCCATTCAGGTTTGCTCCTAAGTTTAGCCAATTTGGCAATATTTTCCAAACAAGTACTAATTCATATAAAATTGAAGAATAAAATCACGTAATTTTATTCTAATGAAATTCAAATGATAGATTTCTTTGAGATTCAACCCTATTATGTTGTATTCAGTTTAACTTTTAATGTAGCCGGATTCGCCAATTTTTATTTTTTTTATTTTTAGAGTTAACTATTTTCTATAAAACTGGAATAGGTATATCGTGTCTACATTATGCCCAAATGCATTTAAAACTTATTTTCGAAATTTTTGTGATAAAATGTTTACGCTATTTTCAGATGAGGGATTAGTAATATCGATTAACTAACAAACCTAGTTTTTCTTATTAAGTAAACGACGGAGTTCAAGTTAATCCCGTTTCAATTATAGATTAAACTAAGCGTCACAAAAATTTACGGATTTTGTTTACAATCTCGATTAATTTTTTACGGCGTGAGCGGTTGTGTTATTATATCTAGTAAAATAATGTTTAGTTTCCGCGTTTTATGCTGCAGTCTTTTGGATTTGATTATTTTTAAATTCTGTGGTGAAAAATATTTTGCTTCTTGCTTTGGTAAAAAAAACCGTGTGTAGCCTCTACTCGCGAACAGAAGTAAAACCGTTTAAGCTGCAAATTTGTAGTTATTTATCATCCATTGGCTTATACTGACATAATGTATACAGTTAAATGTGTATCGTTACCGCAGCACGATTCGAAGAAAAATTCAATTGATCCATCTAGCGATAACCGTTAACCATCAATACGAACTACAAACAACAAAGATCCAGGAAAGTTAGTTGCATTTCGGTTGATTTCACAGCACTAACTTGCTTGTCCGGCTTACATTCTTGGAGTCAATCTCTTGAATCACTTCGCCACAAATAAACAATTAATTTTAAAATCAAATGATGGCACACTTGATCTTAAAATTTTTTGCTGGCTGCAAGCTGATGATGATGATCGTGTTATGGGAAATTACTTACTATAAGGTTCTAGTTTCTAAAACGTTGTTTATCGTAAAATGGCAAAGTTGGCCGAATTGAATTTTGTATTGTAACGACTGAATAATTTTCGTAAAAGCCAATAATATATACTACCTCGTGTAATTTGGTTGTATTTGGCTGTTGCCAGTTGGTTTGTAATTAGCGAAACAATAACATTATATTTAATCAGACCGATTTTCACAATTTAATTAATTGACATTATGTAAGTTAAAAGTTTGGTAACATTAAAACATTAAATTAATTGAACGAGTTCGGTTGCTCCAAGAATTTAAACGACTGGTCGAGGAAGGAAAATGAGATAATCATTCGAATTTGTGAATATGCAAGCAATTAAGTCGTAATTAACTTAAAACAATTCAACAAGCGTCGAATAAGAAACGATTTATTCCGGTGCTGGTCAAATATATGCACAAACGCGGTAACGCGTAAATGCCAGTATTCGGATTATCTATACTCTCCAATTACAAGCGTATTTTAATAATGAAAATTATTCCTATGCGATATAAAATTCGAAAAATTTTCTGGCGACTTTAAATAAGATTTTAAATTCAATTTTGGTATAATTTTTTAATTAAATTTACCATATTTATTTTATTATTTTTAATTAGACAGACAAGGAGATGAATGAATCATGTAGAAAAATGTATTTATGAATAAAATGCATTTGAATTTTATTTCATTCAAATAATTCGGTAAATTACCGGTAAAACCAGTATTGCTCAAAATATTTACCGAAAACAGGTAAACTGAATTAGTCCAAATATTGCATTCCCTAAGCCCCACGAATCTCTCAAGTATAAAAAGATAAAAACCCGTGACTCAGACATAACTGACAAAACACCTCTTATTTTTCTAAACGGATTTTAAAATCATACTCGTGCATTGGAATTCCGTCAATCTTAGTATACTGTAAAAGAAAATTCTTTCTTCAAAAATATGAAATCACTTAAATTTGTATCTAATATATCTAGGTATTGTGATTCGTGATTGAATTATCATATACAAATACATATTTAAACAAATAATATCTTGACAGGATTCAGAATCCGGTCAAGATATTACTACTATCCAGCTTATGAAATACTTCAATAAGTTATTGAACTTCAGGAACATTGTCCTTTCTTTGTAAGCATTGATGACAAACGCCAAATAAATATCATACAAACTAATTTCGACTTGTGTGATAAATTTAATTAACTAAAATCCGAAACATAAAACCAGATTTAGGAATCAGAAGTAGAAAGCAGAATTGTGTTATATATTCCGCCAAAATATTTAAAGTTCAATGAACAGTAAAAAAGTTTAGGTTAAAGTGGTTGGAAGTCTATAGTCTTTTTGTGTAAATAAAGTTCTAAGTACAATATATTTCTGAAATATGTATTGAGAACTAAATATATATAAAATAAAAGTATTTTACGTTGTGTTTGCCCTGTAAATAGTAAAGTTCTGAATCGAAAGTTCTTTAGCCCTTAAAACATGCCGGATTTTCTTAATGACTGTACGTCCCACGTGCTGAATCATGTAATTAGTGAATAAATAATTTGTATTTAATTTTAATTACCTTAAAAATATTTGCGACAATATCGAAATATCGTTTGTATCTGTTTGCACAAGTGATATTTAAATAAATATTTTCGAAAACAATCCAATTGATGCGCACGTGTATTATATTATTGCGACAATTCGGGTCGAATTTTGGTATTTAAAGCTGGGAAAAAATGAAATATTCACAGTACTATTCAGAAGTTTAAATTAAAACAATCACAATGAAATTATTCGCAATTTTGTTCGCTATTGTCATGATGATGGTTCAATTGACATTCACCGTTGCAGCCCCACAAGTGTCAACCGGTGTGATTGGTGGTGGACTATATACCGTTGTTACTACAATTCAGAATAGCGGAAGCAATACTGTCGTTACCGGTGGAAATGCCATTGGATAATGGTGAAAAAAAGTTCGACCGAGATATAAGATTGTTGAAATAAAAAATTGTTAACTGAAATTATTGAGTTTTGTGTTGTTTTTATCAATTTGATTTCTTAGGTATCCTAAAACTTCCTAATGTTAGAATTTGGATGAATAATTAGATCCGTATTCGTGGGTATCAGATTTGCATTTTCACAATTGTTTTCTAAAAATATTTGGTTTAGTATAATTTTTTATTATACTGTCGCAAGACAATTTTCTCCAGGAATTCAGTGACTTTATTGTTCTAAATCCAAACTCTACTATTGTCAGTTTATTCAATTTTTCTGTTAATTTCTTCAAGGTAGTGATTGCATTTTTGGTTGTATTCTTTGAAGATCTAAAGGCTATAACTAAATGTACAATTTGTTTCTCATGCACCATTAAAATTTGTTGTGCTTAGGTAAGGCTGCAGTAAGTATACGCGTGAATTAGATTAGAATCTCAGGATTGCTATCAATGGCGTAACTAGATATCCGCAACACCCACAGCTGCAGGAGGGCCCACGATAATTGGGCTAATTGGGAGCCCACGAACTGATGAAGCTTCTTTTAAATCAAACGTTCACAATCATTTTGCAATTCAATGAACTTGTCTTTCCAACAACTTATAAACATGTCTTTTTACCACTTCGCTATTTAATTCGAATTTTAGTAAAATTTGAGATGTGCGTTGGAAATGGGATTGTAAAATTATTTTAATGTGATGATCTGGAATGAAACTTGACTATATCTTAACCGATTTTTGTGAATTTTGACATGTGTGTTGGAATTAGGATTCTAAATTGATTTTCAGACTAAATTGTAGGAAATGGTCAAGTAGGATGGAGCCTACTCGATTTTAGTGAAATTTAAGTTGCGCGAAGGAATTGGGATTCTAAAATGATTTTTAAATAAAGTTCTGGAATACGGCCAACTAGGATGGAACTTGGTTATTCCTTAACCGATTTTCATGAAATTTGGCAAACGCAATGGAAACGGTGGAGCCGGGTGAAATCCGGACGGTAAATTTTAGCGGTAGTAAACAATTCTATGACAAGTTTAGAATAATACCGATTTCGCACCATAGATAGTATAATAGCAAAATAGTATAATATTATTTTACTATCCGGTGTGAAACTTATATTTTGATAGTGTAATAGCAAAAATAAAATGTGATATTTCGATTTGATAGCTATCAAATTTGAATAGCTATTATATTTTTTTTTTTTATTGTAGAAGGAAAATGTATGACAGTGTATCTTTAATAAATGAGTCTAGGAACATTTTTTGCATATTGCGTAATTATTATTAATCATTATTTGTTTTTAATTTTCGTTTTTTCTTGAATATTTTATACGGTGTAAAATCGATTATGGTAGATAGTAATATAGTGTTGTACTAATTTGCTATTATGCTACCTACGGTGTGAAACCGGTATAAATTCAAAAATGGTCAAAGTTACCCAAGTTATTTTGTATGAAATTGTAAATAAGTGAAAGCTTATCGACAAATTTTTATGCGACAAATATTTCAGGCATATTTTGATTTCCAATCGACCAACCGCAAGCATCCGCTAGCAAACCGCTAGTAGAAATGTGTTTGTCTTTGCTATGGTAAATTTTTTTTTTCGCTGGCGCTACATCCCATAGAGGGATTTGGCCGCTTCATTTTGAAGTTTCGTAATCATTTTGTTAACGGATAATGAGTGATTAATTCATAGATCCTACCCTTAACCAGCCGTGATTTTTTCATCACCCGTCGGGAATCGAACCCGGGACCTCCGGAGCGTAAAGCAAGTATGCTAACCACTGTGCCACCGGGGCGGCGAAATGCCGGGGCTATGGTCAATTGGTAAGCTCAAAAATTGATGATTTGAGTAAAACATAACTCAACATTATATTTGGCTGTATATCTTGTAAACTATCATAATAAAATTTTAAAAATAATTTCCTCAACAACCAATTTTCTATCTTTTACATTTTATTGCCTTTCAATTTAATATAAAATCATTAATATTTTAATTAAATAAATAATTCGGTAAATTACCGGTAACACCGGTATTGCTCAAAATATTTACCGAAAAACCGCTAAACTGATTTAGTCCAAATATTGCATTCCTTAAGACTCACGAACCTCTCAAGTATAAAACGATAAAAAACCGTGACTCAGACATAACTGACAAAACACCTCTTATTTTTCATCATACTCGTGTGTGGGAATTCCGTCAATCTTAGTATACTGTAACAGAGAATTCTTTCTTCAAAAATATGAAATCACTTAATTTTGTATCTAATATATCTAGGTATTGTGATTCGTGATTAAATTATCATATACAAATACATATTTAAACAAATAATATCATATCTTGACAGGATTCAGAATCCGGTCAAGATATTATTATTGTAAGTTTTTAAATAAGCTATTGAACTTCTAATTTCGACTTGTGTGATAAATTTAATTAACTAAAATCCGAAACATAAAACCAGATTAAGAAATCAGAAGTAGAAAGCAGAATTGTGTTATATATTCCGCCAAAATATTTAAAGTTCACTGAACAGTAAAAAAGTTTAGGTTAAAGTGGTTGGAAGTCTATAGTCTTTTTGTGTAAATAAAGTTCTAAGTACAATATATTTCTGAAATATGTATTGAGAACTAAATATATATAAAATAAAAGTATTTTACGTTGTGTTTGCCCTGTAAATAGTAAAGTTCTGCATCGAAAGTTCTTTAGCCCTTAAAACATGCCTGATTTTCTTAATGACTGTACGTCCCACGTGCTGAATCTTGTAATTAGTGAATAAATAATTTGTATTTAATTTTAATTACCTTCAAAATATTTGCGACAAAATCGAAATATCGTTTGTATCTGTTTGCATAAGTGATATTTAAATAAATATTTTCGAAAACAATCCAATTGATGCGCACGTGTAATACATTATTATGACAATTCGAGTCGAATTTTGGTATTTAAAGCTGTGAAAAAAATGAAATATTCACAGTACTCTTCAGAAGTTTAAATTAAAACAATCACAATGAAATTATTCGCAATTTTGTTCGCTATTGTCATGATGATGGTTCAATTGACATTCACCGTTGCAGCCCCACAAGTGTCAACCGGTGTGATTGGTAGTGGACTATCTACCGTTATTACTACAATCCAGAATAGCGGAAGCAATACTGTCGTTACCGGTGGAAATACCATTGGATAATGGTGAAAAAAAAGTTGGACCGAGATATAAGATTGTTGAAATAAAAAATTGTTAACTGAAATTATTGAGTTTTGTGTTGTTTTTGTCAAGTTCATTTCTTAGGTATGAGGTATCCTAAAACTGCCCTAATGTTAGAATTTTGATAAATAATTAGATGCGTATTCGTGGGTTTCGGATTTACATTTTTTACAATCGTGTTACAATTCTCAAAACTATTTGTTTTAGTACACGGTTAAAAATGATAGGATAAAAATCATTTTTACCCTAAGGATAAAATCATTTTGGATAGACTTTGTTAAATTTGTAACATTAAATTCATTCTTTCGCGAAACCTAAAATTTGTTTCTACTGAAAGATTTTTTTTCATTATTAATTTGGGTAAAATTTATTATTTTCGTTAAAATTTATTTTATTCTTTTAATCAATCTTTGAATGCAGCAAAATTTACCCATTTTTCATGAGTTTCTTTACTTGTTAGACGTAAAATGTTTTATTTACTTTGGTAATGTTAATAATGTTTTGCGAATCATGGAAAGATTATACAAATAGACAGAGAAATCACATTTTTGTTGCGACCGCGCAACTGGAGAAACGTTAGTATCGTTGAGGTTATTTTTACATTTATAGTCTGCTTTCCAGGTACAACCTCACTTGTGTTTAGCAGTGTTGGTTTTAAATCTGCATAGTTCGTTACATAGTTCACTCACATTTTTTTTTTTTGAGTAATTTACAGTTTAGAATTTAGAAAAGTTAACACAATGGACCTTAAAATAAATATATTTGATATCAAGTTCGGTACCTGAACGTATAATGACATACTATCCCCAATAATAAAAGATGTAAAACATTTAGAGGAAAACGGAGTCCTAATACATGATACTTTAGTACACGGAACGATTGTTTCAATTTGCTGTGACAATTTGGGAGCATAGTCTCTTCGGATTTGTCGAGAGTTTCCCTAGCCAAAATTATTGTAGATTATGTGTTTCTGTAAAAGATGAATGTCAAACAGATGAATGTATGTATGTAATTTAAGCCAAACCAAGTTTTTATCGGGAATGTCGAATATCAGGCTGATGTGTCCCGATACACAAATTGTATGATTTAGTAAAGTATTTGAAATGGTTTTTATGGCATATTGCCTAGTGTTAGAAAGGGGATAGACTGGAGAACTTAATAAAAAAATGCGGAGATCACGATCATTCTTAGTTTTTTTTTATTGCAATGTTAAGTTGAGTTTTAAGTTTTTACTATAGATTTCAAATATTTTAAGAGTTAATGAAAAGAAATCCGTAGGGCCAAAAATGAGTTATTGGGGCTTAAAAGATCGCAAATGACCCCTCCTATGGGCCAATTCAATTTGGCAAATGATGCACCAAACACCCTGTATAATTAATTACCTTCGTCTGTCTGTTGGTATGGATAAAACGCAAACCACAAAAAATTATCGCAGTAGTCGCGCTTACCTTTTTATATATTACATATTTTTGTTTCGTTGTTTGGATGTTATGAAAATTTCTGTGTATGCTGTGATTTGTATTTTTGAAAAAAAAAACAAAAAATTTAGTTTGTTTTTCAGTTGTGTTCAAAGTATATAGTTTTCAATAGTTTTGAATTTGTTTTTTTCGTGCAAAAATTTCTGTTATTTTAACTTTAACATTTTGTTGAGTTAGATGTGTCCAGATTATGTTGATTGTCTTAACTCGCTTTCTTCTAGAAACAAAGATTTTACTTTTCAGGCTATTATTGAGTTTTCAGAAACTTCCGTCAGTTTTGACGGGCAATTACTAGTTTTTTATTAATGACTGTAAGCCATTTTTGCTTTTTTCAATTTTTTCGCTTACTCCTAAATTCGTCGATTCTAGTGTTCACTGATGACCACAAGATAAAAATATCCGATAATTTTTTCAGGTATAAAACGAGCGCGCCTAAATCGGTATATTTTTAACTCGCTTTACTTTACCTTTTATTGGTTTCTCGGAGTTTTTTGAAAACTGAAAATTATTTCTTTTATTGGCGTACACAAATTTCGGCGAATTTCTATTAAAATAATACAAAAATGCTCCATTGCTAATAAAAAAAAAAAAATATTAAAATAATTTTTAAAAGTAAATTTGTATCAAGCAAATGAATTATTAGGTTATAACTGTATAATTATTTAGCATTAAGTTATATATGTGTTATTTGTCTTGCGAATTACGAAACAATGATTGCAATTAAGCAAAATACGGGAAATTAATAAATATTATCGGATTACAAAAAAAAAATAAACTATTCTGGTCTAAAACAAACACAGTCAATTCAAGAAAAACACAAGACAGTATACATGTTAACAGTACACAAACATTTTTATTTTATGCTGAAGTATAGCATATCTGAATCATCATTTTTGATTTTGACACACCATGAAATTAGCAGTCTCTTTTAAAATATTCGCCACGATTTTGTGTTTGGGTAAGTAAACAATAATTATGATTTTTTATGTTTTTGTATACACTTCAACATAATATAATTACTTTACAGGCGCTCTAGTAACTAAAACGGGTGCACTAAAATGTTACGAGTGTTCAAGCCTAATGCACGAAAAATGTACATCGAAATGGTTCACATTATTTTTGGACAAGAAATATAAACGCAGATGTGATAATAGCATTGCAAATTGTTTTAGTGCCACATTCAAGATCGATGGAAAAGACGTTACTGTAAGAGGTTGTGGCAGTTTTAATGATTTTAAGAGTAACAATTTTGTTTTATTCCACATTTATAATTTTGTGAGTGACGTATTTGATTACGAGGATTGCCATACCGATTTTTGTAATTTCGAAAATCGATTTAATATTTATGGAATCATTGCAGCGGGAGTAGTTTTAATGATTATAATGTTACTTCGTATGTTTAGATAAAAATAAAGAGGCAATAAATGTTAAAAATCAAAAAGTGATTGAAATGTGTTTTTATTGTGAAATATATAGAATACATAAGTGTCGAAATGGAATTAGATATTTTCAGTCCGGGAATCCAACAGAAACATCCGTATTTGCCACGATTATAAATCAACTTTAATTTTTTTTTAGCAAAATTAGAACTCGGCGAAGCCTAATAATAACTTCGTTGTTGATCAAGCCAGCATCATCCACAATGGGTTTTTACAGTTAAAAGGCAGCAAACAGAAATCTGAAATGTTCAACCAGATAATCGTTAATAGAATGTGTCATTGCTTGTCATCAAACATCATTATAATATAGGAGTCCGACTCAAATCTGGCTGATCAATCCAGCACAGTGTTCGAACAATGATGCTTTCTTTTGGGTAGAAGGCCGCTGCAGCATTCTTCAGCCTGCATCCTTAGAGACCAACTATGGAAAATGTTTGCCAAACAAAATTGGTAAACTAAATTGCAATACCGAAGTAGAGAGGCCAAGAACAGTAATTCTTCTTCTTTATTAACCGATTGATTTCAAGGGAATAAAGGCGCCACTACTTGCCAATATAGGAGGCAGATGTACCAATCTTCCGGGCATAATACCCCCCCAGCACCCTGGGAAATTAAAACAAATGGATCTACAAGAGCTGGGTTCTAAACCATCATCTGCACGACCAATATCACCCCAAGGTAGCCTCCGTCCTCTTGCTGGTGCTCTTAAGAGAACTTTACACGACCAATATTAACGTCATTACCGATAACATTATTATCGCCAAAACTCTTGCGGTATTCCACTTTCATTATTTTCCAATGTGCACAATCATTTTAATGTCACTTAAAATTATGGTGTACGTTTAAACAGTAATGAAGAAGTAAAGACGCAAGTGTTTTGGAGGTAATGATGTTATTGGTAGTGCCATAAATATTACGTATAATTTAAGAATGGGCAAACTCTTTAAATGGTGACGGAAGTTAAATACCTGGGAGTTATAATTACTTCATTAAACCCTTTTAAAAATCATAAACAAAGCTTATGTCACTTGCCATCGAATAATTGGATAAACGTGAGATTTGAACCTGTAAATGACGCTTTGGCTAGCCCAGACCAGTATAAGACCGAAGATATCCTAGGCGACATTAGTATGGTTGCCCGCAGAGCAATAAGGTCAATTCTGGATACAATTCAAATTAGGTAAAAAAATGGGGGCAACCCCTACTCGCTACTTCAAACACCATCTGCCTAACGGCGTTAGGAATTGGGGAAACTGTGAGAAAATACTCTGAAAATATCCCATCTGTACAAGTCGAATCAAGGGCGATTTCCATCAAAATTCCACCGGGTGTTATGATACCACCCCAGAATATTTAATATTCTTTTCATGACGCCGTAGTCAAATTCCGCGTGAAAATATGAATGTTTGAATAAATCTGAATTTTAGAATTTATATATTTGAAAATATGAGATATTTGGGGTTCTTGTAAATTGAAATAAAAATTAGAAAAATTGAATTTTGTGTAAAAAAAACACGCATTTTTCAAAATATTTTGCATACTCCTGGCATCTTTGCACAAAAAGATCCAAACTTAAGCTGCTTTGGGTAAATCCCATAATATGAGAATCAAGTCCTACCTTTTCTCCAACTGAAATTATGTGAATGACGTATTTTGGTTTGTTCACAATAAATTTTCTTATAAGCTTATGAGTTCTCAGGTTACCGTAAAAACACATTTAAACAAAATCCAAATTTTTCAAGAAATTGGGTTAATTTATAATTAATTATAAATCCTCAAATTTTTAGAAATTTTGAAAGGATTTGAAGAAAATAAAAATCTTTAAAACCAATTCATCTTATTTTTTTTGGCTTAGGAGCCGAAATCGACTCTTACTCTATCTCTACTGAGACTTTTCGAACTGCTTTTATAACGGATTGGTGCAAGTTGTAGGTTGATCAGCATAACAAACGAAATTACACACAGATCCTTTTTTTTGTCTGTCGAAATATTTTACAATTTAGCAGTAAGTAATTTTCCAACAACATTTCATAAATTGCAATGCTGAACTTTAATTAAACTTTTCTGGATTTCGGTAGCTGGATTATATGTTCCTTAACACTATGCAGCACGGCCTAAGAGCCTCTAGATCCCAATGTACACTAGTTTGCGTGCCCTAACAAGCAAATGTAATTAGCATTACGAAATGAGAGGGAGGAGCCGGTTTGAGGTGGATTTCCACCAAACCACTATTTCAGATCTCCTGTTATCTTGGCCAAAATATTGTTTCCTCGTCTTATTTTATAACAACCGAATGCGATGCCTTAATACGTTTATTTATATATCGGGAATTTCCCAACGTCAAACCAATTTAAGTATTAGTCCAGCGATAGCACAGTTTAAAATTTTTGAATCAACATGTGTAAAACAAATTCTGGGAAAGATTTTTATTTCCGTGTTAATACCAGTTTACACAATATTGATTTTAAATGTTAGAGCTACTAGAATTTGAAAAATTCTTTAGTTTTGCAGTACAACGTTTCAATTCACTTGTAACAACAATTACAATGCTATACATTTTTTTTGAAAGGCCAAAGAAAATAGTTTCAAAGGGTTTTTTTTTGATTAAGTTAAGAATTACAGGTAGGCAAGCTATATGATATCGGTTTTGAACTTCAATTGACAGAAAACGTTGAACAATTTTACAAAATTTAAAAATTCTCGCGGTCACAAATCCCTAAGAATTGAATAATTAAATTAAAATTCGATTTGTTTACGTCTAGCTTCATAATTTGAACGGATATTATCCTAATATGTACCTATGTATCATGTTCATTTTTCTCTTATATTTTCCAGAAGAATAGCTTCATAAAATTAATTAAAAATCTAACATAATTTTGAAAATTAAAAAGGTTCTGATAGATTAAATTTAAACCTGCATAAAAAATACCAAAAAAATCTTTCAACCATCTTTTATAATAAGCAACCCTTTTTTTTACACAACAAAAGTTAATTAATAATAAATTAATATTTTGCGAATGGTGCTTTAATTAAAATTGAAGTTCATGGTACATTTAACTAACATTTTTATATTTGCCTACTTGTATAAAATTCCACATTTTGCAAAATCATAAATTTATTAGACAATTATTAAAAAATAATTCGAATCTATAAAGCTAACAATTTTATTAATATTACAGAATTTTAGAAACATTTGTTTAAGAAACACGGTATTGTATTTTGCCGAATAAATTACACTTGTCATTTTCTTAATTAAAAATTGGCAATTTTAACAAAATTTCTTTGAACTATTCAATGTTAAAAATCCGAACGACTTTTCATTAGTTTTTCAAAAATTTTAATTTAAAAAACTTGCTGATCACGCACGTTGCATATTCCTACTCATCAGTGATTACTATTAACCAAGATATACAGAAAATAGAGATAGTATCACGTCACGTGTAGACAAAAAAGCAGATATTTATGTATATTAAGTTTGGCGGATTTTTGGTTAATTTTTTAAATAAATCAAGAATAATCAAATTTTTTTAACAAACCGTATTTACAATTGACAATGATAAATAAATGGAAAAATGGGTAAACAAAATTATGAGTACATATAGGTAATATAAAACAATTAAATTATTAAATGTTTTTGGTCATTTGAACATACGACCAATTATTAAAATTTTTATTTTTCTACGTAATGTAGGGTAAAGTGGGGCAGTTTCGTCATCGGGACATTTTCATTAACCTATATTTAGCTACCTTCACAGCGTTTAACAAATCTGAAAAAAGTACTGAATCATGCCGTTATTATTTCAAATGTTTCTTTGTACTTTGACAGTCAGCCTTGAAAACGCAACCAAAATACACGTATAATCGTGTTTTTCCCCAGTATTGTGTAATATTTGGTATGTATAACGTTAGATTTTTATTAAGCATTTTTTTAGTTTTGTTGAGTGTTTCATTGAATAAATTAGATAAATTAATTATCTTTAAAGTGTTAGTCTGTGAATTAATCAATTATTTAGTATTTTTTTTAGTATTTTTTTTGCTACTTGTGGCACATTCGCCAAGTTGTTACGAGACAGTTTTGTCTTTTACAAATGTGTTATATTTATAAAATAATATAAAAGTGTGTTAAATTTTAGTGTTATAGTAGAAATATGGTGTGTAATTACAAAAAAAACCGAAAGAGCTACAATTAACGAAGACAATTTAAAACACGCGATTTCAGATGTTCTGAAAAAATATGTATATTATGAAAAGAACTACACTGAACAGCAGGCTTGAAAACAAAATAAATTGGTATTACTATTATGTAATGTAACGTAACGTAACAGTGTATTACTAACGATTCTACTAAAATAGTTACGTTGACGAAAGTGCCCCTTCATTTGGCGAAAGTACCCCGGGCCGGGACACTTTCATCTTAATATGGAGTTCAAGCAGAAATTAGAAAAGTTTGTTTGCCATCTATTTTCGTTTGGCTTCAAATTATTGGTATCCGCGTACATATTCAAAGATTATGTCCATATTCAACGATTAATTGAGCCGTTTATTTTGAAAGTGGCCTAAGTCCATTTTTCAAAAAAATTAAGTTGATGATAACAAATATAGATAATTAACAGTATAATCTTTCTAACGGTAAATAATTTATTGTCAAAACAAAAAAAAAATTAATCTCTAACACCTGTGCAGAAAATAAGAAAATTCAAAATCCCATATGTTTTTTCATTTGAGCCGTTTATTTTGAAAGTGACCTAAGTCCAATCGTATCTATGTAAAAATTGTATCCTAATTTACAGTACATTCAAAATCCCTAATAAAATTGATACATACAACAGTGCATACAGATGAAAAGTCGTTTTATAATCGTGTCAACTCACAAAGGTTAAACGCAAATAATAAACAGCCACGCGAGGTGCGATGTAGAGCGTATAAATTGTAGTTTTCAGTTTTTACTATTATTTATTTCTAGATGCGTGTTTTTATTTTTAATTGTATTGCATATGCTTTGTTTTCTACAGGTGAAAGCAGTATAATGCTATTTTACTATCTACCGTAGTCGGCTTTACACATTACACCGCATAAAATATTCATAAAAAACAGAAAATTATAACAAAATAATGAAAAATAATAATTTCAAAATACACAAAAACGTCTCTAGACTAATTTATAACGTATAAAATTGAAAAAATGCGTAATTTAACAAAAAACGAACACTAAAAATCTACATTTACCGTATAGGAATAAAAATTTATACTTTTTAATGATATTCAACAAAATTATTAGGTATTTATTTCAAAGATATTTTTTTTTCAAGGGACAAGCTTTTTTAAAAATTAAAAAATGATTTCATTAATTTTGAAAGTGACTTAAGTCCATTTATAGCCATCAAAAACGTGTTATTTTTTAAACAATGTTGATTATTTTAATTAGGTTGGATAACTACACACCCTTAGAAACACAAAAACATTATAGTACCGTATTATCTGTTACCAATATTTTTAAATTTATTAAAACGCAAACCGTTAAATATCTCGATTTAAAAATAAATGGACTTAGGTCACTTTCAAAATAAACGGCTCAATTATGTAAATGTAAAAATATATTAAATAAAAATTCAGTTCACAAATTATTGTTAGCGTTATAGCATTGTTTTCTTGTGTTTAAAGTTTCAAAAATATTCGTTGTGTTAAGTATACATTACTTATTGTTTATTTGAACAGAATATGTACCTATTTTGTGTACCTTTTACGATTTAAAAAACAGACTAAATCACTAGTGCATTTTGGGATTCTCAAAATTGAAATCATCTTTTCTAAAACAATAAATTTAAAAACAATAAAAATTTGAAAAATGGTTTAACCCTTAGCTGCCACACTTCTGCCGAATAACATAGCTGCCACACTGGGGTCATTTCGTACCCCAGCGTTAAAAAAATAGATTGCGAAGCGTATATTGATTTTTTTCTTAACAAAAATTTTCTGATATTCGTTAATACGTACTTTAAAATATAGAATGGTTGTTTTTATGAATAAGTAATTTTTAGTATTGAAAAAAAATTGTTGAATGCAAAAAAATGGTGAAAATGCCTATTTTCACTAAAATACTTGTATTTTTTTTTTTTTCCATATTAAGAGCTAAAATGAGTCAAAATTCAATTTCCAACTCAAGAGTGACAAAAAGTAAGATGATGCTGCTCGCAAATTGGTGCTTGACAGATACTGCATGCGACGTTTGTTTTTCTATCTTCTTTTCGAGGGCACGAAACACATCGTTGTCTTGTTGGCAGCTGGATTCTTTCATAAGTTTCTTCATGAGGATCAATATTTAATATTGCAGCGATGCCGATCTTGATCTCTCTGCGCAATGTTGGTATTTTGAATCTTTCGGTAATGTAAGGCTTAATCAATTACATGTACAGATTGTCAAGACACATGGTTGCCGTACATTTTTCAGTACTACTCTCGGCTTTCAGCTTACATTTGAGAAGAATTATTGCGTTGACTGCAGCCTGATCAAGCATACCGGTAAAAATACGCATCGGCCACCTGTTTCTTGCGTGTGACTGTATGAATGACACAGTTGGTCGAACGTGTCCGTTCCTCCTTTCGTTTCATTATAATGCAGAACGATGTTTGATTTACCATTAGTAATTTCTGCAGTATGTAAAAATGATGAAACTACGAGTACTATTTTATGTTTTTTGGGTGTAAAAGAAAGCAGCGTCAAATCTTTAGCGAATCAGAACTTTATACTCGGAATTTCTTTTGATACGACTTTAAATTCTTCTGGGATTTCACGCTTGCTTTTCCTAATAGTTCCAGTGATAGTCATATTGTACGGATCCTTAAACATATTTTGTTTTGTTTCCTTCCCCCGGAACGAAATCCAACAAAATAAAATATCTCTCATCTCCTATCTTTTGTGTTTTATATGAGGAGAGATATTTTACTTTATTCGATTTCGTTCCCGGGGAAAGAAACAAACAAAAATATTTTTTGTTTTCTTTCACAAAGAGAGAAAAAAAGATAAAAGAAGGGAACGAAAAAATGAATTTAAACACTGCTAAAAACAAAATTTTTTAATTCGATGAATAATTGTAGCTGCCACACTGGGGTCTTTTACGGTACCACTCAATTTTGTACAGCTGCCAGAGCTATACTAACGCTTTCTAATACTTGATTTGGGATCGAGGGGTCGGGGGCACTCTTCAACTAACGGCAGGTGGCGTTTATAGTCCATATTTGTAAAAGCGGGAGTTTGAATTGGGCTTGAATACGGCTGGGGTCAGCCTGAACGCAGTGTGGCAGCTAAGGGTTAATCTAATTAAAGTGAATCAAACTTTGTTAAATAATGGTGGGTTGTGCTGTGTTTAATTGCAAAAATAATAACAATAAAAAATTAAAAATAAATTCTGGTGGATCTGTGGATGCATAAGATAATATGTATACGTTTCTTTCGATTTCCAAAAAATCCAAGTTACGCTAAAATTTGGGTGCAGAAATGTAGCAGGCAGGATAAATTCAATATTAAAAACTCTTTTTTATATGCTCAAAACATTTTACTAATATCCACTATATAAGAAATTTTTAACATGAATTGCGAATTCCGATACCTTCTGAAAATCTTCCGGTATCAACATTAGTATCACAACCAGTCACAAAACACCAAGAGCGCCAAGAAAAAAGGCAACTAAAGGCATCTGTGGCAGCTATTGACGAGTAGGAAAGTATAAAAAGCGCCTCTAGTAGCGGGTTTATAAGTTTGAAATTAATGTAAACGAAATTTCCCAGTAGTAGTTATATGGAAATATTATTCTAACAATTTTAATTTTAATTAATTAAAATTGCAAAGAATTCAACTCGAAATGCTACCCATACATAATGTAAAGTATGGTTTTGCTGTATTTGATTGATTTAGTTCAATTTTAGTATTAAAAGTGCCAAAAAACAATGCTCAAAATGGCATAAATTTGATATTAATTTAGCGCCATTTAGTACAATATAATATTAATATATAATTTTGCAGTTTGGTTTGTTTTTATCTTGTAATAAATATGATTTAATTATAGTAGTAAATATATTTAGTGTAACAAAACTAAAATAACAAGGAATGGCGCTAACTTATTATCAAATTTATGCTAAATTGGACACTATTTTATGGTACTTTTAATATTAAAATTGAACTAAATCAATCAAATATAGAAAAACCGTACTTTACATTATGTATGGGTAGCATTTTGAGTTGAATTCTTTGCAATTTTAATTAATTAAAATTAAAATTGTTAGAATAATATTTCCAAATAACTACTACTGGGAAATTTCGTTTACATTAATTTCTCGGTTACAATTCCTTCCGCTAGACGCACGGTGCAAGTCGTCAATTATCTTGTAAGTTATTTCAAATATTTATATTTATTTATAAAAATTAATTATTCGGTTGGCAAACCAATGGTAAGTTTTATTAGCGATTCATTGATTTAACGTATCCTGAAAAAAAAAAAATGAAGATACAAGTTTTTATTACATGCAGAGTTCCTCTGCTTCATCTGCTGACCATTCTACCAACAATCCTCATGTTGAAAATGCAAATACTGATGTTAGTTTAGGATAAAAGAACCAGTACGAGTAAACTTAATTTAAATGAAAATGTACATCATAGTACAGTACAGCCAACAAAATTATTATTAAAAGAAAATGAGAGGCGTTTGAAAGAATGCCATAAGCTAAGAAATGAAAATAATTACATAAAAAAAAATATTTACACCAGCTCAACGGAAAAAAAATGCCAAGTCAAGGAAAACGTGTAAAATGAGAAGTTGATGATATTTCCAAAGCTATTGCTATTTTTTCCAGTAAAAGAACTATCCACTTCCCGCCGTGTCAACTTTGAGGAAATGGGCTTCGAAAATTAATACCAACCCCGGATATTTAAATGTAGTTTTCAAGTTGATAAAAAATGCGGATATGTCTCCTTATCAAAAGGTTTCCTTGTTAATGGCAGACGAAATTAAAATCCAGAAATCGTACGAGTACGAGCAGAACTCTGACACGTTACTGGCTCCAGTGAATTATGTGCAGGTCATAATGGCAAGAGACCTATTTGAAAATTGGACACAACCAGTGTACTACGACTACGATCAGAGCCTTCTAGAGTATAGAGCCATAATCATTATGACGTATTTTTTTGAAGCTTTTTTAGTGGTATAACTTTTCACTGATTTCCATAGGAATCCATAGTAAAAACGGTGTTTTTTAGCTTCAAGTTTTACAATGAAAAATGCAAAAATGTTACAAAATATTTATACAAAAGTGTTCTACATATCTTTAGCAGCAATACTCAAGAAGGTTATATTGGTATTAAGTAAATATTAACTGTAGAAATATTAAAATTAAATTATTTCTAAAATATATTTTTCGAACTTTAATTTTGAAAAATACATCAAAGTTGGCTCTGACAAATTAAAATAATACTTGCTAAATTTTTCTTTAGTTTTACTAGGGTACGTTAGATGTCTATAATTGTTGGCAGAGAAATACGAAAAAAAATTATTTAATCACACAATTATGACACGTTCTTAATATTTTCTGAATTTGTTTTGCTTTTCCTACAATTTTTGAACTCAAATTTCCCCAGTACCTAAATTTTGTTCGCAAACCGAGAATTGAGAGTAGAATAACCGCAAATTTTTAGTAGTGGTAGATTGTGTGTGTATTAGTGGCCACGTGAGTGTTGTTTATTTTTTTATGAAATTGACGTCATTTAATTTTCTTCTGTCTAACAAAAGTGCTTGTATGTTAAAAAACATTAAACAACCGAAAATATTTTATTTAAATGTTTTTTTTAATAATAAACACGAAAAATAATTTATCCTTTAACTGAAAAAAAAAAAATGTTACTCCATAATCAAAAACAACAACAAATCAAGTCTCTCAAAAATTATTTTGTTTGTAGAATAACAAATCTCAACTCAAAAGCAAGAGAGAAGTATAAAACACGAGAAGAGAAATGAACGGAAGCACCAAAAAATACAACCGATTCACCCGATTTAATTATTTTTGATGCTTACTGTCCTAAAAAACGCACAAATACAACAAACAAAAATAATACAACACAACCACAAAAATGCATACTATACATCGTGTACGAATACAAAATTCTCAATTCTCGTGTCTCGGTTTGCGAACAAAATTTACGTACAGGGGCCTGATTCTCTAAAAAATAAGATAATGGGTAAACGTGTAAACCTGTGAAAAGCAAAGCTTTCTTTTATTAGTTTGAAATTTTTGATTTTATTTGAAGTAGTAGCCAAATCGGAAAATTGCGAACTCATTAAAGTAAGCTTCGCATTTTACAAGTTTACACGTTTACTCATTATCTTATTTTTTAGAGAATTAGACCCCAGGTCGCAATTTTTCCTACGATTTTTCAAAACGTTTACTGACCACTGCCATCTATGTATATTGGCTTAATGCACACGATTTGTAGTAAGCTTTTCTTTTTAATTTGACCAGAAAGCTGTTGTTATGAACTTTTTTTTATAATTTGGTTTAAATAAATCAATTATTACAAGAAAATGAAAACGATTTACTTAAACGAGATTTATATATGTTGAAATTCAAACATTAATGAAAATATTTCAGAAATCATAATTAAGAATTTGCAACGTTTTCATTTACAAATTTGTCTTAGGAAAAAAAGTGATTTCCCATATGTTTTGTTTTACTATGGAAATTTTGATTTTTTCGTCGTTTCTAATTCCCTTATAAAAGCTTCGTTTTTTAGATTATGGCTTGTATAATCAAGGTTGCTTTGCTACGATACAAAGCTATCTAAAATAATACTAAATAATATAATTAAAAAATTATATATAATTTAGTACAATGTTGTAGCCATTTTGTTACTAATCTGTGAGGGGGGGGGGGGGGGGGGGGGAAGGACTATGGAATGAAATGGGAATAAGCAAGAGCCAGCGTTTTGCGAATTCATGTGATCATAATAAAAAGTGTACGTATTTAGTGACACACCGCACATGATTAAATTGTTTAGGAATCATTTATTGGATTCTGGAATTTTGCTTAATAAATTTTATTGACGAAAGAACTACTTCAAGAGCTTCTCGAACTTCAATCAAAATCAGAATTAAAGGTAGCTAGCTGTTTAGAAGCTACTCATCTGACGGTGAATGCGCTATAAATAGAATGGGTGCTTTAGGTCTTGCAAAATCAAAACATTGGGCTGTACTAGCAAATTTACTTAAACAGGTTAGATTATTTTGAAAATTTTAGTTGTGTATATTTCCTTATTTTGGTTCGATTTATTCAATGCAAAGGTGCCACAAATCGATTCGCGTTTAAGAATGACCGCCTTTGGATTAGAAATAGAAGAACAGGAATTGATACTTGATAATATGGAGAATACTACCAAACAAATGCGGGTTGTTAATTAAAAAATCCCTTTTACCATTTCAAAAAGGGATTATTATCAGCATCAATGCCCTGAAAATGTTATTCCGGGGTTTTAAAAGATCAATATAAGATCTCATAACTCCTGTCATATCGTCTAAACCAGAGATCGCAAATAGGCGGCACAAAATTGGCCCGGCACGCCAAAAAACGTTAAAGTCTCAAAAATCGTAGTAAATTTAACAAAAAAATGGTAAGGTTTTTAGAATTTTGATAAAGCCTAACTATTGAAATGCTGGAGAAATAGGAAAACACGATATCAATTTTATCATTCAACCACCTTTGGAATGTCAAGTATTTTCGACAAATACGGAAAGTTCGAAAGTAAATTACTAGGTGATAACATATTTGCAACATTTGAAATAATTTTTGTTAGATACTGATATGTTTCAAAATGGGCGAGTTTAGCGATGTTTTATTCGTATAGGCTTGTAATTTTCGTTCAGGATTTGTTTTGTACTACAAATTACGAGAATTGAGAAGCACTTTTGCGATAGTATTAGTCACGAAAAAGGGGTAGCCAATGGAGGTAGTCACTCTTCTTGAATGAAAAAAGTTGATTCATTTGAATTTAATAAATATCCATTTATTAAAAAGACATTGAACCGAAAGTTTTAAACAAAATTCCAGAGAAATGCTATTAACAGAAAGGTTAACTCTCGCGGAAAATAGTAAGATGATCTACAATTCAGAAACGGTTTACTTCCTCTACTTAATGATGACGGATCATCCTGTAAAGAATTTTATCACGCCATTTTATAATAATTGAAATAGAAAAATGAAAGATTTTCGTTCAATATATCCTTGTGGGTTTGTATTTTACAGATGAATATTATGAAAAGAATTAAGAAGAGAACGGCCTAAGGTAATTGTCCCGGGGATTCGCCCTCTTTCTATTTAATTTTACATTGAAAAAATTAAAATACAACGCTGCTATATTACGGACGAGATTCTGACTGATCCTTAATATTATATTTCAAATAATATATTTTATGGAATTGGTTTGGCACGCAGAAAATCAGTTATTTAAAAAAATATTTTTATTGGCACGCTAATAATTAATTACTTGCGAACACTGGTCTAAACCAAGACTCATTGGAAATGTTTTTTGGAATTATTAGAGCGGAAGGAGGCCTTTATGATCATCCACATGCTTTACAATTTAAATATCGCCTTCGAAGTATTATATTGGGGCAAAACGAAAGTGTTTTGTCACAATCAGCAAATGTGGAATGCGATAATACAGATTACATTAAAATAGATGTAAATCATTCACTGTTGTCGTCAACGGATGTCAAGGTGGCGTTAAATGAGCCTGATGTAGCAGATTTGACCGAAAATATACTGACAATCAGTTTATTCAACCATCTCACTGAATCTGAGAGAGATACTTCATCTGAATTGCTTGAATATATAGCTGGCTATATAATAAAACGCCTACAATTTAAAGTTCCAAACATTTTTACAGCGAAATAGAGCCTAGTGGAAGACGGACGTGGACGGATACGGTGAGTAAAGGGGGCCTAAAACAACCAAGCGACAAATTTATTCAAAATTTAAAAAAGATAGAGGGTATCTTCAACAAAAGTAATTCGACGATATTAAAAATTGAAAGAAACTAAATAAAACAATTAATATCATATTCAAACGAAGTCGAATTAGATTTGAAAACAAAAAAATTGTTTTTTAGGTGTAAAATATTTTTTAAAATTCGATTATTAAACGCCCAGTTAATAGAATAGTACATTGTGTCATTAGGATTAAAAGTGATACTTTGTTTGACGAGCAATTATATTTGCATGCGAGGCGAAGCGCAGCGTAGCCGAGCAAAAGCAAATATAATTGCGAGTCAAACAAAGTCACTTTTATTCCGAATAACACATACTATTTTTTCTCCAACGAAGAGTTTATGTCATGTCGGTTGTACATTACTAATTATACGAGTAAGTACAAATTATGTAATTAAAACTTCAAAATTGAAACTAATTTTGTTGAAATATTTTGTAAAACTAAGGAGGTCATGACTTTCAAAATTGAAACTAATTTTGTTGAAATATTTTGTGAAACTAAGGAGGTCATGATACGAACGAAAATTAAAAAAATAAAATAAATATTTCATATACATACATTATACATATTATTGGATTTTCACTATAATATTTTTCTCCTAGTATTAAAAGTGCCTACTTTTACACCAAGGATTAAAAGTGTAGCTTAGCGACACACACATTTTTTAAAATAGTAAGAAAAAGGCCTACTTTAATACCCAAAAACAGTATTAAAACAAGAGGCTTTTAAGACGTTGGGAGAAAAAATATAAATTTGAAAAAAAAGGAAATTAAATAAATCTATAAAGTAAAATTAAATCTCTGGCTTATTTCATTTATTGTTTTATGGTTTTCGCTACAACTAAATCAAAACACCCATTCACTGTTTAGTGTTCTATATGTGTTCTTATCAGAAGTACAATTGATAGTTTTGTTGCAATAGGAATTATTCAAATTTAGTATATTTAAAATCGAGCACTCCCAAATTTTTGAATTAAATAACTAAAATCTAAACGTTCTTTGTATTTTACAAAAAAATTATACTGATAAATTCCGAAACTTGTTATGAAATCTGCTTAAACAGTCTGCTCTAGATACGAATATTAAAACATGCCTCTTTTCGCGATTTAATTCCAAAAGTATTGCAGTATATAATCATCATTTAAAAAAACATCATTTATTTTCCATTTATTGAAAAAATTAATAAAAATATCACGAAACTTCATATAAATATCAGCATTTTTGTCTACTCGTGACGTCAAATTGCGAAAAAAAAGATAGCAACAGCATGCGTAATAGTATACCTTTATTTTCTGACTATTGACTATTAAAGTTTAGTTTATAGTTAAAGACACCGTTTTTCTATTATTCTTACACATCCATTCCATCACAACGTCATGTCATTCTACCACAACAATCTCGCATTTTTATTTTGTTTCGGAGATCGGAGATAATAATCAGAGAGTAAATTTTTTCAGAGAGCGAATTTTGTTTTGCTGGAAGTTAGTATATAATTAAGGGTTTCACTGTATGGCTCGAAAAATAATTTCTGCACCCAAATAGGATTCCTCCACACCCATCATATTTGAATTTTAGTTTATAAGACATGATACGTCTCTAAAATATATTATAATTTTTGGTTGAACTGTAGCAAGCGCAACGGTAGGAAGCCTGTGCTCAGCTGGATTAGATTCTCCTTACCAAATTAAACTCTGCTGCCCTCTATTCATTTACTCCTATTTGTCGATTTCAAGTTGAGGAACAGTCGGCCTATAAATTTTCTTAATTTTGTTATTTTTTACTTTTTTCCGCTTTATTTAATTAGATAATTAAGCATTTCACACCATATGGTTTCTCATTTAACTATAGTTGGGAATAAATATTCGAATTGTGGTGTTCAGCTATTTATCATCGTATTAATAACTATAATGTGGAATGGATTTGTAGCGGTTCATTCATGTATACGTACATTCATTCATCGATCACACACATTTCAACTATCTTGTTTAAATTCAAACATTCACTCATTCAATCATTTCTTTACATTCACGCAACGCTACAATCATTTCCAGCGCTGTCGCAATAAAAAAAAATTGCGTACCTCAAAAAATTAATTTGGGTGCCTCTGGGTGCCTCACAAAAAAAAAATCGAAAACTGCAAAATTTTACAAGTTTTATTTTATATAAATAAAAAGTTAACTAATAGGTATACGTACAGTGTACAATGTACATATATACCCTCGCAGTGCGGGTTTACGTAAATATTCTGCTGAACATTTTTCAGCAGGATTGCATGCAATTTAAAAATATTTTAATCGGAAGGTGAAAGTTGTTTACGAAATAGACTACGTCGAATGGATGCCTGTGGCACTATTCTGGTTTTCCCAGATTTTTTTAGTGTATTATTATTTTGTCCAAAGCATGCTATGGTTATTTGCATTTATTCAAATTTAGGGTTCAAATAACTCC
Source organism: Tipula helvola (assembly GCA_963556165.1). NCBI lineage: Eukaryota > Metazoa > Arthropoda > Insecta > Diptera > Tipulidae > Tipula > Tipula helvola. The sequence goes on from OY744482.1 coordinate 173,358,250, forward strand.
ATTTTACAGCAATTTTTTGGTTTATTTTTCCCTAAACATTTTGTTAGGATTTGTTTAGTAGGAAGTAATGTTAAAATGGAATTATTTTTTCCCAAACTTTGAAAAAATACAAATCGCCACAGTGTGCTTTGAAAAAAATAATACCAAAATACACTAAAAAAGTCACAATAATAAAATTCCAATTCCCAATTCCCCGGGAAAACCGGAATAGTGCCACTGGTGGAGATTTTTCAGCAGTATATTTACGTAAACTCGCACTTTAGCACCGCTTTGCTGCAGCACTAGTATATGAGGAAGGCTTAGAAGACCAGTAATAAATATTTTTAAATTTGGGAATCTAAATTCATTGAGTCTATTTCGTAGTTCAAAAATGTTACTCCAAAAATTCTCCAAATTAGAAGATACCGCAATAGATCTCTAACAAAAACTTCTCGATATTCTTCTTCAATCTCCTCTATTTTGCCGTCTATGCTTTGAATTTTATTTAATGTTTCATATTTAGTTTAATATAATAGTTTTTACATCGTTTCTTGATGGTTAGAAAACATTCAAGATTTAAGTTAGATTGTGGAATTTCCAACTCAGCTTTAGGCCCTCTACTCTATCGATCTCTACAAAACAAGCGGTTTCTTTAAAATCTTCTTTAATGAAATTATGTATCACCATTATTAAGAAACTTTTAACTGCTGGAAGTAATTTATAAATTTTAAGATTCTAGCTTTGAAACTCTTTATTTAAACTGTAGTTTAATTTAAGGATATAGGCCATAAAGTGAAAAATAAATGTTATTTATTTTTAAATTTTGCGAAACAACACAAGCTAAATTTTTTATAGGGTTTTTCGACTCAAATTTTTCTAGTACAAAATAGTGCTGAAGAGGTTGCCATTGTTATAATATTCTAAATATTAGACCATCTAATGCTAGCCATCTTGTAGTAGAAGTTTTCAAAATCGTATGAATCGTAACATTAAAAATTGTTTGAAAACTTTTATACTCTTTTTGCCGTTTAGGGCTGGCTATGAGAACAAAAATAATAAATATTCCTTGCTATTTTCTCGCACTCTTTGCGAAATCATTCTTTGTAGCAGAAACCAAATAAATTATGTTATAAATTATTAAATTTGGAATAAAATTTTAAAAAATTATTCCGGTGCCTCTAAGTGCCTCTAATTTTTTGGGTGCCTCACTTTCTCTATAAGTGCCCGGGAGGCACCAAAGTGCCTCTTTCGACAGCGCTGATCATTTCACAAACAAAATAACAAAACAAACATTTCGTTCTAACGCGAACACGCACAAAACGAAAAAAACACACCTTTTCCTCATCAATTTCAGGCATACCAATTGCAACGAGAAACAAAAAACACAACAAACCAAAATACGAACGGACATTCCATTAACAAGTTTCGACAAGAACAGACAGCCAAAAACAAACCAAATAAAGCAAAAATTGCCATTTTTTTCAATTTTTCTTTATCGTGCGCGTACATATTAAGTTTAGTAGTGAAGAGAAGTAAACTAATTTAATTTTGTAATAATAATAATAATCGTGAATAATAAAATCAAGTGCTAATTTTTATAAAATAAAATTGAAGTTATTGTAGTAAACACAACCAAAGTGCGTTCGATTTATTTTTACGACATTATAACCAAGCGCGTTATAGATTCAGGTTATTTGGCCACTAAAAGTTATTTATAATCTGAAGCTATTAAAACATTAAACCGAAAATTCACTTACTGTGTTATTTAAAAATAAAAAAAATCCCATCTACAAATAAAGCTTTCTGCTTAACAACTGCATAGATACACTGTACATATATAATATCAAAGCAACCTTGATTATACAAGCCATAATCTAAAAAAACGAAGCTTTTATAAGGGAATTAGAAACGAGGAAAAAAACAAAATTTCCATAGTAAAACCAGAGCATTCTAGAGTATAGAGCCATAATCATTATGACGTATTTTTTAGACGTATTAAAAATTATTTACATTATGGCAAACATTTTATTTATTTTTATGTGTGTGTGTGTGTGTGTGTGTATGAGAAATTTGTCTGTTGAATAATAAAAATATCAAAGTTATTTTGTGTTGTCGTTTTAAAGGGTATATGACTGTTGCTCTATCTCTATAAACTCATATAACAGCAGACAGAGTAGACAGACATTTTAAATAAAACATAACAACAAAAAAATGAACGAATATTAGCAGAGCTTTCTAGAGTATATAGAGCTATAATCATTATGACGTATTTCTAGAAGCTTTTTTAGTGGTATAATCTTTCACTGATTTCCATAGGAATCCATAGTAAAAATGGTGTTTTTTAGCTTCAAGTTTTTCACTGAAAAAAGCAATAATGTTACAAAATGTTTATACAAAGTGTTCTACATATCTTTAGCAACAATATACAAGAAGGGTATATTGGTATTAAGTAAATATTAATTGCAGAAATATTAAAATTAAATTATTTCTAAAATATATTTTTCGAACTTTCATTTTGAAAATACATCGAAGTTGGCTCTGACGAATTAAAATAATACTTGCTAAATATGTACATATATCTTTAGTTTTACTAGTGTACGTTAGATGTCTAAGATTTATACAGAAAAATACGAAAAAAAATTGTTTAATCACAAAATTATGACACGTTCTTAATATTTTGAGAATTTGTTTTCCTTTTCCTGCAATTTTTGAACTTGAAATTTCCTCAGGTGGCAATTTTTGGTACAATTTTTCAAAATTTTTACTGCCATCTATGTAATGTATATTGACTTAATGCACACAATTTGTAGTAAGCTTTTCTTTTTAATTTGACCAGAATGCTGTTGTTATGAACTTTTTTTTATATTTTGGTTTAAATAAATCAATTATTACAAGAAAATGAAAACGATTTACTTAAACGAGATTCATATATGTTGAAATTCAAACATTTATGAAAATATTTCAGAAATCATAATAGTATATTATTCAACGAGCATATTCACGAAGATGAAGTTTGTCGACATGAGCCGATCGGCGAGTGTCCTAAATCATCTGATTTGAATAACAGCTTTTAGATGCAAATAGAATACGACACTTTGGCCACGACCGACAAATATCATTATGTTTTATAATCAAATCCTTTAAATACTCGTCAAATAATTTTCGTCGACATTTTGACGTCACAGTTTAATAATAATGAAAATGTCAAGAGACTACTAGATAAAATTTCAAAAATTAAATAATTTACTTGGAAGTATTGAATAATGAAAGAAGAGACTACTAGATAAACTGGCAGTGAATAATGGATATCATTATGGGTGTTTTCTTTTATTCATTCCATAGAAAGAACAGAAGGAATAGAATATTGATCACGTGATCTAGGAATATTCCGTACGTAATGTAATAAAAGAATGGATTGTTATAAATGAAATACATTTCCCATAGCACGATTTTTTTTTTTTTGAAAATTAGGAAACAAGTTAAATTTATTAAATAAATAATTTTATTATAATTAATTGAATTTGCAAATAATTTGTACGTGAAAACACACAATGCAATATTAATTTTAATTTATATATCTTTAAAAAAAACTGGGATTTTTTGTATCCGCCAAACTATATTTAAAACTATTATCATGTAAAAAAACTAAAAATATTTTCAAAAATTTTAATATTTTACGCCTTAAACAATAATTTATATTATAATTAATAATTTCATTTTCCATAATATCTACGATTTAATTGAATTTAATCATTTAAATTGTAAGCATCGCACATAATTACAAAACGTTAAACGAAATATTTTTTTTAGTCTACCTTTCGGTGTAGTACAAAAAGAATACATTCTGAATATTCCGAATAAATAAAAGAATTGAGTAAAAAAGGAATAGAAGGAATGGAATGAATAAAAGAACGATTTACGTCATTTTCGGAATGTCCGGAATATCCAGAATGAATAAAAGAAAAAACCTTTAATTGATGAAACAAACGTATAATGAGCATACTATCAGAGCCTCCTGTATAAATAAGAGCCTCCAGTATCGACTGTATTTTTTACTAAGCTTAAAATAAGGTACATACAATTTTTTCTTTACTATGAACTTATATGGGAAAACGGTTATTTTCATTTACAGTTTTAGTTTATTAGAAATATGAGCTTTTGTTTTGTTTTTATATGAAAATGTTCATGAAATATGTAATATTATTTGATTGAAAAATCAAGTCTTGAAAATGTTTATTTCTTAGTGAAAATCGCCATGAAAAATAAGGTATTTTTGAAATTTTAAATATTGTTGTTTTTGTAATATATACGTCATCAACATAACTCGAAATTTATAAACAAAACAATAATCATCTCTTTCATTGCCTCCATTCCAATTTGAATTCGAATATGTTTCTATAGTTATTTTGAATTTGCAAAGCATGCTAGATTGTTTTGATGTTTTGTTTTTTTCGCACTCATTGTATTGATTTAATTTATTCTGTTTGGCTCTTTTTGATTTTTTTTAAATTTTGATTGTTGACCGGAGACGTGTTGTCTTTTTTCTTACCATTGGGTTTAGATGTGGAGATATGATGTCGTCATTAAACTGAATTTTCTCTTTTTAATACAAATTGTTGTTGTTGTAGAATGTTTTTTAATTTAATTTCCCTTATTTTCTTTTGATTATTGCTGGAAAATAGGGAAATTTGAGAATCTGTGTTTTAAATAAGTAGGACATTGAGTTGTTTGTTAGCGATTTCTTAAAAAATTATTTAACTGGGTTTAACTTTTAATTCATCTTTTAACGTCAATCGAAATCGCGTTTTTTCATATAAACACTATGAAAATAAATGAATTTTTAGTGTTTCTATATCCCTTATTTTAAGTTCATTTTTCACATGCCGGCTCTATTCACATCAAGATGGTTCTGATATTATACATTAGTCGTGGACAAATTAGAATTTGCAACGTTTTCATTTACAAATTTGTCTTAAGAAAAAAAATGATTTCCCATATGTTTTATGTGTTTTACCAAAGCAACCTTGATTATACAAGCCATAATCTAAAAAACGAAATTTTTATAACGAAATTAGAAACGAGGAAAAAACCAAAATTTCCATAGTAAAATACACTTTGATATATTTTTCAAAATGAAAGTTCGAAAAATATGATATATTTTAGAAATAATTTAATCTTAATATTTTCGCAATTAATATTTACTTAATAGCAATATACCTTCTTGTATATTGCTGCTAAAGATATGTAGAACACTTTTGTATAAACATTTTGTAACATTTTTGCTTTTTTCATTGAAAAACTTGAAGCTAAAACACCATTTTTGCTATGGATTCCTATGGAAATTAGTGAAAAGTTATTCCACTAAAAAAGCTTCTAGAAAATACGTCATAATGATTATGGCTCTATACTCTAGAAGGCTCTGCTAATATTCGTTCATTTTTTTGTTGTTCTTTGTTTATTGATTAAGTTTTAATTCTGTTTTATTTAAAATGTCTGTCTGTCTGCTGTTATATGAGTTTATAGAGATAGAGCAACAGTCATATACCCTTTGAAACGACAACACAAAAAAATTTTGATATTTTTATTATTCAACAGACAAATTTCTCATACAAACACACACACATATATAAAAATAAATAACATTTTTGTTATAATGGAAATGAAATAATTTTTCGTGGAAAAATGAGCTTTAAAGCTTAAGATTTCCTTCCGACTGTACAGGTTTGTGATAATTATTTTTATATACTCGTATGTTATGTAATTGCAATATTTATACAAAATTCCTATCTAATTTTTCAAAGCATCCAAATAGCTTATATCTGCGACTAATACTTACGTAAATAATTAAGATGAGAATATTAAATAAATTGGGTTTATATAATACAACTAAAAATGTGTCTATTACGTAAAAGGCGCCGAATTATCTTAAGCCATCAAGAAAGCAGTCAACAAAAATATTGGAAGAAAGCGTTTTATGTTTTTGTGCTTTCAAATTAGTAGTTACATACAATATGTATGTATATAAATAAAATGATAAATTTAGTATCATGCTAGAAGATAAATACATAATAATAAAAAGTTAGCTACAAAATATTGTTGTGCGATGTCAAAAAGAATTTTACTTCTCTACATCTGGTAAGTTATGATTTTTTTTCGTCTAAATGTAAAAAGTTCTCCATATTATACTGAAGAGACCCGACCGATGTTAGATTGGTTTCAAAGGATTTGGTTTTTCGTTTACTCTTATGATTTATTTCTGTTTTATTGTTTATTTATGATTAGTTGTTGTTGGTATATATCTTATTGAGCAGATGTACGTCAGCATCGTTAAATGCCTCATATGAGTGGAGAAAAATTGTTTTATTGTTTGGAATATATTATTATTAAACATCTCATTTACAAGTATTAATCTTAAATATATTGTAACTATGCAGTAAGCGGATAAAACTAATATTGACACAGTATGATGAATTCAAATTGGAAAAAAAGAATAAAGACAACAGCCACGATAATTTACCTTATATTAACTATAAAATAAGCGACTTAAATTGTACAGAAGCAACAATATGCATACCACGATCATTTAGAGGTTTCCTTTACTATAATATTAATCACCTTGCCTCTAGAGCATCTATATACATATTTATAAAATTTGATTGTTATTTATATTTTTAAGTTATCATGCACAATGGAAATTAATAATGAGAGAAGTTTAAAAGAAAAACTTTATGGTTTTTCTATGACAAAAATTTTCAAGTTTCTTGTTCGTAAACTGTGTGCTTTTTCAAAAGTTTTGCAATTTTTAGTTTTCATTTTCAAATTATGAACGATACAAAATTTTCCTCCTCGAAAAGTTTGTTTGTCTCACTTTGTAGTTGTTTTCGAGAAAGAATAATAAAAATTAAAATTGACTGCGATTTACCAAAAAAAAAAAAAAAAAATTAATAATAAGTTGTTAGTACAAAATCTTCAGAAGAAAAATATTAGGGGTATTGGAAAATTGGATTTTTTCCCAAAAAAAAAAAAGTTTGTTTTTATTTGACTTTTTAAAGTACATAAGAATATGTTTTACACTTTTCTGGCAAATTGTTTCTTTTTTTTCCTCCTAAATATGTATATATTGTGTGTTGATCTTTCATATTTAATCAATCGTTATCTTTGTTGCTTTGAAATATTAAATTAAGCCGTTTACCGTATTTGTTGTTTTTTGTTTATTTATAATAAAAACAATGTAACATGTGTATTGTTGTTTCGCTTACCTGAAAATAAATAAGTAAAAATATAAATTAGGTTTTTTGGGAACATGACTTTTTCTAAGATCTTTAAAACAATTTTTTTTCTTTTTTTTTTTTTAACTTACATCATTATAAATAATTAAATAATTATTGGAAGAAAACCAATACATATACAAATTATTTTTAGTTGATTATCATAACGTTGTTTACCATTTAAAAATTTTGTAATCATAAGTAGTTCAGAAATATTTGTTTGTTTACCGTAAATGTGTATAAATATTTCAGTGTTCTGTAAATTATGATGTCGTATTAAATAGTCAGATGTGGCTTAAATAAATAACTAGAACAATAAAAACCACTATACTGAACGTTTAACATTTTATTGACATTAAATAGATTCGGTTAATAATTATAGTGTTTACGTGTTAATCATTTTTTTTTTTAGTTTCTTAACATAACATAAATATAAATAACTGTGATGAGTTAAATTGTGATGTGCTGCTAGCTTGCGTAAATTTTGGTGCGATATATAGATTATTATTAATTTATTGTCATAGTGTTGAATAATCTTCGATAATTGTGAAAATGCAATGAAAATGTAAACAAAACAAAATGTATGTTAAAATTACCAAAGCAAATCCAGTTGCTTCATTCATTAATTGCAATATTTGTAATAAACCTTTTAATCAAAATAAAGGTTATTTGAAATGCGATAACTGGAGTTTTTCATGCAGCTTCTAAAAAAATATTTGGTGCTAATTTAGTATCGCTCAACATGGTACTGCTCAACATGGTACTGCTGTTTGGAATGTAATTCTCTAAATCCAAATAATGCGATGCCATCATGTATTTGGCCAGGATGTAGCTTTACTAATTTCTTTTCTTCTCTTATTGGGTTAGATGCTCACAAATCAATTCAATATGATGATTCAAAGCTGATTCTAAAAGAACTTAAAGATGACAACAAATTAATGCAGAGTAGAGTTAAGCAACTTGAAAGTGATCAACAAGTTTTCATTAAGAGATTATATGACCTGGAAAAATGCACTAATAGGATAAATGATGAGCAAAGTAACAATACTATTATCATTTTGGGACTGCCTAAATCAGAACAAGTTGATCAACAAATACGGTCGGTATTTCAGTACTTCGAATGTGAGGGTGCAGAAAAATAAATAATTGACTACAAAGTTTTCACTACCAAAAACCACAATAATTTAGTACAAATTAAATTAAAGTATAAAGAAATGAAAATAAAAATATTTACTTCGAAGAAGAATAAGGGACCAATTAAATGTGCTGATCTTGGTTTTGAGGGTGAAAAGGATGCGTTTATTGGAGTTAGGGTATAGTTGGACAAATAGGTTGGGTTATATAAAGAATGCAGGGGTTCCTGCGTATATAAATGATTGCATTAATTATTCTTTTGAGTGCGTGGGGTTGGAAACTGCTGATGGATTAAAGATTAGTTTTACAATTGGCAAAGCTACATAGTGTAGATTTTCTAGAATTATATCGCCTTCTTGCATTTTCTGTTAATGCATTTCTTCAAGAACCGGATACTCTTTTAAGTGGTTTAAATGCTGATGTGATAATTATAATGGGGGATATTAATATTGATTTGCTTACTGACTCCAGTATTATAGCTGACTACTTATTTTTGATGGCAAGTTATGGCCTAGTTTAATCAACCAACTAGAATTTTTAATATTAGTATATCATGTCTTGATCATATTTTTCTTAGAGTTTCTGTGAGAAATAGTGACCTTCGCTGTAGAAAATCGCTAAATGACGGATCATTGCATGATCTTGTTTGGACTTATTTCTCCCAGTTCTAGTTTAATAAATATTTCTATTAAAATTGAAAAAATTTGATTTCGTCCGATTCGAAAACACGTTTGTCAATGAATCTTGGAATGAGATTTATTCTGTAGATGATATTAATTTAGCTTTAGAAAGATTTTATTCGATAATGAATCGTATATTTAATGAATGTAAGATGATCCTTCAGGTATCTAGGCATAAAAATAAGTTGCTTGCTTGGGTGAACTGCCATCTTTTAAAATTAATTCAATTGAAGAATAAATTAGGCACTTTGTCTCTCGCTCAAGTAATGATGGGATTCTAAAACGGTGCCTCAACCTTAAGAAATTAGTAAAACGTGAAAGTAGTACTTCTAAAAGTAGGTATTATCAAAACTTGTTATTGTTAAATTCTTCCGATGTTAAGAAACAATGTCAAGTGATTAACAATGCTGATGGTGATATAAAGGAGTAGAAGCAAAATATGTATTCTATTTTGATGATACTGGAGTGATTGTTGATGATCCATTAGCTGTTGCTAATGTTTTTGATCAGTTTTTTTAGGAAATTCCTATCCAAATTAAAAATAAAAACATTGTCACGCAGGACTACAAAGCTTATTCCTGTTTTCTTCAAATATTTCAAGTGGAAGTTTTTTTTTCTATCCTACTACACCTGATGAGATTTATAGCACTACCATTACTTTAAAGAATAGTTACGGTAACGGCCCTGATGGATTTTCCAATAGCTTAACCGATATAAATATGGCGATGTCAGGCACATTGATACAATACTTTCTGGGTGCTTTGATACGTATCAATGTGTACCGTGTGGTATATTCTACACCATTTATTTGATTTTTTTTTTTAAAGACAATGATCGTTCGTACAAGCTAAAAACAAAAAGAATATGCATAGACGAAAATGCCATAAGCTCTGCAATAACAGACCTGCTCGAAGGAGGACTGTCAATAAGAGGAGCAGCTGATAAATATAATTTAAAAGCACCTACTTTGCAACACCGGATAGAGAAAAAAAAGAAGAGTGAGGCAAATAATGAAGAACAAAAGGGATTTTCTTCCAAATATAGCTCAAATCAAGTGTTCACCGAAGCTCATGAAAAATCATTCAACGAATACATCATAAAATTGATTGATTGATTAAGATGTACGACCAAGCATTATAGCAAGATTCCCGGATGACGCCGAGCCCACCGTACACCCTTTTACACATAACAAAACCGAAGGACAGGAAAGCAATGCTAGATGGGAGAAACTCGACCCGATTACAGACACCCAAGCGATCGATAGTTAGTAAAATATGTAGTTAGTAAATATATAGTAAAATAGTCAGCATAAGACAACACAATTTCTAGATTACAGCTTCTTCACTCACTCCTTGTTGATCCTGGAAGGTTGATTTAAGCTGAAATTTAATTCTGAAACACAGGATTAATTTTAATCCCTATAATAATTGTTCAAAGTAATAATCCATTTTGGTTATACAGCCTATTTACTTATATATAAATATAAATATTTATTTAACGTTTCGATCGGTATTTCCGTTCATCATCAGAACAATCAAAGAGTAAAATTGTCGTCAATATTTTATCCAGCGAAAAACCGCAAACACACATGATCACATCAAAAATCTTCTCTTTCCTTTATATCCCCAAAGAAACAATGTTGGAAATACCGTTCGAAACGTTAAATAAATATTTATATTTATATATAAAAAAATAGGCTTTATAACCAAAATGGATTATTACTTTCAACAAACATAAACAGCCTAATAACCTCTATTTCCTATAATAATTATTAATTCTGGTACTAAATCTATATTTAAAATTAGCTTCTTTCTTAGTCAGGATTAATTTTAATCCCTATAATAACGATTAATTCTGGAACTAAGTTATATTCTGAAAATTAACTTATTAATCAGTAAACTAAGAAAGGAACCCTTTTAGATACTATTCATACTTATATTAAAACTAGGGGATACAGCCCGTCCTAGGACGGATATAATTTATATATAATGTTGATGTCAAGCGGCCACTGCCACCATCACCATTTGACCATTTGATATTTTTTAACCGTTATTTTTTAGCCAAGTAGAAATAACTCGAGACTAAAGGCTTTTAAGGATTATTGTACTTTAAATAGACCTTAAACCTAAAGAGTAAGGGCTCTTAAGGACGATTTTACATGCGTTGGGGCATCAAACAAAAAACCTTACAAACAGAGAAAAACATCAAAAAAATCGGGGTGGGCTGTGTCATCAACGCCGTAGGTGTTTTGCGTGATAACGTTTATAACATGTTGAGATTAAATATTTTAATTTAAACTAAATTATCTGCCATATTTTTTTATCTACAAATTAGCATCAGAATTACTCAAGTCAGATGGGGCATTCTCTCGCTATAGTGCGGTCAATCCCTGTAAATCGCTATTTTGTAGATTCAATTAAAATTAAAATTAATGTGTAGATTAATCATTTTAATTTAAAAAAATTAACCACCACTGTTTTTTTACGCAAAAATTGACTTCAGAAGTGCTCGGATCGGATGAGCCATTCTCTCACTACAGTTGTTGAAGGATTTAAATCGCGCGAAATCATTCGATAATATTATGAGTGAGGCATAAAGCCTAAGGACCAACCTTAGAAATCATACATTTAAATTAAAGGTAATGCTTACAGTTGATTAGTAATTGCCCACAACCAAGGGAACAATTTCTTGTCAATTTTCTGAACATGCAGTGTAAGATGTTATCACGTCAAAATATAAATTGAAAAACAAAACTAAAATGCCTTGGCCACAATCGAATCCTGGTCTTTAGCCGCTCTAGGTAGTCCAAAACATTTCTACTAAGCCATATCAACCTAATAGGGCAGGAGCCGTAGAGTAAAAAAATAAACGACAAGGTACACGGTTTCTCAATACGCGATTCAAAGGATAATAAAATTTCGAACTGAAACGTAAAAATAAAACAATATTTTTTGTTGACGATGTCCTTCAAATTGACTCTCAAAGTGGTAAGTGTCGTTGTTAAAAAACAACGACAAGGTACACGGATAGTTATTTGTCTAACATAATGTAGATCTCCAATTATAAAAAAAATCATTTTAGCGTCGAACAGTTTTTAGTGACCTTCAGTAAGAAAATGAGATTTGAAACAGGTGTTGTCGTTGTTAAAAAAAAACGACAAGGTACACGGCAAATTCGTAAGTCATTTGCAAGGTTTTAAGGCGAACTTCCCAAATATATACGTGGTTTTTATATAGGCGATGACAAAGATGGTTAATTTCACCAAAATTAGACAGAAATTGGTGTTTTTTCATTTATAATTATAAAGTATCGTTAATTCATTTTCTCTATTTCGGTTACAGTTTTCAATAATATATGAGGGAATTATGGTGTGTAGTTGAGAACATAGAATAAAGATGTATATATGTATGTTATGGTAAGTGTGCGTATTTACCGGTAACAGTTTGATGAAGGAAAATTTGGTTCTGGCCATACTTTTAAATTTTGGCCATATGACTTTCATGTATATGTATGTAAATACCAAATTTACAAAGGTGGCCTAGGAAATTTCTGGGGTGGTCAAACTGGTATAAATTTACATGTGAAAGTTTGGTAAAAGTGAGCTGAATGTACTATTTGAATGTACTATGAATTATCATAAGATATGAAATATAATATTTTTTATAATATATTAATATAATTACCATAAGATTTTGTTTAAATTTAGTTTAGTTTAAAACAATAAACAAATTAAAGTTTTCAAAAAAAAATTTAATTTAGCAACAATTGGTTTATAGTTAAAAAATATTGTCTTCCTCATCACTCGAATGTATGCCAATTTCATCATTCTCTTCGTCACTCTTTCATTTTCATCCAATATTTTATGTACATCAGTTGGTGTTTGAGTCACACCGAAACAGTAAAAATCTAGAGAGTTATCTTTCTCTATCCATCCATTATTTTGTGCTACGAAATGTGGTGGCTTGATATGCACAGCACTCTTCCAGGTGGCCGTTATGAAATTAACCATTTTAATTTTTTGGTATAAAACCGAGAAACAAGGGGGTAACATAGATGCATCAAATTCTAAAACACAATACATTATAATATATGTATAATAAAAGTAAAACTTGAGCATACAGACCTTTAACCCTCAGGGTACTGACTGGGTTACCGTAACCCAGACAGATTTTGAAAGTCGCGCCATTTGAAAGGAAGTGAAAGGTGGGGCTCCGGAGTGGGGGTAACAAATCTTTGTGGTAGTGTCTGTGTAAGCCGTGAATGACAGCCTCAGTCTGCGCTTGGTGCTCCAGTGGTACGAGTTAGAAAGTTGACCTCGGGTATTTCTCACCCAGTCAGTACTAAACGTTACAAAATCCGTATTTTCGGGAGACAGAATTTTTTATTTTTTTTTGGAGTTTTGGCTGGAGTAAAGTGTTTTGGTTTGTATTATTGTGTATCCTACCCTCAAAATTATGCTCTATGCTTATGTACAGTAGAATTCGCTTATAATGAACGGTTATAGGACAAATAATTTTGTTCATTATAAACGTGTGTTCATTTTAAACAAATGTTTGTTAAATTCTTTTATCCTTTTGCAATTTAAATCAAAATAACACTCAATTGAAAAGAATTGATTATGGAATGGAACTTGCGATGCAACTTGTTAAACCTGCGCTAGCTGCTAGACTAGCTACCCCTACGTTGCGAATAAAACTGCGCGGTATGATTGAAGATTTTTTGAAGGCGAAAGATTTACCAGAGGACATAGACATAAGACATGAATTTGTTGATAACAAAATGGCTAAACAAAAGCGCTGCAACTTGTGTCCGAGTTCTCTCGACCGCAAAACATTTTACAAGTGCCTCAAATGTAATAAGGCTATGTGCATAGACCGCATGTAGCCAAAATATGTTGCGAATGTGGAAATACAGTCTGATTTTGTTTTTTTTATATTTTGAACAATAAAACTTTCATTCAACAATCAATTTTGTTATTTATTTATATTACAGTCGTGCCTTGTTACGATAAATCAATCATGGAACGTTTTATCGCTATCCTAAAAAACGGGTGATTTCAAAGTTAAAAAAAAATATAGTTTTTGGAATGGATCAAAAAACTGATTCGGCCATTTTAAAGAACAACTTTTTAGCTTTAAAATGCAATAAGAAAAATTTCGATATTTTTTTTTTCACAAAGTTATGCAATTTAAAAAAAAAAGTGATTTTTCACAAAAAAAAATTTCAAAATGTTTAAATTTTTGAATGTATCTTTGTGTAAACAAATTATTCGATAAATCTATTAGCACCCTCGTATTTGTGACAAAATGGACTATCGATTAAAAAAAAAACGTTTCAATTGGCCAACTACAGCCCAAGATACAGCCAATCAAAGTTGCCGGGCTAGGCTAACCCATGTCAGTACTGAACGTGACTTTTTTATAGTCTGTACCCTGAGGGTTAATTTTGTTAAGTGGATTTTTATCCGAATATTTACAAAGTTTATTAAACAAAATAAACCTTAATTTATTTACCGATGTAACTGTAGGGTTGCCATACATCGAACACACAAAATTTTCTAGTTTTGAAGAAACATCCTCGTCCACTTCTTCAGATAAACCTAACGCCGAAAAAGATTCCTGATTTTGTTGCAGTAATTTAAATGGTTTTATTTTTCCTTTTCCATGAAATGCCGCTGAAATCACATCCAGTGAAAGCATGAAACGCTGGTAAAGATTTACAAAGCATACTTCCTAGATATTCATATAATTTGTGAAGTTCTATATATCTTAAAGAATTATTAAATACCCGCCCAACTTCCATATAAATTTTCAAATTTGCAACATATTTCCCAATACAACACGGAAAAAACTAGAGTTGTTACAACGAAAAAAACGGATTTTTAATTGAAGAAAATGTACTTTTTCTCCATTTAAAACTAAATTTTCTTATTTCTTTCGCGTTTTTCTTCATGTAAGATTTGTGTTTCTTGAAATGATAAAAAAATTCTTGAGTTAAAATTTGTTGCTTAATTGTAATCTGAGATTTAGTTTCTTGCATCTATAACTGCTCAAAATTCTTGATTGAAGAAAAAAACACAACGAATAGAGAAAAATACGATTGTTTTGTTTCCAATTTTTCTTGCAACTAGAAATTGACTCTTTTCTCAAACTATATTGTCCAATTTTCTTGGAATTGGTTATTCTAAAAATAAAAAAATTTCTTGATCAACACAAATGCAATTTCTTGATTCAAGAAACTATTCAAATGTTAAGGATAAGATTGAATTTTTTTTAAATCTAGAAATAGAACCTTTTCTCAAAATATAGGTATTATCCAATTTTCTTGAAATCATCCATTTAAAAAATTTAATACATATATTGAAATAAATAAATGAATTTCATAAAAGCATTTTTATGTTTTTATTCAAATTTAATTATTTATAGTTTGCAAACATTTGTGGAGAGTACTGTATGCAATGAGAGATTAAAGCGCTTTGCCCATAGGAAAACGAAAAACATGAAAATCGAAAAATTTGACAATTTTTAGCATCTTTTCGTTTTGCCTTGCCCATTACTAAACCGAAAAACTATTCTCGTTTGAAATTCCAGTATCAAAACTTGTATGTTTGTATCTGTGAATTAATTTTTTTTTAATTTATTGAAAAAGAAAAAGGAATTCTCAGAATAATATTAAAAAAGAAAAAAACATGCTCTTGTGTTTAGTTTAGTGTGTGAAGTTGGTATATCATTCATTTTTGTAGCCGATATTTTAAAATTATAACAGAATAAAAAATTATAACAGAAAAACAACACGAAAAATATTTTCGTGTACTTTTTCTGACAGAAAAAATTAAAATTTAATTTTCTGGGAATGTTAAATATTTTTTAATTATTTTCTAAATTAAAATATGTTTGTATTGTGTTTATGGACAAGTTTGAGAGCCTTTAAGCTATAATATGCTAAAGATTTTGTATTTATTGTAAAAAAAGTAAAATCCGTTTTCGTTTTCCTGTGGGCAAAGCGCTTAAGGCATTTTGTACACATTCTGCTAACTTTGTTCTTTTTTATAGCTGAAATAATTGGGTTACAATACATAACTACATAAGTAGGGTATCTAGAAATTTGATTAGCCGGTATAATAGTATGGTTCAGAATATGGAATAATTTGAAAATATAGTACAGCATTCCGAATAATTTAAATTATTTTTAATTAGGTGGCACAACAAGGAAAAATTTATTCTCTCTTCGAAACAACCAATTTGTCTATGTTATTCTTGAACTGAGAAAGAATATTCAATTGAAGAAACTATTTCTTAATAAATTCTATTAACAAGAAAACTATGATTTTACGTCTCTCAGGACAAGAAAACATTTTCTTCTCTTAAACGATCTTATTTAAAAATCACATTTTTCATTTGAACAAAAATTTCTTAATCTGAGAAAATATTTTTAAAACAAGAACTTATTTCATAATATGAAAAGCTTGTTTCTCAGAACAATAGAATAAAGTATTTCAACTAAGTTACCCTTTCTTGAAACGAGAAAATTATCGTTAAATTGTTATAATTGTATGTATATACCAGTATATAATGGATGTTCGTACGAAAAATAGAATTCTATCGCGAACCTTCAACAGTGAAAAACGTAAAATTTGTTTGTGATTTTGAAAGTGGGATATTGTGGAAATTTTCTTTTTGTTAAAAGTGAACAAACCTAGATTTTTAAACGGTGGTGTTTCCACTTCAAAGAAAGTGGTGTAAAGTGAAAACAGAAAAAAGATTTGTGGAAACATTTAAAAATGTGTTTAATATTTTCTCCTGCCTTGCTCGATATTCAAATGTCTCAAATGTTCAAAACATATGTAAGTATTTCTGTTATTAAATACAAGAGAATAACTTTAAAAAAATCCTATTTCCTTTGTTTTACAGAAAAAAGAAACTGCTAAAAATTATTGGAATTAATTATGTTGGCACAGAAGAAGGCAAAATATGAATTTATTATATGTAAAAAATTCAAATCTAACACATTTAAATCATTTGATTTACACTTCCAAATGGAATTAAAATATTTAAACCAAATTTATTATCTATTTAAAATCTACAAATTTTTTTGATTTAGTGAAACTTTTTGTAATAATGTTTGACAATTAAATTGGGATCACTACATTTGCCTGAAAAAAAAAATCCGGAAATTTTAAAATCCCGAATAGTTGAAAAGTAAAACTCCAGAAAAATAAAATCCCGAAAAAAAAATCTAGAAATTACCGGAAAAGCAATCCAGAAAAAAATCCAGAAAAAATATTTTGTTTAAAATCAATTAAAAAAATCAATTTTATTGGAATTTTTAGACTTACGTCCTCACTTGTAACATTTATGGTGCATCTATCAGTAGAAGCGATACGAGCGATACAATTCCTTTGATCTGTGTCTGCAAGGTTGACGAAGCATTTACGAAGCAATTAATCCATAAGTCGCTCGAATACATCCGTCGATACCATACTAACCCAACGAATTAAGCTAACCACAAAATAACTTGAAACATTTGTGGTAGAACTATCAGTAGAAGCGATATGAGCGATATGATTCCTTTGATCTGTGTCTGAAAGGTTGACGAAGCAATTTCCATTATCATAAATATTAAGAACTTTACGTAAAACCTCAAATTTGATAGACATTTTATAAATTTTAATTATAATTTGGCCCGCACTTTGATAATTATGTTTCTGGATTTTAGTTTTCTGGATTTTTGTTTTTCTGAATTTTTTTGTTTCTGGATTTTTTTTTCTGGATTTTTTTTTTCGGGATTTTCAGTTTCTGTATTATTTTTTTCTAGATAAGGTAGCCAACCCAATTAGATTCTTAGTTAAAAAACAAAAATTGAAATTTTGAACTTAACATTATATTACAACGAATATAAGCTTAGTTCTAAGTGAAAATTATTTATAAAATTTTAATTATTTATATTTAAATATCATATAATGAAACAAATAACAATCGAAATTATCTAATTTATATTTAAATATTTTCTGTATCTGATGGTGAAATAAAAAATACAAAAATAAATTGTCATATAATTGTATTATTTTAAACAACCATTTCACAAATTGAAGAAATATTACTGAAACGAAGAAATATTGCGTAACCACACCTGAAGAAATATTGCATTGTCACAAGAAAAGCGTTTCTCTAATGAAGAATATTCAAGTTCCCTGGAAGAAGAAAACCGATGCATACAAGAAAACGCAAACAATAGTTTTATAAATTGTTTTCTATGGTCAAGAAATAAGAAGTTTCTTATAAGAAATAAACGGATGCATACAAGAAAATCCAAACAATAGATTGGTAAATTTTTACTCTACTCAAGAAAATATGTGTTTTCCAGCAAGAAAATATATATTTACTTGCAGAAATTGCTACTTAAATAAAGAAACGAGATTTCACACCATAAAAATTTCTAGTTTTCAATCAAAAGAATCGGTTTCTACAAACAAACCGATTTTGTTAAACTTAAGAAATAAGAATAAACCACGAAGAAAACCATATTCTCTATGTAATCACGTTTTCTTGTATCAAGAATTTAGTTTTCTCATATCAAACAAATAAAGATTATTTTAATATTTTAGAAGAATTTCAAATTGAGAAACGTAAAGTTTGTGGTGAGAAAAATTTCGTTTAGCTGAAAAATGATGTACACATTTTCTTAAACTAATCCGTTTTTTCTTCATATTAGAAATTATTTTTTTCCGTGAATTATCATAATATCCGTATCTCTTGCTCGAACAACTACATTTTGTGACATGTTATTTATCTTGCTTAGATGAAATAAAATTTTGGCATCAGCTTCTTCATGCTCACAGTATAGAAATATTATATTTCATATCTTATGGTAATTCATAGTACATTCAAATAGTACATTCAGCTCACTTTTACCAAACTTTCACACGTAAATTTATACCAGTTTGACCACCCCAGAAATTTCCTAGACCACCTTTGTAAATTTGGTATTTACATACATATACATACATGAAAGTCATATGGCCAAAATTTAAAAGTATGGCCAGAACCAAATTTTCCTTCATCAAACTGTTACAGGTAAATACGCACACTTACCATTACATACATATATACATCTTTATTCTATGTTCTCAACTACACACCATAATTCCCTCATATATTATTGAAAACTGTAACCGAAATAGAGAAGATGAATTAACGATACTTTATAATTATATATGAAAAAACACCAATTTCTGTCTAATTTTGGTGAAATTAACCATCTTTGTCATCGCCTATATAAAAACCTATATACGTGGGAAGTTCGCCTTAAAACCTTGCAAATGACTTACGGACACGGAAAAAAATAATTTCTAATATGAAGAAAAAACGGATTAGTTCAAGAAAATTTGTACATCATTTTTCAGCTAAACGAAATTTTTCTCACCACAAACTTTACATTTCTCAATTTGAAATTCTGGTAAAATATTTAAATAATCTTTATTTGTTTGATATGAGAAAACTAATTTCTTGATACAAGAAAACGTGATTACATCGAGAATATGGTTTTTCTTCATGGTTAATTCTTATTTCTTAAGTTTAACAAAATCGGTTTAATTGTAGAAACCGATTCTTTTGATTGAAAACTAGAAACTTTTATGGTGAGAAATCTCGTTTCTCTATTTAAGTAGCATTTTCTGTAAATAAACAGGTATTTTCTTGCTGGAAAACACATATTTTCTTGAGTAGAGTGAACATTTACCAATTTAATGTTTGCGTTTTCTTGTATGCATCGGTTTTCTTCTTCCAGGGAACTTGAATATTCTTCACTAGAGAAACGCTTTTCTTGTGACAAAGCAATATTTCTTGGTTTCAGAAATATTTCTTCAATTTGTGAAATGGTTGGTTATAAAATAATACAATTATATGACAATTTATTTTTGTGTTTTTTTTATTTTACCATCAGATACAGAAAATATTTAAATACAAATTTGATAATTTCGATTGTTATTTATTTCATTATATTTAAATATAAATAATTATAATTTTATAAATAATTTTCACTTAGAACTAATATTATGATCGTTGTAATTTAATATTAAGTTTAGACTTTCAATTTTTGTTTTTTAACTAAGAATCTAATTATCAATCATTATTACAAAAAGTATCAATATATGTATGAAAAAAATTTGTAGATTTTAAATAGATAATAAATTTAGTTTTAATATTTTAATTCTATTTGGAAGTGTAAAACAAATGATTTTTATGTATGTTGTCTTTACATATAGTAAATTCATATATGCCTTTCTTCTGTGCCAACATAATTACTTGACTAGTCAAAAACTTTGTACTAATAAGAAAAAATTATTAGTAGTGTTTAGTATGCCAATAATTCTGAGCAGTTTCTTTTTTCTGTAAAATAAAGGTAATATGATTTTTTAAAGTATTTATTTATATTGTATTTAATAACAGAAATACTTATATATGTTTTCAACATCTGAGACCTTTGAATATCGAGCAAGGCGAGAGAAAATATTAACAACATTTTTAAATGTTTCTAGTTCCAGAAATCCTTTTTCTTTTGTCACTTTACATCACTTTGAAGTGGAAACACCACCGTTTAAAAAATCTAAATTTATTCACATTTAACAAAAGAAAGTTTTCACAAAATCCTACTTTCAAAATCACAAAACTTTTTGACGTTTCTCACTGTTGAAGGTTCGCGATAGAATGCTTTTTTTCGGTACAAACAACCATTATATAATGGTATTTATATACGTACAATTATAACAATTTAACCATAATTTTCTCGTCTCAAGAAAGGCTTACTTAGTTGAAATACTTTATTCTATTGATATGAGAAACAAGCTGTTCATATTATGAAATAGTTTCTTGAATTAAAAATATTTTCTCAGATTAAGAAATTTTTGTTCAAATGAAAAATGTGATTTTTAAATAAGATCGTTTAAGAGAAGAAAATGTTTTCTTGTCCTGAGAGACGTAAAATAATAGTTTTCTTGTTAAGAGAATTTATTAAGGAATAGTTTCTTCAATTGAATTTTTTTTTCTTAGTTCAAGAATAACATAAAAAAATTGCTTGTTTCGAAGAGAGAGTAAACTTTTCCTAATTAAAAATAATCTAAATTTTTCGGGATACTGTACTATATTTTCCAAATTATTCCATATTCTGAACCATACTTATACCGACTAATCAAATTTCGAAACATCCAACTTAGGTGTGTATTGTAACCTCATTATTTCAGCTATAAAAAAGAACAAAGTTAGCAGAATGTGTACAAGATGCTTTAATCTCTCATTGCATACTCCCCACAAATGTCTGCAAACTATAAATAATTAAATTTGAATAAAAAAATAAAATTGTTTTTACGAAAATCATTTATTTATTTCAATATATTAAATTTTTTAAATGGATGATTTCAAGCAAATTGGATAATACCTATATTTTGAGAAAAGATTCTATTTCTAGATTTAAGAAAAATTCAATATTATCAATAACATTTCAATAGTTTCTTGAAACAAGAAATTGCTTTTGTGTTGATCAAGAAAATTTTTAATTTTTAAAATAAGCAAATCCAAGAAAATTGGATAATATAGTTTGAGAAAACAGTCAGTTTCTAGTTGCAAGAAAAATTGGGAACAAAACATTCATATTTTTCTCCATTCGTTGTTTTTTTTTCTTCAATCAAAAATTTTGAGCAGGTATGGATGCAAGAAACTTAATCTCAGATTACAATTAAGCATCAAATGTTAACTCAAGAATTTTTTTATCATTTCAAGAAACACAAATCTTACATGAAGAAAAACTTGTCAGAAATAAGAAATTGGCTTTTAAATGGAGAAAAAGTACATTTTCTTCAATTAAAAATCAGTTTTCTTCGTTGTAACAAGTCTAGTTTTTTCCGTGAATTTGCCGTGTACCTTGTCGTTTTTTTTTAACAACGACAACACCTGTTTCAAATCTCATTTTCTTACTGAAGGTCACTAAAAACTATTCGACGCTAAAATGATTTTTTTTATAGTTGGAGATCTACATTATGTTAGTCAAATAACTAACCGTGTACCTTGTTGTTATTTTTTAACAACGACACTTACCACTTTGAGAGTCAATTTGAAGGACATCGTCAACAAAAAATATTGTTTTATTTTTACGTTTCAGTTCGAAATTTTATTATCCTTTGAATCGCTTATTGAGAAACTGTGTACCTTGTCGTTTATTTTTATTACTCTTATATTTCATTATCTTAGCATGCTTTGAAGTTTATGACAGAAAAAAAAATTTTACCGAAAAATTCTCATTGCTTACTAAAACTCATAATATAAAAGTTTTTAAATCACAAATTACTTATAATAAATTACGCCTTGTAACAGGACTGAAGGCCATGGATATGAGAATGTCTGTCACGGTCGCAAGCGTGTGATGTTCTCATACACAATTAAATCCAGCCAGTTAACAGAAATTAACCATTCAGATGCTCAGGCGGTCATGGATTGTCGGCTACAACTCAGGGTTTGGGGTGGTTGATTTCTGAACATCTAAATGATCCTTGATAGACCGCAAGGGGTAAGGAAATTAATAAAAAGGAAAAAGGAACACGAGGAAGAAAACGAAATGACCACCAACTAAAGACAACTCACCATATATGTACCATACTCACCTTGATTCCATCCCGATATACGTGCACTTATTAATGCATCCTAATTTAACTCACTTAATCACTATCACTAATCACGAATAAAAACGAAGCGAAAATACACATAAAGAAGAGAAATAAATAAAAACTAGGCAATTGAATTTTTCCCCATTTTTAACAATAATTTTTTTTATTTAGATAAAGAAAATAAAAATAAAAAAGAAAAACTAGATCACTACCCTCCACCGATAAAGAAAATAAAATAAAAAGAATAGTAAAATGAAATGAAAGTAAACTTAACTAATTTAACTATTATGAAAAGAAATAAAAATAAAAATATAAAAGTAAGATATAATATACAAAAAATAAACTTAACTAATTTTTACGCGCGTTGCGGATCCGATACGTGGAAAATGAAGTGACCACCATGGTGTTGATTTTACGGAGTGTAATGTAACTGATGTTGTTATTATTGGAATTTTATTATTTACTTGTATTATATAATCGTAGGTTATGGATATTATCGAAATTTTTGTTTATTATTTTATTATTTATGAACTTAGAAATTATGAATTAAAATTAACAGATAATTATTAACACTACTTTGACTGTTCTTTTTATGTTTTAATTTTATTATTGTTTTTATAAATCGTTAAATTCTTAATAAAAAAACAAATTTTATGATTATCCGTATCCGTAATAATGATCACTTAAAAAAAAAACACAGAAACTTAATTTTTAGAACTTAGAATTATTAAATTGTTTATATTCTAATTAATTAAATACAAATTTAATTATCACTTTTAACTTTAAACATGATTTGTCCATTCTTCACACAATATGGCCGCTTACAAACTATGGCCAAAATTTAATCTTAATTATTATAGAATTAATTATTTACAATATTAGCACTAATTTCATTAAAAATATGTATTTATTTAAACTCTATTATTATTATTATTATGATTTAAAACTATTTATTAATTATTATTATTTTATAATTTTGTTAGTTTAAATATTTTTCCATGACAACGTTTCGTTTTTAAAATTCAATTTTTAGTGACTTTTCCTTCGTTTTTTCGTTTTACATCACATCCGGCCTCTTCATCCATCTCCACCCCCCACCATTTCCATAATTTCCCAATAATTTGATTTCTATTATTTTATATACAATTGTTACCATAGCTTAATATTAAAATACAGGGAATTATTATAAATTTTTAGAATTGACCAAACTAAAACAGAAAAGAATTCAAGGGGTCCAGTTTATTCTAACTTTGAAGCTATTTATGCATGAAACGCAATAATTTCGTTACAGCCTTGCGCACTTTGCCTATTTGGATCATAAAATAAACGGCTGGCAATAATGA
Organism: Tipula helvola; assembly: GCA_963556165.1. Taxonomy (NCBI): domain Eukaryota; kingdom Metazoa; phylum Arthropoda; class Insecta; order Diptera; family Tipulidae; genus Tipula; species Tipula helvola. The sequence goes on from OY744482.1 coordinate 173,382,308, forward strand.
CGTCAAATGAGAGTGAACAGTTTTGTTTCATAATATTGTTGTGTGTAATTGAATCCAAAAATTAAATTAGATTAAATAAATAATGTAATGCGTCATATTTAATTGTTGTAATAACAACATAAATAATTGTCCATATAGTTTTCATTCTTTTCCAACAAATAAGAGATTGTTGAAAGCATGAATCCTATTTTGTAACAGGAAAGAAATATTCAACCATCATGCATCCATATTCAACCATAATACAACCATATATTATACATTTATTAGACAAATTCCTAATTTTTCATACATTTCCTTTGCATTGCAATATCTTACTTACAACTCTTAGTTGACGTAATGCGCAGTAAACTACGAAAATGAAATCCACGAAGGCGTAATCTTTTATAAGTGATTTGTGTTTTTAAATAATTTGTTGTAGTGTTTAATCGTAAACGAGGACCACGTATTTTCTTGTGTAATTAGTAATTAGCTACTGTAATAACTAAAAAGCGGAATGTTTAATTTAAAGTAAAATATTTGGTCATTACATGAATACTAAAAAAAAAAAAAAAAAAAAAAATTGGCTGAGAATCGAACCGAAGACCTTTGTCGCTCTAGTCCAGTGCGTTACCACTACGCCACAAACAATAAACTAACTCTTATTTTATTTGCATTGTTAAATTGTTCTAATATTTCAAAGCGTTCTACAGTGTCCTTAGCTATTAATAATAATAATAATGGGCCCGATTCAATGTAAATCTTCTATTTGTCTTTTCTTCTATTCTGCTATTATTTTTATGAGAACTAGATGCAATTTTCAAACTATTCAAAAGTTTATGTGGACTGTTTTTTGAATGGTATCGAGTTTTCCTTGAAATAATAGAAGAATAGAAGAAAAGAAAAATAGAAGATTTGCATTGAATCGGGCCCAATAACTGCACTCCTTATTTGTTCATCCTGGAATCCCAATATATCCAATCCGATCCGAAAATTACAATTTAACCCAAAAGTACTATTAAAAATGAAGCATTTTCGTGAACCTGTCAACCAATTAATTTCTAAAGTATGAATTCAGTATAGTAGTCATTCAATAAGGAACTAATTCTTTAAAGGTATTTTATTGTTTTATATGTTGAATGGTACCTAAACAATTATAAATCCACAAAGTGCTATTTAATTTAGGCTTGGACTTTTGAGAACTTGAAAACTGGGTAAATTTGGACACCTTATAAATTTTTAATTATAACTCAAAAACTATGCATTTATAAAGGGTGTTTTTTTAAGCCCGATAGAACTTGAAATTGTAAAAAAAAAAAAAAAATTAAATTTTTATGAAATATATACTCTGGCAGATCTCAGTATACTCTGGCAAATCATCATGAATAGACTCTTCTTCAAAAATAAGGCAAGGAATCGCGTTACGGTCAATGGAGATCGTTACCGCACCATGATCAATGATTTTTTCTTTGAAAATATGGATGATATTGATCCGGGCGAGATGTGGTTTCAACAGGACGGCGCTACGTGCCATACGCCGACCGCAACCATCAACTTATTAAAATCAAAATTTGGTGATAAGTTGATTTCGAGGAATGCAGTGACGGTTTATCGCTCTGAATTCTTACGGACAATACCGAATTTCGTGAAATTTTGACAGTAAGTAGGGAATAGCTCAAGGAACAAAAGTTATATAGTGCTGATGTATGCTTTTACCTTGGGGCGGATTCCACCCCTTCTAGAGGGTGGAAATTAGTACACTCAAAATAACTACAGAAATCGATAGAGGGATGAATTCTAAGCAAAAAATATCGTATGAAGTTTTTTCGATAAATCAATACTTTTCGAGTTATTCGCGATTGAAAATGTTGATTTTTCATATAAAAAATGCAACTTTTAGAGCGATTTTTCACGAATAACTCGAAAACCTTGAGTTTCATTAAAAAATCTTTTAGCACCAAAATAAAGATTATAAAATAACAAATTTATTGGTTTATTTTTATTTCTTTAGATGCAATACGAACCGGGTTCTGGCTCGTTGAAAGTGGCTGTCTGTTCGTCGAAAACTGAATTCAAGCCTTTCAACATTAAATAACGGAAAAACGACAAAATTTTGAAAAAAGCTTGTTAGATAATTTTTCAAGTACTTCAAAAGACCTTTAAAATTAGCTTTAGTAAAAGTCATTAGCATAACAACTTACAGAGTTATGATAAAAATAAAATGGTGATCTCGTTTTTCGGAGAAAAAATCAGCAATGAAACAAATGGTTTAACCGCAAGAATTGAAATTAAACGTAATTATAGTTACAATGTATAGTTACAATGTATTACAATGTGTTATAGTTACAATGTACTTAATTTACGTTATACAAATAGGTTCTAGAAGTTTGAGTGGTTTAGAATGTCTAGATTTGAAAAAAAGTTTGATTTAATTTTGAAAAAAAATTCTTTTTTTCACAATAACTCAAAAACTAAAGAAGATACGTACAAAATGCGAAAGCACAATAATTAATGGTTTTCTTGCAGAAAAATTTGTTATTTTTTTATTTCTCTAGGATAAAAATTAATTGAGATATCACCGTTTTAAGTTCGCATTTGAGTGCGAGGACCACCTTCTCCGAACCCATTAAACTCAAAAATCTCAAAAGCGAAGGCTTCACGGAAGTTCAACCTTACAGTCCTTGTAGCCCTTGAAATTCCTTACAAAATAGTTTTTAGAACATTTAGATATCTTTAAAATTAAGGAAGTTATCGTTAAAAAAACAACCGCGTTTTCAGTGAAATTTTCGGATTGCTCTCAAACATGCATTTTTTATGTGGAAAATCAACATTTTCAATCGCGAATAACTCGAAAAGTATTGATTTATCGAAAAAACTTCATACGATATTTTTTGCTTAGAATTCATCCCTCTATCGATTTCTGTGGTTATTTTTAGTGTACTAATTTTCACCCCTTAGAAGGGGTGGCATCCACCCCCAAGGTAAAAGCACGCGTTGGTACTATATAAATTTTGTTCCTTGAATTATTCCCTGCTTACTATCAAAATTTCACGAAAATCGGTATTGTCCGTAAGAATTCGGAGGTAATAACCTATTTTTACCGTCAATGACTGGACTACTGTCAATTGGCCTCCAAGGTCGTGCGATTTGACACCTCTCGATTATTTCCTGTGGGGCTACGTGAAGTCACTGGTTTATACTGATAAACCAGCAACAATTGGCGTCTTGGAGGCCAACATTGTTCGTGTTATTCGTGACATACGGTCAGCAGTGCTCGAAAAAGTACCCTTAAATTGGACGTCCATAATGCATTTCGTCAAGAACATTGCCCATATGCCCGAAATCATTTTCAAATATTAATTATTGATCTTTCGAATAAAAAAAAATTTTTGATTACAATTTAATTTTTTGGGTTATTTTTTACAATTTCAAGTTCTATCAATATCAATTTTCCAATGTTTTAAAAGTGCGATAAATCAAAGTGAATAATCTCAAACAGGTGAGTGTTATCGATATGTCTACAGTATTTTCGTTGTGATTTGGGGTGTCACATCGATTTACATATCAAAATCATGACGCATCACATTTCTTTTGGTTACTCCGAGAGTGGTCGTGATTTCCGGTTGTGGGCACTTAAATGTAACCGGTTGTGGGTACTCTTTATTCATTTAAAGCGTCTGTTTGACTGGAAAACTTTCAGGTATCATCGTTTATGCCGAGTAAAAATCTTACTCTCTTTGATGTTACCTTAAAAATTGGAAAAATTAAAATGTATTAATAGAAAATTAAACAGATAATGCGCAAAAGTTGAATAGAGCATAAATCGACTTAAGCCCTTTTAGTTCTCGAGCACAGTATAATCACAGGAAAAAAAAACATTTTTAACAGACTTCCGTCATGCCACTACAATTTGAAACTCTTATTAGTTTATTTGAGTAGTGAAATTTTTCTTATTAATATTTTGGATAAGTTATCATTAAAGTAGTCGATTATTGATAAGTTAAAACTTTTGGTTCAACAGAACTACGAAAAAACTTCAAACATATCGCTTATCAAAATATTATTTATTATTTATCATTTCGCGAATTGGTGAAACTTAATTTTGATAAGTGAGTGCTTATAACTTATTATAGCTCAATTAAATACTTATCAAATTTCAATTTGGTACACTGAGAGAAATGGTATTCTAATATTAAGAATAGGTTATTCTTAAATGCACAAATTTTAAATTGATAAAAATTTAAGAATATAGCGCACAACATCATGAATTATAATTACAATTTTAATCGAAATGAGAAATTTTTTGCATAATCATGCTTTTAAAAATTGATACTTATATACTCAATTTATTATAATGGTTAAATGATTAATTTAAATAATTTAATCTCTTTTTTTGGATTATTGATTTTGATTTCAGAATTATAAGATCAAATTACAGTTTTCACAAAATTGATAAAATTGTGCAGTAATAATTCTCAATTCAAGCAAAAATTTGGGAATCAAAATTGAGAAAATTGATTTCTTGAAACATTATTTTCTTATATGCATAATTTTAATGCATTTATTCTCGAATTTAACCCATTTGTGAATATTTTTGTTACCAGTACATTTATTATGATTATTATGCCGAATGCAATGGTTAAATCTTAAGTTCATCAATTTTTAATAATATACACGATTATTGAAACACATAGATATTATTTACATAGAATCAGAACTAAAAAGGAATGTAAGGGTATAATATCTATACATTGCACCTGAGAGCAATAAACCATTGTTCGAAACTACCATCTAATGGGATGACCAATGTTTTTAAATATTGTTTTCAGCGTACATTTTAATGTTAATAGTTATTTTCGCTTATTTTGGTAAATATGTAAATGAAAACGAAATATTTATAACATTTTGTTATACATATTATTACTTGAGGGCCATGTGGGCGTTCAAGCCACTCCGCACTGCGACCTTGTTATACATAAGTATCCCATTTTTGATGTATGCATATAAAATGAATATTTTTGAAAGTGTACGCCCATCAGGGGTGGCTCTACCATATAGGCGAACTACGTGGCAGCGTAGGGCGCTGAACTATTGTGGGCGCCTAAAAATACGGCCTTTATACTTTTTTTCCATTTTTTTATCAAATAAAATCTAAAATATAATATCCGTAATATATGATATTTGTTATTAGTTCAATATAAGGTCCGTCAATTAAAAAATAAAGCAAATTTACACATGCATAGACAAGTAGCATCACAAATTCATTTTGCGTGTAATCGCAACATTACCTCGCGGTAAAAAACTTCTCGTGTAACGGGAAAATGTTCCAAGGAAAAAAACTTAAATATTCATTCTGATATCCAACAATTACAGAATATGAAATTGTTTTTAGAGAACTTAAGGGGCGAGAGATAGTAGATGCTTCTGAGCTTACTGAAGAAATTGACTTTCCTGCGGAATTTGACCCAGAGCCAATTCGAATCGGTTAAAAAAAACAATTTTCATATGAAGGGCAAGATAATTTCATTTAAAACCCCCAGCAAAGATTTAAAGTGCATTTTTATTTTGCAGTCCTTTATACTGCTATCTCCGTTAATGATAGATTTAAGCAGATGTTAAATCTCGAGTCAGTTTTTTGATTTATTTTTGACATTCACAGCCTACAACAAGTAACAACACAGCACCTGTATGCATCGTGCACTAATCTTGAGAAAACATTAACTCATGAAGGCTCTAAAGACATCTAAACAGTGAATTTATGTAATGAGCTTCAATCTATCCACTCCACTGTTCTGGATAGGAAGAGGACGTGAGAATAAAATTAAAGTTATGTAACACGTATTTTGAGACGACAGGGAAAACTCGCTTAACGAATTTTAAATTGACGGTATCCAGACCAGAAGATTCCGATTTAACATTCCAAATGGCAGACTGTAAATCCTCGAGAGAAATATTTGAAAACGAAAATGAATTAGAGGACGCATTAGAGAACAAATCGACGGTACAACTGCCCGAGTTTAAACTAGAACAAAAATAACTATTGATATTATTGGGCTTAAACACCCCACCAGAACTACTCTTGCATCTGTCTAGGCCTAAATTACGAACATTACGCCAAAAAACCTCCGCCAAATTGTCCGATATTTATCTAAATATTTTTATCACCTTAAGAATATTTTTAACACTACCTATTTTTTTGCTTGGGTAGGGAGGGCGAAACAAAAAAGTTTGCCTATTGCCTATAGGGCGCGAGGATTACAAACATTTTTTTGAGCCATCCCTGACGCTCATTTTAATGACCCTACATAAGTTTAGTAAAGTATGGTAATACATTTTATGATACCTGTTTAATGAATCATCTAGAATCTGTAATTTTTACGAAAACATGTGAATTTTTATACAACGTTTAGCGATATTTTGTGAAGTTAGAATAATAGTTGGTTCATGAATTAATGCCTCTGAAATAATTAATCAATTTACTGAATTGGGTTATCAATATTTTATTAAACAAAAGACACCCAATAAATTGAAATCTCTTATTATAAGCCTCATTTCGAAGTACGAAATACGAATAAAATTTATGCGTGAATGATTTAAACAAGTAATATCACGTTGAACTGAATTAATTGTCCCATTTCATATTTTTTGACGGAACTGTTTGATCCCTATTTTATTATCAGATGAGTTGGCAAAAATTGGATGAAAAAATCTATAATTTACTGGAATATCCCATAAATTGCCACCTGTTATGCGAGTATTGCTTTCGCTACGAAAAATGAAAATACATATTCAACATAATACTTATATTTAAGAACATTAAATATTTAATACGCAAATTTTGAAATACATAACGTATTAATGTATTATTTAATCATAGTTAAAATTATATCGTGAACTTTATTTTTAATTCAAGTATAATAAGTTCAATATTATATCTATATATAAGCTATCTTCGAATTATACGAATCTCGAATTGTGCATAGTATTCTAAATTTAAGTATAGTTTTAGACAATTTAAATATATAAATTTAATAAATAAATAATAATTCATGCGTACTAATCTTAATATAAGAATAAATCCACAATTTGTGCATAGATTTACTGTCCTCTTCTTAATTTAAGAATAAAACCCATAATATCATAATAATTTATATTATGAGTTTAAGAATACTATTCTAGATAATAGAACTTGAAATTTTAAAATTACGACAATCCATATTACATTTTACCTGGTGTATTTTTTCAGTTTATCTTTAAATGTTTTACGAAACGGATGTGCCTACTAGTGTCTGTTGCGATTTTATAAATTTTTTTAAGTAACGTTTTTAAACGAGTGTCAATTTTAAGTGTTAAATAAAACAAAACTCTAATCATAAAAGTGAAAGTGAAGGTTCATTTAATATTGTGTTGATGATTTGATTTTTTATATGACCGGAGTTCTGTGCTAATAAAATAAATTTTTGAACGATAAAGACGTTTACTTGCCGTGGCAACAAAATTATTATTACTACAAACCAGCAACCTAATCACAAAGAAACGCGTCTGGGTCTTGATATAACAGATATAAAAACTGTGCCAGTCAACTTCGCAGTAAAGGGATATTCACAAGCCGCAAACGAAGAAGAAGCTCAAAATCTTCAGGTAATGTCTGACTTTTGTTAGAAACTAAACTTGCAATTTTACGAAATTTTGTCGTACTAAGAGTTTATGATTAAATTTTATTGAAAAAAGTTGTATGCGTTTTTCAGATACAAGTAAAACAAGCATTGAAATAACACTTCATGAAGACTATTCTCTGAATAAGAAGTGGTTAAATCTTTTTGATGAGCCCTGTGAAGTGGTCGAGTTAAAGTGGCAAAGTACTTTTAACGGACGGCGGCATGAATTGGACAGTTTACGGTCATCAATAGATAAATTAGTGAATTTTTTGAATGAGTGGAGCTTATTTAAATCCTCTAATGGGTTTAGAATGGTAAGTGAAAATTATTGTTTTCAAATACTATATAACACTAACACATTTTTTTTTTTCAATTCAGGTTGATATAGATTTTGAAAACCTTCATCATGAAAAAAGTACGCTGCTTTTATCTAAGTGGCCCCAATTTGCAAACAACGCATCAAGAGAAAAAATTATGATTAAAATATTTATTAATAAATTACGTAATATAAATGTATAAAACATACTTTTATGATATTTATAATAAAGAAAATTAAAAATTAAAGATATATTATGTATTTTATTTACTTTAAGATTATATTCTTAACGAAGTGTTGTGTTTATTGTCTTTTTGTTGTTACTCAGTTTATTTTTTCAGCTTATTATAGACAATTTGGGTAAAAAACTAAAACTGATTATATTCTTAAATAAAGAACCACTTTCTACTCAAATGAAGCTATTACATATGCACATTATATGAATTTTGGTCCCAAAATGAGAATTATAGTCTCAAATAATCTTAAAATTTTGTTCTCAAATGAAGCATAACCTCTATAAATTTGGTGAATTTTAGTTCCAAAATGTGAATTATAGTCTCAAATTAACATATGTTTTCTTCTCAAATGAAACCATACCAATACAAATTTTGTAAGTTTTAATCTCAAATTGTGAATTATATTCTTAAAATAAGTAGTGGTTTCTTCTCAAATGAAGCTAAATCTTTCAAATTTTGTGAATTTTAGTTCCAAAATAAAAATTATATTCTTATTTTAATATTAGTTTATTCTTAAATGAAGGTATACTGGTTAAAATTGTGGCAATATTAATCACATTATGAGAATTATAGTCTTAAATTGTATTAGTTTTTTCTCAAATGAAGTATTACCCGCTAAAATTCTCTTATTTTTGGTCAACATGAATATGAACTATACTTGATTCAAGTATAATTACAAACAATATGAAGAATAGAAATTTTGAAACAAGTACTATTGAAATAAAATGATAAAGAATAATACTTATTTGAAACATACTACTCTTAATTATAGAAAATTATATTCTGAAATTATGCAACATATTCATAAATAATGATTATAGAAAAAAAATATTGATAATTTTTAAACTTTAGATTTATCAGTTTTAAGAATATAATTCATGAACAATGGAACGTCGTTTGTTTAAACTATGATTAATCTTCTTAAATTCAACATTATTAAAAATCACAATTCATCGACGCATTTTTCAGGATTACGCTGTATTTGAGAATAATTACGCTTAGCGCACATTCGATCAGGTCTTATCCATAATTTCATGACTATACCGCTTGATATCAGCAGACTTTTCTCTCAGTGTACAACAGAAAATTATCAAACATGATGATAAGTTGATAAGTAATACTAATAAGTGATACCTACTTGGTGCAATAGGGCCCTGGTGTGATGAATGGTATGGAAACGTGTAAAGAGCATACACACATAACATACATACAGATTTTCATTTTTATTAGTATAGACAGACAAATAATTTGAATATCCTTCCCCTATTGCAATAATGTACTATTTTCAAAATTTGCTTTACATGATTTGATAAAAAGACGCACAGTTATCGTGCCCTAGTAGAACGCGGTTAAAAAACTTAATTCTATCAATTGCATTAGTGACAACTTTGAAAATGAAAATAAATCAAAGTTTCAAGTTAACAGCTAAAAATTAGAATTTCGATTAATTTTCGGAATTGATATACACTGCGCCAATTAAAAAACGGAACAGAAATTTTCTATGAAAAAATACCCAGATTTGAACGCTTGTATCTTGGTGAAATAACACCTTTCAGAAAAAAAAATTTGTTTCTAGTTGAAGGAAATTTTGTTTTCTTTTCGATTCTGGAAACCGTTTTATTTTCTTTTGTTTTTTTTGACTTTTTTGAGTAAAACAGAAGGTGTCTAAAAAAAATAAAAATTTGCTGCTGTTTGAAACTGTAGACGAACTTTCTCGATATTTGATTTAAAAATCCAAATCGGCCATTTTATAGAGAATTTAGAAACCTTGCAAAATGATACTAAGAAAATTTCTGTGCGGCCACTCTTTATCGAGTTATTGAAGTTTTAGTGTGTTAAAGTTTTAGTTTAAAGTGACTTAACATTTTATCGTAGAGTGCTAAGTTTACAAGAAAAAAAAAATTTACTTCTACGCTTTTTGATACGTTTTCTCTAAAACTTCAATAACTTTACAAGGAGTGGCTGCACAGAAATTTTCCTAGTATCATTTTGCAAGGTTTCTAAATTCTCTATAAAATGGCCGATTTGGGTTTTTGAATCAAATATCGAGCAAGTTCGTCTACAGTTTCAAACAGCAGCAAATTTTTATTTTTTTTAGACACCTTCTGTTTTACTCAAAAAAGTCATAAAAAAACAAAAGAAAATAAAACGGTTTCCAGTATCGAAAAGAAAACAAAATTTCCTTCAACTAGAAATAATTCGTTATATGAATTAAAACGTATTTCGTTTTATAACAAAAGTCCAAACAAAATATTTAAAGTCTCGAACCATTAATTTTTCACAAATACATTGCCGCAAAAGTCGGAATTGAGAGCTTAAAATTTGTGATGATTTTAAAGTCACAACTAATCTGCAAATCATGGTGCATTGACATCCGGTACCCAAAAGATAGAAGAACTTTTTCATATAAGTAATGCGAGAAGCTTAAATTCAGCAGATTAAAAGCAGGGTTAAAATTCAATTGGAGTACTTCAATAGTAGTTTTTATTTTAAATATAATTAGAAATACAGCAAGGCGCATTTGAATACAATTTCTCAAGTGAATTGAATAAAATCAAGACAAAAATAATTTGTTGGGTTCACCGCAATGCTTGCTTGTAAACCACATTTTTTAATTTTGCTCCCGGAGCTAAAACACATCAATTTTTTAAAGTTCCTACTCTCGAAATGAAAATGCGTTCTCTGTACCCAATGAAAAGGATCGAGTTCTGTCAATCTGTTGGCTAGAGATCTGCCTACGGTACCATGTTGTCACTGTTAATTGCTGATTATTTATAGGCGGTTGCGTCTCCAGGAAGAAAATATTGAATATGGGCATATGAGACGGAACTCCCATACTATAAAACCCTCGTTAAGAGGGCGACGGGAGATTTAAGAATCAAGCAATCAATTAAAAGGGGCCGGAGGAAGTGGGGTGGCGGGAAATATATAAAGGGTATAGATAACCAATTAAATAATATTAATTTCAGGATACCAAGGATTCTCGTGCCTGCGGGAAAAGTAATTAGTAATTAGTAGAAAAATATAAATACTAACAATTGATCGTCAAGGTGTTTGTAACCGGGCCGATCTCAATCCTATACTAATAATCCTATCCTATCTTCGTCGTACATTCAAAACCAATAAATCAATCATACCATTATACCATCAAAATATCATACCATCACACCACCATTCCATCATACCATCACCCCATTGTATAATTACCATCGTAACATTATTTAATCGCACCATCCTTCCTTTATTTATACCACCACACAAATACACCATCACAATGTCAATCACAACCAAAATCACAATCACAATCTCCATCACTATCATCATATCACCATCATCATTCCCCATTATGATTAACATCACCATCACCATTACCATCACTGTTAAAAATAATGATATACGTGTTGATTGTTTTTTACTTTGCCGTGAATATACAAACCACAGCTCAATCAGTGAAGTTTTAAAAATACCTCTTATAAATAGCGCCTCACAGGGGAGCATGAGGAAGGAGTAACAATTTTTGAAAACTAACCCCCCTGTGTTTTTCTCGACTGATAAAAAGTATTCGTGCAAAATTTGGAAGCAATCTCTCGAGTGGACCAAGAGCTTTTGTGAAACATAGATACATACATACTTTTCTTCTTTATATACATATGTTATATATGATAGATAAATATAAAATTACATTTGAAATTTTGTGGAGTAAGAATTTCTTAACCTAACTATTTTAACAAATAAATAAAAAAATGATGGTTTTATGCGGGTTAGATTAAATTCGAACATCTCTAATTGCAATAGTAGTAGAAAGGACAAGTCTGATTGAGTAACAACATGAGACTTCAAATGTTCATTTTCTGGCTCAGCTGACTCCAAAACGAGCAAATTCTCAAAAATCATTTTCCTTTTACAATAGGCAAAAATATAAAGCAACAATATGCAATCCACGATCTTACCGTTTACAAACATTTCTTTTAACATACGAATACACAATGTAGTTTTATAAGGATTATATCTGTTCGTATTTACCACTTCTGTTTCCATTATCAATAAAATGTTGGTTCGTAAAGCATCCTCAAAAAACTTAAATTCTACCGGAAAACCTTTATACACTCGTACTTATGAAATTTAATTTTTATTTTTAAGTTTTCGTGTACAATGAAAATTAATAATGAGAGAACTTTAAAAGCAAAACTCCTTCGTTTTTATATGACAAAAATTTTCAAGTTTCTTGTACAAAATCTGTGCGCCGCTTTTTTTTTTTTTTTAAAAAAGTTTTGCAATTTTTAGTTTTTATTTTGAAATTGCGAACGATAAAAATTTTCCTCCTCGAAAAGTTTGTTTGCCTATATACATAGTACATTGTTTTCGAAAAAGAATAATAAAAATTAAAATTGATTGCGCTTTACCAGAAAAATAATAATTTGTTTACTACAAAAGCTTACGAGAAAAATAATAGGGGCAGTGGAAAGTTTCAGTTTTTCCTAAAAAAACATTAAGTATGTTTAACACTTTACTTGCAAATTGTTGATTTTATTTATTTATGCAATCCTTCGTTACCTTTTGCCGTATTAAAACATTAAATTAAGCCGCTTACCACATTGGTTGCCTTTTGTTTGTTTCTATCAATAAAAACGATGTAACGTGTGTGTGTGTCTAACTCACCTGAAAGTAAATAAATAAAAAAAATGTAAATTGGTATTTTTGGCAAAAAACGTGTTTTATACACAACAAAACATGAAAATCAATATGGTGTTTTTTTCAAACTGAAACATTCCCACCATTATCATGATAAATTTGTAAAATCATTTCGAATTAATTAAATAAAATTGTATTATCATGGCGAAATTGAAAACCCGTACAAATTAAAATATAAATTTAAAATTCACAGCAACATCAAGAGCTTAAATTTATTATGAATATTTTAAATTTTATTTATTTTCCATTTTTTGCGGTAACTTTTTTTAAACGTACCCTTTTGGAATAAAATGAGTAATTGGTTTTCGTTATTCCAGTCCCAATACGAACTTTAAAATATTTTATGTATGAAGATATCAGATTTTTTTTTTTTTGTTGAAGGTCAACCTTTCCTATGTTCATCCTGTCTGACATTCAATGTTTAAAAAAAAAGGCTAGAAACAAATATTTTTTTGGAATTCTCTTGATATTTTTTAGGTTAAGAATAAAACATGGCATTTTCCTTTGTCTTTATGTACGTTTATGAGAATATGACAGTTACGAAAAAGTTGTAGAAGGTCATTGTGTTTTTAATTTTTATTTTTACCCTTTTGTGTTAACCACAAATATGTGTGTTTGGATGTAGGTATGTACACTCGTATATCAATATCACTTTTACATAATGTGTTATATAGACAGACATAATTGGTTTGTGGTTTGAAAACCAGAATGATAAAGTTTCGAGGATTTTTTTTTTTTTTCATTTTAACAAAAGAGTTATCGCCATTTTACCAAAGGTTGTTGGTAATTCACAAACAAGCTTTCAAATTAAATAAAATGGGTTAAAAGAAAAAAGTTTTGAAGAGCTTAACATTTTATTTACAAATTAATTCCACATTTTTAATTTAACCACCCTAAAGCATTTCAAAATATTTTTTAGGCTAAAAGATTGTTTTCTGTACTTTGATCAACTTTGTACTGGGGAATAAAACCTTTAACCTTATTATTACCTGGAATTTTGCTGCCTATTTTTTATTTTGTTTAATTTTGTTCTTACCCAACAAACTATAATCGAAAAATGTATACATTATGAGCGCACGCACTGTTACTTTATGGATACACATGCACCGGTACATTTCACAAGAATAATGCGAAATGTACGCGATTTGGGGAATGGTTATGTGCAAAGCTGAATGCATACTGAGCGCATGCTTTGTAACTCAAAGGCTTTCGTATTCACAAAAATGTAGCTGTAAGTATACATATACATTTTAGTTACATACGATACATTTTTTGTGATAATGCGAGTGTGCAATATGCATACATATACCTAACATTGCGACTGAAATTCTTTTTTGCGACAGGAAATTACGCAATTACACAGTCACAAAATATCCTCGCGTCATTCTGATTATACATGTGTAATTCACTTTCGTTTTACAGACTTTAGTAAATAATAATCAATGACTTTTATAATGTCCATATTTTGAGACTTTATATTTCATAAAACTATAATAAAATATTATTACTCTGACTATTAAAAAAAAATATTATTTATAAAAATTAATGCAATCACATATTTATAGTAAAAATAACCGTTCTACTTCTAAAAACATAAGGGGCTTCAAAATTATTCGTCATTAAAAAAAAAAATTATATTATTTTAAAAGAAAAGACATTTTTTAACCTAAAATAATCAGTGATTCGATATGCAACAACAAAATAAAATGGCGATATTATCAGAAATTAATTAGGTGCTAATAGTGCTTTAAATGTGCACTTAAAGTAAAAATATAACGTTCACGATGGCCATAATGACTTTATGTGAACATTTCCATGATAAAATTCTCAAAATTTCCCGAAATGGTACCGAAATGTAAACCAAAGGTGACAGTTTTGAATTACCGAAATGTTTTCACAATTTTAAAATTTTTGCGTACATTTAGTTACCAACCTTTTATAAATAAGGCAAAATGACATTGAAAAGCATGCATAAGATAAAAATTATCAATATTGACTTTACGCATACATTTCAGTGAGAAATTAGTCAAAATGGCACAAAATAATACCGAAACGTAGGTATGCGTTAGATGACAATTTCCAATTACTAAAATGTGTTTTGTAGTTTGCGACTTTATGCGAACATTTCAGTGATAAACCTTCCAAAATAATGCAAAATGATACTGAAATGTGTCCTTAAGGTGACAATTAACAAAATTTAAATGAATTTTATAATTTGCGACTGTAACGGAGATTTGCTGTTAAGTGTGTATTTATTCGGATCTTCTTTTTTGGAGTACATAAAAATTAATATTATACATTAAATAATAAAACCAGTCAAAATTTTAAAACGGCTTATCTATTCATTTAGACAGCGCTATGACGTCACTGACTGAAAATGTTGCTCTCAAATTGAACATCACCAACCAATAAGGCATCTTTTCATTAGCCCAAGCTCCAAAAAATATATAAAAATGCATAAAAACTTCGACTACATTGGGTGAATGGTGAACGTCATCGGTTTGGTTGCGAAACTTGTCATCTGTCCTTGAAGCACAATTAACTCCCGAAAACTCATATGTCGCCCTCTTTAATAATCGTATTCACCGATGACCTCGCATTTGTGACATCCATGGGAACTGTTATAATTCACTGTTCCTACAAATCAGTAAATTAGAAATTGAACTTTTAAGGCATCGTTAAATAGTTACCACATTTAATAAGAAATAAATATTTTACCTTTAATGAATGCTCTTGCTGGAGAATCACAATGATACAGCGGATGAATATGTGTACATATTTCGAAACCATTAACCTGAATCCAATATTCCCATTAGTCAAAATGTGTTTCGTTTCTTCAACAAATTGTTTTAAATATAATTGTAGTGGAGGTTTCTCTTCTCCGCAATAAACAGCAATTACCATAGGACGAAGCATCTGTGTCATTCCATCTATTATGGCTAAAATTGGCCAAAATTGGTACCTGGAGCTGTTGTATATCGGTAATCCATCAATGTTGAATGTCAATGAAATACTTCTAGGTTCTTTAATGTTGGCAAATATATTTTACAGGCAATTTTCCAAGCCATTGTACCAAAATTTACCGCTACCTATTGGCTTGACTTCATTGCTTCGAGGTGTTTTCAATAAACTTCGGCCATCCCGAGGTAACCATGAAAACTCAAATGTAATTAGTGTCCTCAGTAAATCATTCAATGCTTTATGCGTTATATGATAAGTTAATTAACATTTATCACTATCAACATGAAAATTTTCGATATTTTCATCGAAAAGTGCTTTTAATGTCCTCGTTACATTCACACTACTAGGCACATCACCATATATTGAAATCTAAATCTTCACAATTATTATGTTTTGCAGTTCCTCGAATTATTGAAGAACAATCAATTTCTTCTGTAATGACTGCATATACATTTGGAGCTGAAGAAGAACAACTTAAATCACTTGCATTATCTTCTTTTGTGAGAATTTCAGGATTGTTAACCTTTCGCAATCGTTTTAAACACTCCCGTTTCTGAATGCTAATTTGGTGATCCACTTTTCGATAGTAAGTACTGCTAAACTTAAAGTATTTCTTAACTTGTGTCATTTTGTTTAAAAATATTGATATTTTCACTTTAATAAACGTTTACGAAATGATAGTTCGTTCATGTTATTTTCAAATTTTAGTTAATGATGACCAGATCGAAGCAGGGAATTGCATACATTATAGTGACGAATTATTTAATATTCATGCTTGTGTAATCATTTAAGATTGAATACTAAAAAGCAATAATTTTCTGTGAAGCTACAACCAAATTGAAACCATATGTTTACAGTTAAGCTTCAGTGTTCTCATAAGTTGGTAAAAGCATGATTATTGGTGACATTGTATGCGTACATTACGGTTGTGATGCAACCAAACCTACGAATTTTTTAATAAAAAAATATGAAACCAAATATAACCTTCTTGAAGTCATAAGTACTTATTTAGTTTTACAAATCACTCTTTAGTCACCGTAAAGTCGCCGTATTTTCTTATTGAGAGCAAAATAATACTAAGTTCTTAAATTTGTGTATGCTTATGTAGGTACGGGTTTGGTTAGTTGGGTAATTTGTTACCAAACTCTGAAAGACAGTGAACAAACTAATGTAGCTCATAGGGAGAATGTGGTTGAATTTCCGTTAGATGATCTTCATCAATGTCACACAAGAATTTGATTAGCAATATTCAACAAATACTCGCATCAGTTTATAGCTGTAAAAGGCAAATATGGTTGAATTCATACCAGTTGAAATGTTATTCTCACTTGTCTAAGGTGTATTCTGCTATTCTACTTAATGCGACAGATATGCTTCGGTCGGGAACTTGTGACTGAGCGACTTGGCCAACTAAGATGCGACTGAGATGCAGCTACTCAGATGGTTGATTATGAAAATCAACCATCTGAGTAGCTCCGTCTCAGTCACACCTTAGTTGGCTAAGTTTATAGTGGCGCCCAATGCTGGTCCAATACTGGCCCAATACAATCTTTCGCTGTTGATACGCTGCCAAGTACGAAATATTTCCGGTAACATTACGAGCAAAATTACCCAATTACAATAATAGATATTGTAAGAGCTCATCCAGCAGCATTAAGATGTTCAAAATGTGAGGTCAAACTGTGCTGCGATAAATTCAAGCAAACCAAAAGTCAGCTTAAATTAATTTCTGAAGAGGATGAGTTTAAAGATGATACAATCACAGAGTTAGTGACCAAGGTGTTAGAAACCAGTAGTCTTAGCACAAACATTTAACGCTCGCCAGAAACTTTTAAGTTATCTACAAGACATTCGTACCAAACGTACGTTTCTGAAATGGAAAATTCGTTAAAGCGCAGGTTTTCGAATATTCCGCAGAAAAGCCACTGGCACTTACTGAAGAAAACCATGCCAGTGAGAGCACAAAGGAAGCAAAACACCATAATCCACTAGCACTTTAGCCGACTATAGAAAGAAATCCATCAATTAACTGAGATTAAAGCTTGGATTTATTCGTTGACAGGATATTATATCAACATTTAAGCCTTTCAGACGTATCACAACAAAATAAATTTAACCACGTTGCTCCATTAGCTTCTTCTGAGCAAAAGGCTCAGGCTAATTTCAACCCAAATTTACCTCCACCGTGCTATAGAAAATTATATAACATAATGTAAAATGTTAGACAATCAATTGAACGAAGGAAATTAAGACTTTAGGAAACAATACTGGATTTTTAACACAGACTAAGAAAACAGACCGTTGCTTTACTAACACCAATGTCAGATGATGAGCTTATAAAGCTGATATGCCGAAGCTTGTGTGGAGAATTGCAAGCAAAATTTGCCGGATATCAATTTGTGGAAGTAGGAGAAATGATAAGTAAATGTGTGACTGTAGAGGAAACCTGGAACCGATTAGGATCCCTGAAATATATAAGCAAGCTAGACCGCGACAAGTCAACGAGTTGGAGGCGATCGGTGATAAAAATTGCGATGTAGCCTTTGGCTAAATCCATGCTGAGCAACCTCGACACTTTGATTCTGCAAAGCAAATCTAACTTTTAAAAGACATTTTCATCAAATGCATTGCGACAAGAAATGCAGCTGACGATAATCATGGATCAACTTAAATGTTTTTCAATAATTGAGCCTTTACGTTCCGCGCCTCAGCTGCGAAAGTGAGCCGGTCTTTGGAACGAAACATTTTTCAGTTGTTTGGCGTACATAACAAATTCAGATAATGCTTCGCAGCTTAAATTTGTAATATTAGACAAACTGCTCCATTTAGACGAGATTGCAGGTGCCTTAAGGAATGTTTACTATACACAGCTACATGGTTCTCGCCTCATTATTTGATATTTGAGCAACTTAAGCTTGAACATGAGTCAATATATGAATTACTTCGGAAACTAAAGTCACTAGAAGGTGGGAATGTAGAAATTTCATCACCATCTGATCGCTTGAGCTTAGTCCAGGATACATTCTGCGGAACCTTTAAAAAAGCATATGAATGTAACAATTCAAACATAACCTACGGAGTCGGACACATTTACTTCCGCGGCGATATTGAAAGAGGCACAACAATTTCTGTAAGGGTAATCAATTATGAATTGAACTGCTTAATTCAGCGAAATCACAACAGGATGGAGCGCGAAATAGATACCAAAAAATGATAAAATGAACTCTCAGTTTTTGATGGAGCCACACATATGTTATCAAAGTCATAATAGTGGAATCGGAAAGCAGCAGAAATTAGAGGTACGGGAAATTAGCTTTAAAACTACAAATTCGCCCAATGGTGTTGAAGCTCGTGTTTCATCCTTACCTAAGTAACGTAATCTACTGCCAACCAAAACTTTATGACAAACAGCGGGCTTTACTAGGGAACAGTTGCTCGTCTATTGAAATATTCTCGTGAGGTTTATAACATCGTTGGTGTATAAATTAATTCCATATTTCGGATACCATTGCATATTTTTCGATGCGTAAACATTTAGAAGATCGTTCCTTTTTTTATCAAATTGGACGAATCGAGGAATTTGTATGAATTCATCTCTGGGCGTTGTATTCGAAAAAAAGCTGGTCCCCATTCCCTAGACCACAAATAAAAAGCATTTAGAGAATTTTCTTGATACGTTCCCCGAGCGTCCCCAATAAACTCAGGTAACTTGGTGGTTGAAATGTTCCATTTTTTTTTCAAAACAGGACGGGCTTCTTCTTCGGTATAACTCTTAATATGTTCTATCATGTTTTTGGTTATAATCAAATGAAAAGCACTGCTTACATTACCTTCCTTCATATTTCGTTTTGCGTAGCCAGTTGGCCCAGCTATGTCTTTGAAGATTTTGTGGACAGGGGATCGATCACTAGATCCGCCTACTTCCAATTTCGTCCAAATTGTTCCATCGGCCGCTATTCTGTTCCACAGAATGCATCCGAATTTTGAGACGATCTTGGAATACTTGTCTCATTCCCATTCTCATAATCAGATATTAGCAACCAAAATTTTCAAAATCTCTTCACACTCTGACTGCAATTCACACTGCGTTTCATTCTTTCTATTGTTGCTTATTTATTTCATTTGAGATTATGGGATCGAGGTATTCTCGAATTCTCGATGTATTCCGATTTATTACTGTTGTAATTTTTGCATGGTTAAAACTAATTTAGTAAAAATTTTATTAACATTACGATCGTGTCAAATTGACGCATACCTATCCGTAGAAATAGGTATACCACATAGAGAATTTCAATATTACAACACTTTTAAAGAAAATATACTGTAATAAAGCATCAAACAGATAAGGGGCGCTAACAGCGGCGCTAATTTAGAATACATGGATTTCCATAAGAAAGAACAGATAGAGCGGCGCTAAACTCGCAAAGTTTTTATTTTTTGAAGCGATGAATGACATTTAGGTTTGTTGTTGTCGCTTTTATAGTAAATGCGTGGAAACTCGTAATTTTAGCTGAAATATACATCCAAATTGGCATAAGAGAAAGACTGTGTCATGTGTGTCACTACACCACAAGCCAATCATGTTTCTCACAAAATTTTACAAATTGATCCAAATTAATTCGCACAGTGTACCTTTTTATTGTTAGAAACATTTTAGAAATGCGAAAGGTACATTTTTATAGCAACGTGGTATCCCAGTTGCCCAAAAAATGTAGTTAGCGCTGCGAAAAATAAAAGGTTTCGATAAAAATAAAAAGAAAAACTGGAAAAATAAACCCGAATACGGTTGTATGTGCAAAGAATAAAATAGAATGTATGTATATTGAAATTAAATAAATTTAATTCAATTATAAATAAAATTAATTGCAATTAAGTGTTTATGAATCTAGCGAATTAAGTGGTGCTGTGCGAATAGAGCGCAACGCCAACAAATATACACTTCTCTGTGTACCTAACTTCCACACTAAACGGAACGTTAGTAGGTCACGCATCACACGAACACGCTAAAAAGTGGTGACCCGACGTGATCACGGTACTGCCACTTAGTACCCGTAGTCCTAATTAATTCAATAAAGTGCAGTACGCGTATTAGCCTCAGGCCAAGGAAAATCCGGCATGAAATTGGCGAACTAATTGAGTCGCACTAATTGAACGCTACATCCAGCTAACACCAACCCGGCTATAGAAATTAAGCATCCATCAATAGGCCACCGAAAGGCCTCATAAAATATTTGAATATTGTAACGGAATACATCATAAAGAAATTCATCGTAACGGAATACATCGTAAGGGAAGATTGTTGCCATTCCACCGACCGAGAAGACATTACCTCCTGTAGCAGTGTGGCCGTGGACGATATCTGTAAGTACCTTCGCATTTTGAATTAATATTTCAATAATTCAATAAAGTGGTACAATGTGCGAATTTACATTTTTTTTTTTTTTTTTTTTTTTTTCGCTGGCGCTACATCCCATAGAGGGATTTGGCCGCTTCAAGATGAAGTTTCGTAATCGTTTTTTCAACGGATAATGAGTGATTAATTCATTAATCCTACATTAACCAGCCGTGATTTTTTCATCACCCGCCGGGAATCGAACCCGAAACCTCCGGAGCTTAAAGCAAGCATGCTAACAACTGTGCCACCGGGGCGGTAAATTTACATTTACATTTTGGTTTATCTCTATCCTTTTTTTGCTTTTCTGTTTTCTTTTCAGTCGCGTGGCTTCTGGTGTAGAGGTACCCACGCCCCACCCTCCTCTAGACGTGTCAAACGATTCCGCGGTTGAAAATAATGCGGACGGTACAGTTACCTTAACCCATACGCAGTTACGTAACCTGATAGAGGAACAAGTTCGTTCCATCGTAGCATCCCAAAACCTAAACTTTTGTTCTGCAAGTGCCTCTGGTGCACCTTCTGGTTCTGGTACGACGCATAGTAGGGCGAATTCCGCAACAATGCACGAGTCAGCTGGGGCGATACAGCCCAGTTTTATCGCGCTTGTCGGATCAAACCACCGCAACCGTTATACCACCAAAACCCTGCAGTATGGTTCGAAGTATTGGAGCAACAATTCAAAGTTTCCAACATCAAAAGCGAGGCAACTATGTATTCTCACGCAGTGGGAGCTCTTGACGCCCGTTTACATGACACGTTCGCCGGTTTGATAACACGTGATAAAGGTAATTTACCTTACTCCATATTAAAACGTGAAGTGATAAATTGCACAACGTACTGCATGGGCTTACCCTAGGCGACAATTATTAGCCAGGTTCAGGCTCAACGCCGGTACTAATTTTAATGATGAATCCATAAGGCAACTATGGATGAAACGGTTACCCAACCAGGTCCAAATGGTGTTAACCCTTGGTGCAACCACCGAAAAGTGTTGGTCTCGACGACCGTTTCCACAATTTCGAAAGGCAAATAATGTCGGAAATATCAGCCTTAATGAAGCAATCACACAGAAGTCGAGAACGCAGTCGTACATCCGATCAATGCTACCCAAGGTCCGCATCCCGAGCTAATAAACCAGAAGAGGGACATTGTTTCTACCACAGGAAATTCGGAGACAAGGCGCTAACATGTGTATCTTCCTGCAAACGACACGAAGAATTCATTAAAAATGCACAGGCGAACCCAAAAAACTAATTTCATCATCCCGCATAGCGACCTGCGACGATGAAACAAAATCTAGTCGCCTATTAATAACAGAAATAAATACCAAACGCAAATTCCTAATAGACAAAGGTGCGGATGTTTCCGTGATTCCATCGGGCTCCAATAACAAAAACCTAAATCTACATAGCACCGGAATTCAATTTATTTGCAGCCAATGGTACACGCGTTCGAGCATACGGATCAAAAGCACTCACAATCTCGGATTACGAAGAAATTATACATGGAAATTCATCATCGCCGATATCTCCATGCCAATAATAGGAGCCGATTTCCTAAAAAGTACCGGCATCGTGGTTGATATACAGCGACAACGTATTATAAACCCGATGACCACATTATTCACAATAGGCTCGATAACCATGAATTCGGAACCAGCATACAGCTAATTAGTAAGTTTGAAGGAATAACACGTGAAAATCTAAATTTGACCACCGTGAAACACAGCGTGACGAACAATTTGGAAACTGGCGGACCTCCGTTAGCTTGTAAATCACGAAGATTAGCCCCGGACAAACTACAAATTGCAAAAATGCACTTCGAAGAGATGATGTCATAAGGGATATGTCGGCCCAGCAAAAGCGCATGGTCCAGCCCACTACATTTGGTGTTGAAAAATAATGGCGATTGGCGCCCATGTGGCGATTACAGGTCACTGAATAATGTAACCATTTCCGACCGATAGCCCGTACCCCACCTCCAGGATTTCGCGGTTCAATTATACGGTCTTTTCGACGCTAGACATGATACGTGCCTACCACCAGGTACCTATTGAACCCTGCGAAATTCCCAAAACTGTTATAACTACACCTTTCGGATTATTCGAGTTTACTCGGATGACATTCGGTCTCCGAAATGCAGCACAATCTTTCCAACGACTGATACATTCAGTTTTTGCCGGGCTAGATTTTTGCTACGTATATCTTAATAGCATACATATTAATAGTTAAATAGACGACATATTAATAGCATCCAAAACATACGACAAGATTGTCAGAACACGGTCTAGTGTTAAACATCGGCAAATGTGTATTCGCCAAACCGAAAATCAATATTTTAGGACATGCAGTCAACGCACAAGACATACTACCATCATCAGAACGAGTGCAAGCTATCGCAAACATAGAAAGGCCGAACGCAGGGATGTAAGGGATATGGCAAAAAATTGTATAAATTGTCAAAAAGCAAAAATCCACAGGCACACCAAATCACCAACAGGTAGCTACAACAATCTACTATCAGTCGGTTCTCGGAAGTGCACCTAGACATCGTTGGTCCGTTACCAATATCAAATAATCAGCGATATTGTGTTACATTGATAGATCGGTACACACGTTGGGTCGAAGCCATTCCAGTTCCAGACATAGTGGTATCAACAGTAGCTTGGGCAGTGTACTCAGTCTGGATTGCTAGATTCGGCGTGCCCGAATTCATTGTGACCGACCAGGGATCGTAATTCGGGTCGCAGCTATTCGCCGAATTGTCCGCATTCATTCGTTCACCACCACAATTTATCAAGCAACACATTTACTCATCCTTTCCCGCGACATACTCAAACACATATGTCAGCGCTCTCGTGTGCCTTTCATACCCTCGCAACAACCCAACCGCAACCGCTCAACCAACAAACACTCGCAAACATAATTCATCCAAGTCACGCGGTACAAAAATGCGGTGCAACAAAAGACAGACGTAACGCTAACAAATTCATTTTCATTCATCCTGTCCAAATTTCGTTTTACTCGTGTACATACACATTCAGCCGGTTCGCTTTCATATACGCACGCATCTCACCCAGTGGAATAATTATAATAATAATAATAATAAAATTAATATAAACTTAATATATACCTTCTCGTACGCGTCATATGGTGGTGAATTTTAATAACAAAAAGTGTAATCAATTTATGCAATTTAGTTAAATAATAAAATTTGTGAATTTATAATATCTTTATAAACGAAACGTGTTTTTATTTAACTCAACTAATTTTGGGTGCAAGTGAACAGTACGTGCACTTAATAGATTGAAAGATGGCACCGAACACTAAAGGCGGCCATATTGAGCTACGATAGAACGGATTGGACGATGATATTACCACCAATACTACTTGGGTTAAGAAC
Source organism: Tipula helvola (assembly GCA_963556165.1). Lineage (NCBI taxonomy): Eukaryota > Metazoa > Arthropoda > Insecta > Diptera > Tipulidae > Tipula > Tipula helvola. The sequence goes on from OY744482.1 coordinate 173,406,944, forward strand.
AGCATTCCGCGAGGATTTACCGATGACATCAGCAGAACTAGTGTACGGCAGTACCATACGTATACCGGGTCAATTTTTTTTTTTTTTTTTCGCTGGCGCTACATCCCATAGAGGGATTTGGCCGCTTCATATTGAAGTTTCGTAATCATTTTTTTAACAGATAATGAGTGATTAATTCATTGATCCTACATTAACCAGCCGTGATTTTTTCATCACCCGCCGGGAATCGAACCCGGGACCTCCGGGGCTTGAAGCAAGCATGCTAACAACTATGCCACCGAGGCGGCAAATACTACTATAATACTACTTGGGTTAAGAACAGCATTCCGCGGGATTTACAGATGACATCAGCAGAACTAGTGTACGGCAGTACCATACGTATATACCGGGTCAATTCCTAGACACAAAAAAAAACCAGCATACCTCAAACGGAATTCATAAAAACACTTAAAGACCACATCAAGGAATTCACACCCAAGCCAGCATCAAGACACAGCCAGGATAAAGTATTCGTAAGTGAAGAATTACACACCTGCAGTCACGTCTTCGTAAGAACAGACGTGGTACGCAAAGCGTTACAACCACCATACACTGGGCCATACCAAGTAACACAACGCTATGAAAAAAATTTCGATATCCACATCAACGGCAAGAAGAAAAAGTTATCGGGAAAATTCGGAAGTTTTATTACCAGAGGGTGCATTAAGCGGAAAACACAGTCCAAGCACGAGCAATAACGGTCAAATCTCCACACCAAGACAGAAAGTCACATTCAATCTAGACACCCCGCAGTATGTCCAACAAAACATTATAAGTGTACTTTTATTTCTTCTAAACAATTAAAAATCCATACGGGAATATATTCCCGGCCTAGGCCAGAAAAAATATTCTCGTACTATTATTACTTGTTGCTTAGCAACAAATACAACCAGAACCATCTTGATGTGAATAGAGCCGGCATGTGAAAAATGAACTTAAAATAAGGGATATAGAAACACTAAAAATTCATTTATTTTCATAGTGTTTATATGAAAAAACGCGATTTCGATTGACGATAAAATATGAATTAAAAGTTAAACCCAGTTAAATAATTTTTGAAGAAATCGCTAACAAACAACTCAATGTCTTACTCATTTGAAACACAGATTCTTAAATTTCCCCATTTTCCAGCAATAATCAAAATAAAATAAGGGAAATTAAATTAAAAAACATTCTACAACAACAACAATGTGTATCAAAAAGAGTAAATTCAGTTTAATGACGACATCATATCTCCACATCTAAACCCAATGGTAAGAAAAAGACAACACGTCTCCGCTCAACAATCAAAATTTAAAAAAAATCAAAAAGAGCCAAACAGAATAAATTAAATCATTACAAGAGTGCGAAAAAAACAAAACATCAAAACAATCTAGCATGCTTTGCAAATTCAAAATAACTATAGAAACATATTTGAATTCAAATTGGAATGGAGGCAATGAAAGAGATGATTATTGTTTATGACAATATATTATAAAATGTTGATGACGTATATATTACAAAAACAACAATATTTAAAATTTCAAAAGTATCTTATTTTTCATGGCGATTTTCACTAAGAAATAAACATTTTAAAGACTTGATTTTTCAATCAAATAATATTACATGTTTCATGAACATTTTCATATAAAAACAAAACAAAAGCTCATATTTCTAATAAACTAAAACTGTAAATGAAAATAACCGTTTTCCCATATAAGTTCATAGTAAAGAAAAAAATGTATGTACCTTATTTTAAGCTTAGTAAAAAATACAGTCGATACTGGAGGCTCTTATTTATACAGTAGGCTCTGATACAACATACTGGAATCATGAGCTTTTCGTTTCGAAAAAACAATGGAAACATATATTTTTTTCTACGATCGGAGAAAAATAAATTTAATACAATTATAAATAAAATTAATTGCAATTAAGTGTTTATGAATCTAGCGAATTAAGTGGTGCTGTGTGAATAGAGCGCAACGCCAACAACTACACTTCTCTGTGTACCTAGTGTCGATAGACACGCGTGGCCTAACGTCCACACTAAACGGAACATCAGTAGGTCACGCATCATACGACCACGCTAAAAGACAATTTGTAAAACAAATCTAAATTTGAATTTAAATTTGGTAGTAATAAATCATTAAACAAATATTTGTTTATGAAAATATATATTTTTTTTTTTTATTTTTTTTTTTATTTCTCTATTTGCTTTGGTCACATATTACTATCCACAAGACCTACAACAAAGTTGTGTGTATTTATTTGTTATAATTCAAATGTCAAAAATTATTAATGTTATAATTTAAAAGTGTTATACATTGTAAGTGTTATAAATTCAAAAGTGTTTCAATTTGCCCATGAAGCCTTGTTCCGTTCAGTTTTCCTTATAGTTCATAAATCATAACCAATTTCTTTTAGGTAGCTACATAATAGGCTGTAGTTTCCAGTGTTCTCCGATTTCAGTATGTCGATTAAATTGTTGTTTTTTATTAATGCGTATTTCTCTCTGATGTTGTTATATTTTGTACATTTTTCAAATATGTGTTCATTATCTTCTATTTCATTGCATGTTTCATATAAGTTATCGGTTTCCAATCCAACTACTTTTTTTGAATTTTTTATTTTTAGCGTGATCTGCTCTTATTCGGTTTATTTGTCTGATGTTGTATGAACTTAATGTGCTTTTATGAAACCATGGTTTTCTTGGTGGGGTATTATTAATTTGTTTGTTATATTTTCCAATTATTGTTGTCCATCTGTTATGGTATTGTTCCCATTCCTTTCTTATTGTTTCTTTTATTAGTTCATGAGCATCTTCTATTGTAATTTGGTTATCAATTATTTTATCTGGTTCATCTATTGCTGCTTTTGCCAAGTAGTCTGCTTTTTCGTTTCCTATTATACCTATGTGTGCTGGTATCCATTGTATTATAATTTGTATGTTATCGTTATTTATTGCTAGGTCTAATATTTCTTTTTCATATGCTTTGTAGTTTCTGCTATCGATAACTTTTTTTATAGATAAACAGCTGCTTTTAGAATCAATTAATACTAAGATGTTGGTTAATCCAGATTGTATTGCTTCTTGGATTGCCGTTTTTATTGCTATTGTTTCTATAGACTTGATTGTTGCATGGTTTTGTAATCTTATTTTCATATTTGTGTTTGTTTGTTTAAAAAATAGTCCTATACCTCCTTTGCATTCTTTTAAAGAGCCATCTGTGTACATCTCCTGGTATTCTTTATATTTATTTAGGGTTTCTATGTAATGCGACATGATTTCGACCTGATTCATGTTCATTTTCTCCTTCCTATTTTCTAAATCTTCGTTTATTATTATGTTTTTAGCTGTTCTTATTGTCTTATTCTTATTATTTTCTATTTTTGCTAAGAAATCGTATTGGTTATATAATATTCTCAGTTTTTCGATAGTGTTGTTGCTTTGAATTTTTTCTCCAGTTGGACTATTTTTATGAATTTGGTTAGCAATGTATTTTAATGTAGATAGTTTATTATCTAATTCAGCAGGCAGTGTACCAGTCTCCGCTAACAATATTGGTATTGGGGTTGTTTTTAACATCCTACTGCAAATTCTTAGATTCTGGTTTATTATTTTTTGTTTTATTATAATGTTATTTTTAATATTACTTGGTGTTATTATATCTGCAAATCTTGTTCTTGTCTGTATGATTGATTTGTATATATTTAACATTGTATACGGGTGAGCTCCTCCGTTTCTGTGTTTTATTGTTTTCAATAAATTTGTTGCTTTTATTATTTCCTTTTCCAAGTTTTTGTAGTGCGGTACTATCGACAGTTTGTTATTAAATGTGACGCCAAGCAATTTTAGGATTTTTTCCTCTTTCAGTCTGGTGCCATTTATTTTCACTGTTGCGTTTGATGGTTTGTTTTTGAATAGCCTTATATGTATATGTACATTTATTTGGGTTTAGTGTTAGTTCTAATTTGGATAGTTCTTCATTTAATTTTTCCAATGTGTTGTTTGCTCGGTTTTTTGTTTCTTCTACATTTTTGCCTTTTACCAGTATCACTATATCATCAGCGAATTGATATAGACACTTCTCTTTGCTTTAACTTGTGTATTTCATGCGTATGTATATTAAACAGGCAAGGGCTTAGGCAGCTACCCTGCGGAATCCCTTTGTTTGTCACTTGTTTTATTGTGTTGGTTCCATTATTGTAAATTATTATTCTGTTTGTTAAGAATTGATAAATCCAATTGACTATTTGTTTTGGCGTATCAATTTTGTTTAGTATATCTATTAATATTTTTTTTATTTACGTTGTCAAAAGCTTTTGTTATGTCAGTTGTTATTAATATTATATTTTTGTAGTTCTCTTTTTCTTCTTGGACTTCTCCAAATAGATTTACAAAGTAGTCCATACTGTTATACCCTTTTCTGAAACCGTATGAATTATTGGGTAGAATTTTTTTGTTATTTATATGTTGGTTTAGTTCTTCTAATATTATTTTGTTAAACATTTTTGATATGGAGTTGAGTAGAGATATCGGTCTATAGCTTTCCGTGTCGTGTTCATCTTTATTAGGTTTTTTTATTGCTATTATTTTTGCAATCTTCCAATTCTCTGGGTATTGTTGCGTTTTATATATATTATTTAAGTGGAATGTGATATTATTTATTAGGCTTGGTTTTATTTCTAGTATTGTTTTTATAATTTTATAAGATAATTTGTTTTCTCCCGGTGCTGTGTTCTTTTTCTGATTTAGTATTCTTGTTATTATTTCGTTATTAAATTTATTTTCCGTCGGCATTGTTATCTCCCATGGAATTCTAATTTCTTCTATTGAACTTGGAAAGTTTTCACTTATGAATTTTTTGGCTAAGTCGTAATCTTCAAGCAAGTTGAATTTATTTTCTCTTCTATTTTTTATTTTATTAATTTTATCCCATATTTGTTTAGTGTTTTTAGTTGGATTTATACTTGAAACAAATGTCTCCCATGATTCCCTTTTTGCTTTCTTTATTTCACGCTTTAGTACTGCTATTGACCTTAGTAATTCTGTTGCTGTGTACAAGTTTTTGTTCCTGTTGTAACACTTTTGTTTCTTTTCTTTTATATCCCATAGTTTTTTTAAATAGTCATTCCACCAAGGTTTGGGAATGTTTCTATTATTAGTAATTATGTTTTTTGTATTATCATTTATTGCTTTTTCTATTATTGTTTCTATATTATTATTTATTGTATTTTCAATTTCATTTGTGTTGGTTATATCTTTAATAACTTTTTTCCAGTTTACGATTTCCTTGCTTGTGTACCTATTAGTTTTCATATTTATCAAGATCGGTAAATGGTCCGATCCAATATTATCCTCGATGCATTCCCATGTGATGTTATTATATATATCCTGTGCGCTAATTGTTATGTCAATTGCTGAATTTGTATGATGTCTTAAGTCTTGTCTTGTAGGCACTCCAGTGTTTAGTATTTTTAGGCTGCTTTTGCTTATGGCTTCTGCTATTTCTTTACCAATCTTGTCTTCTTTGGAATTGTTGCCCCACATTCTGCTGAAAGCATTTATATCACCTGCTATGATTGTGTTTTTGTTGTTTTCTGCTTTTTTTATTATATTTTTAAATTCTTCTATTTTTAATGTTGCGTGTGTGCTTGATGGATTGTAGAATGCAATTATATAAAAGGTGCAATTTTTGAGTTTAATTTTTATTTGTACTGCCTCTATGTATGTCAAATTTAGGTTTAAGTCTATTTGTGTTACTCCTATATTATTTTTGATGAGGAATCCTACTCCCCCATATCCGTTATCTATATTCTTTGATATTAGTTTATATCCTTGTGTGCGTGGTTCTTTTCCTGATTGTATCCATGTTTCGGCTAATATGGCTATGTCTATATTGTGTTTTTCAATGAAGTGTTGTTTAATGTTTGCGTTGCTTTTTAAACATCTTATGTTTGTTTGCATCATTTTAATTTGATTTTGCATTTGTTTTTTTTTTCTTCTTTCTGGGCTAGTTTTTTAATTCAAACAATAGTAGATCCGGATGACCATAATCTTTCCCGGCGAGTTGAATAAAATCACTAATAGTTTGTTGTAACTGATCAATTTTTAATCTCTGTTCTTTGACGATTTCTTCATGTCTGTTTGCTTTGGCTATCCATGCATTCGGCGTTGGGTTTTCATTTAGGGTGATGCTTGGGAAATTATTGCTTTCCAGTTCGTTGCTTATCGATTTTTTGTTTGGGTATAGTGCTTCTATTGCTTCTTTGAATGAGGTTTTGTATTTGATTGTGTGTAATTTTATTTGTGTTTGTTTCTTTTTTTCGGCACATGTTCTGGAGTTTGTATAGTGATTTGATCCTTTACAGAATTTTTATTCCGGATTTTCCTCGCATTGATGTGATTCTGTTGATAAAGGTTTTGCACATTTTGTGCATCTTTTTATTTTTAACCGACAGAATTTTTTTAGATGTCCGTAACTTAAGCAGGCTGCACAAAATTTTATTTTTGGTATGTATATGTCGATGTCCAATTTTACATAATAAAATGACACATTATTTGGGAATTTATTGGCTCTTATTTCAATTTTTAATGAGTTTATATTTTAAGACATTTGTTAGTTCGATCCCATGTTTGTATAATTTCGTATTTTGTTATCGGATAATCACATGTGAGGTTTTCCTGGATTTCTTTTATTGTAAAATCGCTTACAATACCTCTAACCACGCCTTCCACATGTGTGTAAGTTTTCGGAATATAGCATCTGTAACCTTTACTTACCAAGTTTATGTTGACAGGGTCATCATTTCTTATGCATTTATTAGCTTTATCGAATGTTTCGAATTCGACTCTTGCTAATTTTTTATTAATTTCAGCAATATTTTTTATTTTGGTGTTATTTTCTTTAAATTTTTTTGATAGGATAACTGACATCATTTTTTGTGGGGTGTTTGTTTCTATTAATACATAGAAAGGTCCTTTATCAGTATTATTATATTTATTTTCTGGTCTATTGGGTTTGGCTTTATGGTAATTATTTTCAGCTATGCCTGCTGACTGTTGATTAGGCGATATTATTTTTTCGATATTTTGGTTCGAACTTTCTGTTGTGTCCATATTTTGCTCGGTGGGTCCCCCCATATTTAGCTTTTTGCTGGCTATTTCTGCGTCGTAATCAATATTTTCATTTATTATTTTTCTTTTTTTATGTATTTTACATTTTTCACTTTCTTTGTAATTTATAAAATTTTCATCAAATGTTATTGTATTTTTATGTTCTATGGATTCATTGTTTGGTCGGCTTGGTACGCCGCCATTATGTTTTACCACTTCACTATCTATTTTTATTAGTTTATTTTTTATCACGCACTTTTTAATTAATTTAGAATTTTTTAATATTGGTATTTTCTTGTTTTTTCTGTGGAGTTTACTTTTAAACACTTTAAAATTAATTTTTTATGCACTTAAAAAAACTAGATTTAATTCAATTAACACCACTATAAAAGGAAACCGTGTTTACTCAATCGAGATCACAGGGCAACTGGAAAATATATTGTTGGCAAAACCCGAAAAACATTTTTCATATAAGTATATACCTAAATGTCAAATTAGCGGCGTCTATGTGGTTGCAAAAAATCATACAGAAGAAGAGAACAAAGAGAAGCGAAGCTAAGCGTAGAACGCCGCTTATCTGTTTGCTGCTGAAGAGATAAAATAAAAATGCGAATGGTTTTTGTAATTTTCTTTATAAACTTCGAAATGCGTCAAAATGACGCGTCCCGTAAACCTAGTGTTAAAATGTTTTTTGTATTCAATAATTTTAGTTTTTCTTTAGTTAACCCTTAAATGACACACTTAAGAAAAATCACATAAATACCACACTGGGGTCTTTTAGACCCCAGCATGAAAATTGCCTTTTATTCCTTGAATTTTTGGATGTTTAGCTTTGACAATTTTTTCCAATATAGTTTAAAGCTTACTAAAGGAGATTAAATTATTATATTAAAGAAATTTTAATTTTACGATACCAAAACAAAAAAGGTTTGTGAAAAAAATAAGAAAATGGCTTGTTTTACATAAAATAACCGTATTTTTTTAATTTTCAATATTTTTAGCTAAAAGTTTAGCGGTATACCCTTGAGATTGTATATTTTTAGATAAAAATAAGTCCGATACTGAATCTTTCAAAAAAGGTATTTATTTTGCAATATCAAAGTTGAATTTTTTCTTATCGTTGAAGATGGCCGACCACGGCTCTGGCCAGCCGCTTGACGCTCTCCTACATACAAACGCCGTTGATCCAAAGTACCCTCACCCATATCTTTCTGGTCTACTTCCATGGCACTCTCTGGAGCACCACACATCGAAATGTCTGAATCATAGTCTTTACTGTCCTCAAACACGTTATCTTGTACTCCTGAAGATGCTTTGTCGATGGGTTCTAGCACTTCTCGGACGGTTCGGCTCTGCAAATTATACGCCATCTAATAATATGGCAAAATCGAAAGAAATATGATAAACTAAATAAATTTTGACAACGAGCGCAGTCTTATCCACGACCAAAAAGCAATAAAACAACAACAAAAAACGAAAAAAACAACGTTGAAAAATTATTTCGTATACAATACAAATATTTTCATTCAATTTTGATCAAATTCGATCACCTAGAGATCTTAATCGTATCACATTTTTCTTGTCTGGTCAAGGTCTATTAGTATGTCTCTCTTTCTTGAAAATCGGATAAGTACCTTTCGAATTACTTTGTTTACAGACAGATATCAGCAGCGGAGATATAAGGCATCTCTCTCCCTCTAGGTCTGCTAGAATTGAGATGCCTAAAAATTATTCCGATTTTCACACAAATATACGTATATGACACACTGGGGTCCGTTGGACCCCACCGTGATTTTGGACATTTCTACACAGCTGCTACCAGTCAACCGGCTTGCGCTGAGTACGTAAACAGATAGTGCAATAACTCAACTTTAGCAAGGGAGGAGACACGAGATGCATTTCCAGAGAAAACATTTAAATATGAACGATTGAGAAAAGACTGGGGTCCATTGGACCCCATGTGTCATTTAAGGGTTAATAATATTTATGTTTCTTTTTTTTGTTTTGTCGCTTTATATCTAAATATTTAGTTTTTTACTTTCTTATTATTATTTCTTGTATTTATTTTTTAATTTTTTTTATTTTTGTTAAGGAGAAACACCTGCTACTGGTAAATCATACCAAAAGGCTTTTTTCCTGTTGCTGTAATTTGTTTTCTGAATTTAAATAAATATCCTCTTCAAATAGTGCTGGTGGTTTTTTCTATTCTCATGTTACCTCGGATATTGAATGGCGTAGAATCAATAATTTGTAAATTAATTAAATGCCCACAAAGATTGTTGACGCGAACGTCACTTAGTTTTAAGAATCGTGTAATTCTGATTTGGCATTTTTTCCGATCGGTTAAAAATTATTTCTATACCTATCTCCAAACACAAGCCAACAAAAAAGGTTGTATATCGTTAAGAATACTGAAGAAATGAAGGAAAGCTAAACATTATACAATATACGATTACATTTAGAGACACAAATACTTACATACATATAACTGAATAATTTTGTTGTTGTTGTTTTTGTTTGGTTCGTTTCAGTGTTGTGCCGCGTAATCTACATGGCGTAATTACACGATTGTCTACACGTGTAGACAATGTATGTAGACAATTCAAAAATTGATGTCGACAATGTAAACAATGTCGAGAATGTAGACAATGCGGCGACAATACACAGCAACAAAATGTTTTGATAACTTCATATTATTTAAGTGGAATTAATTAATGTTCACGTGCATAGTTTAAAGTGTGATATTTGTACATTTGATTCATTTGGCGCAGTCTTATCATTTTAAATGCCAGAATACTGTGCTTAAAAATTACAAAAATTTGATATTAAGTCTCTTGTGTTATTAAAAATGTTTTGAAAATGTTAAAGTTTAATTTGTATGTATTTTTATCAATTGAAATGTAGTAAATTTAAGATCTAATTTAATTTCAAAAACGTTGAGTACCCCAAAGATTTATTTATAGTGAATTTTACATTAAATTTATGCAAAGTTTAAGCACAGTATCCTGTTATTTAAAATGGTAAAACTGGACCAAATTAATCAAATATACAAAACTCACACTTTTAATAACGTATTGGATTAAATAGATTCCCCAATAATTACAATTTTAACAAATAAAAATAAAAATTACTCGGCCATTATTTCCGTGTAACTTCATAAAGCAAATTTATGTTGTAGTTCACTTCTGTCCGCTGGAGCACATCGTAGATCGTACCATATTCGTCAATAGTTTTACTCAATTTTAAACGTAAAGACACTATTGGTTTGTTTCTTTGGTTTGGCAAGTTTTCTGAAAACTTTGCTTCTAATTCTTTCTCGATATCTGTACACAATTCATCTTTAATCCTGAGGGAATAATATACGTGTAACAATTTTTTCGATCGCTCGAAATTTAGACGATTCCTTATTGGCGAATGCACGTGTGCCCAGCCATAAAATAATATTTCTTCAATTTGTGCTGATGATGCCGGAATTTTAAGGAATTGCTTTGCCATTTGTGATAAAATGGGATGCTGTATTTCAGCCATGTTCAAATTTAATTGGCAATTTAAGATCTAACCATAAATTATACGCATCGGTAATTGAAAATGAAGACGATTGGCACATTTTAATGATATTGCATATTGGTTCGAACATCTGTAAACTTTCCTTCACCCGTTCAATGAAATGATCGTCAAAAATGAGTTTAACAACGTCTTGTTTAACTTTTTTAATTTTAGACTCAGCTGCTACGATCTTCATTTGCTCCAAGTTCTTGATTAGAGAGCGGTAAGCATCTCTGTATGAGCACCATCGTGCTTATATTCTTTGAGTCAGTATGTAGTCACCCTCTCTGTTATTGCTATATTCAATACGTTCTTTGCCAACAAGTTGGTGGTATGGCTATTGCAAGTACTATGCAATAAAACGTGGTTTTTAAGTTTTCCCATTTTGACCATAGTACCTACTTGCATTATCGAAAACAACCGTACATACTTTAGCGTTGTATAGCTGCTTAGCAATGTCTACCGATTCCAGCAAAATTTCGGCTAATCTTGCTCCTGTTTCGCTTTCCCCTGTTAGGTATCAAGCTTGTAAGAAGGCTTGCTCGTCAATGACATGATGCAGCATAGATGTGTTGCTAGAACTGTTTTTCCAACCATCTATTAATAGCACTGACTCATCAGAAATACTGGCTTTAGCACATGAAATTCATTTTGGAAGGTTAATAGCGTAAGCTGATCTTAACTATTTATTTAATGACTTAATATGTTTCAATTCCACCAATCTTAAGGGCAGGTTTCATCCGAATACTGATTTGGCTAATTCCTCATTTAACTCCATCTCTTCTTTTACACTCAATTTGTCAAATTATTTTGCAACTACTGAATTCGCTTTATTGAATTTTTTTAAAGTTCTGTTCTGAATTTATGAGGTTATGAAATTGTACCCAGTCCAATTGTACCAACAATCTAAACAATTATTCTTAGCGTTTTTTTCGTATCCCTGAGAAATTATAGCATATAGTACTTCTTTTGCAAACCTAAAATGTTTTATTTTTGGTCTCCTTGCTCTAGGTTATCAATTCTGGCAATATGATTGATTTACGAACTTCAAATATAAGCGTAGTTCGCAGAAGTCATTAAATCGATACAATACGTAGGAAAAAACAACAAGAAAAATTTGATTGTCTACGAATTTTCTACATTGTCTACACATTGTCTACATTGTCTACACATTGTCTACGTCAAAAACTATTTTCTACGCTATTGTCGACATTTACATGTAGACAATCTTAAATTACGTGTAGACGCACAACACTGGTTCGTTTAAAGAAAGTCAAAAGAGTACACCAGGGAGGTGGGGAAAAAGGACAAATTCTACTCAATTATTCATTTGATTTGATCGGGAAAACAACCTTTTTTGCTTCTGCCTTTATATAACTGAATTTTTTTTTTACAGTTGGTTTTCCTAACAATTCTGCTCATACACATATGTATAATATGTTAACCTATGTACATTACCATTTGTATTCAAAAATCAATGTAATTGAGTCTACAAAAAATATTATTAAGTTAGGAAAATAAATAACAACAAATTTTATTGATTGATCTGAAATTTTGTCTACACACGATATATCGGTACATCTATAAAGAACGAAATGAAATTATTAGCTTATTTGATTTATGACGGAAATAAAATATTAAATGAGAACATGTTACTATAACATTCGGTGTATAATTTCCTTAAGCAAAGTATAGTACATATGTACATATATAGAAAATCATCGATTTAAATAACACCATCATCATGATGATTATTTTTGTTAGCTCTGACCCCTTTTCGATTGATTTGCAATCTGGATATATTGTCAATAAAACCAAAAAATAAAGAATAAAAAATAATTTTCTGGGCCGATCGAGATAAGAAATTTATGACCGTGTTTGTTTACACAAACCATTTATCTGCAAAAAAAAAACCTATTTTATAGTTTTTTCGATTAAATTTGAATAGAACCTGCTATATTCACCAAACAACTGAGTCATCATATTCATATCTCTATACAAAATATTGAATTACCTTTAATATGGTGTTCGTTTCAACAAAACATTACAACATGGTATTTTATTTGCTTACATTAACATAAATCACCAGAAAAACAACAATCATAAATATGAATTTGACATGATTTGAGTTACATTTCACTTACTTCCTTAAACACAAAATTTTTATGTTTTTATTTTTAAGATATGTCTTAGATCTATTATCGTATTTTAAATTCACCAAACATATTTATCGTGTAATATTCATTTCAGTTTTTTATTGCGGTACCATTCACAACGACAAAAAAAATATATTTACATTTATACATACAAGAAGAAGGTATGATTGAAGCAGGAATTTTCTTTTCATATTACATTCATCATCTCTTGTGTATATTTACATATAGAATAGCATCTCATATTGTCTCTACCTTATGTACATCACGCACCAACAATAAAAAAAAAGGTCAAGCATAAAACTGAATAAAACTCTTGACACTGATGAGAAATACACAAAACAATGAGGAACAAATTTTGTTTAAGATCCTTTCTTGGTATGCTGAGATCTATACACAATACATATGTTCTATATGAACTACAAACGGAAATTTTGAAGCGTCTTCTCGAAAATTAATATTTAGCTGTCTTACACGAACAAAAAAACAAAAACAATAGTTGAATCGAAAAGCGATAAAATCTAAAAATAATTTTCGTTTATTTATATGAAAGGCGTGTGCTTTTTTATGATTTGGCTTTTTTGTTTTTATTCCTTTTGTGCGTTGTTGTTGTTGTTCTAAACCAAAGGATAAACTTAACCAAGCAAAAAAGTTCAAAAGCCTATTAAATTATGTATTTTTTTCTATAATAATATTATATAATGTCAAAAAGCTATTACTAAACGACTCGAATCGAAATGTTCAGAATTCAAGTGGACCAAAAGTTATATTGTTGTTTTGTTTATGTGGTATGGGATTTTTGGTTGCCCATCAAAATTGTAAACAAAAGATTTTTAATTTTTGTATCCCCCCAACTATAAGCCGCCCATAGTGTTATTTTTTGTTATCATTATTAATATAAAATGAAAAATGATTTCGTCAAGAAAAATAATGTTTATGGTTTTTATACTTAAAGCTTTTGTTTTATGTATGTCTATATCTACCTATAACAAGTATATTGTTTTATAGAATTTTTACACCTTAACACAAGATGACGAGCTTTTTTCTTCTATACATTTTGTAATAAAAGTGTATATGAAACCATCAAAATGAATAAATGATGTTTTGCCATGAAAAGCTTTGTCTGAAAGCTCACCGTATATTTTTTGATCTGACAGATTGTGTTTAACAATTTTAAATTAAAAAACTAAACGAGAAGATGAATAATTACAAAAGGGCATAAAGCTTTTTTTGTTTTTGTTTTCCCTTCTAGCAGTGCAAACTCAATATTACATTAGCAGCTATCGGCACGATGGGGTAGCAATAAATCATTACGAAAATTTAATTTTCCAACTGTTTCTGATTTTTCTGTTTTTTTTTGTTTTGTTGTTGTTGTGAATCGTTTACATCCGTAATCGAATGAATGAAAGAAAATAAAAAATGTTATTGGAAAAATTTTTATTTTTCTGATGTATCGAGTACGAGTTTCTCGTACCTATATTTAACATTGTAATGAGAGAAGAATTAATACAAATTGAACAATGTTACGATACATGTGCAGTGTGCACCTCTTAAAAATTTGAAATTGCTTTCAATGATTGATGTTGTGTACACGTATAGTTAAATTTTAATTAATTTTTGTGTTTTTTGCGAAAATATTTTGATTTGAAACTCAAGTGCTTCAATATCTGTTATATGATGTACATGACATATTGCAATTTTACTACTGTTGGGGAGAATGGATTAATTAAACAAATTACTGCTCGTTAGTTAGAAGTATGAATCATCGCAACCGAATCCGTATTAAAGATTTTACATCTATGGAACCGTGTGCTTTGCTGTAAATAATATCTGACGAATATGAAATATTAGAAAATATGACGGGCCACAACATATATCGAAATAATAAAATATTGCACAGGTGGAATAATTGGTGAAACCTTTGACAAAAACAATGTAAGTCTTAGTATGTCCGAAACTTGTGATAAATATTTTTAGTACTGATTTTTGACATTTATTTGAAAAACCCAGTAAAATTTTGGACATGTTCAAATTGTATTAATATTTCAACTTATTTTAAACGTTCTCTTATTCACGTATGTATGTTAGACAGAGAAAAGTATATGTTTTAGTTGTTGCGCCAGTTTAAATTACATCTACTTTCAACAAGCCAATTTCCGAGTTTATCTTACGTTACTTATGTGTGGATAATTTAGCGGCATGTATCATTTTTTGTTTTAATTAGGATAGTAGCCATTTTTATTTTGTAACCCTGCTATTACTTATTAATGTTTATTTATTTAACATCAATGGGATGAAAATCCTTTTCTGATTACAATTTTATTTACTGTTTTACAATTTAGCTTTGATTTGCTTTTACATTTTGAAATATTAAAATCAAACACTTCAAAATTATGATTAAATTGTCTACAAATAGACGGGATCGGAGCATTATTTGCATAGTAAGATTTAAATGTTGGCAAATATATAAAATTCCTGACCCGAGCAGATTTACAGGGCACATGAATATCAATCTTTGCAAGTAGTTCCGCGGACAGTCAATAGAATTGTTTAGCAAATCAGCCATGAATGTTGAAGCAGCACATCTTCGTCTTACAAGCAATGAGTCCAAATTAGCAATTCTACAGCGGTCGTTGAAGGATGCCAAATTCTTTTTATTCAGCCACATTGGAAGGTTCGGATCAAACGGCCAATTCAATTTATGAAGATAGTCAATACTAAATTTCTTTTGTATCCGTTCAATTCTATCGATATAAATATGGTAAGCAGGATCCCAAATATTCGAATTATATTCCAAATTAGACAGAACAGTGGAATAATACAAAGTTTTAATTGATTATGGATTACGAAAATCTTTTGTGATACGACGAATAAAGTCAAGTAGAGAATTAGATTCAGCCACTATTAAATTAATATGGTCTCAGAAATTCAATTGATGGCCCAAGATAACCCCCAAAACTTTAAATGTCATAACTCGTTCCGGCTGGTGATTATCAATAAGATATTGATGACGAATAACTGATTTTTTTTTCTGGAGAAGCTCATAATCTTGCACTTTCCAAATTTAAGTTCAATTTATTCACAATTGACCAATTATACAGCAAATCAAGATCGCTCTGCATTTCATTACATTGTTGCTGGCTACATACAGTTTTAGATATTTTCAAGTCATCTGCATATAATTCACAGTCACACTACTGGAACATAGAAGCAACTACAAGAGATATATTTACAAGAGTGGAACCAAAATACGTAGCATGCAAAATCTATCAACCAAGAGCACCCTTGGTGACGCCAAAGTATAAAGCAGCTCCGCCAAAGCTGGGAAGTCTAAAAGAAGATGAAAAATTAACTTTGATGGATTTCGGCAGTGCTCGAATCTGGCTGTAATAATTGAGTTTTAGCTATTATGATAAACCACCTCATGCAGCACATTGTAATTTGAATGAGCATTCATGCTCAATTTATTATGTGTAAGTGTTGGGTGAAAATTGTGTCGAAAAAACTAGGAGTTAGAACTCATACAAAATTTATGTAAAATTAACAAATATACAAATAAAATAAAATAACCAACATAGAATAAATTGATCACAACTTCATTGATGAAAACGTTAAACAACACTGGTCCTAGGTGTGAGCCCTGAGGTACTCCAGAAAGAACTAAAATCGTCTTAGACGTAAACTACCTGCTTCCGATCAGGTAGATACGATCCAATACAATCCAAAAATAATTTACTCACTCCAAATCTATCCAGTTTGTCAAGAAGCTGACTTATGGAGTCAAAGGCGCTAAACACTTTAAATGTTAGACTTAAGAGATTTGTAGTGTTAATGTTACTCCGTTTTCCGGATTTAAAAATGGGAATTAATTATACATGACTTCTTCCATATCAACGGAAATACACCACTCTTCAGAGATGCATTAAATATCAGAGATAGTGATAATGATAGCAAGCTATTAAGGTCTTTAAGTATTTTTGCACGTATCTTATCAAAACCACATTCCGATTTCATCTTGGATATACCAAGGCTGACACCTTTTTCTGAAATATAAGGTATTCCAATTAAATTTTGATGATGCGAAATACGAGGTCCTAAGGAAACATCAATAGCATTATCATTGTATTTTTTATAGACTGATTGGAAAAATTCAACAAATAATTCACATATGTCTTCTGCATTACAGGCATTTAACGACATCATTTGGGGATAACCGAAACATATTCTTTTGACATCAACAAAAAGCTAAAATAGTTTTGGGTTTCAAATTAAATTATCTTCTAGCCG
This sequence comes from Tipula helvola, assembly GCA_963556165.1. Lineage (NCBI taxonomy): Eukaryota > Metazoa > Arthropoda > Insecta > Diptera > Tipulidae > Tipula > Tipula helvola. The sequence continues at coordinate 173,424,065 of OY744482.1, forward strand.
TGAAATATAGCTCCTATAGGCTCGGTGTTTTATCTGGATAAAATGATGCTTTTGCCTGTCTCCTTATCCAATTCTTCTCCTTTTCCACTTTTTCAATCGTAGTAAATTAAACAAATTACGTAAACAATTTTCTTTCAAATTACTTTATAAAATTTATTAATATAATTTACAATGATTTTTTTTGTTTTCTAACGTGCTTCTCTATGATAGCTCGCTTTTTAATGAAAGTTATTTCTCTAAAAAATTTATTCTGAACCGCCAATAAATTTTAAGTTGTTGCCTCAGTTTGCCATCTATGTAAATTTATTAATATTAAATCGCAACAGAAACTTTCGATTAAAATCAAATAGTTCCATCTCTGGTCGACTAGCATAGTTAACGTTATAAGTTTACATGTAACAATAATATTTGAGCTAATTGAATAAACTTGTTTTGACACTACAAATCGGCTGTCAAATGCAAATATAGTAAATAATAATTTGGGTCAACACATCAATAAAATGGATATAATACAAGCTGATTAGGTGAGTTAATTTATAATTTACAAATTTTAATTTTGCTATTTCATTTTAGGCTACATAATATATAGAAGACATGTCAACTCAACACTCGGAGTTGTTCCTTATCAAATTCCCGGCGAAGTTGTAGGAAAGAATTAAGACAATCCAAGTTATCACCAAAACCTTTGGCAAATGTATGTGCCTTATTTTTTGTGCTTTCTTAAATTGATCAAATTGTTGTCAAATCATGGAGGATTGTAATTCTTACGTTTATATCATTTAGGTACATGTTTGTCGAAAGCCTTATGTAAAATCAAGTAAAATGAGTCGACTTAAGCATTAACATCACTTAATTTAGAATTAAAAGTTTCATCCCAGTCCATCATTTCAAAAAATTCCTGCAGACCGGCAATATCGGCCTTATTAAAATTATAATTTAACTTTGCTTGTGCATTGTTGATGAACTTATAAAACAGCTCCTGGCAGCCAAAGTTAAAATCCAATCCATTGTGGTAAAATTTATCAGGAACAAAAGATTCCAACGACTTAGTAACCAATCCACAATTTGGATCATTCAGTAAAACTAGATCCAAAATTCTACCATTCAAGTTAGCAACTTTGCAAATTTGATATACATATGTAAATTTAAATTGGTGGAGAAACAGAAGTAGTATCATCATCATCAGTACACCAATATAAACCCGGACGATTGAAGTCAATTAATACACATATGATGTCATGTATGCTACACTCACATACAAAATAGTAAATATTTGCACAGTGTAAGCAATAAACCTCAGTAGGGCTCGAAGTGGGACGTATGCAGAATATAAATACATTGATTTAACTGTCCATGATAATTTCACAGCAACATATTCCACAGTATTATTCAGACATACTACATCATAATTTATAATTAAATATGCACAATTGCACAGCTACAAGAACTCCCCCACCATCAGATTTACCATTTGTTAGGCTGGAACGGTCACATTTAAACGTAACATAATTACCATCAAAGAATTCTGAACTTAAACCATCAGGTTTCAACCAAGTCTCAGATAAACCATATATCAGATAACAAGACGACGACAGAAATAATGAAAAATATGTTGATTTTATGGGCATATACCACCAACGTTTTGATAATAGATTTAGATTGAACTTGACTTTGAATTATATGTTTGGCACCGTTAAAGCCGAGCGAGGTACTTAAAAATGATTCGATATTTGCCGACGATAATTTAAAACTTCTTTGATTAATACACCAGAAGGCGAAGATGATGAGTCCAACAGCAGGTTGAATTTGTTATCAGGAATCCTAATTTTGAATGATATATAGTCACGGTTATCATTACGTCTTACCCGAACCAAAATAGATTTATCAATCCCAAATAATTTGACAATGCGCAGAGTAGAATCTAGACCACCACTCCCAATAATAATTTTGGAAGAATTATTATTATTATTATCACTTGATCATTGAGTAGCAGCAATCGGCTCTGCCTTTGTTGTTGCTGACGAACCCGTAGTTCGTGACGACGGCTCTACATTGTTATTTTGCAATTTTTTTGATTTCAATGTAGATGGATTACATTTTGGTTTTATTACAGTTTCAAGGTTAACATTGAAAGATGTTATTGTATGTTTTAATGCAAGCAAAGTTGTTGAAATAGAGTTCATAGCATTAAAAAGGTGATCATATTTTTTCTTCTACACTTTATAAAGGTCATTACACTCATTACAACCCCATAAAAAATTACGAATTGCAGATATTATGTCAAACACTAGTTTTTTTATCCCCTTACAACCATAATGTACTACTTTCTTGCATTCACCAGTAAATCAATTCTCGTTCTGTGAAAAGTACAATGAAAAGTATTTTCAGTGAGAAATACAGATTTCCGATTCATGTTTCATGAGAAGGAAAATATGGCGTCAAAATCTTCTCATATGAAAAAAAAATTCTCACCGAGTATTTTGGTCGTGGGAATGAATATGGAAATTCAGTTTTATAAGACCTAAATTTGCAATTTTATTGTTAAATATGCAACCGAACTATAATACTATAGTCACTTTAAAACTAATTTATAAGCAAATTTATTAAACAAATTTTAATTCATTTAAGAAAAATTCCTAAATAATTAGTTTCGGTTAGTTTTAATAAAATTTGGCCATTTTAGTAATTTATTTTTTATTTTGACAAGCAATGACGAAAAATATGGTTTAACTCTCTACTAACCGCCCTTTGAGAGAGTGATTAAATCTAATTACAAATTATAATCTCTTTTATCATTTATTTAGCTATTATTTGCACCATTTGCCTAGCGCACCTAGCGGAAATATATATGAAACTTGATAAAATATATTTTGCCGTGTTATGTTCAGCGTATTTTCAGCGTTCTTTTTCTTTTGGACAACGAGAATCGCATATTGCTGTTACGTGAAAAGTTACTAATGAGAAAGACGTGATGCAAACCAAATGGCAAGATTTTTTCATTCCATTTTTCATAGAACGAGAATTGACCGCTAAAACAAGAAAAAAGTTATTAGTTATATTCACATTACACTTGCGGCACACCACACAGATATTATCACAAATTAATTAATTTTTTATTTTTACTCCGGTTTGACTCAAATTGGTAATTTGGTGGACGTGGCCAGCTGTCGAGTATATGATGTAACGCCTTATTTTGGATTCTTTGTAGATCCATTTTCTGTGTTTTAGTTGTTGCTTCGTACCACACTGGGGAGGCATATGTGATGAGAGGCCTGATGTAAAGTTTGTGGATCAGTAATTTGTTATCTCTTATCAGCTGTCTCAGTCAGCTGTTTCTATTTAAGAATGAGTACAAGTCTCGGAAAGCGCCAAACGTCTTTGATCGGATCTTTTTAATATGCTCGTAGAAGCCTAGATTTTGGGCCAACTCCTGTTCCGATACTGTGTATGTCCGAGCTAGCATCTTTGTTAGAAACAATAAATTTTTTGTCTGCCAGGTATGAATGAACAAATTTAATTAGATACGAGGGTAGGTTAAATTTCATCAGCCGCAGCTGATATTTTCTTTTGTTTTTGGAGAATTTTAAATGTTCGAAAATCTTTTTAAGGGCATCCGTCGTGGATTTTTTGCGAATGAAGCAAGTAGCTGGTAGTTTTCGGTGGGAATATCACAACGTCCGTGTTACATTCGCTTTTAATATATTTTATTATTTTATCGTTGATGTGACACCCATATGAGTCCATTATAAGCACCGATTTCGTTGATGTCAAAAAGTTGCCCCGCTTTTTGAAACATGAATTGACCCATAGCATCATTATTTCACCATTCATGGATCCTCCCGATGAAACGGCCACATCAATGTTCCCTGGTAGTTTGATTTTCGGAATTTTCTTTAGTCCCTTAAAAATAATTAACGATTTAATCATATTGCCGGACATAGACGCACATAATACTGTAGTAAACCGGTTTAACTCGCTATTGGTACTCAAGCCTTCAATTGTTTTTTCTCCTTTAAAAGCAAGGGTTCGTGAATGGCATATATCAAAATACCAGGGGGTTTCATCCATGTTGAAAATATAGGATGAAGCAATTCCAATGGTTTTTTGTTTTACATCGCTCAAAAACAATTTGACCCTTTTTAATTTTTGAGGCGGTAGTGTACTGTCCTCTTGCCCTTGATGTGTCACTTTTCTTGATGTAAGCTTGTTACGAATGCAAACGCCTCTGATACACTTATTGGTTGCCAAAAATTCTGGTATTCCAACCCCTCTTCCTATTAATTTTGCTTGCCGGCGGAAATTACCATACGTCACTATAAATTTATTTTTTCTTTGGGATTGGAACCAATCCAAAATTTTCCTTTCTATTTCTGGATACACTATTTTTCGGCCACCACCTTTTATACGACAGTCAGTTTTATTTAACGCCAAAAATATCCACACCAGACCTGTCGCATTTTGTATAAAATTTGTAAAAATATACGCATTTCTTTTTTGAGATAGAGAAAACAACATTACCTGCTACACAACAGAAAACTCAGCAAAAACAGTGATTTGATCAATAAACTAAAAAGAAAACATATTTGCCGTCAAACAAAATTTCCGAAAATGTAATTGTATACCCGGATACATTATTTAGGACTCGAGCTACAAATAATAAACCCGGGTCCTTTTTTTGGAGGGGTCTTATAATCGGCACTTTACGGTAATGAATTTTTTACACCTATAGTAATTTGTTATTTTTATAATTAAAAATTTGATAATTTTTCAGTCACTGATAAAAATGATATCGGAGAATATTAAAAATCATTTCATTAGTTGTTAATTTAATGCAAACTACCAAGTCAAATAATCAAATTTGTACAAAAATGTCAAATTTTATTTTATTTTATTATAATTAAAGGATTTTCTTCAGGTGATCTTAGGCGGGCATGGAAAATACATATATGAAATTTCCCACTTTTTTCGGACCCATGTCCAAAAAAGAAGTTTCCATTTTAAAAAATTTCCTTTACCTTCAAATGACCTTAAAAGTTGACCTGAAGGTCAAGAGCATTAGCACAAATAGATGACCGTATTGTCCTTGACAATTTTTGTCCAAACTATTTTTCTGTTGTAGCCGGAGTATTTTAGGAGATACTTAATGGATCCCTCGATTGAAATGACTCACCCAGTATGTTATACTTGTTCACAACTTTTTGTATACCATTTTTAAATAAAATAAAAAAATATATACATATACTCGTGAAAAAAGCCACAGGTCATATGGTTAAGATGTCGTTTTTTCACCATTTGTTCGATTAAGCATGGAACCTTTATGGGTTCAAAACAATTTTAATAATAATAATATGCCGTCTATGCAGTAGATACGATACCTTCATATCCACTGAACTACAGCTTGTAGTTCTTAATTAATTATTTCATAAATTAGACACATTTATTATTAATCGATTTATTAATAAAATTATTATTAATTTATTACCCCATACTTTTACTATTCTAAACTAAAAAATTGATATCTAAGAATAGACGCGGATATTTTAAACCGTTTACAAAGTTTCTGCTATTTGCCTACTTGCTAACCAAGAAAAAATATCGAGTATCCCTTTTTTTTTTATATTCATCAACAAATTTGCTTGCTAAATTATCGAGTATATCGTTTCTACAAATTAGCAAAAAAATGCCTGTTTTTCTGTTTGCTTGAATGTCTAAACATACATACGTTTTAAACTTTTTTAGTTTGCCCGAGAAAATATGATTTTGGTAAATGGTTCTCTTACACTTTATTTGAATTACTTATGACAACTAGGTTATAAGATATCTGGCCAAAAATCTGATACAAAAGGAATCAATTTTGAAAATTCTTTGTCCTTCACAACAAAGTAGAAACAATAAAATTTTAAAATTCCTACCATTCCATTATCGGGACCATCGGGATCATCATTTATTTACTTATGCTGTACACCACAATAAACCATAAAATTATACATTTATTATATGTTCGTACAAAACATAAAAAAACGAAATAAAATTGCTCTTTGTTTGGGTAGCGCAATTTAACATAAAAATGAAAAATATTATAAATTTGAGTTTGATCTTAATTCTGCTTAAATTGAAAATTCCCTCTAGTGTCATATCAGGAACAATACGAAGAATAATCCACCGCCACCAAAATACAATTCAATAAAAATTATGTCTAACTCAAAAATTTAATTTATATTCCGTCGCACTCGTAATTCAGCTTCAAGTAATGTGCCGTCTATTTGTTTAACGACATTAACCTAATTATTTCTGCAATTAAATTACTAGCAAATTAAATAAATTTTATGATCTGGTTTGAGCAAAAAAAAAAAAACGTTTTAATGTTTGTTGGCCGTAGATAAATTTAGAATGCAACTCGAGTAGTATTCATGTCGACCCTTATACGAGTCGCTGTGAATAAAAAATCTACTTTACACAAAGAAGCTTTAATCTTGACAAATACAGAAGTAGAGAACCAACAAAATAATGTAAACCATCAAAAACTATATGTATGGAACATAAAACAGTTAGAGTGGAAAACGCGAGGCAAAACAAACAAAAAAGACTACAACTTTTAAATTTACTTTAAAAGCTTCTTTATACGTTTACATGTTATATTTACATATATAATGGTACCATGAAATCATAAAAAAAACGTTATTTTAGTGCTTTTATGTTGTTTTGATTTGATTGTAATTCTTCGTTTCTTATTCATCCATCAAAAGTATGTTGTTACGACAAGAAGAAGAGGATAATATAAGAAGCATATCTCAGTTACGACGAATTTAAATTTATAACACAAATTAAATCCCTTCAAATTAAATTTCTAGTTTATTTGGTATAAAACATCGGATCTGCATAATAAATTTAACGAGAATATCAAAAAACAATTCCGATTAATTTTTTATACGATTTATTATTATTGACCCAATTTAAAATTTGGAAAAAAAAACTCTCAAATACGATTATTAAAAATATTATGTTAATTTTATGTAAATATATATTTTGGGATATTTTTCCATAAAATTTAATTTACAATTATTATTTGAACATTAATTTTAGTATTGCGTATGCGGTGGAATAAATTTACAAAATTTATGTTAAGATTTTCCACTTAAAATAAATAATTAATTCTAATATAAGCTTGTGCTTTAATTAATTAGTGGGTTATTGTTTCTGAACATACTCATCGGCTGAAAAGTTTCCTGTATTGAGAATAAAACGCCAATATTTTTGCAATGTTTTTATTTAATTTACCGTAGAAATTATTCGTGTGGAGTTGCTCGACTTCCATCGAGCGCGTCCCCAGGTGGCGGGTAGGGGTAAACCCTAATAGAGAATGGAAACAAGCGTAAACTTTCGATCAGTCAGAAACAAACAAAAAATTATTATTCCAAGCACAAGCAAAATCAAAACAAGAAATTACGAAAAATACGAAAAAATATTTTTCGACTAATTTTACTCGTTTTGTTTTGTTGCAACAAGCAAATTCAAAATATCAAATTTCAAGTAAATCTAGTTGTTCAACTCGGAATTTTTTTTTGGTTTACTTGCAAGCAATCTTTGATTTTTCTTGAAATTTCGAAATTGTTCGGCATTTGTTTCGTTTTGAATTTTTGTTAGTTTAGTTTTATTGAAATCGAGTATTTTAGATAATATAATTAAACTAAAAATAAATATTAAATCTCTTAATAAAATGTATATAAATGTTACAAAATGTTATTTAAAATGTTACCTATCTAGAATTGTGGTGATTAAGGTAATCAAGGTTTAGATGTAAATTTTATGTTCCGATTTTCAAAGATTGCCATTAAACTTTAACCAAATAAGCGATATTTGATCAGAAATTTGTTGGTATTTTATATTAAATTATAAAATTTCACATATCGAAATTCGCCCGACAAAAAGTTATTTTCTTTAAAGCAAATTATGTAATTTTCACAAACTTTTTAAAGTTATGATGCAGCTTTCAAAATTCAATTTGTTTTTTAATTTTTTCGTTGTAGAAATAACAAATTTACCAAAAGTTTGGTCAGAGGTTTTGCGTTTAACAATGCCTTAAGCCAAGAAAATAATAATATTTTTAAACTTCTCAAACCCCGACTTAATCGATGTTTCTTTCAAAAATACGTGTATTAACCTAGATTTTTATTGTTTTAGAAAAAAAAGAACAGTAAACGTTTAGGATTTTGCATAACTAGCATTTAGAAATTAGTTAGTTTATTTATAATTATCAATTATTCGAACTAAGATAACTTAGAAAATTCTTTACGGCAAACAAATTTCTTAAGCAACAAATTAGAAGATGAACTTTAAAATTGAGACCAAAACAAAAAGCAGAAGTAAGGCATGTGAGTTATTTGGAGAGGAAATCACCGAAACAAATAAAGTCATACCAAAATTTGTAGCATCTCGCTCATGCTTTGCTGTAACATAATACTAAGCAAACACAACGGTTAACCTGATAAGTCATATCTGCGTAAATCAAAATACTTCGTCGGCCAACAAAGCCTTTAATCAGCCTTTGGTAGTCGCTTAAGTTAAATTTGGCCAAACTTAAACGAGTACGCCTTGCCGGCCACTGTTGCATATTTTTGATTTAAATTAATGAGAAATAATATAAAATAAATCAAATTTTTAGTAGTTTATTTGAGATACAGTGTACCAAAGAAAATAAACTGTACACATGTAGTTCAAGTGGTAGAAATTAATATTACCTTAATTTTAGAGTATCATACCCTTCCGATACATAGTGATACATTAAGGCATGTTAAAGTAATGAGAATGACTTTTAACATCAGTTTTTCTCAAAACGTTGGTAACTATTACGTATTATTACGTAAATTAAATTTTTGATTATTAATAATGATAATAAACGGAATTTGCAAGGTCAAGGCCCAACTCTCACATCTCCACACGACAAAAGGCCTGACCAACATCTTGGACAACATCAATTATAATCAATGTATAATCAATTTTGTGGCCTGTCGTTGCTTACCGATGACATTGGATTATTAAACCAGGCCAAAATTAAAAAAAAACAAATGGAATTTTGGATTCCTTTTACGCATCAAAAGAACGAAAGTGAAGTTTTTTTAAAACTGCTTAATACAATTTTAAACTGTTTATGTATTAGTAAAAATCAACTCCTGCTTTAACCGGAAAATGAACTACATATATGCATAAATATTTATTCATTTAAAAAGTTTACTAAGCATAATCACTTAGTTTAGCTCGGCAAAAATTTAAAATAATTCAATAAATATCATATACATAAATTGCAAAAATTTAATACACTGCGCCAATTAAAAAACGGAACAGAAATTTTCTTCGAAAAAATACCCAGATTTGAACGCTTGTATCTTGGTCAAATAACACCTTTCAGAAAAAAAATTTTGTTTCTAGTTGAAGGAAATTTTGTTTTCTTTTCGATACTGGAAACCGTTTTATTTTCTTTTGTTTTTTTATGACTTTTTTGAGTAAAACAAAAGGTGTCTAAAAAAAATAAAAATTTGCTGCTGTTTGAAACTGTAGACGAACTTGCTCGATATTTCATTCAAAAATCCAAATCGGCCATTTTATAGAGAATTTAGAAACCTTGCAAAATGATACTAGGAAAATTTCTGTGCGGCCACTCCTTATCGAGTTATTGAAGTTTTAGTGTGTTAAAGTTTTAGTATTAAAGTGACTTAACATTTTATCGTAGAGTGCTAAGTTTACAAGAAAAAAAAATTTACTTCTACGCTTTTTGATACGTTTTCTCTAAAACTTCAATAACTTTACAAGGAGTTTTCTGAAAGGTGTTATTTGACCAAGATACAAGCGTTCAAATCTGGGTATTTTTTCGAAGAAAATTTCTGTTCCGTTTTTTAATTGGCGCAGTGTATAATAATTAAACAGAAATGTTTGCGTGTAACGCTCAAAGGTTACTATGATTTTTTCTAACTTTTTTTTGAATTTTTTTTTTGAATATTTGTATGTTTGTAGTGTTCCAAATTTTCTATCTGAGCAGCCTAAGTGATATAGGTGTTGACCTGTAACAACAAACTTCAAACACCAACCAAAGTATATACCTAAAATAACACACTCACCAAAGTATATACCTAATATTTTTTTTTAATAATATTTTTATTCCATAACGGCATTTCATTGTTTCAATACGAATTGAAAAACCTAAAATTTTGTACTGTAAAACAAGGAATATATTATGTACATATATATCACAGATTGTCTCACTGATTGACTCCGGAACGCTCGCTTTCCGGAACGTTTGATTACATTTTTTTGAATTGGGGAAAACTTTTTCTTCAAACGATGCGTAATTACAAAAATACGATAGTTGTTTGTGCCAAATAGATTCATGCGATATACTTCAAGGAGTCAGTTCTAGATTTTACAAGCTGCGCCTTACCGAGATAATGTTAAGATACAACTTACAAATCTGTCTTTTACCTAAAAAAAAAAAAAAATTGAAAACAATTTTTGAAGTCCCTAACAAGTAATTATAAATTGTACCCGTCCTAGGACGGGCTGTACCCCCTAGTAAAGATAATAAGTGAAGTAACAAACATAGAAGTGAAATTACATACAAGGTTAATATGTATTTATTATGAGTAGGACATACAATTTTAGGCCAAAAAGCAATTCTGGAATTGTTTTTTAATAATTTATGATTAAAAATTAAAAATCAAAATTTTACAAAAAACATCAAATTTTTTTTTATTTCGTTTACAATATGTTTTAGATATTTCTATAATTAATGTATGCACGATACTAAATCGCACATACAATTAGGATAAATACATTTTGTAGAATTAAAAAATTTTATAGAATTTATAAAGTTTATGGAATTTGTAGTAACTTTATAAATTCTTTAAATTTAAAAATTCTTTAAACGCAAAAATTTCTATCAATCCTATAAATTCAGTAAATTCTACAAATTCTATAAAGTCTAAAAATCCAATAAGTTTTCTTAATTCTATAAATTCTGTAAATTTGATAAATTTAATAAATTCCATAAATTTCATAAGTTCACATGTCTATAAATTCTATAAATTTTCAAATTTTCTTAATTTTATAAATTATATCCATTCTACAAAATTTATAAATTCTCTAAATTTTGTAGGTTCTTTGAGCTCTATTAATTTAACGTGTATAAATTAAAACAATTACACGTCACTTATTTGATTTTAATTTTATAATTTGTTTATTAATGTAATTTGTTATTTAATTTATTATCAATACATATTTATTTAATTTAATTTACAATGCGATTGATTTTTATTTTACCATCAATTTGTGTGCTTTATTTGTTTCTATTAATGTGAGCGCGCGTTCGCTCAACACAAAATCCGAGACGAGACTATTATTGATTTTTATTTTTATTTTGTTTTGTGTTGTCGCGCAGTTGGTATGGTATGAGTAGGTGCATTCTTTTGCTTGAGTGCGAACTTAGGTTTGAGTGATAAATTGTTGTGGCGATGAGTGAATGTAAAAAAATGAAATGTATCGAGCCGCCACAAATTGTTTCAAGCGTATCCGTTTTATAAATTCTAGAAACTCAAATTTTTCTTGCTTTATAAATATAAAAATTTCGATAAATCCTATAAACTTTAACAATTCTATAAATTTATTAAATTCGAAAAGTCCTTTAAATTTTATAAGATTAAATTCTACGAATAAAGATTACAAATGCGGTAAGTACTTTAAATTCTATAAGTCTCTAAATTCTTTTGTCCTTATAAATAAATTAAAGACGATAAATTCTATAAATTTTATAAATTGTTTAAAATTCTACAAAGTCTATAAATATTAAAAATTCTAATATGTACCGTTTATTTTGAAAGTGGTTTATGTTCATATTTTGTTGAAATGAGATAATGAAAGAATTGAAAATCAATAAATGAAAAAGTTTATAGGATTTTAAATTTTAGAAGGGTATTTCCATCTTCCCAAAACTAACGTCATTTGACAATGCAAAAACATAAAAAATGAGCAAATTTGTCATTCCATTAATTTTGAACGTTTTGCTGTCAAAATTAATTAAAAAGATTAGCAATCGGTAATTTTCTAAGCATTAAATTAATAAAAAGATTTGAAGAATTTTGACCATTTTATATCGTCACCAGCGATTTTTCCGTTTTTGAAAAGCTGATCAAATCATGCTTTTTTTATTGAAACAACCCCAATGAGCGTGCTGGGCCAAGGGGCAGGATTATTGAATTCATTAATTATATAATCGCCGCCTGAGCTAGAATTGCTCTTATCAAATTTATAACTGGCATAGGACGACGAGGAGTTTCTGAATTTGTTTGTTTGAGTTCGAAACCAGATATATGTGTATAGTTATTATGTACTAAGTACCTTTTTTCAGTTTAACAACTAAGAAACAATAAAACACGTATTTTGCAGGTGTGTTTTAGAGACCGAAAAAATTAAATACACAAGGCAATTTTTAGGGACGAGCATTTATTGTTTCTCAATCCATTTATTAGGTGTCTTGTCATGGTGAATGCAACACAAAAATACTGTAAAACTTCCAAAAGTAGTCACCTCTCTATTTTGACCAGCTCCATAAATTGATTACTTTTTATTAGTCTCTGAAATGTTACGTATAATTTTTTGTTAAAATTGAAGAATCTTTCTCTTTTTAGCCTGACTTTGAATTTTCAAATTATTAGAGTTGTTATGTCCTTAAATTAACCACCTCCATAGATTGACCAACATTTCTGGGCCCCTTGAATAGTGACTTTAGAGAAGTTTCCCTGTATACAGTTTTTTTTAGTTCAAGTAAGAACTGTAGTTACATAAAATTGTATTGAAATTACTTAAATTAGTGTGAATAATAGAAATTCATTAATTCCAGAATTAATATTTTCAATTTCGAAATAATCGAAACCAAAATATGGGCCAGTATTCCGGAATTGGATGCCCTAATTATGAGCAATTAAAAACATAAAAAAAAATTATTAGTCATAATTCATTGCCAACAAATATCTATAGGTTAAACAAAAATATAGAGATTTTGCCATCAAAATTAGATTAATAAAAAATTCTGCGGTATTAATCCTAGAGATTTTTCCAATTGGCCACAATTTGTAAGCCCTTGACGATCCGCCAAAATAAAGGAGGTGTTTTTTTATATTGTGATAGCTTCTAGTTACTTCATGATGTATGTTGCCAGTTGGCAAAATCTGTAGGATTAGATTCACAGAATTTTGTCTAAAACTAAGTTTGCTTGGGAACGATATGGCTTCAAACGAAATTGCAAGCGACTGACGATCCGTAAAAATAAGTGAGGTGTTTCTGTTTATGACATTTTATGTTTTGCGACAAGTAAAATCTCTTGAATAACCTCCTGACCTAATAGTGTTCTTTTTATACAGGTAGTTCACTAATAAATCGACAATAAAATATGTTTTGTAAATTCATTAGTAAAATTTTCTCGTTAAACAACCACAACGTGAAGTTTTTGCAAAATTTTCTGCTAAATATTTTGGTAAGAAAATAACTAAGTACTTCCCGGACACAGTACACATATATAAGGTAATATATTGCGCAGTATGTCAAAAATTATAACAACAACAATGGCGGAGATTCTGACTGAAATGTGTATGAACTATTTAAACAATGATACATTGTTAATTATTTTGAATTAAAGTCAGTAGAATTTTTCACACAATTTTAATTATATTCACTCAATACTCAAAATTAATACGCAAAAATAACAAACACGATTTGTTTGGTCACAATGTCCGCCATATTAACCCTCGTCAGGCGGTATAGGTACAATTGTACCTTTTCACGTGTTTTAAATTGCAAAAACTTTCCTTGTAGAAACCATAGAGATCATAAAGGAACTCATATAGGGAGGAATGCTTATAGAAAGGAATGTATACAGTGAGGACTGTTAATGTTGTACAATTATGCCGTCTGACGAGGGTTAAAATATTTTTGACATAGATGCGCAAGAAAGAACGAAAATGAAACATCGGAGTATATTACCTTTATTATGTGTACTGTGCTTCCCGGATATATCAAATGACTGTGTGAGCCGAGAAGAATTCGTTAGTTTTGCGGATAGTGGTGCACGTTGCAATTCAGTTTAATTTGTTAATCTGTAGTAACTTTAAAAATCATCGGAACTGCCCGATTATCCGAGCTTTCGTTGGTTTAGTAAATGTATCATCTGCAGAATGTATGTTGCTTAGGTGTCAAAAACATTTCTGTGTTATACGCGAAGCAAATCCCATATTAATTTAATTAAAAAGGTTTTTTATAAGCTATTGTATCAGTTTCTGGAATGACAACGTTCCAGCTTGCTTTGTGAATTTGTAGTAAAAAACCAAATAAAAAAATATTAAAACATAAAATTTTAATAGCCAAGCCATACAATTTCAGTAGCGGCCAAAATCGATCTTAACATTTTTTTGCTATATGACATAACAGTAATACCATAAAGCTTTAACCAAAATGCCGTTTGATTGGCGTTTACATTATTCAATTGTTAGTAAGATGCAGAAAATCATTAAATGTTATATTAAAATCTTAAAGTAAAAATGAAAAATTTAATTTTATATAAAAATTTACAAGTAAGATCGAGTTTACTTGATATTTTGTAAGCAAATTTTTCGGAAAACTTTTATAAACAAGCAACGCAAAAACAAAATAAAAGTAGTAAATTCAAAAACGAACAAAATCAAACAAAATGTTTTTCAATTTTTGAAAAATCAAACAAAAACAAAAAACTTATTGTGGTTTTTCGATTAGACTCGATTTCGCTTGTTCCGTTCTCTGAACCCTAACCGGCTTGTCAGCGAATAAATGGAAAATAAAATACCCATTATGACACTCAGTGATACCATTATCAAAAAAAAAAAATTTGGCTAGGTTAACTACTAATAAAACAAACTATGATCTCTTCCGAAAAATAGTCGAAGATAATACTGAATTACAGGCACCAATTAAAATTCCGGCAGTAAAGTATTCTACAAGCATCATGACAGAGTACTCCTCATACTCGTAATCAAACGGAAAATCACATCAACTATCGAGTAGAAGTGAGAGATCTGGTTAGAGAAAAACGAAAAGCGCGAAAAATCTGACAGATGAATCGAGCACCACAAAGCAAATCACGACTTAATTATTTAAGCAACAAATTAAAATTGCTTATCAAAGAAATTAAGAGCAAATCATTCAGTAAATACCTAGCTGGCTTTACTGGCAACAAGGACACTAATTATTCCCTTTGGAAAGCAAGTAAAGGTCTTAAAAGGCCTAAAGTATAAATAGCTCCTATCAAGAATGACGATGGAACTTGGGCTAGAAGTGCCAAAGAAAAAGCTGCTGTTTGCAGCCTATCTTGAAGATACATTTGTCCCCCTTCCAAGGCAAACAGCTGAAGAAAATATAATTCCAGTAAATAAAGTGGATAACCTAAACATAAGACCTGTAACACCACAAGAGCTAAAAGATGAAATTAATAACAACTTAAGCTCAAAAAAATCCCTTGGTTATGACAATCACCGGAGTTATAGTTAAAACACTACCAGAAAAAGGAATGCGAAAATTTCTGTAAGTAATTAACGCAGCCGGCGGGTGATGAAAAAATCACGGCTGGTTTAAGAGTAGGATCAATGAATTAATCACTCATTATCCGTTAACAAAAATGATTACGAAACTTCAAAATGAAGCGGCCAAATCCCTCTATGGGATGTAGGGCCAGCGGAAAAAAAATTAACGCAGCGTTCAAAATAAAAGACGTTCCATACCAGTGGAATTTGGCAGAATTGATAAAGTTTCTAAATCCTAACGAGCCGCCAAACAAGACAACATCGTACAGGCCGATTTCCCTACCTCCTATAATTTCAAAATTATTTGAAAAGCTACTACTCAAGAGGGTAAAATTAGTACCAGAAGTCAGAAAACACATCCCTCCTCACCAATTTGGATTTATAGAGAGACACTCTACCATAGATCAAGTACACAGAATCACAGATCTAATTGAAGATGATCTGGAAAATAAAAAAATGTCCTCAAGTGTCTTCTGGACGTATCTCAAGTCTGCGACAAAGTATGGCACCGAGGTCTGGAATATAAACTACACAGAGATCTGCCGAAGCAGTTTTACCTGATTTTAAAGTCATATTTAGCTGATCGACACTTTCGTGTAAAACATGAATAGGAATACTCCGAACTAAAGAAAATATCATCAGTTGAAGTACCAAAAGGAAGTGTTCTGGGCCAATACTCTACATTCGCGAGACGTGCCATACATTCGCGAGACGTGCCAAGCACAAAAGGAACAAGTATTGCAACATTTGCGAGTGATACTACAATCTTGGCAATTGGAGACGCCATAGAGAAGTCAACCAGTAAATTACAATACGCCGCTAATTCATTGAGTAATTGGACGAAAAAATGGCGCCTTCAGCTCAACGAAACTATTTAGGAATGACCCTTCATGCTAAACTCAAGTGGAAAAAAGCAAGAACATGTTAAAAAGAAAAAGAAGAGTTAAACATGAAACATAGAAAAATGTATTGGCTCATAGCAGTAGCGTAACCAGAAATTCGTCGAGTGGGGCGAGGGGAAGGGGGGGAGGGGGTTCTTAAATAAAACATAATTTCTATAAGGAAATAATGCATTCAAATTCGTTTGAATTCAATTTTTTATTAGTTTTTTTATAGTTTTATATTGATTCGTCGTGACACTAAGGCTAGTTCATCTCGAGCACAGTCTATTTATATAACCACATCTCTGTGAATATTAAAGATGCCTATCCATTTAGTTGCTTCCCACCGATTCTGTTTCGTAGGTAATTCTTAATCATTGATCTGTAGTACTTTATATGAGACATGTGCTCTTTAAATCTCGTATGTACTTATCGTTTTGTTTGGCCTGCATATTTGTTTTCGCAATCACCACAGCTAATCTGGTAAATACCGGATTTTTGTAAATTTGGTATTTTGTCTTTTGTATTTCATAAAATGTTTTATAGTTTATTGTTGTTGTTTGTTGGGGAAGACTAACTCTAAGTCAAAGCAACACTTTACTATTCTAATGTCTTCCTAATCGACTGTGACTGTCGTAAAATCGTATCTTCTTAATATTCCAGAGTGTCTATTGACCAAATTTTCGACTAGTTTTTCTCCATAACCGTTTATCATTGCTAGCTTTTTAATGTACGCCAGATTGCCAGTTTCGAAATGAAATTTTTATTAGATAATGAAAGTCCAGGCGTGTTTGCAGGTAGTTGTCTAATGGGGTTCTATACCAGTGTTTGCAAGTAGTTGGTTAATGGGGTGCCAATACAATTATTTCTTTAAAAGTTGTTTTTTTTTGCGTGCCAAACTAATTCCCAGAAATAATTTTGTTTTTATTTAACTATAATATTTAGGATCAGTCAGAATCTGGCCCATAATTCGCTAGGTTTTTATTTTTGTTTTTCAACGCAAATTTTTATAGAAAGAGGGTGACTAAAATAATATAAGATGAATTTTACTATCTGAGAATCGGGCCCAATATCTTATTCATAACCCGTGTCAACTGGCGCGCTAAAATTCTGTTATGCGATGATCTGGCATCGTCAACTGTTCTGAATTTTAGGTCTTCATTCGAATTTCCAAATCCAAATCTCTTCGCGTGAGTTAACTATTTTTAGTGTAGTGACAATTAGGGTTGCCAGACGTCCTGGTTTCTCCGGACATGTTCTGGTTTTTCAAAGTTCTACGAGCATCCGGGAAAAAATCTTATATTGCCCTAAAAACTCAGAGGAAGGACAAAAAAATAGTAATTTCTATACAATTTAAATATTTTAATTAGGAAATCAAACTGCACCCCAAATGATATGGCCCAAAAAATTCTTTAAGACAGGTTTTATATTAGGAACTACATATTTAATTTAATTTATTTATTTGATACCTACAGTGGTTACAATCGGTACAAACAATTACGGCTAACTACAATTAGTTAGAATTTTATAAAAACAATTTATATAAAACGTTCTTGAATGAATCTCTCGACAAATGGAAATCGAACATTTCAAATACTGAATTACACATCCGTGATGTTTTCAGGATAGGTTCCGAAAGACCAAAGTTAGTTGGCACTGGGTCAATTAATTAAAGCCCATCACGTTGCCGTATTCGACGTTCGGGAGCATAGATTTTTAGACGTGCAAGTAACTCGGCACAATCGATGCGGGAATTGACGATATCACACACGAACAGCGCGGAAGCTAAGTCCCGGCGACAGTCTAGACGTTGCAGTTTCAGAAGCTTACATCGATCCTGATAAGGTGGGAAGACATATTTCACAGCACGCATGGACGGCAAACAACGGAGCGCGAAAAGAACAAATTGTTTCTGAACACTCTCAATCCTCCCGGAATGACAGTGGTAGGATGGCGCTCAAACCAGAGATGCGTACTCCAAAATAGAACGAACAAACGAGACGTAGAGTGATGTCAAAGCTATCGGGTCTCTAAAATCCCTGCAGTTTCTTTTAATAAAGCCCAACACAATATACGACTTTGAAATAATGGTGTTAACATGTCTAGTAAATGTAGCGCCGGATGCAAAAATCACACCAAGATGGGAAATGAACTCAACTCGGTCAATGTCTACATTGTACAGCTGATATTGGTGAAAAAAAGGTGAGCGGATACGACTAAAAGAAAAATCTTACATTTGCTCACGTTCAGAGCCAATCTATTGTTAATTTATCAACCGGAAATCTATTTAAGTCCTCCTGCAACTCTACGCAATCAGATATACTAGCAACACGGGCGAAAATTTTCATATCGTCTGCGAAGAGGAGACAGTTAGCAAACTCAAAGCATTGAATAACATCGTTTATAAACAATGAAAACAGCAATGGGCCAATGTGACTACCTTGAGGCACGCCAGATGGTACACGATACAATTGGGAGAAAGAACCCAAGAATCTAGCGGAATGCCAACGATCAGAAAGGTAGGAACGCAACCACTTAATAGGAATGAGCTGGCCATTTAGACTGTTTAACTTACTAATAGGAATAGAGTGGCCAATCATATCAAAAGCCTTGGCAAAATCTGTATAAACAACGTCGAGCTGCTGTCTGGAATTTAAACTATCAAATAAATCACCGCAAAATGAGACCTAGTTAGTTACTGTAGACCTATCGAGATAAAATCCATGCTGTGCCGGAGAAATGAAATTCTTAGTATGGAATTGCAAGATTTTATGAACCATAGACTCAAACAGCTTGGGTAAGATGGAGAGAATGGCGATCCCACGGTAATTACTCACATTACTTCTTCTACCCGCCTTGAAGATTGGATGAATACAAGAAATCTTCCAAGGATCGGGGAAAAACACGTGACGAAGGCTTTCATTAAATATGAAGGTAATCGGGAGGACCAAACTCTCAGCACAACACTTCCATGGGTTATTTTTTTTTTGTAACTAATACCAACGCATACCCTGAACTAAAACTACATAAGTAATAAAAATTTGCGATGGTTTATTTTGACTGTTCAGATTCAAATATTTCGGTATCTAACAAAAATAATTCCAAATGGGTTTCAGACATGAAACGTGTGACAGTAAAATTAACCTCCGAAATCGTGTAATTTCGACCAAAAGCAGTGTCTGCTGACACTGAAATGAAGTCAACGGCGACCCAGAACGGCTCGAACGGGTCATAACTGGTGATAAAACAGCAGTTTATGAATATGATGTCGAAAGTAAGGCTCAGTCGTTCCACTGTAAGCTTCCTAAAGAGGCAATACCAAAAAAAGCTCATCAAGTAGTGTATCATCATGTTCTTAGGTCATACGATCAATAAGGAGTACTTCCAGGAAGTTATATGCTGCTTACGTGAAGTGATCCGAACGAAACGTCTGGATTTGTAGGGAAACAACTCATGGCGATTGTACCACGATAACACATCTGCTCACCCTTCTCTGTTTGTTCCTAAATTTTTGGCCAAAAACGACACCGTTATGATGCTGAGCACACCAAAACTATGTAACCTTTTCGACAGCCAATAATAAACTAAGCATCCAATATGGATAAAAATGCCAAGAAACGTCAGGGAAAGTGTACCAATACAACCACAAAGCAATTGTGACAATTTAACTTAAACAACCTGCGAAATTGTAAAATTTGACGATTTTTTGATCAAGCAAAGTGTTTTATCACGAAGTAATTTTCTTGTGTTTGTCAAAAATATTTGATATTCATCCCAAGGTGGTTAATGACCAAATTTCTTTCACGGTTTCCCATTACCCAGCATTTCGATATTTTGCTTTATCAAAATTCTAAAGGTCCTTGCCATTTTATGTCAGAATAACTGCAAAAAAGGCTCGATTTTTTAAAATTCAAAAATTTGTTGACGTCCCAGAAAAAATTTTAAACGAGCCTGATTCGTATTGAGAGTTCGGAATATTTAATGTTTTCTCAACTTATGTGCGTTTGATCATTACCAATACAGACATGTTTAAAACAAATTTATGTTTTAAGTTTATTTCCAGATGACCAATAAATGCGTTTCAAATGAAATAAGATAGTGGATTTCCCATACTAGTGCCGTGTGTTAATTTGTAGAACTCCTCGTTGTATTCCAATTGGTTTTGGTCCATACACATTTCTGTTAGTTTTGAGTAGAGAATGTTTTGCTCTTCCAGGATATTTAAATTTTGTAGCCAGTTGTTTACTATATCTAAAGCTTCAGGAATCGGTACATTGGGCTGAGGTTTAAAGAAACAATGCCAATTTCAATTGAACGTTTCCGATTTTTTCTGCAAACTCGAAACTATTTCTGATGCTTTGGTTGTCAGTCTGTATGTGTGTCGGTGCATTAATGTTACCAACAATTGAGTGAATTTTGTTACCTTCCTTGTGGATTTTTCATCAATTCAGCATTTTTATTTAATTTGTTTTAATTTAAAATTTGTGAAACCAAAAATTGGTGGTTTTTTAAGTTATTCACGTCGAATAATTTGCTGTATATGAAAGATTACTTACTTATTCTTTCTTCACAGGGTTTTAGTTTTTAGATCGCTAGTGAATCAGCCGTATGATAGATTAGAGTATGATAGTATATTTGTGTTTTGTTTTTGAAGTGAAACTTCTTTAGTACCGGAGTGATTTTTAAAATTGATGAAACAAAACAAAAATTACAAGCAAAAAATGAAGAAGCGATATGAAACGAAAAAAGCGACAGTACATATTTCTTTTATTTTTGAAGTGAAATTTTTTTAGGCAGGGTTTGATTAAAAAAAAAAAAAAGAATATTGAAGCCGCATACTACAAAAAAATTTCAGTAACTTTTTTGGTAATTTCGCAACAGACGAACTTGACGGACATAAACTTTTCTCAACTTTTCGGTAATATTTTTCCCCTCAATTCTTTTTTTTCATACGAGAAAAAAAAATATGTTTTTTAAGTTGGTATGGAGGGGAAAAAATTTACAAATTATATGAGAAAATTTTATGTTCGTCAAGTTCTTCTGTTGCGAAATTACCATAAAGGTTACTGAATTTTTTTTGTAGTATGCGGCTTGAAACGAAATTGAATGAATTTGCAAGCAATACAAAAACAACATCTTCGAACAGTCGAATCAATGCCTCCTAGATTTATAGTATATTGAGGTATTGATTGCAATTTACAAGTATATTATACAGGGTGTTTGGCACAAGGACCAAAAGAATTTGTTGGAGGATTGGGTGGATCATTAGCTAGTTTTCACCCATACACCCTACGTCCCAAGTGTAACGGTAATTGAGATATGATTTTTTTTCGTTTTTTTTAAATCACCCGAAATCTCGCATTTAAATCGTCATATTTTTTTATTTTGTCATTGTAATACCACGAAATAACAAGTATAAAACAAGTATAAAAATTGTGTTTGTAAATAATTTGCTTGTACACAAATATATCAAAATTAATGTTTTTGTACTATTTAGATGTAGGCGGTTATTATGTTATATAACGTATTGTAAATTTACAATAAATAGAGAAGTGAAGTTTATAAAACTTAAATTTGTATAAATATTTAAAGGATCATACAATGAGAGTTGGCAAATTAAGATTAAATTTAATACTTTTAAACTAAATACAAAATGTATTTCTTTTTCAAAAATGAAACAATTGGTTTATGCTAGCTACAAAATGAGACATAGAAATTATACTCTGCAATAGTTCCAAATGACATGTGAAAACTGCACCTATGCATCAATCGCTGGTTGCATTACTTTAGGTAAATTATTTAGTATTCTGAATTTCTCTTGAAGAAAATGTTTGTTAATCAAAATTCACTTTAAAATACACTACTCCAAAAACTTAAAGGAACACTAATTTTTTTCAATTTTTTAGTGGTTTTTGAAGAGCTGTATCTTTGTAAAATACGGTCGTACAGAGATGAAAGGAAAAGCATTTTAAAGCTCCAAATCTCTTGTTTTGAGACTTTTGAGCGGACAATTTTTGTGAGATACCGTTATTACGCAATCATAAAAAAGAGCGCGAAATAAAAATATTCAATTTTTTTTTTTTTTGTAAGGATCCATGGGCGCGGGAATTTTTTTAAAGTTAAACCAATGCATAGATCGGTTAGCCTGTTAATTAGGCGTAAATTTAATTTCATTCTGGCCTCTCTATGTCAACTTTTTGCTGAGATATCTGGCTTTGAATCAAAAAAGATCCTTTTGCCTTTGATCATCGATATCTCAGCAACCAATGATTGCACAGTAAACTTTAAAACTTCAGCAGCCTTAAAAATTTCAGTAAATTTCCTACAAGACCCTTTAATGATTAGTTGAGAACAAATTTTTTTTTCACCCTCAATACTGATTTGAAAAAAGTACAAAAAAATGACTTTTTAGGTTGTCTTAGTAAATCTACCGTTACTTTACAAATATTGATGAAAAGACTAATGTTGCCAGGTCATTTTACAGTTTAATGTACTCCTAATAGCCCTGTATTATTTTCAAATTGATCCATCCAACCGTTTTTCCGGACAGATTGATCAAAGTTTTACAAAACAATTAAAGGAACAAGTGATCATCAAAATAATAAAACGACCTTTTTCACATTTTGCGTTAGTTATTTGTTAACCCTTAATGATCGTAAGATTTTTTTTGCAACACTCGCCCATAAGAGACGACAGAAAATTAAATAAAGTTCTGCAATATGACCAATTATTATGGAACTTGGCAATTTCTCATCCGATTTTAGTGAAATTTGGTATGCGTTATTGAAATGGGATTCTAAAACGATTCGTGGATGAAGTTCTGGAAAATGGCCAACTAGGAAGGAAAATAGCCATTTCTTATCCTATTTTGAGGAAATTCAGTATGTACGATGGAAATGGGATTCTACATAAACTGATTTTTGGATGAAATTCTGGAATATGGCCAACTAGGATGGAACTTGGCTATTGCTGAACCGATTTTAGCTAAATTTGATATGGGCGATGGAAATGGGATTCTAAAATGAATTTTAGCTAAAGTTCTGGAATATGGCCAATTCGGTGGGAACTTGGCCATTTCTTACAAAATTTTGATGAAATTCAGCATGTGTAATGAAAATTGGGTTTTAAAATTATGTTTAGATGATATTCTGGAATAAGCCGTATTAGGATGGAACTTGGCCATTTTTTATCCTATTATAAACAAATTCAGCATGTACCATAGAAATAAAACTCTAAAATTATTTTTGGTTAAATTTATATGGTTAATTTGGAAGGCGCTTGCCTATTCCTTAAACGAATAAAAGATATTCGACATGTGCTTTAAAAGTGAAAAACTTAAATGGCTATTCCATGTATTTAATGATTTATTTTATCAATAATTTAAGAATCTCATTTTCATCGTGTATGCTGAAATTCATAAAAATAGGATACAAAATTTCCAAGTTCCATCACAAATGGCTAAATTCTGGAACTTTATCCAAAAATCATTTTAGAATCCCATTTCTAAGGCACGTGCTGAATTTCATCAATATCGGGTTAGAAATGGCCAAGTTCCTACCTAGTTGGCCATTTTCCAGAACTTCATCCATGAATCATTTTAAAATCACATTTCCATCGTACAGTCTAAATTTCATCAAAATCGGATGAGAAATTGCCAAGTTCCATCCGAGTTAGCCATATTCCAGAACTTTATCCAAAAATCATTTTAGAATCCCATTTCCATCGTACATGCCGAATTTCATCAAAATCGGATAATAAATGGCCAAGTTCCATCAGAGTTGGCCATATTCCAGAATTTTATCCAAAAATCATTTTAGAATCCCATTTCCATCGTACATGCCGAATTTCATCAAAATCGGATAAGAAATGGCCAAGTTCCATCAGAGTTGGCCATATTCCAGAACTTCATCCACGAATCGTTTTAGAATCCCATTTCAATAACGCATACCAAATTTCACTAAAATCGGATGAGAAATGGCCATGTTCCATAATAATTGGTCATATTGCAGAACTTTATTTAATTTTCTGTCGTCTCTTATGGGCGAGTATTGCAAAAAAATCTTACGATCATTAAGGGTTAACAAATAACTAACGCAAAATGTGAAAAAGGTCGTTTTTTTATTTTGATGATCACTTGTTCCTTTAATTGTTTTGTAAAACTTTGATCAATCTGTCCGGAAAAACGGTTGGATGGATCAATTTGAAAATAATACAGGGCTATTAGGAGTACATTAAACTGTAAAATGACCTGGCAACATTAGTCTATAACGCCTGTAGTGGGGCGTCAGATGGGAATAACAACGAAGGGGCTCTATCGTAGAATAAATGCAGAATAAATTCACGCCACGATTTCTGTTTATGGCGGCACACAATAGAGCCTATGTGCCGTATTTATTAGCGCACGTATAAACAGGTTAACAATACACTTAAATTAAATTAAGTTCCAACACCACAGATTAAATAAACTTAATTAACTTCACGTAATTTAATGATATCGAATTAATTTCGCGTCGCACTTTCTGTATTTATTTTAATATTAATATTTAATTATTAGTTATGATTGATTTTTTTGTTCTCGCATGAAGAAGATTTGTAGCGTACCAAATGTAGACTCTGAGTGTATTTTTCTGTATAGAAAAATGGCGTGTGTCAAAAATGAATGTGAAGAGGTTAAAAACTTAGCATGATATTTCTGTTTCAGCAAAAATCGTATTTTGCTGAATGAATGATTTGTGAATGTCGACAATAGATGGTGTGAGTAATTTCGGTTGCTGTATTAAATTGTCCATGATATTTATTTAATACCAAATAGTGAACTGTACTCAAATATAGGGAAATATATTATTTGCGTTGAATACAGATGCAAACCATACAACTTATGTAGGTGTCACTATAAACCGAAAAGACTGTTCAAATACAATTATATTTGGAAGTTGAAATGCATTACATTTCAAATAATTGTGGCGAATAAACGAATGAAAATGCGCGATTTGAATGAGAGAATCGCTACAAGTCTTTTCATCAATATTTGTAAAGTAACGGTAGATTTACTAAGACAACCTTAAAAGTCGTTTTTTTGTACTTTTTTCAAATCAGTATTGAGGGTGAAAAAAAAATTTGTTCTCAACTAATCATTAAAGGGTCTTGTAGGAAATTTACTGAAATTTTTAAGGCTGCTGAAGTTTTAAAGTTTACTGTGCAATCATCGGTTGCTGAGATATCGATGATCAAAGGCAAAAAAATCTTTTTTGATTCAAAGTCAGATATCTCAGCAAAAAGTTGACATAGAGAGACCAGAATGAAATTAAATTTACGCCTAATTAACAGGCTAACCGACCTATGCATTGGTTTAACTTAAAAAAAAATTCCCGCGCCCATGGATCCTTATAAAAAAAATAAAAAAAAATCGAATTTTTTTATTTCGCGCTCTTTCTTATGATTGCGTGATAACGGTCTCTCACAAAAATTTTCCGCTCAAAAGTCTCAAAACTAGAGATTTGGAGCTTTAAAATGCTTTTCTTTTCATCTCTTTACGATCGTATTTTACAAAGATACAGCTCTTCAAAAAACACTAAAAAAATTGAAAAAAATTAGTGTTCCTTTATAATTTGTTGGAGTAGTGTATAAACCGAACAATACACCATCACAATTTCGCTTGCGTTCTCATTTTCTCAAGCTTTAATATCAGTATTAGTAAATAATATTGCTTTTATTCGGTTTATCGTATCTTTATAGGTAGATTTTGCATCGAGTTGTAATAATCCTGTTTTACCAAATCATGGAGTAACAGAGATTGAGAAAAATAACTAGATAATGTAGAATGTGCAATTATGTATCTAATTTGAATGTGTCTACTCTGACTTTGTATAATACTCCTATAACACTATAAGGATCAATTGGAGGCTACACACATTGTTTTTTTTTTTTAATTTAAAATAATCCAATTAAAAGTTTTATTTATTAACTGATGAAATGTAAATCCCTCAAAAAAATTAGTGAGCCAAAATACAATCCTACCAACTTTTAGTCCAATAGGTCAATAAGTAAAGCCCATAGGAAAATGAAAACGAAAACGGATTTACTTTTTTTACAATAACTCCAAAATTTTTAGCATATTATAGCTTGAATACTCTCAAACTTGTCCATAAACACAATACAAAAATATTTTAATTTAGAAAATAATTAAAAAATATTTATCATTCTTATGCCCGATTTCAGAACAAAACAGCAATTCGTCAGTTAAATAATATTGTTTCTCCTCCTTCTTATATGAAATTGCAATTTGTTTCATAATTCAAAATCAATGCTATCTGGATCATAATTCTTTTTTACATGAGCATTTTAAAGGGAGAATTAAATTTTTATTTGAGCGATATTAAAAAGTCAAATATTTAATTCTCCCTTTAAAATTCTCATGTAAAAAAGAATTATGATCCAGATAGCATTGATTTTGAATTATGAAACAAATGGCAATTTCATAAAAGAAAAAAGAGAGGAAATATTATTTAACTGGCGAATTGCTGTTTTGTTCTGAAATCGGGCATAAGTGTAGTACCACTTCCAAATAATTTTCGTAAAATTTGTTGAGTTTTGAAAATTTATCATTTTTTGCAAATTTGTTATTTGATCCCAACTCATCATAACAGAATAACATATAGGTATGTCCGAATAGCTTATTATATTCCCAATCCATCGAATATAGTAAGTACATGAGCACATCTCTGATATTTGTGTTATTTGGTTTAATGCTGTTCTTTCGCCCTCATTTTAGCATTCAAAATTTTCTAATGGTTTATTAAATTAATTGAAATAACATAATAACGTTTTGATTAATTTCAAATTGGGTAAGTTTGGACAATTTTGTAAAACCTTGTTGCACTATTAATTTTAAATTAAAATACGAATAAATGATTTTTTTTGATTTCCCATTTGACGCTTTTTTGTGTAGCTTTTTAACTTTAGTAAATTTTTTTAACAATTTTTCTATCACTTATTTCTTACACTTTTTTTTAGTATCAAACTACACTTTAAATTAACGTTAGAAACTTCACTCCGGTGTTATAATAGATTGAATGCTAGACAACTTCATTGTGATTTTTTGTGTTAAGGAAAACAAATAAACGTCAAAATGCTAAAATGCTGCTTGCTAAAAATTGTCAAATTTTTCGTTTTTTATGTTTTTCGTAAAAATTTTTTTCGAAACAATCAAAGGTTTGAAAACAGTATAAAATGTGTTAGAAAATATGAAAACCATAGGCTAAAGAATTGATTGACTTTCAATCTTTAAAAAAAAATAGGGTTACGAATAATTTATTTAAAATGTATGATACTTAATTCAAATTTAAAATATAAATATAGAAAATGAAATTACTTGTGGAAAAAGAAATAGTATTTATAAAACAGACATACAATAAAAATAAATTTCAAAATTGTTTAAGAAATTTTTCAAGTCAGTGATTTTGGCCAATGCACTTGTTGGGAAACATTCGTCGCATGGTATCATCGTATTGAAGATACCAATGGAATTATATAAAACGTTAATTTTTCCATTAACAATATATTCAATGATTTTTTTGTAAATATTCTGAGAAGTTTGACCAATGTACATAGTGAGCACCAAACTTTAAGTGAACTTGAATTTAGCGAGTTTCTTTATGGAAAGAATAATTTCAGTAGTAGCAGCTGTTTCTTTAATCCGACATTATGGAATATGAGATATAACCTAATTATTAACTTGAAGAATTCCATTTCAACAACCGTTGATCGTATTTCTAATAATGTAGTATGTAAAAAGGATAGCAATATTTATATTCAAACCATTAGCATATATTTTCAATTTGAGTTTGGTTTCTAGTATTTTTCCATGTAAATTGAAAATGCCGGTTATTATACCTTTGTACAAAAACGGATCTCGCTCGAACGTATCTAATTATAGACCAATTTTCCTGCTTTCATTTTTTACAAATTTTTTTCAAAAATGTTAAAAGTCTAGAATTATTTGCTAATTTAATGTTTGAATATAGAACCCGCATTTCAAATTGAAATTGTTAAAAGTTTTTAAAGGGAAATGTAAAATTCGCTAATACACAAGGCATGGTTGATTCCATATATAGGGATAAATCAGAGTAATAAGTTTAGCAGTTCAGTTGCTTTAGCCTGATGCGATGACTGAAAGATGATTTATTTTTCACAATGCTCGAAGATCGAAACTGAATTGCAAAACCCTTAACAATTTCTCCTCTTCGTAAAAATATTTATCAATCATGAATATACCAGAATAATTTAATGTTTGAATATAAATTATTAATTATTAGTTCAATGTAAATTGAGGGATCGGTACTAATGCCCGTATTACAAAATCCAGAATAAATAAAATCCCGTAGATCTAAAAAAAAACGTATTTCATAATCCCGTATTTCAACATCTCGTAGTATGACTTTTTTACGGGATTACGGGATGATTCAAATTAAAAAACAATGTTTGGTTTTAAGTAACTATGTACTCGTATATTAATATAAATGAAAATCTGTATGTATGTATGTGTTTTATACGTTTCCACACGGATCATCTAATCAAATTGAGTTTTTGCATAAGGGTTTTATTCCAAAATGAGCAGATTTTCGTGGTATTTTCGAAACATCGGGCCCCTGGACCTAGATACCCTCGAACACTCCAATTAAGTTGATATCACCATCAATAAGGCACAAGGACAATTGCTGAAGACCTGCTGGAATAAATTTAGAGTTTGAATGCTACTCTCATAGTTAATTAAATGTGGCTTGATCCCAAGTCAGCAATCCAAAAAATCTATTTATCTATGCCAAAGATGATAAAACACGAAACATTGTCCAGAAGCTTTGGCTTGAATTAGGTACCATTATTTAATCTTTATATTTAAATATATTTCATTACTAAAATGTTGTCATCGTTTATTTACATCAAGGACTTCGATTTCTGTATACTTTGAAACCACAATTATTTAATTTTATTTGCTTTAATAGGTACAGACAGATGAAAAATTTGAAGTTTATTACTTTGCTAAAATAAAATAAAACATATATTTTTATCCCGGGCAAAGCCGGATACTTCAGCTAGTTCTTTTATAAAAATCGATTTTATTTTTTATTGGAGCAAACTTTCTGTTTTTTTCGGTTCCAAGCTCCTGCCCCTCGTAATTTTTTGCTTTTTATGACCCATACACAAATACACAAATATACAAACACACACAAATACACACACATACACAATCACATATCTCGTATTCTATCATGATACATCGGCTTAGGTTAGGAAAAAAATCGCGCGATTTTTAACCTAACCTAAGCCCATGTATCATGATATAATACGGGATTTTAGCATACGGGATTTTGGGATACGGGATTTTGTAATACGTGATTTTGTTAACGGTATTTTGTCATACGGGCAGCTGTACCCAACCCGTAAATTGAATAACACTCTATATTTAGTATTGCTTAGCAGGGGTAGTGGAACCCCATGACAGCTTTCTGAAAATTTACCCATACATATATTGTTAATCCAATTCACTAACCAAAAAACATTACGAGATCGACGGGATATTCGGATAATTTACAATTACATATTTTATCTAAGATGTTCAATGTAAATTGAATAACACACTACATTTGGTATTGCTTAGTAGGGGTAATCAACACAGTAAATTTAGAATTGCTTGCCAACTATATGGGTTAGTAAATTTTTTTAAATAAACATCTAATTTTATATATAAGCAGCTTTTCAATTTTGAACATAACACACCATTTAGTTTTATTTAAATAAAAATGTAGGTTAATTGAATATCTCAAGAAATGTTTAATGAAATTAAATAAAAGAAAGTTATATTTAAATTTGCAAGTTTAAATTTGATAAATTTACTTCTTTTCTTGATGAAACTACATTCGCTAGCTAAATCACAATCACCGCTGGATGTATGCGTTTGAATAGCTAGTGCAGCTAGTAAAATTAGTAAATTCTACATTCGCGTTCATTAATCTACTTTGTGCTTCAATGGAGAATTAGTAGAATTTGCTGATGACACCGCACTTTCATATCGTGGTGTCAACTGTGTTAATATATAAAGCCCTATAATTGACCATGATCCCTAATTGTTATTATCCTTGATTGTTATTATCCCTAAAACTAAATACATGTGGTTTGACTCAGGCCTGGATTAACCATTAAGCAATATAAGCACATGCTTAGGGCATCAAGAGAAAGAGGGCACCAAAAGGAATTAAAGAGTTTTTACGTTTATTTAGTTATCTAATTATAAAATTAAAAAATTAATAAAAATTATAATAAAATAGATACTAAAACATTTTTTAACTAATAGATGTCGTGACTCTGTTTCACGAGAGTTATTGCTGCCTAACCAGAGGACTTAAACTCCGACTTTGCAACTGAGCTTCACCACTTCCCCGCATAATAATATTATGTGCATCATAAGTTTAGTCAATCAACTAATGGGAAAACAAAATTTATAATTTAGTCATGCTGAGCTTTATAAAATAATTGTGGAAGACAATATTCAGTCGGCATTTCCAAATGTAGATATTTGCTTTCGGATATTTCTGATACTGATGGGCACAAATTGTTCAGCTGAGCGTTCATTTTCGCAGTTGAAAAACATTAAAATTCCGTATCGAACGACCATGCAACAAGGTAGACTACATGCGTTATCTTTACGAATTCTATAATTAGCAGATGTGTTGCGAACAATTAGTTTTAAGGCCCTGATCAAACAATTTGCAATAAAGAAAAGTCGGAAAAACATTTCAAATGTAAATAAAGTGGAATTATCTAAAAAATAACTATATACCGATTATAATACCATGGTACACTATATGGAAAATCCCAATATTTTGATTTTATTTTAAATTCAAATTGTAATCTAGGTACACTATTTGAAGCGGTATACCATCATACACTATTTGGTTTAGAATTTGAAATGCTTAAAAAAGAAAATTACGCAAGGCTTGTAAGGTGGTATAGCTTTCATTCTGATCGCAAAACGTTTATGAATGTATAATTGATTGAAATATTTAACGGTTGCAGAAATAATGTGGCTTTTTTGGTGAAACTATCACCGTTTGTGGATTGCACAATATTTTTAAAATGTTTAGTATTCTCAGCTTCTAAATGGTATCCATAACAGTCCATAATTAGCAAAGCACTTACTCGCCTAATATTGTCGCATTGTGCCTTATAAGATTTCTGTATTCATTTGGTCATTAGATCGAGCCGTCACCATTCACAACCAAATGAATGTTTTTAGATAATTTTAATTTCGAAACTTTCAAATAATTTAGGTTAGTCCTTTTAAAATAATTTGGGTCATCGTGCCTGCTGTGGAAATACACAATACCAAGATTTTTTCTCCCTTAAAATGAAGCACTCCATCGTAAGTCTTGTCAAAACAGCACGGAGTTTCATCCATATTAAAAATCAACCGTTTTGGAATGTTTATCTTTTTCTGGTTCAATGTTGTAATAAAATTTTGAACTTTATCGCGATTTCATTTGCCGGAGAATTTGTTGACTCTGATTAGTTATTATTTTTTTTTTTTAAGTTAACAATTTATTAAGTTTATCAATTTACAAAACCAATATTACAAATTTAAGCCATTATTTTATCTTAGAGGCCTCTAAAAAGGACATATGAAAGGAATCATCTACAGATACTTATTAATCTAACTATAAGAATTAAACACTAAAAAAAATAGTAAAACTAAAAATTTAAATAATTAACAACTAAAAACAATTTGCTGAACATAAAAAATATAAGATTGGGAGAGATACATATACAATACAAGAAACTTCATAGTGCGTAAATATATACTGAAACCCAATTTTCAACACCTTCTTCCATTTTGCTTAATCACGACTTTTTATTGCACACCACGAAATGATCTAGTCAATGAATCAATGCTCCCATATGATATATGTACATATGTACTTACAAATAAATGAATAAAAATCACGAGTGGAAGTGGTTAGTTAAATAGATGAATTCTTAAGTAACTTTAAAAGCTAGAAATTTGCTCAGTGATTTTAATATTGTCTGCAGCATTATACAAATTGAGACCTCTACTAAAAATGCTATTTTGGGTGGTTGAGTCTGGCAAAAACTGTCCTACATAACAGCTTCGCTCGAGTATTATGCTCATGATACAAATAGTTACTCGCAAAAACGAAATTTGTTTTAGACATTTTGCATGCAATTTTATGTATGCAGACCATCAAATCAAAATTGACTCGCTCAGTGATCGGCAAAAAGTTGTCCTTGTATAAATCAACAGTATGCGTTCGGAAGGGTAAACTAAACATATTCCTAATCGCTCTATTTTGCACCAGAAAGCCTTTTAATCATAAAGTCAATGTGGGGAGCCCAACTTGATGTAATCTTATTTCTCCAGCAAACACATCTGATTTATTGCATGCAGCACGAGAAATTATTTGTTGCAAAGGGAAATCCAATGTTATTGCAAATTTTTTTGCTTCCCACCTAAACATGTCGTAGTTGATCACCAATTTCTTTTCCCTCTGCTTTTTAAACCAGTCAATCGCCATTGTTTTTATTTCAGGAAATGCTGACTTTCGCCCTGCAGCTTTAATTTTCTTTTGTTTTCATTAAATCATTTTCGCGAAAAGCCTATTTCCTTATTTAAAAGTGTTGATACCCAGTAAATTTTTCTAAAGAATTGGGCGACCCACCACGGTTTGCTCGACACACAACTTCCAATTTCTCAGATTTTAAAAGCCGAATTATGTTTTGCTTTTGTGTTCCCAAATTCGAAAAGTTATAGTCCAGTGTTTAAAAATGGTCGCACCAAACTACATATATGAAATAAATTTTGGTAGCGATAACTAATGGATGTCGCTGTTCCAGTTAATTGCTACAAAAAAATGTTGTTGAAATCCAAATAGTATTCCATGGTATGCTATTTGGAACTTTCAAACTAATAGCATAGACATTCATACTAGATTTCTCATTTCATAGTAACTAAAGGAAAAAAACAAAAACTTCTGATAATTCCAATGTATCGTTGTGTTGTGTATTTTATAAGGCAATGATTTTAGAATGCGTTGCAAATATAATATGTATATGCAATACACCGATAATATTTGAATGGAAAATTTTTGTTTTTATTTTCTGTTTTTAGTCAAATGAGAGATCTATTATGATTGTCTATGCTAATAGTATCCAAGTGGTACACTATTTGGGGAGGTATTCTATTCGGAACTCTACGGTATATACTCACCATTTTATTTTATCGCAATAATAATACGTACATATGTATATAATATTAAATTTATAATATTCTTTATTGAAAACCTATCTCACTCGACATGATGGTGCATATAAGGGGCACCAAATTTTTTTAAATTATTAGGGCACCTCGAAGGCTTAAGGCTGGAACAGCGAGTCAGTAAGAACTTAACGTAAGAATACGATATATGGACTTTACATAAGACCGACCACCGAAACTTTAAGAACTTTTCGTTAAGTTTCGTTAAATTTAGTTGTCACTTTACCCCAACTTAACAGAGCGAAATTTTTCGCTCAAACTTAAGGTAATGTCAAAAAACCTACCACCGGATAAGATATTAATTCAATATGGGCATATAAAGGATAATAATATATTTTTTATATTAATTTATATAAAATAAAATGGAAAATAACAAATTAAATATGTATAGGTAAATGAATATCATCAATGTAGTGTTTAGTGGAGACATGTTTATGACAAGGAGTCATTCTGATTTATTCTTTAAGCCACATGATGAAATATGAATGAAATAAAAATTGTTCTTATAATTCTTTAAATTCTTGTCATGTTTTTAATCAATTTTCAATTTGTACATCGCAGCATAATTATGTGCAAAATCATTTAATTTACCTAGTTATTAGTCCCCAACTGGTCTTACAGATTGGCTAGCTGACATGTCAAATTTTCTGTAAGAACAAACTTTCGTCAAATTCCGTAAGGTTTCTTACTGATTCTTACTGACTCGCTGTTCCAGCCTTTAATCCGGCCCTGGCTTTAACTTGGGCGATAAACAAAGTACCCAGTCAAACTTGCATTTTATTTCTGATAAAGCATCTTGCAATTGGAATCTAAATTGCTTTGATTCATGTACCGTTATTTACAAAGTATCCAAGTATAAATATTTGAGAGTTGTTATTTACACTAAGCTAAAATTTTCGTTACGTATTACTTACGTAAAGTAGCATACACATTATCATTTTAAATGACATCATGACAAATTACAATTTTTTTTGATATTCTGCATTTAGTACACCATTTAAATGATACTTCATTATTTAAACCGACGTACTATCATTTACGAAAAAATTATCATTTAAAATGATAATGTGTATGCTACTTTACAGGGCTATGTACAGATCTTTTGTGCTTAGACCCTGCTTAATTATCCATCCAGTCGATATTCAGGCTCCTAATGAACCTGATAATCCTGCCGGCCGATATGCGATACATACTATCTGGGCTCATTGCTCTTTCTCCTAGAAGTTTACTGTAGCAAGTACTTCTACTAGAAATACGGTATCATTGGTTCACAAATACTTCGAGAGAGCACCCCCACT
Source organism: Tipula helvola (assembly GCA_963556165.1). Classification (NCBI taxonomy): domain Eukaryota; kingdom Metazoa; phylum Arthropoda; class Insecta; order Diptera; family Tipulidae; genus Tipula; species Tipula helvola. Next base: position 173,459,163 of record OY744482.1, read on the forward strand.
CCAGTATATTTCTAGCCCTGCCCTGTCTACCGTTTCGATTTTACTCTTACGAATTGCAAGGAATGGAAAGTCGCCTGTAGGTCACCCAGCTTTATTACAGGAAGGCTAAATAGAACTGGAGAGTGCCTGGTATCGAGAGTCCGCGTACTTTGTTCTGATTAACCCGCTCGAACGGCTTGTACAATATATTGAAGATCAACTTTCATCGCTTCAATCAACCGTAATTTTTAATTTGTGTTCATTTCTCTTGTGCGATCGTTCTCTTATGCATTCATGTTTATACTATAGTTATATGTGCAATGCCATATTATAGCAGTGGATAGTTGTGCTACGTATATCATTTTTGGAAGTAAGTTAATTTTAAATGACGTTCGAAAGGATTAACCTATCCGCCATTCATTCATCGTCATATACTGTTCCACCTTAGATTACGGTTTTTTGTCACAAGGATTTTCCTTTAGCGCCTTACTTTAGCCTGTGCCAAAAGGCAACAATATGCCTCATGACCTCAGTTACCAGTGGTTGCCACGAGCAGGCAATGCGTACCCTACTGGAAGGTACAATTTGGCTAAAAATATCAAGCTACGTTGACAACTTAAAAAAAAATTGTGACAATTGAAGTTTACAGTCCGCTAAATTCAAAAATTCCCCGTATCTTGTGATCAAAACTCTATTTAAGATTTTAACACTTCAGTTTGTTAGTCGACGAACATTAAAAAGTGATAAAAATTAAATTATTTAAAGCTTTTGTTTATAATCAATAGGGATTCTCCCGACATATATATATTGTTTTTATCTATTATGTTGCGACCGGGTGGATCATAAATTTTATTACCGACCCATAAAATATAATATGTATAAAAAATAAATATTTATGTCTATAGAACATAAACATAAACAGCATGTTGTCCTAAATAAAAATCCAACAATTGTAATTTTTTTATATAAGCAAACGAAAACAGCAAAATTAACAGAAAATTTATTAACATTTTCTTTTATTCGTCTTATTTATTTCTTAAATAATATTTTAATTAAGTTTCATTTCATTTTTAGAGCTCAGAAGGATTAAGAAGTATATTTTCATCACGCAAACAGTAAAATGCTGTGTTGAAAAAATAAAATAATTTGTTTTTCTTGTGTGTGTGTGTGTATTGTTTTAATGATAAATTAGAGAAATATTTGTTTGTTTTTTGCTGGCTGTTGTTGGCGAAAGAAATTCAGACAACCAGCAAAATTGAAATTCTAGAAGTACAATTTTATTTTCCCCCCATAAGATGAATTATGTGTCTAGAAAAATCAAAACTTTATTTTATTAGTTGAGAAAATTGGATATTTTTAATTTATTTACTGTTTTTAGATTATACAGAGAGGGAGGGGGTAAAAAAGTTGCAAGATAAGCAGATGGAAATTAATATTTTTTGGTAGTCTAAAATATCAACGTGATTTTTTATTCAGTTTCAGCAAACATGTCATACCAAACAAAAAACCTGCATAAACAGTATTTATCACGTTTCACATGATATCTGTGTGGCTGTCACTGTGAAATTAAAACTTTGACAGTGAACAGCGGAAGATGGAAAATAATATTAAGTAATAAACAAAAAATATTTAATTACAGTATTTTATTACTGGTGACAGAAATGTTTATAATGTACATTTTTTGCACACCATTTTTGATTTAAACAACTTTATGCTCATGTTCATTTTTCTCATTTCTTTTATTCATTGGGAATACATCAATGAGCTACCGCAAATTGCCCACAAAAGGAATCCTAATGACATAAATTAGAAATATTACAAATTATATTTTGAGAAGCCAGCCACAAAATTGTATTTTTAGGTATACCATACATATGTATATGTACCATAGAATTTTTATAAGTCCCAAATGATCGCGTCATTATATTATGGCAAAGCAATTTATTTATTTTAACAAAGTGCGTGTATTGTACATAAAACATAACACAGATACTTTTGGCTTTTAAAATATTAAATATTCAGAGCAAGATAAATTTAATCATAAAAAAAAAAAAAAAAATTTGGTGGTTGGTACGAGTAGGTATGTCAATTTTTTTTTTTTCGTGTACGGTTTAGAAAGATTGAAGGATAATTTGAGAACATACGACCAAGTATAATAGAAAAAATATTCCCAACATTGCTTTATGCCGCATAATAAATATTTCAAAGTATTATACCAACCATTCCCAAAAATGTATGTAGGTACATATTTATACCAAAAGAGTTTTTCTGTAATCAATATTTAATGTCTCTGAAGACATCGTATTCTAAGTTTAAAGTTTAAATTAAAAAAGTTTCATGCATTTAATGGTGGCTTGTTAATTTTATTTTTCTGTTTAGTTAAAATTTTTAGTTCTGATTTGTAAGTTTCTTTTATTATTGAAAGTAGATCCAAAGCGTTGAGCTCATTTATGTGGTATAACTACCTTAGTGGAAAAATCTACAGGTAAACTAAAACAAATATATTTTAGTATAGTCTATTTAACCAAAAACAATACCAAATAGAAACTTTAAATTTGAAAAATTAATAAATGAAAATTATATCTTAATTTTACATTCCCGTAATAAATAAGTTTAAGGATATAGTTAGTATTTATATTGGGATTTTAATTTAATTGAAAGTATATCCAAATAAACCTAAAATGTAGAAGGATGACAAAAGATTAAAATGGCGGCGAATAAATCTCTCAATTCTGATGGAATCTGAGAAACTACCACATCTGCTAGAGTATCTTTCCAATGATCATCATTCTCCATTCTCTAGAAGACCTAATGCACCGCAATCAGCTTGGAACGTTGAATAAACGACACAATCAACAGTCTTAAATCTATTAAATGTGCAGCTATGAGAAAGCATAATGCCAACTGTACTGTAATGAGTATCGACACCGGAGATGTCGGCTGTTAACAGAAATTGTTCACTGAGAGGCTTCGGGGCGGTCATCTCTCGCTGGCTAAAGCTCAGGGTGTTGGATGTGGGGTTTCCCGAAGCTTAATGAACCTTAACGAACCGAAGATCAGAATGAATATTCAATTTAAAATCATCTTTTCAACCTTGTGGCATATTTTCCAAATTATATTTAAAATTTGTAATTAAATTATTATTTTAGTGCAAAACAATCTGCAAAGTTGTGATATCTGATCCGCTTCTCAAACAAATTCTCTCAAAGATTTTCATTTGGTTCGGGAAGTAAACATCATATGTTGGCATGGACTTCTTTTGTACAATTTGTTTCGCACCAAAAGACGTCATTTGAAACAAAGTATTGTTGTACTTCCTTGCGTTATCAAGGAAGTGTTGTGATACATTTTGAGACCCGAGAATTAATTCTTTTAGCAATTCCAGTGGTATTTTGAGCTGGGGCAAATAGGCTCTACCTGCTCCCCAATAAGTACCAGGAACTTCGTCTTTCCATTTCTTGGCGCAACAATGATTTCTTATTTTGTTCATTGCACCAATTTGTATTTGTGTTGAATTGCTGTAATCAAAATTAGGCATATATTCAAAAAGAGCCCTAGGCGTAATAGTACGTTTGGTCTGCATAGAACGAACACGTTGGACAACAAGCCGATGCAAATTTCCATCCGACAATTTGCATTATCTCAGATATGAAGCATTTATCCGTTGCTGAAATAAACGCATACTTCGTTGCACGCTCATTTGCTGCTGAACTACTCATTCGCGAGAGTCAAGCTTTATGCTCATCAGGACTTTTATTTATTATGTTAGAGCCATATGTGTTAGCCTCCAGCTGTCTTCCGAGACTCTAATTTTATTTTGCAGCCGGATTCTTGACTTTGAGTAAATCAAATTAAAGTTGCCAAATACAACTAAGTCGAGCAGAAACGACAATATATATTATGATCGATATTAGTCGAAAATAATATTGGTTGTCCGATATTTATAATTTACAAAACCAAATTCAACTGCGAGATCGGCTCGTCACCTAGCGGTTGAAATGAAAAGCGTGGCGCTGTAGCAGAGTTGTTGCGCCCGCCGTTTTCAGTACTTTTTCACTAATAGAGCAGAATTCTAAATTTGAATTTTAAATTGTTTATAAGCTGTTAATAATAAATTAAAAAGGATTTAGATAAAAACAATTTGTGATTCTATGAAAAAATTTTCCTCAGAATCGATTTTCATGAATAGTTAGTTTCTTGAAATAATTTTATTTTGCAATTTGTTAAAACAAAAAGTTGTTTAAACAATTATTTAAAATAATATAAAGCCTAACTTCCGAGTGTTAATTAGAATATCGTGTTAAAATTTGATTTAAATCGGTCAAGTAGTTCTCAAGCAACAACAAACAAACGTTCGTCTCAGGCCCGCGGCTAACAATAAGTAGACTTGTGTGCAAAAATTTTATCGGCCGCCCCTTGATAGATAATATGTGTTAACGGCGTAAACATTTATAAAACCAACACACCCAGAGGCATAGGGATGGGGGAGGTTAAACCACCCCTCATGAGCTTCATATGTCATAAAATCATTATTACACGGTGATGTGTCGTTCCACACAGTAAACAAAATCATTTATAATTCGAATTAAGAAAATAATCAATACCGGTTATAGGTATAATACATGTATTCTTTATTTCATTCGTCACTTACATGTTTTTTTTATAGATAGATCTTTTATCCAGATTATGTCGAAATTAGTTAGCCTAAGCAAACTTAATTAAAATGTTTAATAGACGGTCAGGTAGATCTTGAACGGTGTTACCTATAATAACAAAAATAAGCACAAACTATTTGTTAAACTTTTAGAAGGACTGTTAACCTGGATAATCCTCCAATTGAAGGGTCCAAAGGCGCTCAGGTTCCTTAAGAATTAGATATGAAACACAATTGGCGAGGAGCGACTAAATGGATTGACATTATTAAATATTCACGGTGGCTGTGTTTCAATAGAGGGTGTCCTCGATGAACGTCACACACTGAATTGGTTCACAAAACATTCTGAATTTAATACGAATTTCTCACAAAATTATTCTAAATTTTTCAAATTACCTATCACTATCGATTTAGTTGTGAATGTAATGTAACTTGTTGATCTTATTTATGAATGTTATGAAACTCATATCTGAGGAATCTTATGAATCTCATGAATCTTATTAATCTTACAATTTTTTGGATTCGATGAATTTAAACGAATCTAATGAATTTTATTAATTTCATGAATTTATAAATCTTTTAGCGTTGCCAGACTGCGGTTTAATAAACCCGATTTAGCTAAACTGGGTCAGGTACTCTATGAAATAAAACGTGATTAGTAATAATTACTAGTCACTAGGGACTACAACGATGTAGTAGGAGTGTATAGTGGAAATAATATCTCAAAGAAACACATTGTTTCATCGTTGTGCGCAGCCAACAGTGAAGTAGTTATAAAAAATTAAAAATTCAGAGAAGGGTCAACTGAGTAATATTTCTAAAAACAAAAAAAAATTATAAATAAAGATATGTGAAATTTGATTCCATTACATAATGTAATTTGTCCACGACTAACGTATGCTCATTATACGTTTGTTTCATCACCTATAATGGTATCCATTATTCACTGCTAGTTTATCTAGTAGTCTTTTCTTTCATTATTCAATACTTCCAAGTAAATTATTTGATTTTTGAAATTTTATCTAGTAATCTCTTGCCATTTTCATTATTATTAAACTGTGTGTATTTAAAGGATTTGATTATAAAATAATGATATTTGTCGGTCGTGGACAAAGTATCGTATTCTACTCGCATATAATGGCTGTTATTCACTCAGATGATTTACGACACTCGCCTATCGGCTCGTGTCGGCAAACTTCATCTTCGTGAATAACAGCTATCATTATATGCTCGTTGAATAATATACTATTGTCCACTACTAACGTATAATATGTTCATTATACGTTTGTTTCATCGCTTATAATGATATTCATTATTCACTGCTAGTTTGTCTAGTAGTCTCTTCTTTCATTATTCAATACTCCCATGGAAATTATTTGATTTTTGAAATTGTATCTAGTAGTCTCTTGCCATTTTCATTATTATTAAACTGTGACGTCAAAATGTCGACGAAAATTATTTGAAGAGTATTTAAAGGATTTGATTATAAAACATAATGATATTTGTCGGTCGTGGAGAAAGTATCGTATTCTACTCGCATATAATGGCTGTTCTGTTATTCACTCAGATGATTTATGACACTCGCCTATCGGCTCGTGTCGGCAAACTTCATCTTCGTGAATAACCGCTATCATTATATGCTAAAAAGGTAAAATCTAAAATAACATGTGAAAATAAAAAAATATAAAAAATACTAACAACACCACTGGATATGTAACGTTATACCCATTTAAGGTACGAAATAGGCATTAGCGATTACATACGAAAACGATCACGAGTTGTCCTGACCCCTTTAGATTTTTATGAAACTTCCCAAAAATGATCTATATACCAAATAACTCGACACATATTTTTTATTTCCTTCTGCGGCACTGTTCTTTGAAACAGGGGCGTACGGCGTTTTACGTTTTTTCTGATTTTTCTTAAAAATTCTAATTTTTGGAGGCCTCTGTCGCGAGAACCACTTAACCGATTCTAACAATTTATATCTCAAATGAAAGGGAATGAATGGATCTTATAAATAGCGGTACAATTTTAATTTTAAAAAAATTCGATCCTAAAGAAAAAACGTGTTTTTTTGGAAAATGTGATTTACCGTTATGTTGGACTTAAACGAGTTATCGATTTCTTAATTTTTTTTAAAGCTTATTCATTTTGTAAGCGATTAATAAAATAAAAATGCGAGTGATATCTTTCATTTTTAAAATATGATTTTTTGAATATGTCAAGATCTGAATATTTTAAACGAGAATTCAGAAAAAATTATTCAAACTGTTCCTCTGATAATTTTAGTATAATTTTAATTTATTTTGGATTTTTTTTTGTTTTTCAGTTCATTTTGAAAAAAAAAAAAAAAAAGTATTTTCTAAAATGAGGAACAGTCATTATCTAAAAAACGAAAGAAACAATAATAATAGTGCCACATCAAACAAGTTACTTACATAAATAACTATAAATTTTTGAATTTTACAAAATAAAGGCGGACCCAGATATTTTTTAAAACATAGTGGCTATCATAAATTTACAGCTAATTATTAGTTATTTCGTAGTGAATAATTTTTATAGTTCATTATCGATAGCTTATGACAGAAATCGTACAGGCCTAGATATTTTATGAAAAATATTTGCTAACAGAGATTTTATGAATCATTCTTATTTAAGATAATCATTTATTGGTCAAGATAATAAATCATAATAGTAACCAAGAATGTTCATTTGCATCTTTTTCTATAAGTTCATCGAATGAGGAGCAATTTATTAATCCGGATATTTCATCATTCAACGACACTTTAAAATCAATTCACAGTTCTCCTTTAGTACATAAGAAAACGAGAAGTGAAAATTATAAACAACAAAAATGTAAAGAAGTTACAGCGGAAATTTCTGAGGAAATATTTAGGCTTCCGTGCAGTTCTGAGCATGCTGCCACTGACATATCAGGCGATAGTATTGAAATAATTCAACAGTTACGAGAAATATTACATTTCTACAGCAACTAATGAAAAGTATATGATTTTAACATCGGTACCGAAAAGCTGGCCCGTTCGGAAAAATCACGATGAGTTCGGTGTGTCTTATTATATGGCAAATAGAGCAAAACAGATTCAAAAAATCATGCCAACACCGAACATCAAATTGGGATCAACAATTCTTAATCAGGAAATCGCATTATTGGCGCAGAAATTTTATGAGGATGACGATATAAGTGGGGTGTCTGCTAGGAAGCGAGATTTCAAGACCATATCATCAGGTGGCTTATTCAAACAAAGCAACTTATGCTGGTTCTTTGTAATTTGAAGGAGGTTTATCAAATATTTAAAAAAAACGTATCCAAACACAAAAATTTGATTTTATAGTTTTGCTGCACTTCGTCCAGAGCACTGCGTATTAACGAACTCTAGCGGTACACATAGTATTTGCGTTATCATCAAAATATTAAACTTATGTTTAATAAAATAAAATCTATAAACCTTTTATCACACGAAGAAGGAAGTTACCAAGATCTCATTTCGCAGATTATATGCGCTATTCCAAGCAAATCATGCTATTTAAACGATGTACAACCTGCCCGGAAATCGATAATATTCGTGAGGAATTATCTACAAAATTTCTACAAAATTATATAGATAAAATAACATTCAAGTAGTGATAGAAAGAAGATCGATGCACCATGGAAACTATAGCTATATCAGCATTGGCTTTCACAGATAAACTGGGTGAGCAACTGCATAATATAGTACCCCATTCGTTTATTGCAAAACAACCAGCAGATTACCTAAAATATAGAAAATCAAATGTAGCAACTGATAAAAGTATTATTATATGTGACTTTTCTGATAAATATTTATTTGTAGTTCAGAATACGGTTCAAGGATTTCATTGGTCCAATGCTCAATGTACAATACAACCATTTGCAGTGTATTATAAAAACGGAGAAAGTAGCCATACGATGAAAAACGATAGTAGTTTGGAATTCACAAGCTTGATAGCTATATCTGAGGCAACTAAACATAATCATGCAGCTGGGAGATTGTTTATTACCGGCCTAGATAATTTTATAAAGGAAAAATTACGACACGTTAAGAAAATTTGCTTCTTTGGCATTTTTTTGCAACGTGCCATGGAAAAGGACCTTGTAATGCATTAGGAGGATTTCTCAAGAGGAATGCTGCTAGAGCGAGTTTACAAGACCTTTTGAAAAACAAATAACTACGCCACGTGAACTTCATACGTACAAAGCAAAAATTTTTTGATATTGAGTAATAAAGATTATAATAACAAATAATTTATGATCTTATTCCATTGCAATAAGTGGTTGAATTGAAGAATTAAAAAATTAAAATTAATTAAAATTATAATAAAATTATCGGAGGAACAGTTTGAATAGATTTTCATGAATTTTAGTTTAAAATATTCAGATCTTATCATTTTCAAATAATTATATTTTAAAAATGAAAGGTATCACTCGCGTTTTTATTTTTTTAATCGCTTACAAAATGAATAAGCTTTAAAAAAAAATTAAAAAATCGATAACTCGTTTAAGTCCAACATAACGGTAAATCACATTTTCCAAAAAAACACGTTTTTTCTTTAAGATTGAATTTTTTTAAAATTTAAATTGTACCGCTATTTATAAGATCCATTTATTCCCTTTCATTTGAGATATAAATGGTTAAAATCGGTTAAGTGGTTCTCGCGACAGAGGCCTCCAAAAGTTAGAATTTTTAAGAAAAATCAGAAAAAACGTAAAACGCCATACGCCCCTGTTTCAAAGAGCAGTGCTGCAGAACGAAATAAAAAAATACGTGTCGAGTTATTTGATATATAGATCATTTTTAGAAAGTTTCATAAAAATCTAAAGGGATCAGGACAAAATTTGCGTTTTTTTATAGGTTTCGTATGGAATCGCTGCATATTTAGAAAGAAATGTCATTTTCCGAGTTAAAGCAAAACAATAAAAAAACTCGATTTTATATTTCAATTTGTTCGAGGCAAGCTAATGACATTAAAATTATCTTAAATGTTATCAAAAGTTCTAGTCTAGTGTGTTATCTAAATTAAAATTACATTAATTATTGTGAATAAATTTGAAGAAAACCATAATTCATAATATACAAATTCTAACATCAAAATGTAAACAAATTAGCCTAAATACATCGCTGTGTTTACGCCATTTGTTTTTGTTTTTGTAGATGCGCGAGATCTGTCAGAATTTCGCTGAGATATTATTTTCACTATACTAGTTTAACAAATATTTTTAAAACAATAAAACTTTAAGTGTATTAATCGTAATTTAAAACGAGATTAGCTAAATTGGATTTAATAAATCGCAGTCTGTCAAGGGTATATGTCTTACAAATCATATGAATCCTATTTATCTTCAAATCTTGTGAGTCTAACGAATATTATTAATCCTATTTATCTTAAAAATCTTTTGAATCTTTTCAATCTTATCTAATCTTAGAAACCATATGAATCTTATAAAACTTTTATTAATCTTATGAGTCGTTTGAATCTAATGAGTTTACTAATTTTATTAATTTTATGAATCTTATAGCTTTATGAATCTTGTGCGTCTTTTAAATCTGAAAAATCTAATGAATTTATGAATCTCATGTACCTTAATGCACTAATTTTACGAATCCTATGAACCTTGTGAATCAACTAAATCCTATGAATCTTTGGAATCGCAAGAATATTTTAAACGTTATGAAATTTTCAATTCTAATATTAACTTAAGCGAATTTTATGAATCTTAAGAATCTTATGAATCTTACGAGTCGTTTGAATCTCGTGAACAAACTAGTTTTATAAATTTGATTAATTTCATGAATCTTATGAATTCTATGAATCCCATGAATATTATGAATCTTATGAATCTTATAAATCTTATGAATCTTATGCATCTTTTGAATCTTATGAATCTTATGAATCTTATGTATCTTATGAATTTTGTGAACCTTTTGAATCTTAAAAATCGCGTGAACCTTGTGGATCAACTGGACCTAACGAACTCTTAAGAATATTTGAATGTTATTAATTTTTGAATTCTATGAACTTAAACAAATCTTATGAATCATAGGAAACTTAAAAATTTTATTAATTTTAAGAATCTGATGAACCTTATGAGTCTTGTACGTTTTACAAATCTTATAAATGTTATGAGTCTTATGAATCCTATGAATCTTTTGAATCATATGAATCGAATGTAGTACCACGGGACAATAAAATACTGAGACAGTTTATAAATTATTATTTTCATCTAGAATGCCTTTCCAATTTTTTTGTTACTTATGGATACATTAAAATAAATTCTTCTCGTTAAACAGTCACTTTTTGAGATAACTATCATGCCCAAGAAACACTCGTCTCAAAGGGCATTCAGAGTTGTGTTCTTTTGTTCCTTCATTCGATCTGATAATTTTTTTTATATAATCAAAGAAACCAGAATGAAAATAACGTCATTTTTACCCAACGAGATTGGATTAAAAACATTTCAGAAGGAAGGAACGAAATAACGCAACACTGAATCTGCCTTCGCTCTCAAAGATTGAACTGTACGATCAGGAAATTCGACAACCTAAGCGAAGTTAATTAAAATGTTTAAACGACTGTCAGGTAGATCTTGAATGCTTCTACCTATAATAACAAAATTAGAACAAAATATTTATCAAACTTTCAGAAGGACTCTTAACCTAGGCAATCTCTCAAATTGGAAGGTTCTGGGGCGCTGAGGCACCTTAAGAATTACCTACGAAACACAATCGGCGAGCAGCGGCTAAATGGATTGGTAATATTAAATATTTACAGAGACATGGATGTAGAGACATGGATGTATCAATAGACGGTGGCCGGTTTAATGTCAGGATGAATCAATAAAAAATTATAAAAAATGAATAAAAAATTGAATTTAAATAAATTTTCATAAGCATTATTTCCTTAATAAACAATTTCCATTATAACCAAAATGTCTAGCCCCTTGTTCCATTAGTTGTGACGTGAGAATGAAATGCAATTTTAAATAAAAAAGTAAGATTTGACAATTAATTTAGGATGAGCAGCAGATTTATTTTAGGTATGCGTATTATATTTACAAATCTGTGGAGTCAAGCTAATATTAATTTGTTTTAATATTCACCATTTATAATAAAAAAACCGCAACACACGGTTATTGGATATATGTATTTAAATCAATGATGTTGTATAAAAACACGTTCGATAAAAATTTTAATCCGAAACAATTTGGTACATATTGTCTGTTTATTAATTGGAATTATGATATTTTCATGTTACTATTGAAAATATTAATTCGATACGGTTACCTCTTTCTAGGACTCAAAAAAAAATGGGGTATATTTACATTATACTTAGTTACAGATACGGATACCTACTTACTTATGATAACTTTTAATTTTTGTTTTTCAAATAAATTAGAAAATATAAAATACCTTACAAAACCAAATATTTTTTGGGGCTAATGAAAATATTTTTCCTGGATCTATAAATCTCTCTGAATATACATACATACATTTTATTTTTTGGTTTTATTTATGTCATACGAAATATTCATTTGGCTATTCCAATAAAATATCATATTTGCCTCTTGCATTTTATTTAAATTTATAGAAACAATTTTTTGGTTTCTCCCCAACTTCAAACTGTTATCTAATGAAGTATACATTTTGGCATGGTTAACAAGTTGTTGCTAATTTTGTGTATGGGAGTGATAATATATTTATGTATAAAGTTTTTGCTAAAATACTTTATTGAATACCAGAATAAATCATGGTACGAGTTTAGTATGAACCAGTACCAGGAACAGAAAAACATAATATTTTTAGAAAAGAAAATTTGGCACAACGTTTCTAATTATACGAATAAGGAAGGGTATTATTAGTTAGGCATACAAACATAAAATACAAATAAAAAAAATTGTTAAAAAACTTTGCCTATAGTCTCAATCTAAGCTAAGTGAAAATCGAAATATAATATTTATGTTTCAGTTGGGCTCATAAAATTGTTTCGTTTGCCTTGAACCAATTTATTAAACGACAAGCCCGAAGGTTAGGCAAGGTGAGGTCAAGATGATCGCTGTTGGTAGCTTTAATGATTAAATAGACTACACTGACAATGCACATCGCGGAACCAGCAAAATGGCAAGCATCACAGAGTTTGTTGTATTCTTTAATTTAGTATTATCAAACAACGGGATAAACCAATTTTTCGTCCCGTAATTAAGTTTCATATCCCAAAAGTCATTTTTCGAAAATAATTTTACCAGCCCTTTGTTAGCCCGATTCTCAACCAAGATTTATGTTCACCCGCCTGATTATCGTTTTCTCTTTCATTTTATATTGTTGTGGAATTCGGCAGAAGTGATTGTGAATTATTAGAATCGTCAAGAGATGTGTTAGATTTAACTGACAGCGGAAATAACCGATATTAAAAGTAAAATTGGAAAACGTGCTATGTCAGAATCGATGTTTAATTTTTGTATTTGTGGATATTTTAGTACTTAAAATTAATTGATTATTAAGGTTAATGGTTAATGATTGTGCAATAATTGAAATTGAAAACGAAAATGACAAAAAACCCGTTAAAAAATCTTAACACGCGAGAAGTATCATAAAATTAAGGAAAACAAACAGAAGCTCTGGAAAAGCCTGAACGACAATTATGCTGCAAACAGACGTGCGGAAAAATGCTTGCGGATGCGCATGCGGAAACGCAAGTCAACATATATGCGCGGATTTTCTGACATGACGTTTTTTTAAGCCATCTTTGGCTGAATGAATTTGTTAAACAAAATGAATTTATTTATGAACAAATGAAATCAACAACAAATTCCCATATAAAATCTTCTTAATATTCAAAATTATAACGTGAAGTGGGCATAAATTAATTTTTTTTTTGTGTTGTCAACATTGCTGCCGCGCGTTTTTTTTACAATAAAATACAACTTGCGGAAAAACGCCTACTATGCGGAATACATGTATTTCATTTCATTTAAAGTATAGTGTGTTCTAATATAACCGCAAGCATTTTTCCGCACGTTTGTTTTTGGCATAAAAAAATGTACAAAACGCGCGGCAGCAGTGTTGACAACTCAAAAAAAACATTAATTTATGCCTACTTCAAGTTATAATTTTGAATATTAAGAAAATTGTATATGGAAATTTGTTGTTGTTTTCATTTGTTCATAAATAAATTCATGTTGTTTAACTAATTCGATTAAAAATTCTTCCATCATGATTTACTTAAAATTCAATAGATTGCCGATAGGTGGCTTATAAAATAAAATGTCATGTCAAAAAATCCGCGCACATATTTTGACTTGCGTTTCCGCAAGCGTTTTTCCGCACGTCTGTTTTCAGCATTAGAGACAACTTGCGGAAAAACGCCTACTATATGCGGAATACATGTATTTCATTTCATTTAGTGTGTCTCTAATTTAAACGCAAGCATTATCCGCACGTTTGTTTTCAGCATAAAAGGCCGGACATGTGTAAAGAGAAAATCAAAAAGCTTAAAATTTGTAACAGATGCTTTTATCTGCGATTACAATGTTTTATTGAATATGGGCAAAGCAACCTAGATTATACAAAGCCATAGTCTAACAAACGAAGCTTTTATAAAGGAATTAGACACGAGGAAAAATCAAACTTTTCACATAAAACATATGGGAAATCACTTTTTTTTTAAAACAATGATCCCTGAAATATTTTCACAAATCTTTCAATTTCAACATATAACTACATATATGAACATCGGTTAAAAAAATTATTTTTATTTTCTTGTAGTAATTGGTTTATTTAAACCAAAATTTATAAAGTTTTCATTACAACTGCATTCTAGTCAAATTGAAATAAAAGCTATCCAAACAAATCGTGTGGTCACTAAGTCAATACACATTACAACATTACATAGGCAGCAACACAAATTTGCCCTCTAAACAATTTTGCGAATTCGTAAACTACGTAACATAAACGGACTATAAACGAATTATATTTTTCAATGGAGTAGGCTTTTGTTCATAGAAGAAAAAAAAACATTTGATGTGTAGTTTGCGACGAACACTTTTGCTTTTAAATCTAATTTTTTGATTTAATATAAATTTTAATTAAATAGTGTACATGCATATTAACATACAGTTGCGGCAAAAATAATAGTAGTGCTACATCATAATTGCAACACATTCGAATTTTTCATACTTTTAAACAAAATTATGATATTATTTTCTTATTGTGTAATAAATAATGTAAATTTGGAAAACAACATTTTTTAAAAGCTATGCTTTGTTTTCAGGCAGGTTGTATTGAATAATCTTGATTCATTCACTACTATTATTTTTGCCGCAGCTGTATTTCCAAAATACATATGTACGAATATAAAGAATTTTCAAAGTAATTATATTAAGTACATATCTTAAAATATCCATAAGAGTGGTGTTCGGTGAATAATTGTTGGAGATTGCGACAGAAAATATAATCTGATTTAACCAATTTTAATTCAGGAGATATCATGTTTTTATATTAGATAAGCGTAAACACTAATTCTAGCGAATTTATATGTATTAAATAATTTAGTATCTACATTATGGCGAAACGACGGTACTACGAAATAAATAGGAAGTTGAAGAAAATCTGTGCCGAAAATCAAACGAACGATCAATTAGAGGCATACACGACTTATCTAATGTAGTGAATGCTATTATTGAAGAACCAGAAGCAGTTAGCTTCGATCTGCAATCCGGTCCCTCCAATTTTTTAAATTGCACACCTGTTGATATACCACAGGTGAATGCCAATAATTTATCACGAGAACTGACACAATGTCTTATGGAATTCAACATTTCTGTGCAATGTGGAAATGCCTTATTAAAATTGATAAACAAATTTCATTTAAATCTTCCTCAAGACGTAAGCACTTTAAAAAGAAATTCTGAAAAACCATGTGAGATAATTAATGTGGGAAACGGAAATTATACCCACATTGGATTAAAGGATAATATAGAAAATTTTCTGAAAAATAATCGATTTAATGGAGATGAATTAAACGTCAATATTGGAATAGATCTGGAGTCCCTTTGGCTAAAAGTTCTAATAGTCAACTTTGGCCAATTCTTGGGAACATTCAACCATACAAAACGGTTTTTGTTATCCGAATATACCATGGCGATAAAAAACCATCATGTGCTGATGCTTTCTTGGAAACATTCGTTGACGAAGTGAAATGCTTGTATCTAAATGAGATACAATACAGAGATAAGATAATCAAATTTTTTTTTTGAGGGCATTTACTTGCGATGCCCCAAGCTCGAGCATTTCTATTAGGTATTTTAAATGTTATTTTACTTTATTTATAATTGTTGTAGTTACAAATCTAATTATTTCTTTCAGGGGTAAAATCGCATTCGGGCTACAACAGCTGCACAAAATGCTAAATTAAGGTGCTATATATGAACCATAATGTAGGTTTTTTAGGGATTGAAAACGATCCAAGAACCGATAGCCACTTTAAAGAGAAAAGCAACAAAGAACACCACATAAAAACTATATAATATTGGATTCGTTGAATATTGGGTGTGTCACAAAGTTCCCAATAGATTACATGCATTGTGCATTATTGGGTGTGACAAGGCAGCTATTAAATTTATTAAGAAAAGTTAAACGGAAAGAGTTTTCATTGAAGAGAAATGCGTTGCAGGCTTTAAACGGCAATTTAAGACCAATAAGACGTGTGTTCCTTTCGAATTTGCTAGAAAGCAAATAACACTTGCCGCCCCGGTGGCACAGTGGTTAGCATGCTTGCTTTAAGCTCCAGAGGTCCCGGGTTCGATTCCCGGCGGGTGATGAAAAAATCACGGCTGGTTAATGTTGGATCAATGAATTAATTACTCATTATCCGTTAAAAAAAATGATTACGAAACTTCAAAAAAAAAGAAGCGGCCAAATCCCTCTATGGGATGTAGCGCCAGCGAAAAAAAAAAAAATAAAATAACACTTGAGGAACTGGAACATTGGATGGCGATCGAATTCCGAATATTTCTCATGTATACTGGAATTGAAGCATTTAAGGGTATATTGCCAGAAAAATATTATTCACACTTTCTGCTTCTCGTATGTGCAATAAGAATATTATGCCATCCTGAAAACTCGATATCCAATAATGAACGCGCAACGAAATGTTAACCGATTTTGTAAGGAATTATACAAATTTATTTGAAATTGAAAATACGTCATATAATGTACACAATCTGCTTCATTTATCGGGTGATGTAAAATTATACGGCAACTTAGACAACTATAGTGCTTTCCAATTCGAGAATTTTCTCCAAAAAATAAAAAAAATGCGCAAGAAGGGATCTTTTCCTCTGAAGCAGATTGTAAATAATCTTAGGGAAATTGAAGAGTTCCAACCAACCCCAGAAGAACAAATGTATACTACATTCAAATTGGCTGCTACATTCCCGAACAATTATTGTAAGAATATAATGAAGATCCATGCTATAGAGGCAGATAGAATACATGGGACTTTTCTAAAAAATATTTGCAATTATTTTAATTATCCAATAGACTCTGCTAACGTGGGCATCTATTGCATAAATTCTACAGAGGAAAATTACACAGAACCAAAACTGTTTAGAATTTCTAACATTCAAAATAAAATCATGAAGATAAAAACTAAATCAAACTTCGTGTATATCGCGTTGCAACATTTAAATTAAGAATAATTTATTTTATTTCCAGATATGTCGCAATAATATAACCATTACGACACAGAATTATTGGCAGATTCGGACGATGAAACAAACTATACACAATTCTTGTGCGTAAATGAACATATCCATCCTTCAACTAGCACACAAATACGGCCAGGGCAGAAGCGGTATCAATTCAAATCACATGGTATTACCAATAATTTATCTACTGTACCACCAGCAATAAACCCAGTAACAATACCACAACAGACCCCGACACTCACAGATGTACTTCAAACATTGGATGTTCAAGGAAATATGATTAGTGTATTACTACGCGAAGTGAAAATAATGCGGCGCGAACATAGAGAGAACGCAAAAATATCAAATCCGATTATTCAGCAGAAGTTCCATTTTTCGATATTCCAGCAAAATTCAAAATTCAATTTGAGAATCTGGAAAAAGAAATTAAAGCAGATAAACAAAAGGAAACCATTTTGGTATGAACTTACGAGACTCTAAATTTATACATAAGTGAAATATTATTATACATACATTTATAATTAATATTAATTGAGTCGTTTATTCTTGAAAGGGCTCATGTCCACTTTTTCAAATTATTCAGGAAAAAAAAACTTTTTTGACATAAGACCTTTCTAGAAATAAGTGATTTTTTTGTTGCAAGGTAGGTACCGTTTCATTAACCATATGGTAATTTCGTCTTGTCTTATAACGTATATACATACGTGTCTGTGACACAAAACCGTCATAATACTAATTTTGACAAAAAATGGACATGAGCCCTTTCAAGAATAAACGATTCAATTATTTTTACAGATTAAACGTTTTGAAACTAATACGGACCAAAATTTCGACAAATTTTTGCGAGGATGTCTAAAGTTAATAATCAATGATGAAGCCGCTTCGAATTGTTCAATGCGAAAATTCCCCATATCGAAAAATGTTGAAATTTTACATGTAATGAAAAAAGGCTTCCAATATGCCAAGGATCGAGTAAAAAAATCCCATAAATGAAATATTTTAATTTATTTTTTATGTATACTTTTTTTGTTGTGTTTTTCTAAACTTTTTCTTAATTCTGAATTTATATTAGTAATAATATTTGTTACACTTCTATATTGAAATTAATAGGATACAAATATTAATTATTAATTACATAGATATTAGAGTGCTAAAGATATTTCAAATTAGTTTTAATGAACTGAATTTCTACTCGGTTACTAGGATTCTGGAAATGAATTTATTTAAGTTTTATGAGTTATTACAGTTCCATTAACTAATAATAATAATAATGTTATATAGATGAAACATGATCATTTTGTGATATATTGGAATTTGTGATATTTATACATTTCATGTATTCAAATAAATATAAACAATTACAATAAATTTTGAGGTTTTATCCGATAAATCGTTATTTTATGGTCCGTTAATGTTTCCCTAAAAGCGGTTCATTCGTGTTTCTCTAAAAGCGGTTCATTAATGTTTTGTTGAAAATGTTTCATTAATGTAACACTAAAAGAGAACTGTTCACGAACTACCAATACTTCGCTAAAAAGTCTGATTATCATGTGATGTGATGTGTCACAATAAACGGTTCGTTTTTACACCGTAAAAGCGTGTGATATGAACAGTATTCTTCGTTTATGGTTCGTAAACGTTTCACCTTGTTTGAAGGGTGGTAATATTAAACAATTATATTATATATAATTATATTAATATTAAAAAGTACCTCTTGGAAAAATTTCAAGTGCAAAAATTGAAAAAAAAACACACAAAATAAATTCACCAAATATTAAGAACGTGTGAAAATTATGTGATTAAAAAAATTTTTTTTTTCGTATTTTCCGTAAACAACTAAAGACGTCGTAGGTACACTAGAAAAACTAATAATAAATTTAGCAAGCACCATTTTACATCGCCAGACCCAACTTTGATATATTTTTTCAAAAAAAAAAAGCTCGAAAAATATATTTTAGGCATAATTTAATTTTAATATTTGTGCAATTAATATTTATTTAATACTAGTATCGCCTTCTTGTATGTTGTTGCTAAATATATGAGTGGTTATTTCTGAAAGTGGTATAAGTCCATGTTTCAAAAAATTAAGTTCATGATAACAATAGACAAAATTTGTCTAATGACAGTATAATCTTTCTAACGGTAAACGATTGTTAGTCAAATTAAAAAAAATGAATCCCTAATACTTGGATGAATCCCTACCTTTGAAAACTTTTATACATATAAACGTTTTATAATATTTTTGCTATTTTCATTGAAAAACTTGAAACTAAAAAACATCATTTTTACTATGGATTCCTATGGCCAACAATGAAAACTTATACCACAAAATTATGACGTGTGATTATTGCTTTATACTCTAGAAGGCTCTGATACGCAGAACTTATTGGAACTAACCAACTTATTACTATGTACATATAAAACTTAACTGACTAACTATACAGTACCGTGGTAGACATTCGTATAAACGCACTATGTTTTTTGAACATAATTCTAAGAGTAAAGCGTTTTGATTTTTTCCATGTAGTCTAAATTGTGTCTATCGTCTTAAATCTGTTGCTAAGATAAACCATTAGTAAAAACTTTAATGTTTTACTTTAATAAAATTAAAAAATTTAAATTTCAGTTAGACCTATACGTATAAACGCAATTCTGATAATGTACTAAAATACAAAACAAAATTAACAATTTTTTAATATAATATTTTATTTAATATTTGTGGCCCCGACCTTCTTGAATAACTTGAAAAATTCTAGTAGGCAATGAATTTGTTAAATTTTTAAGAGTTTCCGAATCAATTTTGGCCCATCATTTATGGATGGCACTTTTCAAATCATTACGCAAAACAAAAAACGCAACAGTGAAATTTTTCGAAAAATACTCTATTTTCAAATGCTGGTATCTTAGTGAAATATCGGTTTAAATTTTTTTTTAACTTTTAAATTGAAGGAAATTTAGACTACTTTCCGAGGCTTGGGTCTGTTTTTTATTATTTTTGTTTTTGTTATGTTTTTTATGATAGTAAAACAAAAAATGTTTTTAACGAGAAAAAAACGCAAACTTTAAGACTGTCAACGAACTTTTCTGATATTTCATTCACGAATCCAAATAAGCCATTTTGTAGAGAATTTAGAAACCTTGAGATTGAGACTATTGAAATTGTTGTACGACAAACCGCTTTTAAGTTATTGCAGTTAAGTCTCTGGTCACAAATCATAGTGGCTTAAGTGAAAAATTCGCATTTTTCAGGAAAACGGTTTTAAAATTAAGAGTCGTTCACAATCATAGGAGATTTTTGAATCCGTGCTTTTATAAATGATTATTACGGTTATTTGTAGTTACCGGAATATTACAATTGTCGGAAGTGTTATGGTATGGGTAGCATTTTCTTATTAAGCAAAGCTTCCCATCTGCTTTATAACGACACGAATGAACTTTCGTATTTACGGGGAACGTTTGGAAGACGTTTTGATAAATTATCTGGATAATAGTACAAACGATAAATATATTTTTCAACAAAACAATTCTTCGCTTTGATCCATGCTTCAAAGGAGACCACACAGTAGTTTCTCGAGAAAAACATTTCCTTCTTGAATGGTCAGCTTGCAGTCCTGATTGCAATCCCATCGAAAACCTTTAGAGGCCCTTGCTCGAGAAGTTTATGGAAATGAACAGCAATATAATTCAATTAATGATTTGAAAAGTACCACCCGTGAATGTTGGGCCAAAATTGATCCGAAAACTCTTAAACATTTAACAAATTTAAAGCCAATGCAATTTGGTCTGTATCCAAAGAAAATGGAAGAGACATCATCAAGAAATCAATTGCTCACAAAATTCTAAGCATCCGCTCTTCAACCATTAATACCAAAAAATCGAATGAAAATATTTTAATTATGAACATCAAATCGAAGTTGGAACAGAATAATGCAATGATGAGTGACAATGAGCCTCCGGAGGTCCCGGGTTCGATTCCCGGCGAATGATTAAACAATTACGGCTGGTTAATGTGGGATCAATGAATTAATCATTCATTTTCTGTTAAAAATAATGATTACGAAACTTAATAATGAAGCGGCCAAATCCCTCTATGGGATGTAGCGCCAGCGAAAAAAAAAAATACAGTGGACAAGTCCATAGTAGTTTTTTAAAATTGACAAAGCGGGAATGCACGACCCTTTGTAGTCTTTTCAAAAAAATTTAAAAATGTTTAATCAAATAAAGTATCACTATAATAAAAATAAAAATAACTAATTTGTTTTCTTTTTTAATTATTATAAAATACACAGGACCACAAAAAAATGAGTGGAGTGTTCCTTACATCAGACCAAGTTGATTATATTATGTTTTTTGGATCGCTGAAACCGAATCCGAAACCTGTTTTGGAACTATAAAACCCAACAATATCTACCTTTAAACCTGATAACCCTATACCTTCATAGCTCAATAACCTTGAAATCGATAACCTATAATTCATAACCTCAAAATCTATAACCTCAAAACTCATAAATCTCAAATCCCAATAAACTACAAACCCAAAATGCAGCAATAAAAACTCAATCTCGGAGAGTTTTAGCTTTATAATTCTATACGTCCATCACTTCATTACCTTAAAACCCATAAGCTACATAACCCTAAATTCCCATAACTCTATAACCCCAACTTCCTATAACCCCAGTAATCCAAAACCTCATAACCCTATAAATCCAAAACCCCATAACCCTACAACTCTTAAATGCGACAAACAAATACTTCGAGGTGGACAGTTAAAACTCCACCACACCACATCTCTATAAGTTCATCACCTTTCAACGTGTAATCCTATAACTGCATAATCCTAAAATGCAACATTAAATGAACTTGCACGTGAGACTTGATTTCTGAGTCTGACAGTTTTGCCTGGTGTTGGCATCAAGGGCACCTCCACGCGGTGACGGTGAGCAGCCGAGTTGTTCCACGATCCGGCAAAGTCCCTGGATCATGGCGCTCATGCCCATCATGGTCGGTACACGGAAAAGTACAATGCAGGAAATCGAAACCCCAGTATCGGCGGCTGGTCAGAATGAGAAAGCGACTCCGTCATTAAACGACCGCAGCTCTACATAGATGGGTAACTTGACTTTTCGAGGTCAACAAAGTGGTTTCACTAAACATCCATGTTTTTTATGTGAATGGGACAGCTGAGCTCGTGCCGAACATTATATGAAAGAGGATTGGCAAACTAGAAACAATTTACATCCAGGATCTAAAAATATCATAAAACAGAGTCTAATACCAACATATACAGTAATCATTCAACCATTACATATAAAGCTGGAACTTGTAAAACAATTCGTCAAAGCAATGAAAACTACGCAGAGTAATCCTTTTATATATAATACATATTTGAAAAATTTCCTAAATTGTCTGATGCGAAAATAAGAAATGGTGTTTTTAATGGACCACAAATTAGAGAACTTTTGAAAGACAATGAATTCCCAAAAAGAATGACTAAGGTGGAGAAAGCAGCTTGGCAAAGTTTTAGAGACGTTACGAAAAATTTCTAGGAAATAGGAAAGATCTGAATTACGTGACTATAATTGAAAATATGGTGAAAGCATCCACCAGGATTTAAAAGATATTTAAAATAGATATCATGGTGTTTGTCTTTGAAGAGAGACACTTCAAATCAACAGAAAAGGAAAGCCCTACGAAGGTCATTTACAAATAAACGGACGCGTTATCACTCTAAAACTGAAAAATTGAAGTCGTAACGCTCTTTGAGAATCGTGAGAGGCGAGGGGACTCACGTAAATCAAGCACCCCAAAGGAAACAGCAGCCTGCTATGTCCACGTCGTTGTTCCTGAGTATCGCTAAATGTAGCGGCTATTACAATGCAGGAAATCTTGACCCCTTGTAACGATATGACGTTTCACATCGTCACAAATTGACTATGTGTTATGGTCAGCTCGTGTTTAAACCACTAAAAGGCTTTTGTAGGTATAAACGTTGTATCTTAAGCTTATCATTGTTGTTATTTTATTTTTACCCCTCATTGATCTGATAATAAATCTGGTCATTGTTATTTCGGATATTGAACCAGCGAGTTGGTGAAAGTAATAAAATAAAATTAAAATAACATATTTTCAAACAATAAAATTCGCACAGTGTATATCCGACGACGCCAGAACAAAAGATACAAAATAATCAATTTGTTCGAGACATCAAGGTCGTTAAGGAAAATCGAAATACCTTTCGATTTAAAACTATTTTTATTAAGGTATGTTGCGCATCTAATTTCTCGTATTGAGACTGTTTTTTTTTCTATTTCAATTGTTGGTGTTAACTTCATCTAAAATTGTTGTTTTTTTTTTTTTTTTTTTTTCGCTGGCGCTACATCCCATAGAGGGATTTGGCCGCTTCAAGATGAAGTTTCGTAATCGTGTTTTCAACGGATAATGAGTGATTAATTCATTGATCCTACATTAACCAGCCGTGATTTTTTCATCACCCGCCGGGAATCGAACCCGGAACCTCCGGGGCTTAAAGCAAGAGTAGTGTAAAAGCGTATGTCCTGGAACAGCCGAAATCGATTCCAGCCGAAAAAATTTTTACATGTAAATTACAACAACATAAACGATTACGTATGTTTTTACTATGGACATACTACAGTGTAACCCCGGTAACTAAATCTCTATATAAAATGAAAACCTAAGTATATAATTTTCTTAAAAATCTGTCATTCAACTGTATATTATATTTTTTAAGACATTTCGTTAGATGGCAGCACAGTAATAAACTTTAAGCTTTGAACTTTTTAGTATTACTTAGTTTTTCGTTAGATGGCGCACATTTCTTACAGTTTTATTGTCAACCACGATAACTAAAACTCCATATAAAATTATTCAAAATCAGGTACTCAACTGTAAATTATTATTTTTCCAAGTTTATCTGTAGATGTCACCCTTTAAAGCTTATTTTATGTACATGGTTTGTAACTTGGCTCAATATATAGTTCTATTATCAACCACGATAACTAAAACTCTATATATGAATTTATCCAAAATCAGGTATTCAACTGTATATTGTTATTTTTAAAAACTTTATCTGTAGATGTCACATTTCAAAGTTTATGTATATTATGTAAACATGGTTTGTAACTTAATTGAAATTGGATAGTGCACAGTTATATTAATATTTTATAATATAACCTTGCCATTGAAAACTAGTTCATCGTACATTAAATAAAAACTGTAAAATGATATTTGTTTACAAATTATTTTTAAAGGTAATGAAAAAAAAAAAAAAAAAAAAATCATTTACATACATATATAACAAAAATCAATGTGAATAAACTGTAAACGTAATGAAAATTTATTGCAATAAATGTATTCACGATTAAATTGCGATCATTTTTTTTTGTTTTTTTTTTTTTTTGAAAGGTAATGAAAAAGTATAATAACTTATACAACGTATTGTCGTGTGGTGTAAAACATCTACTTATAATTTTTGAGTTACCTATTATTTTAAAAGTGTTGTGATCATAATAAAAGTGAAAAAATTCATATTTTTGAATTAATCTATTATTTTAAAATTAAAAAAGTGAAGTGATCATAATAAAAGTCAAAGAGAACATTTATATTAACAAGATACATTGGTTTTTATATCTAATCTTGTGAGATAGTAAAGAAAATTTGAAGTGTGAAACAAACTGTTAAGAGTGAAATTTTATAATTTACCTAATTAACAAAATAAATAAAATTTCAACATATTTAAATACTTAGTCGAAAAAAATTTTAAAGTAAGTTACAATCATACATTTATTTAAATGATATAAAATGTTTTAACATATTATTTCTTTAATATTTTCAGTTAAATAATGAATAACTGCGAAGAATGCAACAAAATGTTTTCATCAAAAGACATTTTAGTTCGCCATGTAAAGGAGCAGCACTCCCAAGATAACATGCTATGTGAAGTATGTGGAATCGTTTTCGGTAATAAACGAAAACTTGAGTACCATCATAAGAGGGTACATATTGGACCGGCCATCAACACACCTTCATCTTTTGATATTCCATCAAATTCAAGGACATCTGTAACCGCTAAGAGAAGGAAAACGGATGATGCACCCGCTGAGGCTGCTAACGTTTTATGTGGCGATTGTAATGTAAGTGTTCCAAAAAAAAATCTGTTTAATCATTATAGATCATTATCACATAAAAATAATTGTTTACAAAACTATAATGAGAATGATGATGAAAACATTCGAATCATTAGCAATGCATTTAAATCCAGAATAATTAGTTATAGGGTTTCAGATGTACCTAATAACTATATTAGTATAAATGATTTTATGTGTTCTATAAAACATAAAATAATCAAATTAATACAGCTTCAAACAGAATCATTTAAAGCTGTTAAAACAAATTTTGAATTGTTTGGTTTATTCACCAAATATGATTTGAAAAATGAATCAAATGTTAGTTCAATAAAATTATTTAATACTAAAAATGCAATTTTAACGGAAGCTACTGATTTGAATGAGATATTTTCTCAGATTGTTTGCACTCTCAATACTCTGAGTGAGGAGTTTCAGGAGAAAGAGTCTGGATGGGCTATGGACAAAGTATTGTTCATTGAAGTGAATTTTAATAAATATAGTCCTATGAGAGGGTCCTCTTACATACCTCTCCCAAAATTTTTTAAAGATAAAAAGGCTATAATCAATGTCCAAAATTCAGATCAAGCCTGCTTCGCCTGGTCGATCATGGCTAGCAAATATCTTAATGTAGCAAATCCTCAACGGTGTAATTCATATCCTCATTATAGTTCTATCTTAAATTTAAGTAATCTTAGTTTCCCCATGCCATTAAAAGACATCCCACAATTTGAAAATCAGAATAATATAAGTGTAAATGTGTATGGGATAGAAGGTAATCAAATTGTGGGACCTTTATATTATACAAATTCGAAAAAATCACACCACGTTAATTTGTTGTATATAGACGATGGTGTAAATAGTCATTATTGTTTTATAAAAAAATTAAATACGTTAGTGCACAAACAATTATCAAAAAGAACGAATAAAAAATTCATTTGTGATGGATGTTTAATTTTTTTTCATTCTGAAGAAAAATTAAATATTCATCTACAACATGGATGTAACAAAATTAAATGTGTGCTCCCTAATAAAGATAATGATATTTTAGAATTTAGAAATTATAATCATAAATTACAAGTCCCATACGTGATATATTGCGACTTCGAAGCAATATTAAAACCAATTGATTCGTGTACTCTAAATCCTATAACATCATTTACTGAAAATATTTTAAAACATGAACCCAGTAGTTTTGGATATTACATTAAATGTTCATATAATGATAGTAAATCTAAATTTGTTACATACAGAGGTAGTGATTGTGGAAAAATTTTCATTGATAAAATAAAAGAGGATTTAGAAATTATATACAATGACCTACACATAAATCGAAAAATGAAAAAACTTTCCTGCACGGAGCAATTAAATTACAATTTATCAAATCAATGTCATATTTGTAACGGTGATTTTAATGATGATGAAAACTATAAAGTTATGGACCATTGCCATTTAACAGGAAAATTTAGAGGTGCTGCGCATACTAAATGCAATTTAAATTATAAGATAGCAGATTTCATACCAATATTTTTTCACAATTTAAGTGGCTATGATTCGCACTTTATCATAAAAGAATTAGGTTTTGATACGGAACAAATAGATTTAATTGCTCAGAATAAGGAGCGATATATTTCATTTACAAAAATGTTCAAAATTAATGAGATTAAAAAAATTAAATTGAGGTTTGTAGATTCATTTAAATTTATGGCAGCTAGTCTTGATAAACTAGCTAACAATCTTATTGACTCTCAATTCGATGAAGTTAGAAAGAGTTTTTCTAATCAAAATGAATTTAATCTTATAAAGAAAAAAGGTGTTTTCCCATACGATTATGTAGATAGTTTTAAAAAATATGATGAAACTGAATTACCATCCAGAAATCATTTTTTTAACAAATTACAAAATACTGATATATCTGATGAGCAATATAATCATGCTCTAAATGTATGGAAAACATTTAAATGTAAAAATTTAGGTGATTATTCCGACTTATATTTAAAATCAGATGTACTTATTTTAGCCGACATATTTGAAAATTTCCGGAAAGTTTGTATGCAAACATACGATCTAGACCCGGCCCATTATTTCACAGCCCCAGGTTTAAGTTGGGATGCCATGCTTAAATTCACCAAAATCAAATTAGAATTATTAAAAGACATTGATATGATAAATTTTATTAAAAAAGGTATTCGTGGCGGATTAACACAGTGCTCCAAACGATATGCTAAAGCAAATAACAAATACATGAAAAATTATAATAATGATATAGATTCTAATTTTCTTGTTTATTTAGATGCTAATAATCTATATGGCTGGGCTATGAGCCAATCACTCCCTTATGCTGATTTCAGATTTCTTGATTCAGCAGAACTTGATAAATTTAATTTCGATCATTTAACAGATAATGAATCAGAATCAGGTTATATTCTAGAAGTTGATTTAGAATATCCTGATCAATTACACCAAAAGCATAATGATTTACCATTTTGTATGGAAAATATACAGCCACCATACGAAAGTTCAAAACAAAATAAATTAATTGCTAACCTAGAACCTAAAAAAGCATACGTCATTCATCAAACAAATTTAAAGAAATGTATTAAAAATGGACTAATATTATCTAAAATACATAGAGTTTTAAAGTTTAGTCAAAAACCATGGCTCAAATCATATATAGATTTGAATACCGATCTTAGGACTAAAGCTCTAAATGCGTTTGATAAAGATTTGTATAAATTAAAAAATAATAGTGTTTTTGGTAAAACAATTGAAAATGTTGACAAGAGAACAGATGTAAGATTAGTATCACATTGGGAAAATATTGGAAACAGATTTGGAGCAAATACTTTGATCAGCAAACCTAATTTTCATTCTTCAGCAATATTTGACGAAAATTTGGTAGCTATTCAAATGAATAGATTATCGGTTACGTATAATAAACCCATTTATGTGGGTTTCTGTGTTTTAGAATTATCCAAAACTCTAATGTATGATTTTCATTATGATTATATTAAGACGAAGTATGATGATAATGCTTCACTTTTATATACTGATACGGATTCATTAATATATGATATTCAAACTATGGATTTTTATGAAGATATCAAGCCTGATTTAAATGAGAAGTTTGATACTTCTGATTATCCATCCAATAACATATATAATCTTCCATTAGTTAATAAAAAAGTTTTAGGAATGTTTAAAGATGAATGTTGTGGTAAAATTTTGACAGAATTTATTGGGATTAGAGCAAAATCATACTGTATAAGCTTAGAAGATGATAATGAAATAATTAAGAAAATAAAAGGTGTAAAAAAAAATGTAGTTTCAGATTCGATATCATTAAATGATTTTAAAAATTGTTTAAATAAAAATGATAATATAATTAGATCACAATTAAATTTTAGAAGTATTAGACACAACCTATATACTCAATTGTTAAACAAAGTAGCGTTATCAAATTTTGATGATAAAAGATTTGTAATTCCAAATTCATACAAAACTTTGGCATGGGGTAATAAAGAAATTGATAATTTTTATTTTATTTAGTTTAATAATACATTTTATATTTCTTAAATATAATATATATAATACATTTAATGTCTTTTAGTTTTAAATTAAAATATTAAACCAAAATTATATATTAAGTAGTTTTAATAATTAAGAAAATTTTAATAGGTAATAAAAAAATAAAAAAAAAAAATATAAAGTTTAAATTAAATCTGTTTTATTTATCCACGAGTTATGTGATGATTCAAAACCTAACCACTTAACATAAACTTGATTACCTTTCTTCTTCAAAACTTTCTCTACGAGGTAAGTGTCAGGATGATTTGTCTTTTGCAGCTCTTTTTCATAAAACCGGCCTGATATTAGCTGTCCCTTATAATCCTCAAGTAAATACGTTACAGGAAATTTGTTGTTAATACTAACAACTTTAAATATTTCAGTAGTCCAATTTGGAGTATAACCTTTTTCGAAAACGGTTTTAAATTTGCTAACTCGAACGAAATCCCCAACTTTAAATTTATTTTTTTGCATTAACTTAGGATATGTATACACTTGTTTTAAAATTTGTTTTTCATTTGCCATAGTAACTTCTACAGGTGCTAATTTAATTGTCCTATGTTTTTTATTGTTGTAATCTTTCACTAATTTTTTTAAAATATTCAGCCACTTGTAAGATCCTTGAAGACTAAATTTCCTCCACATCTTTTCCTTAAGAGTTCGATTAAATCTTTCTACTATACATGCTTTTATTGGACTAAATGTTGAATAGTGGTTAATATTTTTCTGTTTCACAAGCTGTTTGAAATCTTTATTATAGAATTCAGTTCCCATATCCGTTTGTAGATTCTTTGGTACTCTTTTACTCTCATTGAAAATTTTTGTTAAAGCACCAACAATCATCTGTGATGTTTTTTTCTTTATAGGTTCAACCCAAGCAAATTTAGAAAAAGCATCGATTACAGTTAGAAGATATTTAAAACCAGCATTTTCTCTTGAATAGGGAATCATTTCCACGAGATCTGCTTGCCATAAGTCATCAATACCCTTAATTTTAACATGTCTGCGTATAAAATTTTTACGTGCTGGCTTATGCAATTCATTCACTATTTGAATCCGACTCATTTTATGTAAGTTGACGAATTAATAATGAAAGCATATGAATTTTGGATATATATATATATATATATATATATATATATATATATATATATATATATATATATATATAATTTTTTTTTTTTCTCATAATGTTTAGAATTTATTTAAAACGAGAGATATCTTGGATTATGATCACTATAACATTCATCAAAATGAATGATTTTTAACATAATAAATGTTAGCTAATTTACCCATAGTGTTGAAAACAGAGAAGTAGCGGAGTCGAAAACCATAATAAGATTGTTTTGAAATTAAATACTTTTTCTAAATAATTTTATATATAATATTGTTTTATTTATTTATTTACACAAAATGAACATTATATCTATCAGATTTTACCATAATTAAGTGTTCTTTACACAAATGGTTTAAATTTTGTATTTCTCGATCATTAAAAACGTTGAATCGCTCCGGCATAAATATGATATTCTCATCAGTCTCTATTAGGATTTTCACGCCATATCTCGTGTTGACTGATTTGACTTCTTGTACCACATAGTTTCTGTTCACATCCAGATCTTCAAATTTGGTTATTTTTTTCTCAGCAAACCTTGGCACATTGTTGAGTTTTTCTAAAAGTTGTTGACGAATATCCATGGTTGGTTGGTTGGTTGGTTGGTTGTTAACAATCTTATGCTTACTATCAAACTGATAATTTTCAAAGGAGCTCGCTATAATTTATACTTATTATGGTTTAAGTTGACTTTTAAACACGCGCAGTTTCTTCCAATCTTACCACATCAGCATAAATATTACGAAGAATCGATTAAATACAAACCTTTGTCATCATATCATGTTACGTTCATTGATTTTAACATTCACATCGGCAAAATTGAGTCAATAAACATGTTTTCACACGCGCAGTTTTCCAATCTTACCACATCAGCATAAATATTATAAAGTATCGATTAAATACAAACCTTTGTAATCATATCAAATTATGTTCGATGATTTCAACATCCATATTCGTAAAATAAGGTCAATAAACATGTTTAATCATGGTTAATCAAACAAAAAAAGTCAACATGTATATGTACATCACGTGGCCCCTCTGAAAAGTTCATTCATTAATTTTTCCTTACATAAAACTGGTATTTCATTAAACAATCTTGAATAATTAAAATAGTTGTATCCTGTTACTGGCGGTATAAAAAAATCCTGTATTTGTAGAGAATATGTTAGCTGATCGAAACATTTTTCTTTGTATAAATAGAAATAATTAGCAACATCAGCCCATACTGTTTCGCTCCAGATAATGATTGATTGCAAAAATGATGATAAAGATGAGCAGCGTTCCCATTCTTTGGAATTTAAAACGATTTTCTTCCCTCCACTCGTAAATATAATACGTCTCTCATTATTTCTGCTGGTTAGCTTTACATCACAATTTCCATTCGTTTTTGGTAATTCAGCAAAGGAAATGCTACCATTGAAGTGGTTGTTTATTGTTGGTAAATTATTGAAAATTGTAGTCGTCCACATTTCAGCACTTAGTGTATGAAATATTGTATTTTTGAACAAGATTATAGTAGTTTCAAAAGTGTTAATATCATAACCAACATTTAGATAACTTGTATGTTGATCATTTAAAAAATATGTATGAGACAACAATAAATTAGGTATGGTTGCCATCTTTTTTTAATTAAATTATTAACGCTTTTTACTTTAAGCATATTGTTTGTGTTTCAAGGTAAATGTAAACTAGTTTTTCATAAAAATAACTTCCGTATTTATACTCTTCAAGAGTGGTACTATCTCTTTCATACATGTTAATAAAATCATATTTTATT
Source organism: Tipula helvola (assembly GCA_963556165.1). Lineage (NCBI taxonomy): Eukaryota > Metazoa > Arthropoda > Insecta > Diptera > Tipulidae > Tipula > Tipula helvola. The sequence continues at coordinate 173,491,137 of OY744482.1, forward strand.
CTTCTTATCGATGAACTTAAATAACCTTTCTACAAAATTCCTAAAACGTGATGAATCATGTTTGTTTTTGTTCTTGTAGTTAAAATCTTAGGAAATTCTTTTTTAAAAAGTTTCTTTATTTTTACATCATTTTCAATATGGTTTTTAACATTAAATAATTTTATAAATTTTTTCATTGAGTTACGTTTACATCTATTTAACAAATATACACAACAATATTGGCCACAAACTCCGGTGAATAAACTTTGTAATTGTTTATTATTGTATGTAATACATTTACTGTTATATTTTAGAAATCTATTAATCTCAGGATATTTCGTTGGTGATCTTCCGTAAGAATCAAAAAATTCTCCACATCCATTTGATGGAAAATAAACAGCTAACCAATGTTGCCCTGGTTGATTTGATTTGTCCGTATTAATAACATACAGTTGCGGCAAAAATAATAGTAGTGCTACATCATAATTGCAACACATTCGAATTTTTCATACTTTTAAACAAAATTATGATATTATTTTCTTATTATGTAATAAATAATGTAAATTTGGAAAACAACATTTTTTAAAAGCTATGCTTTGTTTTCAGGCAGGTTGTATTGAATAATCTTGATTCATTCACTACTATTATTTTTGCCGCAGCTGTATAAAGCAGGTTTTGATTTAACCCTCTTTGGGATTGTGTTTATTGCAAAAACACCTTGAAAATACTTCTTAGTAAATTTATGTGTTTTCAATGCTTGTTGAATATCTAAAGTAGTTGTTGTATTGGCAATCATCATGTGTATTAGTATAAACTAACTTTTTATTTAGGATATAAGAGGTATTTATATTATTAATAATTCGTTACAATATTACGATTTTTATCTATTTCTAGAGTTGTATCATATTCCAAGTACACTAAACATGTTTTAGTTGTCTTAAGAGCTTCCCCAAATCGTGCCTCGAGTCTTAAACTTCCTTGATTCATTAGAGAGTTGCATGATAAAGTACTTGACATATCCGAAGTTAGATCAAAAGCTAACAGGAAATAACCATTCTTGAACATTTCTTTGGTAATCAAATTTCCTTGAGGTGTGTGTAAAATTCCACTCGATGTAAATATTGTTGAATACGCTCTAGCGTAACTGGACCCGTCTGCAAAATTCATTTCAATCGGTGCACTAGGAACTTGAACCCCATTTATATAAATTGCGAACGATGTTATTTTATTATTTTTAAAATTATATGGATTCTTAGATCTTTTCCCAGAATATGCATCATTATCTACCATTGTAAATATTAGATTTGTTGGGAGCTGTCCTAGAACAATATTATCTAGTGAAATTGAGTTTCCTCCGGCGGGAATTGTAAATGATTTAATTTCGTTACGCTTATAGTGATATTTTGCTGTTGTATTTTCAAGCATTTTATGGTGTGCAATTAAAATATTTGGATTTACATGAGCATGTCTCAAGTAAAGTGTAGCTTCTGTAATTTTGACAATCGAAGTATCTGTATCAGCACCGAGTAAATAAAATTCCGGTTTATTCAATGTTAACGAAATTCGTAAATCTACATTGTTTAATAATAGCAAAGGTTGATTGAGCATGTCAGCATGCAATTTTCCATATACTTCTACAATTCCACTGTTTTTAGTTAATGCTGTTCTTAATTTTAATCCATCGTTTTCAGCAAGATTATCAAGATTTTTTGTCTCTAAACTCCATCCTGATAATTGCAAATGTGTTTTGTATGCATCATCACCATAATTTAATAGTTGTTCTAAATATGCTCGATAACTGTAATTCCCATCTGTTGAATTTATATTCTTTCCGTTTAAAGAAATATTGACTTGATGAAACAGGGAATGCAGCATATTGTTAACTAAACTAGGCTGATCTTTGTCGGCCTCTACATATAATTTGCCATCATTTTTAGTTACTTGAAATTTCAGACATAAATTTATTGATGATAAATCTAAATATGAATCACCATGACTGTAACAAGCAAATTCAATAACCGACTGATTTTCTAAACTGGTTATAGGTTTGTATGCTACTTCTTCATTTTTTAAAATACTTGTTTGAATTGAAGGTGGTTGAAATAAATCTAGCTCCGATTTCATACATTCTGTAAACGCCATTATGTAAAAATATCAATAATCCGTTTCTTGTTTGTTTTATTTTTTAATATATTTTTTCTCTTTTTCACGCTGTCACGAACAACTCTCAACTGTTTACAACGGCTTTTCAAGCAGCCTTTTATTGATTTTTTAGCTCCTGTACCAGACATTTGTTTAATTTTGTCTGCTGCTTTATCTCGTAATTTATCAACCACTTGTATTGATCTATCACGAAGTATTTCATTAATCGGCTTTTGTGTCTGAAGAATGTCTGAACCAACTTGAAGTGCTTCACTTGTTAAGCCATGAAGGGCTGATGTTAATATTGGTTTTAAGTAACGGAATATTCCACCGAAAAATCCTCCTAATCCTCTTCCCTTTTGATATACTCTTTGAGATCGTAATAGTGGACCAAAATCTTCATTGTTATAGCCACCACCGCCGGATTGATTAGCGTAGTACTTTGCGTAATAGTTATCCATTTGTAATTAATGAAATCCGTAAGATACCTCTTTATATACCTTTGCGAAAGTGAAGTACTAGGTAGGTCATAAAAAGTCCATCTTTAAAATTAATTTGTTCACCAGTTTCATCAGTTATTAAAATACTGATCTCTGATATATTATACTTTTCAATGGGGCAATATTGAACATTATCTATTTGATATGATCGAGATATGCCTCTATCAACGTCTGTTCCTAGGGGATGCATATACAAGCATGATACAGATGCATCCCCAATAGTTCTCGGTTTGATTATATTACAATAAAAACACATGTAAAATGGAAATGGATTGATCTTAGTCTTCACATCAATATAATTATCTTTAATATTTTTTATTTTAGCTTCATTCTCTTTGGTTGCTTTGAAATTTTTAATTTCCATTTGTAAAGATTCTATAAACTCTGGCCATCTCGTTATTTTAATCTGAGAAAATATTACATCAAAAAATTCCTCAAGTGTGTACTCTTGATGACATTTTATTAAAGGGTTAACACCTTTCAACGCTGGTAGCTGAATATATGGTTCTTCTTTGTTATAATTGATTCTAACTAATTCAGTTGATGAGTTATACCGATCAAAGAAATTAGCTTCTTCGATTGGTTGATAAAATTTAGGGGTAGTTGCATATAAAAATATTATTAATTCAACGTTTAAAGGAAGTATGTATTTTGATGGTGTTTTAATTGTAATTTTTGTTTGTTCACTTATGGAAGTATGAGCAACGTTAGTTAGACCAACATACCATTTCTCATTAGGATCCAAATTTATAGTGTTAGGAAGTTTAACCGTGAACCTCGATAATGAATTGTTTGGGTAATATTTTAAAGAACTGTTACTTAAAAGAGTTACGTGTGTGAAATTATCCATCACTGTTCTCATTAATAACTAATAAATTAATAAATAAAAACACCGATTTTATCCTTTATATAACTTTTTATTTTTATAATTTTTATTTCATTCTTGTCCAAGGATGTTTTCGTAAGCGTTCTTGTTCACTACGTTTTATTGTTTGAACTGTTAACGTACGTTCACTTTTCCTCTTAGGTGGGTCCTGAGATGATTGCATTGATCCTGGTTTTGGAGGCTGAAGATCTTTCCGGTTTTTAAAAATATATTTTTTTGTTGGAACAGAGATTGTCGCACCGTCTTTCATTTCAAATGTTCTGTACATGTTAGAGTCTGAAGAAGCTCTTTCCCGCAAAATTTCTTTTGGATCAATATACTCCTCAGAAACAATCCTATCATCATCATCATCATCATCATCACCATCATCATCATCATCATCAGCATCAAATACACCGTCATTATTTTCAAATATTTCTTCTGTGTCTAATTGTGTAAAATCTGGTTTAGTTTTTTCATCAACATTTGTGTACACCTCTTCAACTTTAGGTATATCAGTTTGTGTACCAATATCAAAGCCTTCTGATGATGAATCTGTATTTGCTTCTTGGTCTGTATAAAAAATTCTTGTAGTTTGAACTCCCACTCCTTGAACATGACGTATTGCTGGTTGATGCCAATTAAATTTATTCTTATAAGCATTTTTTCTTTTCATTGATGAATATGTTAATAAGTTCTGCCTATATAGATGCCACTTATTCAAATCAGTTAGTTTGTTGTTATGTAGAATTGATTTCATATTTTTATCTAATTCCGATAGTTTACTATCAATTAAATATTTTTTAATTTTTTCGAAAATTTCTGGTTGTATAACAATCATCCGTTGTAAATTACTCATGATGACTGATTAATTATTTGGCCTATCAATCCTGATAAAATAGTACCGATTAAAACGGGTAAGAATCCACCTTTTGTACAAGAATTTTACGCTTTGAAGAGAGACCCAGTTTTGGACAAGCCAAGCTGCGAAGTTCTCTTTTATACTTTTTTAATTTTGTTTTACACTGTTTAGAAATTCTATTGTTTCCATTTAATGTGTTCAGTGATATTTCACATAAAGTTTTTATAACTTCCGGGGGACAGACCTTAAGTAGCGCTTTTCTCGTTTGTGGGTTACACTTTTTTAGCACATGTAGAATATGTTTGTTTGCCTTCAATCGTTTCATTTTTTATACACACTTTTTTATTTTCAAATAAAATAGTTGGACAATAACATGTAAAATAATCTTTTTTTAAGATATCTGTACGGAAACGAAATAAATCATTGGCTGACTGTGTTAAATCAAATAGTAAATAACCGTGAGCTCTCGAAGTAGCCTCGTTATATACCCTCATAAGTTCTGCTGTGTTTTCAGGGTATATTTGTCTTGCTAGAGAACAAATCTGAGATCTATCTCTGGGATTTTTAAAAACTACCAGATATTTACAATTTAAAGAAATATCTCGACAATATTTTGCTTGGTGAAACACATTCTGAGTTACTAAAATAACAGACAAATTATTATGATGTGAACCTTTGGTAAAAAGTTCGCAAATATTTTTATTATAAGCTTCTGTCATTAGATCATCTAATATTATGATACTTCCGTCTTCACAAGTTTCAAAAGTGTCTGGGATATTTTTTATAATTTCTATCTGATTTGTTTCATAGATATCTTGTGGTATCGCTTTTGAGTTTCCATTACACCATACAATTTTATTTACTTTTTTACCATCATTCAAATGTTTTAATAAATTTATAACGAAAGTAGTTTTTCCACACCCTGATGGCCCCGCAACCATCATTGTAAACGGTCTAACAATATACATTATTCTAATGTATCATACAATAAATGCGTACCCTTTTATAACTTCTTAATAGAAAATAATTTTACTTTCGTCAAATGTATAGTTTAAAAAGATGATATACAGATAAAGTTGGTAAAATAAAAAAATTATGATCAAGGTTTCAATGCCAAGGTTAAATTATAAAATATTAATACATATAACGTACTATCCAATTTCAATTATGCAATTTTTTTCTTATCTTCTTTTCTTACTTTATGCTGATTACATTTTACAATTTTTATTTATTGTACGATGAACTAGTTTTTTTTTTTTTCAATGCCAAGGTTAAATTATAAATATTATTATAACTTTGTAGTATCCAATTTCAATTAAAAAATAAATATTATTCGTTTAAGTTACAAACCATGTTTACAGAATATACATAAACTTTGAAATGTGACATCTATAGATAATGTTTTAAAAAATAACAATATACAGTTGAATACATGATTTTGGATAAATTCATATAGAGTTTTAGTTATCGTGGTTGATAATAAAACTGTATATTGAACCAAGTTACAAACCATGTACATAAAATAAGCTTTTAAAGTGACACCTACAGATAAAGTTGGAAAATAATAATAATTTACAGTTGAATACCTGATTTTAGATACATTTATATAGAGTTTTAGTTATCGTGGTTGATAATTAAACTGTAAGAAATGTGCACCATCTATCGAAAAATTAATTAATATTAAAAAGTTCAAAGCTTAAAGTTTATGACTGTGCTGCCATCTAACAAAATGTCTTAAAAAAATATTGTACAGTTAATGTACAGTTGAACAACGGATTTTTAATAAAATTATATACTTACGTTTACATTTTATATAGAGATTTAGTTACCGGGGTTACACTGTAGTATGCCCATAGTAAAAACATACGTAATCGTTTATGTTGTTGTAATTTACATGTAAAAATTTTTTCGGCTGGAATCGATTTCGGCTGTTCCAGGACATACGCTTTTACACTACTAGCAAGCATGCTAACAACTGTGCCACCGGGGCGGCATGTTGTTTTATTTGCCGAATTTCTATTTCTCGTAGAAGAAACCACACGCCAAATTCAAACGAGAGTGAGGAAAAATCGACGGCCTTTTTTTTTACGAGTGTTTTAAGTATAAGATGCTTTAAGTGGGATTATTTACGTTGGATATTCCTGTTGGATGTATTTCATCATAAAATCGGATTTAACAAGCATCCTTAAACAACATGGAGTTTTGTATTTTGTTTTAAGTAATTGCGTTCCGTTCCATGGTCAGTTGTATTGAATACAGTTTGGATTCATTGACAAGTTGAATACATATCGTGGCCTGTGTTTTTGGAATGCCAATTACATTAGTATTTTGGTTGTGTAACAACTGTATGTTACTGGGACCGCAAAACAGATCGACAGTAGCTAATTCACTGGAACGGTTCAAAGGGAAAAATTCTGATGCAAAATTAAGTAGTTCGGGTTGGAAAATTTTAAATCGGAGTAAAGCATTGACCAGTCAGTCTTTAAGAAATTTAAGTAAGAATGCGACCATAGGAACATGCATGTTACTGACCAGCGAAACTTTAAGAACTTTTCGTTCAGTTTCGTTAAATTTGAATTGTCATTTAACAATCTTTAACAAGAGCGAAAACTACCGCCCAAACTGAAGGAAGAAACATCAAACAGTAAAACAATTCAGTTTTGTGATATTTGTGAATTAATATTATGTATTTATGTTTTCGTATTAATTAAAATAATATTTTATATGCATTTTAAACATATACATAGTATATTATGTAGTGTAATATGATAAAACAATTACATATTCCATATTGTTAACAATAATAAAAATTTGTTTTTCTTATTACACAGAAAAATCATATCATTTTAATATTGGTGTTTGGTGTACCATAATGCATTCATATTTTAAATTTATACATGATTTATTATGTACTGTAGTGTAATCTGAAAAAACAATTATTGTATTAAAAATAATAAATACAAATACAAATATTTTTTTTGTCAAATCGTGTTAAAGATTCGCTGGGCGATCTGTCAAAATTTCCGTAATGCACTTTCGTTAGATTCTGTAATGTTTTATTACGGATTCTTAAAGACTGACTGGTCAATGCTTATGGTTGCATTTTTGGAAAATATGATTGTTTTTGGAAAAAAAAGAGATTGGGAAAAAAAATTTGTAAAGTGTAGAACAAATAAAAAAGTATAACGAGAAAAAAAAATAATATTCGTTTGTGCCCCAGTGCATATGTATATCCATATATATAGATAGATTATATTAAATCACAAAAGCAATTTAAATCGGGATATAACAAAAACAAAAGCTGAAGATTGCGAATGTGAATAGTGTATATAGGTTGTAGATAAAATAAACCACCTATCTAAAATAAAATAAAAAGGGATATCCAAAACCACCATAAAAATACTGTAAATAAAACTTAAAGCATCTGTAAATATTTAAACAAATCTGGAAACCTGTAGATAATTTGTAAATAAACCTATTAACAAAAATAAAAAGAGATTCATTGTTTTGCAATTCGGAGGCCGGAGTGGACGTGTGGTGGCAGCGCAGCAACAGTGGAAAGAAGTGATATTTCGGGTGTGTAGCGGTTCATTCCTGGCGAAGGACATACACATAAATTTTGGACGACTGGTGGAGCGTGTGAGTCACTGGTGTTCCGGAGAAAATCCCAGGAGATTGACGACTGTAAATATTTTATTTGATTGTTTGTATTATATAATTTCTATTATTTTATTATTACTAAACATTGTTGGGTATAACAAAAACCATTGTAAATAGTAGGTTTATATGCCTATATATCACTATTTATAAACTCATAGGTTCGTATAAATAATGAGTGGTTAAAAAAGGGTACTGTAGGTTATTGTGAAGTTAGGGGGAATGGCCGTGACTCTCTAAAAATATTATGTTGTTCTACCGAGAGAGAAAATACCCCACGACCAAAAATAACCTCACCGAACAGAGCTAGCCGGTGACGTGTCTCTCCGTGGTGGTAAGGCAACAGTTGTTAACCAAGTTTATTTAGTATTCTGTTTTGTTATTTTTTTTTTTGCTTGTTGATTGTTTAGTCAGTTTAGTATTATCAATTATTTAATTTTATTTAAGTGGAAAAATAGAAAATTATAAAAATCATAAGTTTGAAAGTGAAACAAAATAACTGTCAAAATCGTGAATGGGAAAGAATACCCAAATTTTTATTTAACAGCTACTGTAACGACCTTTGGTGTGGATCGTTCCGGTGAAGGCGCTCATTACGCTTAACAATAAACACCGAGGCAGTAATACACTGTATAGTACGGAGTGGTGTCTAACGAAATCTAGAGTGTATGAAAATAGGAAAAAAAAAAAATGAGGGGTAGCCTTGGAACGGTTCACGTCAAGGGTGAAAAAAAAAAAGGGAGTTGGAATTTCGAAACGAGTGAAAACGGTTGGTTAGTGTTTGAAAAAAAAAAAAGGAAATAGATATTGAGTTCGTTAGTTAAGTTCTAATTTAAACCGTTTCATCGATAATTGAAAAAAAAAAATTAGATATATAATAAGTGAGCATATAGTAAGAGATAAATGAATTCAGTTTTAAACAGTGCAAGAATTTGAGATAAAGGAGTCTATTGTCTTCCACCGTAAAAAACGCCAAGGAAAAAAATCAAATAAAACGCCTAGGTGCTGTATTTGGAAATTCGAATACCACCAAGAAAATAAAAATAATTTTTTCAACATAAATATCATGTTATTTTCGTAAAACAAGAACGAATATAAGATATGTTTGCGCCAAAATTTGATGTTTCATAGAAAGATACCCGTCAAGCAACTCGAAAAAAAAACCAAATCAAACCTTAAGGCATTGCCCCATGCAAAACGGAAAACCGGCATTTAAAACCGTCAAATCCAATTTTTGGCTAAGTTGCTTCACTGTGCAATATGAAAATTATTAAAAAATAGTTCTAATCTATAAGTTCCACCTTATTCTAAGAAAATTTTATTAAAATTTATTTAATTTCATTCAAAAAGGCCCAATTTTATGTTTTACCGGCCGTCAAGCAAAAATCCGTCCGTCAAAATATAAAATTGGAGTTTTTTGAATGAAATTAGATCAATTTTAAAAAGAAATTTTACAAATAAGGTGGAACTTATAGATTCGAACTATTTTTTAATAATTTTCATATTGAAAAACAAATAATTTTGTCAATAATTGGATTTGACGGTTTGAAATGCCGGTTTGCCGTTTGTGCATGGGGCAATGCCTTTAGACCATAGAATAGAATGGACCGCCAGCAAAGGCTTTTAGCTGTCTTCAACATCTGCAGCGCAAAGTAGCCTTGTGGCCATCCGATAACTAAACCAAGCATAAGTTGCTATAGTTACTATATAGTTACCGAATCGGTCGCAAGGCTACTTTGCGCTGCAGATGTTAGGGACAAGCTATTTTACAATTTTATATGGATATGTCACTTCGCTAACGGTCCATTCTATTCTATGATCTAAGAATAAAACCAATAGGTTTTTTAAACCGAATATATAAATAACAAAAGCATTGTAATTGTTATTTGAATATTGGAGACACAAAATATAGTGGATTACATATTGCATAAAATATAAAACAAACTATCTTGTAGGGGTTCCATCTTCCATTCGATGGCAAATAAACTATACTCTAGAAAATGTGAATATGTAACCGATTGATTTTAACTTGACTTTTTCAATTGAACATTTATTCGAAAAAATAACCTTACCTTCGAGCTAATATCAACTTCTCAACGAACCAAATAAAATCAAAGTCAGGAAAATCAGGCACAGTATACGTAACATATGAATTGTTCGAGTTAATCTGTACATTTTACAATTAAATACCGCAGTGTTACGACGAATTGTTAAAATTTGGAAAAAAGAAATTTTATTTTAGTAACTTAAATCATTTAACTTGAATAGAACGCTCTGGGCGTTTTATTCGAATAAAACGCCCAGTAGGCGCACTATTCGTTTAAAGCACCTAGGCGTTTTTTACGGTGGAAGACAGTAGTTCTAAACCATGCGGGAATTTGGTTAAGGATCTGGCCAAGAGAATATAATTTATTGACTGTATTATTATTGAGTTCTTGGTGAATATATTTAGAGACCAATTGATTCAGTTCTAACTAGTAAGAGAATTTGGTTAGTGATGGTACCAATACAACATATGACGGTTGTGCGTTTACGAGTCTGAGATTTGGTAGAGGATTTTTACCAAACGAAATACCGATCACATTTGGTTGGTACACAAATTAGTGACCAGTATCGCGGCCGTTTGGACCACAATTTCTGTTATTCTGGGGAAAAATTTAGGCGACAATTGACGATCGCATCCCCCGATATTCGAGATAGTTCCAGCCGAAATACTTCAAGCCAGGTTATTGCAGGGCGGAGTGCCTCATAGGAAAAAAACCAACTATATCTGAAACAACAAAAAAAGGGGAAAAGCGGCCCTTTAATTGGATTGGTCGTGGGCTTTGTAGAAAGATTTTTTTTGTTTTTGTTTTGTTTTTTTTTTCTGTTCATTTGTTTTTTCTTGTCCTTGTGAATTATATAATTTCCTTGATCTCGTACATGGTGTGTACTTAGTACCCAGAAAGGAAAAAAAAAGAGGATATACATCCACATATATTAATAAATAAAAATTTATATAATTTTTTTCGTAGTAATCTAATCCCCATGTTAAGGATTTTAAGGTCGAGTGGACTCACAAAGCGCATCATTTTATCAGTAAATAAAAAATAAAAAATTTTATTCTTATATAAATTTCTACCTATATGTATGTGGTGTATTCCAGTTATTTCTGGGGTATTGGTAAATACTTGTTCGTGGTAATTAAAACCCTTTAAATTAATTTAATTGATGAACAAATGTTATCATTATATTGAATAAATATTGTTAGTCGTTACAACCAATTAAAACTTGGTGTCAGGTTATTTTGAATTGCGTCGAGGGGTGATTGGGTTCACCATTACGTCAGGGTGTGGGTTATCGTTCCTCAGTTCGTTCGGTTGCTAAATTGAAAAAAAAAACAACATTTTTTTGTGAAAGTGTAAATAGTGTTTGTATTGCCCAAATTAGTGTTCTTGTAAAATCCATAAAATTAATTGGTGTGAATAATATGTATTAAGATCGTGAAGTCTGGAGGTGCGGTGCTGAACATGAGTGGGAATTAACGTCATTCCAGAACAAGCCCGGTTGAAGAGAACGGTGATTTTGTATTGGTAAGGAAAACTTTTTTTTTTTGATTTTATCTATTTATTAATTCAGTAATTTACTTCCCCGTTCTGGGCCGTTCCTACTTCTCTTCGTCTTTTGACCAACGTCTCCTAATTTCTATCCCGTGTCCTTGGTTTATCCCGGCCAAATTCTCTATTATGTAGGTTCCCAGGCCTTGCTCCTAGCGGTCTACCCAAGCATCTGCCAAGTCTGACATTCTTTGTCCCCCACGACCCCTCACTGAAGCCTAGCCGGCTATCACGACCGCGTCAGACCGCTGGCTCATGATCTGCTAACCGATGGGATGATTATCAAGTAATCTCTCCTGTCTGTTACAGTACCTACACCGGGATCATGGAGGAAGCGCTTTCAACGTGACCTTGCGGTAAGTGAATTTTTTTGTTGATTTATTTAAATTTTGTTTTGGGTTTTATTTTGCGTTCTACGATTGGTTACTATTTCAGACTTATCCTATTTAATTATACTTATATAAAAACTATTATGATTATATATTTTTTTTTTATTGTGAATTGATAATATTATTATGTTTATTTTCTAACAATTAGATTTTGTCTTTAGTCTACATTAATTTTTAATTTCTTTTTCTTTTCATTAGTTTACATAAATTTATTTTGTAAATTGGAAAATTTATATAAAATTGATTAAGTTATTGAATAAATTTGTTATTAATTAAAGTTTCACTATAATTTCGGAGTTATTATTTTATTTTCGAATGATCATTAGATAGAGACAAGTTATGTGCTAATTGTTTAAATACTCGTGTGGATGAGTCATGGACCGTTCAATAGTGAAGTGAGTGAATATTTTTTTCTTTCGTGTTTATTCTCTCTTTGGAAGTGTTTTTCTAGAATGAGGCAAAGTGAATTTTTGGATATTATATTTGTGTCTTAATTATCCCGTGTGTACGTTATATACATATATGTGAACCAGTAGTCAATGACGGTTATCCAAGATCCTCTTCAAACTGTGAAAAAAACCCCGACCACCCTGAGCTAAGCCGCGCTAGTCAAACCGTCTCACAGTACCTGAATGGATATTCTACGTAACGGTAACACTTGGTTTTTGGGTCTTGTGCTTTGTGTTTTCATCAAGGCTCAACCAAATCGCCCCATGCGAAACGGTTACACCCTTATTGAGTATTCGAATTATAGTTTTGTAGACCCAAAGTTTATGTGAAATAAGATTAAATATCTGGCTCAAAACTTTCTGCAAAACAAGAATTAAGTCTCGAGCATAAGTTTTGATTGCAGCTTTCTGAGATTACAGTCTATTGAAGGCTCACTTGTAAGTCTTTTTGTTGTTGTAGTAATAAGATCATGGAGTTTCTGGGTTATAGGGCTATGGGATTATTGGGGGTGTAGGATTATGGACTTTTGGGGTTATGGAGTTTTGAGGTGTTAAATTGTATGGAGTTATGGGGATGTGGAGTTATGAAATTTAATTCTACATGATTCGGAGTTATATTGTGACGTGCAATTTTCTTATGTTACACTTTAGGATTGTCTTTTGAGTTTATGAAGTAATGGACGTATGGAATTATAAAGCTAAAACTCTCCAAGATTGAGGGTTGAGTTTTGCATGTAAGTTTTTGGTTTTTTGCTGCATTTTTGGTTTGTAGTTTATTGGGATTTGAGATTTAAGAGTTTTCAGGTTATAGATTTTGAGGTTATGGGTTTTAGGGTTATAATTTATCGATCTCAAGGTTATTGAGGTATGAAGGTATAGGGTTATAAGGTTTAAGGGTAGATATTTTTAGGTTTTATAGTTTTAAGCTGTTTCTGAGGTAAAAAAAAACGCTGGCGTAATGGAACAAAGCAGGATTCGGATACGGTTTCAGCGATCCAGAAAGCATATAATCCACTTGGCCTGATTTAACGTCATTCCAGAACAAGCCCGGTCACTCATTTTTTCTTGTGGTCCTTTGTTATGTTCTGTTTTTAATAGCAATCACTCAGATTTTGATGACAAAATTACAGTTATATGCAGAAATTAATGATTAAATTATGTAATGACTATTGAAGGTAATACAAAATAAACAAAATGAATTTGTTTTTGTTTGGTTATATTTAGATTAGAAATGTTTTATCCAACTTTACAATAACAAGACACAGGTATCTTATACTAATATGCTCAAATTGTCACAGTTTACATTTAGCCCAATAATTGCAAGTTCAATTGAATATTAACTTATAAATTCACTTTTGTTGATTAAATTATTTATTATTATGGGTTAAAGGTGTATACTCAATGAATTTATCTTAATTAATTATCCTAATTATTAAACTTGTTTAACCAAATTTAGATAAGATTGACTTAATGTGTTTTACAGATTGCTGATCTGTAAAGCGTTCCGCGAAAATTGGCCTATATTTGCTGATGGCATCTTCTCAACAAATATGTGAGACGGGGAAAAGTTCAAAAAATAATTACACTTTTCGGACAGCATGCATAGTAAAAAATTGTGAATATAGGGGAATATTTTCCAAATAAATGTCAGAAATTTGTACTAAAAATTATTTATCATATAAGTATGTAGGTTGGGGAGCAGTCACATCAGATGATTAGATACAGTAGGTAGTTTCTTGTAAGTATTTCTTTTTACCTCAATATTTGGTTTTCTCTAATTTGTCTTAAGAACATGAATGTTTTAAATTTTAATCTCTAATTGTTTGTTGTTAAAATGATATAGTTGTTTATTGAAATGAGGATGAATTAGGGTAAGTGTAGATGTCTTAGTTTATGCGTAGACCATCAGTATTTATTCTTCTTGCGTTTCCAATCCACGCACATATCCTCTGAAACCACACACTTCCCCTGATACTTACGACAGCAACAGCCGCTAAAGTCCCTATGAACTATAGTACGTGTCTTCCATCTTTTATAAAGTATATTCTAGAACTTCCAGAATTTATAATAAGAAATAGCCTAAATCATTCTAGTTCATAAATTATAATCTCATATTTTTTAAAAAACGCTTCAAAATTTAAATTTTTAGCTTGTATATTATAAATATACAAGACCCGAAGCGTACAATTTTCTGGATTCTAATACATTTTTGTTTTACTATTTACGTAAGAAAAATTGAAGATGTGTTTCTAAATTTTCGGTGAAAAATTTTATGGTCCTCTGCCATTTATGGTTATTGCATTTTTTAGCTCTCCATGGCGACCAAAATTTGTTCAACATTTTTTTATAATAATGAAATCTTTTCACTAAATTGGTTCACTCTCAATTCTCGAACCATTTCGTTTCTGCAATAGACAAAAATTCATTTTTAACTTTCAGCAACAACAAGAACGAATGGTCGTTCATTTTTATTTCATAATTAAAATTTGAATAACACCAATATTTTTTGGTGGATATCACCAGATTTTATAACACTAAATAAAATGTGGCAAAAAAATAATAACACAATACACAAGTATTATTATTATGTATTATTCCTGTCAAGCTACTCGTACATACACTCATATAAAATATTGTGTTTACAGAGCCTTTCCCCCATTTATTTAAAGTTCATAGCCAACTGTTGCACCACCATTGTATATATTTTATTATCGATCAAATGCCACAGGTCTTAAATCATTTCTCTTGTACATATGCTTTTTGAACAATACGTATCCGTACATATATCTTTATGTTTACATTCCTAACCATCCAACGATTCAAACAAAAAAAAATAAAATTTTTCGTTTTTCCTTTTGATTAGCGTTGTGTTCTGCTTTCACGTGCGCGCAAAAAAAAAATTTTTTTTTTAATATTGGTGAAAATTTTCCAGATTATAAAATTTTTATTGTATGTGCTTTTGGTTCACTTTGTATATACATGTGTATACAAAATATTTGGTTTTTTCCACCGTTAATATATGTAAAAGAGCTGCTTTATTGTTGCGCTGGGTGATTTTAAAAAGTCATAAAAAGTTTAATCATAAAATTGTAAAAAAGCTTTTATAATTTTTTCCTGTTTTTTTTTTTTGGTTGTATTTTTGTATTGTCGTCTATTGAAATTTGATCACATAAAATTTAATGTGCTCACAAATGCACTGTCGCCGCGCAAACTTTTGAACTTTATCAAAAAAAAAAATCATAAAATGTCATAAAATTTAATTAATTCAATTTATGGACGATTAACCTCTAAATTATAATTTGGTGTGTATAAGCTTCTTTTATGATACAATTTTATAGCTTGTATTTATAGATAAAGTTGTTTTGTTGTGTTTTTTCTTTTTGTTTTGTTGTGTTTTGTTTTGGGTGAAAATAATTAATGCCTTTTTCTGTAATATCGACAAATTAGTTTTGATTTTCTCAAAATGTAACAAAAAAATGTGTTTCACTTTAATTACACTCTACTTAGTAGGTTACAGTTAATTAAATTAAAAAGTTTGATTTGTTTTGATGAATTGTTACATGTTTTCGATAAGAGTTGAACCGTGAGACCCTTTACGTCACGATTATTACTTTAGGTAAACAAAATAATCTACAACCCTAATTGAAATATCCATAATAATACGCAGTAAATGGCAACGACGACGGTATAATAAAATAGATATCCAGCCAATTAAATTGTATTCATTTGGTATCCAATAAAAATAACAAAACAAAAAAAAAAAAGTTTGAAATGTTAATTTTGCCTAACAACGCTGAAAAATGAACTTTCTGACAGAACAAAACATTTTTTTGGATAATGAACGATTTTTTACCGATTGTTTAAAATCAACTTTAATTGGTATGATGGTACTATATTTAGAGGGCTCCCCTTATATTCGGTGTGTGTGTATATTGATTTATTGAAAATGTAATGGAATTTTAATTAGACAGCCACAACCGAAATGACAATGAACTTTTTTGTGCTTTGTAAATATTTATATTTATGTGTACATAATAATACACAGAGGAAATTCCATATAATCGATTTCTTTAGCTAAAACAAGGTCATAATACTAAATAATTTAAAAGCTCAAATATTAATATTGTATTATACCTCACCGAAAACCTTATTTTTGGTTTTACTTGGGCGTCATATAATTGTTTTCGTATTTTCTAATGATTTAAAACTTAAAACCATTAAATTAATTTTTAATGCGTAAATACATTTTATGTAAATGAAATTCAAATTTATTCTAATCGATTCTGTTTATATATTCAATATACATAATAAAGACAAATCGAATTAGACCGGTAATTGAAATAATAAGAAAAAAAAAGTTATTTTAAGAAGAATGATGGAAATGGCATAGATCTGTAAAAATATTCCCTAAACACCCGCCTTATTGAATTTAATCAAATTTAATCAAATTGAATTTATATAAATTCAAATTATTTTCAATATAACACCGCGCCAATAAACATACTCCAGACACATACATATGTATTTCGTTTCAATAAAATAAATTTCCTATATATTCTCGGTATGGTAAAATTAGACCCACTGGATTTGCATCATCTGAGTATCTACACCTACAAATGCCAAAAAATTACCCAAACCTAAATTCAGGTATAAATATATTCTCACCTCGATGGATTTTTGTGAGCAACCTTACCATAAAAAAAAAATTTCTAAATAACATACTTATGGATTTTAAACTGGTGTTATGTTGTTCAAAGGAATGAAAATAATTTTTCTAAAAATATTTTAAATAAACCAACATCCGACTTAACATACGCAGATACATATGTATAGATATGTAGATACGTAGAAAATTTTGGTTTCATGTAATAAATAACAAAATTATTAGGATATGTAAAGGGAAAAGGTGGTCCTTAGAGACTTTAAGTAATAAACTTTAAGAATTTTGTTCCTTTTTTATAATTATTTTAGACGAATTAATTAAAATTAATATTTGGGGGGTACACGAGTATACGCGGGGAAAAAAGGAAATTATGTTTTCCTCTTGACTGAAAATGGATTATTGATTTTATAGTTAGATTGGTTGCTGTTTAATGAAAATATTTATTTATGTGAGCGGTGAGTCGAAATTTCGTGTAAGAATTTCATCGTTATAGATACATATAGTTACATACAAACCATAATAGGTGTCCCCGCACGTTCTAACGATAATATTCTATCTCAACACCCTCATTAACGGCGGCAACGGTAATTTTCTAGTTGGATCTTGAATTAACTATATTGTAGTTTTTTATTAAGATGTTATCCATTATCTACTAATCGACAGCAGGATAAACGTCAGGAATTTCCACCGTTTCGTTAACAGCTCAAAATGGTTTAAATGAGTTGTAGAATAAACAATAAATCGTGGTAAGGGCTACGGACATTTTGTGTCTATGATTGGCCCTAGTGGTTCGCCATCTAAATCTAACCTAACCTAACCATTATAAACTAGAATTTGTTCATTTCTTTTTTTTTTTTTTTTTTGAAGTCAAAATGTTTATTAGAGCCACACAAATAACATTAATGTCGAAAAAAGGAAGGATACCGTCTATTTTTATTTATATTTTAGAAGTAAAAAAACACGATGAACACCGATCAAGTGTAGCTGAACATATGATAAAAAATAATCAAGGCTATCAAATAGATTTACAAAACTCAAAAATTATAAAACTGTTCAACGAAATCTGGAAATTGGATGGACACCAATCACTATTGATGAAAAAACACAAGCAATTCTACTCATTATAAGTATTGTACAACTGGTAGTTGTCCATTTTCTTGTTTTGTGGCTTTTATCACTACTTTAGTATTATAAAGAAAATAAAATATCTTTTATTTTCTAATTATTTTAATTAACTAGGTTTTTCTTTCTATTTTTCAGTGATAATATTATTAGATTATTAGATTTTTGGTTGATATACCGGTTTCGAAAACTTCTTTCTTCTTCAGTATCTGCCTTGTCAAATTTTTTCTTTCAAAGAAAAAATTTGACAAGGCAGATACTGAAGAAGAAAGAAGTTTTCGAAACCGGTATATCAACCAAAAATCTAATAATCTAATAATATTATCACTGAAAAATAGAAAGAAAAACCTAGTTAATTAAAATAATTAGAAAATAAAAGATATTTTATTTTCTTTATAATAATTCTACTCAACCTTAACCTTGTCATTCATTTACATTTTTACAACCAGTTTCAAAATTGTATCAAACGTCAAAAAGTAGAAATACATATCTAAATGAAATACCCACACAACCATACAAAAATATTTCCCATTGTTAAAATAACAACGAGATATGCGGTCGAAACTAAGACTAAAGGCCGGTCTCCACTCGCCACGACGAAGAAAAATTGGCACGAGCTTGTGCCAATTATTGTTTATAGGGTAAAATTGGTATGAATACATAAACAAAACTGATTGTGATCATGCGCATTACTCGTGACGAAGAGAACTAAAACATCACAATATCCATCTTTTTTGAAATTTCGTCATGACGAAGTGAGCGTAATTTGTGTTTTACTCTCAATTATTTGTGCTAATGCCAAAAATATTTAATAGAGAATTAATAATAATTGTAACAAAACAATAAACATAAATGAATAATTAAATTTTGAAAATGAAATGTTACTTTTGAATTATTTTAATTTAAAATTGTTTTTGTAACAAGACTTGGCTCGTACATATGTTTAATTTGCAATTTCAGTTAGAGAATTTTATTTGATCGCTATCGGTGGCAAAACGCGCGACATTCATGTTATTAAAGGTTTATTATACATTTCTTTCAGCTTGTCAGCAGCTTGAATTTAATTTACTTAAATAAAATAAAAAACCCTAAAAACTGCAAATCTAAATGGAAGGCAGGTCTAGATTTGGTATATTTTATAATCTCACTATCCAAAATGGCATTTGTAAATAGATTTGCATTTTATAAACAAAAACAGAGAAAATGTAATTATTTGTTATGTTAGTAGTTGTAAGTATAATATACCAATTTTTTCATGGCATCCTGACAATTTTAGTTCGTCGCGACACAATTTCAGTTCGTCGTGGCGAGTGGAGACCGGCATTAAGTGTACGTTTCGACAGCAAAGTTCGTTGTTATTTTTGCAACGCTTCTCACACGGATAGTATACGTATACAAAAAAATTGTGTATCTACACAAAATTTGTAACCCACGCAAATAAAAAAAACATTCAAAATAACAACCAAAAAGTACTAATGCATAGATGTTTTTTGGTTGTTATTTTTACGTTAGTATGTACTAAAATACAAAATTTCCCCTACGAAATTATTGAACCACCCTATATTGTAAACACATTTTTATTTTGACGTTTATTGAATGTTTTAATATACGACATGTAGAATATTATTTGTCCATTTTGAACAGGTTTAAGGAATTTTAGGATTGATTATGACCGTCTGTAACAGATAAAATGTGATTCGATATAATTAAATCGAATTTTGGCGAGCTGCGCGCCAAAATTTGGGGTGATTACCCAAATACCTAGATCGAAAATATTACAAAATACCAACATGGCGGCTGATGATGCCAAATGCATATATACCAAAATGGCAGCTCAAAGTTATAAATAAAATATTAATTATAGATGTATATTTTTAAAGTATTCTAATCAATTTGGAATTAATAAACTCAGAAGATAGTCGGAAATCACGTCCTTGACACAACTCTTTTTCTTCGTGCGAATCTCAAGAATTTTCAAGCAGCAACTCTACTCAATCTTAAACTTGTGTCATTCATTTACAACCAGGCTCAAAATTGTATCAAACGTCAAAAAGTAAAAATACATATCCAAACGAAATACCCACACAACCATATAAAAAAAAATTTCCCGTTGCTAAAATAACAACGAATTTGCTGTCGAAACGTACACTTAGGCTGCGTACCAATAGTCGGGTAAATTGCTCTTTTACCTACTTTTTAACAGTGTACAAGGTAAATTGAAATACTGTACTAAAAAGTTGGGTAAAATAGGAGAAACAAATAAATGACGTTGTTGCTAACTTTTTGACGTTTCAGTGATTTTTGTTAAAATTTTCGTGTTTTTCATTATAAATAAATACGTACTCAAAGCTAATAAAATAAATTTTATTTTTATTTTACGAAATAATAATATTAAAAAATATTTGACGTTTCTTTTTGCACCTAGCAGCCAGCGATTTTAACCCTCCGAACCATAATTTGTGTCCATCAAACCATTTTTACTTCTAGAGAATTGGTACGCCAATTGAGGTAAATATGTACTAAAATTGAAATTTACTGTACTAAATGATTTACCCGACTATTGGTACGCAGCCTTAGATTGCTGCTCGAGATCGCGATAAATATAGGAAAATACTGGGAAATTTTTGCTGTTTTTTAGTACAGAATTTTATACATCAATTATTGTCAATAATTTAAAAATCAATTTTTGTTGGAATCTGATACAAATATGTCGGAGTCCGAGGTTTGTAAAGAATTTTCCAATATGAAATGTTCGGACATCATTGCTTTATCAATGGAAGATTTGAAATTGTCCACACTAATGCGTGCTGGGAAGCACTATGCCCTACTGCGGCTCTTATTCAAAATTAACTACAAAGTCAAATTTTAGAAATGGCCCAATTAACACGAAAAACACTCCCATTTGCCAATGCCACCGGTGTACCACACTAAATAATACTACAAGCGGCCAGTGATCATCGGTATATCACGCTTAATATTATTTACAGAGGCTGGGATACTTCTGGTAAGTAACTCTTTATAATAGTACTAACGGCCAGTGTACCACCGCTATACTGGTGGTCCATTGACCGGTGACTGTATTTTTCTTCGAGCCAAATGAATCTGAATATCTCTGAAAATAATGAATTTTTGAGAAAAAATTTTGACATTTGAAAAATAAATAGAAATAAACTACTAGATGTGTACTAAAAAAATTTCCCTCTTCCATCAGTTCATAATTTATTTTTAAATTTCAGGAACTCTGTTGTATCCTAAACAAAAACCATAGAGTTGTTGCGAACTGGTAAACATAAATTTTATTAAAAATTATGATTAAAGTCAATGAATTACTTTATGTAGTTTAATATTAAATTTATCATATTTAATGATTAAATATTCAAATAATTTAAATTGGGCTGAAAAAATCGAAAAAAGTTTATCGCCATCTCGAGCAGTAATCTATAGAAAAACGCAGCTAGTAGTAATTGAGTAAATATTATGGGCATTGTATACTATTATTAGATTATTAGGCGTTTTCGGAAATAGATCCTGAATAACTTCAGGCAAACTTTAAATTTTTCTTATGTTGGTAAAAAGTTGTCCAAGTTATCCATCACATACAAAAAGTTAAAAATACATTTTGATATGAATGCAAAAGGTCGAAAATGAATTTTGAGAGATAATTCAAAGAAATACAAAATAATTTGTCTTAAACCCATTCATTTGATCCTAATAATTTATTCGTTTTATATTTATTTGTATTTACAACTAATTATAAAAAAAAATAAAAAATAAAACCACATCTAAATTATCCTGAAGTTTTCTTTTTGTTCGTAAATAAGTGAATAAGTTTAATGGTCGAAAGTTAGCCTGAAGATATTCAGGATCTATTTCTGAAAACGCCTATTATATTACCACAGATAAGAATAGACAGATGTGGATCTTGTATGGGCTATATTTACATTCCAAAATTTCAATACCAAATTCCAATCCAATCCTTTTAAAGCAGGACGTACATTTCTGTCTCTTTTTATCTTTTTTTACGTATGGCTATTTTGATTATATCAAAGCAAACATGGCTTGGCTATTTTGATTATATCAAAGCAAACAATACCAACTTCAAACAAAATTTTATTTTATAATATAAATACGTCCTGCTCTAAAAGGATTAGATTGGAATTTGGTATTGAAATTTAGAATGTAAATATGGCCCATACAAGATACACATCTGTCTATTCTTATCTGTGATATTACTCTACCAAAATATCGCACCGAAATACTGTGGTTATTTCAAATTAAACGGTATACTTATTTAGACCTATTGTAAAGAGTGGAATTTGAATCAGCATGCCATGCGACGGTAAAAAAAAAAATCAAAACCCAAACGATATAAAAAGGAAAATTATTTTGAAAAACAGGAGTTGGAATAGAAAAAACAAAACGTTACTAATCAAACGTATGTCTCTAAAAATAATAAAAATAAATAAATAATTAATATAATTTTTGTGCATATTGTAATTATTCGAGAGCTGTATAAATAGTTGTTCGCCACACGTTTGTGAAAGGTATATTTCCTCTACCCCAAAAATAGTCGAGTGATTAGCGTATGCATGGGAAATAGCGATAAAGTCAGTTGATAACTTGCTACAACGTAAGTACTCCAAACGAACAAATATCTTGGTGATTGAGCAGAACGACCCGTACTGTTTGTATGTGATTTGGGTACATATGTGATCTGGGTGCAGCTAGGCGAACGCTATTACCAAGCAGCAGAATCTGAAAAAGGAGCAAGCTACGGAAACCAGTTTAGGAATAAACAACAGTGATCAAGCCCCGACCGACGGTAAGTGCGCTTGTTGTATTATACAGGTGAACTGTAACTGTTGCTTAGAGTTAAAAAAAATAATAATAATGTTTTATATAAATTACCCCGAAATATTGCAGTAGTGGTCAAGCCCCGACTACTATTTATTGCAATCGGGTAATTTGGATCATTTCAAGAGATTCGGCAACAATCAAGTAACAGTAAAACATTTAATAATGTCAGCCGCCGATTTATAGCCCATAAGGCCATAAAGTATTGAATAGCCGCCAAGTTATGGCCTAATAACATTCTATACAAGCAGTACAACAACAACAGGTGGAACCAAAAAAAAGGAAACTGGAAGTACCATTTAATTTGACTTTATTTCACCACAGTCTACGATAGATAATAAAATATATAAGATATATTTAAAACATGAGTTTGTCTATAATTGTTTCGTCAATGTTATTTACATTCTCTACCTTATTCTTGATTGTATGTGTCCTTTGTCGTAAAATCATTCTCTGCGTTGGGCCGCCTGTTATATCCCCTTCCTCATAGGAAAATCATGATGGCGAACCCGTGCAAACGGGGCCCCAAACGCAAAAGGTTAATGCCACTGTGAACCTCACATACGAATAATTAGAAAAACCAATCGATGCGAGAGTACAAGGCTATAGGGAGAGGCAGGAACATGAAACAACCGATGAAGCCGCGCTCAGTGGGAGTGGGAAAAAAAGACTGTTATGAGCGAAATTGAGCAGATATCAGACGTTAATATACAACAGCGCGTAGCGCGCATTGCTTTCAAACCGCCTCGACTTCTTTTTAACCAAAACCGCACGGTTCGTTATCCTGGAGCAACAGTTCATAGTGGCAAATATCAAGACCGAGCTTACAAGGGCATAGCCTTGCAGTGAGCGCACTAGATGCAAGATTACATGAAACTTTTGCAAACATCATCACGACAGATAAAGGTAATACCCCTCCTGAGCAGAAGTAACATAAACGTACAGTTTACGAAGACTTTGTTCTACTAAGGTATTCGTAAACGGTACGCTAAAACTGAACGTAAATATAACGTAAACGATCATTTCGTCACATGAGAACTATAATAAGAATTTAGACTTTTGTATGTATTAGTATGTATAAATGTGTTTATAATGTGTACGCTTAAATGTAATGTTTACGAGCTACTTAGACATAATATCATTGACGAACGGTTTAGTGTGAATTGCCTAATTTAATTAGAATAAAACATTTTTTTTAGATCAATCTCACATCCTTTATTTATATTTTTTAATTAAAGGATGTGCCACAACACAAGACGGAACGTGGCAAATTTGTTAATTAATCTTTCTGAAATGAAATAACATGTTTCAATCATAGATTTGTAACGACCCATTTGAGTCGATTACATTTCAGCCTAAATTTAACGTGCAACCGAAAATTAAATCCAAACCTTGGCTGTTACCATGTTTTTTTGTTTGTTGTTGATCTATTAATTTGAATAGCGGAAAATGCTTTGCGCGCGAAATCATCGAATGTACCGAGAATGTACATAACATAAAACAATAAAAATACAAATAAATCAATTAGGTATATATTTTGGGATGGGCATTAAGTGATTATACGTTCGAGAAACAAGAAGTGATTTTTTAAAATTTATTTGGTTGGCCTATTAAATTGGCTGTGATTAAGCTAATATAAAAAGATTTAACGCATCTATAAAATTGATAATTTTGAATTGTTAATTGTGAAATAAAACTAAAAATATTATAAAACAAATCATAAATAATAATAAGAAAAACAAAATTTTAAGTTATGTTCATAAAACGCGAGTGGTGTGATCAATAAAATGTAATATCAATTGTTAATTTTTGTATTGAAAATCACAAATCACACTTGCAAAAGTTTTAAATACTAAATATCAAAATCTAAGATAAAACAAAACATGTGTATCGGTGTATGCTGTAATCATAGTATATAAAATTTGTACATAAAAAAAAAATTCATAAAATTAAAGACAAAAACTGTTAAGCTAAATAAAATAAAACAAAATATAAAACTTATAACGTCATAATTATGAACGGTCGTGTAATTGTATGTTGAATTATAAAACCAATTAAATTAAAAATAAATGTTATAAAAATAAAAACTATCACCGAGTTTTGATTAGTGATCCACTCAATTTCGCTATTTGTCGTTACATCGCCCCTCATGAAGAGGAAATTGTGAGAAAATTAAAATTTACCAGTGCAAATTACTCACATTTACAACGCAACGTATGCTGGATATCAAAGTGTTGATATATTGCCATCAAATTTTATATGGACAACATATTCACCAGTGGTGACGTAAATACTATACCGGGTGGTAAAAAGACTTTTGTGTGGACATCTATCAAAATAATCCTCATCGAATATCATCGATAGCTGTGGAATTATTACCAATAATCATCTTCGATACTATACAGTGCAACACTAGCTGTGGGATTGAAGTACCAGCACATTGGAACGGACAATTCAGGTGCTAAATTTTTATTATATTAATTCTATTTGATTAATTTGTTTCATTAGTTAAGTTTAGTTAATTCAATTAATTTCTTTATTTTACGTATCTTGAATTTATGTCTTTATTCGATATGTGCAATATAATTGTAAAGATGCGGTAAATATTTAAATAGGTGGTGTCGGATGTAGTTGTTGGGCATGGAACACGTTAATCCCGTATATGCACAGTTAGACATGTTTGTTAGGAACCTGGAGAATATCCCACCCCCACTACCGTGAGTCAGTAGCCGGCTAAACTGTGCCCAGGACAACCCTAACGAATGATTTTTGTAGCGGTCGCTCAGGTGGCCGTTACAGATTAAGTATTACGAATATTACTTAAATACATTTTAAAATATTCATTATTATGATTACGATATTATGGATATGATGCTGCTCATGCCGCGAAAAACTAACAATAATTATCAGAAGTATTTTATAATTTCACAATAAGACAACTTTAAATTAATTTGTACAAACCAAATTGAAAATAAAGCACTGCAGCACTGTGTATAGAATGTAAATGTAGTAGTGTGTTATAAAAAAAAGCGTTCATAAAATGTTCGTAAGCTGTACATTTTTTCTGAATACATTTTTGCGCCGGGAGGGACGCCATATACACAATTTAAAAGTGAAGTTATTAGAATATTAGGAGCATCGGGAAAAACTAAGTTGAAACAATTTTAACACGGATTAACATTGGGAGATCAGAAACCATCACAACTACTCAATAAGTTCCGTATGTCGGGAGGCACAAATTTTAACGAAGCATCTGTTAGGAAATTCTGGTTAAAAAGTCTGCCACAACAGGTGCAAATGGTACTGACACCATTCGTAAACGATGTAGAGTTAAATATACTAGCTCAACGAGCCGACAACGTAATAGAAACATTTCACCATTTACAAATTAGTAGCCTACAAGACCCCAAGAAACTCGATAAGAACAGGAAAGAAGAAAATTGAGATTTTGAAACGAGAATTAAAGCTATTAGTGTGCAAGTTACGACCGATCTCTTTGCACTTTTCGAAAATCAGAAATCAAAATTGTTATCAGCATCCAGGTTAAATAATAGGACAATGAGATAGGTCACAACCAAGGACAAATAACGAAGAATGCTATTATCATAGAAAATGGGGGGAGAAAGCAGAAGTTTGCTAACCACATGTAAACATCATGCGAAATTTATCAAAAGTCAAAACACAGTAGAGAACGAAAAAAACTATTAGATCATCAATGTAAGTCGGCTAGCATTGCTGCAATTAACTCCAGCCGCCTTCAAATAGCAGAAAGACACTCTAACCATCATTATTTAATAGACAACGGAGCGGAAAAGTATCCGTAGTCCCTAGAGGCAAGTAAAATACAAAAGCCATTCCAGAATTCAATTTGTTCGCTGCAAACGGAACTAAATAAAGTAAACGGGTTTGGAACGAAAACATTGAAACTAGATCTTGGACTTCGTCGAAATTTCATGTGGAGTTTCATCATAACAGACGTCACCACCCCAATACTTGGCGCAGATTTTTTAAAAGAAAGCAGGTTAATAGTGGATTATAAGGACAGAGAGTAATAGACCCATTAACCTCTTTATATACCATTTACGCAATTACCAAAATACAAGAAACCTCATTATCTCTAGTGAACAAATTTTTATTACAATCAGAGATAACCGAATTAATATCGGATCTGATTCCGGAAATCAGTGAAAATTTAGCAAAAAGGACGATCAACATACATAATGAACACCACCACTTAGAAACAACTGACCCACCAATAGCTTGCAAAACGCGACGGCTACCACCGCAGAAAAGAATTTGGAAATTGCAAAAAAAGAATTCCAGAACATGATGGAACAGGAGATATGCAGACCCACTAGTAGTAATTGGGCCCGCCCACCCTATTTAGTGCTAAAGAAAAACGGATGATGAAGACCGTGTGGCCATAACAGGGCGTTGAATAATATAACAGATCGTTACGAAATCCCTCACATACAGACTTCACAAATCAATTAGCAGGATGTAACACGTTCACAGCATTAGATTTAGTAAGGGATTATCACCAAATTCCAGTAAATCTATCATACATGTAGTTGCTTAGGTTATATACATAATACTATTAATTGCAGCAATGTAATTTGAACTTTTAATAAAATAATTTTAGTTGCCAGATATATCTGATGATGATCACACAAAGTGGTCGAAAACATTTATATTTTTAAATAAAAACAAAACACTTGGAAAAAAAAATTTTGATTTATTTATTTAAATTTTAATTTTTCTGTTATTTGTTTTGTTGTTTCAATAAGGTGCTGTAAGTCTGTAACCTTTAATTAAGAATTTTTCCTAATTAACTTACAATGGATACAACCGCGGCTCTACTAGCTGATATAAAGTCTGTTTTTTTGACAAATGTACAACAACAATTGCTTTGAATAAACCCGCACAGGAATTAAATAAATACAAGAAACATTTGATTGATACTAAGAAACATTTGAATTATTAAATCTTTGTGGAATAACTTTTTAAAAATCCAGGCCACTAGATGCGATTTTCATACAGAATTTATTTCAAATGGTTTTCAAAATGTATTAAATCTAAGTTGGCTGTTCCTTTGAAAATAAAATCCAAAATAACTCAAACTTAATTTTTCTCAAGAAAATACGCTTAATTCGAATTGTTTGCAGGCCTGCTATGTATCGAAAAAAATAGGAAATAAATTAGATTTTATCTGTTTCAACATACAAATTCAGAACGGAACAATCTTCAATTAAACAAAATGTGATGAAACAAGTGCGAATAACAAGCATCACCGCGATGAACAATCAGGGTGGTCATTCTATGATGCTATATTACATTTGTGATATAAAAGTGTGATATAAAAAATTGTCGCAGCTAACTGCGAGTGAATTATGGATGAATTTTGTCATGTCGTATATTGATGTGAATGAAAGAAAACACAACATCTTTTGTTTTGCTTTCGCAATGGTAAAAATTTGTATTTAGTTTGGTAAACGTCATTCCAGTTTTCTAAATTTTCCTAATTTTATATAATTATTATCACACCCATATAATCAAAATCACAATTATAAATCTTACTTTATGGAAGAATATTAAATAACAATGCGTTTAATCGAAATTTATTTCCAAACTTACCATTTTATTTGAAATTAAATTAGATCACAACATTTTCATGCTCTTCATAAAAAAAGTTCATATAATGCATTTTTGTTTAGGTATAGAAACGTCAGTATACCACTTTTTGTTCATTATTTCCCTCAAAATTCATTTCGTAGTGTTGTACGTGTTGAATTTTTTGTTTACATTTATATAAAAAAAAAGCCTCCAAATGTGATATAAAAAAGTGATATAGCACCATAGAATGACCATCTAGGTCTATACGGAAGAACTGAAAATTAATAAACACATACCAATCAAAAACTGTTGTAATATTTGAAAGGAACAATAGAATATGATAATTGATAACCATGTTAAATAAACAAAGTGAATAAAAAGAGAAATACATCACAAATACACCTATAGACACCGGAATCTATAAAAATACATGTAATGTTTGCCCTAAATTCTACATCGGGCAAACTGGTAGAAGTTTCGAATGTCAGCGTGTTCCTTTTTTGACAAGCGGTACTCTAACAAGTACTTCGCAAACCTACGGAAGCATATCGACCTACGTTGTAATTGAAAAGAAATATCCAATTGGAATTTAAACGGAATAGTTTATTGCCTTGTATTTGACCGAAAAATCGTAACTAGCTATTGTTCTTAGGCTCCAGCATATATGTGAAATAAAATGTTTATGAATCGAACCATTAAGCGTTACAATGATAATGGTGGCATCAATAAACACTTTGTCGTACAAAATCTGCAACATCACTAGAAATGGTTCGAAAGGTGATGCTCATTCAATGAAATCTACGTCATAGCGCAAGAAAATTAGCTATAAATCAGAACGTAATCGAATCAGTAATAAGGCACTTACTGAAAGCAATGAAAGTGGCGTCCGTACTCGCTAGACTTAAAGCCGATTGACTTCTCCATTCCGTTCGGTGTAAAAATGATACTTTTAAAAATAATTTTGAAAATGTTCTGAGGTTTTTTTACAAGGTACATAAGTTCCACAATAAATTTAGGGTTCTCTGGAGTTAAATATTAATAGCGTTTGGAGTTTTCAATATCTAAGTTACGATTCGGTGGAAAATCGGTTAATTTCATCTCGTTGGAAAATTGTTTCCACTTTATTTACCCAATAATAAATAAATATTTATTACGCTAGACGCCGTTGTGTCAAAAATGGGATTTTCTAATGAAGTGTGATATATTTATTTATTAGCCAACAGTGCCATTGTACATCCTGTTATTTATAAAAGAGGAAAACATAAAATCAATACAATTTATATAATTCTTTAATTTATTTGAAGTTACTATTTCCGAAAAATTGTAAGCGAACCTACTTAATCCAGTTTCGAACTGATGAGCTTATGATTATGAAAAAAATCAATCCTTCTCATCAGGCCACGGCGACTGGACTAATTGTACCACAATTTACATTATACAGAATGTACTGTGCAAGGTGTATTAGCGAATTATACTAATACCTGAACTCTCTAACAAAATTTTCTTCGTCACATTCGCACAACTCTATAACTGTGTAAGCAAATTTTATCAATTAACAATTTTTTTAATTTAATTTGTGTAATTTCTAATTTTTCAGAAATAGTAACTTCAAATAAATTAAAAATCATTAATATTGGAACCTATCTATCTTTGGGGTGATAAATACTTGTTCGTAAATACTAATATGTATACTTCTACGTGTTATCTGTAAAACACATTAAAATTGTCTTAGGATCGGATGCATATTAGAAATTACACGAATTAAATTAAAAAAAGTGTTAATTGATATATATATATAATTCAGATTAGCTTAATAAAAATTTGTTAACAATACTTTAAATTTGTTTCTAGACAAATTAAAATCGAACACGGCAGAAACATTGTAAAATACACGACTTTGTAAACATTGTAAAATACACGACTTGAATTAGAGATTGGATCTGACATACCAAAATTCGACCGATGGAAGCGGAGATTAATCTCAAGAACTCGGTGCCTGAGTGATGAATTATACAAGAAACGCAGTAAAAGTTTAAATTGAGCTGTAAGAGCACTAAATATTCATAATTTACAACGGAAAAATTCAATTTATACCTTTTATGAGCTTTAGATTTCCGATTTTTTAAGCCTGAGAGGGGACGATTAAAACACGGCTCACTCCTGACAAAACTACAGGCGACCTAGGAATAAATTGCTCAATTGCTTAGTTCATTATTTTATAAAACTGATCAATATAAGCGTCCAAACTACTTGTTTTATATCGATCCCAATTATTATTGTCCAGAGACTCATTGAAAGCATGATAGTCTCCCCTTTTAAAGTTTAAAAACTCACTACAATTAAAATTAACGTTAACATTAACCCAATTTTCAAAAGTTAATTGGATATGTAGTGGTGTATGAAAAATACTCTAAGAACTGCCTGGGTCATCACAAGCAATGATTGTGTCATGTAATTCCACTGGTAGATATACAGAAAGAATACATCACGCGGCCTGAGATTAAATCACCGTTTAATGGCAGTAGATCATCATCAATAGTAAGCCATTTTATTTTCGGCCTGTTAAAAGCACGCAAAATCATCATAGAATCGAATTCAGCAGGTACCACTGCAAGTTGATTTGAGAAACACGCAGACAGCTCTTCTTACAAATAAACTGAGGTTCCACATGGAATATAAACACTTACTATCATTTTTATTTTTTATTTTTTTTTTTTTTTATTTATTCACATACTTATTCACATACAAATTTGGTATAGGTGCACACTCTATCTTAAGCATGAGCTCATTACGATAAAATGTTCACCAATAAGCGGGTAACGCCATCAACTAGTTTACATGTTTTATGCTTATAGCTCCAAAAGGTACGTTCCTGCATTTAGGAAATGTTCTTCCAGAAATATTGTTTCCTTTTCATCTTCTTAGTTTATTATTTTATTTTCCAGTTAATTTTGTTACATGTAACAATTAAAATTTAGGAATAATAGAATTAATTTAAAAAAAGCAAATATTTTTCGGAAAAATTAAACACATGCGATTGACTCGAAAGTCAAAGCCTAATATCAACTCCAGCTTACAGTTGAAAGCAGGTTTAACAGCTAAAATCTCCAACTCGTTACTCTCTAGGACAATAATATCGGCACGTATATCTTTCCTTTCGAGACCGCTATCAAAAGTCCGCCACCTCTCGCCATCGATTCTCACTCCGAATAACGATCCCGTCTGAAGACTTGATAGTCCGGGGGAAATACTCTGCAGAATTGTGCGGCCCAGTCAGCCATGTTTCCGTGACAAAAATGACATCATAGTCATTTTCTAGATAACTAGCAGAAATCGGCATTGCAGGTCTATAATTTCATCCAACATTACATGCCCACCTGCCACCCCCCCCCTTCCCCCCCCCCCCGTTCAATCTGAATTCGCCGTCCTCTTCTTATTTTCTCTACATATGTTGGACACTTATCATCCCATGCTGGGTGTTTGTAATCAAATTAAGATTCATTTTCTCCACCGCCTCCGCACAGTCCACGCACTTAGGCTTCCCATCACAATTACTCGCCAGGTGATCCTCTTTCCTACACTTCCAACACAATGCCTTCCCTATCATGGGGCAATCTCTGGCCAAATGCCTTAGGTTCAAACAATTATAGCACCTTCTTACAAACACATAGTACTTGCAGTACACCACTCCCTAACTCAACATCCATTTATTCGTACCCCGATCAACTTCCAGAACCAAGTCTATTACCCGAAATCGTTTATTCTCCATCACTTTCACTACCCTTAAGCAAAAACAGCTCTTCTCCCTATCCAGCCTATTTTGTTTCACTATAGCCTCCACCAGCTCTGCCAGGTTCATATTAGCATCCTCCTTGATTTGCTGCAACTTCACCATAGGATTTTTAGCACTCGGTATCTCTAACACGATCTTCTTTTTCTTGGATGTCTCCGTCATCTCTTTTAATTTCTGCACATCTTTCGGCTCTCTACATTCTACTACTACCCCTCCTTTACTTATACTCTACACCTTTTCTATTACGATGCCCAAGCTCACAACGTCCACTGCCTCCTTCAGCCTCTTTCTAGTATTCTCCGAAGGAGTTTCCTTCTCACCCTCCTTCGGCTTAATCATGAGTACTGAAATATCCTTTCGCTCTTTCAGCACATCCACATAACTCTCCTTACTATTACCGTCACTCTGATCATAACATATTCTTTTACTACATCCATCTCACATTTTAACCTATCATTAACCTTTCGTACAACCTCCGCCATTTTGTCTTCAAACATTTATTCATACTGTTTATCACACTATTTAGTTTAGCAACTAAATTAACAATATCGATCTTTTGATTTTCAAGACTATTTAACACGTTTCCATAATCAGTTGTTAATACCCAGTTTTATCATATTCCGATAATTGCACACATTCCCTGTGGTATTTCCTGTTACAGAAACCTGCACCAGCTACGTCAATTATTTCATGTCACCCCTTACACTCCACACTTGCATATTTTATCACTTATTTATAAAAACAATTATTTTTTTGCCGAATATTTAAATTTCACTTGCAGAATATTTAAAAACTAATTTCAATTTAAAAATTTATATCATAATTTATTTATTTATAAATTTTTTGCCAATTTATCATTTTTGTCGCTCAAAATGTTTATTTCGATGCGCAAAAATAAATTGTTGTGTTCCTTTCCAATAGTTCCGACAAATTATAAATGTTGCCAATTTATTATTTTTTCTTTTCAACCATTGTTGTATTGCCATGTGAAAAATAGTTTGGATCCTGAAATTTATTCTGGCGCCAAGCAAAATTACACAACCAATATTAGGCGAACGATGATCAATAAGTGCGAGGTAGCCAGGGATAACATAGTGACAAACGATCGAATTAAAAAACCAACTTGGAATAAACAGTGAAATAAATTTGCAGCTTTGAGACAGTTTAATTTAATTAGTGCAAGAATGGTAAGTAGTGATTAAGTGAAATATAATGTTATATATTGTAGATAGAAGTATATTGTATATATTCAAAAGTCTGCACAGAAAAAACTAAATTAGAATAATTAACTAATCTAAATTAATTGATAAAGAATTAAATGATTAAATTATTTTATCTATATATTTTAAATAATCATTTAACAAAACAAAACATCAAAATTCAAGAATTACACTAAAGAAAATTAATTGAATTAAGCATTACAGATTATAGAATTAATTAAAAGAATCTATTATATATTTGGGAATTTCAAATAACATATTTTGCTAAAACAATAAAAACAATTCATCAATTTTTCTTACGGTAAATTTGTAATGCATTTAAGCATTGCACATTCTTGAACTGTATTCAAAGAAAGTTATTATTTGAATTATAAAAAGAAATGTACGAATTGCCTGAAACATTAGTAAAATCAAATAATTAATATTCGTTGTTTGATCTATTCTAATAAATAAAATATGTAATATTGTAATTTCCTTTAGGAATGTAGGAAATAGCATCAGTTGTTTAGTAAACGCGCATCGTAGTAGATCAAAGGATTTTTTTGCTAAATTGTGTGTGCTTAAATATTGTGGTTATTTTTTTGGTAAATTGCGGTAAAATTATATTAGAAAATATGAGTGAACTGGAACTAGTAATAATTGACGATTTTTGTATTAATTTATTGCAAGAGTGGGGGCTTAACGATAATTCTTTGGTTTAGAATTTTATCGGTACTTAAAAGCAAATTATGTAATATATTTAAAAGATTAATATACAAACATTATATTTTTAAGATAAAGGTATTGATACGGAATCATTAAAGTGTTTGACCTTAGAAGATGTGAATATATTGATACCGGAGGAAAAGTTAGGGCTTCGCTCCAAATTTCGTCAAAAACTATTTGAATGGAGACATGAACAGGTGAGAAATTTTATTTTAAGATGTTCTTCTATATTACGGTAAATGTATATACATACAATAATGTCAAAATCAATAAATTAGCTAAAGCAATAGTAAAATCATAGACATTTATTAGTTGCATCGAACAAAAGAATATATAAATCATTTAAACCAATTGCAAAAATAAACAATTATTATTCATTTTTAAAGAAAGTTATTAGTTGAAATTGATAACATTTACAGTTTCATCTAATTTAGTAAATAATTGTTTATTGGAATATATATATATATCATATATATATATATATATATATATATATATATATATATATATATATATATATATATATATATATATATATATATATATATATATATATATATATATATATATATATATATATATATATATATATATATATATATATATATATATATATATATATATATATAATATATATATATATATATATTTTCACGTCGCAATAAAACACACAAATATATATTATATTTGTTTCCTTCTAAATTACGCTTATTTTTACATTCCAATCAAAAAGTAGATTAGATGAAACTGTAAATGTTGTCAATTTCAACTAATAACTTTCTTTAAAATTGAATAATAATTGTTTATTTTTGCAATTGGTTTATATGATTTATATATTCTTGTGTTCAATGCAACTAATAAATTTCTATGATTTTACTATTGGTTTAGCTAATTTATTGATGTTCACATTATTGTATATACATTTACCGTAATATAGAAGCATATTATATATATATGTGTGTTTTCTTTCTAGGAATTCGCAACGCCTCTGGCAGATACATTATCTATGAAATCTTCGAATTCTAGCCAAAGCTGGATAACTTCATCTCCTTTTAAAATTATATCACCCGATATCATTGCTTCAGATACTGAACAGGCTGGTCCATCGAAATTGAAAGATAAGAATACTTCAACTAATTCAACGATTTTGGTAATATTTATTTTTTTGTTTAATATTTTCGCATTCGTTTTTTTAATACTTTTTAAATATTACTTTAGGATCTTCAATCACTTTTAAACGGTTCCTTAACTGGAAAGGATTTATTAAAGAAAAAGTGTTTAACCAGCCTCGATCGCAAACGCATCATCCAAATAATTTGCGAATATTGGCTAAATAATAATTATTTTCCTCAGCAAGCTGATTATCATAATGCCACATCACAAATAATTAAAATATTCGAAAAAGAAACTGAGGTTTGTTTCTGATATTTAAAATAATGACTTTTAATTGCTTTTACTATTCGTTTAGGAGTTATATATTGGTAATAATACAACCAGAGATATTTTAGTACAAAAGTTTTATAGCTTAAGTAAAAAATATCAATCATTTGGATTGGTTAAAAGCCGATACAATTTAAAAAGGTCAAGTCCTGTAGAGCCACCTGTTGCTAAGAAAATTAATTTAGAAAACATAGGTATACATTTAATTTTTTTAATTTTATTTACATATGTAATTTAAATAACTAATTTTTTCCAGAAACTCAAGAATGTACTGAAGATATGGTAAAAGATCGAGACTGGTTAAAATTTAACAAAACGCCAGAAAATTTAGTTTTTGAAAAATGGAATAATACTTTTCAATTAAGAGAAAAGGATTTAAAGCAAAATATTGATTTATTTTTAGAATGGCCCATTTTGAAGCAAAGCATCGGTTCTCAATTGGTAACTTTTAATAATTTGTTAAAATAATCATTTAATTAATACTTCATCATTAAAATAATTCGTTTCTTCTTAATTAATATTTCCAGATTTAATTAGATTTTGAGCGAAAATATCCATCAAAAAATAACAATATTTCTTCCAAATGGGATGATTTTACCATCAAAATTAAACCAATTTTTAAAAATTTGATTAAAGACAGCTCCAGCAAACTTCTATTACAGAAACTTGATAATGACAATATTAATACTGATTTAAAAAATTATATCTTTACAATTCTTTTGAATTCAGTATTAGTACAAACTATAATTAAAGAAGGTAAAACCGTGTGGAAACCCACTATTATTGATGGACAGAATGGACTAGCTGTTTTTGTAAATGTGAGTTGTATTTCCATAACAAACATATACCATTTTATACCTAACTTAGTCATTTTTAAATTTAAATTAAGGTCAATTTAAATTAAATGAAATGAATTTTTCATAACTAATATTCACTTATTAAATCCGTAAAAGTAACCATAAACAGATGTTTCATTATTCTTTTATTTTCTTGCAGAATGTTAAGGAGATTCCATTTTTAATAAAGAATCGAAGAGGAAAATACTTGGATAAAAATCTTACCATCCAACCGTTTATTGTTGTTGTTGGTGATTCTAAGGAAAACTTGGAAAACTTCTATATTCATTACAACGAAACGTTTTACGAATGCGAAAATTTTTTAAAAACACTATCCGTATGTTTCCAAATACATCAATTGCTAAATATTGAATATACTAAGGAATGCTTACAGGTTTGGCACTTTATTGAATACTATTTTTTTGATTTTCCAATTTCTGGGAAAAAGAGCAATGCTTTAATTAGTCTGATAAGCGATTTAAATAACTAAACATTTTTCATTTTATCAATAAGTATTAAATTACTTGCAAATTTATAACTAAAAATAGTTTTTTGAATTTCATTTTTAACAAGAAAGTAATGCCATCATATTTTTTAAATATTTTAATTATGGAAAGTCGTTGGCATTTTTGAATTATTTTTTTTAAGTAAAATAAAATATGTATAACGAAGTATAGAAATTATCCTTCAATTTTGATGAAGTATATGTATGTTACAAAAACTAAGAATTTATTAAAAACTTAAATTTTAAGAAACAAACTTAATAATGATTGACTGTTTTGTTTGCCAAGATAAATATTTTAACATTAATATGTACATTAGGCATATTAAATTTTTCCATAAAAGCACATCAAAATATATATGTTTTTTTTGTCCACAATGCTTTCATTCGATTTATTCATTTCAACGCCATTTAAAACGAAAACATGAACATAAATTTACATTACCTAGCAATATTGATGATCAAAATAAGAAATATGACTTAATAGATGATCATGAACAAAATAAACAAAATATATTAGAAACAGAAGTTGGAACAATCGACTTTTCTAAACCTAACTTAATAGAAAATGCTTCAAAATTATTAACAAGTGATATTATTAGTAACATAAATCAATTTGGGTTAAAACTATATGGTAAAATTAATTTAAGCAGGAAAGTAGCAAATGATATTATATCTGATATTAAAAATGATATTTTTGATCCACTTCTTAATTTGTTTGATGAACATTTATCAGATATTTCAGAAAAATCAATAGCGATTTGTGAACTAAAAGAAGTTATAAAAGGATTAAAAAAATCTTTTGAAAATATATCTTCAGAATATAAAATTAAACAATTTTTAAAAGACAAAAAACTATATGAAGAACCAAATGAATTTTTAATAGATAATTCAATTAGAACTGATAATATCGGGAAAAAGAATTCGGCTGGCACTTTGCTACCATTAAAGATGAATTTAACAAATTTTTTTCAACTTCCTAATATTTTAAACTCAATGCTAGCGAACTATAAACTCTTTGCTAATAAAAACTGTATAGGGAACATAGTACAGGGTGAGGTGTGGAAAAATAAAATAGACCAAAATGAAAACAAAATTTATATTCCTTACATTTTATATCAAGACGATTTCGAAGTAAACAATCCTCTAGGATCTAAACGAGGAGTTCATAAACTATCTGCATTTTATATGTCCTTCCCTCTTTTAAATTCCAATCAAGCTTCTAAGTTAGAAAATATATTTGTTGTTTGCCTTATCAAAAGCGCCTACATAAAATATGGTTCTATATCTAATTACAATCCAATGATAACAGAGCTTAACTTATTAGCTAAAATTGGTATTTGTATTCAGTATCAAAATGAGGAAAAAGTTATTCATTTAGTATTGGCAGCAGTTACTGGCGATAATTTAGGACTAAACAGCATATTAGGTTTCACAAAGTCTTTTAGTTCGAATTACTATTGTAGGCTTTGTTGCTGTTACAAAAAAGAAATGCAGATTCAAAGTGAAGAAAATCCATTGTTTTTAAGAGATGACAATAACTACAAGACTGGAGTGGACCAGGATAATGTAAGCGAAACAGGCATTAAAGAAATGTGTGTGTTCAATAATGTAGAGAGTTTTAACGTGACGGATAATATTTCAGTTGATATCATGCACGATATTTTTGAGGGTGTTTGCCATACTGAAATAGGTAAAATTTTAAATTATTTTATTTTCGAAAAGGAATATTTTTCTATTTCAGACTTAAATGAAAATAAATGCTGTTTTATTTATTGTGATACAGATAAGACAAATTTGTCAGAAGATATTAAAATAGAGCACATAAAAAATAATTCTTTTAAAATGTCTGCATCTGAAATGGAATGTTTTACATACTATTTACCTCTTTTGATAGGAAAATATGTTCCAAAAAATGATGTTGTTTGGAAATTTCTTTTGATATTATTAGAAATAATAGACTATGTTAGGAAGCCTACATTTAATGATTTCGAAATTATTTACTTGAAAAAAATTATAAAAAAGCATCACGATACATATTTACGTCTTTTTAAATGTAATTTGATACCTAAGCAACATTTTATGGTACATTACCCCACAGTTATTAAAAAATTAGATCCATTGAAAGCATTGTGGTCAATTAGATTTGAGGCTAAGCATAAAGAATTAAAATCATATGCCAATGTTATAACGTCCAGAAGAAACATATCTCTAAGCTTAGCTAAAAAATTATCATACAATTTTTATTTTGTATTAATATGCATTTAAGAAACAAGTCTGAATCAAATATTCAAATTGGTCACTGTCAGCTTTTAGATCTATCAAACGTAATTGATGAAAATTTATTAATTAACAAGGAATATTTAAAATCTATTATTAGCATTAACAATATTAAAATTAATAACAGTTTGTATTCAACAGAGCAAATTTTAACTTTCGAAAAAAACGGAACGTACACATTTTTTAAAGTAACTTATATTTTAGAAAATTTAAATCAATTTTATTTTGCGGGGTATAATATAAATGTTAAGAAGTATGATTCGCATTATAACTGCTATATAATTGATAATGATGTAACAAAAAACTGTTCATCTGTAATTTTAATAAACAATGAAAATATAAGATATCCTCCTATAAACATTTTAAGGCTTGGCAATGAATATATATTAAAGCCAAAAAGTTCATTTATATAAAAAAAAATAGTTTTATTTTTATATATGTACTTTAGAAATAAATTTCCAAAATATTTTTTTAATTAAAATAAATTGAAATACTTAAGGAATAAATTGTTTTATTTAGTTATATTTTTTATAACATCCACAGTGAATAATCCACAAATCTAAATTCTCTTTTCTTTCTCTTTATCTAAATTTTAATCAAAAGAGCTATTGTAAAATAATAAATGTATCAATTTTATTTAGTGAATGTATAATAATATTTATAGAAACGTTAAAAGAAAATCAAAAAATCATATAAAAGAGTTTCAAAAAGGCCCAAATAATTTAAATGTTCCGTTTAATTAAATT
The DNA here is from genome assembly GCA_963556165.1 of Tipula helvola. Taxonomy (NCBI): domain Eukaryota; kingdom Metazoa; phylum Arthropoda; class Insecta; order Diptera; family Tipulidae; genus Tipula; species Tipula helvola. Next base: position 173,531,350 of record OY744482.1, read on the forward strand.
ATTAGTTTATTAAATTTATTTATTGATTTAATACCATTTCTTACTGAATTCAAACAAACATATTAGATTTAAATATCTAATGTTTAATTAAAACAACTATATTCAAGCAATGAATTTTTATAATTTATTTAGAAAAGTTATATACAACATTAATAAAAACATTAAAAAAATTAAAATAATAATTTCAAAACTGCATATTATAAATAATTGTTTTATATAATCATTTAGTTAATATAGCTAATTAATTCAATTAACCAGTAACATTTGGTAATTAAATCAAATAAATATATTATTTGTTCTATTTAATGTTTTAATTAGTTGGATAAAAGATTTCGTTTAAGCTTTGCTTAAAAGTTGTATAATTACGAATAGATGAATCGATTAATCACATTAAATGGCTAAAAATCAATGCTCATCTTTAAATGAAGTTGATTAATCTTTATATAAAAAGACTAATCTTTTCTTTCTGTGTGGTTACTTTGGTGAATGCGAATCTTTAATAATCAAATTTTTAAATATAATGGCGTCATTAAAACATAACAGATTATTTAAAAAGACTTATCACACATAGCTTCCACTCCAGCCCAGCAAAAGAAAATAAAGTTTCACTGTTGTAGATTTAAGCAAATATTAGTTTTGTTGAAATCGACCATTTATCATTTGTTTTAGTAATGATATACTCCGTTTAGAAATGAGCCGAAACCCAAATTTTCGGATTAATATCAGTGTTAGGAAAATATTTTATTATTAAACAATTCTTAATGGTATCGATACACAAGAATCTTTCATTAAACACTATACCTCTTGAGCTGGGCTTTAATAAAGTTTTCTTAAAGCTTCCCAAATGTTTATATTCTTTACAATATTAAAAGCCGCAGGTACATAAATCTCAACAACATGCTACATTGTTCTAACATTTTAAATTTGTTGTAACCTAAAAGTTTTTTTAAATACTTTTTCACCCACATATACGTTCAATATTTAACTCATTCCCCAAAATATTAAATTTAAACCCAAATTTTATTTATTTTCCAAAAATTATTGGCCCTAAATCCACACATGGAAAATATATAAAAAATATTTTTTTTTTTTTCAATATCCGATTATAATTTTACGGAGTGTCGTTTATAAATAATTGGATTTTTAATAAAATAATAAAATGTTCATTGAATTTTAATTGAGTGCTTCACAAATTTCTACGTTGTTATGTGTATAGTACGTTTACAATATTTAATTAAATTATGTCAGAGTTGTGATAGGGTTAATAAAATGTTTATCGTACAACATATGTGTGAACAAATTCTGATTAAAATATAGTTTAGACCTGATACGACGTTTAATTCATTTTGACAATAGTTTTAAATATTTATGAAAACAAAAGCAGAACAATTCGGTATTTACTATTTAAAATATGGTTAAAACAAATAAATAAATAGAAAATGGCACAGTTGGAATATTTGTAAAAATTTATCATATATATTTAAATAAACAAGTTTTATTTATTTTTTTATGATTTATTACGTTGTACATACAAAGCATTGGCAAAATATTTTCCAGGAAGGGAGATTTATCGTCCTTCGGACTTACATCAAATAGAGAACGTAAATATTATATTAGGAATCTGGTCGCATATACATACATAGCAAATAATTTTTCAAATTTGTAGGGAGGACAAATTTATTCAATTTTAATATGAATCCACCTAATTAAGCAAAGCACACGGTTATCTAATATGTCATTAATACTCTAAACGCAAGTACTTAACGAATTTTCTTGTTTTTCCAATTGTTCATCTCAAACCTGAGGCCAAAAGAAAAACATCGAAAATTAATTTAATATATAATACATAATAAACTTTTTACTTGCCTGGGGTAAATACCACATAATATCCTGAATGACATATCTGCGGTTTGTCCTAAAATGTTCATAATTTATAGCTCTTAATTACATAAAGATAAAAGTTTAAATTGCTTCGCATATATTGACCAAGTTATCTGTTCCTGAGAGGAAAATAGTTTTTACTTTAATTGGCTATAGATATGAGATTATGAGAAAGAACAACAACAAATTACGATTTGTTTGATTAACAACAGTAATTTTTCACTGGTTAGATGTATAGAAAATACTCACGTCATTTTCAATTTCCGGCAAAAAATAAAACGAAATGATAAATTGGTATATGTGGTTTTTATGATGATACCGAACATAAAAATATATGTACATACTTATATCAAGCTAAACATAAAATTGTGCTATAAATTATATTAGTTATATGATGAATGATGTTTATGTTAAGTATGTGCGGTTTATTTATTTTATTATGTGATTCGGATATTGTTTCAAGTTTAAATTTTTATTTAAACATGTTTGTAGTTTGAATGCGCGATGCACCTTCAAGGTAGGAAAATCCTGGATCAACCTTATCCTATTGTGAAGAAATTTAATGTTAGGTTGTTTATAAAGTTTTTGAGACTTTTTCAATACAAAGCAGAAAGTAAATATTTTGTTATAAAAAGCCAAATAATGGAAAATTAGCATCGTTCGACGTCACTAACATGTACTCGATTATACCCATAACAAAAACATTGGAGATTTTGAGTATCCTGTGCCATCATCAATTTTGTTAATTTATTGTAGCAACTCTCAGTCAGAAGAACGTAGCACTGGATTGAAACTGTATAAAATAGCTGATATAAAAGACAAAATTGTCAAACTTGTAACGAATTCAAAATTTATTTATCTGCCATTACAACATTCATAATTATTTTATTTTATAGTTTCTTATATATAGTTAAAAAACGATAATGCGAAATGCTCAAATGGAGTTATATGGTAAAAACCTTGTTTTCCAATAAGTATAGTTTTTTCTTCTATGTGATTTCGTATATCTTTCAATTTAGATGAGCAATATTCTCAGGCTTACCAAGACGAGGGATCAGATTATTTATTTAATACCGAAGATGATCAGAATTACCTGATTTTTTAAAAATGGCAACAAGTGATTAATTAATTTAATTTAAAATAAAGTAACCATCATTGATTTTTTACGCAAAATTAACACCATCTGGACAGCGATTTTGGTCGCAAAATGAGGATTGATTTGAGGATTACCGGAACGCAATAGTATTGGTAAATTGTATTGGTGTTGAATGTGCATTTTTTCTTTCAGTTTTTCGTTTAGTATGATGCAAATAAAAGAGACAAAATGACGCGAGTAATAGGGATAACATGATACAAATAAGAGGAATAAGCTCAGAAGAGAACGATTGAGAGGATGTATTAAGAGAGGCTGAGACAGAACAACAAATTCCGAAGAAAAAAAAATTAAAAATATTACGAAGCGAGAGAGATTCAAAATAAAAAATATTAACCCAAAAAAACAAAAAAGCTAGAAAAACAAAACGATTTTGTTTATTTTGTTTAGTATTGTGTTGCAATTCATGATGGTCGGTTGATCCTATAGCGACCTTTTTCTTTTTTTTTTCGCTGGCGCTACATCCCATGGAGGGATTTGGCCGCTTCATTGTGAAGTTTCGTAATCATTTTTTTAACGGATAATGAATGATTAATTCATTGATCCTTACATTAACCAGCCGTAATTTTTTCATCACCCGCCGGGAATCAAACCCGGGAGGGACCTCCGGAGCTTAAAGCAAACATGCTAACAACTGTGCCACCGGGGCGGCGGCTATAGCGACCTTTACACGGTAAATATTAATGTCATTACCTTATGATAATGACATTAATATTGATCGTGTAAGTCGATGAATTCAGTAATGATGACCAGTAATGATGCAAATCCGGATTTTCTGATTTCGAGATATCATTACTGATGCTTGGTGGGGATACTGTCATTATTATTGACCGTGTGTATGTTTCGCTTCATTACTGCTTCATTACATACTCTGTTTCTGTTGTTCGTTTCAACAACTCCTGGTTGTCAATAAATGTTTAATATTTTGTTTATAAGAAAAATTTATAAAATTTATATAAATGTGATAACGTGGAAGTAAATTATAGTAAAGGAAACAATAAAAAATATTTGAATATGAATAATTCGTGTGTGGCGAATATGTAATGATATGAAAATATGTACAGTAATGACGCAAATAATAACACAAAAAATGATGGCTACACGAATTAAAAAAGGCTGAATTAAAAATGGTATGATATTTTTCTGAATTAAAAATGGGCCTTTTTTTATTCAGTTTGAAAGGAAGGAATTAAGAAAAAATTAAATAAAAATGTGTTTAGAAAATAAAAGATAAAACAATTACAGCTATATATTATTAATAGTTATTAGATTCAATAGATAATTCTCTGATAATGAGAACAACAGTGATAATAATATATTATCAGATAAGGAAAATTTTCACGAATTATTGAATGATAGCAGCGAAAATTGTCTTTTTGAATGTGTAGAAAAATATGAAATATTAAACGATCAAATGGATACCGAATTAACACAGTGTATAGAAGAAGTTGAGTTCAATAAATTTTTTTTTTAAGTATTTTCATTAATGAAAGCAATAATTACAAACATTTAAATAAAATTGGAAATATTTTATTTTATGAATTTTAATTTAAAATTATTAAAATTTCAATAAGTTACACAAAAATTTATTTTGGTATTTTCATTAATGAAAATAAAATATTCACCCCTATTATGATTGTCGAGTGTCGATCGAATCGACAATAATAATAGGGCTGAATATATGTAACTATCATTATAATTTTGTATTTTTATTAATGAAAGTAAAATAGTATATAGCCTTTAATTAGTTATACTATTTTATTTTCATTAATGAAAATACCAAAAAAAATGTTTGTGTAACTTTTTGAAATTTTACAAATTTTAAATTAAAATTCAAAATAAAATATTACTGCTAGTTTTATTTAAATTTTTGTAATTATAGTTTCATTAATGAAAATATATAAAAATAAAATTTATTAACCTGTATTCATGTACTCTAAAATGTGTTGAAAAATGAATTTAAAATGGACCTTTTTTATTCAGTTTGAAAATGAATTAAAAATGTGTTGAAAAATGAATTTAAAATGGACCTTTTTTATTCAGTTTGAAAATGAATTAAAAATGTGTTGAAAAATGAATTTAAAATGGGCCTTTTTTTATTCAGTTTAAAAATGTGTTGAAAAATGAATTTAAAATGGACCTTTTTTTATTCAGTTTGAAAATGAATTTAAAATGGGCCTTTTTTTATTCAGTTTGAAAATGAATTAAAAATGTGTTGAAAAATGAATTTAAAATGGACCTTTTTTATTCAGTTTGAAAATGAATTAAAAATGTGTTGAAAAATGAATTTAAAATGGGCCTTTTTTTATTCATTTTGAAAATGAATTTAAAAAAAATGAAATAAAATTGTCTTCTTTTTGTTGAAGTTCCATTTTTAATTCATTTTTTCAATTTTCGATTTTTTGTCTAAAACAACATTTTTAATACAAATTTTATTTATTCAAAATGAATTAAAAATGGTTCCAATTCTTCATACTAAAATCACCATTTTTAATTCAGTTTTGATGTACATTTTTAATTCAGCCTTTTTTAATTCGTGTAGCCAAAATGATCATGTGATGTTGAAAATTAATGAAGGAGTAATGACGGATGATTTTGTAAATAATGACATTACTGATAATGACATTAATATTGATCGTGTAAAGGCCTCTGGGGCTACTTCAAAAATTAACTTACCGCTTATCTTTTTTACTCATTTGCTCATGCGGTAAGTTAAATTTTGAAGTAAAGGTAAATTTTTTTTAATTAATTATTTTAAAGGAATTATATCGCACAAATAAACATTTTGGGCGACAAAAATAATTAACTGGCAACAAATTTATAAATAAATAAATTAAAAATTAAAAAATTGAAATTAGTTTTAAAATATTCTGGAAAATGAAGATCCCTAATTTAACTTAGAATTGTAGAGGCTAACGGTTTCGGTAAGTCTCACGGGCACGCGGGAGGTCGCTTCGCTCCCCCCCGCTTAGCCCTCCGAGGGGCCTTAGATTTGAACTTCGAGGGAGGTAGGAGCCGGGATAAGCAAACATGTCGCACTGCGTGCCGCACGTAGGAGCGGATTATATAGAATCTATTAATGACACTGCAATATTTTATATCGATCCCCCATTAAATATTAAATAATTGGTATCGATTAAATTTAATTTTTTGTCACGATTTTTTTTTTTTTTTTACTACTAAAAATAATTTTTTTCTGTTCCAAAATATTATATTTTCGCCAATTTATTATTTTTGATGTTAATGTTTGATGCCAAAATTTTTTTCTTGTATGCCCGTTTAAATTGTCCCAATTAAAATGAATAACACTAGATATAGGTATATGGCACGATAAACTGATACGTTTCAAAATCGTTTTTTTCTGCGCAGCTCCGTATGACGTGATAAAAAAACAAAACAAAATAAAGGAATTTGTACAAAAACAAAAACTAAAAAACAAATTCAATAAAAGAGAACAAAGTTACACGTAAACAATTGTTTTCAATTTTCTTTTTGTTTTTTGCTTTTATTTTTTTATTCATAAAAAAAATACAACATTATTATGTTACAATGTTTCTTTCTTTAGTAAGTTAATTTTTGAAGTAGCCCCAGACCTCTTAGAAGATGTTATGTCCGAGGTTGGAGAAATTTTATTCTAGCATATACACAGTAGGGTGGTCCTTATTTATATGGAGTAAAACAAAAGGTGGAATTTCTGGCGCGACACCCATTGATTTTGTTCCTTTATACACCAACTTTGAATATTCAAAATTTCAAGCCAATCAGACCACTCTAACACGTGCCGCATCGAGGTTAAAATTTAAGTCATTTTTGTATTACCTATTTATTCAAAATAAACTATGTAATTCAATTTAAATTAAATAAAAACATTTCAAATATTTTAATAATGTAATTTCTTAATTTATTTTGTTTATAACACGTAATAATTATTTTATCTACGTACTGTATCGTACTTTTCTAATATTGTATTAATTGTACGATGACTTCAAATTTTCGTTGCTATAATATAAGAAAAATATGTTTTTGATGGAGTACCGTTATATTGATTGCACAATTTTTGTGTAGTGCACAATTTTTGTGTACTGCACAAATTTCGTGTAGAAAATGTTTTAAATATTACAAATGTACGAAATAGAGGACCAAATAAAATATGCATTAGTTTTATCCTAGTTTTCTTGCACGCATAACATTTCTTCTTTTGAACACTTTGAGCTTAATGCGGCACGTGTTAACATTGTCCTAGAGCTTAGAAATTTTGGCTTTTAAAGTTTTTCATACAGAGGAACAAATTTATGGGGTGTCCCACGATAAAAGCAGGGTTGAAAAATAAGGACCACCCTAATACACAGCAAATAAAAAAGCGAGATGGTTTATTTTATTACTTTCCTTTTTAACTTGCGTAACCTTTTTTTATATACATTTTTTTTTGTTTAGAATAAAATGTCCCCACTCTTCGACATAACATCGTAAAGGAACAACCCTCACGAGCTGCAAGGCAACACAATAGTAATACTAAAAAAATAAACAAAATCATTTTATTTTCTTACTTTCTGTTTTGGTTCCTTTGTTCAAAATTTAAAAATTAAAAATATTACGAATGGAGCCGACGAAGAATAAATTAAAAATCATTCATTTATGTTGCTTTTTGTTTTTTTTTATTTGCGAGAAATTATTTTGGTTACGTTTATGTATTTTGTTTTGGTTTTTTATTAACGAATGAATTCCACTAGTAAGAAGAAAGGGGAAAATAACTCAAGGCGAGCGTAAGCACCAAAAATTTGAACCGATTCACCCGCTTGGCTTGTTTTTGATACTTACCCCATGAGAAAACGCATGAGAAAATGCACTAATACAATACAAATATTTGACGGCACACAATAGCACAATGTATATTATACACCGTGTGTGTACATATACAAAATTCTCAATCCTCAATCCTCATTTTGCGCCCAAAATCCCTGTACTGATCTCCGATCGGATGAGCCATTCTCTCGCTGCACTGGTTCAAGCATTTAAATCGGTCGAAATCAGAGGTTCGCGGCGCGGGTTCGTTTGTCGTCTGATGACGTCATTGATATAATATTATGCGTGAAAGCCGAAGGATCAATCTAAGCAACCATATCTTTAAATTAAAAGTAATGCTTATAGTTGATGAGTAATTAAGTGCTTTCAGGTCCGCCAACTGTTGGCAACATGTTAGTAAAATAAACATGTTGGGTTCTGAAAGCTACCGATACATCAAAAATAAAATGCCAACACTGTTGGGCTAAATGTCATATTTTCCGTCATAGTTTGTGTGTCGATACATTTAGGTAGCAGTTACTATATTTCGATTTTGTTAGTTTTTAATATCAAAAAAAAAAAATAAAATAAAAAAATAAAAAAAAAATTAAATATACATATACATAATTTAAAATATACAATGTATGTATATAAGTATGTGTACATACTTTTAATTAATATTCTGACATGACATACGATAAATTTACACTCACTAAATATTATATTATAAACCGAACTAAATATTATATTATTCAACAGAACTTTTAATTTAATTGATTTTATTTTATATTTTAAATTTTCAATTTTTTAATTTTAAATACTGAAAAACTGCAATGTTTAAATGTTTTGCAAAAGTATAAAAAATTTTGACAAGTGATCCATCAGTTTCATTCAGTCACATTTGTGATGGGAGCATGTATCATAAGATGTGATACTGATCAGTAGCGGTAACATGTTGGCGGATCTGAAAGCGCCCATTGCTTGCGACCAAGGGCTAAATTTCGGGTCTTTTCTGAACATGCGGTGTAAAACGTTATCACGTCAAAAAAATTGATATTTTTGGTGCATTTATTGAAAAAAAATCGGTCCTTAAGGGGTTAAAAGTGAAATAATATTTTAAATATGAATTTAAATATAAAAAGCCTTCTTTATTCAATATTACATAATAGTTACCTCTACACTTATCGCCTGTCTCCATCTGTCAGGAAACTTAAAAATATTATTTTTGTAATATCCCTTAATAGGCTTTGATTGAAGTAGCCACTAACACACGTTTCATATTCATCAAATTTTTTACATTTTTTACCACAAATATGGTTTTGTAGATTTCTAACTAGTGTGAAATATTTGACGAAAATTGTTAGCAAAAAATGTAATCTGCATATATATACATACATATATTGTAACAATGAAATCTTACAACAGCCAATACATTAAACATATTTAAGATAACAAATAAACTCTCAAGCTAAAATAGCTTGTAGTAACTGCACAAAAAAATTATATTTCCATCCTTATACAACCAACTTCTCCTACCTAGTACCTACTATGTAACTAAACAAAAATTATAGAATGTGTGTTTGTAAGAATAACATAAGAACCCTTCTTAAAAAGTGTAGGTTCACATTCGCTGGTTCACTAAACAATTTATAGTATAAGGTTTCATCTTAAAATCGATGACTGTTCTGTTGAGGGTTGCGATAATATGATAACCACTACAAATGTTCTACTAAACACACACACATACGAGAGATCTCTCTAGATAAAGTGGGGATCGCGCAATGGCCGGGTCAGTCACCTGATCTGAATCCCATCGAATATTGTTGGAATCAAGTAAACCAGCTATTATTAATGAGAAAGACAAAACTAAACAGAAATTTTGGAATTTTGATTTTGGAATAAATAAATGACCACACAAACATTACAAATGCCAGGTGCTGGTGGTTTCTAAAAGAAGGTCACACGATCAATACTAATCAATAAAAACCCATATTAGATTTAATCATATACAAAGGCTGTGTTTCAATCGGGTAAAAAGTTAAATTTTTTAAGTGTGGTAAAAAATATTAAATTTTCCTCACTTTTTAATCGTTTTGGTGTTTGAAATGAAACTGGTTAAAATTGTGACGTTTACGTTTTATATTTTTGTTTTTCGTAGAGGAAAGCAAAATACAAGCTACAAATGTTTAACTGGTCCGTGACAGTTAAAATTTTTGTGGTGAATAAAATGTCAAAAATTTAACATTTTAACTTTTTATGCGGGTTTTTATTCGTTTGAAACACAGCCAAATAAGATTAAAAATGAACTTTGAAATTAAGTGTGCTATTATCTGGATTCTGGAACAGCCTATTTGTGAAATAAGAAGTTAAATAATTTTATTTATATTTCTTTTTTAAATTAAATATGATTTTTTATATTTAATTGTAGGTTGATATTTGTGCTATGTAAATAAAAAAAAAACTGAAAATTGATAAGTAGTTTTTAGTTAATTAAGAATTTGCAAAAAAATCACCGAGTATGCTATTTCATTGAACACGTATGTCCGTAAAGATTTTGTTTTTTTAATTTATAAAATCGTGTTGTGTACTTGTGTCTTGTGTGATAGATAAATAATAACAATCAATAAAAAACATTAATACAATAATTTACCGTGTGGTTTGAGGTAAGTTATATTTAAAAGTAAATAGTTGTCCTTTTATATGGGTTTTCGTACGTATATTAAGTAAGCAATTTCAAAGTTTAGCTGGTACTTACGACGAATACTTTATTAGAAAAATTAATGCAGTGGAATTTACCGAGGCAGGAGAAATATTACAGGGTATTCAAATTTAATTTCAATTTTATGAACATAAGAGCTTCACATATTTTTCCATTGCTTGTTGAAAAAGATGATTGTAATTATATACTTTTCTTTCTTCAAAGGCTTTGGTTTTGATAAGCTTTCCGACCTTGAAGTCACCACTTTCTCGGAATTATATGTGATGTTTTCCCAGCCACGTCAGCTGTGTGTGTTTAAAAGCTAGGCTTCACCATGCAATTTTCCAATGCCGTGGAGATAATGTAAAATTTAAGAAAAGGGTTATTTAGCTATACAACATTTTACAAATCTTTACCATTTTACAGAGTATCCCAACAACTAACCTTCAGTCAACCACAAATAATTCAACGGTATCTGCTAGCTCATCGATTTCTGAATGGATTAGAGCCCAGTGTCCGTCTGGGTTTTCTTCACAATCCCATGAGAGAGTGTTTACATCAAATTTTGTACAAATTAAAAAGCAAAATTAAGAAAGGATGAGAGTAATTACTTCTTTTATTTTACAGATTCTTAAACAGTTTCTTCAAACTACTAAGAGTGCTAAAATTTAAAACATTTTTAATGTGGCTAAACCACAATACCTAACCGAACACACTAGATTGCTGCTGATTTCATCGATTGTGGACGAAATAATAAAGAACTCTGTGTCGAGTTATCTTTTTAAAAATATCTTAAAAGAGAGATATAGAGATTTTCTTCCCTGGCGCAAAAAAGGTAAAAAAGTGGTTGAATGAAAATGTGTTTGATGTATAAATTTTAATTACTTTTATATTTCAGGAACTCTATTATAGAGGTGGGAAGAAACCAAGCGGAATTCTGTACAACAAACACAAAAATCGCACCAGCCAACTTCCGAGACTGAGATATTTGGATAAAAAACCTAAAAGTTAGTTTTAATTTATAATATATAAAACAAAAAAAAATCAGATGTATTTTTTTTTATTTATTTAGTTGGTACAGAGTACGACGCATCAAAAAAGATAGGCTTTACCATTTTACGGGTCCGTGGATGAAGTTGGCACTGGACAGCCTGACACAATGGACATCAAGCAGAATTATACTTGCACCCCAATATTGTTGACTTTTTTTCAACAGTGGCCTATTTTGAAAAATTCGGAAGGATACCGATTGGTATGATAAATTTAAATTTTGTATTGAAAAGTCCATAAACTTTAAAGACAATTTATTAAAGATTGACTTGGAATTTACATTACTACATCCCGATAAACAGTTTAATTTAATATACAATTGACTTTTGTTTAAAAAATTGTACCAATTTATTTTCATTTTATTTAACTATATATATTAGAATTACCAAATAAGTACAATAAATGTATTTTAAATAATATTTTATAACAATTAATTAAAATTTAATTATAACTATTGTAAAATGATTTTATTTATTTACACCAACAAAATCCATTTTCGGAACGGCATTCTGAAGGCAAGAAATAATTCTTAGTGAATAAGAAAAAGTTTTCTTTTATGAAGAAACGAATAGTTTCCTAGAAGAAAAAAACCAGATGGTTATGAGAAAAAAGCAGCATATGATAAACAAAATATTTCTCACCTGAATAAAAATAAAAACTGTCTGTAAGGAAATATGTTCTTGGCCTGAGAAAAACAAAATTGCACCATTAAACCAAGAAATTGTTTTCTGGTTTTAATAAAAACTTTTCTTATCCTAAGAAATTATCACTAAGGCAAAGAAATTCGATTATTTCATTTCTAAGAAATATTCACTTAATCGAAGAAATTCGTTCTCTCAATTATACATTAATATATCCTTACTCTCACAAAAAAGGTTTAAATAAAGAAAGGTGTTTTCTCAATTTGATATTATATTTCTCTATACAAGAATCCTTCAAGGTCAATTCAAGAGTTTTTAATTATAAACAAAGAAATCCATACAAGCGTTTTAGAAAATAGTTTTTCAAACTAAAATTATATTTCTTCCAGCAAAAAATTAATGATTATTTTGATTTTTAAATTGACATTTCAAACCAAGAAATCAATAGATTATATTATGAAAAAAGTTTCTTAGCTGAGAATCAAGTGTTGGATTTTCTTGATTCATTCTATTTTTTTCTATAGAAATGAGTATTTTTTTCTGTGTAATTATTATAATATCTCCGAAAATCAGAAAATGGGGAATTATTTATTATCAAAACCACGAATCAAAAATTTAAATCCTAACAAAATTGATTGAACGTAGTTGGTCACTATATCAAGTCAGTGAAGTTAGCGCGAACCCAAATTGTTTAGGTTTGTGTCTTGACTAAAGTGTAGCTATCCAGAGAAAGTGTATACATTTCTTAAAATGTAGCACTAGTCCGAAGAGCAATAATTTTTTTTTGAGATTAATCTTATAAGGATTTTATTTGGCCAGTTACGCAATGGTAATATCCCATATCATGGGGCTAAAATCATTTTTTTTTAATTTTTCTAAATCAATTTCAAGAAATTGATTTAGAAAAATTAAAAAAAATATTTTATCCCCATGATATGGGTCTGATGGGGCTCTTGGTCTCTTGATATTGCCATTGCCTAACTGGCCATACAAAATCCTTATAAGATTTATCTCTAGTATTAGTTACGAGCATTCAATTTGAGAATTTACAAGATTTAAATTTATTCAGAAAAATTCAAATAAATTATTTTTTAATAAACTTTATTTTCTAAGTAATTTTGAAAAACGTTTTCTTTTAATTTAGATTTTTTCTAATCGCTTACGTTTTAAAAAAAATTATTTCTCTTCGGGATAGTGCTACATTTTAAGAAATGGATACACTTTTTCTGGATAGCTACACTTTAGTCAAGACACAAACCTAAACAATTCGGGTTCGGGGTAACTTCACTGACTTACTATATCGAAGATTGGCCAGCTTCCAGAGTTTTCCGGCGAGTATGATGCATACGTATATTACTCCCAGAGCAGATACATTTTTATTGCAAAACGAGGACGTTTTTATGGTATATACTGGACCCATTTAAATCGACCTTTAACAGTAAAATTTCGTCTACCCTTATGTCTTTCAGTTATGTATAATTCGAAAATTTTTTATTTATAATTTCATAAATCTGCGATGCACCCTTATAAAATCCAAATGACCCAGGAATTTAAGGTAAACGACCATCCACAACGCCGTGTGTTTCCTGATTGGGCTCTGGAGCAATTGGAAGTTGACCCAAATTTCGCCAAAAAAATCATCTTTAGCGACGAGGCCCATTTTTGGGTGAATGAATATGTAAAGAGAAAGTCGCTGTTTGGTGCGAATTTTGGTCTGGCCGGATCATCTGTCCGTACTTTTTTAAAAACGAAACTGGCATTGCCATAACCATCAACGGCGAACAATACAGATCGATGATAAGTAACTTCTTGTGGCGTAAACTGGATGATATGGATACCGACGATATGTGGTTCCAACAGGATGGTGCTACGTGCCACACAGCGCATTCCATGATGAACATTCTGCACGAGCAATTTGAGGGCTTATTTATCTCGCGCGGCGGCGAAATGAGCCAGCCACCGGGATCGTGGGATTTAACGCTTTAGATTTCTTACTTTGGTAGTAATCAAAGACCTCAAAATGTTCAGCATTGAACCTGGGACACACAAAAATTTGAAAACGTTGGAGCCGGATTCACGACATTTGTATTTTTTTAAGGTATTAGTTGTTTCTTCGAAGTACGATTCTACATCACTATCATTATTTCCACTTTTAGATAAATTACCATATTCAAATGTAGAGTCTCCTAACTCAGCCATTTTGACTGTAAAAAATTTCTAAGTATTCAAAACTAAAAAAAAATATAACCTCAGACAAAATATTCAACTTTAAAACAGTCATTGCAAAATCTTAACTACAATTGTCAAACAACACTGTATACTTCGGAATGCATGCATATGCAACAGATCGAGTATATTCGGGAAATGTAAAGTTTTTGTCTCTGTTGAAGAAGAGGTTAACCCTTTCAAACGCCATTTAAAATTTACTTTCTTTCAAAAATAAAATACGTAGCACACTTATGCACTGCTATGATATGGCATTGCTCATAAAACTGTAGTGTGAACATAAATACATAAGAGAACGATCGCACAAGAGAAATGAGACAAAAATTAAAAATTACGGTTGGTCGAAGCGATGAAAGTTGATGTACAATATATTGTACAAGGCGTTTGAGAGGGTTAAAGAAGGTAGTACCATGACCCAACTTCGAGTGGTATTCAATGGATCATTCAAATCTTCTTCTAAACTATCTTTAAATGATTGTTTAATTAATGGTCCGACAGTTCAACAAGACCTACAGCATATGGGGCATCGTATGTTGGAAGGACAATCGTTCGGACAACCTAAAATGTTTCAAGTTGAGCACGGCTACTTACGGAACTAAAAGTGCTCAGTATTTAGCATCTCGCACATTGAAGCACTTAACTTTAAATGAAACGATTTCATTGCCAGTGGCTTGAAAAATTTTGTTAAACTACTTTTAGGAAGATGACGTTTTGACAAGTACTGATATGATCAGCAAAGCCTTAAGCATGAAGTCAGACTTTGTAATTATTAGACAAGGACGGATTTCATTTCAAATTTTCTTTTTCGAATTTCCCTGTTATTTCGTTATCAGCTGCTGAATCTGCTTTGAATATTTCTTTGTGTACTTGATTTACATTGGAAAACTTCGTCTGATGAGTTCGAGATGAATATTTCTCGTTAGAAACAATTTGTACCAAAAGAAATATTTTATCACAGATCTGCCAATTGTTTGATTGTAATGATATTGTTTGCTAAACTTATTATACAATCGATTTAGACTATTCACAACTTTGGTTGGGATGGTATAATTAATAATGATGTTCGTGATAAATGGATGGTTTTTATAAGACAGCTACTTCAAATTAATGGCATAACACTTCCCGATTCATTTTAGAGCCTTTGCAATTTAGAGGTTGGGTCATATATCTGAGAGTTACCGACGACAAGAACAAAAATACGTCCGATTACTTTGTTCCAAATCAAGAGATGTACAAAAGGCAAACTATATATCAGCTAGATTTTTTTGCAGCCTTGCTACTCACAATATTGCCCAAACATTAAATAAAGTAGTTGAAAGTTTAGATATGCAGTGTAGTGACATTTATATTTGGTCGGATTCTGAGATTACCATGCTTCAAATCAAATCTAAGCCATCTAAATATGCTTCGTTTGTAGCAAACAGGATTACCCGAAATCTATTCAGAGTTGTTGCTAAAAGTGCCAACATCATTAAATCCTATGCAGATTTCCTCTGTCGGGGCGTAACGCCTGATGATTGTTTATCTTGTATCTGCAGACGAAGGTTTCTTCACTTGTCTTCGCAGATTTGTCTCAATACATGCTTGTTCTGAATTAAAAGGGTTAAGATTGAAATAATCACAGATCATATAGACACTCAACCAGGTTTCGATAATCGTATTTGTGTGGTAACCGTAAAAACTTCGAAAGGTACATTTAAAAGATCGATCACTCAAATCAGGATTCTGCCACTCGAACAAGAAGCTTGAACACGAGTTCACGTAAGATATATTCACTTATGTATGTACGACTAACTATTATCTTTTTAAATAAATAATTTGGTACTCGTAGTTTCGTGTGAGCTTTCCTCAAAGAATCGGTCTTTATTTGTGCTAGTAATATATTTTTTGATTTTTAAAAAAGACCAATGCGTAAAAGAAAATCGGATGACGGGCGTACCTGAATTTGTTTCTACAATAAATAACAAAACATGAATTATACATAAAGCAGCATACATGAGTTATATTAACATGTACTTAGCTGTATTTATATGAGCCACGTATCAAATTGGAAAAAATTTTGATTAATGTTGAAATTCGTATGTACTCATATGTATACATTTTGCATATATGTATACCAAAAAATGTGTAATGTGAAATTAATATTTAATCGTATTAACGCGTGATAAAAAATAAATTGTTCGATATTTTGGTACACAATATTATGTAATCATTTCGGCATTTAAATTGTTGCAAGCCCATTCCCATTAATTTTTTAATCTTGCACCAGCATAAAATTTAATGCAGTAAAATTGCAAAATGCGGATATTTAACAAACAAATAAAAAAACAATTTTATTGGTAATAAATTATCGCCCATTATATTATAGAATCCTACAAATGCATAATAATATTTAATATATAATTATATAATCTAGTAAATCATTTTTAATTATAGTTTTGTTATGTTTAGTTTTGGGAGTTTTTGTGTTAACATTAACTTACATAGTTGTGTTTTCCCAAAGGTCAATTTTAGATTTTTATAACATTTTATTTATACCGAATATATTTCTGTTTTTGATGTGAAAACATCTTTAGCGGCAGGAGTAAGTAAAAAATTGTATAGAAATCGGGTTACGGAAACTAAAGTGCCGAACAAAAAATATTGCATGTATGCGTGAATATCGACAAGAACAAAAAATAAATAAAACGTAAAATCAATGCAAAATATACGCATACACATGCAACATACAACATCATCCGGCATTTCAAAAACATCGTGAGCCGAATACCATAAATAAACCAAAAAAAAACCGCCTACTTCAATTTTTTTTGTTGTGAAAATATCTGCTGGTATATGGCCGCCGCAGCAAGTGTTTTTGAAAATGAAAATTACATACGAGCAAAAGGACCACAAATTATGCTTGTGTACAATGTGTAGTGTAAAAAAATTGTTTGGAAATAGCGAGCTGTGGAAATTGTACATATACATTGACCCATAGGTAATAACATAATTAATAATTAATAAAATCAATAATTTTAAAATTGTTAAATCGGTATGCTTTCTTATTAGTATTGCTCATGCTGTTGGTGAGTTTGGTTATTGGGCTTTTCGCGCTACTGTCTTTCCAATTGCAATGATTTTACGGTCAATATTGCGCCCAAATAGAACCGCTCTATTTAATTTTTAGCGAATTATACGGACTGTTCAAAAATACACTGTTGTTGTTGTGTGTTTTGTTTATCCGTGTATTTTCCAGCTTCCCTCTTGCATGGGAACGTCCTGTAGCATTTAAATAGATGATTACCGTTCAGCAGATCCTCCTAAGTACCGAGCCAGTCTATCGATGTGTACAACCAGTGCGCGATCCTGAAGTTTCTTGATCCGAATGATAAGATCGTTGAGTTTTCCCAGGATTTCGTATGGTCCATCCCAATTGTTTTGTAATTTTGGGTATCGACCTGTTTTCCCTTTTTGGATTATATAACCAAACTAGATCTCCAATTTCAAAATTTACGGGATTCGCCTTCGTGTTGTATTGGGTGGCCATACGCTCCGAAGAGATATTGAGATTCTCACGGGCATATTGATGAAACTTGTCCAGTCATTCTCTCATGTCGGTTTGAAAGTTTTCTACAGTCTCCTGATCCGGTGCTGAACCTACTAGTAGACACCCCGGTAAGCGAAGTTTTCTACCTTGTAGCATTTCCGCTGACGATACTTTAAGCGACTCGTCAACTGCCGATCGATATGCCAGCAAGAACAAAGGCAACAGTCGGTCCCAATCTAGTTGATTTTCGTTCACGAACTTAGATAAGTAGTCCCCGAGTGTTCGATTGTGGCGCTCTACCATACCGTTCGACTGTGGATGTAGTAGATTAGTTCTGGTTTTTCTGATTCCGAGTAGCTCCATCATGTGTGTAGAAACCCCAGACTTGAAATTACGGCCCTGATTGGAGTGGAGTCCGAGCGGTACATCGTACCGGAAAGTACTTCCCGCACCAAAACTACTGACAGTCTCGGCAGTTTGATCAGGAATGCAAATTGCCTCGGGCCATTTGGTAAAATAATCCATTACGACCAAGATATAACGTCTTTCATTTGCAGTGGTTGGTCCTTTGATGTCGATGGCAATTCGTTCAAAAGGGCGCCAACCAAGTATCGTTGCATTTGCCCAGGTGTTCTTCTGTGAGGACCCGTTCGAGCTGCACAAATGTCACACTTCCGATACCAACGCTCAACAACTGTCATCCAACCAAACGCTAGAAAACTAATAGAACAATAATAACAAACAATAGAACTTTTCCTGGATGCAGTGTTTTGTTTTCGCGACTCCGAAGTGGCCAGATGTTCTATTGTCATGGGCATCATGCAGCACTTCTTCTACCATAGAATTGAGTACCAACGACTGGAAGGTAGCAGTTTTTCCATCTGGTGACTCAAATTTACGCATTAGCAACCCAGCCTGACTTGTAATCGAGTTCCATTGCGCCCAGTATCTTTTTATTGCCGCCGGTTGTGCTGAAATTTGCTCCCAAGTTGGACGGGCCTCACGGGATTTCCATGATACAAGTTGTCCCAGTATGCCGTCATCTTGTTGTGCTTTCGCAAAGCGTTCTTCGTTGATATATATCCAACCTCGTTCCCCGCACTATTGTATCCCCTTCTCGGGTCTCGATACGGCTGCATTCCTAACATTCCGTCGGGCACGATCGTCGTGAAAAAGCGTCGGTATTCCCATTAAGCTGACCACGACGGTATTGGATGTCAAAATTCACTTAGCTACCTGTTCTTCTGGTTTTTTTAAATTTAACAGCCATATCAGCGAGGCGTGATCGGTTTGAATGGAAGTACTGAATTGTTATTTTGTGTTTTTTCTGGAGACGTTATCGATCATTTTCTTTTGGCCATCAATTTCTTGTGACAGCACGCCGCCGATCCCAATATTTGTCAATATGAAGGTATGATAAAATGGGAGCTGTGGTTAATAACTGCTTTAACGTCTCAAAGGCTTGATTTGTTTTCGGGTTCCAGTCGAATTTCCGATTCTTTTCTGTTAACTTAAACAGCGGTTTAGCTATTGAAGCAAAGTTCTTTATGAAGGGTCTGTAGTACAAACGAAGACCGAGAAAACTGCACATCGGTGTTCTTCCGTGAGGAAGCGGCCACTCTAGAATAGTAACAACTTTGGCCGGATCAGTTCGAATTCTCTCTTTACTAACTATGTGTCCTAGATATTAAATCTCCCGTTTGAACAGGTGACACTTGTTTGGTTTCAGTTTTTAATTTGCTTTCCGTAGTCGCTCGAAAACCAGTTCCATTTATGTTAATAGCTCGCCTATATTCAAATATAGTACGAGACAGGTTTCCCAAGGCAATCCTGCGAATACCAACTGCATTAGCATCGAGAATGTGGCGGGGGCATTACATAAGCCCAAAGGCATGACTGTAAATTGCCAAAGGCCCTCTCCGGTCGAAAATGCCGTTTTGGGTCTATCTTTAGGTTCGAGGTCCACTTGCCAGTAACCGGATTCCAGATCGAGTGTAGAAAACCAACATGCCTCTTTCATCGCGTCGAGTGTCACGTCAATTCGTGGCAGAGGGAATGAGTCCTTTTGGGTCACATTTTTTAATTGCCGGTAATCGACACAGAACCTCAAAGAGCCATCCTTCTTTCGTACTAAAACCACTGGCGATGACTAAGGGCCTATAGATGGTTCGATGACGCCATTCTCCTTCATATCGGCTAAACGTTTTCTCGACTCTTCTTGTTTAGCTAATGGTATTTTGCGAGGTGGTTGTTTTATCGAGACCGCCTTTCCAACGTCAATTTGGTGCTTTGTCAACGTAGTTTTGCCATAGTCCCCTGGAACTTTGGCAAATACATCCTGATTTTCGGACAAAAATTGTTTGGTTTGTTTCTGAACGTTATGAGGAACATCTTTCAGCGAATTTAGAATTAACTCGTCAATCTGATTCTTTGTCATGGCGGCCGAATGATTCGGTGAAACTATTTCAAAAGCCTGCAAGTCACCGACACGAGTATTCTAAGGAAGTATAGTTGTTTGGTCGGTCAGATTTGCTATGCGGATTTCCTTCGGAGTACTGCGACTTGTATCGATGAGTCCTCTAGCGACTAAAACTCAATTGGGTAATTTAGACAATGCCGGATGCTCTACTAACTGGACGTCCATTCCAGTGGTACTTAGGAACGCCCGTTTCCGACCTCGGGAGTAAGGTTACCCTCAACGTTGTTGTAATAAAATCAACCATTCATCTTCTAAGTTGATTTGGCATCCAAATTTCTTGAGAAAATCTGTTCCAAGAATGGCGTCATCAGTGATATCTGGGATAATAAAACTGGAACACTCTGTGAATTCTCCTAGCCTGACAATCAGAACAACTGGTGCCATGGCACCAGTGTCTGTAACAAATTGGCATTTCTGGTTGTGTAGGAGACCATTGGCGGTTAGAGATGAAGCATCTGTCGCCTGAATGGTGATTTCTTTAGGGTCATCACATTCTTTGGAAGCCGTTGGCAGCCCCGTAGCAACGACTGTCGTTAGTTTGCCGGAACAATACTAGTGTCGGGCCCTGATTCGAGTATGGACGATTGCTCATCGACTTCCTCTTTATTTACGGATTGGTTATTCTGCTTTCCCTTAGATGACTGTCGATAGTAACGTTTCCTTGGTATCGTGGTGCTTCAGTCTCCATTGCACCTTCGGCTGTTGACTTATAAATGGTAGCTTCCGGCATCTCAATCACGGTTTCACGAATTTTTCTCTGATTCAATCTAGTAGCCCGCCGCACTGCCATTATCTCAATTGTCTTGGCCATTGCCTCGTGTAGATTTGCGGTACTGGACATCCTGAGAAGATCTTGCACTTTGCTTTCCCAAATACCATCAATAAGTTGCATCATGGCAATCTGGTCGAGTGCCTCCGGTGGCAGGGAGGAAAATGCTTTCCGCGCTAGTTTTTCTACACCTTATCCGAATGCAGAAAGGCTTTCCTTCACGCGATAACGGAGAAGTATGAGGCTAACTTCCTCCTGCTGGTGCGTCCCAAAACGTAAGGTTAAAGCACCGCCCAACTTGCCGAAGTCCCGTCTCGCCGTTGGCTCCATATTGGAAAGGAGGGCCAGACCATCACCTCGTAGCGCCCCACCTAGTTGTAATTTCTTCTGTTGTGGGTCCCAACAATTTGCTTCAGCGACCAACTCAAAATGAGTGACGTACTCCTCCCAATCCGAGAAACGGACGCATTGAGAGCGATGGACCCGGTTGGCCACTTAGACTATTGTGTGAGCCGAGCCCACTACGGTCTGGCATGGCTTCTAAATGCAACATTCCTATGGGCTGGTTGATGTTTTTTTTGTGTCGTGTCTTGTCATTTTGGATCATCGTGTCGTCCATAACAAACGATACCCGCGGCGTAGACATATTTGCAAAAGATGAAATTCTCCGCATGAGTGAATCTACCTCCCGACGGCTGCGGCCTCATCCCCTGCCTTCTCGGCAATTCCATTCGTCGTCCATTGTCATTGTTTCTGCCGGGATTGACTCCAACTGTTGTTTAGCGGTGGCAGCTTCCTCCTGGATTTACATTTGGCTGCAACCATTTCTCCTAGTTCTTGCTGCAACGCAGTCACATCGGATTTGCTTGCCTCTAACTGTTGTTTGGCTTCGGCAGCTTCCTCGCCAACTTTTTCTTTTTGTTATAAGACAAATAATTGTTTGAATTGATTTTTTTCTGCTCTATACAGAGATTTATTTATATTTTATGTTTACAAAAGACGTTTAATTTTAGCGAATTATACGAACTGTTGCAAAACACAGTGTTGTTGTTGTGTGTTTTGTTTATCCGCTTATTTTCATTACAATACGTTATTTCAGATAAATTTCTGAAATATGGTCAATTCAATGGGAATGATATTATAAAATCGAATAAATTATAAATTTCAATTTTTAATTAACCAATTAATGTCGGTAAGGTTAGTCCTCCAAATCCAAAATAGAATAACCTATTGACTTTTTAAACCAAAAACGTAACGTGATTTAAATACTGAGCGAACATCAGCCGCTTACTTGCATTGGTTTCTCAGGCCCATCAAACAGACTTGAAATAATTCAATAGATACTTGCACATAAAGATTTTCACATAATTCTTTTGCGAGTTGAGCGTGAACTCGTCCTTTATTTTTTTTTAATATTAAAGGCAATTTATTTATTCAGTCCAGAGCTTAATAATTAAAACAAACAAATGTATAACTTTTACCAAACTATGCGAGAATACAAAGTATCGCAAACGAAGATTTCGGATGCATAAAAGTCTCGTCGACAAAGTGTTATTATCCAATAAACAATTTAATATCGCTTTTAATTCTTGAACTTGCAAATACAAATAGCATATTTCAGGTCAATTTATGCGAAAACAGTTGGCCAAGGGTCTGACGAGTTTGGCCGAAAAGCCGAAAACCTAGGAAAGATCCGTTATTATCGGAGACCGACACAAAAAATTTACTTAACTGCGCAAAAAAATACGAACATTGAGCTATTTTGGATGGAGTTCTTTGAGCGGATGAATATAACATTGAGGTCAGTTCTAAATATGCTGAGAAATTATAAGAAGCACAGTATTTGACAATTCACATAGTAAGCCATAAAAAATCACCGTTACTGTTTATTTGAATAATTCTAACCAATTTATTCAATTTTTTGGGACATCAGGGACTAAATACGTACTTTGAAAAACTGGCGAAACGCATAATTCGAAATGTTTAGCTACTACTGACAAGCACGGCGGCAGCAGCATCGAGAATTGAGGATGTGTGTCGTCAGTAGGAACCGCTATTCCTTTTATATGCTCTGGGCAAGGGAACTCAGCCATGTACATCGCCATGGCGGAGCAGACATTGGAGCTTTCTATTGGAAAATTATTTCTAGGCTGGCGTGAGCTAATCATCTACCGGCAAAAGTAATGTCCCTTGTCACACAGCACGAAGTTGCCGAGAGTGGTTTCGGTAAAATAAAATAAAAAAATGTGCTGGAATGGCCGTGCCAGAACTCCCACCTAAACGCAATTGAAAATTTATGAGATATTCTGAATATGAAGATCAGCACAAGAAAATATACTTTGATTGCCTATTCGAAGGCAGTATAGTACCAGAAGAATGTAAAGCTTTAAGTCCGTTGATTTCTAAGGGGCTTGTTTAAAATTTAATAAGATGAATTGCAGAAGTAATCAAAAATCAAGGCGGGCCAACAAAACTTTAAGGTTTTCAGTTTTACCGTCAATGAATATGAATATTTAAAAAAAAAAAAAAAAAATCATCAATATATTGGTGAAAATGCATAAAAATAGGGTTGGCTAATAATTTTGTAAATATTTGTATATTCCCCCTTGAAGTTATCCCAGACTTTCATACCAGGAAAATTAGAAATTACCTCCAACAACACAAACGTAAATCCCATCCCAGACTTTTTTCTGCGCCACTTAAAGTGTACGAGCTTTAAAATCCATCCCAGACTTTTAACTCGAGCGAAAAAATCCGTCCCAAGATTTTTATTTATTATAAGATTTTTTCTCGTATAGTTAAAAATAAATAAAATAAAAATACAAAGAAAAAACCTTCTGATCAGGATTATAACTATTACTAAATAAATCAGGATTATGGTGGGCCTGGAAATTTGTTATATCGGTTAGCCCCTATTAAACAGACATAAAAAATTTCCCGAGTAAGCAACAAATTTAAGTAACAAACTCAAATGGAATGAACACATTGTTGCATTGGCTAAATCAGCTTCAAAAAAACTCGGGTTCCTGAATCGATGCAGAAGGTTTTTCAAATCGCATCAAGTTCTCCAAATATATAAAACCTTCATCCGACCATGTATAGAGTATTGCTGTCAAGTTTGGGGAGGTGCGGTAATTAAATTTTGAATAAAAAATTAAGAATCATAAATAGAAATCTTTTATTAACAAACAATTGTTGAACCGGTTTTGGAGCCGAACCGGAACCGAACTGATATTTAATGGCCGAACTGAAACTGAACCGAACCGAAATTTAAAAATTAGGAACGTAACCGAAAACCGGAACGAAAAACATTTCGGTTCCAGTATCTGCTATCGAGAGCCATTTGGGACATTTTCTTTTCAAAATGTTTCTATTGTCCGCAGTGTCACTACTATTTAAATTTTCTTGAAATTGTATCTATCTTCACTCCATTAAGTAACATTTAATGTGACATTTAGGTATTCAATTTTGTGTTGTGTGATCCGTTTTGGAAAAATTTGGTTATTTATAATTATAAATAAATAAGTTTGTGAATTAATTACATATTTTTTATGTTTATTTTGAAACATTAAAGCAGAATGAACGAAATAACTGTAGAGGTAAATTAATAAATATTTGGCGTATTGCTTTGGTAAATTTGGAAAGTAGTTAGAACCAAATTTTGATTTAAATGTTTCAACAAAATTTTCGTACCAGCGTTTAGGCAGAAATTTATTATTCAATTTTGGTTTGTTTAATTTGTTTGTATAGTGGCAGGCTACAAATCGGATATAAAAATTATATAATTCATTTCTTTTTACTAAAACTACTAAAAAATGTTTTACCAAAGCTATACGGAATTGTTAAGTAAATAAGAATAACTGTGCCGATTATTGAATCGGCCTAAAGTGAATGCGGCGTGAAATTCCATATACACTTGTCGCATATTCAATAATCGGGGCCAATATCAAAATAATAACACAAAATTTTGTTTTAGAAATTAATTGAATGTTATGATGACGATGACGACGAGGATATGGAAATTCGTTTTTCATCTGAGGAGGATGCCGATACATCTGGTACTGATGACACCCGTGAACGTTATGTTAAAATTTCGAATTTCATCGAAACTATTGAAAAGTATAGCGAACGGGATTTTAAAAAACATTTTCGTTTAAACAGGACTACCGTATTAGATTTAATAGGTAATGTTTGATTACATTTGTTGAAGTAATAAATTAATTTATATGTTTCGAAATTTGTATATTTACAGCAAAATACCAAGTACATACTGAAAAGGAAGTGGGGCCTGGCCGTCCAGCTTTGGGGCCCAACGTCGATATGTACATGCACATTTGGTATTTGAGCAATACAGTCACAAGAGTGCTGCGGCGGAGCGCTTTGTATCGTAAGGTTGAGGAAAATAAAAACCAAAATTTTTCCCACCTAATACTTTTATTTTGGGGGATAGTGCATAGTGCTTATCCTCAAAAGCAATGGTCGGTCCCTCCATTTAAAGACAATGATGCTCTGACGGATGCTCAACACAAGTTCAACAAACTTCATTCTTCTACCAGAGTGGTGGCGGAAAATGCAATAGGTACGTTAAAGTCTAAAGAGTTATGTGATGAACGTCATTACTTTTTTACATGATTCTACTCATTCGGTGATTTATCTGTCAAATTCAAAAAGCGACAAAATTACTGCGGAATCAATAAAGAAATTAAATAAAGTGTGTACACAATATGTATATGGTAAAGTATGTTATTACAATAATTTTAAAGAGTAGCAATTAAACATCAAGAATGAATGATGATGAATATTTGTATATATTGGATGAGGTGGAGTTAAGCCTTATATCCGGCCCTGGCGAATCACATACACCCGAACTGAATGAAATAATTAATGTTGAAGAGTGCAAAGATCTAGGAAACTTCATAGAGCTTTATGAGAGTCTACCACAATTATGGAATCCCACACATCCGTGTTGCATGAAAAAAGATATTCGGAATAGTGCATTGGACAAGCTATTACCATTTTATAAAATAATTAAGAGCAGTGCTAACAGGTACGATGTACGACGTAAAATAAATACCTTAGGTCCATTTATCGAAAGGAACTAAAAAAATAGTGGATTCAAAAAGATAGGGAATTAGTTCGGATTATTATGCGCCTGTAATATAAGATTAGAGAAAGCGATAATCTGCACGATGAGGCACAGACTTCATCGCGCTCAAATAGTTGTTCATCACCATCACCACCACCAAAGCAAAATAAACGCCTCAATGTAGAATCAAAGCAGATGAACTGCTACAGATGGCCTGTACCTATTTCAGCACAGGAAAAGATATTAGTTCAATATGGGCATATTATAGGATAACAATATATTTTTATATTAATTTTTATAAAGTAAAATGGAAAATAACAATTTAAATTTGTATAGGTAAATGGATATCAACAGTGTAGTGTTTAGTGGATACATGTTTATGACATGAAATATGAATGAAACAATGAAATATAAATGGTTCTTATAATTCTTTAAATTCTTGACATGTTTTTACCCAATTTTCAATTTGTCTAGTTATTAGTTTCCAACCGGTCTTACAGATTGGCTAGCCGACATGTCAGATTTTCTGTACGAAAAAACTTTCGTTAAATTCTGTAAGGTTTCTTACTGACTCGCTGTTCCAGCCTTTAATTGGGAGTAATTTTAGTAAAATTAATGTTTCAAAATATTTCTTTATGACGTTAAATAATTTAAAAACATATTTGCTGATTCTGTTTTGTTGTAAATATACCTTGCACAGTATTTCGTTTCTGGTTGTCAATTTACGTTTTGTCGCTTAGGCCCTTTTATTAAATTATAGCGTCGATTTATTATCAAATTTTTTAGAGTCTTTGAGTTGAGTCACTTGCATTGGAACAAATGTATCGAAGCCACACACTTGTGCCGTTCGTCCTATAGAAAACCGGTAAAAACAACAGAACCAATTTGTTTATCTTTTTTCTGTTTAGAGTTATTGAAAGGGAACAGAGCGGAGAAAAATAAACAATTAAAAACGTAATTTCAGAATTTGTGTCACTTGAGCTCTTTGATCGAATTAGGGTCGATATGTATTACGTAATAATACATTTTGTAAAACTGGTAATCGGATGGTACACTCAGAGAAAAATGTACTATTAAATTCTTAATAGTACAGTTATTAATATTATGGTATAATTTTTTCATATTAAAACCATAATTGTCCATTGTTTTATACAATTGATTTAATAGGAAATACACTGTTGATTTTTAAACTGCAACACGAATTGAAACTACTACAAATACTATTAAATTAACATGAAATACTTTGTATATTATAAGATTGTACTATTATTCTAATATTATGATGGAATTATTTATGAATAGTGCCCGTAAAATTAAATGTATGGTGTGTGTATTTTTAAATGTGTCCTAACAAAATTTTTAACTGGAAAAACTTGTTTATTCGGGAACAGCTTCCATATTCGGAAAAATACAAACAAAAATAAAAATTACCTCGACACAACAAAACGGTAAAATTAAAGTAAATACTTTTGATATCTCTGATAACTGATTAAATCAATAGTATTCACATTAATATTACAGAATCAAAATCTCATATACTATTAAGTCAATAGTATTCACATAAATTTTACCGTTTTTTTTGCATCGAGTTTTTTTTTTTATTCGAATTTTGCTCTACAGTTTCAGTAATTATTAGATGTTCACCAAGAAAGGATTTTCACTTTCAGAATATAATTAAATAAATTATATATAGAATTAATATAATAATTAAGTTCAAAGTGCTGGTGTATGTGAACAAATTTAAGGTGAATATGATAAATCTGTATAAAGTATAATTAAGTTGCGCTATGCCAGTGAAAGTGATTCGGACATAATATATAGACGTGCGATCCATATTAGTTTTACCACGTTTTTTTTATACTAAAGTGTTCATTCATTTACTGTATCTTTTGTAACAAACAAGTGACTCTAAAAGTTAATAAAATTAAAATTGAAGTATTCTCTATATACGGTTAAAAATCTTAATTTATATTGGTTCTCAAATTTTCAATAAATTTACACACGCATTCAATGCAAACATATTTTGTTAAATGTTTATTTTGTCGTGTCGGGAAATGCGGTCGAATTCTACAGTAAATGCCCGAGTTTAGTGTTAGTTTTTTATTAAATTACGCATTTTCAGTTTTATGCTGGTTCAATCCTTATAACAATAAAGAATAAATCGCTCACTTTCAATAGTGACATAACTCAAAATGGTAATTTTTGAATTATTTTTGGTGTATGTGAGTACCACACGGATGTTATTTAAGGTACAGTACTTTTAGTATCTTCTATGTTTGGCTTAATTATAGACCTATTTACTAATTTTATTAAAATTTTTCCTTAACACATACAAATTAATAGTATTAATTAGTATTTTAGAATTACTGTCAAATATTATTATAATTCAATATTTTAAAAGTGTATCCCTAAAATAATATTTATTTTTGAGTTGTGTCACTATTGTTTATTGTAGCAAGTGAGCGAAATAATCTAAACGTGAAACATTTGTCTTTTTTTATTTCGTTTACCATCCATAAAAAGTACAAAAAAAGGTAAATGTATTTACCTTATTGAACGGATTTACTCGAGAATTCGACCGCAGTAAAGTAATAACAATAAGCAATAATTTGCAATGATAAAAAATACATAGGATATAAAATCCGTCCTTGTGAATCAACACTCAATCCTAATATTTTGAAACTTCAACATCTAATAATTTGCAAAAATTAAGCAACATGGAAGCCATCGTGAACGATTTTATAATTGAACCATCCTGCGAACCGGATTTACCTATAATTGTAATTAAAAACGAATTGCGTGAATTAATTTGTTGTAGATTTGGGTTTGACGAAACTGTTTACCAGCGTATTATTGGTAAGTTGATTATCCACTTGTTTCATAACCATAATTACCAAAAGTATTATTTTTATTAATTTTTTATTTTTATTTTAGATCATGATTTTGACATTGAAAGCCATATAGTTGCCACCGATTCTGAATTAAGCGATTTATTTCCAGCTCCATTATTGGGAACAAGAGCGAAGTTCCGATTCCACTTAAATTTATGGAGAAGAGATGCAGTATTATTTTTGCTCATGGTTAGTAAAAAAATATAATTTTTTTTCTTTGCAGGCCAGTACAGTTTCCGTTTCAAACTCTTGTAGGGAGTGGATTGAAGCACAATCAACAGTTCCATCACCTGAACCGGAACGCATTGTTTCTGCGCCTTCGCTTCTTGAGGGTGAAAAAAATGTGTTTACCAGTGCGAAACTTCTGGCATTACTTAATAGTTCCGAAATAGGTGTTGAAGTTTTAAAATATTATGAAGAACACAAAATACTTGATGAGGTGAACAAGGTTATATTAACGTCGCTTATAGTGGATACTTATTCCAATAACAGAAAGTTAATAACCACACGGGATTTAGTGATTGCAACCAATGTAATTCATTCTGTTTTTCCAAAAGAATGCAAAGTGAGGCAATCTTTATATTTATGTTATAACTATTCCATTAGGTTCACTGCAATCTTTGTTATGAAAATTGGTTCATCCTTTGGGCCCGCAGTGATACATTTTTGTTAAAATTATTGATTGATGATCATTGTAAGGTGACCAGATTAAAAACAGCACAATATTTAAAAAGTTACAAAGAATAATATCTCTTCTTTGTAATATCTGAACAAATCTAGCCATAAAATAAATGTTTTAAGTTTCTTTGTAACTTCTTAATTATTGTTCCCTTTTCCATCTGGCCATCTTATCATTGTTGAAATAAACCCTTCTAGGTACAAAAAGAAAATTATGAAACGTTTTTACTGGAACTTTTCTTGTAGCCAAAAGTTTTTTGTAATAAACATTTTTTTACTAATAAAAGTTGATTTTATGCTTTTTAGTCGGGTTAAAAAGCTTACATTTTTAAAAGATGATTATTTAACAAATTGATCCTTTTTCAGGAATATTACTTGCATAAACGAGGTCATGGGCTAAATCCAACTGGTAAACTTCATGATAAAGCTGTGAATTCCAATACAAGAATAAGAAATTTGAGGAAAATTCGGACTGAAGAACAGCCAGGTATAAGTGGGTGCAGAATATTTCAATAATTTATTTAATATTTACATATAACATACAGGTACTTCCCGGCCATCAATCGAATCCCTACCCACACCAGAACCTATAACCACAGAGAGTGATTCGGCAGTGATTATATGGTTGCAACACAACAACGAACCTTGGCCAACCGTTGAAACTAAATGGACCCAAGTATTGGCTATAAGGCAACATGACATTAAAACAGGAGACGGCCAAAATGTACTAAAAAAGTGGCCGCTTTTTAAACACAGTCTTGGACATACATTGGTAAATTATTTTTAATTCAGTATAAACAATTTCAAATCTTTCATAAAATTTCTCATGATTCTGTAGGTTGACATTGATTACAACATTTTATTCAGCAATAATTCGTCTCAGCTCTTTTTACTGTGGCCGTTATTTGTTAAAAAAATTGTTCCATATTTCCAAAAATTCATTAAGGATATAAACTCTCTGCAACTATCAAAATAATTAGAAAACAATGTTGATGAAAGTAAGTTCCTTATATGGTGTTTCCGTTGTAATTATTTATTATTATTAAAGATACAATATTAAATTTTTAATTTTTGGTTCTAGATTCGCGCGATTATATACTATTTTTGCTGATGCATGCCGTATTAAAGCCACCCATAGTTGGACTAGGAAAAAAATGTGGCAAAAAGGCTAAATGGAAACCATCAATAATAGATTCTCAAGAATCCAGCATTCTCTATTGTATTTCGCCCAGTGACTACATGACAAAAGTTGAAGAATTGAAACTTAAGTATTTGGAAAAGGGTTTAACGTTCCAGCCTGTCATTGTTGTGATCGGCGAGCAGAAAGTAACATTGCAATATTTTTACGTATACTATGACGGTATATTATATAAATTTAATTCTTTTTTAAAATGTCTGGACATTATTTTTAAACTTTTCCACGTTATGAATTTTGAGTACCCCGTAGAGGGCAAAAATGTATATAATTTTATAGAGCATTTTTTTTATAATTTTAAAACGGATAAAAATTCAAATGTAACGGGCGTTTTAGAATATTTAAATAGTGAAATAGATCTTTAAATTTGTATCAGTTGTGTTGAGCTAGATATTAATAGCTACTTTAATTTATTTTATTTTTAATATTTTAAACACCGTTTCACTTTTTAATATATTTCGTTTTTAAATATCTGTAAATGAAATAGAAAACCAATTAATTTAGAAATGAAGTGCTTTCTGTGCCATAAAGAGGCTGTGATGTATTCATCATCCAAACTTCTAATAGAACATATTAAATCCTCACATATTATCAAACATTTAAAATCTTTTTTATGTATAGAAGAAGGCTGCCTTCAGCAGTTTCCAAATTTATATTCCTATAAACGGCATATTACTAGGGTTCATGAATATAAATTGTATCAAAGTATAAAATGCCATGCAACTAACAATACAACAATACTTATTGAAGATACAACATGTAAAAACAATACCAATATACAAAAAAGTAATGTAAATGATAATTTAATAATTGAGGAAAGTCGAATTTATGACAAGAGTAAGCCAACCATAAAACCTACGGAAAATGCTAATTAACTTCAGTGTGTAATGGTTTTTCAAACAATTTTACTGCACAAAACCGAATACAAACTTCTTCAAGAATTAGAGTCTAGAGGATTGTTCAAAAAACCTTCGTATTATATTATTAACGAAGAAGTCTGTGAAATTATTATTAACAATTCTCCTACAATAGATACGAATAAAGTAACTGGTGTCATCATGCCTTTTGAATTTCAAATGAAAAAATATTTTGAATGCGGAAATATATTGCAACAAACTTTAGAAAATATTGACGCCCTAAACAAAAATACTCCGGGTAGTTATGGTAATTTAATACATGGAGATGTATGGAAGAAAAAGAACGATATGTTTGAGGGGAAGTTAACAGTTCCTTTTATTTTATTTTTTGATGATTTTTGCATCGACAATCCTTTGGGCTCGCACTCTAAAGATCAATCCATTTGTGGCGTTTATTATACGTTTCCCACCATTCCGAAGCATCAACTTTCAAAATTAAACAATTTATTTGCTGCCGGATTTTTTAAAACGAAAGACCGATCTTTGTTTGGCAATTATTTTTCAATAAAACCTTTTGTTAATCGGATAAAGAATTTAGAAACTCTTGGTACAGAAATTGAAGTAAATAATAAAATTTATCAGATTCATTTCATTTTAGCGTTCGTGGTTGGTGATAATTTGGGCCTCAATACGTATTTAGGATTTCCTTGTAGCTTCAATTCAAATTATTATTGTAGGGCTTGTAAAAGAAGTAAGAGTGAAATGCAATCGGACATAATAGAACATAAAACCTCATTACGTAATATTGGCAATTATACAGTTGACGTTATATCTAATAATGAAAAACTAACTGGAGTAAGGGAAAACTGTGTTTTCAACGAAATTGAATCTTTTCATGTAACAAATAATTTTTATTTTGACATCATGCATGACATTTTTGAAGAAGTTTGTAAATACGATATTGCAAAAATTTTGTTACATTTCATAGAAAAATCTAAATTTTTAACACTCGATATTTTAAATAACCGAAAACAAATGTTTGATTACGGCGAAACCGAAATTGGCAATATTTCTCCACCCTTACAGTTGTCCGCATTAAAATTATGTAATTTAAAAATGACTGCTCGTGAAACTATGACTTTTATTAATTATTTACCATTAATGATAAGAGATCTTATACCCGAAGGTGACAAAGTATGGGAATTTTTAATAGTTTTAATTAAAATAGTTGATTTAATTTTACTACCGCAAGTGACTGAAGTTAATATTAAATCTCTGGAACATTTAGTATCGAAACATAATGCACTATACATGGAACTGTTTAATGAAACATTGAAACCAAAGTTCCATTTTTTGTTACACTATCCATCTGCAATACGCATGTGTGGGCCTTTGAAACATTTGTGGTGTATGCGCTTTGAAGCATTGCATAAACAATACAAAAATGCTGCTAGAGCTACTAATTCAAGAATTAACATTTCATTTACAGTTGCTATCAAAGCTGGACTTAAATTTGCGCATTTACTTGCTTCACACAATTTTTTTGAAAATGATTTAAGGTTTGAAAAGAAAGATTTAAGTCCTTGCAATCTCAATTTAATGTACAAAGAAATATATCAAAATTTATTGGATATAAACCTTTCGGAACCTAGTTGTTTGCAAAAAGTAAAGTTTAGAGGCAAAATGTATAAAAAAAGCTTTTATTTAACAAAATCGAGCGCACAGTCCGTACTACTTTATGAAATTGAACAAATTGTTTTACATAACGCAGGTCTTTATTTTGTATGTAGACAATGGCCTATTAATTATTTCAGTGAGCATTATCAGGCTTACATAGTGCATATACCCATTGAGTCATATTCTTTACATAGTGTTCTTGAATTCGACGGCCCACCAATTCATTTACATCTCCTCAATGACAAAAACAAAGCATTCAGGCTAAAAAAAAATTAAAAACATTTACAGAAAATTAATTAATTAGCATAAGTATAATAATTCGCATTATATTATTTTAGTTTAAAATTTTGTATCAATATTATTAAAATGAATTAATAAATAAAAAAAATTGCAAAACAGCTGTTGGTTTATTTGAATTTTTGAAATTTCAGGTATAGCTAGAAAGGTTCATATGTTTTTAAAATAATACTACATACGATTGCTGTTTTAATAAGATTGTCCTATTATTTTTATAGTATCCCATTACTTTCCAATGTAATTTGTCACATTAAATTAATAGTTTTCTCTTTATAGTAATAGTACATACCTTTCACCTTTTATACAATAGTAATTCGATTGTCCTTTTATGTTTATAGTATATACCATTATTTTTCTAATACTGTATATTATTGATCTAATAAGGTAACATTATTAAAATAATAGTAGATACCAATTATTATTATAATAGTTTACAAATTATTAATTTAAAGTGATATATACAATTGACTAAAATTAATAGGAAAAAATTATTAAAATAATAGTAAATCATATCAATTGTATAGTATTTTTCTCTGAGTGTACAGCAAATTATTTCATTCGATATTTAATTCTTTCAAATAAACTTTCGGGTTCGATTCTCACCAAGGACAAATAAAAAATGTTTGTTTGTATTAATTCGTCTAATTTACTTTCTGTTTCTGATCCAGTTTCATTTGGTTCATAATCTGGATCTGCCATTATCATCCCATCATCTGAGAAAGGGTCGGGTTCAGATCTATACTCGGTACTCGCTAACACCTGCACCACTATCTCCGTGCAAACGACTCACAGCAAACGACCGTGACGACAACTCTAATACTCACAGCAAACGACTGCACCGAAACACGTCACACATTTCTAACGACTGAAAGTGTATGAAACAATGAATGCTATTGACGATTGTAAAAGTAGAGAAAGCGCCTCTCGAGGACAATAGTTAAAATGATGCACCTGATAAAATGGCATTTGTCACAAATGCGACGAAAGAAAATTTAGCAATGCGGTAGTTAAAAATTGTTTTTATAGTCCGAAATTGGAATAATTTACAATTATTAGCAATCCGGTAAGTAAAAATTGTGTTTATAGTTCAAAATTGGAATTGTTTACAATAATTTCGAACGTCAAATTATCAGGTACCTCAGTTTAAAATTTTTCCACTAGGTGGAATCCGTGATGCTCCAATCGTCAATAGCATTCGTGCCATTCTTAGTTATACTAAAATATATTTTTTAAGAATGTACTAAAAGACGGGGGATTCCCTATTTATATGGCTTTGTTATTCAAAACGAACGTTGTGTAAAGATTTTTTTTAAAATACGAAAAAGTGCAAAACGTAATAGGCGTGTCCTTTTGAATGGTCCGTGGGACCGCTCTTTTTTTCGAAAACTCAAATTATCCCCACTCCGTTTAATTTTTTTCTGAAATCTTTAGTATCTTTCTAATCGAAATTTTTAGCATCGTTAGGTAATTGAATAAAAAATAATTAATATAAAATTGCGGTCGGTTGGGAGTTGGGATACACCATTCTTTTCATGCAACATTTTCCACGACGCACTTTATGGGTTGAAATAACAAAACAATTTAAATTGTGTGATTATAATGTTATTTTCTATTAAATATAATATACATATAGTTTTAACTCTTAATTCCTAAATTTTGATTTCAAATAAAATATAAATAAATTTGTCTAATTTTCCGCTTGTCCTACTTTAATGGATCGTATCCCAATTACAAGCTCGTCGTTTTTTTAAATTCTGTTTGTGCAAAGTTGCAAATGACAAATCAATCTCGTTTATAATTCCACTTGTTTTGTCATCATTTATTTACTGCTGCCTTAAACGTCTAATTTTATATCCGCCCCAACCTAGTTCTTATTTATTATGTACATTTTTACAATAATAATCGCGTTAGCGCATGCAAATATCATCATGTTCACAATAAATCATCTTGTACATTCATGTGAGAATTAGTTTCCGTCTTTTGCAGAAGTTGTAGTTTTTTTTCTTTCCGAAAGACTGTAATTAGAATATAAATCTACTGTGGTACAAAGTACTTGAGTAAATTGTGTGAAAAAACTATTATAAAGATTAATGAAGAGTCTGTATGTAGCAAAAAATTAAAACCTCCTTCCACACTGTTCACCTCCATAATATAATCATTCATATTTGTGCCAAAATAGACAAACATGCACCACATATCACAGAAGAAAGATTTTGTTGTTCCTCTTTTGTACGTACCATTAAGAAATTCCCATTAAATACTATACGAATATAGTAAGTAAAGAAATAAGTTGAGAGATAAACACTACAGATGCTTTGTTGTTTGTTTTTTCTGTATTATTATCTACTCGTCTATTATATAAACAAACTTCCTTTTGTTTTATAATAAAATATGATCGCCGTTGTCTTACATAAAATTTTGTACCAAATTTCATTGAATAGAAACGGAAACTCTTCTTGTTTACTTTATTGTGCGACAACAACAATGTTTTATATGATTTACAGCCGAACAACATTAAAGGATGTAATTTGATCATTATGTGTAATTGACTCTATACATGTAGAGTGAAAATCGAATGGGAAATATCTACAAATTTTGATAGCAGCCTAATTTTTAAGAATCGGAAACAAATTGAACATAAATTTATTGATTTATGTATATGGAAAGGGAGAAATGATTTTATCATCATCAAATATGGTTAGCTAAATAATAACACCGAAGGCATTAAGAAAATATCATGATTAGTTATTAATCATTATAACATGAAATAATTTTAACAATATCTAATCAATTTGATCGATCATAATTTAATCGATAAATATTTTATTTTATTTAATACACAACAAATTGAAAATCATTTTTTTTCTATATAAACGAGGCGTAAGAGTTTTCCTTCTTTTTAATGATAATAATCCATTACCACAATGATAATGGTTATAAAACATTAAAGATAGCGCAACTCACATACACAAAAAATAAGCAAGCACAATACACACACAAAAAAATTACTTTAGAGAATTACTTTGGTATGAGATTCTATATAGATGGTTTGTATTCATCTTTTATACATACGTCGTCTTGTTAGGATAAATAGATTCAATCATCGTTCAATCATTGTATCGTCGTTCTATAAACGAGTGAGTACTCACAAAGACCATTAATTTTCCTTGTATACTTGTTTATATTCTTCTTCTATTCAGCTTTCTTCTTTATCTTCTTTAGTCGTCCTGACATAAATAAATACGATAATTTTCTTTAGTTTTGTTGTATACATTTGGTGTATAAGTTTGTTATAAAGACTTTTTCACACAATTTTCATTTGTCATCTGGATCAAACATGTTGTTGCTATATAAGATGATAAGGGGGGAAGAGATTGAATGGAATGTGTTTTATTTTGATTGCTTTTTAATTTAGTTGGATGAGTGTAAATTGATTGAGTTACATAATATTATGTGGCGCAAATTTTTTTTTTTTTGAGCTAATGGACCTACAATGGCCATAAGGTTAGCCAAACTAATTTTGTTTTAAAATAATTTTGAGTTTCTATGCGATTTCACCTGCTAAATTTTGAGAACCAAATTCAATTACAGTCCTTGGCCAAAAAACTTGTGAAGCTATATTGAAACCACATAAACATTATTTTTAAAAGTCGATTACTGTTTAAAGACTGTTGTAAATTAACCATAAAAGCGCGGATCAAATATAATACGGCTATGTACTTGAACATAAAGTAAGAACAACGGAAACTCGCATGGTTACTTTATTATACGTAAGAATATAAAAAGTGTTGCCAACATAACAATATTAATTCAACTTCCAACACTCCCACTAGAATTTATATAATTTAAAATTTTAGCCCTAAAGCTTTCGAACACCTCATATGTTTCATCGGGATTAACGGCTTCGCCAATACATTTGCAATCATAATATCATCTGTAGGTATGTATCTCGGTTGAATCTTCTTATTGTTTATCTTTTCTCGAATGAAATAATGCTTGACGTCTATGTGTTTTGTCCTAGGATGATAAACACCACTTGATCTCAATTGAATGTAACTTTTATTACCGCAATAGACCGGAACACATTCTGAAGTGTTTTTCATAAGTTCCATTGGAAGACCTTTTAACCATAATGCCTCTTGTATTGCAGAAGTCATAGACATATATTCTGTCTCGGTCGTAGATAACGCCACTGTTGATTGTTCCTTCGAATTCAAGAAATCGACCCATTTTGATATATAAACGCATATCCCATTGTAGATCGTCTCTGATCTAAATCGTTTGCCCAATCTGCATCACAGTAACCAACCAAATCATTATTTTGATTGTTGAATTCAAGTTTTGTATTCGACGTTCCTTTAAGGTATCTCATAATACTTATATCTGGTCTGGATATCTGAGATGCAAATGAAATACTTCCAACGGCTTGTTGATAAGGTAGATTTTGCATATCATTGCAGTCTTCTTGATTTTTCGGACACATCTCACTTGAAAACTTTTGATTTGCGTCTAATGGCGTAGAGATAGTTGTAGAGACTCACTCACTCATTTATTTAATTAAAACATTCACAAAATATTAAATCACTCGTTCATCGCCACAATATACCAATCACGTATATTGGCGCGCACATCCACACTCATTTACATGAACGATTCTACTTTTACCAACAAGCAACACATCACACACAATTCATTCAACTTAATTATACTACAGTGCATCATAAGCCAAAATAATTCATTTTCTATTACATATTATTCATCCGCTCCAAATTACATTCGTTGAAAAATGCCGAATGGTATTTTTCATATACACTAATACACATCGTTTTGGCTTCACCAAAATATTCATTCGGTTTAACTCTCGCGATACAGTCGGAATTCTAAACTCGTACCGTGTGCATATTATACATACAACAAACAACTGTGGTGATATATAATATTTAAATTAAATTTTAATAAATTAAAATCAATATTAAATAATTAAATATAGTGCCAAAATAAATCAAATTAAATTTATTATAAATTAATTAACTCAATTACAAATTTATAATTTAAAACAAAAATAAATAAAAGTATTTGATAATTAATTGTGCAAAATTAAAATCAGTTTTTTTATTAGCACACAGTGCTAAACAGTCTTGCAATCAGTATATTAAATCTAGCTAAGATTTTTGTAACGTACTGCTCTTGATCGACCCAAATCTTTCCCGCTTTCATATCGCGTGTAATTTGTATCCCTAATACATGACGAGCAGGACCAATATCTTTCATTTTAAATCATTTTTAAATTTTTCGTCATTAGAGAATATCAAAAAATTATCAACATATACGGCAACTATGATTGTTCGGCTCCACTGAATTTTGAAATAAATACATGGATCGACTTTCCATTTTTGTAATCCAAAATTTGTTAAGCACCATCCAATTTAATATTCCATATTCGGCTGGATTGTTTTAGACCGTATAATGATTTTCTAAGACGACACATTTTTTTGTACCTTGCGAAACAGTCAGGCTGGATCATATACCGGGTGTTTCTTTTAAACTGAGACGATCAAATATCTCGAAAAATAGCCACTCTACGGAAAAAATGTCCATAATCAAAATTTAATCATACCGCGGGGGAAATACATTAGTGCAAAAAAAAAGTCCCCCACCCCCCGCTTTGTAGGTGGGGCGGGGGTAACTTTTAAACTAAGATAGGAAGCCATATTTTTTATTGCAGATACGGATTCTACGACTAAAAGTACGTATGATTTGAATGAAATATTTTGTTCGATTCATGATAGATGGCGTTGTAATCGACGAAATTCAATTTTTTCAATTTCTTCTTCTTAGAACACACGCATTCGATTCTGCAATACGTTTGAAATAAAAAACATCACGTTTTCATTGGAAATACTCGAAATTCGTCATCAAAACAATTTATTAATGTAAATGGCAGGTGAATAAAATAATTTTAGCTTAAAATAAGTGTTCAAAATGATGACCTGCGACTTCAATGCACTTATTAATACGCATTTCCAATGATTGTACACAACTGAGAATTGTGTTTGGTTGAATTTCAGCACACGCATTTCTGATTCGCTCAATCATGTTCTCACGTGTTGTTGGTTCTTGTTTGTAAACTTTGTCTTTGAGGTAGCCTCACAAAAAGAAATCTGGCGAAGTAAGATCTGGTGATCTGGCGGGCCAATTTATCGAACCAGCTCTACCGATCCAGCGACCATTGAAATCACGATCAAGTACCTCACGTGCTACCAACGAATAGTGTGCAGGACAACCATCATGTTGAAACCACATGTTCCGTCTCAATTCTAAGTTCAAATTTTCAAGTAATATTGGCAGTTCATTTTCCAAAAAGTTTCGGTACATTTGACCATTCAAGTTGCCTTCAATAATGTGAGGGCCGATGAGTTGGTTGCCAATTATTCCACACCACACGTTGACAGTCCAAGGGCGCTGATGTTCAACTTGGCGAAGCCAGTGTGGATTTTCAACACTCCAATAATGCATGTTGTGTCGATTAACCGTTCCATGGTTTGTAAAAGACGATTCGTCAGAGAACATTACGCAACGAAAAAAATTGGGGTTTTGTCTTGGTGTAAAGACACATGATATTGATGATACTTGTGCCGTTTTAAAATTCTCCAAACACTGGTGAGGGACAATCCGGAATCGCGAACTATTTCTCGTGTACTAACATGAGGATTATGAGTCGCTGCAGCCAATACAGCAATTTCATTATTTTCTCCAGTGACTGTTGCTCTACTGGTCCTCTTTTTTGGTTGAACATTTCCATCAGCAATAAATTGTTTGATAGTACGGCCAAATGAAGCACGTGAACGAATCCTATCCGGAAAAAGTTGAGCGTAAATAGCATCAGCATTTTCAAGATTTCTGCCAGCTTCTCCATAAACCAGAACCATTTCAATTTTCTCTGGCACAGTTAAACGTTCCATTCTAAAGTATTTTATCGTTTATTTTGCAATTACGAAAAACATGAAGATAAGAAATAACACAAACGTTAAATGTGATTTACAAATCTGAATAAATTGTTTTGATGACGAATTTCGAGTATTTTCAATGAAAACGTGATGTTTTTTATTTCAAACGTATTGCAGAATCGAATGCGTGTGTTCTAAGAAGAAGAAATTGAAAAAATTGAATTTCGTCGATTACAACGCCATCTATCATGAACCGAACAAAATATTTCATTCAAATCATACGTACTTTTAGTCGT
Source organism: Tipula helvola (assembly GCA_963556165.1). Lineage (NCBI taxonomy): Eukaryota > Metazoa > Arthropoda > Insecta > Diptera > Tipulidae > Tipula > Tipula helvola. Next base: position 173,572,482 of record OY744482.1, read on the forward strand.
AGAATCCGTCTCTGCAATAAAAAATATGGCTTCCTATCTTAGTTTAAAAGTTACCCCCGCCCCACCTACAAAGCGGGGGGTGGGGGACTATTTTTTTGCACTAATGTATTTCCCCCGCGGTATGATTAAATTTTGATTATGGACATTTTTTCCGTAGAGTGGCTATTTTTCGAGATATTTGATCGTCTCAGTTTAAAAGAAACACCCGTTATATATATATATCGTCCCATGCAAATGAGAGTATGATAAGTGACTATATCATATTCTCAAATAATCGTATAATTGAATTCTCTGAATATGATTTTATATTATTGCAAATTTTTCATAAAAATCGAAATCCTCCCTGACGGTTAGAAACAACAAACTATACTCTCATTTTCTTTTCTGCTATACCAAAGTAAAAAACTTCAAACTCCTTTCCTGAAAAATGACTTTTTTGACTTACAATACTCTCATTTGCATGGGACGATATATATATATATATCCTTTTCCAAATCGCCTTGGAGGAACGCTGTGACCGCAACCATTTAGTCAATATCTAAATTGTACTTGCTGCCACCACCAATAAAAACGTATTGAGCTATATCTGACGGCAGGTGAATATGTTTGCTCGTAGTCTATTCCCCTTTTCTGAGCACAACCTTTAATGACCAATCTAGCTTTGTGTTGCACAATTTTACCACTAACATCTCGCTTTGCTTTAAAACCCACTTACAGTCAATTGGTTTTTTATTCTGTGGTAAATCAACTAGTTCCCATGTCTGATTTTCGATTAATGAGCTATATTCACTTTTCATAGCGTGTATCCAAAAATTGCAGTGAACTGAAAGCTTCTTTAGATATTGCACTGTATGAAACATAATCATTTAAATTTATCGGTTTCGGCACTCTCGATGATCTTCTAACTTCGACATTGTTATCAACAATCACATCATTCTGTGGAATATAATCATCATTATCAGAGCCTGGACGAAGGATAACATCATCACTTTCTTCTGAGGAAATGAACAAATTATTATTCTCAATAATATCTCCATTTGTGATTATACTATCAGTTTGCTCTTCTTCCTTATCCCCAACTGAATCAAATTTTGAAAATATGTGATAGTACTCTGTACTATTTAACTCTAGATGCGACAATGCTGATTCCGAAGAAAACAATATCACGACTGATAACTGTCTTTTTCTTTTCAGGATTATAGACTCTATACGCTTTCGATTGATTACTGTACCTCACGAGAAATACTGTTCAGACTTTGTGCCAAATTTTTTCGTATCTGTTTTAGCATATGAACATAAAATCTACAACCAAATACTCGTAACCTCTTTAAATTTGGTTTTCTGCCGGACCACATCCCTTCCGGTGTTTTTTGTTCTAATAATCGATGGGGTGTGAATGATTTATAGTATATTCCGCAGTGTTTATAGCTTCAGCCCAACATTTTTTAACGAGTTTTGCATCAAACAACATGCAACGTGCTCTCTCTGAACTAGTGTCTTATTCATTCGTTCAGCTACACCATTTTGTTCCGGTGTTTATACGGTTATTAACTGATGTTGGATGCCTGATTTAAGAAACAATGCTTGAAACGGAGCATTACAAAATTCTGTACCATTGTCTGTCCGTCAAATTTGTATCGTTGTTTTTTTATTTTCCCCAACTTCAGATTTTTTTTTTTTAAATAAACAAAAACTTTTCTGAATGAAGTTTCTTCTATGGGATCACATAAATCTGAATGGACAATTTCTAAAACATCACTTGCATGCGTTCCAACATTTTTGAAAGGAGGTCGAGTTTGTTTTCCTTTTAAACAAGAGGATTTTTAATTTTGTTGAACAGGTGTTGAACCTTCAGATTGATCACCATTTCTACCCATTCCACGATGCCATAAAGTTGCTGGATCATCTACTTGTGTACTGCTAGCTGCAAACTCCTGTTTGGGTTGACTTAAAACAAACAAATCATTACGACGAATTGCAGTGGCAATCAATTCATTTTCAGCATTCTAAACTTTTGCCCCCTGATTTATCAAATATCACTTTTTTATCTGTTTTAACGATCTGGCTAACTGATAAAAGATTTGCACATATATTTGGTATGAACAAAACATTTTTGACGCTTATTTCTTCGATATTTTTATCAACATTAATATTTAATTTGATATTACCAACAGCTTCAACTGTCATACGGGAACTATTAGCAGTTACGACTTCACTGTTCGCTGGTTTTGAAATATCGTTTAACATCATCCGGTGCATTGTCATATGTGACGTTGCCGCTAAATCAAGGTCAGTATTATTTACTTTACTCATAAACGTTGCATGAACTGTTTTACTTGACGAGCATGTTTCATTTTTCGTTTTGTCCGGGCAATTCCTTGCAAAATGACCTCACTTATTACACTCGTAACATCTTATAAACTTGGGATTAGGTACCCCTTTTATTGACGTTTGATTCTTACTAATTAACGCAACAGTGCTACTACTCTGAGATTCATTTTTGACATCTTGTAGCAATCTATTTTTAATCGAGTCTGCGCTAATTTATATTCCTGAACTTTCAATGCCCATTATCATCGGTCTGTACTCTTCTGGAAGACCGGCTAATAATAAAGTACCTATCCACTCATCACCAACCGTAAAACCTATCGTATTCAGTTTATATGCAGTTGATATAATTCTATTCGCGTAATCTTCTATTGATGTGTAATGAGCCAATCTGGTGGTTATTAAACTTCTCATTAAACTAACTCTTCGCGTTAATCCTGAGTCCTGAGTCCACAAACGCTTTTTCCAAATTTTCCCAAGCTTCTTTAGCTTACTTCACATATTGCATGTGTACATGATTTACAAGCTCAATTAGTAATGTAATTTTTGTTAACGCCTTAGTTACACTAACTGGTTTCTGATCATCTTTGATGATGCAATCCCACAACTCCTACTACTGAAGATATACTTTTACAGCAACTTTCCAGGAATCATAATTTTCCCGTCCAATGAGCTTTGGAATTGAAAACGTGCTTGACATTTCTTTTATTTGATTTTCAACGATAGACTGGTTGAAATACTGTTGTAAATTAACAAAATAAAGCGCGGATTAAATAAAATAAGGCTATGTACTTTAACATAAAGTAATAAGAAAGGAAACTAGCATGGTTGCTTTTTTATACGTAAGAATATAAAAAGTGTTGCCAACATAACAATCTTAATTCAACTTCCAAAAATTGTTTAAATTTAGAAAAATATGCCCAGTTTTCTGGCATTATAAGATTGGTGCCCAGTTTCAATGATAGCGTTTACACAAGATTTTTCTTTGTCGCTGATGACCTTTCCACCAATTTTTTCAAAAACATAGAATTTGATAATCTTACACAAAATTTCACTTTAACACCACCGTAAGTAAGATACAAATTTTAAAGTTACCTGAAAATAAGGCGAAAATAACAAAATAACCCTCAGCGATCGCACTGTAATGTCGATGGTTCCGCGGTCGCAATGGGTCGAAAACGTCCACGTACAGTTTTCAATGTGTTAAATAGCTTTGAAAAATCTAGACAAATTTATGACCACAATTGTACAAAAGTAATTTTTTTTTTTTCAATAATTCGGTATATGAGCTTAAACGCTAGAAAAACGTGTCTTCGCCTAAATTTCAACAATTAAAAAATGCGCCAGAGTAAAAAATAAATCAGCATGGATTATCATAATGGACACCCTAATGTTCAAGAAAAACCGGGGGTTTGACCGTTTCTTCGGAAAAAAATATAATTATTTGACCACTGGTATATGCATAATTTCAACGAGAGGGAAATCGAGGATTTTTATTAAAAACTCACCGAAGACCATTTTCACTGCAAAAATATCATTACGAAAAATAAAAAAAATCATGTTTTTGACATTTTATATTTAAATTAGAACAAAGAATAGAGAGTGAAGAAAATGCTCAAACACCAATCGGCGTTAGTAGTGTGTGTGATATAAATACATATGGTAATATGAGTGATGAACGACCAAACTTAAATTTTTTTTATATGATTTTCGTAGTGACTAATACACCTAAAGGTTAATATTATATGTATAAAGAAAAATCACCCCACCCTTAAATTTGAACTTAAACTTTCACGGCGTCGTACTAACAGGCGGATAGCGGGCAAACGACGCTTGCAGGACCATACCTGTACTAAGTGTTTTTAGAAAGGATAGCCACGTCCTGCCCCTTTTCCGTTTTACGGGAATTCCCAAGTGAACTTTTGCTTGGGACGAAATCGTTTTGAGTTTATTTTTAAGAGCTAGATGCTCTAGGTAATAAAATTTTAATACTGTAATCAAAAAGTAGTAAGACTTTTTAACCGGTTTGTTATTTTTCCAAATTTATTTCATCCTATTCAAAATAATTCCCTTCGGATAGAATACACTTATGCCAACGTTTCTTCCAGCCTTCCAAACAGTCGTTAAAGTCGATTTCCGGAATGCCCTGTTGTGAAATATATAATCCCAATCAAATTGTAAGAAAAAGTTGTATGCAACATTATTAAGATTCTTTCGCAAAAGTAGAGAATTAAGCATAAACTAATGAACCATGAGTTAATAAGAAAAAGGGTACAATCGTATGTTACAAAATAATACACAGAAGAAATGACCTAGACAGAATAGAAAGTATGTAATTAAATATGGGAAACTGCTGCAATCACCATTTGACAATTTGATATTTTTTTAGCCGCTAGTTTTTAGCCGAGTAGGAATAACTCGAGATTAAAGACCTTTGATTACTATTGTACCTTAAATAGACCTTAAACCAAAGAGTAAGGATTTTTAAGGAAGATTTTACATACATACTTATGTTGGGGCATCACACAAAAAACCTTACAGACCGACAAACAACGGGAGCTGTGCGTTTCTTCACAAAAAAATTCGGCGTGGGCTGTGTGGCCTACTTGGCCGTAGCTGTTTTGCGTGATAACATTCATAAGATGTTGATATTAATTATTTTAATTTAATATAAATTATCTGCCACAGTTTCTTGACGCACAAATAAATGAGAGATTCTATCTCTACAATGTTCTCAACTATTGTAAATCGCTGTTGTGCAGATTTTAATTTCAATTAAAATTTATGTGGAGGTTAATTTTCTTAATTTAAAATAAATTATCCGCAACAGTTTCTTTACTCACAAATTGAGATTATAATTGTTCTGATCAGAAGAGGCGTTCTCTCGCTACAATGGCTTGCTTTGCCGCCTGATGACGTCATTGCAATAATATGGTGCGTGAGGCATGAAACCTAAGAAACAACATAAGAAATCATACATTTAAGTTAAAGGTAATGCTTACACCAAAGGCACAATTTCGTGTCAATTTTCTGAATATAGGGTGTAAGAGTAAGACGTTATCTTATGATGTCACAAAAATATAAATTGGAAATACAACACTAAAATGCTTTGAGCACAATCCCAGACGATAAGTGAATTGTAGCAAACAAGCAGATTTTAGGTAGGTTAGACACTAGTAAAATAGAAGATACAAAATTATCTTCAACAGCCCTTCAAAACCTCCTTCGATTCGGCTTGTTTCTTTTCAATAGACTCAACACGTTGTCCCCGAAAGTTTTTTGAGTTTCAGGAATAGCCAGAAGCAGACGGAGTTAAATTAGGCGATAATTAGTTGAGCACTAAATCCTTGACTTCCATGACGTGGTGTTCATCGGTAGACGTCAAAGGACTGCAAGGACGTTCATCGTATTCAACGCGTTCACTGCCGTTTTTAAATAACTCATACTAATCAAAAACACTCGCTCTGGACAGTGCATTGTCACCAAAAACTTTTTCCAACATTTTCAACGTTTTCGTGGCGAAATTCCATTTTTCAAGCAAAACTTGATGAAACTTCTTTGCTGGGCTTTTTTAAGAATCGAAAAATGCACTATTTTAAATGAAAAAAAACTGGCGTATCTTTTTAACTACTAAATATAATTATATAGAAAAACATAGTTCACAGAAAAATGATGCAATTATTAGGGAAACGTTTATCATCGTGCAAAATAGACCAGAAAATACGAAAATTTCGAAAATAAATTAAAATGTCAAAATAGACAAGATATTGGGAAACCCTTTTGCTTTAAGACCTACATCTCCTGCCTGGTTAAACTATTTAAAAGAGAGACACGTTGGGCTGGGATTGTATTCTTTCAAAACTCCTGAGCTTGAGCCCATAAATATTCTCTGTTTGTCGGTTTCCTTAGTTAGACTTCTCAGTTAGTATTTCCCAAAAGATTCTCGGTTGTATTTGCCGTTCATACTTTTAGATTATATTTGTGGTCGTTGTCATGCTGATAATGCCACCGGAGCGGAAAACCATATAACCATCTAAATTCTGATCTAGTATTTCGATTTATTTCGGCACATCCATAATTCCGTCGATTTTGACAACAGACTAACTTCCCGAGGAGTAAAGCATTCTGATGTACTGCTGAGATTCATTGTTTTTTTTGGCATTATTATTTGGGTTAATTTTTTGGTTGATCTTATGGATTGGGGTTTCCAACCACGTTGGATTTACTCTCATAGCTTAAAATTATTAAATTATAAAATGCCTTAGGTTTTGCTAAATGCTATTTACTAAATTAATTCTTTTGGCTACGTTCCAATTGTTTAATTGTGATTTCCTTTTCGCTTTTTTGCTCTATGGCTTAATTATAACGCCACCACTATACCAACAAGGTGTGAAAAATAAAATAGAAGGAAAGACAAGAGATATAATGTACCTGGCAGAGGATTCTGAATCATTTCAGGAAATTGCTTCACAACCCGGATAAGGTCGATAAGCAGGAATTATCCTACTAAAGCGTTTATACCCTATAAAATATCAAAACCGACTTCCTTTTCCAGTAGTTCATGGTAAGTAATTTTCTCATATATCGAGGAGGAAGCACTTACTGCGTTCATCTTTAGTCTAAAGCCATACTTTGTGTACGTCCAGATTAGAATATCGAAACATACAAGATAAACTATTCAAAATTCACAAAAACTAAACAAATTTGGCATCACTCAATCGAAATTTAACCTTGATCAAACAAAACCGAAAGAATTTATTACATCTAATAATAAAAGACCAAAGAAATCCTTCATGAATCCGATGTTAAATGATTAATAGGAAATTAGTTAATAGTCGTTAAACGTAGGAATTTCAAATGCAGGAAATTTAAGAAAAAATGAAAAATTTTCTGGAAATATTTGCTTGGAAAATTTTCTACCTTGTGTTAAATAGTACAAGAAGCAAACAAACAACATCGTCGTTAGGGTCCATTAATAAGTATAAAATTAATCTAGAGAACCACATCGAATCAATCGTCCCGTGTGGAGTTGCTAGGATAGGGGTAAATTCTAACCGACTTGTCGGCGGGTAGATGGGAAATAAAATACCATTCTCGGACCAAAACTAGCTAGGAGTGAAATATAGCAAACCCAAATTGAGTAAACATTACTGCGCTAGAAGTGTTCAGATAGAAAATGAAGAGTTCCGTAGCCGACTGAGCAACATTGAAAAAATTATATCCGAATTAATTAACAAAGTAAAAACTCTCAAGTTAGAAAATGGGAAACTGGAAGATTCTTTACAAGCAAAGGAACCCGAGGAACAGGATGCTTCAGAGCTCCACAGGGAAAATGTTTTGCAAGCCAAGAAACCAAACAAACTATTGTATAGATATTATTTTATCAACGGCCATCAACGCAATCTTTAAAGCGATTCATACGAAACCATGCTGGAAAATAAACCTTCATGTGACAACATCTCTCAATTTATTTATCGGATTTTCAATTGAAATTCATAATCGAAGAAATCAAGCAAAGTGATAAACACATATTTCCCGGATTCTTTACAGCTAATCTATCTGACCTCTTACCAAATGAAACTGCACGGGTCTGTTTCTAGACAAGATTAATAAGTTAGGAACTGGCTAGTTCTCGCAATTTTGAAGATCCTTATTTAAGAAACCATAAAATGCTGTATGTCCTGATGCCTTTTTATATAATTTTTCCATTATATGCCTCAATAAGAATTTATTTGGAGGAGCCAAATAAATCTTGGCAGTGGTCTTAAGTCGTTTATCAAGTAAGACAATTACGAGAATATTACCAGTAAATTTTTATCTAGGGTTACAGTTTTGCAATTTTTGTTATATTGCTTCTGAAATTCTAACCGCAACACCAGAATCTGGAGTAACATGAGAAATTTATGACGAACCCACTTCTTCGTCACTTCAGATCTCTTCATCTGTTAAAGAAAAAATCTTATTAAGTTTCCTGTTACCTTTCCGGTTTCTTCGAACTTTATTCAATAATCATCAATGATTTGTCTGTTATTAATGTATGTCCCTTGTTCAAGTACATGAAGTAAAGAAGAAACCGAAGCCGCTGCTGATCTATCAGAAATTTTAGACCCGACACATACTTTCGAAAAATTTGGGATTTAAGATATTGTTTGAGAAGGAGCTTTCGGTAATTCTTCTGCGCAGTCACTTCCACCATAATCTTCTTTCAGATTCAACAGAGGTTTATAAATGTTCCAGCACAAAATAAAAGTAACGGTGTACCAACGGTACACTTGTTTAATATAAATAACAACACATCGGTAATTGTGTGAGTGAGTAGTTAATTAGAGTTAGCGGCTTCTTTCTTTCCTAATGACAAATAGTGTTATACAAAACAATTGTTTGCGTTTATTATAATTTTAAGTTACATATTAGTGACTTCTAAGCTAACTAATTGATTTTTGTAAAAATTCAAATTACAAAGAAAAAGTCATCAGATTGTTTAAAGATTCGTTTAAAATGGGGAAAAATATAAGATAAAAGCAGAAACCATAGGAATATCAGCCAACAAGTGATTTAAGGTTGTCTGTTAGGGAAAATATGGGAAAGGATTAGTTTTTATACAGTTTCGTTATGTGACGTTGAAATATGACCAAGTAGTCAACTTTTTAGATATAGAGTTGATGAGCTTGCAAAGATGTCGTTTCCTAAAATTCAAATTAAAATAGATGTGTGACCAGTTAGTAGAGCAAGTCATTGAGTTTGAGTTGGATTCGGACTTCCAGGACATCCTTCTTGACATTGGGAAGTTGCACGACGACATTTGCGAGGCAAAAGCGCGTCTTCAATCTATGGTTCATATAAGCACAACCAAGGGTATTCAAAAAGCAACCTAATTAAAAAACCAAAATGACCAACATTTTCTATATTTGGGCATGGAAAACCATAGTTATCAGATATTCCTATTCCTCATTTTGACGGAAAACCGGAAAATTGAATTCCCTTTCGCAATACTTTACTGCACTTGTGCACAGCGATGAAAGCTACGCGGTGTTGTGAAATATTCATATTTTTTAGATCGTGTCAACCAAAATACCACGTTTTAGTTAGAAACAGTCGTTTTGTCAAATGAGGGTTACGAATTTTCCTGGCAAACCTTACTTGAAAATTACGACAATAAAAGAAAGGACATATTAACGTATCAATGCTATTTTAAATGTTACACAAATATTCAAGGAGAGTATCAAGGTCTTACGACATTTGATCAATGTGTACATTTCCAATACTTTTTGGCATTGCAAAATGTTAATTAACATAGTCCTCAAAAAGATTGATTTCTCACTTAGGAAAGAATAGGGAAATGAGTTGTCAATCGCAATTATCTTTCTAAATGGCAGGAACGAATTGAATTTTAAAAGAGGAAGTGTTGAGTCTTAGAGTCCGTTGATTCATCAAAGGGATTCACAGCAAATGTAGTGGAATCTGATTCAAAAGTTCAAAAATGAACAAGTTTCCAGTACGGAAAAGGCACATATTACACAATTCAATTGAATGTTGAACTTCAGCGTTATTGTTCCAGAGATTTCGCAACCAATCTCGTCTTCTAGTTTCGACATTAGTCGGTGGGATATTCCATCAAACCTAAAACTTGTTGATCTGATTTCAGTCTCTCAATTCCTATTGACATTTCGATTGGAGAAGAAATTAGTTTTGAGACAATTTCTATGAACAAAATCGTCTCGAGGAAAGAAATGTCCTTGTTAGTCGAAACGGTGTTCGGATGGATTCGGAGAACAAAATTTTACGGAAACATACTATCGTAATAAAGACGGCAGATATGTAGTTTCAATTCCACTTCAAAAAATTACCTATATCAATCTGGGAGAATCAGAAACCCAAGCTATTAAGCAATCGATTATTGTAATTCAAAAGGAAATTCGGTGCCAACTCAGACTTTACACGTCAATATAAAGAGGACATAAACGAATACTCTCGATTAGGCCACATGGATTGCTACAGAGGTTTCTTCCATGAAAGAGCCCAGCCATGTATTATATATCCCGCATCACGCAGTGATTAAGTTGTCACGTTCAACGACAAACAGGCAAATAGTATTCGACGTTTCCGCAAAAACATCATCAAATGTATCACTTAAGGAAGTCATGTTAGTGCAGCCGAATGTTCAATAAAGCTGGTTTGATTTAACGCTTCGATTTAGAAAACACCGATATTTTTCACTGGTATAAATGTATAGACAAGTGCTTATCAACCTTGCTTAGAAGTCTTTGCAGAGAGCCATTCGTTGAAACGCATTCCAACCAATGATAATCCGGCAGATATGATAACTAGAGGCATTTTAGTACCTCACGATTACAGGATTTTAATTTTTGGTGGAACGGACCACGAAATTTATATAAACAGAAAAATCCTCAACGAATTTTGATTGGAGTACCCAAAATGGCGATGATAATACTCCCGAACTAAAAAGGGAATACACGAATTTAATATCAATAGCCGTTTCTGCGATACAGCTCTTATATAAAACAACTGCGGATTACCTCATATTGTTTAAGATTTCGAAACAACACTAGGTCAAAGAGTATTCGATTTACTAGACTAATTGTCGCACAGTATGCGCTAGTTCCAGTAGTTCAGAAAAATCATTTCTATGACGAAATACCGACGCTATTTAAGGCACGGTAATTTCCTCGGAAATGTTCAATACTGTCTAACAGGTTTGCTTAGAGTAGGAGGACGATTAGCTAAGTCTGATCTTGATTATGACCAAAAACACTCAACTCTTTTTGCCATCAAACGACAATATTACAAAATGAATCTTTCGAATCTGCACAGATACTCGTGCCTCTCGTGAGACAAACATTTTGGCCACTCGCTGCGATAAAAATAGCTTGTATGTTTAAGAGCAAAGCCATGAACAAGTTCACAGTTAATGGGGTACCTGCCAAGATAACGTTTTAAGCCAGCACCAGCATTTCATACCAAAGGCATCGATTTCTGTGGTTTGTGGTGTCACCTAGTAATTCAAACTTTCGGGAACAAATAAAAATCAGAATCATTAGCTAAATTAATCAGTCAAAATTATCTAAAGTCAGAAATGCACTATAAGGATAGTGGAGTACAAATTAAAATTTAAATTTTGTAGTAGTTAGAAAAAACTGAGAAAGCCTGGAAAAAACGTTTTGTTTTAGAAAAAAATAATAACGAAAAAATCTGACAAGCAGCGGATTGTATGTGCGACTAAAGAATACGAAAATACAAATAGTAACTAAATGAATACATTTTTATAAACAAAATAAATAAAAATACAATATAAAGTTTAGTAAATAAAAATATAAAATTGGTATAAAAACAAAGCAAAAATAAATTGCATCCGTGTTATTAATAACGTGCTACCCCATATGATGCACCAAGCACAACCGCATGTTATGCACTAAAAAAGGTCCTCTAAGCTAGCGAATACGAATACGCCAACAAAGCTAGCGAATACGAACGCGCTAAAGTTTCATTTTCTATATAAATAATAAGTCGCAACCAAATTTGTCAGCTCACAAAGTTTATTTCTATGGTTTTGTATGCTTTGTGATGAAGGCTGTTCAAAGTGAACAGACGCTATCAGATTCGATATCAAAAACCAACCAAACATGATTCTTGGTGATGATGATTCTTCCGTTTTAACTATACTCGGCCACACGAGAAAAGTTACGGAAAGAAGAATATGTTATTTGAGGACGTTAAAAATATTACGATAATTCTTAAAATTGTTTACACGTGTTAAATTTGTAAAACCGAGAATGTTTAATTTGTTTTCAGAATCATGAAAAGCTTTATGTATCTATACAAGTCAAACAACAAGGAAAAAATACGCTTTCTTTAGTGTCCAAGCCTTATTAATAGTGTAAATGCGTTTCTGGTTCTTCAAATATAATTCCAGTTAAATTCTAGGAAACTTACGAGTTTTTCTTCGAGTAATACAATAAGTGGTTTGCCTTATCTTTGACAAATAATTTCCTTAAGAAATAAACAAACAAGAAAAAGAAAGGCAATACATAGACCAGCTAGATCGGTGGTTTTACACTTTTTACCGCATACCAATTAAATGATAAGGTATGGTTTTTTCTAAAATATAAAATTTTTCTTAATAATTAGTGGATTTGAAACGATTTTTAAAAAAATATTGTCAGGGCATAAATTTTGAATTAACAATAAGCAACGATTGGTTGCGTTTTATTATTTTGTGATTTTTCACAAACATGTTTCATAGCTTAGCAAGTTTAGTTTATTTGCCTTTGCTTAGTTACGTTTATTGGCATTTCGCTACTTTTGTTACAAAACTAAGCTATTTTATAAACGACTCAAATTTATCAAAAAATAAGAGAAAAGAAAAATTTCAAATCCAATATGCCACCGGAAGGTATTAATGGATTTAAAAAAGAAGTGTTGGCCTGTTGCCCAAAAACCACGTTTTCCAAGTTCAAGTTAAATTTGCATTTTTTATTTTTCGATCCACCTTAATATATAGTATGTACATACAGAGATAATATGCGTGTTCACATTGCTGGAACCAAGTGTTGAAACCCACAACTACTAAGACTGGGTCTGATCTGAGTTCACGAAACGCTCCAAAATATTATCAGTAATTTCATTATTAACAATAATTTTTGTCTATACTTACTCGAATAATTATTAGTTGATGCCTATGTTGCAGATAAGCAATTTATTGGTTTTCATCACTAAATAAATTTTGTACATTTAAATAATTTATTATCCTCGTCTCGAATCAGATTCGTGTATGTTTATACAAGCACGTATAAAAAGATTGAACATGCTCGTAAAATTTGTATATCGTTTTATAAATTGGTTCCATTTTCTTACCTAGAAATAAATAAATAAAAAAATATATTTATTATGACTTATTTATTTTTAAATTTATTTTTGAAAAATATAATATGTATATAACAAACACACTTTCAGTTAGTTACGAGTAACATACAAAAAAAATCATAAAAGGTCTACCATTATATCCTACATACACAAATTATACATAGAGTTATACAATTTTCATTTATTATTTAGATGCTCTGCTTTCATATGGATGGTGGTGAGGTTGATAAAATGAAAATCAAAATGAGAAAAATATTTATTAGTCCGTACCAACAATATTTTATCATTTGCATAAATTTGTATTTTATCTAAAATATTGTCAAATTATACGACAAATAATGAATACCAATAACGGCAGAATTTAAATGACTATAAAAAATGTCCGTGATATATCGTACGTAAATGATTCGGTTGTAGCTCTTGATAAATCGGAATTAGAAAATATCTTAAAATATGAAGTGACTTAAAGCACACCAGTGTACAAATTCGACATATAGGTACTTCAATTTACAATTAATTTTTTATTTTTTTTTTGATATTCAGGCGAGCACGTAACAGAACGCACATACTTCAACATTTAAGTTATTTTTGGTAAAGAAAATGTGACTTTACGAATATCGGAAAAATATAATAAAAAAAACTTCGCTGGCAAACGAGAATTAATGTAGGTCTTAACATTCATATGGCTTAACATTTACTTGAACGTCTTTATCGGTGGACTGCACTGAAGGCCAAATATATATGCTTCAGACATATGTCTTGGTTGTCATTGTTGTCTCAATCATCTGAAAATAGATTATGGGTGTTTTGATTTTCTGCATCTCCTAATGGTGGTTCGATTAGTTCGTTAGATTCTCTATATGTCATATATGTACTACTAAAAATCTCCCTATTCGTGAAATTATTGTATTTAAAGTGTAAGGCAACAAATATATGAGGCAGAGAAATATGGCAAAATATGTATACACAATTCGGACGCATAATACAAAATTCTGATTGTAGGGGAATATTTTTCAAATAAATGTCAAAAATTAGTACTAAAAAATATTTATTACAGGTTTCGAACACAGCCTAAGGGAAAAAATATAGAGCTGATATAGACGCTGATTGTATTTGTGCTCTAGCCAATTACATAGTAAATGTTTCTATTTTCTTCTATAGACGGAAACTTTCCGTTTATAATTTGACAGCTCACTACTACAACGTCAACAAAATTACATATTGCACGAAGGAATTAGCGGAGAATCTGATTCATGCATTCCACAAACTAGGAATAAGTGGTCTTACTAATAACACTTTTAATTCTTAAATTAATGGGAAAGCTTGCCCAACAAACATTTTCTGAAGCTTCACTCACAATACCATGAAATTGATGCACAGAGTACTACTAGCAGTAGTAAAACTAACAGTTCCACAAATAGTAGTAGTAAAACTAACAGTTCCAAAAATGGAGACACTCATTTTAAAAACTGCAGTACTGCGGCTGTTGGAATAGTTCCATCTCCGTTTACTTCTATAAGCTTGATTTACGAAAAATTAAATTTGTCACAGATAAAGTATCGATGTGGATACAATAGTTGCATAGAAACATGCAGTTTGACAAAAATGTACAATACACATAGAGTCGAAAATACCAATTTTTTAATAATCTGACCTATTGGTTGTTCTAAATTGTTGAAACTGATACAGTTTTTAATATCCTATATCAATTTATTTTGTTAGTTTCATAGAGGTGTAACACGTGTATCTCATGTACGTGAAGTTATCCCAGGATTTCATCCCAGAAAATAAAAAAGTTGAATCAACCCTCGTAAAATTGTATTTGAAGCATTATTTTGTGAAGTTAGCCCATCCCAGAATTTAATAATCAAAATTTAATTAAAAATACAACGGGAGAGTTCACGCTCAACTCGCAAACGAATTATGTGAAAACCTTCAACTATTGGATCATTTCAAGTCTCTTCGATGGGCCTGAGAACTGTTCGCTCAGTATTTAAATTACGGTACAATTTTGGTTTAAAAAGTCAATAAGTTATTCTATTTTGGATTTGGAAGACAAAACTTACCGACATTAATTGTTTAATTGAGAATTGAAATTTATAACCGACTACATTTCAGTATAGCGTTGTCTTGGTTAGCTTGCGCAAAGTACAGTTCTGTTAAGTTAATCATCTAAACCTAACCTGAATGCTTTAAAATTTATCATTACCCATACACGGCAATTGTAGAAGATTCCATATTTAGACTTTTGTGAATGGTGTTTTCAACAGTAAGTTGTAATTTTAATAGCCGACAACACAGGGGTTTATCATACTTGCATAGCCCTATTACATTCTACTAGTCAATCCCATTTGATAACAACTAAATTAGCTAATAAATTAGGATGTCTAGTAGAAAAAACTAATATTGTAGTATCACGTTTTGATAATAAACAGACCAATTCAATGCTTAAGACAATCACTTCTATTAAATCTCGAATAAATAGTTACAAGGAGATTGTGGATTGCTTGATAGTACACTGCCATCTCATAATATCAACATTTCTAAGTGGGCAAATATACCTGCAAATAAAGAACTAGCAGATCCAAATTTGAATAAAACAAATGAAGTTGAGGTCATGGTACATACCTTACAATTTTAAAACCAGCTAAATTTCTCATTAAAGAGAATTTGCCTTTCTTATTAGATACCGAATTTGATTGGATTCTGGGTATCGCTAGCTAATGACAATGCAACTATAGAAAGAGATAAAGATAAAGACGTAAATAATCAGATAGAACGATTCTGGGAATTGGCAAATTACCGAATCAGGAAATTTCTCTCAAAAGAAGCGCAAGCGCATGAAAATAATTTTACTGAAACCTATCAACGAGATAAGTCTGGCCTATACGTAGTAGATTTGCCATTTAAAAATAACTATAAAAACTTAGGTGAATCGAAAACTCAAGCTGTGAAACGGTTTCAATATTTGGAAAATCGATTAAATAGCAACCCCGAATTAAAAAGTCAGTATTGTACAGTGAATTTATTACTGAATATGAATCATTAGGCTATATGAAACAAGTTGATGAGTCTAACGATAAACCTAATCAAATAAATTATTATCTACCCCACCACGCGGTGATAAAACCGTCAAGTTCCACAACAAAGGTTCGTGTGGTATTTGATGCCTCGGATAAGTCTGATTCTCAACTTTCGTTAAACGATGTTCTTATGGCACCAATCATTGGTGCCATGGTCCAATATAATTTATTTTCAATAATTTTGCGTTTTAGAAACTATCGTTATATATTTACCACTGATATAACCAAAATGTATCGACAAGTTAATATAAACCCAAACCACACCAAGTTTCAACGTAGTATTTGGCGGTCAAATGTTAATCAAAAAATAGAAACATACGAATTGAGTACGGTCACTTACGGAAGGCAATTGGCATTAGATGAAGCACATAACCATAAGAAAGCGTTTAATGTTGTCCTGCACGAATTTTATGTAGATGACCTATTGTCGGGTTCAGATGATTTGGAAGAAGCAAAATTTATACAAAGGGAAATAATTTCATTATTGACAAAGGGTGGATTTCACCTTCATAAATGGTGTTCAAATAATCAAGCCTTAATAAATCATATTCCTGATAAAGACAGAGAAATACTAACAAATTAAATTATTCCTAATGAAACCATTAAAGCTCTTGGTATGCTGTGGCAACCAAGAGAAGATAATTTTATTTTCATTGTTCAACCAATAATTGAAACTGATCAAATTACAAAACGTTTAGTCTTATCAAACATTGCGAAATTATTCGATCCGTTGAGACTCTTCTTATCGCCAGTTATTATAACTGCCAAATTATTAGTTCAAAGTTTATGGAAAAGCCACATAGAATGGGATGAAGGTCTACTAGAATTCGAAAAATCAATTTGGATATTGTTCAGAAAAAATTTACCCTCAATTAACGAAATAAGCCTCAATCGACATGTGATGCCAATAGAAGCTTAATCTGTTGAATTGCATGGTTTTTGCGATGCTTCTTTAAAGGCATTGGGTGCCTGCATTTATTTAAGATGCATTAATGAGGATGGATATTGTTCCAGTATGTTATTATATAGCAGTCACGCTTAGCTCCCCTCAAGACGTTTCAATTGCTCGCTTGAAATTGTGTGCTGCTTTACTCCTGCCGAACTTGATAACAAAGGTTACCAAATCCATGCAAATTAATTTTAAAAATATCTTCCTTTGGACTGACTCAGAAATTGTCCTCGCATGGATCAAAACTCAACCATTTAAACTAAAAACATTTGTTGCCAATAGGGTTAACGAAATACAGGAGAGCACGTATAAATTTACCTAGTTACATATTTCCCGCGGTATTATGCCAAATGAATTGAGTGAACAAACAATATGGAGGAAAGGCCCATCATTTTTATATACAAATACGGAGAGGCCTGAGCAAGTATTAACATATGACAACATTTTAGAATCAAGGGATAACACAGTAACCTTGACTAATATGTCTAATACAGAATTTCATTTAATAGACAAATATAGCTCTTTCACCAAATTATAACGTGTGATTGCACTTTGCTTACGATTTATACACAACAGCTAGGTTAGAACCGCTCGTAAAACCGGCCCATTATCTATCGAAGAAATTATGTTGGGACTTTCCACTATCATAAAGTATATTCAAAGGCTTGAATTTCAAAATGAGATAAGTAGCCTTCAGAAAAGCAAGGAACTTCCAAATTCAAGTAAATTAAAGAGTCTCAACCCTTTTCTGGATGAAAACTCCATAATTCGCGTAGGAGGCAGGTCAGGTAATTCTGACTACGAGTATGATGTCAAACATCAAATATTGTTACCGTATAAGAACAAGTTTACTGAGTTATGATTCAGACACGAACATATTAAAAATTTCCATGCAGGACCACAACTTTTGGTGTCTGTAAAGATATTGGCCAATTCAATCTAAACGTCTAGCTAAACAAATTGTTCACAATTGCATAATATGCTTTAGAGGAAAATTAGTCATATCACAACAGATAATAGGTGATTTACCTAAAGAAAGAACTACACCTAGCAGACCATTTTCTACATCAAGTGTAGATTTTTGTGGACCATTCTTAGTTAAAAATAAATTTCAAAGAAATATTTCTTCATACAAAGTATATGCATGTTTCTTTGTATGCTTTGTAGCAAAGGCTGTTCACATTAAACTAGTAAGAGACCAAACTTCCGAAGCATTTATTGCTTGCTTAAAGAGATTTATCTCCCGAAGAGGTAAAATAAATATGTTATGGTCAGATAACGCAAAGAATTTTATAGGCGCGAATCGTAAATTAAAACATTATATCAACTTTTACAAAATCAAGAACATTTCGAAAAAATTAATAAATATCTTACGTTAGAGAATAGCATTTAAATTCATTCCACCTCGTTCCCCAAATTTTGGAGGATTATGGGAGTTATCCATAAAATCATTGAAAACCCAATTAAAGCGTGTTATTTCAAATATTGCTCTTTCATATGAGGAATTAAATACTTTAGTCATTCAGATAGAAAGAATCATGAATTTCAGACCTTTGTCTCCACTTTCAGATGATTCTAACGATCCACTACCGCTTACCCTAGGACATTTTCTCACTGTTGGTCCAATAAATTCCATTGTCGAACCTGATATTCATCAAATCAAAATGATCCAAGTGGCAAAGGATTACACAAATGACTCATTCTTTTTGGAAACGGTTCTCTGTGGAATACAAACACACCCTTCAACAACGAGAGAAATGGAAACTAAATAAATATAATTTAAAAACTGGCGACTTAGTACTAGTATGATAACATCACTTGAAGTCATTGGTTACTGGGTATTATCGTGGCAGTCAAAATTGTGTAAACTACCAATAAATACTAATGAAATTTGATACTTTAACATGAGCGATTTAGTTTTTTTGTTACAGTCCACAGATTGAACATAAATGTCAATTTTAAACTTATTTTGTTCAAAGTATAACCTTTCAAAAGGGGCCGGAATGTTGAGCCATATATTTGTGTTAAAATGATTTTGCTACTCTGTATTGCTTTCTGGCAACACACTGAGTTTTATTCATTCTAGGATTGTACACAGTGGCGCTGTGATATAGTGAAAGAAATATATGTGGACTTTCGGCATATTCCTTTTTAGAGTTAGTTGTTGTATAAAAAAGGAGATAGAGAATAGACGCATTGTGAGGAAATGTGCGTCCATAAAAGTAATTAAAAAAAAGAAATTTATAATTATTAATGTAATTTCTAAATAAAATTAATTGAATTAAATTAATGTTACGTAAATGTAAAATTAAATAAAATAAAATTGAAGTATTTAATCAGAAAATGTGATAACAAATTAAATGGGTTTCTTTCATTTTCCGCAATATAATTTTCCGTGTAAAATAGCCGCATGAGCACTAAAGTACAAAAAAAATTACAAACTTATCGTTGATCATAAAATCACAGCAGAAACATCGAAGTACGAAAGCAACTTATTATAAATCCATCAACATTAATTACAAATTTATCAGAGACTATTTAGTAAAGGTTGGAGATACAGAGGAAGATTTCCGCCATTTCGGCAAATTAGTTGTCATAATTTATCAGGTCGAACTTTTAAACAAAAAAGTACCAAGATACGATTCCGATACCATTGTATTTGCATTTTTAATTTATGTCCATTCTGCAGCGGCATATAACATTTTAAACAAAATTTTAATATTGCCCCACAAGAGTTACTTCAAGTTCAAACATATTTCATCTCGTCTTCATATTTCACCCGATCACAGTACATCGAACAACGACGAAAACTATTTGACCCTTATTGCAAAGAGCGTTACTGACAACAATAAGTATGTCGTTCTTTTAACAGACGAAATTTATATTGAGAGTAGCTTACAATATAAAAGTAATAACATTGTGGGTCAAGCTGTAAACAAACCTATAGAATGTGCCAGAACTGTAATGGCATTCATGATAAAATCGATTTTTGGCAATTTTAAGCAAATTGTTCGGTTGTTTCCAGTGCTGCGACCTACTGGTGAAACATTATACGACTTGGTCAAATCTGTCATTCAATTTGTGCAAAGTCTTAATTTTAAAGTAGTAGTAATAATTACAGATAATAACAGGATTAATCAGAACATGTTCTCAAGATTCTGCTCAGAAAATAATTTTTTCGTTAATCCAGATTTTCCCATATGAAATTTTTTTACCAATATAATAGAGTTCATTTATTCAAAAATATAAGAAATAATTGGCTGAATTTGTTAAATGTTAATAAAACATTCTATTTTCCTGATTTTGAAGATTATTATATAAAAAAGGATCGTTTTCGAATTTTGACTCCCTATACAAGTAAAACGATAATCCTATTAACAAAGTCGTACAAATTAAATCATAAAACAATTCATCCTAATAGTCTAGAACGACAAAATGTTATCTTAGTAACTTATTCCACGAATCTACGATTGCGGCTTTATATCAATATGACGAAATCAAAGAAACAGCTGAATTCTGTATTATCATAAGAAAATGGTGGAATAGTGAATACGAAAGGAAAATTGAAGGGTAATTTCCAAAGATTGGAATCAGCTATGCCAATTAAATCGATAACCGATGAAAATTTTTTGTTTTTAGAAATTTTTTTAGCTTGGCTGAATGTTTGGAGCTCCAGTACTAATAATAGTGGTATCTTAATAACAAGTACTTCAAATTTACTCAAGATTACTACTCGAACTATTATAGATGTAATTAAAGTAGATTAAGTAAGTAGATATTATTATTTGATGTATTGAGTAGATTATTTTTTAATCGGAAAATTACAATCCGACGATTTGAAAGGTAGCTTGAGGCTCTATCGTTCATTAGCTGACTGCAGCTATGGAGTATCTTACACAGAAGTCGTGGAATGTGAGAAGAAAATAAGATTACATGATATGTCCGCACACAACAAAAAGTATTACAAGGAATTATTGCAGTCAAATAATGAAAACATATTATACGAAGAAATGGATTTAACCGATTTTGAGAAGATCCTAGAAAACGATTCTAACCTGCAAAAAGTAGAAATGGACAATGGCGCACAACTGAATGTAACAGGCTACGCAGCTCACAGCACATCAAAAACACAAAACTGTATGTCTTGTCAACATCTATTTTTGAACGATAATGGGAGCCCTAACCAATTCACAATACATCGACTATCTACAACGTGGAGGGCTATCTGTTGCGCCAGATGAAACCAACTATATACTTTTCTATATGACGACTACATATATTTGAAGAAATTTTACGCAACTCAGAGTTAAAAGCTACATTTTTGGAATGTAAAGGATCGATAGCCTAATGAAAGACAATGCAACAGATATTGATTTATAGTATGAATGCGAGTGTGGATCAACTAGTTTTAATATTTATTTTACCATTATTAAACGTTTTGCTAATATACTTCTGAATAAATGCAAGGAAAATGAATGATCAGCACCATGCATTAAACGATATTACAAATCGAAAAATTTTGACTTATAAATGAATTATTTATAATATAAACTAACCCGGGTTTTACATCGAATAAACTTTTTATTCGATAAACACTTTTTTTATCAGAACATCGTTGAGCATACAGTATACCACACAGTTATAGTAATTTTTGAATCTAGTGTCTAAATAAAATCGCATAAAATTAACAGGGATTAAAATCAATGAGATTTGGTGATTTACCGTTGAGATTAAACACTCAACGTGAGTTCGACAAAGAATTAACATACAACAACAAACTTTATTAAACAAACGGCCAAGGCGACAAAAAAGGATTTCGGGATTCGATTAAGCTATAGTTAAGCGTAATAACGTTTTAAAGAATTTCACGTTTGACGAAAGTGCTCCTTTTTAAATGTGTATTAATTAAGAGAAACATGAAAAGTTTATCAAATTTATTTATTTGGTGTGGAACTCGCCTAACTTTGTATGAATTTACTGCCGCATATCTTTTATTTCTTTTTTCATGTACCTGCTTGTCTACAATGATCAGGTTAACACACCAAGTGAAATGATATGGACACTGGACAATCCTGGAAAGGTCTCAACGACCCAATGGCTGATGTTCCTAGTTTTTTAATATCAAAATATTAAATGTATGTTATTGAATTGTTACATTTTATTATTTATGTTTTGAGTTGTTAGATGTACATATGTTATGTACATATATTATTATTTATATCGTTATATTTTTTTAAGGTTTTTATGCCTAATGGCAGCTTAAAAAGTTTGTTCTTAGCAAAAACCTTTCATAAGCTTGCAAAAGACTTTTACATTTTATGATACGTTTAGAAATTTTCTAAATACAAACTTTTCTGAATATACATATGAGTATTTTTTTTTTGTCTATACAGAATCCATACAGTCATTGCTCAACTGAAACCTTTGGGATATTTTTGAAAACGATACAAATTATAAAAAAGCAACAACAATGAAATTATTGGAAACACAAAAAATAGCAAAATATGTATGTAAATCCAAAGTAAATAACAAATAGATCATAGATAAACACAAATGATAATGTAGTAAACTTCATGTACCAATATTAAGACTGTTTCCCAAATCCAGTTCTAATAAATTATAATAAGAAATGAATTTATGCATGAAATTACATAACAAGTCTGATGATAATAAAATACGAAGAAATGCAAAGTGTCATAAATAAAATATGTATGTATATAACGTCTGGAAATAATAAAAAATGTGGTATATCAATAACCCAAAAATTAAGTAAACACAATGTAATAAATATAATGTAACATAAAATGACCTGAAATAAATAAATTATGAGAAATGCAATAAAACTGAAAGGGCATAAAAAACAAGACGACCTAAATTGTATGATAAGTAAAATAATTAATTTGTACAATATGGGAAAGTAATTTAGTTTTAGAAAAATGCAATTGAACAGAATCGATAAATCATCAGTACATCGATCAACACGCAGATATTCATTATTATTAAGGTTTCTGAATCGGATATATCCGTAACCGGTATCCGCGGATATTTGTGACCTAAACAGTATCCGATAACCGCGAATATTTTTCGAAGGTATCCGAAAATAATTTTTTTTTTAATAATTTCAATATTTTATTTAATTTTAATAAACAAAAATATAAAAATAAATCTCATCGTCATGAGTTTTATTTATAAAGATGAGCGTTTTTTTTTTGACAATTTGGTCCTTCCAATAATTTGTTAAAGTATTAACACAATATACATTACTACATGCGCATTTTATTGTAACGCATCAATTCATAAGCAATACCGCATAAACGCACATTATCTATTCACTTTTTATGTATCGTAATTTAATTTTGCTTTCTCTTTGGCTGATGTTCATCATCATTGTGTTTGCATCCTTACACTTTATTTACTAAACATGTAGAAATCATGTTATCTATGAAGAAATGACATTTCAATTTCAAGTTTGGTTTTAAGTCGTATAAAAATTAGTTATTTAGGAAAACCATCGTCAATAATAATTATAAAACAGTTTATTCAAATATAATTTAAACTTACTTCGTTGAATATTGAATACTATTAATGGAATTTTTCGTATGTTGAAATAACTCGTTTCTTTAAAACTTGGAGACAACAAATTTGGGGTAAATTAGATTTTTTTATAGTTTTCAAATGATCATATTTTAAAATTGTTTTTCACCCCAAGGAAATGTCGTTAAAGAGACCATTGGCTTCCGTTTGGGAATATTTTGAAAAAATATCAAAGGAACAAAAAGCATAATGTTTGAAATGCCCCACTAAAATATCCAATGTCAATGGATCAACAGGAGCAATGATAAATCATCTTAAACTAATCCATAAAATTTTACCAAATGAAACCTCAGAAAACGAAGAACAAACCATAAGTAAAGTTAGTAAAGGAATCAAAAATTTTTTAGTGCGAGACAGCTTGGAAGATATAGTTTCAAAAATGGCAGCAGTTGATAATATTTCCATACGTGCAATTACAAATTCAATATTTATCCGTGAAGCAATTGCTAATCGGGGATTTGTTTTACCAAAGTGTGAAACAAGTGTAATGAAATTGATTCATGTTAATTTTGAAATAAAAAAACAAAAAATGATAGAAATTATTAAAGAAAATAAACATCTTGGCTACAAATTTAGCATCACCAGCGATGAATGGGCAAACTTGAGAAGACGCAGATATCTCAATATTAATCTTCATGGGGAAAAAGATAAAATCTTAAATCAGCGCAGATCAAATGGTACAAAAAGTTGACAACCATTTGAAAGACTTTAAAATTGATTTTGTACATGACATTGTGTGTACTACTCATGATGGGGCACCGATGATGTTGAAGGATGGAAGAAATTGCCCCGTTGAAATGGTCATATGCTTGAACCACAGCATACATTTAGGAGTCTGCGATTTTTTATATCGAAAAACTGAATCTACTCAAATTATTTGTACTAACTAGAAAAAGCGGATGAAGGCTTTAACACTAGCACGGATGACGACAATTTAGACAATTATTCAGATTATTCTGAACCTAACGCGGAAAATGCTGAACCAGAAAACTTCAACATTTTCGAACAAATTAAGCTGGTGAGAAAAATCGTATGTTATTTTAGATATTCTCCAGTAAGGAATACAAGTTTACAAGACTATGTTAAAAAAGAATTCGACCATGAATTTGAACTACTCCTGGATATTAAAGTTCGCTGGAACTCGGTAGCGCCAATGTTAGAAAGGTTCTTAAAGTTAAATAAGGCCATTACTCAAGCTCTGAAGCATTTAAACGCTTACTATATGATGGAAAAAATTGATTTACAGTTAATCAAATATCTCGACCAATCTCTACATCCAATAAAACTGGAAGTTGAAGCGCTGAGCCGAAAAGACGCCAATCTTTTTGCTGCTGAAGGTGTTTTATCTTTTTTAAGAAATAAAATGAAAGCAATTAATTCCAAAATAAGTCGTGATTTGCTTAAATCAGTTGAAACGAGAATTACTTTACGAAAAAATGACGATATTTCAGCGTTAATAAAATGTCTTGTTGATCCAAGTGTGAATCCGACAAAATTAGTTCTGAGTTTTGCTACAACTCTCTTGAATCAATTATACTGCATATTCATCATAAATCGAGCAACATTGTAAGTATAATTAACAAAAGTAACACTGAGGAACCGAGGTCTTTGTGACAACTGGTTTACTTCTGCATGGCAAAGTAGAGGGGCGGAAAGAAATGAGGCAGTACTTAGTACCCGCTTAAATACATAGTTCGCTAGCCACATCTAACAAAGATCGTAAATAGGTAACTAAACAATAATTCTCTAAAAATATCATATACCACTATCCACTCATCTACCTAACAAAGAGTGACGATAGTGAGCTATTGAACAACATTATTCAAATACAAACATTTCGTATGAACCATTGAATTCATACAAATCAAATTTACTATTTCAACAATATTACTCTTATAAGAGTTAGAAACTCCAATCAGCAGCAAAGTTTCATAAAAACGCTGACATTTAATTAAACATATAATTTGCAAACACACACATTTATAGTGGTAACCAGGTATTAATATACACATACCCTAAAACAAGAAAGGTACAACTTGATTCAATCCTCAATATACAACCAATCAAATTCACAATAAAGTTCAATAGTAACCGAACAAACAGCGCAGTGGTTAAAGCTACGGCGGTTGGATCGAGAGGTACCCGGTTCGAATCTCTATAGGGGCAGGATGCAAAAGGGATTTTTTCATCATCTGATTACGATCGATGATGACGATGAACACATCTATGACCCCCTGTTGAGAGTGCGGAATCCATGGGCCGACCCATCTTTCATGTCAGTACTATAGGCTGGCATGAAACAATGCAATGTGCAGGTGGTTTAAACAAAAGCGGGTCTATAGATGTACGTCCTCGAGTTGGCTGGCAACGGCGTAAAGTTGGACGTTAAAAGGGAACGGCGAAAGAGTTGGGAGTGCCTTGAGTCCCAGAAAAAATTGCAAAGATAGAAACAAAAAACAAAACAAAAAAAGTTCATAGTAAATATATGTATTGGTAAAATTTGCAATAAATATTTCCGTAAATACTCATTTCATATGAACGTATAATATACATGTATATCCCAAAAGATATAATCAACAATAAATAACGCAGTAGATATTCCCAAAGCGTTCCTAGATATCTTTCACCCGTGAAATACAATTATATAATGTACAAAAAGTGCGGTTATGAACGTACGATTATTTTGCAATATATTATGTGAAAAATTATAATTGAAATTATATTTTTGTTTTTTTAGATAATGAATCGTGAATTAGATTTAAAATTAATCAACCTTAGATTTTTTGTTTAATTGGTCTGTCCAAATTTTTTAAGAATACGGATTTTATAATTCAGAATGAAAAGCCTAAACTAAACCACGTAAACCTTAGCAAATCATTTGAATTGTAAAACTTTATAGCTTATAAACTTTTATTTGCATAATGCTCAACTTATTGAGTTACCCATATATTATTATGCATGATATGTATCGTATATTATCAGATCCTGCTAGGGTATAGAGTCATAATCATAAACGCCATAATTTTTAATAACTTTTCTAGTGGTACCACTTTTCACTTTCCGTAGGAACCCTTAGTGAAAATGATGTCTTTCAGTTTCAAGTTCTTCATTCAAAAAAGCATGAATATTATAAAACGTTTATATAAAAGTTTTCTACATATCTTTGGCACAAGAAGACTTTTTTTAGTTTAATAACTTTAAAATACAAAAGATAACGTTAGGATTGTAAATTCTTATACACATAATAGTAAGTAGCAGCAAAAGTATTTATCTAAAGTTACCTTTAATAATACAAAAACAAATTATTTTATCATAAAATTTCCATACGTTTTGTAACATATTAATTTGTTTTGGGTTTCTACAATTTTCGAACTTGATATTTTCTCTCATCTGTGTAATGTTTATTGCTTTAGTGACTACACGATTTTTAGTAAGCTTTTATTTCAACTTACCCAGAATGCTGTTGTTATGAAATTTCTATAAATTTTGCTATAAATAATCAATTACTGCAAGATGCAAGAATTTTCTTAAACGATGTCCATATATGTTAAAATTCAAATAATTATGAAAATATCTCAGAGATTGTAACTAAGAATTTGTACTCCTTTATAAAAGCTTGGTTTTTTACATTATGGCTTTGTAAAATCAAGGTGGCTTTGATAATATTCAACCGGTATAATCATACTGCAGCATTATTCTAAGGATATGAAACAAAAGCAAAATATTAAAATATAATCTTCTTATTAATATTTTTCCATTTTTTTTATCCACAATTGTTTTATCAAAACAATCTCATGGAAAATTTCAAGAAGCTCAAATTCTTCCTTTCCAATTCGTTTACTATTCAAAAATATAATCCAACCAAAAAAATTGCAAAAAATTTTCGGTGAGGTAAAAAAGAAAAAAAATTATTATAAAGTCCATCTTCTATGTTCATCAATGTCAAAATGAGGCTATTAATACCCAAAGTTATATTTTTGTTATTTCAAGAAATTAACGATTTTAAAATTAATTGAATTGCGAACGAGATGAAGAGGAAAGCACTGATGAAAATTGTGTGGTTTGCATTGTGTTTTTATGTTTATGTATACTCGTACAATACACAATTACAATTAATTAATTATCATTCATTAACTATTTTAATAAAAAAAATATTTTCGAATGAGCTCATTTAAAAAAAAAAAAAGTTTTTTCTGAAACTACGACCACCACCATTAAGAAGAGTTTTTATTGTTGTGAAAATAATCAATTTATTTTTTGCCATTTAGTATTACAATCTTAAGTTTAGTATATACCAAAAAAAAAGAAAGAATTTAAAATTCTCTTGAAAGTAGTGTTCTAATTCTTAAATTTTTTATATTGAAAAAAAAATAGTTTTGTAGAAAATAATTAACATTTCTGGGAGATGGACAAAATGGATAATAAAAGGAAAATATTTAATTAAAATAAAAATATTTGGAATTTTAAATTACAATATTACTGTTTTTAATATGTATGAGAATTAATAATTTATTATTTGGTATTTTTTGGTACCATTTTAGTTTTGTGGTGACCTAATTTTGAATTGGTTACATACATAGTATAATGCAGTTGTTGACTTATGTTGAATGGTATTTATTGCAATAAATTAAATGTAAATTGTGTTTCAATAGCTAATGTCAGTACCTTTAGGCTTTAGCTTAGCTATACAAAAAAAAAAACAATCTAAAAATTAGCTAAAAAGTTTAAAAGCATAGCGACTTCACTATGAATATGAATACAACTTTTTAGTTTTTGTTGAATATTACAGGATTTGAAAAATTAGCGTATTAATTACGTTTACAATAAAGTTTATTTAAATAAATAAAGTTAAGTAATCATGCAAATTTTCGACCGCGAGATTTTGATTTATCCGTTTTGGGGTGCAGTGAGTCAGAAAAATTTGATTTATCTGTCTGTCTGTAGGTTTATATGTATCCTATCTATAGCAGAGATGGATCAACTAATCTAACGGAAGCTTCATGTTTAAGGTTTCCTTCATAACTTGGGAAGTGGAAGTTTCCGTTGATCAGCAAATTCATTTTGCAAATATCTCAAAAATATAAGGATTATAGAAAAACTATTAAGGGGTTAGGCCAGGGTAAAGTTGGAAAATTAATTTATAGTTTTTTTCGAATTTCTCCTTGTGAGTTTTAAGGAATACAAAAAAATTTTTTGAATCAATTATACGGCCATCTCTGAAATGAAAACAGTGCCGATTCATCAAAATAGCATTCTTTTAAAAAAGCCTTTTTGCGGTTAACAGCAAAATAGCAGTATGCATCATCTTTAAGCAAATAAAAAAAAAAGGTTCTTAAGTTAGTTACGTTTTGACGTAGGGCATTCAAAAAAATTGAGAAAGAAACAAAATAGCGGTTATTTAAAAAAAGTTGTTTAAGGAAATTGAAAACTTCTTTTCAAATAACCGCCATTTTGTTTCTTTTTTAAATTTTTTCAATTCCGTACGTCAACTAATTTTAAGACTTTTTTTTTGCTCGCAGCTGATGCATGTGGTGTTATTTTGCTGTCAACTGCGAAAAGGCATTTTTAAAAGAACGCAATTTTAGAATCGGCATTGTCTTAAGACATACCTCACTTAATTAATGTAAAAAACTTCAAATAAATTGGTCGAGCTATTTTTTATAGAAAAAAACTGTATAACTTTTCCAACTTTACCCTGATCTAACCCCTTAAGAACGATATCTTAAAAAAATATAAAAAATAGCAAGAAATATGCTTAATAAGTTTCTCAAAATTCTCCGCTCGTAAAAGAAAGTCGTTGTTGGTCGTACCTCAATTTTTGATATTATCTTAACTCTTCGATAAAATTTAGTTCAAAAATTCTTAACCATTAATATTTGGAAAATTTGCTGAGTTTGTTACTTTAAAAATTCTTAGACTAAACATACTTAACGAAACAAAAACAAAAATTTTAATTTATAAGATTAATAGAATCCTGAAAGCTTTACAATATTTTGTATTTTCTTGTAACTTTCATTTGACGTAATTATAAGATTAACATAAAAACCTATATAAATATGTACGTTAGACATTCACTTATTAGATTAGATATTTTTATATTTTTCAACTTTCTGCAAATCATTTCGAAATTTTTGTAAATAAAAATCACAGCCTAATTATTTAACTACTTACTTACTTTTGGCAACTTCACAAATAAAGGTACAAATTCAAAACGTAAAATATTTGGGGAAGCAAATTTGAATAACAAAGGAAGAGAATCCCAAGAAATATGCTGTATAATAGAGCGAGAATAGTGGTTTAAAAAATTTTAATGAAATAATCGTACCGCTTTGTTTAAGAATGCTGAAATTTTAAAATTATTACACGCAATTGGACAAAACCTAATTAATAAATCGATAAATATGATTAATTAAAATATAAATTGACATTAAAAATATGTATTGAAAATGCAGATAAACCATATATCGCATGTAGTTTTTTAAATGTGTCTTCACTAAATGTATATTTTGCATTTCGGACGCACCCATGGTTTCGAACCCGCAAAATGTTTTGTTCGGGTTCGAGTTCAGGTTCGGGTTAAAACCAAAAAAAAAAAAAAAGAATTCACTAGTTTATAGAAAAAAAAATTAGAATCTATCCGACTCCTCAAACAACACTTTTCCCAAAAAACGTTCATTATACTTCACCAAATACACCGTTTAAATTTTACAAAGAGTTTCCATTATTTTGAGGAGGCTTCTTAAAATATGTGACGAGTTTTCTTAAATTTAGAGAGCCTTCCTTAATATCACAATTGCGATCATGACAATATTAATCTTCTACTACCAAGCCGCCAAATCACAGACTTACAAGTAATGTGAAATTATTAAGAACTAAGGCGTGTTAAATAGCAATTAAAATCACATTCGAGAGCATCCACAATGTTCAAAATTTCTGTTCTGAAAGTTTGTGCCGTTTGTTCAGATCACAACATTGAACAACGTGATAATTGGCTGGTGTATAATTACTCAGTACTTTAGTCTGGATAGATCGTCACGATTGACCTCGAGCAATACAAATAAATATAATACAAACAATATAAAATCAGAAATAATGTCAATTATCATTTGTGACCGATATGTATGAATATCCCACCTCCTTGTCAGTCACATAGCATTTAATTATCTATTTCTCCTACCGCCTCCTCCTGAAGCTCCTCTACCCTAATAGTGTAATATTATTTTAATTTGTTTACGATTTATGCATGAACCTTAATAACGAGAGAATTTATTACACAGAAACAAAACAAATTTTCAAATAAGGTATATCGATCAACATGTCGTTGAAATTTCAATTAATAAAATCTCATAAAACGTCACAGAAACAATTTATATTTTAAAGCCTACTAGATAAATTTTATTTTTAAATGATGACGATATTATTTGCCACTAGCAAATATTTTATGTAAATTTAAAAGTTTAAATTCCATATTTCAAAGTAACCTATCCATTTTGTCTTAAAAACACCTTTAAGGTCGCTGCACGAGTATGGATATAAATCCGTACAATCTTAATCCGGTCATTCATCCAATGAAATTACTCAAATATTGTCATGTGACCGAAAAAAATATTCCCCTATTTCTCCTCTCGAGTTAAAATTATTTCAACATTAAGCAAAATATCCACAGAAAACCAACATAACCATACCAAAAAATATATATGACGAGCTATTTTTCCCCAATTTTTTTTTCTGTTGCTTATTTCTGACTTTTCGATTTTTAAAAAAAATTGTTATTTTGTTATTATTGAAGTTATCATAGTATTATTGAAACTAAAAGCAAAGAGAAGTTGATAAGTAAAATAGACGAATTTAAAGGAATTTATTTAGCAAAAGATAAATAAGTTACTAACTTCGTTCGGATTCAGATTGTACGGATTTATATCCATACTCGTGCAGCGACCTTTAGGGAATAAAATAGTTGAAAAAAATGGTTTTACTGTTTTTTTGTGTTAAAATTATCCCCACACAATGTTTCAAATACCTTCAAATTTACCTTTGTACAAAATCCATCACTGTTCCGGAAGGACGCACACTAAATTTTGGTTGGAGTCGTAGTAACCTAATTCTTTGAGAAATGTGAAAATGGGGTGCCCCTGATCGTCTACACTATCGAATTTCAAAAGAAGCTTTGCTGGCAGCTGAAATAGGATGAACGAAACTGAAATCATGTGTTGAGCTCAATAGAAATGATGCCAATACACGGAATTTCCTCTATGTTGACAACCTCTTTCACTAAGTGTACGTGAGAGGAAATTGGTAGAAATGACAACGATATGGAAATAAAATTATCGCACGCATATATACAGTGAGTCCAAGAGATAATGAGCGGTTTTATTTTCAGCTACTTCTGCTACATGTTTTACAGTTCACAAGTTTTAAATCGATTAGAACTAAAAATTGAGCTATTTATAATACGTTTAAAGAAGCAGCAGCTGACGTGGACTCTTGTAGTCAGATGACCATTGGAGACGTTGTCTTACTTATGCTGAGACAGTTGCTTTCATCTGTTACTTTTGTCAGACTTGATGGCTCCATTTAAATTGAGGAACAGATCCAAAGACGATATGTGTCTTGATCAGATAGACTTGTGTCTTGCCGAAACGATGAAGCTACAGTCATAAACACAGCTCTATGTGACATCAACGCTACTTTAAGAAAATTAAGAAAGTTACGAAATATTCAAGTTATAACAAAAATATAAAATTAAACAAAAAATGAGAATTAAAGAGAAAATGTATTTCCAGATGTTCAAAAAGCCACTACTTAACTTCTTTTAAAAACGATTTAGAATCAATCTGCTGCCTAATACATTGAGTCTCATCGTCCAGTATCCACTGCTTCAATAAAATAACCGTAAAACTTTATATACAAAATTCAAGGGTAAAACTCTCATACTCAAAAATAATGGCCGAAACCCGGAAGTGTCACGAATTGACTTAAAAAAAATAAAACGAACCGCATCGCATGCTTTTGCGCGGTAATGAAAATCTTCAATGTTGACATGTAGCAACCCCAACACGCCAGTGCATATTCTAACCTATTTGTACAGTTTAAGTGAAACCAAAATTTAGAAATTACAAATTTAAAAAAAACGTTATTTGTCTGCCATTTTTATGCCTTAGGCTGTATCAGCCTAAACGTTGTTTATACCCATTGCACATTCATTAATTTATATTCTGTGGTAAAGATTTACCAGGTAATAACTCGAGTTATACCCTTTTACGAATTATTTCAATTTCGAAATCTTCGTATTCGATATCAAATCATAACAATTGGAGTATTTCGGCAAATATAAGCAACCGTAATAAGCGTTTACAAAAACCAGAATTCCAAAAAAACTCATACGATTTGGAGTAACTCTTAATTTTAAAAACGGTTTCCTGAATAAAGCGAATTTTAAAAATTTAAAAGAGGAGTTATCCCCTTTTAAATTTTTACCATAGTTAGCATTTTTTCAAAAATAAAATCAAAATGCTATACTAGACTCAGAAAGAAAATATGTGCGAACTATTTAAATCTAGCAAAGGAAAAGATAAGCTAAATCTGGAAGGATTTTCTTTTAATTTAAGCAATAAATTAAAAGACACCTTTTACTGGGCTTGCGATCTTGATTAGTGGAGCCATACAAGTGCCTTGGTAAGTGTGTCACTACTCTTGAGGAATCAGGAAAGCACGTTTTAAAAAAAGAAACAAATAAACATAACCATGAACCCAATGATATCAAAAGTTCTGTTTGTACTATGTATACTGTACGAATTAAAACCCGATGCTTCTAACAATTTGCATTAAAGATGTTGTCGAATTGCGGAAGATGCAGTATCGAATGCTGATACTATGGTGGCACGAAATTTACCATCAACTGCTTCCATGCAAAAAATGGTAATTAGAGCAAAAAGTAAATCCAGAAGTTATATTACCGAGCTAAATAAATTATTTTTCGCGTTAAATTCAATATATAAAGAGCAAGTGAACGAACACTTTGTGGTCAAAGATTGTATAGATGTATATATATTCGATAAGCATCAAATTATTATGATAACGACATTACAATTCATTAAAATATTGAGTCGGGAACACTACTGGATGATGGATGGTACATTTCAAGTAGTGCCATCAATTTTTAAACAATTATACACAATTCCTTCAAACATAAGTAATGACTCAAAAGCATTCCCACTGGCTTTTGCCTTATGTTCAGGAAAAAGTCAAGAAATTTATGAAAAATTGTTCCAGATGCTGTATGATTATGCAGTAGAAGTAAATATAAGACTACAGCCAACAAATTCAATTACAGATTTTGAGAAAGCTGCAATAAATAGCGTTAAAAGTTGTTTTCCTGACATTGTGTGCAAAGGTTGTCACTTTCATTTAGGACAAATCATTTATAGAAAACTACAAAAATTTGAACTACAATCGAAATACGGCCGAAATGAAGTATTTTCTTTCAAGAAGTTTATATATGCGGAAAATCCTATCGACCAGCTATATTGCCGCCAAATTTTTGGAGCTGCTTTGAGCTTGATTTAAAAAACATTCCACGTACACAAAACTATGCAGAATCGTGGAACCATAGAATCCACAAACTGATTGATGCTGAACAAGAACAACATTATAACATTACAAAGAAAAGAAATATTTCCAGAAGGATGTACGAATTAAACGAATTTCCAAAAAAAAGATACATATGCAAAACATGAATTATTGCTTGCTATAGAAGAAAATTTAAATTTAAAATAATTTAATGTATTGAAAGGAAACGCAGTTTTAGTTATTATTATTAGTAAAAAGTTATTTAATCAAATTATAGTTCACAAATAATGCGCATCAATTCATATTTACCAACTATTTTTTTGTTAAAGCTCCATTTGCCAAGAATCTATTTGTGTACTGTAATTTGATTAAATAACTTTTTTGTTAAAGAGATTTTTTGTTAAATGTCTTTTTGTATTTTTTTTTTGTGAAATGGCAATAGGATAAACGAATATTTGCGAAATGACTTTCGGCTAACTAAAATCGTAAGAGACATTTACCGGCACTCAATGTTCCTAAGAGCCATTAATTAAAATATCAAATGAAACATTCTCAGAAATATTCACTTTCGGCTATTTACATACATATATGGGCCTATAGCACAAATCTAAACATACGGCTGGTCTTTAAATGTCTACCACAGTACATATGTGGACGTCATATCGAGCCTAAATCATAAGATACATTTATAGGCACTCAATTTTCCTAAGAGCCATTAATAAAATTATCAAATGAAACATTCTCAGAAATATTCATTTTCGGCTATAAACAAATATGGGCCTATAGCACCAATTTCAACAAAAACGACCTTGATTGCCGATAAAAAAGGTTTCGTTAATGTCTCACAGAGTACTACAACTTAGTTCAAAATTTCTTTCCCAATTCATGCTAAAAACTGTTTTTCTGACAATTTGTGCCGTTTCACAATATTATGTGAGCAACGTCAGAATTGACTGATATCATTCTTTACTCAGTGCTTTGCATCACTGTGGACCAATCGAGAATACAAAATAATAAAATACAAAATCAGAATTAACGTTAATTACCATCTCCTCGTCACATACCATTTCATTTTATAAGTATATCTCCCAGTTCCATTCTCCAAAACTTGCTCCACTCTTAGGCCAGTATTACATTAACACATTTACATGTCATAGAAAAGTAATAATATTGTTCTGACATAAAAATACGATAAGAAAAATACTACAAATAATTTTGCTATATTACACTTCAAGTAATATTTTTCGTCATATTAAACCAAAAATAGAGCAAAAACGGTTCTATGTATGCTAATATGCTTTGACTTTTGAGTCAATTGGGCCTCCGCTTTTAAGTTTTTTCAAAAATTATAGTATTTAGCTTCATGAAAAATACTATTATATATCCCTATTACATTATCATATAAATATGTTGATGTTTTTATATGACATATAAACATGATAATGTAATACCCCAATTATATCAAAAATTTAACTCATTCATAAGTTCCAATTTTTTTTTCATTTGTCAAAATTATCGATGGAACTTAGGTAACCCACATATATCAAGTTCCATCGGTTTAGTATTTTTGTTTCACTTTTCATAGAAAATTTTATAATATAATGGAACAACTTATACTCAGTTCCATAAAAATGAATCATTTATTTGAAGTAGTGATACTTGGGACAGTGTTGATCAATATATCGTTGAAATTTCAATCATTAAAATGTCATAAAAAGTCAATAAACCGTCACAGAAATGTCATTGGGCCTATCCACACGAATATTTTTAACAACACCGTAACAACAGCATTCTGTATTCACACTGTTGTTACTTTTCCATATGTATGGGTGAATTTACTTCATTTTTGGGTTGCTTTGTTCGAGGTTTACTACAAGGAGAAAAACAATTATTTCATTTTGTGCGGTAAACAATCGAAAAACACGTAACAATGCACATTCTATTATTTTATTTATTTTATTTTATATTTGTATTAGTGTGTAACAACACAAGAATACTAGAAATTTCAACCCCATAAAGTGCATTACAAATCCCCACTACAAATTTAGGTTTGTAGGCAGAGAGGTAAAGAAACGAGGGAGAATACGGTTGTTAAAAATACTGGTGTGGATAGGCCCAATGTCACTGAAATGGGAATGTATTAATAAAAGCTCACTAGATATAATTTATTTTGAAATATTAACGATTCAAATGACATATTAAATCAAATTAGTTTCCGGTCACTTGGAAACTTTGAAGTTCCATAACTCGCAAACCTAAACATTTTTCGACCTGATCTTTGCGCCTATAATTTTTTCTAGAGTTGCATAGTTAAACAGCATATAAATTCAAAAAATGTACGCAATATTTTGCATAGTGAGTGAGAATAATTATTTTTATTTGTTTTTTGTAGCTTTAAATCAATATGACGTGCGGCATGTTTGATCAAGTTCATAAATTTTTATTTAACTTGGTTTGATTTTTTACAGTTTTTAAAACCTAAATGTAGGTATTTATATTTATCAACAGATATTGCTTTAATCAAATAAATTTCGTAAATACGTCAAATCCGTGACGCGCATCAGCATCACATTGAAATTTTGGTTTACCCCCCATATATAATGAAAACAAAGACGTACTCCTATGTCAAAATATATTTTTTCAAGTAAAAATATTCAAAAAATGTATTTTATTAAATTTGTGAAGGTAAACGCATACAAATTTCGATAGGTTTTCCTTAACACTAAAAAAAACTGTCAAATCGGTTCAATATTGCTGTCAAATTTTCGATCTATTAACGTCGATATGCAAACTTAAGAATGTATAACAGTAATTTACACAAATGAAAGATACGTGATAAGGGACGGGCTGTACCCCCCCCCCCCCTAGTTGTAAAATAATAAAATTCAATGAATACAATACAAAACAGACAGAAATTTAAATTATTTAATTAGGCTTACTTAACATTGTACAAACACTATCCAAACATGACGTACTATAACATTTGTAATGACAAGTTGGACTGTCACGGTCATCTTTACGTATTGATTTCGAGTGTTTCCAAAGCATTAAGTCGACAACCTTTAGATTCAAAATGCAAACTTCCTTAATTCTGAACATTCGATCGATAACTTCCTTCCCTAAGATTGATTGATTTGAATGTACGATCAAGACAAAGCAAGATTTCCGGTAAGTCGCCGGGTCCACCGTACACCCTTTTTACATATAACAAAACCGAATGAAAGGAAAGGTATGCTAGTAACAAGGAATCGACCCGGTTCCAGACACCTAAGTAGTCGATAGTTAGTATGTTTTTGTTAGTAATATATATGATAAATAGTTAGCACAAGACAATACAATTTCTAAAAAACATGTTCGCTGGATTCTGGAAGTTTCTGGATGCTGAGT
The DNA here is from genome assembly GCA_963556165.1 of Tipula helvola. Lineage (NCBI taxonomy): Eukaryota > Metazoa > Arthropoda > Insecta > Diptera > Tipulidae > Tipula > Tipula helvola. Next base: position 173,610,273 of record OY744482.1, read on the forward strand.
GAGGTTTTTCCGCTATTTCTGAAAATCCAAATCGAAATTAATTGCTTATCGCTAACTACTACTTTAAAATAAACTAAAGAATTATTTAAACTCTGAAACCCTCATATTTTAGGTTCAGATCAGATTGTCGGGCCCTTCTAATAAATATAATTAGTACCTGCTGCCTGACCGCTGAATGCTTAAAGTTTCTGGTAAAAAGTATTTCTTGTTCAAGATTCGAACTCGAGACCTTCAGCACATGAAGCACACATTCTACAGTTAAGCTACATACTCATACATTAGCTTCTTGTTGATCTTGAAGAGAAAATTCATTCTGAAAATCGGAATTAAGTTTAATCCTTTAAAAATGATTAGTTCTCCAATTATTTTGTATTCTTAAAATTAATTTATTTATCAGTAAACTAAGGAAGAAACTCCTTTAAATGCTCTTCACACTTATATTACTAAATAATGACTGATAAATAAATCATATAATCCTAAAACTAAAATTTAGCTCAAACTAATATTATAAATGAAGCATTTCCGCTAACCTGTCACTCAGGTTATACATAGAAGTTTGATCTGTGATGAACGCTGTCCTGTAATGAATTATAATTAATGTCACCAGTTACCAAGATTAAAATGATAAGACACTAATTAGCTGCTAAAGTATGTATTCCGAGTTGAAGTTCCTGTTAATTAGGGGGACACAAATCAAGACAGCACAATTTCTAAAACTACCTATCCGCTGCATGCTTAACGTTTCTGGAAATCTGTGTTGAGTTTGTCCGAATATTTCTGAAAATTAAAATCGAAATTAGTTAATTACCACTAAATACTACTATACAAATAAACTAGAATTATTAAGCTCTGAAATCCTCCTGGTTTACTTCGTTGTTAAAATTGAAATAGCATAGTTAATTAATTAAATTCATCATCGTCATGGTCATTTATATTCCTGAAAATTTAAATCAAATTTAGCAGTTTTCCGTTATTTCTAGGAAAGTAATCTTCATTAATTCAAACTGCATTCAAAACTTATAGAACAGTAGCTCAGCTATAACCTGGTATAATAAATCAGATTTGCATCATCCACTCATTCAAAAAAAAAAAAACCGCCACACTAGTCACTATCGTATAATTCAAAACACAGTCGCCAACCTTTCACCTAGACTACATAACTGCTGAAGTCTACCCCGTGATGAAGGTGTGATAAAATGTGATAAAACAAAATAAATAAAATCAATATTTATTACAACTATTTCCATACCCACACCATTTAACTGCAAAAACCAAAAGCAATACATATATGCACTTACTTTGGTAACAGGAATAGCCATTTTCACAACAATGAATCATTCATCATCGCAAATCGTCATGTGAACCCCCTGTTGACCTACTCGCCATTTGTAAAATGGCTCAGAAATCGAATTTTGAACTTTTAGCAAAAATACGGTTACCTTCTCCAGACAATTTAAAACTAATAATAATTAACTTTACCAACATTTCATAAAACATAAATACTTCATTCAATATTCAAATTCATTTAATCAGATCATTTGTGCAGTATTTTTAAATTTATTCTGTAAAATTCCTGATCCTCCTGTATCATGTAATCAAACAAGAATTCGATGTCTTTAATTTTCTCCTTCGAAAGTACTCCAGGCGAGCTTAGCTTACTTGGTTTGGGTAATTAGTTTACAGTGAAAGTTCATATTGTTGATGTCAATTCACAATCACGCATCCAAAATACCGAAAAAAAAATTTACTCATTTAAAAACGTTCAAAATTGGTCGCACATGACCAATGCCAATGAAAGCGACCAATAGAAAACTTGTATTGTGCATGGCCAGTTATTACCATTGGCCACCCTCATCGAAACCGGCCACACACGACCAACCCCAAACGTTCCCAGACACGCAAAGTTCCCCTCAACACCCCTATCCACGCGACTGTGAATTGACATCAACGATATTATCATGAATATTATTATTGTATTCAAAAATTTAATTAAAAAGCTATCAGATATTAATTTTCTCACTGATAACACAATCAAACAATTTTGATACAAATTTGTAGAGTATGGTAATACATTGTTGGCATCACAATCTTAAATAGAGTTCATGGTTTATAAAAATTGGTCTACAGAACCAGAGAGAACTCACATGACGGAATCATTCCAATCATTTCCCATTTCTACTCAAATACACATCCCTTAAAAATGTAAACGGTAAAACTAAACATGCAAACTCAGAAAGGTACTACTTGACAAATAAATTTTTTTTTTTTTTCGCTGGCGCTCCATCCCATGGAGGGATTTGGCCGCTTCATTGAGAAGTTTCGTAATCATTTTTACAACGGATAAGGAGTGATTAGTTCATTGATCCTTACATTAAACCAGCCGTGATTTTTTCATCACCCGCCGGGAATCGAACCCGGGACCTCCGGAGCTTAAAGCAAGCATGCTAACAACTTTGCCACCGGGGCGACAAATAAAATTACTATAGGATAAATAATTACTTATTTAAATGCATTCATCACTGAAAATTTTTAATCAATTAATCAGTTATTTCTAAGAAGTAACCATAGACGACCGCACAATAGATCTTTTAGGTCGCAGTGCGGGGTGGCTTGAAAGCCCACATGGCCCTCAACTAATAATAATAATAACCATAGACGACCCAATACATAAAATACATTCACAATTAGCATCAGCCACCTATTTTAATAATCTCCGCCATCCAAGTCACCTTCGCCACTCAAAATACAGTCGACTACCTGCCACTATTACTATATAAGTCCACCCTGTGATTAAAGTGTGATAGAATGTGATAAAATAAATAAAATATGTACACATACAAAAAATAGCCAAAACTCCCCTTACCGAAGCAATACAACAAAATGAAACCAAACAAAGCAAATTAAAACAAGATAAAACATGAAAAGATTTTCTTGCATGATTCAACGTCATTTTAGAAAAATAAAAATAAAGTTTTACACAATCATATTACATGACATATGTATATGTATGTATATTGTAATCCAATATAATCCAATATATGTGAATATGAAAATACCTTTCTAACGGTTTTTTGGCCAGTACCGTTATTTATTTTATAACCACGTTTTCCTATAAAATTAACAGCATTCATTAATTAATTACTAATTATTTTTAATACCACACACTGCACTACAACACATATTATTAACACAATCAGAGCCTACTGTATAAATAAGAGCCTCCAGTATCGACTGTATTTTTTACTAAGCTTAAAATAAGGTACATAAAATTTTTTCTTTACTATGAAATTATATGGGAAAACGGTTATTTTCATTTACAGTTTTAGTTTATTAGAAATATGAGCTTTTGTTTTGTTTTTATATGAAAATGTTCATGAAACATGTATTATTATTTGATTGAAAAATCAAGTCTTGAAAATGTTTATTTCTTAGTGAAAATCGTCATGAAAAATAAGGTACTTTTGAAATTTTAAATATTGTTGTTTTTGTAATATATACGCCATCAACATAACTCGAAATTTATAAACAAAACAATAATCATCTCTTTCATTGCCTCCATTCCAATTTGAATTCGAATATGTTTCTATAGTTATTTTGAATTTGCAAAGCATGCTAGATTGTTTTGATGTTTTGTTTTTTTCGCACTCATTGCTCATTGTATTGATTTAATTTATTCTGTTTGGCTCTTATTGATTTTTTTTAAATTTTGATTGTTGAGCGGAGACGTGTTGTCTTTTTTCTTACCATTGGGTTTAGAGGTTTAGGTATGATGTCGCCATTAAACTGAATTTTCTCTTTTTAACACACATTGTTGTTGTTGTAGAATGTTTTTTAATTTAATTTCCCTTATTTTCTTTTGATTATTGCTGGAAAATAGGGAAATTTGAGAATCTGTGTTTTAAATGAGTAAGACATTGAGTTGTTTGTTAGCGATTTCTTAAAAAATTATTTAACTGGGTTTAACTTTTAATTCATATTTTATTGTCAATCGAAATCGCGTTTTTTCATATAAACACTATGAAAATAAATGAATTTTTAGTGTTTCTATATCCCTTATTTTAAGTTCATTTTTCACATGCCGGCTCTATTCACATCAAGATGGTTCTGACACAATACACTGCATCACACAACACATAAAAAAACTGTAAACTAATTATTTCACAATACTACTTTACTTTACACCACACTAAATAAATAAAATAAAATAAACTAAATTAAATTCTCGAAGAAGACGACAAAAACACGTCCTTCTTCTTCAAGCGTCAACGACCGACCCGATAATTTCCTTCCCTAAGATGTATGGAAAAACTCGAATTTGGATTTAGGTGTTTTTTATACCTATACCGGTAAACGCGCGACCCGTCTGACCAATGTATATTGCTTGGCACAATAAACAGTTTGTTATTTATTTAGTTTTAACATTATTAAGTTTTAAAATTAATTAAATAAAAAGCTGTTTAGTATTTTAGGGAAATTCCCCTGAATGTTTTTTTTTCACCAATCCTAACATATTAGCAATTTGTTGATGTTGCATCCCGTGAAATAGTAATGCGATATTAGCCGCATTTCTTGACGTTTGATCTAATCCAGATCAGGACAGCGATTTTAGTCGCAAAATGAGGATTGATTTGAGGATTACCGGAAGGCAAATTGTATTGGTGCCGAATGTGCATTTTTCTTTCAGTTTTTCATTTAATATGATGCAAATAAAAGAGATCAAATGACGCGAGTAATAGGGATAACATGATACAAATAAGAGAAATAAGCTGAACGATTGAGGGGATGTATTAAGGGAAAGGGAGACTGAGAACAAATTCCGAAATAAAAAAAATTAAGAATATTACGAAGCTAGCAAGACTCAATATAAAAAATATTAACCAAAAAAAAAAAAAAAAAAAAAGTTAGAAAACAAAACGATTGTGTTTATTTTGTTTAGTATTGTGTAAGTGTTGAAACTCATGATGGTCGGTTGCTCCTATCCAATATTATGTCCGAGGGTGGAGAAATTTTATTCTAGCATTATACACAGCAAATAAAAAAGCGAGATGGTTTATTTTATTACTTTCCTTTTTAACTTGCGTAACCTTTTTTATATGAAATTTTTTCTTGTTTAGAATAACTTATACCCTCGGACATAACATCGTATAGGAACAACTCTCACGACTATGAGTTGAAAAATCATTTTGTTTTCTTATTTTCTGTTTTGGTTCCTTTGTTCAAAATTTAAAAATTTAAAATATTACGAATGGAGCCGACGAAGAATACACCCAGTTATACTTTGCGTGAGCATTCGCGAAATTTTGCTTGAGATGGCGCGTTAAAAACATGAAACAGAAGTATAAAGTTGTAACAACTGTATGTTACTGGGACCGCAAAACAGATCGACGGTAGCTAATTCACTGGAACGGTTCAAAAGGAAAAATTCTGATGCAAAATTAACCTTCATCCGTCGCTCGCGTCATTTTTGACCAAATCGAATATTATTTTTCAAATATCTTGTTAAATTAAACCTTTAAACATGTTTTTCTTTGTGACTAGTTATGAGTACTCAAAGAATTGGAATTTTCTGATTAACCGTTACCCTGCTACGAAATAAGTAACACTAAAGATGTTGTGGTCAAAAATGACCAATAGATGAATTTCACATTATTTGCTATTCCAATTTTCGTCTAATGGTAAACTAAAATCATTTTGTACATATACATAATACATAATATTTTCCAAAGATGTCAACGGCAACTGAAGAAGAATTAGCTGAGGGAGGGCACATCATTTTCACCTTATGATACATTTCGGATTACGTGAACTTCATGTAGATTCTTGGGAAAGTAATACTTCTAAAACGGTTCAAAGTAATTTCAAGCGAGCTAGACGTAAATGCATCAATAAGTTAGCACCAATTGGAGAAATACGAATAAAGTGGGTGGATATATTACCGAACTCGTTTCAATTAACGAGCAGTTGGTTGAATTTCGTGCACGATGCCCTTTTCGACAATATATACCGAATGGTATTATGTTTTGGGGATCGCCAAGTATGGGATTATGTTTTGGCTGCTCTGCGGTAGTGAAAGCTCTAAGGTTTGAAACGTACAGCCGTACATAGGAAAGGAGACAGGCACAGCACCTGAGAGAAATCAGGGTTTACTTGTAGTCTTTGGTTTGTCTATCACGCAGCTTATAAAAGATAGAAACGTTATATTTGATAACTTGTTTGCATCCTACGAACTGGGCAAATGCTACTAAAACGCCACATGACCAATGACCATGATTAGAACAATTCGAAAGAAAAAACATGAATAACACCGATTATTCTAGAAATCAGATATAAGCTTTTGCATTCCTCTACTTTCGCTTTTACTAAGGATACAACCTTGCTATCATACATCCCAGAAACATGTAAGTGTGTACTTTTGAAGAGATACCGAAAAAAAACAATATTTTATTGGACTGCAATAAAACGAAAGGCAGTGTCAACATGGTCGATAAAACGATTGCTTGCTATACTTGTACATGTAAAACAAATAGATAGCCAGTAGGAGTGTTCACTAACATATTGGATCAGTAATAAATGCGCTCGTGCTATTCACTAGTATTTGCCAGAATGGAGTAATAAGAAGTATTATAAAAGCCAACTATTTATTGAAACACTGGGTGAGTCGTTGATCAAGCCACGTAGGTCTAGAAGGGTTTATCTCTCACGGTCTACATATTGTCGCAATCTGTGGCAAATTTGACATCAAACGTTGCAAAATTTTCAACCCCGTCATAATCTACAGAATTAGCAGGAGCACAAAAAAAAGGCCGCTGCAGTTTCTGACAAAATTCGTACAACAGGCAATGTAAGAAATTCATTTGCAAAGCTAATACTAAGAATGTATGCCATCAGTGTACGAAATAAAATATGAATTGTTCTTAGTAAATAAACATTGAAATTGTTTTAAATTACTGTGTTATCTTTTGTTTTAATAATTAAATTTGGAAACAAAAATTTACATCGTATTGCTTAGCGTAAATTTGCTGTTGAATTTAATTTGGTCATTTTTGACCAAAGGAACTTTAGTGTTATTTTTTTAGCGACGGATGAAGGTTTTAAGTAGTTCGGGTTGCAAAATTTTAAATCGGAGTAAGGTTGCATTTTTGGAAAATATGATTGTTTGGAAAAAAGTTGTGAAGTGTAGAACAACAAAAAAGTATAACGAGAAAAAAAAAAGAATATTCGTTTGTACCCCAGTGGATATGTATATCCATATATAATAGATACATTATAATGAACTTTAGGGCAATTTAAATCGGGATATAAAAAAATAAAAACTGAAAATTGCGAATGTGAATAGGGTATATAGTTTGTACATATATAAAATAAACCAACTATCCAACAAAGAAATAAAAAGGGGTATCCAAAACCACCATAAAAACACTGTAAATAAAAAAAATTAAAGCATCTGTAAATATTATAAACAAAACTGGAAACCTGTATATAATTTGTAAATAAAACTGTTAACAAAATAAAACGAGGTCCATTGTTTTGTAATTCGGAGGCCGAAGTGGACGTGTGGTGGCAGCGCAGCAACAGTGGAAAGAAGTTGGTATTTCGGGTGTGTAGCAGTTCATTCCTGGTGAAGGACATACACACAAATTTTGAACGACTAGTGGAGCGTGTGAGTCATTGGTGTTCCGGAGAAAATCCCAGGAGATTGACAACTGTAAATATTATATTTGATTGTTTGTATTATATAATTTGTATTATTTTATTATTACTAAACATTGTTGGGTATTAAAAACCATTGTAAATAGTAGGTTTATTATATGCCTATATATCACTATTTATAAACTCATAGGTTCGTATAAATAATGAGTGGTTAAAAAGGGGTACTGTAGGTTGTTGTGAAGTAAGGGGGAATGGCCGTGACTCTCTGAAAATATATGGTGTCTTACCGAGAGAAGCTAGCCGGTGACGTGTCTCTCCGTGGTGGTAAGGCAACAAAGTAGAAAAAACTAAACATTCGGCTTTTTAAATTTGTTTTTGATAGAAGTAAATTACAATGTTCGCGTTATTTTCGATCTGTTTTTACGAAATTTAGTATAAAGTGATGCTCTCGGTAAGCCATTAGTGAGCATCACTGTGATTGATAAATGACCGCTTTTGGAGCGCTCTGTCGTACAACAGGGCATAAATTAAAAATCATTCATTTATGTTGCTTTTTGTTTTTTTTTATTTGCGAGAAATTTTTTTGTTTACGTACATTGTTTTGGTTTTTTATTAACGAAACCAAATGAATGCCGTCGGTTACAACAGCGATAGAGACAAAAACATGAATTCCTCATGTTAGAAGAATGGAAAAAATTACTTAAGGCGAGCGCAAGTACCAACAATTTGAACCGATTTCACCCGCTTCGCTTATTTTTGATACTTACCATGAAAAAAGCATGAGAAAATACACTAATACAATACAAATTTTTTACGGCACACAATAGCAAAATGTATATTATACGTCGTGTATACAAAATTCTTAATCCTCATTTTGCGACCAAAATCGACCTACAGATCATGTCTCATGAAACGACACCAAAATGCGTAAAACAAACAAATACCAAATTTCAATTTTCTGTCCCGTTTGGTTTTGAATCTGCCTCTTCATACTCGTACTGTATTCATGTTATTTTTTGTCGCTTTACAAAATACTGTTCAACTATATTTTAATAGCTGAACTAATTTTTAGATCACCATTTGTAATTCAAAATCAATGTTGGTTCAAATGTTGTTGTCGCTCCACATATAAATTTTGATCTGATCCGGATTGCTATGCGTCAAGAAATGCAGCTATTGTAATACCGGCCGGAATATTTGTCTAATTACAGTTAACTGTATCAACTCTCAACAGCTCTCAATTTTACGTAAACGAATATTTATATCACAAAGTTGTGTGACACCATCCGGCATCCCCAGAGAGTGGGTACACAAAAATGTAACAGTTCTCTTTTAGAAGTTAATCGTACGTTATCGCAAAAATTGTTCACAATTTTAATGTAATTTCTACTTTTCGTTATAGCATAACAAAAAATGAATTGTTTCTACCCTAGTTAACATTAAACATCACAACCGGGGACAAGCACTAAAGCTCTTCTTTCTATTTCTTCGTTAGGGATATATGTATATTTATTATACATAATATTGACTAAAAGGCAAAAAAATTGTAGAAAGTATCTCGTGTTGATGAATACCACACCAAATTATTTTGTGTATAAAATTAATGTGATAAGAATCTAAATTACTTTAAGATAATTTCATCGAACATATTAAATTTGTTTTAAAATTATATTTCGAGATTAGTCATAACATAACATAACGATAAATGTAAGACATTATCACGTCTAATTTAATCAAAACTTAGTTCAACATCTAATCATTGTCTTCTAGGTCAATAGACCGATAAAATTAGGAAACGAGATTATTTCACATCATCCGACTAATTAAATCCTTTCAACAAGTACATAATGTGTTTAATACCACCTACACAACATCATCATAATAGTTTAATAAAATCAATTATAAGAACATACAACTTGAATATTTAATTTTATTGATATTTTGTCTCTGTTTACATTATAAAAGTGTAAAGAGTTTTTATTTAACGTTTTGTGTCAAGTCTCATTAAATGTCAATTAGTTATGAAGGGTAACTAACATAAACGGTTTTGTTAGTTTCAAAATAACATTATGGTTATTATTATATGTATATACATATGTACATACATTGAAATATATATTATGTAATATATTTCGATTTATATTTTTGGTAAATACAAAGTCTGTAAATAAATTGTATTTATTTAGCTTTACATTTTAACAATTCGACCCAAAACTAAACACGTTTAATATGTTGATTCTTTTCCCTTCTTGGATTTCCCTACGGAAATTAGATAACATGAACAACACTAGCATAAAATAAACTTTTCTATTTTAATATTCAAAACGTATTTAATTTAAATTTAAACTATTTTAATATTTAATGTACATTGACTTGAAAAAGAAGAGAGGTGGCTTTTGGTGTGCTATTCGTTTCGTTCCCTTGAGTTTTTCTTATTTTTTATTTACAACGTACATCCATTTGGAATTAGTACGTAGTGACCAAATAAAAGAAACTTTGGTTTATCGACTTAACTTTATGAGATTAAGGCCATAGTTTTTTATTTATTTTTATTATGGTTTAATCTGGCTTAACATTTGTGTTAATTTATTATGTGCGAGTTAACGAAACAAAGTTTTATTCCGGTGAAAACATCTAAAATAATTACGGAGACAACTTTTAATTTTTGTTTTCGAATTTAAATACGAGAAAGCACAAACACACACACACACCCACACACACACAAATAAGCTTTCTCGTTATATCGAATTGTTGTTGGTGTGTCTGGTTGCATAAAAATGATAAAATACAGTCACAATGCACATTTAATTTAATTATAATTCCTAAATGTGACGATAACTTTTAGCTTAAATATTGTTGGCAACTTTTGAATGAGGAATTTTTGATTGTTTGAACTAAAGGAATGGAAGCATAAATTTTTAATGTATTTTTGATGACTGTTTCACAAAATTATAATTTTTGAAAGTTTTAAAACATTTGTTTGTGTATAATATGTGCATGTACAATGGAAAAATAGTTTAGTTTTTGAACCGATGGCAACGTTGCTATACAATATTGTCGTTTTCTATTATTTATGATATAAGTTAAAACAGATATATGCACATTATTCATTTTTATTAACTAAAAATGCATTATGCATGATGTTAGATATAAATGCCATTTCATATTTTATGCAATGAATATGTTAACATCGTTTGGAGAATTGCAAAAAAACAAAAATAAATCGGAAGCAGTAAAAATATTACCAAAACTTTTTTATAGTTGTTGAACAATTTTTTACTCACTCAATAAATTCAGATTTTAAAGCTGTCTAACTGAATAAAAATGTATAATAATTTTTATTATTTCTAAAATGCTTATAAATCAAACTAAAGATGCTCCTATTTTAACCGAAATATTCGGCAAAGTAGCACATTTGACAGACGAATACTTGAATAATGCCGCTATCTAAATTTTTTTGTTATAATAACCGACTACATAAGTGCATTGTAGTTTGGGTGCCGTGCAATAAGGCAGGAGATATTAAAGCCCGAAGACAAATTAGGGCTCTGATTTGAAAATCAAATTGTATTAGCCCCGAAATGTTTTTCGGCATTTTTTTCACTTTTATAAATCGAAATAAAATCCAGGGGTCTTAATTGAATCACTTAATTGAGAAACCCGATATAACCATCATATGTTTTTTTTTGACATTTTATGAAATATCCGTTTTTAATAGCAAGGCACATCGTTTGAGTTATAAACCCTACAAATCATTAACATTTATCAATAGCTAAACTAAAAAAACTTACAACTTTCAATAGACTGACAGTTTTTTTTTTTATTTTCTCAGAGCCATGTTTACGGGACTCATCTGGTTTCTCAAATAAGTGATTCAATTCACGTTCACTGCTGCCAAGGAAGATTTAGTTTGGAAATCTCCCGTTTCCAGAATTATTGAAAAGGAAAATTTAATTTTAAATATTCTGGAAAAGGGTAATTTAATTTTAGAATTAGAATGAAACCCGAAAAACAATTTGTAACCATAAAAATGTTACAGGTAAATATATGAAAAATTTCGGTTAAAAAAAAGCAAAAAAAAAAAATTAGTTTTAATTATTTTTTTAAAGTATAACGATAAAGTTTATTATAAGATATTGATTGGCACCAAATTGGCCAAAAATGTCGTTATGTAAAATATGTTTACCACGATAGCATGGGTCTGTGTCGGTGGTTATTTCAAAGTTGATTTCGTTTAATCATTTAAATTCATTGAATTAATTATCAATAAGAACAGTCTTACACCAAAGATTCTAGCAGATCTTATAACAAACATTGTAAGTATACTCCATCGCTCTGAGGTCATTGAGAAGTGTTAAAAACTAGCGAGCCTAGATATTTATAAGCGACTAAATCGCTAGTTAATTAGCCAAACAAAAATTTAAATTTAATTGATTAACTTTTCATTTTCCTAATTTTTTCATATCGAACAAATAATGTTGAACCGAACATAATTTAATTTTTCTTTAACAGAGTAAGACTAAATTTAATATTATTTAATTTGAAGCAGATGATTTTAAATGTACATAAGCAATTTACTTGACATTACAATAAATATTCGTTTCGCACAAACAATTTTGAAAATCGTACGATCTAGCTACATCGGCTGCAGGAAATCACTCTCCAAACGGTAAATAAAATAAGTTAGGATTGGACATTTATTTCATAAGGAAAAAAATTCCCAAATTTTTATGTTTATTTCATGTAATCCTAAAAGTTAGATTTAGGGAATTGAAGTTTTAATTTTGAAATATTTTGGAAAAGAGATTCTAATTTTAAAATTTAATCTTCTTTTCCCAAAATTTAAATTTGAATTTTTCTTTTGCCGCAAAAATATGTTTACTTGAACAGGAAGATTTAATTTTAAAATATTCTGGAAAATGGAATTTTGATTTTAACATTAGAATGCAAATCTCTATTTTCTAGAGGACTTCAAAATTAAATCTTCGAATTCCAGATAATTGAATAACTATATTATTTTTGGAGATTACTTCATATCCGATATTTAGGATTCCATAATGAAACAAGTTCCCAAATTAACAAATGCAATAACTCCCCAAAAAATATTAAATAACTCCCAAATTTTAGGGATGTATTTCATTTTAGTTCATATTCAATTTCCATAGTAATATTGGGGACTTATTTCATTCATAGTTCGGGGAGTTATTTCCTGGATTCACTAATTTAAGTTTTTTGCTATATTTAAAGTTTTTTTTAACAACTCATCATTTATTATAAATTCCGGGAAATGCCGAAATATAAAACAGTTCGAGAACTTTCGAAACAATCCAAAAAGCGAAGGTTATTAGAAATACCTGTTGAAACTTGCAACATATTTGAAACACAAAATCAAAAGCAGTATCAACCTGGTAATTTTACATTAAATAAAGATTTTGTTGAAATTACTAATATTGAAAATGTCAGTGAATACGTTGAAACCTTGTCCGCCGTTGATGAAATTAATGTGGAAGCTCATCGAAAGCCTGGTCTAAATGAATTTCTCCGTAGTTGGGCACCGAAGAATAATATAAAAACCAATGCGCTCAATGAGCTGTATTTTTTTAAACATAATTTAGGCTATGATGGACCTATAGATAGTCGAACACTTCTTCAAACACCAAAAACGAGGGAGGTCATGCATTGTTTTACGGGGCAATATGTACATATTGGTCTCAAACCTTGCTTTGAAATCGTTTTACAACATTTAGAGAGTCCTCCAGCATTAATTTATTTAGACATTAATATAGATGATATACCAATTTCGAGAAGTATCCGAAGCTGTTTTTGGGCAATTTTAGCACGAATTTGGAACGTGAAGGCTAGAAAAAATTTTGTGGAAGGAATTTACCACGGGTTAAATAAGCCAAATGACTTTAATATTTATTTAAGGCTGTTAGTCGACGAGCTAAACAATTTATTGTCCGACGGATATTTGCTTAATGGCTATTCGATCATTTGTTTGTGATGCCTCCGCTAGATCTAGTTTATTAGGAACGAAATCTCACACAGGATATTTTGGTTGTCTTAAATGCACTGAAGAGGGCGAATTTATTCAAAGCAGAATGCCTTTTTCAGTAAGTGAATCTCTGCAACTTCGAACGAATGCGTCTTTCAGAAATAGAACACAAGAAGAACACCATAAAAGAAATTCTATTCTAGAAGAACTTCCTATCGCTATGGTAAAAATATTTCCTTTGGAATATTTACACTTGGTATGCCTTGGCGTAGTTAAAAAAATGTTACATACGTGGATCAGTGGAGACTCCAAATCTCGTTTATCTAGCTCAGATATACTTCAAATTTCAAATAATTTACGTCTAATTTCTGCATCTCAACCTTCTGATTTTTAGAGGAAAATTATAGGATGTTGAATGAACTGCCTTATTTCAAAGCAACTGAGTTTAGAGTTTTCGTACTGTACTCCGGACCGTTTGCTCTAAAAAATATGTTATCATCAGACAAATATAACCATTTTATGCTTGTGCATATTGGACTTTTATTGTTGTGCAATCATGAATATTCAAAAAGTAAAGTGGCGACTGCCGAGAAAATATTATTCAAATTTGTTGAAGGCAACAGTCTTCTTTATGGATCCCATCACTTAACTTATAATATACACTGCTTAACACATTTAGTGCAGAACGTCTTTCAATTTGGACAACTAGATGATTTTTCAGCATTTTTATTTGAAATCTTCATGCAAGTAGTTAAAGCTTTGTTGAAAAAACCTGGTCAACCTGGTTGGCGCAGATTTGTAACAGATTATTTGAATTGGGTAACGCAAAGCGATACGATGAAGATTTTGAAGTTAATAGAACATTTCCAATTCTTAAAGGCAAAACTGTAAGGAATAGTAGGACCAAATTTAATAGAGTGTGCTCCAAAAATTTTGAATTAAAGAATGACGAGAAAAATTGTTGATTATTAACTAGAAACAAAGTTATTATAAAATTTAATTTTATTGAAAAACTAGGTGAATATATTTTCATTTGGGGGAAAAAAGCAACAAATTGCAGAAATTTATATGGTTTGCCTATTGAATCAAGCAAATTAGATACAGTGGTGTTCAATGAAATAGCACACTCTAAAATTTTTTTACAAATTCTTCATTAACTAAAAAACTATTTATCAATTTTCATTCGGCTCGCCCATAGAGCCTATCTGCTCCAAGCATTTGTTAACGGTCACTTATTCCAAATTCGACAAATTTCAATCCCAACATTTCTATTTATTTTGGTGTTTCTCATTGTTAAGGGCTACTTTTCCTCGATTCCAGAAATTTTCGATTGGATTCAGATCAGGCGACTAATCCGGCCGTTGTAATTTACTTAATTTATCCTGTCGTTTGCGCTCATTGAGGTATGGTTGACTGTTGTATGCTGAAAATATCAGCCTACTGGGCACTTAAATTGTCCGAACTGCAATGAAATATTCTTCTATCGCCTCTAACGAATTAAAAAAGTTCTTAAATCCTAATTATTCAGAAGATATAATTCCCAAACAGATGCTCGAAATAAATTGAAAGGCCAGAGCCGTTCCTTCTTTATTCAAATAAAATTTTGAAGTCAAAAAAGTAGAGATGTACTATGAATTAACAAAATAAAAGTCAATCTGTTTGGTTCTGAAGGTCGACATTATGAACGATCTCAGCCCAATACAAGCTTTTGCCTAACATACGAAAAAGACGATTAAGCATGGTGGTTGTCCATTGTGGCATAGCAAAAATTTTTTTCTGCCACGGAACAATATAATTTATTACCCGAAAAATGTAATGATGGCAGTTGTTTACATTCATATTATTAACTCATCTAATGCTCTGTTATGCCGAAGACAATAAACCACCAGACTAGTGTTTTCAGCAAGATAACGATTCAAAGATTACCTAGAGAGAAGTGAAATATTAGCTTAACGATTACAAAGTGGCGGTCACACAATGGCCGAGTCAGTCACCTGATCTGAATTTGATCGAAAATTGTTGAAATCAAACACAATCAAACTAGATGTAACAAAACTACTAAACTTAATGGAACTCAAAACCAATTTTGAGATAGATCTTCCCATAAAATCAAAAGAGAAATTAGACGCACCTAATATAAAAATTTTAAAAGACGAGGCGTTAATATGCCCACATACCCAGAAAATCACTATTCACCCCTTTAATCATAACAAATTGTGGCCTATCTACTAAATAACTATTAATCAAGTTAAGTGATACACCACATATGGCATAACAAAATAGATTATTAAGTAGAAGTGTAGTGGTACTAAATACTTTCTGTAGATCTAGGAAAATGGCCTGCACTGTTACACTTGGCGATCAATGATTTATACATACGAGTGACTGCGTATATTTTAATTGAATTTTTGTGTATAGTAGTAGCTCGCTCACCGTTCCTATTGAACTGAACGCAGCATTGTAAATTGTTATTAACGACTGGAAAATGATTATGCTTAACATTAATTTCTACGATGAAAAGACATAATCAATATTAGTGAATAATAATTAAAATGGAAAATCAAGCAAAACAATTCTCAAAATATTTAAAACGTGATAATTTTGTAATTAAATAATTTTTTTTTCGTTTTTTTTTCAGTAAAACAAAGCTGGAGACAATTTTTAAGTCATCTTAGATTTTTAGGCTATTTTCAACTTAGAATAGAATACAAAGAATGAAAAAACTTTATTTTTATTAAAAACTCGAATAAAATCATGTTTACCTGACACAATATTATTCAATACGGAAAATAAAAAAAATAAAAACTGCTGACGTATTTTGCTTCATCAGACTACTTTGATGTATTTTTGAAAATTGAAAATTCGGAAAATATATTTTAGACGTAATTTAATTTTAATATTTCAGAAATTAATATTTATTTAATATTATAAGTTGTTAAAGACATTTAGACCAATTTTATTTGCACATTCTCACGTAAAAAAAGTCGCAACGACTACCCATTTGTGGTAAAAAACCATATCCTTATGGGTTGCGACTCAATTCGACTGCTTGGTGTTCAAATAAGTAACAAACTCAAATGGAATGAACACATTGTTGCATTGGCTAAATCAGCTTCAAAAAAACTCGGGTTCCTGAATCGATGCAGAAGGTTTTTCAAATCGCATCAAGTTCTCCAGATATATATAACCTTCATCCGACCATGTATAGAGTATTGCTGTCAAGTTTGGGGAGGTGCGTCTGGTACCACCCTCCACTTATTGGACAGGGTTCAACGCCGCGCTATCAGAATAATACGGAATCCCAGACTTACCCAAGAACTAGACAGCTTACAGCATCGCAGAGATGTTGCAGAACTCTGCGTCTTCTACAGATGCTTACATGGTAAATGTTCTGCAGAACTATCGGAAAAAATACCACCATTCGTTACAACAACAAGAGTAACAAGAGGAACAACCAATGCACATAGGTTTACGGTGAAGCTCCCGAAACCTCGAACTGAAGAAATCAAGTGCGAATTTATATACCGAACATCAAAAAAGTGGAATTCGCTAATACATTTCAAATTTCCGAAGGAATATAAAATGAATAAATTTAAGGTAGCTATTAATCTTTACTTGCAGGATCGCGCATTGGGTGCAGAAGCTCTGACAGTTACAAGGAGCTAGGACCGTTAATAAGTCCGCTCTGCACCCAATTAAAAAAAATTGATAAAAAAAAAAAAAAAAAAAAAAATACAATTTTAATAAATGCATGCTTGAAGACTTGAAACAAAAAAATTCGAGGTGGGCTGCGTTTTCTACACGGCCGTAGGTGTTTTCCGTGATAACGTTTATAAGAGGTGCGAGAAATGGTACGATGTACACCCTGCGCCATTGAAATGTTCGGTTTGAATTTTTAAAGTAAATTTTGGAAATACCACCGTTTGCTTCAAAAGTAGATAGCAAAAATGATAAATTCTGATTATCAAAACAATTTTTACACTATTCCGAATATATTCAAATAAAAAGAACGGTAATCCGACATTTTAGACCCACATAACGACGGATAAGGATTATTACCGCCCTAGCTCGTAACAATTTGGTATGTCTTTACAGTGTTTTTAACAAAGTTTTTTCAATTGAAAATGAGTTTTTTGTTGACAATGATGATTTTTATTCAAAATAAGGATTATCAGAAATAAAATAATTCATCTCAACCAAAATATTTTGAGAGAAATTGAACTTTTTAAAATCAATGATTAATAACCCAGCCCTTGGCTTTTATGATGGCCTTAAACCCGATCAGCATTGAATTCTAAAGTTTGATTAAATAATATATTGTTATTTCTTCAAACCAGACTTTTTCTATAAGTTTTTTCCGCTCTTTGGCACTTTTCAGCTTGTAATTTGTAATCTTCTTTCCCATGAAGGACCAAATATTTTCAACAATATTGAGGTTAGGACTATTTCCTGTCCAGGGTAACGACTCAATCACCAAGTTATTTTTAAATTCGGCTACCTAAACAAAATAGACATTAAAATTAAGCATTCTTACTTCACAAATAACATCAATAACTCACGGAGAGTAATCGTCCTAGAAGAGTGGAGTACCGATGTATTGAGTCGGGTCCTCAATAGTCACGATTCAGGTTTCGATAATTTTTTTATGTTTTCCTCCGCTTCCTGAACTATCCAGAAGGCATAGTGATCAAACTCCAAAGGCTGTTATGGCTCTTCAGGCCATAACATATGGTGAATTTTTCACTGTCGGTGAAATACATTATGTTAAATACCGTTTGCCTTTTCGTCGCCGAACCCTTGTCCTTACAACGAGTCCAAAGATATTGAATTTGGATTTATCCGAGAATATGAACCAACGCCAGTCCCTGGGCATTCAGTTTTTTCATTCTATTGCGAATTTGAGGCTTGCAGCTGCCATTTTTGCTGTCAGTAATGATTTTCTCGCAGGTCGACAAGCATATAAACCAAGTTCCTTTTCATAATATGAACTGAAATAGTGTCGGTTGTTGCTATTAGAAGCTAATTTCTCAGCTCCAAAGCCGTAGCAAACCTTTGATTAAGATCTAAATATCTGAAATTCGGTTTGTTGAAACAGAAGTTCTCCTCTTTGCATCAGAGCCAAATTATCGTTTGATTTTCGGAATAGTGCCTTAAAAACTTTCTAATTGCTGTTTGGCTACACTAAATTACTCTTGCAATTTGTGAATGTGCGTACTTTTTGCCTTTGCTTGCAAAATTTTGGCTTTTTCGTTAGTATTTAATTTAGAGCGACACTTTGTAAAATTAACTCTTTGACTACTTAATTGAAATCGAACGAATATTTCATCCTTAGTTTGGTTTTAAATACCTAATAAGGCGTGAAATATGCTGAAAAATAAAAAAACAAAAAAAAAATAGCGAATGAGGTAAAATCTATGAGAGAATTGCATGAAATAGTAAATTATCGAAATCGAACATTTCAATGGCGCAGGGTGTATGAGTTTGTTAAAATAAATTTCTTTATTATTAGCATCATGAAATGAGTGTACAGTGATTGTTTGCAAACGATTAAGTACTGGGCGTTGGTATTAGAAGTACGAAATGAAGCGCAGGGTCTCAGCGGGATGTGCCTAATGAATGTGAGATCCAGACAAGTGCCTCCCAAAGTCGCCGAGGCTAGTGTGGTGGATGCGCAGTCTAGGTCAAATGTATATCAGAGTCCACACTGACAAATGACCTATCAGATTAGGCATTCCCCCTTTATAGTGCTCTCTAGCATTGTAAATCGCCACTTTGTAGATCTAAATTTTAATTAAAATTTATGTGAAAGTTAATTATTTTAATTTACAATAAATTATCTGCCACAGTTTCTTTAAGCACAAATTGACACCAGAATTACTCCGGTCAGATAAGTGATTTTCATGGTAGCTTGTAAATCGCTGTTTTGTACTTTGTAATTTTAATTAAAATTAATGTGGAGATTAATTATTTTAATTTAAAATAAATTATATGCCACAGTATTAATAAGCATAAATTAATAACCGAATTGCCCCGATCTGAACGCGTGTGAAGTACTTCCTAAATCTTTCCTAAATACAAAAATGTTTGAAAGTATGTATTAGTAACCAATCAATATTGAAATTTTTTATCGAGCAATTGAAAGTAAAGTCTGAGAAGCACGCGCGTTATTAAATAATCTTTGATAGTTTGTCCGGAAATCAGAGTATGTTGATAAAATACATAATGGTCCATTCCAGGTTTGTGCAAAATTTGGGGACAGTCTCTTATGGAGATGAGTGGGGTTAATATGACAAAATCACGATCTAGCGCATATTGAAATCAAATTGAACGGTGATTGTTGTACATTTTATTTTACTAAACCACTTTTCATGTTTTGTCCGGAAATCGGAGTATGTTAACAAAATAATACCCCTATTATGGTTCTCACCTCACCGACGAGTCGCCGTGATTTGAAAAGTCGCGTGAGTTCAATTTTGGTATTATGGTTCTCACTTTTATTTTGGTGAGAGTTGTGCGCGGCTGATGTTTTTGGTTTTGTTAATTATAACAATTTCCATTCGTTTTGAAGTTTACCAGCACAGTAATTTTACATTTTTTGACGTATGTATGTCTATTGTCTAATAGTTTTTTTGTACACATTTACATTTATTGTAATTAATTTTATAATTTTATGAGCATAAATTAGATATTTTACCGGTTAAAATTGTTAATAAATTAATAAATAGTGCAAACAGGCAAATGCAATGTGGATTTAGTTTTCTGTGACGAATGAAGCTTGACGGAACAAAAATGTTTGAAAACTTACATAGGTACGCATTTTGTTGTTAATAAAAATATTTTAAAATGCGATTTTTAAAAAAAAAATACAAAATTGATTTTTATTCAATATTTAATTAGCAAATATTAATTAAAATATTTTGCCTGTAAAAAAAAAATTGTAGTGTTTCTAGTTTTCATTATTTCTTTATTCCTTATAAAAAATTGCACTCACGGCTACAACCATAATACCAAAATATCATCACCGTGAGTTCAAGTCACATTTATGACGTAATTCTCGGTGAGATGAGAACCATAATAGGGGTATAAATAATGGTACATTCCAGGTTTGTGCAAAATTTGGGGACAGTCTCTTGGAGATAAGTGGGGTTAATATGACAAAATCACGATCTAACGCATATTGAAATTAAATTAAAGGGTGATAAATAGGGCATTTATTTTTATTTTTAGTGGGTGTCATTAATAGGTTCTACATAATCCGCTCCTACGTACGCCTCGCAGTACGACATGTTTGCTGATCACGGCTACTACGTCCCCCGAAGTTGAAATATACAGCCTCTCGGAGGGCTATGCGGGGGGTGGGAAGCGCAGCGATCTTTCGCGTGCCCGTGAGAGTTACCGAAGCCGTTAGCCTCTAAAATTCTAAGTTAAATTATTGTTTTGCAGTTATGATTCAAATGCCGCTTGTAGGAGTGGATTATTTTAGAATCTATTAAAGACACCCACTAAAAAGAAAAATAATTACCCTATTTATCACCGTTTAAATTAATTTCAATATGCGCTAGATTGTGATTTGTCTTATTAACCCCACTTATCTCCAAGAGAATATCCCCAAATTTTGCACAAACCTGTAATGGACCATTATTCATTTTATTAACATACTCCGATTTCCGGACAAAATATCAAACATTATTTAGTAACGCGCGTGCTTCTCAGACTTTACTTTCAATTTCTCGATAAAACATTTCAATATTGATAGGTTACTAATACTTTCAAACATTTTTGTATTAAGGAAAGATTTAGGAAATACTTCACACGCATCCGATCTGATGAGGCATTCTCTTGCTATAGTGCCCTCAATCTATATAAATCCCTATTTTGTAGACTGAATTTTAAATAAAAATCTATGTGGAGATTAATTAATTTAATTTAAAATTAATTAGCTATCACTGGTTTATTGGCCAAAAATTGACACCATTGGATCTCCGATCGGATGAGCCGTTCTCTCGCTACACTGGTTCAAGCATTTAAATCGGCCGAAATCAGAGGTTCGCGGCGCGCGTTCCTGTGCCGCCTGATGGCGTCATTGCGACTATATTATGCGTGACACATAAAGCCGAAGGACCAATCTAAACAACCATATCTTTAAATTAGAGGTAGTGCTTATAGTTGATGAGTAATTGCTCACGACCAAGGGCTAAATAAACTACAATCGCTTCTTTCTAGTTTGAATTTTTAATTAAAATGTATGTGGAGATTAATTAATTTAATTTAACATTAATTAACCACCACTCGTTTTTTATGCAAAAAATGACACCATCGGATCTCCGATCGGATGAGCCGTTCTCTCGCTACACTGGTTCAAGTATTTAAATCGGCCGAAATCAGAGGTTCGCGGCGCGGGTTCCTGTGCCGCCCGATGACGTCATTGCAATAATATTATGCGTGACACATAAAGATGAAGGACCAATATAAGCAATCATATCTTTAAATTAAAGGTAATGCTAATAGTTGATGAGTAATTGCCTCCGACCAAGGTCTAAATTTCGGGTCAGTTTTCTGAACATGCGGTATAAAACGTTATCACAACAAAATTTGTATTTTAACATGGAAGCATACCAAAGTCAATTTTTAGTGCATATATCATACAATAGGAAATTAGTAGCTAATGTACATTTAATCTTTTGCTCTACTTTAAAAGGCAGAAGATGTACGTTAAAGGTATTAATTTTATTATTATTTCCTTCCCAAAATGTATTATTTAATACTTTTTACCGCAATCCACAAGTTTTTTTTGGCGAAAAAAAATGGAAACATCGAAAAATTAACCTGTTTAGCATTTTTTGTAAAAGTTGCTCAAAATTTAAAAGATCATAGTAACATTTTGAAAGAAAAAAAGTTTTAGTATGTGCGTCTCATTTTTATACATATAAGAAGCATATTCGATTGGACTGAAGAGTACAAATCTTCACTTCAGTTAATTGAGTTACTCTTCACTTAATTGAGTTACTGAAGGGAAGAAACTGTTCGATTGGTATTCTTCACTTCAGATAAATGTCAAAATAAAAATAAAACAATTTATTTCACTTTGGCTTGTGTTTAGAAAAAATATTTCAAAATGTAATTTTCTATTAATTTCTAGTAATTTGTTATTAAAAGTTAGTTTTTTAGGTCGCAAATTTCCAACCAAACGGTCCACCCGTCAAAATCAACACACGAGAATAAAAACAAACGAAAATAAAGGAATTCAACAAAGAAAAACAAATAACTCATCTGAAGTAACTACACGAGCAAAATATCTCTTCAGTTAATTCAGTTGCTCAATTTTTTAACTGAAGTGAAGAGTTGTCAATCGAACAGTCTCTTCACTTCTGTTACTTCAGATACCGTTACTACTTCAGTTAATTCAGTCCAATCGTACACGCTAAAGGATAAAATGTATTCGCACTGTTAATCATGTATTTATACTTTTGGAATAACAATAACAAAATATAATTAAAACAACAATAACGTAGCATTGTTAAAATAAACACAATTCTTAGTGCTGCGACGTAGGCTTGCCACCCGTCCTCCTTTGTGGAGGACAGTCCTCCTTTTGAAAGAAGTTTCCTCCATCCTCCCGGAAGGCAAAAATGTCCTCCACATTAAAAAAAACGAAAGGAAACTTTAAATCGTTAAACAAGGAAATAAATCTGTTGTCATAGCCCCCACCAGTAGTAAGCGGACAGAATGAACCCTTTCAAACGCCATTTAAAATTGACTTTCTTCCAAAAATAAAATACGTAGCACAATTATGCACTGCTATGATATGGGATTGCTCATAAAACTGTAGTGTGAACATAAATACATAAGAGAACGATCGCACAAGAGAAATGAAACAAAAATTAAAAATTACGATTGGTCGAAGCGATGAAAGTTGATGTACAATATATTGTACAAGGCGTTTGAGAGGGTTAAATAGTAAAGCCAAAGCAAATATAAGTGTATAAAAGTAGAGTGAAATTAAAAGTACACAGTGTTTTTAATTTCAAAATCCGAACGAACTCAGAAGCCCAGTTCGTAACAATATATTTGCTATATGACATCATTTGTTTTTGTATTTTTTGTATTTTGAAAATGATGATTGATGATCATTGAAAATTTATGGTATGTAATTATATAACATTGGGAAAAGTCGGACGCACAGAAATATTTAGCCTCAAAGATGTCATCATGCCATTTTTAACACAGCATACATGTAACGTGAACACTGAAAGTACTCTCGCTATGTTTTTTGTCTTTTTTGTTTCTATTTTAATGTGATAAATAAAGAGAGACGAAATATATTTATTTAATATAACATTTTACATGACACGTAACATTTTAAATTCTTTTAGCGGAATCGGAGTGGGAGTTGGAAAAATACTGACCGACTCTGACTCCACATTTTATATTTTTCTTCCTCTCCGGTATACTTTAGCTTTACCTTAGTTACAACAAGACTCCAATCAGTATATTTGACCTCGGCCAATTTGAAAAATAATGGCGATGACTTATAGGAAAAACTCAAAATATCTTCGCAACAGAAAAAAAATCATCGTTAACACATAGAAAAATCTTTCTGCTTGATAACGAGATGTTATTGGCTAGAAATTATTTCGACTCCAAGGTTAGAGTATTATTAAGAGATGATCAACAAAATAGAGGCAATTAGATATTACTAAAAAGCCCACAGTCACCAAGAAAATCCAGTTGAAGAACTAGAAGAAAAACATGAATTCGAAAATTTACTAGATGACCATAGAAATCGAAACGACTTCGAATTACAAAAATTATGGACTCAATTTTTTGATGGCTTAGAGAAAGTGGTAACAATCAACCGAAATTTTTGTTATGTTTAAATTATTTTCTAATGATGAAAAAACGAGCGATTAAACCCGAGCAGTAATTACACGTAGCGGTTGGAGTCGGAGTCTACGAGGAGTCGGATAGTCAATTTTTAATACATCGGATTCGGAGTCGAACTATTTCACCGACTCTCGCTATATTGTATAATTTCGTTGCAATATATTTATGAAAATGTAAAATTTTCTTAGTTTACTTCCTTATAAATCATTTGGTTGCCATAGGACTGTTCCGTACCAAAGCTTGCATTTTGGCGAATGAAAATTTCGTTATAGTAAAAATTTCGTTAAACTGATGTTCAAATTAAACAAAATATTTTTTGTTGAATGTTCTCCACTGAACTTTTTAAATGGTGGCAAGCCTCCTGCGAGTGCCAGTATTTTTAAGTGTATGATAGAAGTAGCTACAATTTCCCATTTTTTTTTAATAGATCTATCGACTTATAAAAAAACACAGCTAATGTAGAAATCGCACGGTAGCATATTATTACGGTGATACCTAGGATAGAATATAATATGTTAGTTCTTATCGGAACAACCATGAAATTTCGAGAAGTTTCGGTTTGGGTATATAAAGAGCGAACGAATTCAAATTAGAACATTAGTATTTGGTAAGCGATAAAGTGAAGATTAAAAAGGAAATAGAAAAGTGATTTAAAAAGTGTTTTAGTGGGAAATAAAAGTTATAAGTGAACAGTGGGGATTGTGCAAAAATTATAATAAGTGATTTTGTGAAGTTTTGTTAAAAATTGTGTTGCGTTAATTTTTAATGTTAAATAAATAAATTCGTTGTGAGAAATTGAAGTGTTGTGTTATATTTACAATTGATTGACAAGCCAAAAACGTAACAATATATTGTAATATATTTCAACGAAATATGCCAGTTCCGTTAATCTTGTTTATTATTTTATAAGAAATTATTCCAATACAAAAATTTTTTGGTAGGGGCGAGTAAAGTTGTTTAGATATACATAAATCAAACATTTCAAACTTACTTAGGATATTCGCAGAAATTCTTCAAAAGAATAATAAAAGTAAAACAAAACTTTTTGTTTTTTATCCAGAACTCAAATTAATTGCCAAGTTTTTAAGCACATTATGTCCTAAATTTTCTTAAATTTAATGTTTATTTTATTTTTTTTTTAATTTGTATTTTATATTTTTTTACTTAGTACCACAAATTAAATTAATTTTACTGGTTGGTGTGCGGTTGATCTTTTAATAAATAATTTGGTTACATTACTTAAATGTTTACCATACATGAACTGAAAGTATAAAACACTGTACTTGATCCAATAAAATAAAATACAATCGTTTTCCCATAAAACGCTAAACAAAATGCAATTTTATTTTATAATTTTTCCTCCACATTTCTACATCCTCTTTCCCGTTTAATGCAATACTCGCAATACGTATGTATAAGCATTACAACCATAAATATTTATGTATATAAATCAAATCACCATTCAATAATTTTATTATTACGTTCATTAAATAATACAATTATTTATTACTACCACTGCTTTTATGTGATCATTGTTATTAGTTTTAATTTTCGAAATTTAACAAAATCAATATGAATGAATTCCGCTTTCCTGTTTCCATATTTAGAGAGGAAAAATTTGTTTCACTACACAATACCGGAATCAACAATTTTGTAATTAAATGAAGAAAAAAACCGACGATTGAAAATGTGTAACGTCCAACCGAGAAAATGTTCAAAAGTCTCAACAAAAACTTACGATTTAATGGAATGGAAAAATTATTAGTCGTTAATATTTTATCGATGAAGAGTTTTGTGTTAACATCAATGCTGCCGGGTTTTCCGATTTTTGAAAGAAATGTTGTTTATGCGAAAAGCAAAATATTGCTAGGATTACAATGGGTACTGTGAGTAATGTTTAGTTAGTAATAATGAAATTTTATTCGGGGCAAGCTCAGACTAAGAGTCATGTATGAAAATATATCGATCTGGTTTCTCGAGTCCCTTGGTCAACTGTACTAGGGATATGTCGGGGGGAAAAATATCTCACGAAATCCGTTGCGGTGCCGAGATATTTTCTCCGCTGCTTTATTGCTGTTGAAGTTTTTGCTTTGCAACATTTTGGCTCAGCGACATTTTTGCATTGAGATTTTTGTCTAACATCTTATACAACCTCATATAACTTATAATTCGTGTAAATACCATATAAGGTATTCTTTATTACAGCGAGTGAGTTCACAATAGTCCAAACTTACAGGACCGCCAAAATTACAATTTCTTGTCATCTCTACTACAGATTTGTATACTATTTGAGTAGTATAACGATGACGAATTATCCATTTCTATGTGATTTAATAATATCCCAGAATTTAGACGCAACAAATATTTTAAAATCGAAAAATGTCACCATTTGGAATACATCTAATGGATAGCTTTTAGTCTTTCCGCAACTTTTATATGTCTTTTCACCATTTGCCATCCCTTGTCCTATAGTAACTCCCAGAAGGAGTACTTGAAAAAATTCAAGAATCTTTGCTGGACAATCGGTTAAAAAGAAAACTTACAGCAGAATGATTTTATTTACCCTACAGAAACGATGATAATTTAAATATCCATATTAAATTTAAAAAGTTTAAAACCCAAAAATTTCGTATATGGTACTTTTTTAATCTGTGGGAAATATCTGAAAGGTGACTCAAGTTATCCTTATCACTCGAGTTCCCTTTTACGTATTATTTCAATTTCGAAACGTCCGTAATAAGCGTTTACAAAAAAACAGAATTCCAAAAACTAATACAATTTTGAGTAACTCTTTTAAGATTAATATTCCTAAGAATATGTACATACTTATTTATGTACGTTATATACTATTTAACACGCACTTGAATAATAATCATTTTGCTAATGAAAAATCACTAACTTTACGACGCCACTATTGCGGTATTTAATGTCAAATTTCGATTTGTATTTTATGGTTTTTAGTTTGTTTATCATATTTTCAAAAAAAAAAATCCATTTCGAGAAAGGATTTTGAGTGTTATAAAATATTTGAAGTACAAATATTTTACACAATTTGTTATTACCATGGGATCAAATGGGTTAATTACGCTGTATAATTTAACACTTTACGACACAAATAAAATATTATATCAAGTAGCAAGAGCAATTTACATCAGAGCGAACTTCACATACAGAGCCCTTAATACACGAAAAAACTCCCCATACAAAACACGAATAATCGCCCAAAACCAAACCGCCTAAAAATCAAAAATGCAATATATGTAGCCCAAAACTTTGGTATAACAATTTTGGACGATTCTTCATTTTACGTTCGTACGTTACGTTTTACGCGGGTACACGCTGTAAATTTGAGCGATTGTTATTGTAAAAAGACACAAACATTTTGGGCGATTATTTAATATGTATAATCACCATTGGTTAATTTTCGATATTTGCCAACTATTAACTTTTGTTGAAGTGGCATAACAAAGGCCATAGATATTATGTATTAGGTATTTTTTAAAGGGGCACATTGCCATGAGAAAAATGGAGATAATGTTCACTTAGAAAAGAGCAACATTACCTTTGCACGAATGATAAAAACATGGAAAGGAGGATATAATTTTGAACTACTCGTATTTTCAAAACAACAGATTTCCATTTTTCTGATATAAATTGATATGCTTAAATACGAGAAAAGCGTGAACTTTGCAAATTTTATTTTCAATGGAGAAAAATATCTATTAGACATAACCCCCAGGAAAAACAAAGTTGGATAATCCTCTAGCAAATATCAGTTCATTGCTCTTTTTTTATCGTTTTGTTTCCAAAATTAAATTACCCTTTTCCAAAATGTACACTCGAGCGAGGAAATTTTAGTATGCAGCCACTTTGAATCAAAGCTCAGTGGTGTTATTTGTTCATTTTTTGGAAAATAAAACTCAAGGACTTTACTAGTGATTTGAAAATACAGGGTACTATAGAAAGGCAAAATAAGACCAGCGGCCGGCGGCTGTTGAAATGTTTAAAAATATGTGTATTTTAACCGAAAAAACGACAACTTTTGGGTGAATACTCATGTCGCCGTTAGTAGTATATATCGGTTCTGTATATATAGATGGCTCTGGTACTACTTGTTTTACTATGTATTGTAAATAAGAAAATAAAATATGTACTTGTTGTATTAAATGTTGTAAAATAATGGTTGAGCAGATAATAACAATAAAATAAATAAATAATGAATTTTATAACTAAATTACATACATTGTATTTTAAATATTTTGTGGTGTTATTCCATAATATTTGCGTACTGTGTATTTTGTTTTTTGAATAGTTTGTATTTGCATGAAGATTAAAATTCAGTTTTGTGAGTCAACGAAACTTATTGGATCTGATGTTTATACCAATTGGAAACATTTCTATTTCAAACATTTAGTGTGCTAAGAAGATTACTATAATTTTTAGACTATTAAGAAACATAATGCCACTATTTAGCAGCATTTTTCTAATTCCATTTATTGCTGGTTTGAAATTTTGGAAAAATCTCAATACAAGCATGAAATTTAGGAGCTATTAAGCTACACTAATGAATTAACAACAAAATGGAAGCTAAAAACAATAAAATTAAAATAATAGTAAACGTTGCCCACACAAAATATAAATTTTAATTTAATTCCCTAATTAGATTAGGATATTATTAATTAATTTTATTTATAAAGCAGAGAAACATAAATTAATTCAAACAAGGATTAAGATAAACCGTTTATTTACAGACAAAATTGCCAATCAGCGGGAAGGCTGAAGTAAATTTAAAATTTTTTTGATGTTTTAATCTAAAATTTTTGAATTTGAGAATTTTCTTTTATACAGGAAATTAAATGAAGAAATTGTAACGTTGAGCAATTCGTTAGAAGAAAAAAAAAGGGGAAACGTTGATTTGGTTTTTGTTGGGTGAATTACTCGCCGTTACAAAGGTCAATACCCTTATTGAAGATGGGAAGAAAAAAATACGGGCGGTCAGTTTGAATTAAATTGCTACTAGACAAGAAATAAGAAAGAACCAAAAATAAAAAAAAACACACACAAAAAAGTGGTATCATATTCATACCGAAATATATTATTGTTGTTGTTAATAAACATTATTGTTGTTATTACATACATTATTGTGGTTACTAATAAACCTTAGAATAATTAATTCTGAAAGGAATTCATATAGTGTATACCTAAAAAATTACGAAATTGCAAGCATAAGTTATGTCCTATGCTTTCACAGTATTTTGTGTTTAATAATTATAATTTAAGACTGTTAACTGTAATGATAAATAATGTATTGTGAATAAATTGTGTTCTGAAAATTACCGCTCAAACAGTCAGCTTCAGCTCCATGGCGGATCCAGAGGGGAAGGGGGGAGCATAGAGATATGGCCGCCTCTTCCAAATTTAATAAAAAACCTTTAATGATAAATAATACTTTGCTATTTTTCCATTTTCCAAATCTATTAGAATTAGAAAATTTTGAAATAAAAAGGAAAATTGAAAATGTGTCACAAAGTCTGAAAAACATTATTACAGACTCATCTAATTTTCAGTACCAATTATATTCAGAGATATGTCAATTAAAAGAATCTACAAAACATTCATCAAATATGTTTTCCAGTTTAGAGGATGTTTTAGAGGATGAACGAGCTAGTTAGTATGTATGTGTCATTGCCTATAAGCATCGCATCTGTAGAAAGAAGTTTTTCAACTCTTAAAAGACTAAAAACATATTCGCGGAATTCAATTAGTCAAGACTGATTGGTAGGTTGAGCTTTATTAAATATACATAGAGAGTTGGAAATAAATATTGACAATGTGATTAATAAAATCGGCCAAGGGCCGAGAAGATTAGATTTTATTATTAGATAAGTTTAAACAATTTATAACTGCTATATTTAAACATGAGACTTAATATCTTTTTTATATTTAAATTTTATTATTATTAAACTGTGACGTCAAAATATCGAAGAAAATTATTTTAGCGATATTTAAAGGATTTGATTATAAAATACAATGTTATTTGTCGGTCGTGGACAAAGTATCGTATTCTACTCGCATATAATGGCTGTTATTCACTCAGATGATTTACGACACTCGCCTATCGGCTCGTGTCGGTAAACTTCATCTTCATGAGTAACAGCTATCATTATATGCTATTTGAATAGTTTAGTATTTATTACTAAACCTTCAATATAAATAACTTTGCTCTTTCGACTATTGATTTCTACCACAAATTTAAAAAATTGCCCCCCTAACAGAAAAGGCTGGATCCGCGCTTGAGTCAGCTAACAGTTAAGAAAAAACTATAAACCTTATTATATTGAAGTGAAAAGTGATACTAATTATATTATGGATCAACCTCATAATCTAGTAAAACAAATAGTACTTAGTGTTAAGGTTGTTCAGGTTGTTAGGATATTAACTACAATTGTACTGTATTTAATATGGTTTCCTTCCGCTCACCATTGTTCTTAACTTAAGGTCTTAATTGGTTGTTAAATTTATTGATTTTTTTTTTTTTGTTTAAATAAACCAAAAAGTAAACATTATGTTTTATTAATGTAACCATTTGGTATTTATTTTTTTTTTTCGTTATGATTGATTCAATGTTTTTTTTGTGTTTCGCTATTTGTTCGTTTGAAATTTCAGAATGGTATAAGCGGAGAGGCACAAGAGGATGGAACTTAGGTGAGTGATTAGTGGGTGAGTCTGGTGTAGTGTCCCTTCCCCTTTCCTGCCCTTTGTGTTTTTTTCTTCCCTCAGACGGTCTATCAAGACTAGGCTAAGTTCCAACAAATCCCACGCCAACCATGAGTTATAGCCGGCTCATCATGACCGTGTTGGAACCTCTAGCCTGGTATATTCTGTTACCCGTCAAACAATTTGAGTCAATAATTTTTTTTCCCACTCATGCGCCCACGGAAAACTTAAAATTAGTTTTTAACAAATTTAAAATGAGTTTTTGATCTTTTAGTAAAATACGTCCTTTGTTTAGACACAAAAGTGTATTACTCGTACACCTGTAAACAAAATATTTCCTGTCTCTTTCTCAAAATTTTTTATTTCAGATAAACGGCTCTCTTTTTACAAACAAAAAAGAAACGATGTGTTTCCCGTCATTTATGTTCCTTTGTGATTTATGATGTTATTTGTGATAGTTATTGTGGAGTATAGTTGCAAAAGACAAAAATTTTTATTGTTATAATATAATTATGTACGTAGCATTATTAAATATTATATAAAAATTAGTTTTTATATTATTTAAAATACGAAAACACTAACTTGTGTTATAGGTAAGTTAATTGTTTTTTCTTTATTAAATGTGTTGTGTTAAAATGGGTTTTTGTGGAATGGGTTAAAATGAATTTTTGTGAATCCCCAAAAACTAAATGGGAAAACCATATGTGATTTTTCGCAATGATTGTTTCACACCCACATGGAAACAGCCATTCTGAGTCCCCACAACTTACGATGGAAGTTGATGTCTTGTAAGCTATTTTTTTTAAAATTAAAAGTATATTAAAAAGAAGTGTTTCAAACTAACCACATACATATTTACATACATACATAACCTCCAAGAATCCATTGGCACATGCGTCAAAAGGCGCAGTCTCATGTTTACGGTTGCTTCCTCTCTCCGGATTTGTATGAATTTGTATATTATGCTGATCTTACATTTAATGTTTTTTTAGGAAAAATATCAACGGTTTGAGTTGTTAAAATGGCAAAATACAAAAAGTGTTGAGTTTATCAAAAAGAGGATTACGAAACCGAATTAATAAATCTATTTTCAGCCAATTAAACGATTGGCGCACTCAAACGGTGCAAACATATGTATAATGTGGCAATTCCGACCGATGGAAATATTGATCAAATGGTGAACGCGAATTTTTAACTTTAACGTCTCGCTGACTGATTTTATGAAACAGGAGACAGCCATGACTACCGTGCTTCTTGTAACATATAATAATACTATGGTTTATTTTTTAATTCACAGTGGATCGATAGAAACTAGCGTTTGATGAGTACGGTAGTATGATAGCTTTAATAAAATTCACAATAAACAACGTAAACGAAGTATTGGATGAAAACCTAAAAAAATCCCTTGTCGAAGTACTGAAAAGGTCTTCGCAAAACAAAATTCTTGAAAGCTTAAAATTAGCTAAAAAACAACAAATTCAACCAGGTACCTCTACAAGTTTCAATGCTGCAGAAGATTGAATGGAAACAGAAATGGAAACTGATAATTCGTCGGATACTGAAGAATACAAATAAATTGTTGATTTGAAAATTTTTATTTTTTACCTTTATGATCGAAATGAAAAAAGGATCATCTATTTTTTAATTTTATGATTATTTTTTGTAACAAGAAGTTGTTTTCAATAAAGAAGAATTAATTTATTTAGTAAAATTTTAATTACCTAATACAAAAGACTTTCAAAAAAAAAAAAAAAAAATTTTAAAAATGTGTGGAACAAAAGACTTTAACTACTTGATTAAAAAAGGTATTGTTGAAGAAGGATCCACTAAAAAATATTCTTATTTTATCTTATTTTAACATTACACAAAATATTAAAATCTAAGATATTTGCTTCCATTATGCAGGGGGCATCATCAGTAGCAATCTTATAGTTCTTCAGAATTTAGAAGCGCTTTAGTTTACAAATAATCAGTCAATTTAACTGACGTATTACTGATAATATATCTAATCGCGGCCACATATTATTGATTAACGGGTTCAATCTGAGCCAATCAGTTTTTATTAACCTATATTTGAGTAATGTGATCACTGATCACCCTTCTCCAACCAGTTGTTATTGACTCACACTTGACTGAAATGTTCACGGTTCGCCAACTATTTGTTATTGACTGTTACTTGACTAATATATTTAATCTGCGTCAAACACTTCAAATTGGCTCATACCTGACTAATGCGTTCAACCTGTGTCAATCACTTGAAATTGACTGATACCTGACTAATGTGTTCAATTTGCGTCAAACGCTTGAAATTTACTCATACCTGACTAATGTGTTTATTCTGCGTCCAACACTTGAAATTGGCTCATACCCGACTAATGTGTTCAACCTGTGTCAATCACTTGAAATTGACTCATACCTGACTAGTGTGTTCAATCTGCGTCCAACACTTGAAATTGGCTCATACCCGACTAATGTGTTCAACCTGTGTCAATCACTTGAAATTGACTCATACCTGACTAGTGTGTTCAATCTGCGTCAAACACTTGAAATTGACTCATACCTGACTAATGTGTTCAACCGCGTCCAGGTTGACGCATGGGATAGTATTTTCCGGCTTTTGTCCATAAATACCACTTAAAAGAGTTGTCATTTGTTGGACTCTTGTGCTGAGACCGATGTTGGCGCACAGCAGTCGCGTTTTGGGCGCAAAACCAATAATTGTTTGACGGGTTAACGATTTCCCAAAAGGTCCTCGTTACAAACTAAAATAAAAACAGATGAGTTATGCCGTCACCAGTGGCAAGTATTGATTAAAAAATACAAATTAAAAGGATTTCATAATATATTTTGAAATGAAATAAAATATTGCAATTATTTCTAGATAATATGTGAACAAAACTCGGGAGACGGTACAAGTGACGATAGGCCGCCTGATCGAGCAAGTACTTCACCATTTCTCGAATAACTTGATAAATTCATTGCCTTGAAACACAATTACCATCCATCAAGGTTGTACTGTAATTTAGAGAGATTGGAGACAAAAAAAAAACAAAAAACATAAAAAAACATAATAATTGAAAAAAACAATAAATATGTAAATAAATTTATAACTTTTCATTTTTGAAATTATGTTTTATTCATGATAAGTATTTAACAACTGTTGGAGCAATTTAGCATGAAAAATAATTCCTTCATTTGAATCCAGATTTCTGATACTATGATTTGTCTGATAACTTTCGTTGTCACTTTCATTATAATTATCAAAATATTTCCCGGAAAATCATCCCCCATACCCCATTACACAAATATTGGGCAAAATGCAAGTGATGCTAAAATGTTAATGCAGGTCTCGATATTTTGATCGAGCACTTTAAAAAATATGTTTCGCCAACTATTGATAGTTCCAAACGCACGCTCTACAACATTTATTTATTTGCTGTGCACTGCATTAAATTTTTGTTGCGCTTGATTTGGGTTTTTGTACGATGTAATTATGGCTGTTGTGGATAATATTTGCAAGCATATCCTCCGTCTCTTAATAAATAATATTGATACTATTATATAACACCTTTGTGTCATCCACAGATTCAGGGTAACTGAATATTAATATATTTTCCTGATCCATCCACTGCAGCTTGCAATATAAGTGAGTAAAACCATTTACAATAGTAATTATTCCTGATATGACTGTATATGAAAATTGTGATTGCTGCCGTAAATTATCCAGCTGATTCGCCTAGCAGAATTTATCCTCTAATGAATTAAATTTCGTTGATGAATAAAAAACAATTCAAGCAAAATTGAATACAATTTTTATTTAAATTTATAATTTCACGACTAACTTGTAGTTTGATGTTTCTTGTCCAATCGCCAAAATAAAAAGAGAGTGATTTAAGCTATTTCAAACTAAGCTGGACTTAATTTTCGAAAAATATATTATAAATAAACTGTTGTTCCAATTTTGGTTATTACACAAGTTTTTGTTCTATACATTTTAAAAAATTTCCTCCTTTATGTGTTTTTTAAAAATGTGGCAGACCTGCAAAAGGTGCCTTAAAAATTTGGTGTTTTATTAATCACAAAGTTCATAAACGATGATTACAATAAATTAGTTTGTACTACACACAAAAATAAGTATGAAACCTATTAGTATTGAAAAGTTGACAGTTGTCAAAATAGTAATTTGACAATTAATACATGTATTCAAATACCCACACAAAAATCAAAACATGGTTGGAACCGCATTTTCCTCAATTCCTTCCAGTTAAAATGTCAAAAAACTGTCATATTTTCGCTCGTTTTCGACACAGTCTGTTTCTTTTGCAACTGGAAACCACATCAATGTAAATTTTTAGTTCTCATATTGTATTGTATGCAAATCGCCATTTTTAATTACAGTGCCTGGCCAGATTAGTCAATTACATTTAATTTTTGGATTTATCGTTTCTTAAGCACCATCTATAACTGAAAAAAAGAAGCAATTGTATTTCATTTCATAGATGGCCACACACCACTTTCATGTTTGACATGTCTAAGGTTTTGCCGTGGCCAGGAAATTCTCCGAACATGAATCCCATTATTTTCCAAAATGATTTTGAATTTCAAACACCGTAATTTATGAACACCGTAAATCACACACAAATTAAAAATGAAAGTTTAAAAAACACCAAATGTTGATTTACGAAACTTGTTTTGTAAACCAAAATTTCGTGTTTTTTTAAACTTTCATTTGTAATGAACCCCATTGAGAACCTCTGGTTTATTCTCAAGAGGAAGTTGGGCCAAGAACTCTTAACAACCAAAAGCTAGCTTATTTAACGGCTTATTACGGTATAATAGCATGACCAGGATATCAGTGGGGCTGCTAGAGGGTGTATAAAGGGCATGCCCGACGTGTGGAAGCACACCAAAGGCAACATCACAAAATATTAAAATTTTACTAAGGTCAATTAAGGGAGAACACCACTGTGAGATTTTCAAAAAATCGATATTTTTTTTGCCTTTAAAAAATCCTTTAGACCCTCAAAAATATGATACAAATTCGTTTATAGTTAAAAAAAATTTTTTTAGAAGGTTTTCAAGCTTTTTCCTGAGAGTTCTTATTGAGAAGTTATTGATACCAAAAACTTTAAACGCGTTTTTCTCGAAACCGTGTTTTGGAAATCTGCACGCAGCAGAACTCAATCAATTTTGGTGCAATTGACCTGAAAATTTAACTGTAGCTTCTTAAATAGATTTAAAATCGAAGTACATGAGTTTTTTTTGATTCATTAAAAATTAAAAAAGATATACAACTTTTTATACGAAAATTATAGTCGAAAAATGAAACTTTTTCTTCAAACTTGTCTCAATTTTTTATTTTTTCGAATTTTTTAATTTCCTCATGTACTTCGATGCTAAAACTAATATATTTCATGAAAATATTTTATTTTTTGTTCCAGGAACAAATTTAAGACACTTCTACTGCGTGCAGCGGAGCGACTCTAGGCAAAATCACTTCTACTAAAGCTACTCTAGCGCCGCCGTTTTGTATTTTTTTTTCCATAAAAATTTTTTTTTGTTTACTTAAATATATGCCAAATATAGCCTAAAAGTTTTTTTTTCTCTAAACCCAACCCATTTCTCAAAAAAAAATACCAAACTAAGCACTTGAAAATGGTAGGTCTCCCTTAAACAATATGTAATATCCAAAATTCATTTAATCTGTTTTAATAAACTATATTTAAATAAATATTTTTCATAACACAAATTCGCAAACGCCCCAATGCATTCATCGATGCTGTACTAATCCAACGAATTAAGTTTACCAAAATATAACTTGAAGCTTTTATGGTGAAAGTGGAATTGTCAGAAGAAGCGATATGATAATTTCATCTATTTAAAAACAATGTTTACCTTTACTTTGAAATTTAACACACAAGTAGAATATCCGTAGTCCGAAGTCTGTGATAATATTTTGATTGATACAATATTACACAATTTTTGGTGCAGCACAAAAACGAATAAATTGCTTACAAAATGACTAATAAGGACAGAATAAAGCCAAGCATGATCACTTTTACGAACAATTATAAATTTATTGGTCGTAAATTTAATTTCATCAATGCAAAAACCTTTTTACTAAAATCAACAAAAACTATTTCGGAAACTTCAAAATTATGAGATGTAGTGGCTGTAATTATTTTTGGTTGCATACAAAATTTTGTCATAATTATTATAGGTTTATCAGTTCAGTCGCTATAGCCTGATGAGATGACTGAAATATGATTTATTTTTCACAATGCTCGCAGATCGACGCAAAACTCTTAACAATTTCTCCTTTCGGTAAAATATAAATTTAACCTGTATTATGACATCTGGTGGCGTCTATCGCTAAGTACGAAATCTAAAAAAAGTTGTATAAGATTTAAATAATCCTAAACAAAATTTGGGATTATTTAATTCCTCTGAGGGGTGGTTTGGCGTCTATTGGAGGGGGGGGGGGGTGGGGGAACCAAAGTTGGTGCTCCGTAACTTTCCAGTAGGCGCAAGTGTACGTACTGCCTCCTCGCGGCAACCACTGGTAACTGGTACCATTAGGCAGAAGGTGGCCTTTTGGACAGGCTAAAGTACGGCGCTAACGGAGAAAACCTTGACAAAAACCCTAATCTAAGGTGATGCAGCATATGCCGAAGGATGAATGGCTGATAGGTTAATCAGTCCATATATCCGGACTCTGGATACCAGGCACCCTCCAGTTTTATTTAGCCTTCCTGTAGTAAAGCTGGGTGACCTCCACACGACTTTCTATTCCCAGCAACTCGCAAGAGTAAAACCAAAACGGTAGACGAGGCACGGGTAGGAATCCCAATGCTACCGCTTTTCTAACTGAAGTAAATGATATAGTATACATACATCTAGAAGGGAGAGCAATGAGCCCAGATAGTATGTATCGCGTGTAGAAGTACTTCCAACAGTAAACATCTAGGAGGGAGAGCAATGAGCCCAGACAGTATGTATCACGTACCGTCCGGCAGTATTATCAGGTTCATTAAGAGCCTGAATATTTACTGGACGGATAATTAAGCAGGGATTGGAGCACAAAAGATATTTTAGGTTGCAGTGTGAGGTGGCTAAATGCCCACATGGCCCTACAACAATAATTCTACTC
Source organism: Tipula helvola (assembly GCA_963556165.1). Taxonomy (NCBI): domain Eukaryota; kingdom Metazoa; phylum Arthropoda; class Insecta; order Diptera; family Tipulidae; genus Tipula; species Tipula helvola. Next base: position 173,648,669 of record OY744482.1, read on the forward strand.
TAATTCTATCCCTCTCTCTAAATCAATTTTATTGCTTGAGATGTGGCTTAGTAGTAGAGTGGCTAGGGTCTGATGTTAGATTCTGCCCAAGGCATTTTAGTTTTATTTTTTCAACTTTTTTTATTTATTTTTTATTTTATGAAAACCCAAACTTTGCCTGTTTGTCGGTTTTTTGGGTGATACCCCAATACATGTAAAATCATCCTTAAAGCCCTTACTCTTTGATTTAAAGTCTATGTAAAGTGCAATCACCTTTAAAAGCCTTTAATATTGAGCTACCTCCCTCGGCTAACAAATATCACCTAAAAATATATCAAATAGTCAAATGCTGATTATATCCATCCTAGGACGAGCTGTAGACCCTAGTATCAACATATTTTTTTTTTTTTTTTTTTTTTTTTTTGTGTAATTTATTTAGAAATGCTTTCTATTATACAAACAATTTTTATCCTTAAAACTACAATACATAAATTAATTTCAATTAATACAAATAAAGAAAAAAATTAATCAAAAGTACATTTTACGTATTCAATTATTTTCCTTTTAAATATAATAAAATTATTCTCATTTTTAATTTCAATGGGTAATTCATTAAACATTTTAAGACCATTATACAATATTGTTTTCTTGGCATTTTCAGTGCGTACAAAGTGTAATCTAAAATCAATCAAATTTCTTAAATTGTAATGTTGAACATTTCCAACATATACAAGCCTACTACATAAATACCCTGGTAACAAATTATTTTTCATTTTAAAAACAAACAAGTAAACTGATAATTTCAATCTCTGAGATATACTGAGCCACTGCAATGTATTTAACATTAAATTTATTGAGGTATATCTATTACATCTTAGAATTATTCTCATTCCCTTATTATGCAATACTTGTAATCTCTGTATTTGCTCATTTGACGAAAAGGCAATAACTGTTGCACAATACTCAAAGTGCGGCTTTATCATCGTATTAAAAATTAGTATTGCACTGTTTGTAGATAACTGATTCCTAATCTTAAATAAAAAGTAAATTTTTTTAGAAATTTTCTTACATAGTATATTAAAATGACTCTTAAAATTTAATTTATTATCAATTACAAGACCCAAATATTTAATTTCCTTAACTTCTTCAAGAGGCTCATTATCAATAACCACCCTATTTACTAAGTTACCATTAAAAACCATAACTTTTGATTTTTCAATGTTTAACATTAATTTATTTTGTTTAAACCAGATACTAAGGTTGCTTAAATCTGAGTTTAATTTATTAATGCAATATTCAGGCGACTTCCCCACTATATATAACAACGCATCATCAGCAAACAAACATAGCTTCACAAATTCAAGCACTCCTTCCATGTCATTTATATATAGCGTAAATAACAAAACTCCAAAAACTGTTCCCTGAGGCACCCCTAATGTAACCTTAATAGCATCTGACATTACATTATTAACTTTAGTTCGCTGAGGTCTATTTTTTAAGTAAGTACTAAACCAGCTTGCCTCAAGATCCCGAATTCCATAACTGTTAAGTTTAATCATTAATATCTCACGGTCAATCGTTTCGAAAGCTCGTCGTAAATCCAGAAAAGCTGCTACAATAACGTTGTTCTCACTAACTGCAATTCTCCAATTCCCAATAACTAAATTAAGAAGTGCCTCACAACTATGATGCTTACGAAATCCAGACTGATGTTCAAAAATTAAATTATTACTATCAAGATATTCAAATAATTGATTATACACCACTTTTTCAAGTATTTTAGACTCCGTTGTTATCATATTTATAGGCCGAAATTTAGAACAAAGTCTTGTATTTTTAACTTTTTCCACTGGAACAACTATTGACACTTTCCAGGAATCCGGATAAACACCCATACTTAACGATCCATTGATTAAATCGACCATAAAATCACCAATGTACAGAAAAGTATATATAATTATCTGGACATTCACCAAGTTTACATCACTTTTATTATTCATTGATTTAAGTATTTCCATTAATTGATCATTAGTTATTAAGTTAAATTTAAATCTTTCATTAGTAACTGTTATTATATTACGATACACAATTTTTGGTATATTATCATGTAAATCTTTAATACTATTTATAAAATACTTATTAAGCTCATTTGATATTTCGATACTATTAGTCAATTTCACATTACCAAATTCAACTTCTTTTATAAAATTAATATTCTTTTTTTTTTAAATATATGATTTTATGAATTTCCACATGCATTTTTGATCATTAGCACTGTTTATTTTATTTATTAAAAACTCATTTTTAGTCCTATCTAATCTCAATTTATAATTATTTCTTATTATTCCAATCACTGGTACTATTAGACCATACTGCAATTTTGTAACAATTATTTCTTTGAAGTTTCATACTTTTTAATTCATATGTATACCACTCATTATTATCTTCACGAATCATTTTTGTAAAAATAAATTTATCCATAACTTTGTTAAGCTCAGAACTAAACAAACGTGCCTTACTGTTAACATTAACGGAATGATAAGTTAACAATTGGCTGCTGCAAATTTGATCAATAAAATCATTTCTCTTATACTTCAAAAATCTTATTTTTCTTACAAGATTCCCACTATTACTGTTTTTTTCCACTACAATTCTCACACTCTCATGATCACTTATTTTAATATCTTTATCCACTTTAACTTTAATGATATTATAAATATTGGTAATAACAAAATCAATTAAAGTTCTACTACTATTAGTAATTCTTGTTGGCTCTTCAACAAGCTGCTTAAACGCAGAATCAACTATAATTTGATTATTCCTATTTTTAATAAATTGTTTTCAAGCCAGTTCACATTGAAATCACCAGTTATTATGATATCATTATTTATGTCATTGAAATCATCCATTAAAATGGAAAAATCATCACAAAATGTTGACCCAGAATACGCTACATTCGGCGACCTATAAAGATTTGCTATGTACATTATACAACTTTTATTATACATTTTTATAATTAACCACCACAAGTTTAAACCAATATTTAACTTTTTTTTTATTTTATAATTTCAACTTGAATTTATATAAATTACTAAGCCACCAGTGTGCCTCGAATTAGAATCCACTCTAACTATGCTATAATTATTTATGAGTATCAAACTGTCATCATCACAATCTTTTAAATGTGATTCAGTTAAGCATATAAAATCAAATTTTTCATTTTTTACAATTATTTCAAGGTCATTAAAATTATTCAACAATCCCTGTATATTAAGGTACAAACCGTTTATTCTATTAACATTATTTTCTTCTAATTGCTAAAATATTTTCCGCTTCTCAATTTCAATTTTCTGTTTTAAAACACTACATCCATGATCAAAAGCAGCATGGTTAATATCCAAATTTAAATTAATTTCACTATTTATTTTTATACAGTTGCAACATTTATTAACACTACTTGCACATTTATGATTTAAATCAAAAACTTCCGCACAATTTGCACAAATCTTATTATCAGAAGTACAGTCCTTACTATTATGCCCAAAACCCAGACATTTAAAACATCTTTTAACAAATGTTCCATCAAAAACAGAACAAATATCTCACCCAATTTTTATTTTACCTAATTTCATTATTTTATTTAACAGTCAATATCCAGTTCCAAAACAACAACATATGCTTTATATTTTACTTTCCTCTTATAAACTGCTTTAACCAAAATTTCACTATCACTTAGAAGGTCATTTTGCGATTTAATTATATTAATTAAAACATTGTCTTCAAAATGTTCAGTCAAACCAACCACCCGCACTCTTGGTTTTCTCTCACTCATTATCTTCACATCATATGAGTCGTTTAACTTTGCTTCAACTATATTTTTTAATTTATTCACAGAGTCTTTATTTTCGCAAGCAACAAACACAACACCATCTTTCCCGTTAGAAACACCAGCTAAATCTAGTTTTTCTTCCACTGGATTAATGTTAATCTTTAAATCAGATTCCGTTTTTTTCCTATCTTGCTTTTCTTTAGGTTTAATAATAACACCAGGCACTTTTTTAACAATCTCAGAAAAAAGTGGCTTAGATTTACTTACGTCTCCACAAACTTTCTTTATTTCATTAGCCAAAACACTGGCTAATGAAATAAACACTTCTGCTCACCCACATCACATTTAATCGTCTCTATCTTATCATTAAGAGATTTAACAACAGATTCAATAGTATTTATTCTATAATTACTATCTCTACATTTTTTGCACATCACCACCACAAATTGATTTGTATTGATAAGATTGTAATCATATGCTGATAAACCAATACATTTAAAATAAACAAACGAAGCACAACCGTTACATATTAGATAATCTGAATTACCACTACCACGGCTAAATGCTCTAGAACACTCGAAACAATTTTTGTCTTGCAAAATATATTATTTTAATTGTTCACCAATAAAATTTTATTAACAACATCTTTCACAATCAATCTTTGCTAGAATTTTTATTTGGATATTAATTAGCCTTTGTTTATAGTTTCTATTGTATGCTTAATTATTTATAATGCAGAAATTAATTCACAGTATAATACACTTTATTTTGATTAAAATCACAACAAAGAAAACAATTTTTTTTTTTTTTTTGTATGTATGTTATATTATTAAAATTAAATTTTAATTGAAAAAAAAAAAAAAGATATACGTCTGCTCTCTACGAGGTATCAACACCGGTTTTTATTTCCTAATTTATTTTCTATGATCAATTGACAAGTCGAATAATAGTTATTAAAGCGGCGTCGTTGCAACCCAACATTTATTCCTTACAAACATCAACATTATTTTACAAAGTAAATTTAATATTTTTTAATCGTCAGTTGGTTTCAATTGACGAAAAATCGATGTGCAAAATTATATTTAAATATTCAAAACAGAGAAGCATTAGTTCGTTTTAATTATTTACTAATTGTATTTTCCGGCTTCGCCCGGCAGAGTTAAGGGCGCCTTGAGATTATTTTCGTGCAAACTGCCATTAAACATTGCTAAAAATAACCATTTCCCGTTAAAGCGTCGTAATCTCCCCGATTGTGAGAAACTCTTACTTAAAGATAAAACACATGATGTCACAAACTTTTTTGTATTGGCTGTATTTGCCAATTCACAACCGACATTTATCATTTCAAAGGAAAATTAAATTTGATCCGGAACTGTTTGTATCGATCTGGTGAAACCTTTTCACCAGACATGGGCGTCTCCTGTTTCGACAACAAAGAATTACTAGAACCGCAATAAATTATAACATACAACGAGTTGCATAAATTGACTTCAGATGTGAATCCAAAATCAAGAGAGAACCACCAACTGATCGACCTACCAAACAACAAGCAGCAAATTTGGCGCGAAACACCGGCAGGTAAAAATCGATATTTCGTGCCATACAATTTTAAATAGTTTCCTTGGCCCAATTCGAATCAGCAATGTTAACAACCCATTGCAGATTTTTTTGATCTATCAACCGTTTTATTGGGTATCCAAACCGCGCAGTCGAGAAAGACATAAACTGCACACAAGGCAAACTTCAGGTAAATTCTTTATCAACGATCAAAATTCGAGGATAATATGTGCATTCTCCAAATCACAAATATTTCGTTTATACACTTATTTCTCACACTTAGTCGTTCGTTTGAATGACGTTAAATGTTATTTGAGTACATCGTATCCAGCTGCTCCCAAACTGAGCAAAATCTGTGTTGTGTTGATGTTGATATCACCGAAAAATTGATAACAGTTGGTTTCGACAGGTTCAAGTCAGCTTACAGAATACTTACATTTTAATGCATTTGCATACTGGACAGTAGTAAATCAATTCACGGAAAATTAGCTCGCATGTTCTTCAAGCTTTAAGGCATATAGAGCTTTAAGATTTAAGCAATATGAGCCACAAATATGATAAAATATATAACTTGTAAAATACTCAGAATATTATATAAAAAAAATATTTTAAATTTTACCAGTAAGCCATAAAAATATTTATTTTTTTTAATAATCAAATCTTTTAAATGTAATGGAGAGCTTTTATCAAAAGTATTACTGGCAAACCAAATAATCGTACGGAATTAAATCTATTTTCCAAAAACATGGTTTGCATAAAAATATTTATCTCTAGTGTATCGATTGATAATTATAAAAAAAATAAAATTTATCTAATGTGTTTCTATTTTAAATACATTTATTTGCATATACTAGTCGTACTGATATAGCAATAGGAATGTATCTATATAGCTATATACGAGTATATTCGAAATGCAATTACAACTAAACATAACGTGTTTGTTGTTTTTGTACAATTTTAATAGGTTTTTTTGGAAAATTTATGATCGAAATTTACGTTAACCAACCAACATAAAGTCTAGATTGTATTGTACAATCATAATATAGTTTCATCCGCACCATTTATAGTTGTAGACTGTTTATCCATATGGCATATGTATTTGCCTGCATACGGGAGAAATATTATCTGTAACTATGTTCGTATACATATATAAACATTTTATGCTTCATTTCAAAAATAATACCCCGGTTTAGTAGAATATATATTATGTATGTTGTTATATGTATGTATTTATATCCTGGATCAAAGTGATATATTATATTTATACTAAAAATATTATACTATGTAGAATACATGAATCCTTATATATCTTTACAATTTAATGTTATGTTAAAAGCATTATTTGAATAAAATATGGTTGGTTCTAAACCAGTATCAGTTAGTTTCGACAGACTTTCGCTAATAAGCAATCGTCCACGGCATAAAAATGTCCTCTTGTATTTTGATTCGTTCAAACATACACACACGAAGGTGTAAATTTAATATTCTTAATATTTCACTTCATTGAATTTTTTTTTTTTTAAAATTAGGTGTGCGTTCCCTAATACTACAATGTAAACAGTACAGTCAAACCTGTTTTTGTGCGGTAGATAGGGACCGTACAAAAAAAAACGCACAAAAAAAAATATTCACAAACTTCACAAATCGCTATAATAAGTAATTTTGGACAAAAATTCAAAAAAAAATATTTTTATGCGGTGGATAGGGACCGCATAAAAAAAGTTTCCCTTAGAAAATATGTCAAAGTCTTACGAAATTAAATTACACATGGAAACATTTAAACAAATTTTAATTTCTCATTTTAAAATAAAACGGTAAATTTCCTTTTTTCTTACATCATTATGTATATTTTTTAGTTTATGTTCAAGGTTAATAATCAGTGTGGCTATTACCTACTACGCATTTCATTGGTTGTGAAGTAAACATTTCTTTTAACTAAATTATATTCTTTGTGTGCAAGATAATAGGTAATTACATATTGAAATTTGCTGGAATATGGAATATATAAGAATATTGGGCATGTCTAATGATTAATGAACTTGGCTGATGCAATAGGTATGAAAATGGCTGAACAGAATCTCGGTATTCATATACCGCATAAAAAAAATTCGCACAAAAAAAATCGCATACAAAAAAAAATCGCACAAAAAAAGCGCATAAAAAAAAATTCGCATAAAAAAAGACCGCACAAAAACAGGTTTGACTGTATTTGTTATTGTATAATACAAAAATAAGGTGATTAGATTATTTCCAAAAGTAAAATTCCACCCCAATCGTAAAGGACAACAAAAATGAAAATCTCAATTTCAAAATAAAAAGAAAGAAAATTAAAAATTCCATTTTCTTTTTATTTCTTTTCTACCAATTTGCAATTGGCCAAATTCTGTTTCATGGACTATTTATAAACCGAATATACAATAGAAACAACAAACACCAAAGGTATACAAAATTAATAATATAAATTCATGAATTCCGTGTTTTTTTTTTGTTTTGTTTTAATAAAAAATTTGTGCACACAAAATTGGTTGGAATTTTTCGAAATTGGTAACAGTTAATAATATTTCTTTTGTTTTTGTCCAGACAAGTATTTATATCGAAATTCGGTAGGTTTGCGTGCAAAGTGCAAACAAAAAACAACATGATTGAGAATAGGATCTAGCTTAAATATTAGTTTTAAGGCCGATCAGTTAAGTTATTTGGGCTATATAAAAGTGACAAACAGCCTGCCAAAATCAATCTGCCTTTTTTGATTCAGAAGACACCAAATTTAATAAATTCACAAAAACTCAAGTTCATTGATTTTGTTCACTATTAAATTATTAAACGAATGCTAAAGTACGTAAAATTTAAAAAAAAAAGGAAAAATTATTTTGTTTGGAAAAGAAACTCCAAAAAGTAATCTCCAAAAATGCTAAACCAATTTTTTTTTATCTGCGATTAACGGCGTTTAAACGGCAATATTTAATTACAAAGAGGAAATAATTAAATCAGCTTTCGGATATAATTTAGTCAAATGTAATTAAAATATAAATTTTGGGTCGCAGATTAAAATTTTAATGAAGATAACATCGATTAAAATGGAATAATTTGCCCTTTAGAAACATCAACACGATAAGACAACCATGTATAAATAGATCATTTTTAGCTAGGAATTATATTTTCTATAAAATAATTATTAGTCGACTCGTATAACATGATTTTGTATTAGTAAACTTAACACCTAAAATTTAACGTTTTTTTTTGTATGACAAATCTTTAACTCTGTACCAATATGTTAATATATTGAAGCCACTCCAATAAAACGGGTTATCCAAATTTGGGTAATCATTTAAACGATTAACTGTTAAAAGCCTTCAAAAATCCGGGAGCTTCTTCTTGGCAGCTTTGTAAATTTCGGGGCATTAATATTTTGAGGGTAAAAAAGGATAATATAAACCCGTTAGAGACGATTACTTTAAGTGAATTCAAAACCTTAGCTAAACCAATGTTTTGAAATTTTACTGAAACCTATATGTTTACCATTGGAATAGGATCTATGTATCTATAGTCCAGTATTTCACTGTTTTTCGCTCAGAATTCTTACGGACAAAACCGATTGACGTGAAATTTGGACAGTAAGTAGGGAATGGTTCAGGGAACAAAAGTTTTATAATACCGATGTGTGCTTTTACCCTGGGAGTGGATGCCATCCCTTCTCCGGGGTGAAAATTACTACACTCAAAATAACCACAGAAATCGATAGAAAGAATATGTTCTAGAAGTTGAACCAGTTTAGGATGCCTACATTTAAAAAAAAATGTTAATTCAATTCTGAAATGATTTTAGAAATTTCTGAAAAAAATTTCCTTCTTTCACAATAACTCAAAAACTAAAGAAGGTACGTACAATATGTAAGAGTACAAAAATTTAGGGGTTTCTTCCAGAAAATGTTGTTACTTTTTATTGCTCAATGATGAAAATTAATTGAGATATCATCGGTTTAAGTTCGCATTTAAGTGCGAGGACCACCTTCCCCGAGCCCTTTGGTATTCCATACAAAATGATTTTTAGAGCAAAATAAAAAAATAAAGGAAGTTAACGTTATAAAACCAATCGTATTTCTCGGTGAAATTTTCGATTGCTCTCAAACGTGCATTTTTACAAAAATCGATATTTTCAATCGCGAATAACTCGGAAAATATTGGTTATCGAAAAAACAACATTTTTTGTTTAGAATTCATCCCTCTATCGATTTCTGCGCTTAGGTTGAATGTACTAATTTCCGACCCTGGTAAGGTGTGGCATCCATCCCCAGGGTAAAAGCACACATCGGCACTATATAAGTTTCGTTCCTTGAGCCATTCCTTACTTACTGTTCAAATTTCACGTCAATCGGTTTTGTCCGTTAGAATTCTAAGGTAAAAACCTATTTTTATCAAACACTGGACTAATATTGCAATATTTCTGACTCAGATTTCTGAGTCAAAAATATTGCAATATAGATCCTAATATTTTTCTTAATTTTCTTTCAGGTTCCCTTAAAGCTCATCTAAATTGTTTTCGCAAATATCTGTTTATTGAATATGGTTTTTGAACAATACCTAGTTAGCCGGATAACCGACATTTTTTTAATAATCACATAATGTAACCAGAGAAGTAAATTATATGAACTATTTCTTATAAAACGCAGTTGGACGTTCTGTTAGCGACGTCTTGGCTCTTAAATATATTCGATATTTCATAAATTTGCTGAGGTGATAATTTAAAAATTATTGTCGATAAGTAGCTCAATCATTTACCAACGATCGTCCTCAAATTACCCAATAGTATACAATATACCAAAAATGTATATAGTTCCACTTCCATAATAGAGTGAAATTTGTATTAAACAAAATTATTTTTGCTTTGATAATAAGTATTACATATTCACTGATGGCCTACCGATGGGCTCCCCTCTGTCACGTTTGTTAGCAGAAATTTTCATGAATTTCTTCGAACAAACGATTGTATCAAGCAATAATCCTTATTTCCGTCATGTGATCTTTTGGTACAGATATGTTGATGACATACTATGTCTATGGAATGGAACTGATAGGCTATTAACCTCTTTTCTCACTTGGTTAAATTTTCAATATCCCACCATTAATTTTACGGTAGAAAAAGAAGAAAACAAATCTATTAACTTTCTAGATATAACAATAACCAGAATTAATTCTTCATTAAAGTTCAAAATTTATCGAAAACCCACGTATACTGACGCCATTATAACTAACTCTTCAAACCATCCCCATAATATTAAAATGGCAGCTTTCCACTCAATCTTAGATATACATATTAATAAACATTCCTTTGACCAAATTCAATTATAACAATGAGCTTAATATAATTTTAGAAATAGCAGCGAATAACGGTTATGCAGCTAGACTATATTAAAGCTATTAAACAGGAAACTGAAACATAAAGATTTAGCTAACATTTATCCACCTGATAGCTCAATACCGAAAAATTGGCGCCGCTTAGAGTATATAGGAAAAACTAGCCAACGGATTAGTAACATCGTGACACAATATACAGATATTAGCTTTGATTCTTATAACAATAATACAATTAAGAAAATGATTTGTAACAACAAACCAAGAATTGATTGCCTTTCCAAGTCTGGCGTTTATAAGATCAATTGCAATGATTGTAGTTTCTCTTATAATGGACAGACTAGGGGCAATTTTGAAGTTAGAGTTAAAGAACATTTATCTTGTAGCCATGAATCATCCCTTTATAACCATTTAACGTTAGAAAATCACGCATCCAGTTTAAACAATTTAGAAATATTACATATTCACCCAAAAAGCAGACGTTTAGACAACTTGGAATCTTACGAAATCCGTAAAGTAATTTTTCTTAACCAAAATATCCTCAACGAACAGAGAGAAATCCGTTTCTCACCAATTACCGACCCCGCACTGTTTTATTCCCATACTCATACCATCCCATAAAATGACTAATACGTTGGGTTATAATAAAATAAAGAGGAAAAAAAACAATATCATATACAATAATCATATACCTGTGTTTAACTCACCCCCTTTAAATTTTTAATGTTTATTGCTCTCATCATTTTTATTCTTTACCACTCCTACATTTTTTATTTGTATACATATTTTTGTTTCAGCTTTTGCTTTTTCCAACTACATTTTAATTTTTACAGTTTAATAGATACTCCTGATGATGGCCCAACAAGCCGAAATCGATCGAGTGATTTTTTAAACCTTTTGTAATTTTGCGAAATATTTAACAAGTGTTTTTAAAAAATTTAAAAATGTGTGTATTAAGTGGGTTTCGCCAAGTGCCTACGGCAGAAAGTGTAAAAAGTGATTAAAAATGTTAATTTTCTGTTTGGATGTGCATCTAAAAATTGGCAAAAAAATTGGTGTTTTATGTGGTAAGCTTTTTGATGCATGTTTGATGTGGTTTAGATTTTTTGGGCAAAAAGAAAACCACATTAATAATTCTACATGTTTTATTTCAAATTGTGTTAAATTACTTCGAAACAAAGCAAAGTAAAAAATAAAAATTGAAGGTATAACTCGTGGGTATAATTACATTTATATGTTTTTAAAAAGTTATTAACCGTAGCTTATTCAAATGTTCTCTCTAAAAATAATATTTCTTGCAGTTCCTAATTTTTGTGGCAACATTTTCCGCTTTAGATCAATCTCGGAGCTTAATCGTTTACAGCCTTTCCAAGTTAGCCGTCCTGCTTTTCGTGCCTTCTAAATAGAATTTTGAACTGACGACTATGATCATGAAAAAATTAATCCTCTCATCAGGCCATGGCTAATGGACTGATTGCTCCACAAAAAACCAAACAATGCACAATTTTAAATAACTTTTTTTAATTTTCACAAACATAAACACAACAACAAAATTATAATCAACCAATAAAAAATGTTTAGTAGCGTGTATTTTATATGAAAAAACTGTCATCGCAAACATTTGGTACTCTTTCTCTGTCCGAACCTTGTCGTATGGTATACACCCCTGTCCCGAAAAATCAGGACGAAACGCGGTGTACGGTACTACGGGAAATCCTAAACTTATTAGCAATGTAACGTTTGCGTCTACCAACTTCCAACAATGCCAAGATTGCCGCTAGATTTTCTGACTTTAGCGATATAACAAAAACGTCATATATTGATACAGCAAAATATAAAGTCGACAATAAAACCACTGCGTATCGCAAAAATAATATCTCGAATGTTCGAGTATTAATTTGCCGATGCATTTCAACTTTTCATGGCATTCCACATTTTCTAAGAATGCTTTGAATGACTCTGAATTTGGTTTTTGTTTCAAGTTTCCAGCTAGTGCGGTTCAAAAGATATTCGATCAAAAAACAATTTTTTTAGGGTGGTCCGTTTTCTGTGCCGATAGGCATAGTTGTGTTGTTGTCCCCGGAATAAATTTTTTTTTTTTTTTTTTTTTCGCTGGCGCTACATCCCATGAAGGGATTTGGCCGCTTCATTTTTTGAAGTTTCGTAATCATTTTTGTTAATGGATAATGAGTGATTAATTCATTGATCCTACCCTTAACCAGCCGTGATTTTTTCATCACCCGCCGGGAATCGAACCCGGGGCCTCCGGAGCGTAAAGCAAGTATGCTAACCACTGTGCCACCGGGGCGAATAAATTGCTTGCCGTAATAATTAACTAATAAGATTTTTAAAGAATTGTGATATCTCAACTAAAGAATTTTTTGCTTTAACCGGTTAATTTCATTAAATTAGCAGGGGTTTGAATAATTGAAAATTCAACACATTAACCGGTTTACTGGTTATTCGATAACAGAATTTGCAAGCCTTATGTAAAATATAGAACTAATTTCCTGGAGGACATCTATACATTACAGAATGGTCTACAAAACTTTTACTTACATTTTTCGTTTTGACCCACAGAAGTCAAGTAAAACCAAAAACCCTTAGCCTGAGAAAAAAAAATTGCTTGATATAAAAACAATCTCCGTATTCTACATGTTGATGTGCCTTCTTTCAAAATGCTATCTAAAATGTTAAGAATTCTAGAATATATTTAGAAAACGTCGAAAATTAGCCAACCAACTACTCAAGCCATCATGAAAAACCTTGAATAACGTCAGTGAAATCATGCAAATTAGTCGAGTAGTATTAGTTTCTCGGGTGATCTGATCTCTCAAGTGAATAATTTGGACGCCAACCAATTAAAAATTACGTCACGCATAAACATCTGTGGTGATACGGCCAACCTGTAAACATACATAATAATAAACAATGTATAAAAAGCATGACTAGGTATTTTACTAACCCCCAAAGCTGTAATCCGTGTCATGCGATAGAGTGTTGGGATAGATTAAAGTTATTAGTGGTGTTCGTACACCGTCGCCCCACATAACTCCAACCACAAAGTCAGTGAAAGTGAACCGTGTTAAAGAATTTTTTTTGTCAAACAATTGGGAAATTTCTTCGCTCATATTATGTGTTAAGGATATTTTAAATTGAGTCCGAATTTTTCCAAAGAATTTTAAAATTTTCACGACACTTCATTTTTGATATTTAGCAATTACCAATAAAATTTACATTATCAGTACAAATCATTCGCATTATTAAGTTTTAATTCCGTAGTTTTGTTGGTTATTATTACATTTGTTGCAACCGCACCCATTGTCGGTTTACAAATAGTTAAGTGTCAGTGCAACAGCCACAAGGAAGAAATGCATCCCAACGATCCGTCGGCTTTGAACGATGCTACGTCATCGCATGAAGGCCAATCGCTCGACTCGCCGAAGGTAACAAACACGATTACCACACAAAAAATAGATTTGGAAAGAATGATACAACCAGCGGCGCAGATGTTAATCGAAGGTTCAATGCGGGGAAACACCCCATTAGCCATCGAAACCATGCCACCATGGCAAACAATCGTTGCGCCAGAAGCACGCGACTCGACGAGATCACCGCCAACAACAAATACGCCCGCCGCATCGATGTCCACCATAGTAGTGCGCATGTACCGCTGCAATCGCAGAACCCCCGACTATGGTTCCACATGGTGGAGGCCCAGTTCGGGTTGAGCCGGATAACCAGCGAAACCACCAAATACCACCACCTGCTGTGTGCCCTAAACGACAAGGTCAGTAATGAAGTGAGCGATGTAATTAACGGGCCGATATCACTCACACCTTATACGGACCTAAACAGAGCCATACTCGATCGACTGGGCGAGTCTCGCCAGACACAGATCCACCGTCTTTTGCGGGACATTGAGTTGGAAGATATGAAGCCAACTCATCAATTGATCCGACAATTGAAAGCCAGCGGTGGATCCGCGGTCAGCGGCGACGTAGTGAAGAACATTTGGATGAAGAGGTTACCGTTACGAGCGCAGGAGATCCTCGCGACCACCGTAAAATCACTTCGTGTAGCACAATAAGCCGAATCATCATAAGCCGAATGGATCAATTGGAAGTCGGACAAAGCAGTAGGGTTTACAATAACCGGAGAGCACGGAGCCAGTCCACAAGGGGGGGATCATCGAGAAGTCCAACACCGGGACAACCCACACAGCGAGGACCACCGAGAAGTCTAACAGCGCAGCGAAACAACGAAGACGAGGACGACACGCCATGCGTATGTTTTTACCACTATAGCTTAAAGGAAGCCGCTCGAAATTGACGTCCGACCTGCCCGGAATGGCAAGATTTTAAGACAAAAAACTAAAATCACCGAAGCACACGGCGACATGCCAAGGTGATGTGTAAAATTGTCGCCTAAAAATTCACGACAAGGGCACGCACATCAGTTATCTGATCGACACTGGAGCAGACGTGTCGGTGGTGCCGAAGCAAAAAGAATAAAAATACCCGCCGGGAAGCGAATTCAAGCTCTACGCAGCAAACGGTGCGAAGATAGGGACGCTCGGCAAGACTCAAGTCACGTTGGATCTCGGTCTAAGGAGATCGTTCCAATGGACATTCATTGTCGCAGACGTGACAACGCCGATAATCGGTGCGCATTTTTTAAAGCACATGGGGCTTATCGTAGATATTCGACACGGTCGTCTAATCGACCCGATGACCTCACTCTTCGCAGTGGTGTCGAGAACCACCGAAGCAGTACCAAACATACGCTGGATAACAGAGACGATAGCCCATGGGCCAGCCCGCTCCACCTGGCACCGAAGAAGAACGGAGAATGGCGACCGTGCGGGAACTATCGGCGTTAAACAACGTCACAGTACCAGATCGATACCCAATCCCGTTCATCACGGATTTCACGCAGCAATTGGCAGACTCAAACATATTCACCACGCTGGATCTAGTGAGAGCGTATCACCAGATCCCAATCGAACCCGCAGACATCGCAAAAACGGTCATTTCCACGCCATTGGGTCTGTACGAATTCACGAGGATGACGTTCGGTTTACGAAACGCAGGCAACACGTTCCAACGATTTATGCACTCCACGTTACAACACCTAAAATACTGTTTCGTATATCTGGACGCTCGTAGCATCTGCATCACTGGAAGAGCATCTCCAACACTCGAGTGTTAAAAACGACGTCGAGTTGGTAGTGAATACACAAAATGCCAGTTCGCAAAGCGCAGAATACATTTTCTCAGCCAGAAAGGCATCAAACCGATCCCGAAAAAGTGGCAGAAATAGAAAAAATCCCTCTCTCTCACACAATAAACAGTTTACGACGATTTTTAGGCATGATAAATTTTCATGGGATGTTCATTCCCAATGCAAGCAAAAACCAGGCAAAATTAAGCGATTATTTAAGAGGGAGCAAAAAGAACGATAGGAGGGAGGTAAAGTGGACAGAGGAAACGGAAGAAGCCTTCCAGCTAACAAAAAAACAACTGAGCGAGGCAACAATATTGGTACACCCATCGGCACAGGCAAAGCTAGCGATAATGGTCGACGCGTCGGACAGCGCAATCGGCGCAGAAATCCAGCAATGAGACGAGAAGAGCAACGACGGGTGGAAAGCTCTGCAATTTTATTCGTCGAAACTATCCCCAGCGTAG
This sequence comes from Tipula helvola, assembly GCA_963556165.1. Lineage (NCBI taxonomy): Eukaryota > Metazoa > Arthropoda > Insecta > Diptera > Tipulidae > Tipula > Tipula helvola. The sequence continues at coordinate 173,665,075 of OY744482.1, forward strand.
CAGCAGTACAGCGCATACGACAGGGAGCTGTTAGCGATGTACGCTGCTGTAAAAAAAATTTAAATATGTAGTCGAAGGTCGGGTATTTACAATGTACACGGACCACAAATCGCTCACATTTGCATTCAAGCAAAACCCGGAAAAAGCGTCCCCACGTCATTTCCGATACCTGAATTTTGTAGGGCAATTTACCACGGACGTGAGATATATCGCAGGATCGAAGAACGTGGTGGCCGACGCACTGTCTCGCCTAGAAAGTATAGAGTTACCGGAATCAATCAACTACGAAGAAATCGCAGAAGCGCAGAACCAAGACAACGAACTGAAAGAGCTATTGTCGCATTCAACACGGGGAAGGAAATATTCTGCGACAAATCAACGTGCAGGACGAGACCGTTTATTCCACTCGATCGGCGAAAGAATGTCTTCGAGACAACCAATACGTGTGGCCGACCAATATGTGCGGCCAGGAATGAAACGTGACATCAGGAAGATGGTGCAATGCTGTATACTTTGCCAGAGAGCCAAGGTAAACAGGCACCTAAAAGCCCGCTGGGCCAATTCACATCAGTTAGCAGTCGTTTCGACGAGATCCATTTGGACATATTGGGACCACTCCCACCATCCGAAGGACAAAGGTATTGCGTCACGATCATCGACCGATACACACGCTGGACGGAAGCAGTTCCTGTGCCGGATATTCGAGCAGAAACCGTTGCCAGGGCTGTACTGACCCAGTGGATCGCACGTTTCGGAGTCCCAACGTCGATAGTGACCGATCAAGGCACACAATTCGAGTCTGAATTATTCGCCGAATTCGCTAAGACGTTGGGCTTCGAACGTAAAAGAACCGCAGCATACAACCCCAAATACAACGGTTTCTTAGAAAGATGGCACAAGACACTGAAGGCGGCCATCATGTGCAAAGGCGGAGAATCATGGACAAGAACACTGCCACTAATTCTACTCAGGCTACAAACAGCGTACCGAGAGGATTTAAAAACATCAGCGGCCGAGTTAGTTTACGGCGGAAACATCCGCGTACCGAGCCAACTAATCGAGCAAAAAGTAGGACTCAAACATCAATCAGAGTTCGCAAAAGAACTTCTCGAACACTTTGAACAATTCCGGCCGCCGGCTCCATCCAGACATGCAAATCCCAAAATATTCGTAGCAACGGTATTAAACACCTGTTCACACGCATTTATTAGAACCGACCTCTGCGAGAGAGCGTTACAATCACCGTATGAAGGGCCGTTCTAAGCAATAGAGAGAGAAGAAAAAGCTTTTCTAGTCATCGTGCGCGGCAAACCATGTAGAATTTCAATAAACAGGCAAAAACCGTGTTACTTGATAGACGAGGAAGAAACATCGAAGATACCAACACAGTCAATAGAACCAATCAAACCATCAGCGGCACAGAACGAACCGGGAACACGCCAGCAAGTAGTAAGATTCAACCTCCAAGAACAGGAAACGCAAAACAGTAAACGAGATGTCATGTTGAGCGAAAAGTGTTGATAGATAATATAGCTGGCCTTTACAAATTGGTGATTGAAAAGGCTGCCACTTCTGGCAACATCGCACATGGTTTGAGTGCAATTGGATTTTGGCCTTTTAATCCAGAAATTATCAAAGATTCTGAATATACCGTAAGCATTGACATTTCAAAAAATAATGAATGTGCCGAAATATGATGAGCAGTCCATTAAATAATTTCGATGTGATCGACCACTCAGCATTGCCTACCATTACTGAACTAACTGGCATTACCATCACAACTATTGATCTAGAAAATGTGAAGTTTATATATTATGACCAAGTCACGATAGTGAATGCAAGTAATCTCATATTATTTGAGGGAATACTCGAACAAAATCTATTACCACCTACTACAAATCTCACATATTTCTCCAATACCAGAAATAAAATGTAATCAAAGATCAAAGCAATCCGGAACTAGTCATATTTTAACCAGCAGTCCGTACAAACAGTGTTTGGCCGAAAAACAATTAAAAAAGCTAACAAAACCAAATAACAAGGTTAATCAGAAAGAAGTAATGAAAAAAAATAAGCAACATTCAAACTCCAAACAAAAAGAAAATTTGGTTGCATCCCAGGAAGATGCGAGTTGCCTAACATGCGATGACTTGTGGAGTCAAAGCAAGCCAGGAGATGAGCGAATTCAGTGTGTCGACTGTCTGGGATGGCTTCATTCTCGATATACAAACCAAAAATCTTCTTCAAGAGGATTTAGATGTAATAATTGTCGGTAAATTAGGTGTACCGTTTTACCCCACCTCTTATATCATTTTGCCCCAGCGTTGGGGTTAAATGATACAAATGTACTATTTTTTTATTTTGATTATGTTTATTAAATTAACCGAACTTCTGTGATTTAATGGATTAGTTTTATGAAGAGAAACAATTGAATTTCCTATTGTTTTGTTTCCGTTTAATTTTTTGTTATTAATAAAGTGCACGTCCATAAAAATAATATTTGTGTATCATTTTGCCCCGCCTTACCCTAGTTGTCTACTATCGCGATTTTGTTTTCATTTTAATACACTGCGCCAAAAAAGAAAACGGAACAGAAATTACCCAATTTAAATAAAAATCAAAAACTTACGAATAAGCTAAGAAAATCAATAAATAAAAGCATTTTCGATTTTTTCGATCTTTTACTGGGCTAATATATATTTGAATTTATTCCTTCTCATAAACTACCCCTTCCCGGTCCACCACAGCCTTGATCTGATCTGTCCAGGAGCAAACAGAAAGATCTAGCAGTGAAACATCAATTTATTTTCGGTATAAAAATGCCATTTCACGAGCCAGAATTCCAATTTACCGTAATAAAATGGGAGAAAACAATGAAGGTAAATGAGGAAGCAGCCGTTATGTAATGTATTTTTGCTTATTCAAAGAGAACAAAATGTAATGGGTTTCTCCGAAGTAGAGCTGCACACAGTTTTTTACTGTCCCGCGAGAAATTTGGCTAGGAACGAAAAATGAGAGTGGTTAGTTGACATTGATGCACAAAACAGGGTTTTAACAGCCAATTTCAAAAAAGGAATAAGCGGGAATTTGACAAGCGGTTCAAATTATCTGTCTTGTAATGTAATAAGCGCAATCATTTAATGGTCAAGCAGGGTTTCATTCTTTATATCTTTTAAACCTATAATGTTGATGATGGCAAAGATCACCAGTATTCCCTGCGTTACACTTTGAGATTGTTTGGTCTTTCTGTTGTCACAATCAAGCGAGATAGTATGCAATTTAAACACTTGCTAAACAAATTGATATCATAATCAGCGTGGTAAAATTGCGGCGATAAACCTATTTAGCTCTTCACAAATTTCTTAATCTTTACAAATGGACAAGGCAAATTCTATTAATTACTATGACTAAGGCGGCAGAAAACAATACCTAAATACTGGTGCTGGATAAACTACTCTTTAAGGAGCGGCTCATTTTCCTCTCCTGAAATCTCTGTAGTTAAAAGACGTTAGCTAGCTCACGCCTAGCATGCCGCCTTGTGTTCCTCCGCAAAGTAAGGGAAGAAAAGAAGAAGCTTTTCTAACTGAAAATTGATATTTCGTTATAATTTCAAATACCACCATCTCAACAATTTTTATTTTTTAAACATTAAAAAAAAAACTCAATTGATAAATAATTGAAGAATCAAATGATCTGTTATAATCGTAAAAAGAAAATGTTTAATATATTAGCACAATTTTATAGCGTAACCAGCTACAACTGAAGTAGTTATGTATACAGTTGTAAGTCTCTTATAACGAAAATGACAATATGTATGATACAAAAGCCAAAAACCTGATAAAAATAATGTGTTGAAGCCTTTTTTTAATTACCAATCAAGCTAACCACTAGTCGGAATATGGACTATTGAATCAAATTTTAGGTTATGATGAGCCCTCTGAAACCTGGGGCTTTCTAAACAAATTAAGTCAGACAAAATATTACAATACATTCATTAGTATTTACTTTGAAGTATAAATAATAAAAAATAAGTGGAATCCACGTAAATAAGTGGAATTCACGAAATTACTGCCAATTGCTTCTTGCCGAATAATGGAAAAGAGGGTTCAATGATGGCAATTCCATGAACATTTGCGCTGCGCAAAAAGTTTTAAAAATTACATTAAAAATATTCTCTATATTCAACCCAGGCCGAAAAATCAGATAATGGCCAAATATAAAATGCTGTGGGATAAGCGGATTTCGTCTCATCGGTATCAAACAAAGGCCTTTAATTTAACATCATTTCTGTTTAGTGGACATCAATATTTCCTCAAACATATGTAAGTACTGAATCTTCAATCACGCTCGATACATGGAAGCTCGTTTAATCACTGCCTCTCATAATGATTAAAAATAAGGTGAGGATATAAGTTATTACTGCTTCTGCATATGCTGTCAAGTAGCATGGTCAATTCATGTTTTTTCGCATTGCTATTAATTCATTAATCTACAAAATTTGTGCTATTATTGAAATATATGTGAGATACCACTTTCGTATTATAGTCTTCCCAGAAAGAATAGGAACAATTGAGCTGGCCATGTTGGTAGCTCTGTACTGTTTTTTGGCGTTATACAAATATAACGCATCCTTTACTCTATCTAGTCTTACGAACATCTCTAGAGCTATAATTATTAAAAGTCCAGCTTAATCAATCTGATTGTGTCGCATCGGAAACCCAATTCAATCACATGCCCTTGAATGCTTTCTTCTTTGCTTATTTAGCAGGCGACCATTGCTTTTCCTATATTTCGAAAGCTTTGAATTTGGTCTGAACGAGGCATCGCAAATGTTTATGAATTGTTTGAAAATCAAATCTACATACATCATCAGAAAATTCAGCTTCTAAAACTAATTTCAAATTAAACTAAAAACTATCAAAATGACGATCCTTTTTAAAATACGCAAACATTTATTATGTATTAAAATGTTTTTTTCTACATCTATAAGATGTTCCTATGTAGGATGTAACATAATGTTATTTTCTACATCTAATTTAACCATTCCAAGAGTTACAAAAAAAAACTCTTTCTATGGCCTTATTTGACATTATTCTCTTGAGAGACATCAATAATTTTAAAGAAACCATTAATAAACAAAGAAGTTCGGTATTATGTATTTTATAAAATGGTAATGGTAGGCAATTAAAAAAATGATGGCTTTGGTGCTTACCCCAATTTAAATTCTGTCATCGCCGTAAAATAAATATAATGTTTAACCTGCCACCTGTTACCGCATATACTCGTACATATGAATGTGCATTAGTTAGAATAAATTTATCTATGTACAATCTCGGTGGCACGTCTATAAATTTATGTATATAGTATACCATATATGTATTAGGGTGGAGTGAAAAAAAATTTTTTTTACAATTTTGGTACGGGGGCCCTTCAGAAAGTTACTTTATAGTGTCGTTAATGACTGGTTAAAATATTTTTAAAATCCATTAAAATTTAGCGGTGGTATTTTCCAATTGAAATTTTTCTTTTTAGCCGAATTAAACTAGACTTTCATTATACAAAAAATCCTGAAGTACATGATTCTTTAGAAACCGATAGAATACTGTTTAATAATTGAAATTACTAACTTCTCGAATGCCACTCTCTGTGATAAACGCCCACTATCCACTTTTAGGGAGAAGAAACAACATTTTGGCCAATCACTTTTTACTTTATTTTGCGTAAGTAAAATAAAGTATAGTAATCATGAAAATGTTGAGCCTTGACGTTATTGGTAATTTATCGATTTTGGGGTCCTGTGAGTCCGAAAAATTAGGTTTCGAAGTGGTTTTTGTCGGTCATTAAGTTAAAAATCTGCATTAAGTTAAAAAAACATACTTTAAATGGAAAATACCACCGGTAAATATTAATGAATTTTTAAAATATTTTAACCAGGTGGTTTTGGCACTAAAAGGTAACTTTTGGGGGGCCCCCCTAATTTTTGTTTTTTTTCACTCCACCCTAATATGTATGTCCCCAAAATCAAATAAAATTTATACATTTTTATAAAATATTATTATTTAAATGTTAATTTAATGTACGTACGTAATTATGTTCAATATACATATATAGACAAACATATTTGTATATACAAAAGCTTAAATCGATTAATCATTTTGACAACAAAAACAAAACTCCTACCCGCCCACATCCAAAAAGAAAATGTCAAACAATGTACATTTCAGTTTATAACAATTATGTTAACTTTAATTTTATCGTAAATATAATAAATTGAAATAAAACATTAAATATTTAAATCGATTTTCCATCGAAATTGCTTTTCGATTATAATTTATTGTAATAAATCAACTTGGAATTTTTGTTTTGGGGACATGTACTTACTGAATGTACATACATTTGCAGTAAAACAAATATTTACAGTTAAAATTCACAATCAATCATCGCATCTAAATTTCGCCGACAAATAATTTAACAATGAAATGAAAAATTTATATGTAATCGTATAATTAAAAATAATACAATAAAATATTTTATTTATTATTTTGTTACAATAATAGCAGAGATACATATAAAATGTATGATTTTCCATTTTGATAAATTTTTCTTCTTTCAATATACAAAACACAAAATTTTCAGTTAACACAACATAATGGAAAAACATTTCTCTTAATGCAAAAGATCGTTAAAAACAGATGAACAAATTATTTTTTGTGCCGTTCATTCTTCTGTTACATTCGGTACTGTTGTGTTGTGTACATATAGCAAAGAAATATGAAACAACTATGTATTCCTGTTGTATTTTGTGGCCTCCGCACATCCGCCTCCTTATCCCGCAGCGTAATTTCTTTATATACAAAAAGTCTATACAAAAATGTAATAATATAATGTGTAAGCGGGTAGGGCAACAGCAACAACAAAATTAAAAATAAAGGAAAATTTTGTAATATACATTGTTGGAAAACATTGAAATGGAAATGAAAAAATAAAGGATTTTATGTTATTATGTATAATAAAAATTTCATTTTTGTTACTTTCTACATATTGTATGTGTGTGTATGTTTAGTTGTTGGAAAATACCTTTTAATGAAATATTTATTTGGCTTAATGGATGATTTCTTCAAGGAATAATTTGAATGTTGATTTAGTTTTTATTTTGAAGTAATCATTTTATCTAATACACAGTTCACATTTTTCTCTTAGTCTGTGGAGAACTATTTTGTAATCTAGTTTTCCATAAAAATCATACATATTTGATAAAAATTCAAAATAATATTTTACATCACAATACCAGTGAAAAACATGTAAAACAAAATAGCAATCCAAAATTGTTTTTCTCCAACCTTTAATTTCTTTTATTTGTTTTGTCAGAAATATGTAGGTCAATTTGCCGAATATTACAAGATTACATTTTAGCTGTAGCCCTCGTCACGAGCTTGCGTATTTGCGTATTTCGTAACTTCGTAAATTTGACGTTTCTTCTGATTGGTTGAAATTGTTTCCCCTAAATAAGCAAGAAACATCAAAAATAAACACGCTCACAGGCTACTTTTCTTCAGCGTATTTTGACAATTGTGATTACTTGTGATTTTTAATAAGTAAAAATAAATAATATGTATCAAAGTAAAAATCACATAAATATTTACATATAAATGTAGGCACTACTAATAAAACAAACCTCTATTTCTAAATTATTTTGAATTATTGAAATTAAAGAGAATGAAGTGAAGGCATTATGTGCTAAGGCACGAAAGATTTTGGTGGAAGAAAGCAATGTGCAAAGAGTTGATTCACCTGTTACAGTTTGTGGCGATATTCATGGGCAATTTTATGATTTGAAAGAGTTATTCAAGGTGGGCGGTGATGTTACCGAGACAAATTATTTATTCATAGGCGATTTTGTTGATCGCGGCTACTACAGTGTTGAAACAATCTTGCTGCTTATTTGGCGCTAAAGGTGAGTTTATTGATTCCGATTCAAACTTCTTACTAATATTTATATTTTTCTTGTTTAGGTACATTATCCCGATCGAATAACCCTGATACGTGGTAATCATGAATCACATCAAATAACACAGATTTATATGGATTTTATGATGAATGTGTAAGAAAATACCGCTCGATCACGGTATGGCGTCATTTCATTAAGATTTTCGACTATCTTAGCCTATCGGCCATAATCGATGGCAAAATATTTTGTGTGCACGGTGGTTTAAGTCCATCAATACAGTCTTTAGACCAAATCCGTTCCTTCAATCGTAAACAGGAGGTGCCACATGACGGCCGAATGTGCGATTTGTTATGGAGTGATCCCGAAGACACTCCAAGGTTGTGGTGTATTACCAATGGGTGCCGGCTATTTATTTGGTTCCGATGTAGTACTACAATTTAACACATCCAATGATATTGATATGATTTGTCGGGCTCATCAATTAGTAATGGAAAGTTATAAATGGCATTTTAATGAGACTGTTTTAACTGTGTGGTTAGCACCAAATTATTGTTACCGCTGTGGAAATGTTGCTGCAATACTTGAATTAAACGAATATTTGAATCGTGATTTTACAATATTCGAAGCGGCTGCTCAGGAAAGTCGTGGTACAGTAGAGTCTCGATTATCCGAATACTGTTTATCCGAACTCCGCTTTATCCGAACACAAAAAAATACATAAATTTTTTTTTTTTAAATTATTTTGTTATTTCCACATTACACATATGTATGTTTAGTGAAATATGAATGAATAAAACATTGAAATTACTCAAAATAATAATTTAAATTCAAAATATCATATTTATTTTAACCACCATAAAATGCAAGAGCATTTTACAGTGCATACAGAGCATTTCCGGACTATCCGAAAATCCGCTTATCCGAATTGTCTTCGGTCCCGACCACATCGGATAATCGAGACTCTACTGTATATCATCAAAAACGCCGCAAGCAGATTATTTTTTATATTTATTAATTTAATGAATGAAATTTGTTTTTAATTTTAATTTAATTATTTTTTATAAATATGTATATAAATTAAAATTTTTGAATTCTGATTCAAGGATTCAGCAAACAAACATGCGAACACTTCATATTCCTCCCACAAATGATTCATCGTCCCTTACATTAGTTAAAATTTGTAATTTAAATACAAAAATATAATTTTAAATAAATTTCTTTAATTTCCATTTTTATTTTATATTTTGTTTCTTAAATATTTTCTTGTGTCAGATCTACATCTCCATCCGGCCGCATACAATCACTGTGATCGACCATCGGTCGATTTAATGTATTCAGCACCACTTGAAATTCATGCCTTGTTATTCGATAATCACAATTGAGGCACCTAACGCTATAGCCATTCCCATGCAAATCGATGACATTATTTGATCCGGCCTTTATGTGCAACGTATCAACGTTTTGTGTTACAACTCCTTAAATTTTACTCTCGCGCTCTATATTACTATATTTACTCTATATTACACTATTTTACTATAGTGCTCAACCAATATCCCGAAAAATTAATAAAAAAGGTAATTTGGAAAACAAGAAATTTTCAGAGAAATACTATATCTAGACCACAAAATGAAATTACAAACTTTTTGGCTATTCCTTATATAAAAAATTTTTATGAGAAAATAAAACGTTTGTTCAAGAATTATAATTTCAAAATTGTGGGATGTGCAGCTACAAGCCTAAATGGAAATATTTTTTCCAAAATTAAAGACAAGGTACCTTTAAGAAAACAATCAAATGTGGTTTACCAAGTCCGTTGTAGTTGCAACGCCACGTATACTGGACAGACAAAACAATTTTTGAAAAAAGAATTTATCAACACCGATATGACACGAACAAAGATCTAAATTCAAATATTAGTGCACTTACACGGCATCTGAAAAATTCCAATCATTTAATCAATTTAGATCACGTCAAAATTCTCGATAAACAAACCAATTTTAGGAAAAGATCGATTTTGGAAATGTTACATATTAAATCAAGTAAAAATTCGATTAACATTGTAGAAGATTATGCTTATATTGGCAACTCGTATGATTCATTTATATAAGTTTTTTGTCTCACCTCATTTTATTTTTATTCAATTGTACAACCTTTCTACATGAAAAACGCTTTAGCCAGGAAAAGAAAATTATTTTTCGAAAAATTGTCTAGGCTGTGCGTTTCCATGAAAAATTGGTTTTTGTAACAAATGTTTGATTGTTTTATGTAAAATTTTTATATAAAAGGAACCTATTTTGGAAATAATTTTTCATTATGCTTTTGAAAATGATCCCGAAGTGGGATTGAAAGCTCAAGTACTAATAAATAAAAATAAAAATAAAGAGCCCTATACCAATAAAATAATTGTTTAAATCATAATTATATACATATGATTTTATTTTATTTCCTCTATTAGATAAACTTTATTTTACAGCTGTTCGCAATACTCTCGGCAACACGTCGTTACTATCGCTTGTTGTTATTTGTGAATCGCATACTAAATATTTTCCGTATAGTGGGTCGGGTTAGTGAATTTGTTTAGTTTTCTTTTCCGTTTCTCTCTATTTTTTTTATGTGTAGGTATCTACACCTTAAATATGAATAGTCATTAATATCTTACGTTGAAGTCGGGATGAGTGACAATGTTGGAATCTAGTGTTCTCGGTTTATGTTTTTATTTTATTTTTTTGCTCCTGTTAAACTGGTAAATGTTTCTTTCCTTTCTTTTCTTTTCTTTTCTTAATTTATTTTTTGTCATCTTTGCGGTTATACTAGCAGGGAATCATGTCTGGAAACCCCACGCCTCAACAATCCTACCCTGAGCTTTAGCCGGCTACAGATACCGCATCCAGACCTCTGATTCTTTGTCTGATAACGAAATCTCTTGTCGGATTTCGTTAGAAGGGTGAGACCGTTTATTCCGGGGGAATATAGGAAACGAGTGTTCGATGCAGCGCACAATTTAGCGCATCCGGGCGCCGCAGCAACGGTAAAGCTGATGACAGTCCAGTATGTCTGGCCGGGATTAAACGAGATGTGCGGAAGATGGTGCAGTGCTGTTTACCGTGCCAAAAAGCAAAAATAAACAGGCACACCAAAAGCCCGCTAGGCGAGTATAAACCGGTTAGCGCTAGGTTCCACGAAGTACACATGGATATGATAGGACCCCTGCCAATCTCGGAAGATCAAAGGTATTGTGTAACAATAATCGATCGGTTTACCCGGTGGGCTGAAGCAGTGCCTGTGCCGGACATTCGAGCGGAAACCAAACGTCCAACGTCTATAGTAACCGATCAAGGCTCACAATTTGAGTCCGAGTTGTTCGCGGAGTTCGCTAAGACGTTGGGCTTCGAGCGTAAAAGAACCACGGCGTACAACCCAAAAAGCAACGGTTTGCTAGAAAGATGGCACAGGACGCTAAAGGCAGCCATTATGTGTCAAAACGGAGCGGAGTGGACACGGACACTACCGATGATCTTGCTCGGTCTACGGACGGCGTACCGAGAAGATCTCAAGGCATCAGCGGCAGAACTAGTGTACGGGGAAAGCATCAGAGTACCGAGCCAGTTGATCGAGGAAAAGATAATCAGCCACGCGCACCAGTCCGAATTTGCAAAAGAGCTACGCGCCCATTTCGAGAAAGTCCGGCCAGCACCACCATCAAGGCACACAAACCCTACAATTTTTGTATCATCGGAGCTGGGTACGTGCACACACGTTTTCGTCACTACAACCACCGTATGAAGGTCTCTTCGAAATACTGGAAAGAGAGGAAAAAGCTTTCCTGATCAGTATGAGGGGAAAGCATAGCAAAATTTCAATAGATCGATTAAAGCCTTGCTACTTACTGGAGGAGCAGCAAAATCCGCAAGCCGTACCAACAGCCACAGCAAAGCAGCCGGATTCACCGGACGAGACACAGTCAAGCGAAGCCGAAGCATCAACACCGGAACAGGCAGCAACGAGAGTAGGCCAACCACGAATTAGGTTTGATCTTCGAGAGAAACCTTCTGAGAACAGCAAGCCGCATCAACAAGTCAGCATAAGGAAGCCGTGTCCCAAAAACTCCGGTACAACCTCTACCACACCACCCACAGCAACAACCAGAACAGGCAGGCAAACGAGGGTTCCAGCGCGGTTCGCTAATATCGTTCAGAGCGAGTTCACTGGGAAGGGGGTGTGTGGTGATCGGCACACATATCACCAACGTGAATAAATATTATTGAGTAATAAAATAACAAATAACAACCGCGTTTTATTTACATGTGTACGCATTTAGTAATTATATATGTCCAAATTAGCAAGTAGACGCTTAATGTTGTGACAGTCGCGTAAATGAGCGAGACGACATAACATTAAGCGACAACCCCCGATTGACTTGATTTTGACCCCGAAGTACAACGCTACTCGAATGCAATGCGGGCTATACCCTCTCACACCGAAGAGGTATGTTCTGTTAACAGATTTTCACAACCAGCTCAAAGACCAGAATATGATAGAAATCAAACGCATGGAGCTTACTCTCAGCAGCAACAACATATGACTAATTCTAATATTAATATTTGTTGGAATTGTCAAGATATTGGGCATATTTTTATTAACTGTCCCGAACCTGTTACAGGTATTTTCTGTTTTGGTTGTGGTAGGCCGGGAATTCTAAAGCCAAACTGCTTTAGATGCTCGGGAAACGGTTCATCGAGGTTCCGACAGTCTGGGAGAACGATGCCTCGAGTACTGACTCGTCCCAGCACAGCCAAGGTCGGAAGCACTGCCGGGCCGAGTACATCAGTCCAGTCGCTTCAGGATCCTCAAGTATAAGTAATGTAAAAGCAAAACATGTCACATTTCAAACACCTATTGCAACCATAATACCTAATTCATCAATTTCTCATAAAACACCAAATAATTACAAACTCGAAGAAAATTCAAATAAGTCTCGATTTAAACGATATCGACAAAATAGGCAAATACTCCGTGAAACCATTTCCGAAGCACTTTTCGTAGATGCAACAGACGAACGCTCATATGCCCAAGTGACCATAGATGGGATACCCTACCAGGGTCTTTTGGATAGTGGAGCTACCATAACTGCTCTTGGTTGTGGTAGTGAACGATTTCTTTCGGATAATCATTACAAAATTCACTACTTATCGACAAATGTGTCCACGGCGAATGGCCGAAAAGAACGAGTGTTGGGGCATATATACGCTCGGATAAATTATGGTGGAATTGAAAAGATCATGAGAATTCATTTGGTTCCTAATTTAACGCAACCGTTATATCTAGGAATCGACTTTTGGAAAGAGTTTAAGATAGTTCAATGGCAATTTCAGAACTTACCGAGCATTCCAAAGTCAAGGAGGTACCATAGCATGAGTTGACACCGGAAGAATCGGAGCGGCTAAACAGAGCAATAGAAAAATTTCCTTCCTTTGCCGAGAAAGGTTTGGGGAAAACTAACCTGTTAGCGCATAAAATTGATGTAGGTGGCGCAAAACCAGTAAAACAACGCCATTACCCCATTTCTCCAGCTAAGCAGGCTTACTTGTATCGAGAACTGGACAGGATCCTCTCCCTCGGTGTAATAGAGGAATCAGAAAGTTCGTGGAGTTCCCCTGTAACGTGCGTGCAAAAGCCCAACGGTAAAGTACGACTGTGCTTGGATGCCCGTAAACTGAACGAAGTGACGATAAAAGATGCCTACCCATTACCCATCATTGACGGGCTCCTGAGCCGGTTGGAAAACACCAAATATATTTCAAGCATCGACCTAAAAGATGCATTTTGGCAGGTTCCGCTGGATCAGGAGTCTCGTAGTTTGACGGCGTTTACAGTGGCAGGTCGTCCTTTGTATCAGTTTACGGTCATGCCGTTTGGGCTCTGCAATGCTCCACAGACAATGTGCCGTCTGATGGATATGGTAATACCGCATCAGCTCCAGGAACAAGTATGTATTTGTGTACCTTGACGATTTGCTCGTTACGTCACGCAATTTTGATGAGCATATTGAATTATTGGAGAAAGTCGCGTTGCTATTGGAAAAGGCTGGTTTGACCATAAATCTGGAAAAGAGCAAGTTTCTTCTTAAGGAAATCCTCTATCTTGGCTATATCGTTGGGGATGGTTGCTTGAGAGTTGATCAAGAAAAAGTTAGCGCCATAGTAAATTTTCCGACACCCAACACAATAAAAAAATTGCGCCGTTTTCTGGGCATATCGGGGTGGTATAGGTGATTTATATCTTCGTACGCTTCACTTGCCTCCCCACTGACCGACTTGTTGAAGAAAAAACAGAAGTTTCTATGGAATGCTGCAGCAGAACAAGCTTTTATAAAACTAAAACAAGCACTGTCATCCGCGCCAGTTTTAGTACACCCAAACTTCACACAGCGATTCTATATACAGTGCGATGCGAGTACGACCGGAGTGGGCGGAGTACTTTTTCAAAGAGATGATGTTGGTGGCGAACATCCCATCGCATATATGTCCCAAAAACTTAACGCAGCACAACGCAACTACACTGTCACTGAGCTTGAGTGCCTAGCTGCTGTGTTAAGCGTAAAAAAGTTTCGGGCATATATCGAGGGATGTTCGTTCACCATCATAACCGACCACGCTAGTCTTAAATGGCTAATGGGGCAAAAAGACCTATCAGGAAGGCTCGCCAGATGGAGCTCAAAACTTCAAGGCTTCCATTTTGAAATTGAACATCGCAAGGGAGCGCAAAACGTTGTGCCTGATGCGTTATCGCGAGCGTACATGGATGAGTTAGTCACCGACATTCGTAGTGACGATATTTTGCATATCGATTTGGATTCTCCAGAATTTCAATGTGAACAGTACTTAAATTTGTACGATAAAATTCAAAATGTACCAGCCAACTACCTAAACATGCGAGCTACAAATGGTAAAATTTATTTTAACCCCTCTAGAATCCAACATAGTTTTAGTGATTTGCCGACATGGAAATTATACGTCCCCACTAGTTTATCAAATGGCCTTATTAAACAGGCACATGATCCTCCGATGTCAGCCCATCTAGGTATTGCCAAGACGTTAGAACGACTTCAGCGGTATTACTTCTGGCCTACCATGGCAAGTGATGTTCGGAACTACATTAATAAATGCAACACCTGTAAAACAGTTAAAGCTACAAATACATGTCTACAACCACCTATGGGTAAACAAATCACGGTACTTCGACCCATGCAAAAACTATACATGGACTTTCTTGGTCCATACCCTAGATCGAAAAAGGGTAATTCATATCTATTGGTTGTGTTAGATCTCTACACAAAGTATATATTTCTTAAACCACTTAGAAGTGCAATAGCTCCTTCTGTTTGTGAGTTTTTGGAAAAGGATGTATTTATGACCTTTTCTGTACCTGAGTCGCTTGTCACAGATAACGCTACACAATTTACCTCAATCTGCTTAAAACGATGCCTTGATAAGTATGGCGTTACTCATATTTTCACGCCAAAATACTCACCTCAGTGTAATGCGTCAGAAAGGGTAAATCGGTCTATATTGGCATCCATCCGTTCATATGTTAAAGATGACCATTGTACTTGGGATCAACATATCGGTGAAATAGCCGCGGCTTTGCGGAACGTTGTTCACTCGCAAACACAATTTTCTCCGCACTATCTTATGTTTGGACAACACCAAATACAGCACGGAAGTGATTATAAACTGCTTAACGAATTAAATCTTTTGGGTAATATGGAAGTGGCTGTTAACTCAAAACCAACTCAACTTAGTCTGTGTCAGCAGTTAGTAATTTCCCATCTAAAGCAGGCATATGATCGTAGTGCACACCAATATAATTTACGGAGTAGAAACCGAGAATTGTCAATTGGTCAAAAGGTGTATGTTAAAAATTTTGTACAGAGTGATGCAAAAGAAAAATTCTCCGCTAAACTAGCTGCAAAATTTGTAGAAGGAATCATAAAGCGAAAAATCGGTAATGCCGCGGTGGAGATATCAAATACAAGTGGCAAGAGCATTGGGGTTTACCACTTAAAAGATATTAGGATATAGATTTAAGTAAACATTTTTCTAATACATTTCTTAACATATGCCTGGCTTTGAAACTCATCTCGGGTGTGAGTCGTCCCCACGATCTGTAACGATGCATCGTCACCGAGGGTGTTGATTTGGAGAGATTTTATTATAAGCTATGACTCTAGATCTATTGTGAATTGTTCATGTTGTTTTGGGTGGGAAATACGATAATTTTGATAATGTAATGCAAGAGGGTTTTGATTTTGAATCAGTCGAGAAATAGTGATAGAAGGGTATTGAACTCTTTATTGTTGAATATCATTTAATGATAAATAGTAAAAGTGATAAATAATTATAACGTTTGGGAAAAAATAAGCTAGTTCAAAAGGCTTTCGGTTTTTTTTATTGATTTCAACCAAATATAATTCAAGTGTGATTTAGAAAAAAAAAAAAACAGTTTTATCCGCGAAAGTTAATTGCTTACGAAAAGTAAATTGATCGAAATATCTATAAATATCGATATAATAAAAAGCTGTTGTGAACAGAAGAATTGTTTCATCAATTTGTCTCAAAATATCTGAAATGATGAGTATAAATACATGTTTTCGGGACCAAGCGAAAGAAAAGACCGTTTTTTTTTATTATTAATAAGTTAATGAATGGCAAATGTTGATATAATATAGATAAGTTATAAACAAAAAAAAACAAATTATTATATAAGTTATTTGAGTAATAATATAACAAAATTCGGTTACATATAAATAGAACATTCGAAAGGACTATAAAATTATGAGCCCGTTAAAAGCGGAAAATTGATTTGGGTTTAAGTATTTAAAGTATTTTTTTGTTTTTCTCTTCAATAAAGTGAGTCAGTGGTAAAGATCAATTTAACAATACCTATTGTATCTAGTGAAACTGTTGAAGGACATTCCAACTTGTGATAGTATAACTGAAATCCAAAGCGGAAAACTGACAATTTTTTTGTTTGTTTTAAATTGAGTGCTAAGATAATAGAAAAAAAATTATCTAAATTATAAATAAACAATTATCGAATGATGGATAATAATATGAACTTATACTAAATAACAAGTAAATCTGAATTATAAAACGGAGTGTATAGTGTGCCCAGGTTTTTTTTTTCATTGATAAAATAAAGAAAACCAAAACAATTATAATCTAACATTCCATGGTATTAATGTGTGTGCTTGTGCTAAACTAATAAATTACTCTTTAAATTATGAAATCAAAGTATTAAAGAATTGATAATAATAATAATACAGACTATAAAAAAAAAATAACATTAAATAAAAATTATAAAGTGCATACTGTGCCCATACCTTTTTCATTAATAAAAATAAGGACAATCATAATCTAGTATGGCATGGTATTAATGTTATACATAATACCACAAATAAAAAAACAAAAACAAAAACAATTAGTGTATTTCTTCAATCAACATGGATCTTCACTCAACACCGGATTACGGACCAAACAGATGAGTTTTTTTTCTTTAATTATATTAAATATATTTTGTTTGTTTTTATATAACTAAATACTTTAATTTAAAATAAATTAATTATTTGGGGGGTTTAGTTAGAAACATATTTAGGCAGATAGTTGGTACCAAGCTTCTTTTTCGTAGTAATTTTAGTTAAAATTTTTTTGTTATTGTATAATCATAGGTTTAATCTTTATTTCTTTTGGAATTGTTAAAGTGAAATTGAATTCATAATAAATTGTAAATTTTGTTAAAGGGAAAATTCTGTCTTTTCTGAATGGTGGATAAATTAATTTCAGAATGAGATAAATTGCAGGGAGCATAGAATGAGATTGGGAATGGAAGTCCCGCCTTAAAACAATATGTGATAAGTTGATCGCTGCTCTTTCCGTATCCATCCTGTGGTCTATCAAGGTCCGTTAAGGTTTTAGAAAATCCCCACCCCATTTCCCTGAGTTTAGTCGGCTTAAATGACCACACTAAAATCCCTTGACGGATATTTCTGCTAACAGTTTCGGTTTCAAAAACCGCAAACTGTTACAAGTCGCGTAAATGAGCGAGACGACATAACATTAAGCGACAACAGTAGTCAAAAGTTTTCACCATGGTTGGGTGTGGCGACATCTGCCGTTTTGTGGCAGACTCAGCATGCGCTCGTTTCGCGGGATGTGGGGAATAAAAATCAAAGACGCATCGGTCGAATCGTATTAGGCGCTGAGAACAAATTTTCCCATATATAAGAAAAAGGTGAACAAAAATAATAGAGAGAATTATCGCTTACGGTCGCACCGAATGTCGTGTCCCGACTATTAAGGCCAAAAATAATTGTAACGATAATCGAAAAGAGTTAACAATAAAATAAAACTAACCATTTTTAACACCATAACTATATAATTTAGTTAAATAGCATCCAAAATATATTGGTCGTGTAAATAATTAGTGTGTATCCAAATAGTAGTGCGGACGGTATTGCACACGTGCCGAGCAATACCGCATTACCCATTATAGTGACGAGGTGGCCACTGCCCTCTAACCAACCACTATAGATCTATTCGTTGTGTTTGTTGATGGGACAATTTATTCGAAGGTTGCAACCGTCGATTGCTTCAACCGCATTTCGAACGGAAATTAAATCATGTTTTAAATAAGTTTGTCTGCTCAAACTTTTAATGCTAAAAATTGTGAAAAATGATTCAAGTGAATATGACGCTGATTTACAGGTAAGCTTTCCAATTGTGTTTTTGAATAATTTGAATCCTGGCGCATTTTAAACTTAATAATTGATCGATAAGATAATTACCGTTAGTTACTAAAACTGATGGTAAATCATCGGATACTTGATTGTTTAATAAGTACATTGGAGTATGTTCTCGAGAAAGTCGAAGTAACGATTAGTGAAGCATTAGGACTATCATTCTTCTTCGTTATTTTTGTGTTGAAGATTTTGACAAGCAACAAAAATTGTTAAATAAAAAATGACATTTATATAAAAACCGATGAAACAAATTTGTTGACTCTTCATCAACAGGCAGTATATTCAAATAACTTTCAAATCAAGAAGATTATGCTGAGTTTAATTTAATAATTTTTTTAATTACGAAGTTAATATTTTACTGAAAATAAAAAAATTAATAATAATGAGAACCTGTCTATTTATACGTGTTATTTGTAAAACAAATGAAAATGGTCTTAGGCACGGTGTGCGGGAAGCGAAAAAAAGTTGGTCTAAAATGCCGAAAAAAACTTTCGTCATATATAAATACAGCATGCTCTACAGTGTCATAATTCATTAAACAGAAAATCGTACCTGATCATTTAACAAAGAAATCACGAAAAAGCGCGATTTTTTAAATTTTAATTGAAA
The DNA here is from genome assembly GCA_963556165.1 of Tipula helvola. Taxonomy (NCBI): domain Eukaryota; kingdom Metazoa; phylum Arthropoda; class Insecta; order Diptera; family Tipulidae; genus Tipula; species Tipula helvola. The sequence goes on from OY744482.1 coordinate 173,684,430, forward strand.
ATATCATTTCGGCGGCTAATTTAAAGAGGAAGAAATTAAAGATGAGACAACTTTTATACTTTTTTCTTAATCTGTATTCCTTTATCTAAAAATGAACCCTATATCAATATTTTGCGATAACTAGTTTTTGTTTTACAACCAAAAATACACTAACATACAATGCCGAAAATCAATATACTCCGCCTACTTTGCTTGAAACAATAGTAACTCAAGGTCACTGTGTACGGAAAGGTGAAACAAATTTGCCTAAAAATTTTTGAGTTGGTAACGTGGAGGAAAGCTGCCGTCAAACGGTTTTTGGAGGAATCGATAGACAATCGCCAATCTTCGGAATTATATGCATGGTGCATTGTGGAAACCAAACCACGTATATGAGTGCAAACAGCGAGTGGATTATTCTCAAATGATTAGAAAAAAAACGTAAAATGACGATGACGATTTATAGCACCATATATCCGAACATTTGGAGCCAAAATGTTCACTAGTTTTAAATCCTCTGACAAAGGAATGGATTGTCGCTTCGATAGTTTCAGGCGTCGTACCATAATATCCAAACGATTCTGCAAGATTTCAATGTGATTGCATGGTGCAGAGACATTTGATGGTTGATACATTGATACAGGTGTTTCTCATCAGATTCAATTGTTAGTGGTAAATATTCTTCAGGTGGGTTTGATCTTTCCGGAACAGGAATTTCATCTGAATGTGGCAGCGGTAATTGAGCATATGTCGTTGCAGTGTATGTCAAAGAACCAATTTTTTTTCTGTTTGTACCGAAAATATAATTCACGCACCCATAGCATTGACTTGGATCATGTACTTGTGGATCTATCCATATCATCGGGATCGGGACACCAAATGACATTGCGGCTTCAGTGCTTTGCCATTTAAACAGATGGAAAATGCTTGCCGTACAAACAATAGACGGCGTTCAATTTACACCACTAGTAACATTTTGTGAAAAGTATAGTCGATATAAATCAGCGGTCTCATCACTTATTTTGTGGCTGGTCATAATTTTAAAATTTCCAAACACGTAACAAAAGCAATTGAATTTAAAACAGCTATCCGTATTTCAACCAGATTTCACAAGCCGATTTTCACTTTATTTTTTGTGTTCTTTTGTCACTTTATATATTTAAATGAAAAGCTTTTTAGTTTTAATTTTTAATTTTATATTGTAGTTTTTATTTCTTCCTTATTGTAACAATTTTTTAATTTTTTTAGAAATATCGAATTCGAGGATAATTTCTTCTTCGGTTTCTTTTTTACTACTATTACATAATTTATTTGGAAGCTGTTTATGGAATGTTGCTGTGTGCTGTTGTGTGGCACCTCCTTTGTTTTTAAGTTATGGATAAAATCACGTCGTAATTTTTATTGGTTTTGGTGTTGATTTTGTCGTTAATTAAATTGTTGTTGTTTTTGTTTTTGTATATTTCCAGCTCTTCTAACCTGTCTAATTTCGGTCCTTTCTTGATTCTGTGTAAAATTGTTAAATTTTTATTGAATTCAGTATACCCATTTGACAAATTTATTTTACCTTTCCGTACACAGTGACCTTGAGTTAGTATTGTTTCAAGCAACCGAAGTAGGCGGAGTATTTTGATTTTCGGCATTGTATGTTAGTGTATTTTTGGTTGTAAAACAAAAACTAGTTATCGCGAAATATTGAAATAGGGCTCATTTTGTAGATAAAAGAATACAGATTAAGAAAAAAGTGTAAAAGTTGTCTCATCTTTAATTTCTTCCTCTTTGAATTGGCCGCCGAAATAATATTTTCAATTAAAATTTAAAAAATCGCGTGTTTTCGTGATTTCTTTGTTAAATGATCAGGTACGATTTTCTGTTTAATGGATTATGACACTGTAGAGCATGCTGTATTTATATATGACGCTAATTTTTTTCGGCATTTTAGACCAACGTTTTTCGGCTTCCCGCACACCGTGTAGGAGCAGTTGCATATTTAGTATTACACGAATTAATTAATTAATTTAAATTAAAGTAAACAAATTGATAAATTAATGTTAAATGATTATAAAAACATGTTATTCAGCCTTTCTTTAATTAAAATTCATGTTAGAATTTAATAAAAATTTTTAATGTATCATTAAACATGATACATTAAAAATTTTTATTAAATTCTAACATGAATTTTAATTAAAAATATTTAAAACTGAATAACATGTTTTTATAAACATTTAACATTAATAAATATAATCAACCGTTTTTATAATTAATTATATACAAATTGGTAAATAATTTAATAATTATTTGTTTAATAACATGCGCAGTAAAATTACGCTTTTACAATTTTTTATTAGAGTTTAGTCCTTAAGAATCGATTTTCATATGTAGCCCGCGATTTACAGTTGTATAAATTAGATGGGAAGTAAAATTGAGCGATAACAAAAAGTGAAATCGTTTTGCGGCGTAGTGATAGCGTTTTGGAGCAGCGTGGCAAAGGTCTAGATTATTTCACTATATAGTTATATCACGGTAATTACTATAATTTCGCTATTTTATTATATAATAGACCAGAGTTTGTAACATAACGCAAATTTTTTTAGAGTATGCATTGAAAATTCGGCGTGTGTTTATTTGTATGGTTTGTGGTTTAGTGATAAAGCACTAGTCTAGAGCGACAAAGTCTTCGGTTCGATTATCATCCAATTTTTATTATTTTATTTTTATTATTATTTTTTGTAGTATTCAAGAAATGACCAAATATTTTACTATAAATTAAATATTGCGCTTCATAGTTATTACAGTAATTACACAAAAAAATACGTAGTATGCATGTATGATCCGACTGGTAGGTTATTCAGTACAAATATACGGACTCTGTATACCAGGCACCAGTATATTTAGCCTTCCTGTAGTAAAGCTGGGTTACCTACAGGCGACTTTCCATTCCCAGCAACTCATAAGAGTAAAATCAAACCGGTAGACGAGGCAGGAGTAGGAATATACGGGAGTGGGACTGCCGTTTCGAAGTCCTTGGAGTAAATGCTGTAGTAAATATCTAGGAGGGAGAGCAATGAGCCCAAATGGTATGTATCGCTTATCGGCCGGCAGTATCAGGTTCATTAAGAATCTGAGTATTGACTGGACGGACAATTAAGCAGGGTCCAAGTACAAAAGATCTTTAATGTCGCAGTCCGAGGTAGCTTAACGCCCACATCAGCCTTCAACAATTTTAAAAAATAATATTGCTGCGCATAAATTTATGCGAACATTACTACTTGTACAAATTATTTAAAAACGGTTATATTACGAGTTGTAGTAAGCCATGAGAATTTTTCGGTAAAACAATTTTTTCGTGTAATAAACTTCGTAGCATAATATGTATGAAACAATAAAACAATATAACAATGAAAATTAAATAAATTTTCTTACGGGGGATGTGGCTTAGTAGTAACGTAATGGACTAAGCAAAGCATTTTAGTTTTGTTTTTCAATTTATATATTTTTTTTTAAGAAGAAAAAGCACAGCTTCCGCTGTTTGTCGTTCTGTAAGATTTTTTGTGTGATGCCAAAACACATGTAAAATCATCCATAAATTGGATATATTTTGCAATCTATATTCACGTCGATTATAGAATTCGCGGTTGCGGATCTATCGCGGATCGTAAACTACATATAAAAAAATTGGAAACAATTGGTGTAAATCAAAGTATTCTGGAAAATTTCTATTGATTTACATGTGATTGATATTTTTTGATTCCCCGTTCAAACGCAATACTTTTATTGCGGATCTAAAACAATTTTTTTTTTTACGAATTGTAAAAATATCCTAAGGAATTTCAATAAAACTATGTTACAAAATTATTGTTTCCAATTTTTTTTATTATGTAGTTTACGATCCGCGATAGATCCGCAACCGCGAATTCTATAATCGACGTGATTATATTATACAAGCGGCTTTATATTAACCACTTAACGCACAATATTTTTATCGTTTTGGGGTAAAAATAAAACCATTTTCTTTTTGCAGAAAATGATAATTTATGTTATTTTTAATTCGTTTATTTAAAAAAAATGTTTTTTAAAAATTATGATACAAAAACATGGCACAACACAGAGTCCAACGTTGTAGTCACTGCACCAATACCTTATTTCTTTTCTAATCTTCTTTCCATTGAGCAGAGAATAGAATAAGGAAAATCGAGTATAATCGAAAACAAATGTAAGGTTTTGTCTCTATTTTGGTTATTTTCAGTTTTTTTTTACTTTCCCGTTTTGTTTTCATTTCGTTTGCTGATAGTATCATAATTATAATTAAACTAAAATAAACAAACTAAATGAAAAAATACCGTAACGGTATTTTTTCATTTAGTTTGTCGGAAATTATTTATGACTTATTACAATACAAAAATGTATTCAATTTCTGAAAACCGTTAAATGGTCACATTTTATAATCACCCCCATCTCACTCCCCCCCCCCCCATCGCCCTGGATCATCACGCTATCGAACCATCCTCCCCCCATAGGCGTGTGGCGTAGTTTATAAGAACTGAAATATTTAAATTAACAGAATATTTTATGCCCGTGACGTATACGGAGTTACACAATTTTGATAGTAAACGCCGCCCGTGTATGTCACGAGCTATGCGTTAAGTGGTTAACAAAGTATAGACATCGTACAACGAAAAACAAAAAATAACAAAAATACAAAAATTAATTCGAAAATATATTTTATGTGTATTATCAAAGCAACCTTGATTATACAAAGCCATAAAGGCTCTGGTATTATATATGGACACGTATGTTATTTGTATGAAGTATCAGTATGTTAGTAACTATGTATACATATAACGTATATGTACATATAATTTTATCTCAACCGAATAGGAACAAATTATAAATAAAAAAATATCATTTCATGCTTAAATTTTGAAGTAAATGGTTTGTTTGTACCATTTTTGAAAATTATCAAACTTGCCTACATCAACGGAAAAAGGAATTTATTAGACAATTTAATAATTCGAATGCCTTCTGTCCGATGGGCGCTAACATTAAGCATATGACGGCAAGTGTATATTCTTTTAAAATATCTTGAGATATGTATCATCGACTTTACATTAAAATTCCCATTGATTTTTCCTTGAACTCTAATAATTATCTAGGAGATGCATGTTATGCTGAATTATTTCTCTTCATTACTGAAACAGCTGTAAATATTCGAACGAACAACCCCGTTTTCCATAAGCTATCAGTTATAAAAAATTTCGAGAGACCTACGAAAATGAGATAGCCGATGCTAATCGAAACTGTCGTTCGGTTAATAGGGTCTCACTAATTTTTACTCGGAGCCTTTATGACGACCAAAGGCTATATAACGGCACCAATAAATTCTGAGGACGTTGCATTAGTTTTTGTGTCTGACCGTAAAGTAAATATTCCAGCTGATATACATTTCGCTGTTTATCCCAATAATAGTAGAACATTGAAATATATAAACTCTCTCTCAAAACATTTGGATCATATGGTATATCTCTTTTATTTCCCAAGAGTGAATTTGGATTGACCACCGATATGCATCATAACAGCGATCATGCTACTGACGTACGAAATAAAATTCCGACCCTCCAATTTTATTCATATAAAATTGCAGTACGTTAAACTATCTTTAATCCGCTTCATTATGGTGCAAACTGTTTCAACAAAATTTGGTGTTTGGCTACGCTCGATTTGAAGGTAACCGGTTAAATTTTATACAACATAATCAAAAAACTCTTGGTGTTGAATCTTATAGAGGACTTTTGTATTACCTAAACTGCGATGGTCTTGAAAATAATACCACAGTTTTTAATTTAAAATTCCAGGAATTCCTTAGTGATATCGTAAAACACCAAATTGTTGAATAGGCCACGTGGTCGTGTATTTATGTTATTGAGCATCAGAAACCTCATGCACACTGTTTATTTTCACACGCTAAGGAAGACAAATTCAAAACTAGGGACGATATTGATAAAATCATTTCAGCAAAGATTCCTAATTTAAATGATAACGGCCAACTTCACGAGGTGGTTCTTAAACAAAATTGTCATGTTTCATGTGGACAATTTAATCGAAATTCTGTTTGTATGGTCGGCGGAAATGTTCAACGCAATTTCCTAAAGAATTTTGTTTTGAGACAGATATATCTATGGAAAGTTATCCCAAATATAGAAGATTTCTCCCTTCCAATTGACCAGAATATTTTCCCCGAACGCGGTCAAATATTCCTGTTGATAACCGTTTTATAGTACCAAACAATGCCAATTCAAGCTTGAAATATAATGCACATAAAAATGCCAAACTATGCTCTACTGTCAAAGCAATTAAATATTTCCACAAATATGTATATAACTAAATGACATAATTGTGCAAGAGTTGGGGTTTAAATCAACTCATTAAATAACATCTCAAATAGGGCTCAACATGATGGAATATCGCAATATGTAAACTGTCGCTATATAAACTCACAAGAAGCATCTTGAAATCTAAAAGAATTACCCATTCATTTCATATGGTGAATCTCAAAATACTGTAAAGTTATCGGTTCATTTGTTCACCTAAAAGATGGACAGTAGTTTTACTTTCAAGAAAAGAATATAGAAAGTGCTTTGTGACGACAATCTGCCGCGGGTACCACTTTGACGGCATTTTTTGGACTTAATCTCATAGGCACCGACGCTCATCTAACGACATCCCGAATCAATATGTATTCAAGAATTCGAAATGGGAAAAGCGATCTATAAATTCTTATTTTGGTGGAAAAACTATTGGCAGAATAATAACAGTTTCAATAACAGAGTTACCATCTTCGACTAAATCTTCTCTCTGTTAAAGGTACTGCATATGCATCATGTTAACCACTGAAAACCTTTAATAATTTAATATACGTAACCTTTAAAGAATCAGCTAGAGCAAGGGGATTAATTAATGATATCAGTTTGTGGGAGAACTGTTTATCTGAGGCTCGCGAGCATATGTTACCTAAATCTTTGAGATCCTTATTTGTGACTATACTGACGCATTGCAGCCCTGCATCCTTAAAACTTTTTAATAAATTCAAATGTATGATGATGGAAGATTTTATTCAATGCATGAACCATAGTACAGATGCTAGACTTAAAAGTTCAATGTGAAAAAGCAGGTTTTGATTTTCTTTCAGAAGTGGCAATACCAAACATCTCTGAAATTTTGAATATTTTATTATTTTGGCATCTAACAATATTGCTTAAAATAATTTTTGAAAGCTCTAAATACTGATCAACTTTCGGCAGCATCAGCAGTTTTTCATCAGTATTAGAATTTATCCGATAAAAATATTTTTACCTCGATGGTCCCCAGCGGTAGTGGAAAAACATTTTTGTATCTGACATCGAAGCAGAAGATTTTTACTAGTAATAAAAAAGTAATGTGTGTAGCTTGGACTGGGATTGCTGCGAATCTGCTCCTCCGTTTCTCCCTTCCGCGTAACATGGATACCGTTAAATATCCTCAACTGTCCCTAAAAAAGGAAATTCTTATCAATTGACTGTCTTATATGGAATGAAGCAACGATGACATCAGTCAGGTATCGCACCTCAAATTGTAGAATTGCTAAATAAATACGTATCAAAGGGTTTAATTGCTGATGTTTTTGGTGAATCGTTAACAACCAATGATATTACTTCAATATCGCAGTACGCTATATTTGTCCAAAAACTAATGAAGTCCGAAAACTTAATGAAGAGGTTCTTGAAATATTGGTTTCCGAAAAAGCATTCTACTCATCCATTGACACAATAAAAAATATGACGAGACATGTGTTGCAAGTAAATTTCCCAGTTGAATACTTAAATTCTTTGTACCTTTCTGGCTTACCCCCCCCCCCCCCCCCCATGCATGGTTATACTCCTAAGAAATCTTTCCATAAAAATGGGCTAAGCAACGGTGTTAGGATGGTCGTGAAGAATTTTTGTCGAAATTGTTTAAAGCGGATATTATTACTGGGGCACATTCCGGCATTGTTCACTTTATAACAAGAATTTCACTAAACACAGCTAATGATTTATCTCTATCCTTCAATTTGGAACGTGATCAGTTTCCTGTTCGGCTTTCTTACGCTACGACTATAAATAAATCAACGGGTCAAACTTTCAAAAAGTTGGCTTATTTCTTCCTCAGCCATGTTTTACTCATGGACAACTATAAACAGCATTTACCAGAGTAACTGATTCTGATGCACTCCTCATGACCGTAATGGGCAGGAGCACATCTATGATCCTTTGTTAGAGTGCACTTCATGGGCCGACGCACCATTTATGTTAGTACTATAGGCTGGCATGGAGCTCTACAAGGCGCAGGCGGTCTACGTAAAACGGACCTATAGCCGTACAACTTCGGTTAGGCTTCTGGATAAGATAGGACGTCAAAAGGAAACTGCGAATGAGTTGGGAGTGCCTCGAGACCCAGAAAGGTTGCATCGAAATAAATAACCAAATAAATAATAAAATTGTGCAATTGCACAGGAGCCTCCTAGTTTTTATATACATATTAAGTATAATTGATTTATGTATAAAAAGAGAATGAATAAAGAAAATATAATTTAGTTTACAACGATAATTGCTTACTTTTGTTCACAAGTTTAGATTGGGCCTCACCAGTGGTAACCCAGCTAGCCCTATGACAACTATGTACATATAACAGAAACATTAAGTTTATCAAATCGAACTTATTGTTAGTTAAGTTTGAGATGTTATCAAAATTATTAAAATGTTCAATACAATTAAAGTTACAAATTTTCCATTTTTGATAAATTAATTTCCGCTCGTTTAGTTCCTTTTTGAATTTCTCAACATTTCATTTATTTTCCAATCTAGATTTAACCTTTTTCTTAATCATCCGTCGACAATATTGTTAAATTAAAACATAATTTTGAAAGTTTCTCATTTTCTGATATTTTAATTTTCTTTTCATGAGAATCTTTACACACACACACACATACACAAGAAAAACAAAACATCTTTTGTAAGCTAAAACAAATCAACGACGAAAAAATGTTAACGATAAGGAGGATGATGATGATCATCATCAAGAAAAATGTTTTCATGGTTAATTTATTAAGAAAATTTGTGTCTGTGTGTAATGGTACGAACAACAAACTAAAAAGGTTTATCTATTGTTTTTGTGTCATCTCTAGTCTAGAATATAAATAAAATTATTTTCCTTGGGGCTGTTCTCAAGATAACGTTACATAATTTTGGTACAATTGATTTAGATAAGAATTAATGTTCCTTCCTAGTGAAAATGTATAATTGTTAGTTTTATCTTACAAATTCGTATATTAACAAATACATAGTTTTAAACTTGATTGAGTTTATATTTCAGTCAGCGAAGCTTTTTAGTAATACATCATCATATGCCAAGTACATTTTACTATTTACCTATTTAGTGAATAAAAAGTAGCAAAAACAAAAATCAAGATTCCAATTTTAACATCATTCCCACTCGTTTACCATAAAAGTTCTTTTCCTACATAATATAAATTTGGTTGATGTCAAAAAAATGTTTATTTTCCGGAAAACTAAAAACAAGAAGAAAAGTTGAATCTATTTACGAAAGATATTAATAGTGGTATGGGGAGAAGAGACGATGATGAAGTATAATTTATTATTTGGAAAATTTTGTCTTGTATGTATTCAAAAGTTTCAATGCATAAAAAAATGTTGATTCCTTTTTTCTTGGGGTCAACCTCAACGTTTTAAATATAAAATTTGCAAATAGCTTAGTAATTATGATGACGAGGTATTTTTTTTTTTTTTTGGTTTTGTTTATTAAATGTTCGGTTGAATGACTAATAGTGGTCGATTAAAAATATTTTTTATTGTTACTTTCCTTATAATTATAGCAATTCATCACTCTTGCGTGGGTAGCGATTTCTATTTTGTATATTTTTTATACATGAAAACATGAAAATGAATTTATTAATTTTAATTACTTCAAATATATCATTGATATAATTTTCTTAATTAGTTTCGCTGCTCGATCGACACTTTTGCAACAGTGTAATAGTATAATATAATAGGTAGTACTTAATGCGGATTTTTTTAATGTTTTATTGTCATGAAATATTATTTACTCAAAATTGTATGCATTTGCATAGCTCAATAATTTTTTTTTTGTTTTGAGAATGGTATATCGTACGCATCCAAATCCTTATGAAAAATTTCAGTCATATTTATGTCAAACATGAACAAATAAAATTATTAACATCGCTTGATTTTTCCATCCACTGAACGAATCTATATTCTTCGAATCGATTGGCTCACATTCTCTCTCTTTCTTTATATATCCGACGGAAATTTCATAAGATTTAAAATCTTGGTTTTTAAGTTCAATAACATCTGCTTCCTCTTAATAACTTACGTAAAATTGAATTGACTTGGAGCGGTGAAAACAAAATTCCATTAACTTCTAAAATTAAACTGTTTACCCTTTCCAGCTCTAAGGTACCTTAGCGTAATTTAAACATAACTGCATAAAAGAATAGTAAATATGCCTCTGTTAAATTGTTTTCTAAACGTTTTTTTCAAAATCATTCTGATTTTTCCAGGGAATTGGGAATTGATTTATTGTGAATTGTTTAGTGTATTTTGGTATTATTTGTTCTAAAGCATACTGTGGCGATCTGTATTTTTTCAAATTTTGGGGAACAATAATGCCATTTTAACACTATACTGCCTACATATACTGTAATTCCCAACCAATTGTTTAAATAACAAAATTGCTATGAAATGGAATTATTTTTCCCAAAATAGATAGAAGATATGAAACCTGCTAACATAAACAGTCAACTAGCACTAACATTAATTAATAAAGGATGGTGAGAAATTAAAAAAGATTTCTAAGATTAAACTCAAAAAAGTTCAGTTTATCGAAGCAAGGAGTTAATTGTGCTTAATTGTGTATTTATATTCAACAATTAAATATATATATACAGCTTTTTGGTTCACCCATGGGTTCCCCAAGTGGCTCGGCTATTGCGGAATTGGTTATGGAGTTTGTCGAGGCAAGTATGTTGTAATCTTTCGAATTTAAACCATTTTTTTTATACCGGTATGTTGATGATATAATCTTGGTCATTTACACAAATAAAATTGATGCGTTATTTGCAGCTTTTTACAACTTTAATAACAATATACAATTTACAGTAGAGATAGCTGCTACCTAACCATAGACTGCCGCCGTTTTTAGATCTAATTATTACACATAATGAAAATGCTCAATGTTTACAGAGTTTCATAAAGCAACTTAGTTTAGCAGATATTTAAATTTTCGTCCTCATCTTCCATTCGCTACAAAAGAAAAACTGTCAGTTTATTATCGAAGAAGGAAAATTTCAAGAAAATTCGGCATTTCGACCCAAACGGCCCTTCCAAATATTCAGCCATTCGACCTATTCGGCCTTCCGACATTCGCCCTTTAGATATTCGGCGTTTCGATACATTCGGCCCTTCGACATTTGGCCTTCCGACGCTTTCGACGTTCGGCCTTTCGACATTCGGCCTTTCAACATCAAACGGTAATGTTTAATATGTGATTTATATGTTTTACAACATAATCATTATGCTTACTAAAAAACAAACAGGACATTTATGAAAACATATTTTGTTTTTGATACATTTATTCAGAAATTATGCGAATAAAACCTCCGCAAATGCTTTATGGAGCTTGAAAGGTTGCAGTATTTTTTTTTTTGCGCGACAACGTACCTCGTTGCGCTTTTGATACACAAATAACTATTGTTTTGAACCGTTGTAAAATGAAAAGGAAAGAAAAATTTGCGCAATTCTTAAAATTAGCCGATAATCCAAATAAAACCGAGATGAAATTAAGAATTTGGTTGGTTCTTAAAGAATGTAGTGTTCTACATAAGATTACTACATGAAAATTGAAGTCTGATAAACGCCCATTTCTGGAGCTACTGGAGATTTTATTACAAAGTTATTACAATCTTCTTCTTTCATGCTGGTGTGATGATACAGTTGGTTTTGCTGATACAAAAATATGTTGTGTTTTTATATACAAACTTCAGATAATAAGAGAGAGTGAACGAGGTAAGCCAAAATTGTATATAAAAGCTAAACCACAAACAATGTGCCTCAAATTTAGTTGAACAGTCTTATTAACAAGTTTAAGAAAATTTTAACGGTTTGGTTATTATTAGCGTGTGTTTAGATTATAGATGCAGGCTATTTTATTGATGAATACTACGTCAGTTTTCCGTTAACAGTAAGTACCATCTAATACATTGTTGCCGAAATAATATTTAATCGTTGATTTGCACAGCTCGATTGGTATGCAGCTGCCAACCGGTTTTCCAGATACCCCGGTATGCATTTGATTGAAGTGCCATACGAAAAGGAATACAATCGCATTTTTGGAGTAATTAAAACGGATAACAAGAATATATCCACTGATACTGATTTGCCATGGATTTGGACAAGCTGTGTACTAGCGGTGTAGGTAGAAGCATGTTAAACTCTCGACCATTAACGGTCTTGTACCTGCGCATTTTCTAATAGGTGGGCCAATGAATGCAGTTCCAGAGAATAATGAAAATATTTACTCACTAAAGACACGCTGGCATCTAGCACGAAAGATTGTAGACGACTTTTGGAAAAGATGGTCAAGGGGCTATCTGCAGCAGTTGCAACAACGCCCAAAATGGCGATATCTTCAGCCCAATTTAGTTTTAGGAGATGTCGTTCTGATGAAGGAAGAAACATTGCCACCTACTCGTTGGAAATTGGGGAGAATACGGGAGGTCCGTACTGGCTCAGATGGCTTGGTTCGTATTGCATCAATAAAATGCAATCAGAATATCTATGTATGAACGACCAATCACCATTCTTTGCAAATTACCAAATGAAGAAGATAATTCTTGGTCGCAACAAATAAGCAGCACAAACGAAGCTCCAGATGCAAAACCAACAACATCTAAACAACAACAATAACACCTCAATCAGGCGGCAACCAGGAAGAAATACTGAATCAATGTTCATCTGGCATTGTTGGCCTTGATGAGCCTCTGCTGTCTCATTGGTAGCCTATGTATTATATCAAGTCAAATTTGTCGACTTTTTATCTGAAAATAAATAAGTAAAGAACCAATACAGATTGAGATCTTCAAACATCCCACTGGTATCTATTTTGAAGAAATCAGTAAGATGAATCTAGTTGCTATAAGATGGACTTTAATTGTGCGATATAAGTAATCTGAATACATATTGGGAAGAAACAATTCAAGCAGATCGCCTCATAGGCGGCCTTGCAATTATGTGTGGTAAAATACATTCAACAACAACTATGGAGAAATTCAATTGTGAACTAGTAATTCAGCAACTACGATCCCAAATTAGTAGAATAACTGAGGACAATCAGTTACTACTATTATCTAATAAAGAAGTAACAAGAATGAAGCGGGGAATTGGTGATACAACACAGCTATGTATTGTTAGGTGGCATGTTCGGAATATTAACTCAGAGAGAAGCAAGCCAATATGAAGAACATTTTCAAATTATAGAAACCTCAATAATTGATACATCGGCCGTCGCCATTGGACATTTACATGACGTGCTGGCAGCACTGCTAGATGTTATACATGTTATTGAGCATGTCAACTTGAAGTTCCATAACAATTTCTGTTCACGAATTGTGCTAGTTAGACCACTTATTTAAAAGTATGACAACCAGGACACGAGTAACGAAGAGATATGTGATAATTGAGATTTAAATTCGCTCATCATACACCTGGTTTTACAACATATATTCAGTAGTAGCGGTTTCCAATATACTAGTACAGGGAAGCCATGCATATACATATAGTTCCAACAACTGAATCTTTGGATAAAGCTATACGCACCAAATCAATGGGTATTCGTAATGATAAAGGAAACAACTGTCACATAATCATGTGTGGATCAGCTATTTACCAGCAGAAATTATTCGGATCAGGAATACTCAAGTTAGCCTCGGGATGTATCTTAAGAGACGACCACGTATGCATACTGGCAGCTGATCGATTCAAAAGCACCTTTGAAAATTTCGGAATTTCGCCATACTTAAAGGATATGCACTTAACGGATCTAGCAATTGAGATATCAAATAGGAGAAACGAGGAAAATGAGCTAATAACTACTCCAGACACATGGACTTTAGAAGAGAAAATGTCTAGTCTAATAGAGAAAGAAAGAAGCAAACTAACGATCACTTTCATCATGTTCATCATTACGCGGCTACACATCTTATCATATGGGCATCCATAGCAAGTGGAATAGATTTTTTAATACGCCTCCTACGAAGAAGAAAAGGGAACCAACAATCCGCCAGACCTTCACTGGCTGCCATGCAAAGAAGCACTGTTCGTCGCTCGGCAAGATGTTTAGTATGAACAGGGTCAATGTTGTAAAACACAAGACACTGAGCTAACCAGGTATACGATAAAATTAATAGTGTATACTTAATTACATTTAATTCAATTTCAATTGTAATTCTGTACGTAATTCTTAGTTGATAGTAATGAATGTAAATACATATACTAGTTAAATTTATCAAATCTGCAATTCTGCATAAATCAAACAAATTGACTTATAAAATCAGTATTAATCAAACCATACTCAACGTTATTTCACTTTCTGGTAATAGCCCCCACCAAGCGGTAAGCTCAGAATAAAGTGAATAAAAATATATTCAAGCTGAGGCGGAATCTAACACAGACGATTCGAACATATTCCGATTACCATTAATCGAGAAATATTACCGTATGCGAACACAGTTAAGTATCTTGGCGTGACCCTGGATGCTAAACTACGATAGGAAGCACATGTCAACAAAAAAAGTGAAGAACTAAGACTTAAATACAGAAAGATATATTGGGTGATAGGAACCAACTCTTCTTTTAAAATGAAACTTCTTAAAATATTCGTATCGTATACAACTAAATGTTCCTGACTGTACAATGGTTTTAAAGTAGTTGGATAACAGCCACCCCAGCGAGACAAACCGTATTCCAATTTAGACATCACCAAAGCATAAAATGTAATTTTCAACACAGGACATAAATCATCCACTTATTTTTTTAAAAATAACAAATTAATTAACAAAAAACAGAATTTTTTTCAATTTAAATAATTATTATTTTAAAAAACGTATATAGTACATAAATTAATTTTTTTTAATATTAATAATTGTTCGTCCTTATAGTGAAATATTTATTTTTTAAAAATAAATAAAATCGATTTCAACAGACACATCTATTATCATCAATTTACAATTTACTTGATTTTCAAAGTTACAATTTTCAATTATATATACATACATACTAATTTATGCGAGTTGTGCTCCGGTTGCCCAAAATTAATTTAATTTATATAGTTTAATTTATTATTCAATAATTATGGATTGTTTCTGGCATAAATCACGGAGGAGGTAAAAAAATACGTGAGGCAAATGCCATGTAACTTTTTAACTTAGATTCATATATGAATTTTCCAATTAAGGTTAGTGTGCAAATGGTTACCAGTATACTTAAAAGAATTAACTAGCTCAATTATCAGACAATCCGCATAACAGAAAGAGATTTAGAAGCACTAAGTGAATAGGAGCAGCTGTAATGCCAAAAATGTTAAACCAGATAAAGTTAGTTTTTGCTCTTAGTATCAGGAAGTGCTTATCAAACCATTTATGTAAGACCATTAGGTCAGATTTAGCCATAGAAATTTTGTCGTTTTACAGATTCTGCAGAATAAGCTAAAGCTAAATCATCAACAAATCCAGTACAGTGACCATTCAAATTAAGTTTAAAAATAAAATTCGTATAAATTAGAAACAGCAAAGGGCCAAGCATTAATCCTTGCGGCACATCCAAATTCACAGCTCTAAAATCACTAAAAGTGTCTTAACTCTAACCCTCACAGCTCTGTCACCTAGGTAGGAAGCAGCCACTAGTTTGAAATAACTCTAAAACCAACATCAAACAATGGCTATTAAATGCCTTAGATGCATCAATAAACAAACCACCACAGATCTTACCATTGTTTAGGCTATTATGAATAATATCCAAAAACTCTAACATAGTCGATTCAGTACTCGTACCCTGGCGGAACCCATGTTGGTGAACGCTGTTAACGCATGTTAACTCTGCTTTTGACTACTTTTTCTAGAACTTTGAGAATAACTGGCTGGAGCGCAATGGGTCTATAGTTACCCTTATCACTATGGTCGCCACTTTTCAAAATAGGAATAATAGCAGCATATTTAAGCCTCTTAGGCAGTACTCCCTGTTCAAAGTAAAAATTGAATATATGAGCAAGAATAGGGCTGATAAACTTAGAAATAGCTTTCAAAATATTGTTCCTAACCCCTTCAATACCTAACGACTCTTTCGGCACCAAGGGTTCAATAATAGCTAAAATTTCACTATTAGAAATCGAAGAATGTTTTCGAACAGTAATCATACGGAAGGTATGATTATGAGAGTACTAAGGTTTAAAGGTACTACACTAAAGTCAAAAACGCTGCCCAAGCCCGGAAAAAAATTGGTGGTGTTAACGGTTATGATGATTTATCGAATGCAACAGCATCTAGATGGTTTGATCGCTTCCATTCTGGAAACTTAAATGTCCAAGATGCACCTCGCCTTGGTCGACCAATCACTAAAAACGTCAATGAAAACATACAAAAAATCGAAGAAGACCGAATGAATTGTCGATAAAAAATTTGATCAACCGAATTTCCAGCAGCGAATTACTATTACTACTGATACGCAATGAAATCGACCAATTTTTGAAGCAAATCGTTACTAGCGATGAAAAATGATGAACCACCTCAAATGACTTCGTACGATGATACGTTATAAGATATGAGGTTCTAGAACCTGGTCATACGACTGATTCTAATCTCTATTGCTGTCAGCAATTAACTGGATTGTGGCAAGCAATTCAAAAAAAAAAAAAGGAAAAGTGAATCCAATTAGTATTCTCAAGGTGGGTGATGTGCAAATATGTCGTGTGTGTATTATGTGTACAGTCCGCTAAGAAGGAACAAGAAGTAACTTTTTATTTTCTAGTTTTTTTTTTGTAATAATCATAACACTGTATAATACAGGTCTCCCCCGATATTTGGATCATTAAAAAAGGTTTTTATCCAAATATCGGAGGAGAAATATATTATACAGTAGAAGTGACAAATTGGATACCTTAGATGTGTTTAAGAAATTAATAATGAAAATAGGTAAAATACTTATTCAAAATTTTATCTCTCAGAGTGAAATATTCGGTATAATCTACGCAATTAGCTAATGGTAGTTAAAATAAGATCCATCGCATATACTCTAACTTTTGTAATTTCCTTACCAACTAGTTATTTGGAAGCCGACGATTTACACGTGGGAAGTGACCGTAAGTTTTACTTGAACAAATAGGGAGGCTCTGATACTTGAATGTTAATAATGAGACGACATTGTTAACACATTCAAACTTTAGTAGGTGACCCTTCGATACTCTTTACTGCGATAAAGCAACATATACACAAGTTATTGACTTTGCTTTGATTACTAAAGAATAAGGCCGATATTACACTGTCATCTTTCTACATTGTAGAAATAATTTGTTATTTAATGTGATAGTCTAATAAGGATATATCAAAATATTTTTCTGTTGTAGTATTTTTCTTATGATAGTTAGCTTTATGAAGCTAAATACTACAATATTTGTCTGACAGCTGCTCAAAATGGACGAAAGATACGTTTTATGGATGGGGAATTACCAAAAAATGTAATGGAATATGGAAACTAGGAAATTTTATACAATCTGGTTTAACCCCTTTTTTGAGCAGTAAAGAAAGAAACCCAAGGTTTCATCCAGATTCAGTTTCTTGTTTCTTTTTGTTATTTAAGAACCTCAAAAATGATGGCAGATATTGCTGCAGCATAAGCATACACACATATTTCCTCAATATTTTTCACTTTTACTAGATATTTGACGTTTACCCAACTATATAACTAAAATGTGGGCTACACGAATTATAAAGGCTGAATTAAAAATGTACATCAAAACTGAATTAAAAATAGTGATTTTAGTATGAAGAATTGGAACCATTTTTAATTCACTTTGAATAAATAAAATATGTATTAAAAATGTTGTTTTAGACAAAAAATCGAAAATTGAAAAAATGAATTAAAAATGGAACTTTAACAAAAAAAAGACAATTTTATTTCATTTTTTTTTAATTCATTTTCAAAATGAATAAAAAAAGGCCCATTTTAAATTCATTTTTCAACACATTTTTAATTCATTTTCAAACTGAATAAAAAAAGGTCCATTTTAAATTCATTTTTCAACACATTTTTAATTCATTTTCAAACTGAATAAAAAAAGGCCCATTTTAAATTCATTGTTCAACACATTTTTAATTCATTTTCAAACTGAATAAAAAAAGGTCCATTTTAAATTCATTTTTCAACACATTTTTAATTCATTTTCAAACTGAATAAAAAAAGGCCCATTTTAAATTCATTTTTGAACACATTTTTAAATAATTTTCAAAATGTATTAAAAATGCTTAGGTTCAGTGTATTTGTAAAAATCAAAATTTTCTACTATATTCTTACAGTAATCCAAGTAATTTTCCCACAGTAAACCAAGTGATTTATAATAACAATTAATTTTGTTTTTTATTACTAAATATTTTTTTCATTATTCTTTTGTTTTATTCCATTTTTGAAAAATGTTAAAATAAATATTATTTGTCATGAAAACATTTTTAAGTACAGTACATGAATACAGGTTAATAAATTTTATTTTTATATATTTTCATTAATGAAACAATAATTACAAAAATTTAAATAAAATTAGCAGTAATATTTTATTTTGAATTTAAAATTTGTAAAATTTCAAAAAGTTACACAAACATTTTTTTGGTATTTTCATTAATGAAAATAAAATAGTATAACTAATTAAAGGCTATATACTATTTTATTTTCAATAATAAAAATACAAAATTATAATGATAGTTACATATATTCAGCCCTATTATTATTGTCGATTCGATCGACACTCGAATCATAGTAGGGGTGAATATTTTATTTTCATTAATGAAAATACCAAAATAAATTTTTGTGTAACTTTTTGAAATTTTAATAATTTTAAATTAAAATTCATAAAATAAAATATTTCCAATTTTATTTAAATGTTTGTAATTATTGCTTTCATTAATGAAAATACATAAAAATAAAATTTATTGAACTCAACTTCTTCTATACACTGTGTTAATTCGGTATCCATTTGATCGTTTAATATTTCATATTTTTCTACCCATTCAAAAAGACAATTTTCGCTGCTATCATTCAATAATTCGTGAAAATTTTCCTTATCTGATAATATATTATTATCACTATTGTTCTCATTATCAGAGAATACATTATCTATTGAATCTAATAACTATTAATAACATAGCTGTAATTGTTTTATCTTTTATTTTCTAAACACATTTTTAATTCATTTTTTCTTAATTCCTTTTCAAAATGAAATAAAAAATGCATATTTTATTTCATTTTTTAACGCATTTTTAATTCATTTTCAAAATGAATAAAAAAAGCCCATTTTTAATTCAGAAAAATACCATTTTTAATTCAGCCTTTTTTAATTCGTGTAGCCTAAAATGTGTGATGTAGTGTAATAAGAAAAATATATTAAAAATACTAAATTATTTCTACGTTGTAAAAATATGATAGTGTAATATCGGCCTAACAATGAGAAACTGAGTATATGGTAAATTGAAAAATCAAAATTTTGAAAATCAAGTATTCATAGTGTACAGAAATACCAATAACCCATGATAAACCAATTTAATAGGTATGATCAAGCGCATGTATTGCTATCTCTTTCACTAAAAAATTATGTCATTCGGTGCTCTTTTCTTGCTATACTTTTTTTTTGTAATCACTAGTTCATAGCAAACAAAAACAAATCGAATTGTTTTGTGGTGATAGTTTTTGTGAAAACAACGAAGCCTTGTGATTTTATCGCACCGAATGACGAGATGCGCAAGAAAAGACGAATTTGAAACAGCTGTCAATCATACCTATTAAATTAGTTTATCATGCCAATAACCATCCAGGCGCGGCGTAACGTTTACGTACAGTTTACGAGGACTTAGTAGTACTAAAGTCTTCGTATACGTTACGCTAACACAGTACACTTATGTCACGTAAATGAAACATTTGTCATGATAGAATTGAAAAAAAATTACGAAGACCTGTTTAGGATTGGTGTAAATAATTTGCGAAGCGTCCTTTCACAGCACAAACAAAATTAGAAATGGGCGAATTGATGAATATCGTTTGTTATGTGTATGTGTATACATAACTAATAGTCGTCCTTACAAAATATGTATAATGTATATGTATATATTTATACGTAAATGTGGTAGTGTTTTCCAAAAAAAAATTGTACGTAAACCATTCGTATACGTTTGGTGTATACATTTTTGCGCCTGGAGGTAACATTATTAAATATGTCAAAAGTGAATATTTTTATGTTTCCAAAGTTCCATGACAACCGTATAACGTATGAGGAATAAAATATGGACAAACAAAAAAAAGTAAAAAAAAAATTATTTACTAATCAAATGATTTTAATCCATCATTTATTTAAAACTTTAATTCTTAGATAAAATTTACAGAAAAATTTGCGCTCCATATCGATTCGCTTTCCTGATCCTTTCTGGCACTCTTTTCATTGCCGCCTGCGTTCCTGATGTATCAATCTTCTTGAAATCTCTTTTTATCTTTCTAATCAGACATTCAACATTTTTGGCACGATATCCATTGTTGTATACCATTCTCTTCAGATTTGCCCAAATAGTTTCAATGGGCCTTAGTTGTGGAACATTTGGTGGGTTATAGTCTTTAGGTATAAATTCGATTCTGCGTTGACGTAAATCAGATAACGTTGCGTTGGCATAATGTGAGGATGCCAAATCAGGCCAAAAAATCGTTTTATCATTTTTATGATATTTATTTATAAATTTCTGAAGCACAGGTAAACATTTGTTTGTGTATGTTTGCGCATTAACCGCCAAACCACTTTTGAAAAATACTGGGTCACCTCGTTCGCTAATAGCCACCCACAACATAACTTTACCTGGAAACTTGGTCTTATGAATAAACTTCTCCTTTTCTGGTGCATTGTGATCGGGAGACTCGTAGTAGTATTTTGGCTGCCATTCATTACCTTCAACAGTGAAATAACTTTCATCATCCATCACACATTTATAAGCTGAAGAAGCAGCGAAATATGTTTGGGAAAGCACTCTTAATCTAGATTTGATTGTAGCTAATTGTTTGTCTGTAGTTGCTGGTGCCGATTTTTTGGGTTTGCGTTGAATATTCATACTTTGTAAATATTTCTTGATAGTTTTTGGGGCAACTTGATATTTTTTACCCAGTTTTCTGTACGGTTTTGCAGTTCGACCCACTGTTTCACCTTTCAATTTCATTCGAACTTTGCTACCTTGTAGTTGACATTTTTTACCAGAGTCGGGTTTTCTTTCCACAGGTTCATTATTCTCAAACAGTTTAATTGTTTTGTAGATAAAGAATTTTTTGAATCCAAGATCCTTGAAGTAGTGAAAAATCTCGTTCTTTTTTTTGTCTGGATTTTCCTGACAAAATTTACAAATTAATTTACGACGATCTACTTGTAACAACGACATTTTTGTAACTAATCGTAAAATGACGCAGTTGTAATGTATTTTTTATAAAATATACGGGAACCACCTTATTTAAAAACAAGGAAATTTTTATTTTTGGTTGTACAATACAATTACAAATACATTTTACATTTGTCCATATTTCATTCCACATACGTTACTAGCAATGTAGAAATCGCAGATTCTTCCAATACAAAGTTTGTTGGTAGGCGTGAGTAAAGATGTGTAGCGATTCACTCATTCATTCACTCACTCACGCTTTTCAAGCTCAGTAAATACCAGCGGGAGTGAGTCAAGAAAATCATCACACTTCATTCTCTACCAATCAAATTACGCCATTTTGATATAAGCTCCTCCTCTTTCATCACACTCGAGTTGAAAATTTTCGAAGTGTGATGATTTTCTTGACTCACTCCCGCAGGTATGTACTGAGCTTGAGCACAACAATTATTCATAAATCAATTTACTTAACCTTTACGTCTATGCATTTTTTTCTTAGCGTTAATCAATTAAGGGTTACCCGGGTAACCTTATCAGATTTATTCGAATATCACTTAAAACTGTAACTATTACAATTACATAATTTTGGCATTACTAGGCCCTAGAGCCAAAACTCTATTGTAAAATGAAAATTTAATCGATCAAAATCGAAAGGGATACCCGGCTAATACGAAATAGATTTAAGGGTTAAATTCAATATAATTGTAAGTTTCTAAGAAAATACCTAGTTAGAATTCTCACATTTCTCATCGAATAAATTCAAGTGTCTTAATTGCATTTTTATACAATCTACGCATTGTGCTACATTACCGACCATGCATCGGGAATACCATAGCTGCGTTACCAGCTAAATAAATTTATCTGACATTTCATTTTCCAGTGCACTAAAAATCCACAATTTTATATAATTAAAATCTTTTTAATGGTTTTGGGCTCTACACAATTTTAATTTTTTAAAATAACTTCAGCTTAACAACGAAACCAAAAAAATTGAAACTTTTCCGTAGAAAGCAAAATTCCCACCGTTTTTGCCGTAAATCTCACCCCTGTATTTTTTTTTTTGTGTATCAAGTAATTTGTTTGTATTTTCAAAAATATCTTTGATTTATTTACAAGCGATAACAATATAACCTGATGCAGATTAAAATAAATTTGCAGAGCGGAAGCAGTGTAAATTGGTTGATTAGGAGTTTTTTAATTTTTTTAATTATTTCTAGATGTTGTTTGGCATTTATAAGTTATAACACAAAAATGATTATTCAAAAATTTTGTTTTGATTGTGTTTAACTATTATTTAGATAATGAATGCTGAATGTTGATTTTTGAATATTGTATCAGTAGAAAATATTTTTAACTTGTACCTAATTTCCACCAACTGAGCAATCAATTTATTTTGTTTGCGAATTCTGCATCCAACCCAACTTTAGGCGTCGAAAAAATTAATTTTTCTTCTTAATAGCTTCGCTGATATATCACTTATTCACTAATATCTAGGGTGTTAAGGTTTTAGATTTTAAAATGTATTTCTCTCAAACTCGATAAAGTTCTTCTAATTCTATATTCAAATATTACATTCTTTATTGTTACAATACATAACTTTTAACGACACTGCAAAGCCTCAGCATTCTGTTCCGGTCGGTACGCATCGCACATTGGGTTAATGATGGTTTTGCGACACATAAAACTACATTTATTTTCACAAGTGTAATCAGCCAATTTGTAACCTTGTGGAGGGTACAGAATCAAACATTTCTCAACACCTAAATGTGGATCTCCCGGATACCACATCGCAAATATAATCGGTTGGCCGGTGGTTTCCCAATAGTAGGTTGGTTCATTAAAGAATCGAACACCGCTTGTCCAAATCCATGGTAAATCAGAATCAGCGGTTCGATTGTTGTTAACAGTTTTAAGTATGCCTAAAATACGATTGTATTCCTTTTCGTGTGGCACATCAATCAAATACATACCGTAGTATGTACAAAACCGGTTGGCTGCATACCAATCGAGCTAGGTAAATCAACGATTAAATATAATTTCGGCAACAATGTATTAGATACGAGTAGGTACTTACTGTTAACGGATAACTGACGTAATATTCATCAATAAAATAGCCAGCATCTATAATCTGAATACCAGCTAATAATAACCAAACCGTTAAAATTTTCTTAAACATGTTTATAAGACTGTTCAACTAAATGTGAGACACATTTTTCTGTGGCTCGGCTTTTATATACAATTTTGGATTACCTCGTCCATCCGGTTTTATTTAAATATGTAAATGTATCTGAAATTTCGACAAAAATCATAAATTTTTTATCAGCGGAACCAACTGTAACAACGCACAATGCACCAGTATAAAAGAATAAAAAAATAATAATTTATAAAAAATCTCCATTACCTCCGGAAGTGAGTGCTGTTTGGATTTTAGCATGAATAATGCTTATGTTCTATAACACACAAATCAAAAATCTAAAGATTACGAGAACCTACGATTTATGTTTGTAACTTTCTGCGCGTCACGTCACAAGTACGTACTACGGAAATTTTTATGTAAGAAGAAATTTATTTTCTATAACCAAACTTTTTTTCAATTGAGTAGTCGATGCATTCTTATTTTATTATACATGGAAATTTAAAAACGTCGTTTTTGTTATTGAACTATCGTCAATATTATCAAGGAAAACCACTTGGTCGCACGGTGCTAAGGAAGACTTGTGACCAATAATTTATAATGCAGTAAATTGAGGTTTTGGCATTTCAAAACAGAGAAAAACTACTTTTTATGCTTTTTGCTGGAAACAGATACATATTTAAAATTTTTACTTGCAGAAATTTGAAAAAAAGTAAAAGTACTCAAATTGTATGTATGTATGTACTATATTTGTCTTCTTTTACGTAATGTCGCCTACTAATATGCAGAAAAATTAGAAATAGTGCAGCAATAAAAACCATTAGAAATTTGTACAAAATCAGCTTCTAGAGTGTTACGTCTGGAGATGTATTTAATTGATGTGACTTGTCAATAGCTATCGCAGGAAAAAACTTCAGTTCAAGTTTCCCGTGAGAAATCTCGGAAAATTCGATTTTCCGAAAATCATTAGAAAATTTGTATAAAACCAGCCTCTAGAGTCTTATGTCTGGAGATGTATTTAATTGATGTGACTTGTCAATAGCTATCGCAGGGAAAAAATTCCGTTCAAGTTTCCCGTGGAAAATCTCGGAAAATTTGAAAAACGTTCCAGCCGAAAGTAAAAAATGAATGTCAGCCTCTAGAGTGTTATATCTGGAAATGGATTACATTGATGTGCCTTGTCAATATCTATCGCAGGAAAAAAGTTCCGTTCAAGTTTCCCGTGGAAAATCTCGGAAAATTTGAAAAACGTTCCAGCCGAAAGTAAAATATGAATGTCAGCTTCTAGAGTGTTATGTCTGGAAATCGATTAAATTGATGTGACCTGTCAATAGCTATCGCAGGAAAAAACTTCTGTTCAAGTTTCCCGTGAGAAATCACGGAAAATTCGATTTTCCAAAAATTATTTGAAAGTTTGAATAAAATCAGCCTCTACAGTGTTATGCCTGGAGATGTATTTTATTGATGTGAATTGTCAATAGGTATCGCAGGTAAAAAATTCTGTTCAAGATTCCCGTGGAAAATCTTGGAAAATTTGAAAAACGTTCCAGCCGAAAGTAAAAAATGAATGTCAGCCTCTAGAGTGTTATGTCTGGAAATGGATTACATTGATGTGACTTGTCAATAGAGATCGCAGGAAAAAACTTCAGTTGAAGTTTCCAGTGGGAAATCTCGGAAAATTCGATTTTCCAAAAATTATAGAGTGTTATGTCTGGAGATGTATTTTATTGATGTGACTTGTCAATAGCTATCGCAGGAAACAACTTCAGTTCAAGATTCCCGTGAGAAATCTCGGAAAATTCGATTTTTCAAAAATTATTTGAAAGTTTGTATAAAATCAGCCTCTAGAGTGTTATGCCTGGAGATGTATTTTATGGATGTGACCTGTCAATAGCTATCGCAGAAAAAAAATTTAGTTCAAGTTTCCCATCCCGTGGGAAATCTCGGAAAATTCAATATTTTACTTTCGGCTGATCAACAAAATACATCTCCAGACATAAGACTCTAGGGGCGGTATTTAATCCAATTAAAATATTTTTTTGGGTTTCTCGAGTTTTCCACCATTTGCCACTTAGGAACTGCATCCAGGTTTTGCCATATATGAATATTAATAAAGGTATTCAATGATAGGCATGCATTCTTATATTACTTAGTAGATTTTAGGCTAAACACTACCGATCGATATTAATTTCATTTTTTATTTTCTGCTGGGATAACACAATCTGCATTACCGATATTTTTTACTTTTTTTTTTTTACTTTAACAGTATTCATTAGGGCACTTGTCACAAAAAGTTTATTTTCTGTCAACAAATTAAAAAAATTGATTGAAAAAAATATAAAGTATACAAATTGTACTAGATTTGTCTTCTTTTACGTAATGTAGCCTAATGATGCGCAGCAAAAATAGAAATAGAGACGACTTGCATAACTATAAGTAATGCAGAATACATGTACAATTGATTTCATAGTCACTAGTGCATTCTAATATTGATGCATGCATAATTAAACACATCTGTTTCTCGCATTATGCGGGAAACAGATGTGCATAATTTCTGCATGCAGTGATGCACGCAGATATGCACTCAAAACACATGTGCTGAATGCAGTTCTATATTTTTTGACATTTATTTTTTACACATTTAATTTTATTTTGTCACAAGTTAATTAGCTTGTGTCCTCCAGTATGGCATTTATTACAAAAATCTTATTTTCTGTCAAAAAATTTAAAAAAAATTATTAAAAAAAATAAAAAGTATACTACAAATTGTACTAGATTTGTTTTCTTCTACGTAATGTAGCCTTCTGATTCGCAGCAAAATTACAAATAGAGACAACTTGCAGAATTCTGCGTGGCAAGCATAATCCATGTACATATTTCATTCCATATGAACTAATGTTTTCTAATTTCGATGCTTGCAGAATTCTGCACATCTGTTTCCAGCAAGCAAAATTATAATGAAGCTTAATTTGATCCAAAAATGCAAACTTTGAAAAATGTACATTCAAATTCGTATTTCGGACGCACTCTTTATCTTTCACTATTCCCAAAAAACCAAGCAAAATGGCAACTCAATTTTTTTATTTTTTTAACAACCATAATTCTGAAATTACAGATTCTAGAATCTAGAAATTACATTATAAGAAAATGTGGGTACCTCTTTAAACAGCCTATTCGACAAACTAATTATAGCAGTATTTTGTTGAGAAAAATTTAAACTCATTTGGTTTTAATTTATTTGTTGTCCTATTCTTTCCTGTAAACTACTGCGATTTAAATAAACAAACCATTTTTTGGCTTTATTTAAATCATGCGGCGCTTTATATCCAATACAATTTTTGTTGAAATTTTGTTAACAAAATACACTTAGGCCCGTAATAGTAAACGAGGATAGTGATAAATCGGCAAATCTATTCGCTTTTTCGTATTTTGAAAAAAACGATAAATCCGCTGAATCACACCTGGATGAAAATTGTGTCATCGGATTTATACCTCGAGTCGACATCGATGGCTAAAACAAGGGATACGGCTATTTTTGAAAATTCGGAATTATAAAACGTCATTTATGATCTGTCAAATTACATATACAAAATTAAATATGTATATGCACATAATGAATTGAAAATTTGAATCTATATATTAATACGTGAAGAGAAAACTTTGTACCCCTTTTACGCGGAAACTACACAACTGATTTTTATAAAAATTATACCATTCGAAAGGTATTCTTTTGTAGGTGTGTGCAATCTATGTTAAACGAAAATAGGTTGGTAGTTCAGGAAAAATCGACTGAGGTAGTTTCCTTTACACATAAAAGCCAAAAACGATCAAAGTAGTACAATAATACTATAATTTTATTCTGTGAATGAATGAATGAACATGATTTTGTTTGTATACATGTGTAGAATGGATTAAATTAAAACACTAAATAATTTTTTTTTTTTTAATTTAAATGAATAATTTTATTCCACTATAACAATGTACATATTTCAAATGAATACAGAATAATGTTCTTCTCTCTTAAAATTATGTTCTTATATACCTAAACTAAACCATTAAATTAAAATCTATAAATCAATAAAACTAATTTAAATATAACCAAGGTCTTAAGACCATAAACGACCCTATCCTAATTTGTGTCCCTTTTATTGTTTTATAGGTGTTACCTTTTATTTTTGGTTGTTTTGTTTTATCTTAACCCTTTAATGCATGATTTTTTCTTTTTAATTGTAATTGTTTTTTTCTTATAAAGATGTATTTGGTTGAAACGAATTTCAAAGTAAAAATGGTTGGAAGCAGCTAGTTTTCCCGGAAAATTGATTTTATTACATGATGCCTATTTGCATCATTATGCAGTTGTGGTATAAAATTTAAATATTTTTCCATTTATAACGCTTCTTTATAAAAAGGCCATTTGTTCAAAATTAAAATAAATATTCAAAAACAATATTCAAATTTATAAAAAAATAATTATGCAAATGTATGTTTACTACTAACTGTATGCAAAACATCGACTAACTAATTATAAATGGCGATTTTATTTTCTAAACGCAGAAAAAAACAAAAAATTGTGTGAAACGAGATAGAAAAACAATTGAACAACAGATATACGAAACAAAATAGAAAAAATATGCTCAAATGTAGATGCAGTTCAAATTAGAATAACATGATGCAAATATGCTACAGTATGCATTAAAGGGTTAAATGCACATCTGCTCAACACATTTTTTTTTTACTACACATGTAACTAAAATAGATTTTTTTTTAATTACACTCCTCAAAGAAAATGTTATACATGTAACTCTAATCCCGAAAATGTTTACATGTAATTCCAACGTAATATAAAAGTTTTCTTTATACAGAGAAACCCACTACATAGGACTTCGACGGGACCAAAAATGGTGTCCGTTGTAATGAGGTTCCTTGAACTGAGGATTTGTGATTTTTTTTTATAAGAATTTTGTTTGAAATGGGATTCTAAAATGATTTTAGATAAAATTCTGGAGTTGTATGACCAATTAGGAAGGGACTTGGCAATTTGTTATCCGATTTTGATGAAATTCCGCATGTACGATGAAAATGGGATTCTAAAGTGATTTTCGGATAAAGTTCTGAAATATGGCCAATAAGGAAGGAAGATATTGGCCATTTCTTATCCGTTTTTGAAGAAATTCAGCTTTTACGATATAAATGGGATTCTAAAACGATTTTATGATAAAGTCCTGGAATATAGCAAATTAGGAACGCTTTTGGACATTTCTAATCCGATTTTGATTAAATTCAGGAACTTGGCAATTTCTTATCCGATTTTCATGAAATTTAGAATATACGATGGAAAAGGGATTCTAAAATGATTTTTAAATAAAGTTCTGGAATTTGGCCATTGACGAAGGAATTTGGCCATTTCTTATCCAATTTTGATGAAATTCAGGAATTTGGCCATTTCTTATCCGATTTTGATGAAATTCCGCATGTACGATGGAAATGGGATTCTAAAGTGATTTTCAGATAAAGTTCTGCAATATGACCAATAAGTTAGGGAGAGCTTGGCCGTTTTTTATCCGATTTTGATGAAATTCTGCATGGGATCCTAAAATGATTTTTAGATAAAGTTCTGGAATGTGGCCATAGGAGGAACTTGGCCAATCTTATCCGATTTTGATAAAATTCAGCATGCACCATGGAAATGGGATTCTAAAAATGATTTTTATATTAAGTCCTGGAATATGGCGAATTAGGAAGAAACTAGGCCATTTCCTATCCGATTTTGATGAAATTCAGCTTTTACGAAGGAAATAGTATTCTAACATGACTTTTGGATAAAGTTCTAGAATATGGCCAATTAGAAAGGAACTTGGCCATTTCTTATCCTATTTTGGTGAAATTCAGCATGTACGATGGAAATGGGATTCTAAAACGATTTTCAGATAAAGTTCTCGAATATGGACAATTAGGAAGGAATTTGGCCATTTCTTATCCGATTTTAATGAAATTCTGCATGTACGATGGAAATGGGATTCTAAAACGATTTTTAGAAAAAGTTCTGGAATTCAGCCAATTAGGAATGCTTTTAGCCATTTCTTATCTGATTTTGATTAAAGTCATGTCGAATTTTATCTAATCGTTTAAGGAATTGCCAAGAAATTTGGTCAATCGTGCATCGCAGCAAGTACATTTCGATCATTCGATGGTTTGACATTTTATATTTTCGAATATAATCGGCAAGGGCATTTAGCAAATGATGAAAGGGTTTTTACAAAAAACATCGTTTACACGGAAGTTTTGAATCATTAAATTCACTTTCAAACTATTTTAAGTTCAATAGACAATATTTAATTTTTTAACTTCCCAGGTTTTTTTTATTTAATGAAAAATATATGAAAGAATATGAGGCACGTATTTTTTATTTCATTTTTTATTTAAATTGTATATCATTCGCAAAAGATGGGCAAAATACGGGTGTGAAGTTTGTCCTAAAATTAAACATTTGTCCTAAAAAATGAATTTCCTGTGAATGTATTAGTGAGAATAATATATCTCTCGTTATTAAGAATTTTTAGTTAAAAAAATTATTTTACTTACTATGTAATTTGAATTTGCAAAAAAGCAACTAAATAAACTCAAGTTTTAATTTAAATTGTCCAAAGAAAGAATTTAGCAAAATAAAAGTTCATTCGAAATCTGATATATAAAAATTACAGATTGAGCCCACAAGATGGTAACTAAGGGCACACATATTTTACAGACAGTTGGAGGTCCCCTCTAGCCAAAAGCATGACAAAAACTTCACTACCGATACAATACGGCAATCTACACAATTTAAAAATAATAACCAACATTGGAAAATCTCGAACAACTAACTTCAAACGTGATTCGTTCCTATATGTAAGTTTGCATTAAGTTGGATATTAAAAAAGATTTCATTCTGGCCCAAAGATCGTACCCAAGTGGACATATACTTACATATAGGGACGCAACACGTCTGTCCTAAGTCACCCATCTTCTAGATTTTGGCAAGTTGTAATATGTTTTAGGAAGAGGGGGTCACCCACTACCCTTAAAAATATATGTCCACTTGGGTACGATCTTTGGGTCAGACTGAGAAATTTTTTAATATCCAACTTTATGCAAACCTGCATATAGGGACGCATCACGTCTGTCCTAAGCCACTGATCTTCTAGATTTTTGAAAGTTGTAATCTATTTTAGATATGGGAATAGCATACTACCTTTAATGAAGTCGTTATTTTTGTTTTTCGATATAGAGGGCCTAAGACTTTCTGTAAAACATGTGCTCATTTAGTTAAGATCTTTGGGTTACGTAGATTGATTAATTTTTATGTTACTAATTTTGAATGAACTTTAATTTTGTTAAATTGTTTCTTTGGACAATTTAAATTAAAACTTAATTTATTTACTTAGATGTTTTTTTGTAAATTTCAATTAAACACAAATATTTTTTTTACGTTCAAATTCATAATAACGAGAGATTTATTATTCTTACTAATACATGCTCAGGAAACTCAATTTTTAGGAAAAATGTTTTATTTTAGGAAAAACTTCACGCGTTTGTGCAGTCGCGTGAAGTTTGTCCTAAATTTTTGTTTTTGTAATCTTAGGACAAGTTTAGGACAAGCTTCATGCGAATGGCAAAATAACTGTGAAGCCTTGGCGAAACCTGGTCCATATGGCAATAAAAAAAACCAAGGATATTTGCGTTAATTTGATTGAATGATAACATGAAAAACTGACAATGAATAATTATAGCAAAAAAAAAAACGAATACAAACTGTAAGTAATTGTGTTTTTTTTCAACTGTTAATAACTTTTAATTTAAAATTTCATACATACGTATTGCAGGGAATTAAGGCAAACAATACAGCGTGTATAGGTAATGATGTATTTGTACACGCAAAATTCAAAACAATTATATGCAATGATTATAGAGGTATACTCTTTGACAAAAGAACCTAAATAACGCTCAAACTTAAAAATTTTATGAATTACGGTCGAATTTCGACCCACTGGGCGACCACTAGTTTAAATTAATTTTTGAAAATTTAAGTTCAAAATGGAAAATATATTTAATGAATCTTCATCTTTCGTCAATATTGTCGATAACATCTTTACGTCCTAAAGTATCTGACGATAGATTTCCACGACTATAAATTTTACAGTAAGGCAGAGTTTCGGTGCCGATTCCAGTTTTCTGAAGCAGGGGTTCAATATTTGACCAATACCCCCCGAGATGATCTGGAACCTTTGGACGCATATTATCGCTTATAATATCGCATATTACGTGCAGCATTCGCTTTCCATTTCATTTACTTCTTGTACAGGAATGCCACAAATCACGATATTAACTAAATACTAATACCCAAAACAGACTCAAACTAACTAGTCGCGAATTCGAGATTATGTAGTTATTTTTCCAGCCTATGTCACAACATGATTTAAATGCTTTGTTTCATAACATGATTATCGTAGTCTAGAGTTTGAAACTCGATGAATATGAAATACAAAAAAAGACAGAAAAATTAAGGCATTAAGATTTGAGATTATTGCGCTAATGTTTTTGTCTGTCAACGATATAAAGTAAAAAATATTTTGAGAAAAAGAAACAAAACAAAATTGGCAAATGTCCCAGCAAGCAGGTTTTAATTCGAAAATTGATTTCGAAAATCACCGGTTTTAACTTCGTTCAAAATTACGACACAAAAAATCCACCGATTTATCCACGTTTAAAATTACCAAAAGTAACCTCTATTAATCCGTCGATTAATCCTTGTATAAAAATACGAGCCTTATTGACTAATCAATCGACCAAATGAGATTAATTTACCAGCCTACTGAGAAAGATAAATTTGCTCAACAATATTAATAAGATGTTCATGATGCCGGTTCTTCTACAAGACGGATTGGTTGTTGACGAAAAATGATAATCGTCTAGGATCTCATGATTCCCTAGAATAATCTCGAAAACCACGATAATATCGAATTAAACGTAACGGCTGATAACTCTATAACAACCAAAAACTACACTTCGAATAAAACTTGAAATTTTAAATTCTTGATGCTTGAAATTTATTTTCGATAAACTCTATCTTGTTGGCAATAGTCCAATTATTAATAATAATGGGATCTTACGAAAATTGGATACAAAACGGAACTTTGAGGAACGGGCGGGAACGGAAAACTTAATTTCATTTTCTCCGCAATTTGAAATAATATTAATCAAATTACTAAATAACAATTCACAACTAAAAAATTGATTTTATCTTTGATTTAAATTTTACGTTGCCACTCGAAATTAATCGCGCGATAGCCTGATTTTTTATAAAATTCAATTCGGTCGATTAAAGCTTTAGAAAAGCTATTTTGTTTTCAAATCCCTTACATAAATAATCAATTCAAACACCAAAAAGCATTTAATAATACCAATAAATATATTTCATTCATGCTTGAGATAACACCCAATTTAATTATCATTGCTCATTGAAAATCGGGTTGAGTTACCCATTTAAGATACACAAAATAGGCTACATAGATTCTCGCAGGAATAATTTATTGGTATCTATATCGACAAAGGACAATAAATTGTAGTAATTGCTAGGGAGTTAAAAAGCAAATAAGGTAACAACACACAACACATAATAAATGCAAATTACTTTTATATTTTCTGAATTTAATTTTAAACTATAATTTTAAAACAAATTTAATTTTAACATTATTTTCAATTTGTTACAAAATAAAATTGTTTCCTGATTATCTCTCCACCATTCCATTTTCGCTTCCACCATACATTCGTACAGCGATCATCATGATGCGATATTGATTTTGGGTAAAAGCGCTTTTTGTTTAGAAATGAGAAACTAATTTTATTTTTTATAAAGCACCATTGATAAGTTGAAATTTTATTTAATTTTCATGTTTCCCCCGCATCTGTCTGTATATTATCAATTTAACAGAAAATCAAATAAATTGTAAAAAATATTGCCAATAATAGTTTTTCTTGCATGATAGAATATTTTTTCGTAACCCCTTTTATGGTTTATAGTTTTAAATACAGGGTGTTAATATGAAAATATAGTTTTTGGCCAATACAATAGTTTCGACAATACTTAGACTTTATTTCTCCAAACCTAACCTTAAACATTGCAACATGGCTCAAATTAACACCCTGTACCTAACATATAACCTTTCAGATTTTTTGTTTCCCATCGACGTAAAAGAGTTAAATTTAATAGATAAAAATACGACGATTGAAACAATTTAATTTATAGCGTTCGTTCTACTATATAGCGTACCGTACAGTGGAAATCTGGTTTCGTTTATATTGTTGAAAAGCAAAATCAACAATTAAGTTTTTTTTTATCGTTAGATTGAATTTCAACTTGCTGTTATCAATTACGATGCTCTTAATGCAATTTACTTGTACACATATAGTATATGTACAATATGTATGTATGTCTTAGGCAAACATAATTATTTTACTCCTGATATTTGGCAAACCACATTCTATACAGTTGTGTGACCTACTTAGAACTTTTTATCATTTTCACATTAAATATGAGTATGTATCTTTCTGCTAGTTTGTACACCCAAAAAAGATTTGGGTTTGCAGAAATAATATTAAAAGTATTCTTTTCTCTGCAAGGAAGAATATATTTTTATGACTAGTGATTTGAATAATTTATTTTATTGGATTTAACTATTATATTAAAACGTTTAATACGAACTAAATTATCATTCAGAACGTTTTGAATAACAAGGAAAATTACAAAACGATTCATAGAATGAAACAGCATTAATATTTAGAAAACGTTGTTAACGGTATTTGAACCAAAAAATGAAAGCGATAATTGAAAATAAATCGGATTTCCTAAGTAATTGACTGGTCTGAAAATGCGGCTAAGTGAAAAATTAGTGTTTTAAAATTATAGTCTTAAAATTAGGATCTATCAATATTAGGGGACACTCAAAAACATATAATATTATTGAATTCTTGACAAACACACTTTTGTACAAAAACACACTTTATAGCTTAATTTGTGTATATCTTTAGCAACAAATTTTCTTTTGTATTTATTAGGCATTTAAAGATTGAGTTTACGTTACAGTGAGCTTTTCCAAAAGCAAACGGCTTTTGACTGGGAAAATTCTAAAGTTTTAAAATTGTTCAATATTTTCAATTTCAAAATAATAATTTGTTACGGAAATAGTTTATGGGAAAATTAAAAATTACATTTACCAAATTTATTCACAATGTTAATTACCTAGTAACTAATTTACGCATTTCTATTAGAAACTAAAAATAGTTCGTCGATAGAAAGGGAAGAATGATCAATGAATCTGATGTAAGAATACCCAAATAAACAGGTCAAAAATGTTGCGGATTATAAAACACTTATGCCAAATTTTTGTTCAATTCTCAAAACTCTTCAATTCTCAAAACTCTTCAATTCTCTCTTTTGCATTTTTGTGTAAATCTCTCTTTTGCATTTTTGTTTCTCTCTTTTGCATTTTGTGTCCACCATTTTCATGAAACAAACTTAAAAAAAACTACCAGAAGTACAATGCACCAACTCAAACTCAAATGCTTGAACGTGAATTTTTCATGTCATCAAAACTATCTTCCGGTGTGCATTCGAAAATATTTTGTGAGACTACTTTTAACAGTGATATCGTAATCAGCTGTTTGAGTTTACAAACGGAATGAGCAAGTCAAGTATATAAGTGTTCATTCAGTGCATGAAGAGTATACAAATATTATATGTGTTCTCAAATGTAGAAATATAAAATAAAAGGCTGAAGCCTCATGAGATGATCAGAACTATGCTATGGAAAATTAGTTGAATACCAAAACTCATCTCAAGCTAGCTCAATCTAACCTCTAGCTCAATTACCAAATCAATCCCAAACTGTACCTTTTATTCTCTTACTGAACCTCAACTCAATCTCCAACATAACTCCCCAATTCAATCTCCAGCTCAATCACCAAAACAACTACTTAACGTCAACCCTTAACTCAACCTAAACCTAAACGCCTAATTCAATCCCCAAAATTAACACGATCTG
Source organism: Tipula helvola (assembly GCA_963556165.1). NCBI lineage: Eukaryota > Metazoa > Arthropoda > Insecta > Diptera > Tipulidae > Tipula > Tipula helvola. Next base: position 173,720,389 of record OY744482.1, read on the forward strand.
AAAAACTACATGCGTATACGTAAACTCAACACAAATCAACACGATTTAACCACCAATCAACTGACTAATAAAAAAAACTCATTTGACCCCCTCACTAAACTCGAAACTGAACGTCCAATGTAATCCCCAAGTTGACACGTTCCGAAAAACTGGATACTTACATGAACTCAACTTAATCGAACCAATGTAATCTTGAACTAAAACCCCTAAATAATTCTTCAATTGAACCGCTTTGGTATTATGGATGAATTACGTACGACGTGACGTGGTAAAATGTTTTAAATATTTCGAAACAAAATTGCGATTTTATGAAAAGCCACGATTTACAAACGTAATTCATAATACCAATTTTACCAGTTTATATGCTATCGAAGTAAAAACGACAATTATAATAGAGGTAAATGTAGAGTTGTGACTTCTATCCAATCACCATGGTTTGAAGAGAAGATTGATTTTTTCATTATCGTAGGCTTATCAGCTCGAAATATGAACATACATTTCTTAGCAATTTTCGGAATGATTTAGCCGCAGTATCTATTGAAGATATTGTGGTCTCCATCAATGCCATCTAGGCTGTTTGGGGCTGTGGAAGAAAGTGAAATTATGGCCAGTTAAGCCACATAGAACGCAAGTGTATGGGATAATGAGCGCAGAAGTAAGAGTTTATCGGTAAATGAAATGCAATAACTGGTAATTCATTTTTAAGACGGTTTACCTGTTAACCGGTTACAGGTTTGCATTCACTAGCAATGACCATACACAATTACAATCTTACCAGTTTTTGCCGCTCGCCGAAATCAATCGGCTTTGGGCACAGATAGTGTTTCGATGGATCACTGCTTAGGAATTTTGGATATTCGCCTTCTGGCGCCAAAAAAATCTGCTAATAAAAAATGATACCTAGGAATTCATTATCAACCAAACTTAATCACAACAATTGTTACGCCTCCCCCTGTTTGCGTAACCAACATCGCAATTGCGTTCGTGTTTTGAGTTTTGTCCGGGTGTCTATCTCTGCTTGTTTATTTTTTCTTTCATTGTAATAGGAATTCACTGTATATGAGGAAATTATGATTGATGTCACGTGTACCAATCATTTATTCATGCCATTCCGGAATATCAAGCAGTTTTCACCCCGTCAGCTCCTTATTTTTCTAATAGGTCAAATTTTCTAAACCAAACTAAATCTCTCGTCAACAATTTTAAAAGATGTAATTCAACCCGCTTACTAACGTTCTAAACAATATTGGGAATCACGTGGTGCACAATTTTCCGTCTCATATTAATAGCGCTAGTGTGCCAAGCACAACGGGTTTTCGGCTACATAAATGCCCGGGTGCATTTAATCTCTAATCTCTCGTTATGCGCTTTTATATTGTACCTTCTTTAGAACGGGAGTTATACTTAGGAGTTGATTTTTGGAATCAATTTGGTATTACAGGTACTCTTCAGAATTGGCTCCTTTCTTTCTCCCAAATTTCATTTGCTTTCTAGAGAACATAACATTAAGCTTTCTTCTATTGTTAAATTAGGACTTGGAAGAACCACATTATTATCTGATGTAATTAATGTTAGCAAAGCCAAGCCTGTTAAGCAACTGTTTTATTCTGTCTCTCTAGCTAAACAAAAATTAATGTATGATGAGCACGAGCACATGTTGTCTCTGGATGTTATTAAAGTGGGGCATAGTTCGTGGTGTTCTCCTGTCACAATGGTGCAGAAGTCGAATGGCCAAGTGCGATTATGTTTGGATGCCCGAAAGGTGAACAATTGGATCAAACACGGTTTATGTCTACCATTGATCTTAAAGATACCTTTTGGCAAATCACTCTTGATCCACAATCCAGGGATAAGACAGCGAATATCACTTCAAGTTTATTCCATACCGATTATAAAACGCACCATAAACATTATGCCGCCTGATGCATCGGGTGATCCCGTATCAACTTCATGACAGGGGCTTTTTATATTTGGACGATCTGTTGGTCACTTTAGCGACTCTCATCGAGCATTTGACGCTCCTGGAGGAAGTCGCTCATTTACTCAGCAAGGCCGGCTTAAATATAAATGTTGCTAAAAGTCAATTCGTGTTGTAGGAGGTCAAATATTTGAGGTATTTGGTGGGTGATGTGGTGGGTGAGACTAAAAACAACGAAACAAATCCGTAGTTTCTTGGGTTTATGCGGATGGTACCGGCGATTTATAAAAAAATTCCGATACACTGTTACCTTCACTCTCCAATTTAATGATCATTTTTTTAATTTATACACTAATTTTGGTACGAGAATCACACATTTTTAACACTAGAACTACCGACCGGTCAAAATGACCGGTTATACATTTATTGAATTACATTTTTTTAATTATTATGTTAATATTTTTGTGGAAACTGTGATGACTTTTAATATGACAACAAAGTAATTATGTTAAAATTCACCATAAACTTCCAAAATAATATTAACATAATAATTAAAAAAATTGAATTCAATAAATGTACAATACGTCATTTTGACGTGTTGGTAGTTCTAGTGTTAAATTCCTCGAATCTACTGGTTTGCTGGATGTAATTGGAGTTATATTCAGCATCTGAACCAAAATTCAAAAAATCATATCAGTCTACACGGTTTTTGCCCATGTGGATAATTCTTCCGCATTAGTTATGATACCATCGTATGACGTATTCATTGGTGAGACTGGCTCTGCACGGTCCGTTTCCATGAGCTGTTGCGTGAAAATGCCACACCCAATCGCGCCGAAATCGTCTTGGTTGACCTTGTGAATAAATGAGTTTTAAAGGGTGGGGCCTTGTGAATACATAATTTTTTATTACGAAGGGGGCCTTGTGACTAAATAATCTTTTATTACCAAGAAAGGGGTGCCTGAAAAAATATTTTTTTTTTATCAAGGGGAGGGGCCTTGTGAATAAATATTTTGTTATTACCAAGGCGAGGGCTTTGACACTTAATAATTGTTTATTACCAAGGGAGGGGCCTTGTGAATAAATATTTTTTTTATTGCGGGAGGGGCATTACGAATAAATATTTTTTTGTGAATTAATATTGTTATGGGGGCCTTGTGACTAAATAATTTTTATAACCAAGGGAGGGGCCTTGTGAATGAATATTGTTTTTTACCGAGAGGGCCTTGTGAATAAATATTCTTTTATTACCAAGGCGGGGCCCTAACACTAAATAATTTTTATTACCAAGGGAGGGGCCTTGTGAATAAAACAAATTTATTAACAAGGAAGCCTTGTGAATAAATATTTTTTTGTGATTAAATAATTTTTTATTAACAAAGAGGGGGGGGGGGCCTGTGAATAAATATGTTTTTGTTACCAAGGCGAGGGCGCCTTGACCCTAACTAATTTTTTATTACCAAGGAAGAAGCCTTGTGAATTTATATTTGTTTATTACCGAGGCGGGGCCTTGTGACTAAATAATTTTTTATTACCTAGGAGGGGCTTGCGAATAAATATTTTTTTATTACTAATGGAGAGGGAGCCTCGTGAATAAATATTTTTTTATTACCAAGTAGGAGGAGTCTTGTAACTAAATAATCTTTTATTACCAAGGGAGGGCATTGTGAATAAATATTTTTTTATTACCAAGGGAGGGGGAGACCTTGTGAATAAATATTTTTTTATTACCAAGGCGGAGGCCTTGTGACTAAATATTTATTTATTACCAATGGAGGGGAGGCTGCGTAATGTTGTAATGCGCCAACAACTAAATTATTTTGCTGCCGTCTTTATGAAGTTCTCCAACATTAAAAACAAACTCAGTCACTTTATCAAGCGGGTTCAAGCAAATTTGAGGTGACCCGCGATTTAAGGATACTTGTTTGTTTGTTTTATGTTAACAATGTAGTTTGTTTTATGTTAACAAAATAGTCCAACACTTTAGATAAAACTGCTTTCTGTCGTTCTCAAAACAAGATGTCCATTTAGCAATAGGAGATTCACACCGTGAGCAGTTTCGATAGCCAGTACAGATGGACCGGAAATTTGTGCTAAGATTCGCATTTCGTCGCGAGGGTGCTCAAGGCCCTACAATGGATTGGAAAGTTGGTATCGTGAAAGGACTTTCTAGGACGGTCGCAATTTCTTCAACAAATCATTCCAAGCCGAGTTTGTGGTTAATCTTAGTAGAGCACCAAAAACGAAAATTATTTAAAAAAAATTAACGTCTTCCCCGCGTTTTATTTTTTAAAAGCCAAAACACATAAATTTTCGTTTTTAAACTTTATTGTACAATATTTTAAAATTTAATTCTTTTTTTACCGATATTTCGCTTTTTTTGGCATAATCATGGTCATCTTGGTTGCCAGCTTAGTTTTTATTTTTTACCATTTGCAGCGTTTTTGGCTCACTACTCTTGTTTGTGTCAAATATTAAAAAACAAAAACCAAACAATCAAAAATAAAAAATTATTATTTTTTTTTCTTTTATTTGATTTTTTTTTTTTTGATTGTTTGGTTTTTGTTTTTTAATATTTGACACAAACAATAGCAGTGAGCAAAAAATGCTGCAAATGGTAAAAAATAAAAACTAAGCTGGCAACCAAGATGACCATGATTATGCCAAAAAAAGCGAAATATCGGTAAAAAAAGAATTAAATTTTAAAATATTGTACAATAAAGTTTAAAAATGAAAATTTATGTGTTTTGGCTTTTAAAAAATAAAACGCGGGGAAGACGTGAATTTTTTTTTAAATAAAAAAAAATCAAAGTAAAGCCAAGGGAAATATTAAAACTTTTTAAAAAAAAAAAAAAAAAAAAACGAAAATTGCTCGAGCTAATTATTAATTGACGATCTGTTGCTCCTTTGATCTCATGTTGTCAACGAAGTTTAGCATACTAGAGCTGTTCGTCGTTGCAGCCATTTTTCTAGTTAAAATTGTGATTTGTGTTTATCCAGATAGAGAGCACATAAATCTTATTCAGGGCCAGATTCTTAGCTTTATTGCATGTTTGTCAAATGAATATGTAAATGGAACGGAAAAACAGTGCCCATTATTATATTTTACAGCAAAATATGGTGTAGTGGATAAGGAAGTATAATCCAGTGGTGTCACAACATTTGTATTTAAACTAGTTGAATTGTTTGAAAAAAACGTTTTTAATTTATGTTACTAATATTAGCACGGTAACACCTCTTAGGGTACGCTCCGGAGGTCTCGGGTTCGATTACCGGCGGGTGATGAAAAAATCACGGCTGGTTAATGTTGGATCAATGAATTATAGCATAGAATAAAACGAAAAATATGAATTAATCACTAATTATCAGTTTTAAAAAATGATTACGAAACTTCATCATGATGCGGCCAAATCCCTCTATGGGATGTAGCGCTAGCGAAAAAAAAACGAAAAAATCATGTTGTTAAAAATAGACAAATTTTCAAAATTTCTAAAACCTTTATAAATAAATTTACTCTTCTTTGTAATCAATGATCTTTAAAGAATATTTGATACTCGTACATCATAGAGAAATTGTTCGTTTAATATTTTCATAACGATACCTACTTTCTCCAATTCTTTCTGTTCTTTTTTTTTTCATTTAATATACCGCTAATTAATTACCGAATTGAAAAATTTCGACTAATTCCTTTAATTTTTTTTTTACTTATTGAACCATTACGCAATTACATATTATAGATATATACATATAATCCTGAAAAACAATAAAATTTATTCTACAATATATTTTCTATTATGTATAGCAACCCTAAACAATATAGTTTAATTACTAATTAGAAAATTATCTAACGTTATAAATTAAATCTAATTTAAAATTCCTAAAGAAAAAATTAATATTCTATAAACCAACTACTTTAAATAAATATCTTTTGAAATAAATAATTATACAGTAGAATTATAGAACATCAAATTTCTTATCATTAAATGAAACAACAAAAAATATAAAAATTAAATAAATAAGGAGGCGAAAATAACAACAACTACATAAAGAGAAATACATAATTAGGAATCTACAAAAAAAATTGTTATTTAGTAAACAAATTTTAATTTCCAATTTAATTTTTAGTTTTCTTTTGCTTTTTTTTTGTTACTTTAATTACCTCATCTTCAAAATTGTCCTGTTCTGGCATTTTGTTTTGTTAGTTTTTTTTCTTTTTTGAGTTATTAAATTTATGTTTTATGTCAAAACAATTTTATTCCGTTGAATTTATTTCCTTTATCCACAACAAAACGTAAACAAAACAATTTTAATTAAAAATTAATTAAATAAAAATAAATTTAAATAAATAAATAAGATTTTCATTTTTTTTTTGTAACGCACACAATTATTATTATTTTTCTTTTTTTTACCAATAAGCTTTATTAAGCTTTGCACACTTAATATTTCTTTGTATATAAATATTTTTGTTTTGTTTAACAGAAAAAGCACAAAAATTTAACAACAAAAAACTTAATTAAATTAAAAACTTATAATTTTTTTTTTTTTTTGTGTTATGTATTATTTTATTTATTTACGTGTTCGTTTGTTTTTATGTTTTATGTTCAGAATGGAAATTGTCTCACTTTATCTCTATATCTCTAGATAAACGAGTATGTATGTGTTTGTTTATTTAATTAATTTATTTAAATAAATTATTTGTTATAAATGAAACGCTTTTCTCTCGTTATGACACATAATCAACAAGTTTGCCTAAAAAATAAATGAAAAAAAAAAAAGAAAATTTGTCAATTTAAATATCAGAATGAATAAAATTTGGCAAATTATGTTATTTTATTTAAAAATTCACTAAAGTACGTAAGGAGTGTAATAAATAGAAGAGTATAGGTAATTTTGTGTCACATATGAATACATTTATGCTTTATTTACTGAAAAGAATTTGAGGAAGTAGGAAAATATGTGCTTTATAGATTTTTTTACGGGTACATAGTGAAAGTGTTATTTTTTGTTAAAGTGTTAAGAAATACGGTGTGCTATTTATGTACTGTTTTATTTTAGAAAAGGAAGGGTTGATTTAACTTAAATTAATAACAATAAAACTAAAGTTTAAACAAATACACTTACTATCATATAATAATTTAACAACATTATTTTAGGAAGCTTCATGCTAAAACAACATTAATTGATGTGTATGATAAAAAAAATTTGACGTTGAATTGAGCCTTTGATCGAAAAAACAAATTTTCTAAGTAATGTATCATTTAAGAATCGACCAACACTACCATCAGTACTCAGTAGCTAAAGTTATTAATACAAATTTCCAAACTTTGTGGTACAAATTACTATTGCCAATTATTAACATTCCCGTCGTGCCAAATCATGGATGAGGTTTTTCGTAAAGTAATCATCACATTTCGAGAAAGTTGTTAATAAAAACGTTTATTATGAAGTTTTTGTTTTCGTTTAATTTTTATTTAGTATTTAAAATTGTATTTTAGTAAGTATTTTGTTTTATGTTTTACTACGGTGTTGGTGTAAGTACTCAAACTATGTATTTACATTATTCAGAAAGTGAAACTAGTACCAAAACAAAAACCGTAGAAAATTTTAAATTTTGATTGAACCAAAAAATGTTCAACCGTCCAAATACAAATTTTACAGAAGTACTTTTCTTACGAAAACTAGTAACGAAGTACATACTTCAATATGTATATGTAATTGTAAGAGATAGAATGATTTTGTGTCTCCCTATTGATTGGATCATGATTCTTGATATTTTTTACAGATATGGTCTGGGCAGACGTTTATTTTGGGGCATTTGTACAATATTTATTATTTTTGATTCTGTTCTATTTACAATAATCTGAATTGCGACCAATTATTAAAGTTTACTCTGTATTTAATATCCTTGCAAGGTGTAAAATGATTTGCCATTGCGCTTCCACCTTAGCAACCCCAAAGCTATAATTTTATATAGTTTACTATTTCATTTAATAGACACATACAAATCATTCCTGATTTTAATGATCTTTTCCTTCATCATCAACAATCACCCAAATTATAAATTAAACAATTTTTTTTATTATCGCCCAGGACAACATTAAATAAGTGTTGATTAGTACTATCTACAATAAATACTGCTTCAAAATTGAGAATGAATTCATTTAATTACAGTAAAATCCTGATATAACAAACGCCCAAGGGGTAAACATGACATCATTTACAGCAAACGCCCATTTTCAAAAGGTTTGTAATAACCGAATGTTTGTTATAAACTGGGTTTGTTATAGCGGAATTTGACTGAATTTAATTTTTTGTTGTGTATTATCAGAGCCTACTGAATAAATAAGAGCCTCCAAATAACTATTTTCTAAAACAAATTTTTAAATGGAAACGTTACAAATTATTAATTTTGATCTCTGAGATATTTTCATAAATGTTGAATTGCAACAGGGAACCGAGTTAACTCTGCGGGAATTAATTTCGCTGAACATTTTGTACATAGAAATTTATTAATTTTCAATATGAATTAAATCAGCGATATGTACTTTTTTAATTCTAAACAAATTTATCGGCTAAACTAATTCAGTTTCCAAATGAATGCCGATAAATATGAATTTATTCTGTCACAATAATTAGTAAGTTTTAATATCGCCATTGAACGTAAATGAATATAATATCTTGAAATAAATTTGAACTATGTCACACATACATTATAATTATTTTTATTTTCTTGAGCCAATAATTATAATTAAACATTTTTTTAAAATATAAGCTCAAAGCTCTCTTTTTATTTTAAAAACTGTTTAAAGCTTTAGCTTTCGATCCCTATTTGGAATCATTTTCGAAAGCGTTAAACATCGCGTTATAACTCATTTGAGAACGATTCCAAATTGAATATGCAATTTCGAAAAGGACACATCTCGAAAATTTTTACAAAACCGTTTTTTCACGTTAATGTGATGGAAATATATCCCCGCACCTATTTTGTTTGAAATAGGCACATTTCTTGTGTTAATACGGCCACCAGTGTCGGTTTGTAAAACGATAATTTCGAAAAGGTCACAACTCTTGGAGATGTGCCCTTTTCGAGTTTAATGCATTTTATTAATCGGCGACAGCGATATATCTCTATCAGTCGCTTAAGTGATTTTGATACTTATGATAACAGTTTCATAAAGTTTATACGTTCTGTTTTTATTAAATTTACTTTATATTTTATGAATTTCGAAAAGGGCACATCTCGTATGCATATAATACATAAAAAAATATATAAAATAAAGATTAACATTAAATATTTATATAATTTTCAATTACTTTTTGACCCTACACTTAACCTTAAAATAAATTGTATAAAGGCCCCTATGTGATATGTAGTGAAAATTGGGCCCCTCGTTTTTGTACTTTCGCATGAAGATAGAGCCTTGAAATTGAAATATATGTTTAATCACATCTTTCGAAACCTGTCTGCAAAATATGAGCGGCAGCCTTTTCTTCGTTTTCCAGAAACTGAATTTTTACTAGACCAATTTTTACATGTGTAAGCATAGGAAAGCATAGAACAATGGCATTTTACATATGTTCGCATTGAGATACAATTTTGATTTTTCACATATATGTTATATAAGAATCGTAGAACAACATACTAAAAATTCTCTAGCAGCCCCTTCTTTGTTCGCATACAATTGGACTAAAAAAATTATTTTTATGCAAGAGATGTCAGATACACATTACACATTACTCTCAATCTCAATCAGTACAATTTGGTTCATAACTTTTATGTTTATATAACAATCACATATATAACAGACTATACAACTCATTGGAAAATAGACCAATCAGATAGTTCAATTTAACACAACTAGTGGTGTTTCGGCCACAAACAAGTAAATCATATTATGTTATAATCATATCATCCATGAATATAAACAAACAATTAATATTTTTGACATTTCGCAAAAATGAGTTTATTTGGTGCAGTTTTTATTTGGTTGTGTAATATATTTGGTTGATTCGTTGTATAGTCTTAACGTATACAACTCTAGCTTCGAAAATCATCTGAATATACAGTTGCGGGCTCGATGTGTTACCTAGGAAACACATCTCGTCCTCTTAACTGTATATTAGATTATTTTCGAACCTCTTGTTGTATAACTACTGTTGTATAAATCGTATTTCAAGTCTTGTTTTGAGTAATATAACTTGTGTGTAACATAATCTTTAATACTTTTACAATTCGTTAACTTGTGTGTTCATCATCATTAGAACTGTTTGACTTAACACTAATGGGTCCAGAAGGTAAAATGTACTTTTTATATTTATTTTGCATGTAATCTCATAAAATTGTTTATTGTAGTTGAACGATCTCATATTCTCTGTCGCATATGTAAGTCACGCATATTGAAATGGCGAGGAGTTTGCACTTTAGGAGCACCTTCTTTATGGATAAATGTTACTACATACTCAAAAAGCGTAGGAAAGTCATATAATCCAAATAGTTATGCCTGTTTGAAGTGTCATTCAAGATTAAAGTTCAAAAGATATCACTTACTGCCTGGTAATACAGCTGAGGGTAATACTGTGGACAATAATTTGCATAATTATGAAATGGATATAACTCCTGATAGTTCTTGTTGCACTACATCTTCAGAGATTGATTTCCAGGCTTCAACCATGAATAGTACAACTTCATTTTCGACATTAGAAAACACAAGTACTGAATCTCAATCTGAATTTACATCTGAATTTCTCAGTAGTCAAGCTTCTGTAACGTCAAGCAAAGTTTCTTCTGTTCCAAGAAATGGAATTATAGTCAATCTTCCTAGCTGCTCTGGTACACAGAGAATCGATATGTGGAAAAGAAAGAAAATTGTTATTCCAATGAGCAATAGATGCTGTCGCTCACATTTTGACAAAAATGGCTTGTTTAATAAGAAGACTTTAGAATCATTAGTTGCAACTAAAGAAACAATAGTATTGTCCGCTGAACATATTACAGCCACATTAGGTGGCGAGTCAGTAACCATCAGGGCCGTAAAGGGCTGTCCCCAAGGAGGTGTACTATCTCCTCTTTTATGGTCATTGGTTAATGATAGACTGCTGATCCTCCTGAATAGCCATGGGTTTGATGTCCAGGGCTATGCGGATGACGTGGCTATCGTGATTAGAGGCAGGTTTGATGAGATCATCTCTGATCTCATGCAAAATGCACTCAACTTGATATGGCAGTGGTGTGACAAGGAAGGACTTAGTGTCAATCCAAACAAAACTGTCATTGTCCCTTTTACGAGGAGGAGAAAGCTCTCGCTTGTAGCTCCCTCGTTAAACGGTACTATTGTTGCCTTTTCCAAAGAGGTTAAATATATAGGGGTTATCCTGGATCATAAACTGAACTGGGAACAACATATACAAAAAATTCAAAATAGAGCCACAAAGGCTTTTTGGGCCTGTCAGAGACTCTATGGACGTATTTGGGGACTACAACCAAAAATGATCTACTGGTCATTTCTAACAATTATTAGGCCTATGATCACTTACGCATCGCTAGTGTGGTGGCCTAAAACTCAACAAAGGACAGCGCAAACTTTATTGAATAAGGTTCAGCGTATGCTACTATGGCCCTTAAGATGCAGGCGGAGGGTAACATCAAACCAGGCAATATGGTGGGCCATCTGGAGATCCTTAAGGAGTTTCAGACAGACCCCACTATAGGAATGCCTTCCGACTGTATGCCAGCCAAACTGGATTTCCACAAACCATTTTGTGTTAGATTACCTAACCGGGAGGAGTGAAGTACAGGGGGACCATCCTTTGAGCGAGGGTCATTGGTGTGGTTTACAGATGGATTAAAAACGGAAGATGGGGCGGGGGTAGGAATACATGGGAGTGGAGTATCACTCTCGAAGTCCTTGGGTACCAATGCAACCGTCTTTCAAGCAGGAGTGCATGCTATAGAACTTTGTGCTAGGATAGGCATTTCTAAAGGCCTAAACGACGCAAAGGTTTATATAGTATCAGACAGCCAATCGGCCTTAAAGGCTCTTAGGTCTTTTACCATTGAGTCAAGGCTGGTATGGGATTGTCTGAAGGTTATTAAATTGCTGGCAAGCTCAAATAAGGTAACACTTGTTTGGGTGCCAGGCCACACTGGAATTGTGGGAAACGAGGCAGCTGATGTCCTCGCCCGCGAGGGATCTGCCTTTCCATTAATTGGACCAGAGCCCTTCTGCGGCGTCTCTAAGGGGCACCATAGGGCAGCAGTTAAACGCTGGGAGGATGTGCAAAAGTTCTCTTACTGGCGCGGAATTCCAGGTTTGCGACAGGCGAAGGAATTTATTTCACCTTCGTCGGCCAGGGCCAAGGAATGTCTCGTACTTAGGAAACCTGAGTTGAGGCTGCTTACCGGCTTCCTCACAGGTCACATCCCCTTAAGGTATCACCTAAAGAAAATGGGCCTAAGTTCGACGGATAGATGTCGCTTCTGTGACATGGAAGCGGAATCAGCGGAACATGTTCTGTGCCATTGCCCAGCCATTTTCTGCAAAAGGTTACAACACCTAGGAGGGAGAGTAATGAGCCCGGATGGTATGCACCATATACCGGCCGGCAGTATTGTCAGGTTCATTAAGAGCCTGAATATTGACTGGACGGCTCATTAAGTAGGGTCCATGCACAAAAGATCTTTTAGGTCGCAGTGCGGGGTGGCTTGAACGCCCACATGGCCCTCAACTAATAATAATAATAATAATAATTGTCCGCTGAAGATATTGAAGAATTTTTCAATGCCGTTTACTTTAGTAAGGCCAACTCATACTCTAAAATCGATTTCGACAACGGCTCTCCAATAACTCCATATAATTATCAGAAATTCACTGGGATTTCACAAAAAAATTTCGATTGCCTTCATGCTTTTGTAAAGCCACACATCAGAAATAGTTGCAACAGATTTACGAGAAATGCGTTAGGAATATTCCTAGTAAACTTGTCACAGGAATTTTTGGCATATTTATTCAATGTATGTAGATGGTCAAGCAAGAGTGTCTGCAATCTTTGAATCTGTTCGAAAAGCTTTGGATGAGCATTTTGTCCATCTTCATTTAGGTTATAATCATCTATCACGAGAAGATGCAATGAAACATCAAACTAAAATGGCTCATAAACTTCTGGGTGCAGATGAAAATTCTATTGTAGTTATCATTGATGGTACTTATCTATATGTTCAAAAGTCATGTGATCAGGAGTTACAATTATTGACGTATTCCAATCATACATACAGAAACTTATTGAAGCCCATGATTTTGGTTTTCCCTGACGGATACATTATTGAGGTTGAAGGTTTGTTTTTGCAAACAACGACAATAGCGATTCAAAAATTTTAGAATACTTGATTTCTACCCCTTATGGATTTAAAAAATATTTCTTAGAGAATGATGTTTTACTTCTCGATCGTGGGTTCAGAGATGTCATAGAAAAGTTGAAATTGCTAAAACTTAATCCAATAATGCCTCATTTACTAACCAAGGGACAAAAGCAGTTTTGCACAAAAGATGCTAATGAGTGAGCTGTGACTATGAATCGATGGATAGTGGAAAGTGTGAACAGCAGAATCAAAAAATACAAGTTCTTTGCTTCAACTATTGAAGTCACTTATTTCCCCAAGCTGTCATCTTTAACTAAAATTCCTTGTGCCTTACTGAATGCATACAGTCCTCCTATGTTTATAGAAAACGAAAATCATGCACGTTATGCATAGAAGGCAATGAGCAAAATGAATGATGACAATTCTCTTCAAAAGAAGATTGAAGAGCTAGGCCTTGAAAACAAACGAATTTGTTGGGAGGAGGCTACTAATCAGATTCAAGACTTTCCATGTTTATCAGAAGAAGAAATTAAAAATATCACTTTAGGTATGTATCAGTTCGACCAAGGAAAATGATATACTTATGAACACATGAAGGCAGATTCTAGTTACAAGATCTTTATACATAACGAAATGAAGAATTTGATAAGACGCAAAATTGAATTCGTTTTTCGTCAACTCGGATTCATCAGTTATGGTTAGAATTCTTTCCTAATGGTAGTGGAGCCGAATCAATTTTAGGATATTACTGTAAGTGCAAAACTGGGAGCAGAGTTGTCGGTACATGCAGTCATATAACTTCAGTGATATGGTATTTGGGCTACGCAAGACACAACCCACATGTATTATCAAAGCACCGCAAAGGTCTAGCAGATAATATTATAAATGCTATGAATTCTGGTTGTCAAATCTCAGACTCCGATTCAGATTGAGTCTCTACATAACTTGTTCTAAAGTTACAATAGTTTAGTAAGGAATGTTTCTATGGATAAGTTTGTTTTGCTCCTTCCAAAATAATGTGAATTTTTTATGCTGCTTATTTTGGAATAAGGTTATTTCTGCGCTTATCCAAAAATTCTCCGGTAAAATAAAAACGATAATAAATGAAATACCAATTGAATACAATTTTTAGATTTTTTATTAATAATGATCGCACTTCTGTTTGGCTTGGTAGTGTGCAAATTAATTATACAGTCAAGTACTAAATGATAGCCGCACTCCTAATTTAAGATTTATTTAATTTCAAATAAATTCTTTTAAAATTCTTCCTTTGCAAAAATAATACTTTTCACTTTACCAACTTTATTCTCTGCGGCGTCATGGAAAATTTATGGGTAACCCTCATTTAGTATGGTAATAAAAGATAGCCGCACACAATATTTTATTGTTTTTAATAGGAAATAAATATAAAAAGCACAGTTATAAAAATGATTTTTTATTCCAATTAATATTTTGTGTTTCGGCCATTGTTTTTAATTATTTCGAAAATTCGATTTGGCATACTTTTGTACAAGTTTTGGCATATTAATTTGAAATATTAGCCAATTCGCGTTGTACTGATGACTTTAGTTCATGAACGCTGCTGTATTGTGTTCCTTCAGCATATACAACTCTGCTGAGTACACCCCATATGTTTTCGATGCTGTTAATGTCGAGTGACCTTGCTGGCTGTTTCAAAACTGGTATCTGAGCCTCCGTAAACCAATAATTTACTATCCCGGCGGTGTGTACGGCTGCATTATCCTGCTGGAAAATAAAGTTTGGGTCGCCATTTTGTGCATCAACAACTGGTAATGTTTCGGGATAGCATGGATTTATACCGGTTGCTGTTAAGACGACCGGACATAAACTTCACATCCATTCTTCCTCCATAGCCAATTGCACCCCAAACAATCAGAGATCCTCCACCTCGTTGACGCCTCGATAGCACAAGAAGTTCTTTTCAAAGGTCGTGAAAATAATATTGCCATTAATCAAGGCTATCCATATTCAATTTTTTTCGTCACTAAAAATAACGCGCTGCCACTTTTTCTTCCACGACATATGTTCCTTCGCGAAACGCAATTTGGCATCTTTATGATTTGATAACAGTTGTGGTTTTCTTTGTAATTTTTTGATTTGTATATTATCTGACTCTCTTAATACTTTCCTCACATTACAAATCTTTGTATTATCTCAAGCTTTTAACGCAATTTGTTGCACGGTGCCAATAAAATTAGAGACGTTTCGTAAAATTAACCGTTTTTCTCTATCAATAAGTTCCACTGGCCGGCGGCCTGCACTTTTATGCGAACCGTATAATTGCGAATTTTTTAAATAATTTAGCACTACCTTCTCACTCCAACTAATATTTTCTGCTATTAACGGATACTCATATTACTTTTCTTAATAACGTCAATTTATCAAACTCGTTCAAACTACCTTTTCCACCCATATTTAAAAAATAACAAAAATCGGAATAATATTTAACGGCTATAATACTTAAGCGGCTATCTTTTATAACCATACTAAATGGGGGTTCTCCAATTGTCCATGATCCCGCAGAAAATAATGATTTGTATTTGTGCACGCATTGGTAAACTGAAGAGTATTATTTTTGCATATATAGGAACAATTTTAAATGAATTTATTTGAAATGAAATAAATCTTTAATTAGAGGTGCGGTTATCATTTAGTACAGGACTGTACGTCACTGTAGTGTGCAAATTAATTATAATTCGCATAATTAGGCTAACATACACCATAATTACTGTTTGGAATATTTTTTTATTCAAAACAAAGCAATTTATTGAATTTAGAAAAATATAAAAATTATAAAAATGACAAATGCATAAAACTGCTGTAACACCCTGTAAACAAGTGGGAGGGAGTTGCGAAATATTTTTGCAATTATAAAACAATATACTAAAGAACCACCAATCCTAAAAAGTCGCAAAAAATATTTAGAAATATCGAAAAATGATGTATATTCAATTATGTAATATTTGCATTCAAAACCGGAAGTGCGTCACTGTAGTGTGCAAATTAATTATAATTCGCATAATTAGGCTAACATACACCATAATTACTGTCTGGAATATTTTTTTATTCAAAACAAAGCAATTTATTGAATTTAGAAAAATATAAAAATTATAAAAATGACAAATGCATAAAACTGCTGTAACACCCTGTAAACAAGTGGGAGGGAGTTGCGAAATATTTTTGCAATTATAAAACAACATACTAAAGAACCACCAATCCTAAAAAGTCGCAAAAAATATTTAGAAATATCGAAAAATGATGTATATTCAATTATGTAATATTTGCATTCAAAACCGGAAGTGCGTCACTGTAGTGTGCAAATTAATTATAATTCGCATAATTAGGCTAACATACACCATAATTACTGTTTGGAATATTTTTTTATTCAAAACAAAGCAATTTATTGAATTTAGAAAAATATAAAAATTATAAAAATGACAAATGCATAAAACTGCTGTAACACCCTGTAAACAAGTGGGAGGGAGTTGCGAAATATTTTTGCAATTATAAAACAACATACTAAAGAACCACCAATCCTAAAAAGTCGCAAAAAATATTTAGAAATATCGAAAAATGATGTATATTCAATTATGTAATATTTGCATTCAAAACCGGAAGTGCGTCACTGTAGTGTGCAAATTAATTATAATTCGCATAATTAGGCTAACATACACCATAATTACTGTTTGGAATATTTTTTTATTCAAAACAAAGCAATTTATTGAATTTAGAAAAATATAAAAATTATAAAAATGACAAATGCATAAAACTGCTGTAACACCCTGTAAACAAGTGGGAGGGAGTTGCGAAATATTTTTGCAATTATAAAACAATATACTAAAGAACCACCAATCCTAAAAAGTCGCAAAAAATATTTAGAAATATCGAAAAATGATGTATATTCAATTATGTAATATTTGCATTCAAAACCGGAAGTGCGTCACTGTAGTGTGCAAATTAATTATAATTCGCATAATTAGGCTAACATACACCATAATTACTGTCTGGAATATTTTTTTATTCAAAACAAAGCAATTTATTGAATTTAGAAAAATATAAAAATTATAAAAATGACAAATGCATAAAACTGCTGTAACACCCTGTAAACAAGTGGGAGGGAGTTGCGAAATATTTTTGCAATTATAAAACAATATACTAAAGAACCACCAATCCTAAAAAGTCGCAAAAAATATTTAGAAATATCGAAAAATGATGTATATTCAATTATGTAATATTTGCATTCAAAACCGGAAGTGCGTCACTGTAGTGTGCAAATTAATTATAATTCGCATAATTAGGCTAACATACACCATAATTACTGTCTGGAATATTTTTTTATTCAAAACAAAGCAATTTATTGAATTTAGAAAAATATAAAAATTATAAAAATGACAAATGCATAAAACTGCTGTAACACCCTGTAAACAAGTGGGAGGGAGTTGCGAAATATTTTTGCAATTATAAAACAACATACTAAAGAACCACCAATCCTAAAAAGTCGCAAAAAATATTTAGAAATATCGAAAAATGATGTATATTCAATTATGTAATATTTGCATTCAAAACCGGAAGTGCGTCACTGTAGTGTGCAAATTAATTATAATTCGCATAATTAGGCTAACATACACCATAATTACTGTTTGGAATATTTTTTTATTCAAAACAAAGCAATTTATTGAATTTAGAAAAATATAAAAATTATAAAAATGACAAATGCATAAAACTGCTGTAACACCCTGTAAACAAGTGGGAGGGAGTTGCGAAATATTTTTGCAATTATAAAACAATATACTAAAGAACCACCAATCCTAAAAAGTCGCAAAAAATATTTAGAAATATCGAAAAATGATGTATATTCAATTATGTAATATTTGCATTCAAAACCGGAAGTGCGTCACTGTAGTGTGCAAATTAATTATAATTCGCATAATTAGGCTAACATACACCATAATTACTGTCTGGAATATTTTTTTATTCAAAACAAAGCAATTTATTGAATTTAGAAAAATATAAAAATTATAAAAATGACAAATGCATAAAACTGCTGTAACACCCTGTAAACAAGTGGGAGGGAGTTGCGAAATATTTTTGCAATTATAAAACAACATACTAAAGAACCACCAATCCTAAAAAGTCGCAAAAAATATTTAGAAATATCGAAAAATGATGTATATTCAATTATGTAATATTTGCATTCAAAACCGGAAGTGCGTCACTGTAGTGTGCAAATTAATTATAATTCGCATAATTAGGCTAACATACACCATAATTACTGTTTGGAATATTTTTTTATTCAAAACAAAGCAATTTATTGAATTTAGAAAAATATAAAAATTATAAAAATGACAAATGCATAAAACTGCTGTAACACCCTGTAAACAAGTGGGAGGGAGTTGCGAAATATTTTTGCAATTATAAAACAACATACTAAAGAACCACCAATCCTAAAAAGTCGCAAAAAATATTTAGAAATATCGAAAAATGATGTATATTCAATTATGTAATATTTGCATTCAAAACCGGAAGTGCGTCACTGTAGTGTGCAAATTAATTATAATTCGCATAATTAGGCTAACATACACCATAATTACTGTTTGGAATATTTTTTTATTCAAAACAAAGCAATTTATTGAATTTAGAAAAATATAAAAATTATAAAAATGACAAATGCATAAAACTGCTGTAACACCCTGTAAACAAGTGGGAGGGAGTTGCGAAATATTTTTGCAATTATAAAACAACATACTAAAGAACCACCAATCCTAAAAAGTCGCAAAAAATATTTAGAAATATCGAAAAATGATGTATATTCAATTATGTAATATTTGCATTCAAAACCGGAAGTGCGTCACTGTAGTGTGCAAATTAATTATAATTCGCATAATTAGGCTAACATACACCATAATTACTGTTTGGAATATTTTTTTATTCAAAACAAAGCAATTTATTGAATTTAGAAAAATATAAAAATTATAAAAATGACAAATGCATAAAACTGCTGTAACACCCTGTAAACAAGTGGGAGGGAGTTGCGAAATATTTTTGCAATTATAAAACAATATACTAAAGAACCACCAATCCTAAAAAGTCGCAAAAAATATTTAGAAATATCGAAAAATGATGTATATTCAATTATGTAATATTTGCATTCAAAACCGGAAGTGCGTCACTGTAGTGTGCAAATTAATTATAATTCGCATAATTAGGCTAACATACACCATAATTACTGTTTGGAATATTTTTTTATTCAAAACAAAGCAATTTATTGAATTTAGAAAAATATAAAAATTATAAAAATGACAAATGCATAAAACTGCTGTAACACCCTGTAAACAAGTGGGAGGGAGTTGCGAAATATTTTTGCAATTATAAAACAACATACTAAAGAACCACCAATCCTAAAAAGTCGCAAAAAATATTTAGAAATATCGAAAAATGATGTATATTCAATTATGTAATATTTGCATTCAAAACCGGAAGTGCGTCACTGTAGTGTGCAAATTAATTATAATTCGCATAATTAGGCTAACATACACCATAATTACTGTTTGGAATATTTTTTTATTCAAAACAAAGCAATTTATTGAATTTAGAAAAATATAAAAATTATAAAAATGACAAATGCATAAAACTGCTGTAACACCCTGTAAACAAGTGGGAGGGAGTTGCGAAATATTTTTGCAATTATAAAACAATATACTAAAGAACCACCAATCCTAAAAAGTCGCAAAAAATATTTAGAAATATCGAAAAATGATGTATATTCAATTATGTAATATTTGCATTCAAAACCGGAAGTGCGTCACTGTAGTGTGCAAATTAATTATAATTCGCATAATTAGGCTAACATACACCATAATTACTGTCTGGAATATTTTTTTATTCAAAACAAAGCAATTTATTGAATTTAGAAAAATATAAAAATTATAAAAATGACAAATGCATAAAACTGCTGTAACACCCTGTAAACAAGTGGGAGGGAGTTGCGAAATATTTTTGCAATTATAAAACAATATACTAAAGAACCACCAATCCTAAAAAGTCGCAAAAAATATTTAGAAATATCGAAAAATGATGTATATTCAATTATGTAATATTTGCATTCAAAACCGGAAGTGCGTCACTGTAGTGTGCAAATTAATTATAATTCGCATAATTAGGCTAACATACACCATAATTACTGTTTGGAATATTTTTTTATTCAAAACAAAGCAATTTATTGAATTTAGAAAAATATAAAAATTATAAAAATGACAAATGCATAAAACTGCTGTAACACCCTGTAAACAAGTGGGAGGGAGTTGCGAAATATTTTTGCAATTATAAAACAACATACTAAAGAACCACCAATCCTAAAAAGTCGCAAAAAATATTTAGAAATATCGAAAAATGATGTATATTCAATTATGTAATATTTGCATTCAAAACCGGAAGTGCGTCACTGTAGTGTGCAAATTAATTATAATTCGCATAATTAGGCTAACATACACCATAATTACTGTTTGGAATATTTTTTTATTCAAAACAAAGCAATTTATTGAATTTAGAAAAATATAAAAATTATAAAAATGACAAATGCATAAAACTGCTGTAACACCCTGTAAACAAGTGGGAGGGAGTTGCGAAATATTTTTGCAATTATAAAACAATATACTAAAGAACCACCAATCCTAAAAAGTCGCAAAAAATATTTAGAAATATCGAAAAATGATGTATATTCAATTATGTAATATTTGCATTCAAAACCGGAAGTGCGTCACTGTAGTGTGCAAATTAATTATAATTCGCATAATTAGGCTAACATACACCATAATTACTGTCTGGAATATTTTTTTATTCAAAACAAAGCAATTTATTGAATTTAGAAAAATATAAAAATTATAAAAATGACAAATGCATAAAACTGCTGTAACACCCTGTAAACAAGTGGGAGGGAGTTGCGAAATATTTTTGCAATTATAAAACAATATACTAAAGAACCACCAATCCTAAAAAGTCGCAAAAAATATTTAGAAATATCGAAAAATGATGTATTCCATTTCATGCAACTGGGCCCAAGCTTATCTATGGGGAAAATAGAAAATACGTTGTTTTGGGCCCAATTTACTATGCTTATCCTATAGGGTCCTTTATACACTACTTTAGAAAATAGATAGTTTTCTTTAATTCCTGAAAAATTTTATGTTTCAGACATGTGCCCTTTTCGAAATTGCATATTCAATTGGAATCGAAAGCCAACGCTTTAAATAGTTTTTTTTTAATAGAACGAGAGTACAAAACTATCATTATAAAAAAATTGTTCAACATACATACATTGTACCTTCGTGAAAAAGTACTAAACAGTTATTGAATTACAATAGATCTTTAATTTACTATAGTATATCGACTTAACGTCTTGAAATGAATGTTAACCTTCCGTGTGTACACTGGGTCTTTTAAGGAACAGTCGAAATTTGAAACTCAAATTTCCCTCACATGAATAGACGGCTTTGGTTACCTCCTCTAAAAAATTTGTGTAATAGTAGGCATTAAAGGCCGAAACGACGCCGGGGTCTGGCAGTTTACTTGCAAACGCCAGCCAGTGCAAGTCATTTCCGTTCCCTAAAAGGGTCAGTGTACACACGACGTCAGTATTTTCGAAGGTAAATGAAAACAATTTTTTTGCGTTTCTCGTAGTTTTTCGGTTTTTTCATGGCTAAAATAAATGTTTTATGTAATTTGATGCTGTTTTGGCTATTTTTTACGGAATTGTGGCGGTTCATCCAATGAACCACTACAATATTCATTCATAATATTCCTTCGGCACCAACATGAGTTCGCCGCGCATTGCGTGCCTCCGGTGTCATCCGGTACACATTTTTGTTGTACGTCTTCTGCCGGGACCAATCAAAAACACGAAAACAATAAAAACACACAAACAACAAAAGTTAAAACAAAATAAAATTTATTCAGTCCCGTCTCAAATTTATAAACGACAGCACGTTGGTCCATAGTGTTGCCTTTCGGCCATATTTTTAGTTTCGCGTTGTGATGGTGTTAAATAATAAAATATAAAATTGTTCAAAATAATAAATTATTTACAAAAACTAATTTTCTTGTGCATCGAAATGTATTCTTGTGCATCGTTCGAAACGCCGGCCGGTTTGCGATAATCATCGAACGCACTTTTATCACAATTGCGCACTGTAAATTCCTTTTTTGTCGCTAATTATTATTAGTATTTTATAGTTTTTGTATTTGCAACAATAAAGAATCCGTAAACTGAATCCGTAAACTATTCCCCACTTTCAGGTGCTTAAATAATTCAACTTTATGGAGCCCACGCCAAAGACACTATATTTTTTTGAAAGCTCATATTCTAAGCTTCAAAAGCCTATAACCGTTTTTTTTTAAATGTTTGTTTAGTGTAGTTACGAATTTTGTAACAAAATACGATTTTTTCCGCTTTTTCTACTATTCTTCAATTTTTATTACGAACGGTTTTAAACTTTCGATTTTGTTAACTTCTGGGCCATATATTAGACACTTCAAGAAGTAACCCAGAATTTTTTCAGAATTTTTGAAAGCTTAGAAAACTTAGCAAACCCAACTGTTCCCTAAAAGACCCAGTGTACACACCGTGTCTCAAAAAATATAGTGTACACACGCAGGGTTAATAATAATGAATGCTCCAATTGTACATACTGTACCCCTTCACGAAAATGTGATAAAAAACTTGTTATCCCACAGTAGATTGAAATGAATTTAAATTACTTTTGTCAATTATTTGTACTAGATAAACTAAACAAGTAATAGAGTTTTCATTATATTTCATTGCGAAATTAATTTGTAATTAAAAGTAAATTAATTTCGAGGCAGATTTAATACTTAATTAAAAATGAATTAATTCCAAAGCAAAGAAAATATTTAATTTTGTGCGAATTTAATTCAGTTTTTAAATAAACTGATGTCGCTGAATTAAGTTATAATTAATACTGAATTAAATTCGCGGCGAAATATTGGAAAATCAATTCAGTTTTGTCAGCGGAATTAATTCACAACATTTATAAAATGTTAACGGCAGAAGCATACTAGTCAAATTCAAATAAGAGCTTACTACAAATCGTGTGGTCAATACTAATAAATAATAAAAACATAGTTTTTCAAAATATTTTTACGACAATTATTACCACTAGTAGCCTCGACTTCGAGGATGAGAATCAAGAGCAAATATTACGTCATTATCACGCCAATCGCTTTGAAAGGATGAGGGAGCAAATGGGGTATAACCGTATAATCCAAGACAATGCACCTTAAGGCAGCCGTGATAATGGAACCATCAACGTTAAATGCCATTCGAATACAAAAAAGTAGGAAACCCATGACAGGATGTAACCGCATTACCGGCCTCTCAACAATGCCGTCTATATAATATCTACATATACCATTAAAGCCGGTACACATTGAGAACGAGTGACGAGAACGATTTTCCTTTTTCAGCAAATTATTTAAGCAAATTGTTAAAATAATAAAAAACGTTTGTTAATTAAAAATCAGTTAACAGTTTTAATACAAAATTTCAATTTATTGTTGATAATTTTTAATTTAAGACGAAATGGGTCGAAGGGCCCAATTTTTTTGTTTATTTTTGTTTTTGTTTTTAGAAATATAATTTTTTAAATTTGTTGTTTTAAGGAACATTTTGTAAATTTTTGTATCAAATACGTATAAATAAATTTCTTATGAATTTATGTATTTTATTATGTTTAATCTTTGAATATTCTATCGACAAAACTATTGCATTAATTTTGGTTGTTTATAATTTGTGTTTCACGTATCCAGCAGTGGTGCATTTTGGTGAAGGACAATTTTATCGTACGCCACCTGAGACATTCGGCTCTATAGCAGCCTTTTGATAATAGGCGTATGTATGTATAATATAGATAGGTGCATGGCACCTACATTCATTTTGTTTTTCTTAGATATCTTAATCTTATTATTCCTTTTGTTATTATATACAAAGATTAAACATAATAAAATACATAAATGCATAAGAAGTTTATTTATACATATTTGATAAAAAAATTTACAAAATATTCCTTAAAACAAGAAATTTAAAAAATTATATTTCTAAAAACAAATTAACAAAAAATTCGGCCCTTCGACCCATTCGGCCCTTCGATATTCGGCCCTTCGACCCATTCGGCCCTTCGGCATTCGGTCCTTCGACATTCGGCCCTTCGACATTCGGCCCTTTGATATCATACCACATCAATAGCGGGAATATAAGGCATCTTTCTCGCTCTAGCGCTTTGCTTGAGGTGAGATGCCTAAAACTGCGGACGGTATAGACTTAATACAATTTTAGGATACATCTAGTTACCAGTAACATTTGGAGCGAAAACCGAACAAATTTATATTTTAAATCCCTACTCTAGAATCCCCCTACTCTAGAAAGCAGAACTAGATAAAATCATACTATTGTTTCCATGTTCACCTAGGTCAAAGGTGATTGTAAGATTCGATATTATGCTTTTTGGAGATAAAGAACCGTTCAAAACGGTCGTTATTTAGAAATCCATCTTCC
Organism: Tipula helvola; assembly: GCA_963556165.1. Classification (NCBI taxonomy): domain Eukaryota; kingdom Metazoa; phylum Arthropoda; class Insecta; order Diptera; family Tipulidae; genus Tipula; species Tipula helvola. The sequence continues at coordinate 173,745,250 of OY744482.1, forward strand.
ATAAGGTTAATGGAGTCATGATAAAAAAACGCCTCTCCTCTGGTAATTATACACTCCCAAGCAACTAAATCGACTCAAACCTTCAGCGCTCACAGAAAGGCGATTTTTTTTAAAACGGCTTAACCGATTTTCACAAGACATTACTTTTTTGAAAGCCTGATATTTTTACTTTAAAATGAGACTATTGAGACATGAGAATTGGTTCAGTACTGTTTTTATAATAAATTTTGAATGAAAACTTGATCAAAATTGATTATTTTGAAAAAAAACGTATTGGGGATAAAATATAAATTAGAACAAAAACAATTTTATTGGTTAAGTATTGCTTCATAAACCTTATTAAGGTTTTGACAAAGACTTGGGGGGGATCGCACCCCACTCCTCATCCAACGTAATCTTTAGGTCACTGATGTTAGGTGGTACCGGATTTCTAGGTCGGACCCTCTGTTTTAGTTCGTCCCATAAATGCTCAATTGGATCTGTGCCTGGACTGAGAGCTGGCCATCTCCACGTCTTGAGTCCAACCTCATCAATGAACTGCCCAGTAGTTCGAGCTGTGTGACAGCGAGCATTGTCATGCATCAATATGAAATCTTCCCCTATATATCCTACGTAGGGCACTACATGATCCAAGAAAATGCCCTCAAAAAATCGTTCAGCGGTCAGACCTCCTATACCGCCTCCACCAGGTACGAAAATAAAAACTGTTTTCCCTCAAACGATATGCCAGCTCATACCATGCACGAACCGCCGCCGTATGAGACTGTTTCAGCAAAACAGCACTGCGAAAATCACTCTCCTGGACGCCGGTGGACCCGGTCTCTCCTATCACTATCATGGAGACATATTCTGCACTCGTCAGTGACTAGAACCGACCTCCATTGCTCGATGTTCCAATTGATGTGTTCGCGAACAAATTCGAGTCGCTCTTTGCGGTGGTGTATTGTCAATTTTGGGCCTATAGGGGCCATCTTGAAGTGAGGTTGGCTTCCTTCAAGCGTATTCTTACTGTCCATTGACTAGCAGCTACATTTCGAACTTGTTTTAGCCCCCCTGCTGCAGATCGACGCCCGTGAGATCGCGATTTCGCAGTGAAGTAAGGACGATAAATCGATCGTCCCTCTCAGATGTACACTGATCCTGGCTGGTATGTGGTCTCCGATTGAAGGTGCCAGTTTCCTGAAATCTTCTGGATACTCTTGAGACAGCAGATTGGCTCATGAAACTGGTAGAAATTCGTTCAGGTCAACGTCCGATAAGTAAGCGATGGCTAATATCGGTCAACGTGATATTATACAGAAGATTGCATCACGCAATTATTTTCAACGAAACATCGCATTTTGCTAAGATTGCTTTAATTTGAAAAGTACTTTATCGATTTTAATGATAAAGGTATCCTTGTAAAGATAAAATACTAAGCTGTCAAAAAACAGTTGTTTTACGAAAATCGGTTAAGCCATTTTAAAAAAATATACCTTTTGAGGTTTGAGTCAATTTAGTTGCTTTAGTATCACGACCTATTCCTATATAAATAAGCGCCAATAACTGTCAGCAGTTGGTAAATTTCTATGGATTATCAAAGCGTTTGGGTTTTTGAAAGAGTTATTGATTCCAGCTCTTGTCTTAGAGGACCCTTCCTATGACACTCTGTGTGATGCGAAACCTTCCCTTCTGTGACACATACTGTGTTTACATTGAAGTGAGATCTGGACTAAGTAGTTTTATCAATATTTTACTAAAGTTTTGTTAAAACCATTCTTTAGAGCTCATTAAGAAATAATAAGTGCGTTTAATAATTTTTTTCAGTGTATGTAGAGCAGTTATGTTTTAAATTGTACTGCAAGCAAATTAAATGTTTATAATATTTTTCCCCCGAGTAATTAGCTATTTCCAGGGAAAAAATTTCCAATGGAATACATGGTGAAAAATACGTAAAATCACAATTTTTTGGAAGTCATGTTTTAATTTTTAGATTTTTATGTTTTGAATGTGTAGCACTAGTTAAACAAAACATTTATTCAAAACAATGTTGTTGTTTTTAAAGATACAGGGTGTCAAATATTTAAAAAATGCATGCGCTAGGTGTTGTATTTATTGCTATAGAGAAAAAACCAATTACCCCCAAAAATTATAAAATTGGGCTTATTTTAAAGATAAATGAATAGGGATTACAAAATAAATAAAACTGGTACCATCTTTTATTTCTGCTTTTTCAAAATGGCCGTCGAAACATTCTTTTCAATTTTCTCAAATTTGCTTATTTTTTTTTATGTTTTTCCTCATTTAATTCTATTAAACATGCTAAAAAATCAACGCAACGTGAAAAATGATCCATTCGCTCCTAAATACTCATTTCGTTTTCTTGCAAAATACATTTAAGTATAACAATCTCAACATTTGTTATATTTAAACGAATGTATTTTGCAGAATGAGGAAAAATAAACATGAAAAAAAAAAGATGCAAAATGGAATAAATAAGTTTCAACGGCGATTTTGAAAAAGAAGAAATGAAAGATGGTACCATTTCTATAATTATTATAATTATTTTATAATCCCTATTAATTTATCTTTAAAATGAGCCCAAATTTATTATTTTCGGATAAAACTCATAAAATTCAAACATGACTTCCGGTCCCATATAAAGGATATGCGATTTCACGTATTTTGCTCCATATAGTAAAATTCCCAGGAAATTTTTTTCGAATAACTATAAACACGATACTTTACGTTGATACTTACCCATTTCTAGTCTAGGCAAGCTAATGTGCCCTTTCTGAAAAAAATTTTTTGTAATGACGCTTGAAAAAACCTTGATAATTGCTCAGTTGAAAACTGGTTTGGCCCAACATAACACAAATAATCCAACCATCACAAAAAATACTAAATATGTAGTAGTGAAATTTGTAGATGTTTTTGATTGACCAGCGCAATTTTAAGTGCGAAACTAGGTTTATCTAGGCTTAGAATAATATAATATGACTTCTAGACACGATGGTAGCGAAATGATCCTTCGAAATAATTTAATATCAGATAGAAATTTGGTGTGAGCTATACAACGAAAACGAATGAGACTCAATTAAATCGTTAAGCCGCAAATTATAATTTTAATATTCAAACACAGCATTAAAATATTTCCCCTATAGAATCTAGATACTCAATTTAAAAATACGCCAATTATTTTATTGAGTATTTAATAGCGTTATTAAAATATTTTTTTTTTGTTTCTGTGCGATAAAAATTTATAAATGGATTACAATTATATAATATTTTTTAATTATAGTAATTATAACTGCTGATTGTTAAAAAAATTGTGATATCAGACGAGAAAAGAGATTACTTTACAGATTTGGGAAAACGTTAATGGATTTTAATATTTTTTTTTTTTTTTTTGATTTGGGGGAAATTCATTAATTCAAAAAAAATATTTTGTTTACTTACTGTACATTACACCCATTCAAAACAAACAAACAAATGTTTTAAGCTATTTCAAAAGAAAATCCAATCTGCCCTAAGAAAAAAGATAAATATTTTTGGTCTGTAAGTTTTTCGCCGATCTTGATGTTGGGTAAGAAATAACACCGCAAGAATTATGGTGAAATCGTGAAAAATAAAATTAAAAATAATTTGGACGTGTTTGTTGTGTTTTTTACAATTCTGTGAAATCCTAATTGAACATTAATTTTTAAAGATTGTCAAAAACATACCAGTTGTAATAATAATAGTTTAGAGTAATTTCAACCTTACGGCTGCATTGATGATCAAACGATAAGCGAAACGATTGAAATAAAAATAAAAACAATTGCTTTCGTTTTTTGGTCAACGACCTATATTTTCTAGCGTTTATTAGTTATTTACGTCACAAGGGCGGTAAATGAGTTGCTCCAGTTTGAGTTCGATGTTTATTTGTTCGATGTTTAGAATTTTGAACAAGTACTGTGACGATCATTTAACGTATGTGCATGGGACATTAATTCGATTTTTTCATTTAAAATTAAATTTTAAAGTAAAAATATGAGTTTGAAATTTAAAGAAAATCAATCCAAACGATTTTCAAATTATCAATTTACCCTAGTTATTTTTTTTTTGTTTGGCTTTGCATTTTTCTAAACGGTAATGGCTAGTTTACCAGACTGTTTTTTTTGAACCGTCGTTTTCTGGACTGAAATCAGTCACGTAATAGTTATTTACTTTAATTTGAATTTTAAATAAATAAAATTAAAATAAAAACAATAATCAAAATACTTTCTTTTTGTGATATTTTGATAAATTTTTTTTAATTTTAGTACATGTTTCGGGTATTCACCCTTTGTCAACTTTTAAAAATATTCTAATTTAGAATCGTAGATATCGTTGTGTGGGATTTGGTCGTTTAGTAACATTGGGTTGTTTTTGTGTTTATATACATATCTCCATCTCCTCTGTTTTGTCTAATTTTTCCCCTTTTTGAATTCTGTGAAGAATGGTTAAGTTATGATGATGGTCGGTGTGTGTGTGTTTGTATTGAGTTAAATGTTGAGCGAAGTTAGATTTTATATTCTGTTTATCAATTTCTTGTGTGTGTTCTTTATATCTTGTTTGAAAATTTCTCCCCGTTTGGCCAATATAAAATGCGCTGCAATCGTTGCAATTTAATCTGTATACTCCTGATTCACAATCGGTGATTGTGTTTTTAGTTTTTCTATTAAATCTATTTCTATTAAATAGATTACACAAATGAAACCAACACCATTAAACAAATAGCCACACAGAACGGTTTCAAAAGCAATATCATCGATATCACAAAAAGAAAGTATTCTTGATTATTGTTTTATTTTAATTTTATTTATTTTATTTATTTAAAATTCAAATTAAATTAACATTGTGATATAAGTGCACTAAAATGGATACCTTCCA